>OY751532.1:4192775-5656839 GCA_963570955.1 Caenorhabditis afra
CATGTCGAAGTCGTACTGATTCGTGCCGGCGACACGTGGCAACCGTCTGTTCTGACCGCTTTCTGTGAATCTGCAAAACGGCGTCTTTCGTCAATGCAAACGCGCTCTGCCGGAACACTCACACCGCGTACGACGGAAAGACTTTTGTCCAGAGACGAGCCGAGTTTTCGGCGGTCCACAGAGGTTCGAGCACCGAAAACCGATAGTTGTGGACGCGAATCGTGATGAACATGTTGACGATCAGGTTCTGGAACTCCTCATTCTTCAGGAACACGTCTTCGTTCTGGTACAGATAGACGAGCGGCTCCGCGTGCTCCGGCCGCCACGGAGCCAGTCCGAACGCGAACCGGGGAGCCCAGCCGGTGAAGTCGGGTCGAGAGTTCGCATACTTATAGATTCCGTCCTTGAAAGCCTCGAATTCCTCGCTTTCCACCTGCAAACATCAAACATCGTCATCGCAATTCGAATTCCCGCCCCTTTTGTGTCCGTGTCAAGGACGTTGCTGGCGCGCTACTCGTGCCTTGGCGCGCACGTGATAAAAAATTTTCGTTTCGCAAATGGCCTGTTTTTCATCGAAAATCACTGATTTCTCACTGATTTTTCTCTCGATTTTGTCAATTTCCCAACCAAAAATTAAGAAAAGCAATTTTCAGGTAAACATGCGCATTGAAAAATGCTACTTTTGCTCTTCACCCATTTATCCGGGCCACGGAATTCAGTTCGTCAGAAACGACAGCACAGTAAGTTTTTGGTGTCCACTCTCATGCAAATAGTACAAATATGGGAATTTTGCAGATTTTTAAGTTCTGTCGATCCAGATGTAACAAACTTTTCAAGAAGAAGAAGAACCCGAGAAAGCTTCGTTTCACCAAGGCCTCCCGTCGTGCCCGCGGAAAGGAGCTCATCAACGACGCTACTCAGCTGCTGGAACAACGCAGAGACGAGCCGGTGAAATACGAGAGAGCTCTTTTCCAAAAAACGATCGAAGCGGCGAAGACTATTTCCGCGTTGAAACAGAAGAGGTTGGTCTCGTTTTGAATAACTTTCCAATAGTATTGGCTTGTTTTTTCAGATACGGAAACTTGATCAGAAAACGTCTGCAGCCGGGAAAGATTGTTCAGAAGAAGGGACTTTTGGCGAAGGTCGACAAGAAGATGCATCTCATCCGCGCCCCGGTGGCCAGCAAAGACGGCGTCAAGACGAGAGCGGCGGCCAAGGAGAAGAAGAGCGCCGAGGCGATGGAGACCAATTGAAGATTTTACTTTGCTTTTGTTATTTGTTATTTGTTGTTTCACTTTTACACTTTTGTAAATACACTCGGATTTACAAACTTAATGTCGTTCGCCCCTCTACGTTTTTTTCGCTGCATCCGCACGTGTCGGAATGTTTGCAAGAGAGACTAAACTATGTCTAGATTCTAGCTGATAACGACCGACGAAGATTTTTCAACGAAACCGATCGCCATCAGTGGGCAATAAAACGCAATCAGCAGTGAAAAGTGGAGAGACGCGGCTGATGGATGGGAAACACAGATTACGTCATCGCACGCTGCAAACGAGCGGCGTTACCGTACCCGCCGCCTTCCAGAATCAACCACTTCTTCCCCAGTTCCCCGACGTCGTGTGTGGTCTCACTTACCGTCTGCGTCATCTCGTCGCGCACTTGATCTCGCAGCACTATGACGTAGTCGGGGAGCAGTCGGCGTTCGGCTTGGAAGTCCTCGAGGATCCAACTGGCGACCCGCTGGATGACGGCCGGCTCCACGTGTTGCGACGTGGCCTTCTGGAAGTGGAAGTACTCGATGAAGTGGTCGGCACACGAGGTTCCGTTGAAGGTAAACTGGAATAGAAGACGTTGGAGAGGCGAAGAAGAAGAGGAAGATCTCACCACGACGGTGCTCGGATTGTTGAAGACGCCGGGCGTCGACGGATCCACAGTGCCCTGGACCATCGAGTATCCGATGAACAGCGTGTTCGTGTGATCCCCGCGGAGGTTCTGCCTGCAATCAAAACGGTTTTCGGGTCTCGCCGCGAAAAAGAACGGACATGTAGGCGTGCGCGTTATTGCGCGGCTCCGGATGATTGCGACGTCGTCGTTCCTGCAGATGATTCATTCTGAAATCGGCGAGTGGAGATGATTTCGTGACGAGACCCAATAACCCAGAGATAAAAATAGAAGCCGCCGCGACGACGACGTCGGCGCGGACGACGACGACGACGAAATGAGAGAACGGAGTGTATTAGTGGGACAAGAAGGAAGCGAAAACGAGTGACAGATCGGAGGGAGGAGGAGGAGACGCATTCTATTAATATTGTTATTGATAGCGATGACAAGCAGCAGACGACACGCGCCAGCCACCGATCTCGCCGATCCGCCTCCTTAACCCTTTTTTGAGAGAGAGACAGAGACAGTCTCGCGGTCCCCTAAAGTGCGAAAGAGTGAAGATTAGCAGAGGGAGAGAGCGAGGGACTAGGAACTTTCTCTTCCATCCGTCCGAAGGATGGCCGAAACTAAACACGGAGGTCCGAACATCGTGTCAGTAGGCCATGCGAACTTCCGGCGCGTCGTCGTCCTTCGATCACAAGTGATGTCGACAACAAAAAGAGAGAGAGAGAAGGACGCGCGGCAATCATTAAAGATTGCGTGCCTTCGCCGGGACAAGGCAGGCGAGTTTATCGTTTCGGCGAGAAAAACGGCGGCGGCGAGGAATACGTGACGAATCGGGGTGGGAGGACGGAAAAGTCACGTGGTGGTGGATACAGATGGTAGTAGCAGGCGAGAAGGACGACGACACCACCACGGCTATCAGTTTCTTGTTTTTCCCGCCGCTTCGTTTTGATTTTTTGCTCTTTGACCGAAGCGTCTTTGCGTGCGCGCGCGCCTCGAAAACTGTAGTTTTGTGGAAGACGGGGGAGCATTCGCGACGTCGTGTGACCGCGAATCTTTGGTTTCGAAAAAACGAGTGATAACTGGGTGACCCGTAACACGACTGATTTCACACAGTGCACCACAACAATCGGGAAAAGGGGGCGGAGCTTGAAAGTGATGAAATCTCGTTTGGAACACGGAACCACCGCAGTTCGTTTGCAAACGGAATTTATTTATCACAGAACAATATGATCAAAAATATACATTGAGAATAGGTGAGTGAGATGGATCGAAGGGGGAGTTACTAGATATTCACAAGAAATGGACACCGGAACAGAAAGTGAGTCACGGGAGACGGGAGAGAGAACTCGTCACGTCGTCCAAACTCATCGAATTGTGGAGATGCAGCGCCCGCTCTGCTTCTTTTTTCGCCCTGAAGATGGACTCGGGAAGCAGCGTGACTGTGGCCGCCTGTTGTTTGATACAGCACTGGGCAGCGACGAAGCTGCCGATCTCGTTGTTCGTCGCGAAGCCGCCCAGGTTTACGACCAACGTCAGGAGCAGTGGGTTCGCCGTGCACCCGTTCTTCTTCTTTCCGCATGCCCGGTGCACGAGGATCAGCTCGGGTGTGCGGCGAGTCGACGAACAAACAATGTCCGTGTCGACGGCAGTGAGCACCGGAACATTATCGTACTCTGGGGGCGCTGAAAGAAAAAAGGGCTTCAGGAGAAGTGAGGCCGGCGAACTGACAGCCGTTACTCGTGTACAGGCGATGTCCGCTTTTGTCGTTCACCGTGATCAGGGCGAACTTTAGAGGTTCAAACATTTTCTTGTTCGTTAAGAAAGTAGCCATTGCAGAAATAATCGAGAACATCTGTTTCCTCTCTATCATGTTCTGGTCATTCGAGTGGCTCTCGCGAAGAACGACGACCCTCTCGGGCAACTTTCCGTCGTTGTTCTTCATGTACTTCCCGAGTATTTCGCCCATCATTTCCTGGAAAACTCGCGTTTTTTCCTCCTGTGTCGGCTTGTGTAGGACGAAATCGCCGATTATCAGCTGTTTGTTCCTGCCACCGTTGTGCCCGAACTGAAATGAGACAGAATGTGGAATCGAGGAACTGGCACTGAAACTGACTCCGATGGACGAAGTTCCGACCGTGTCAGTGGGCTCGAGATCGTGGTAGGAGATGACCAGAGTGTTGGCCGAGTCTCCCCACAGATGACTTCTGAATGAGGAAGGGAGAATTAGGGGGAGGTAGCGAGGAAGCTCACATCGAAGGACACTTCACTCCGTGATTCAGTCCTCCCATCTTCTCGTTCATCTTCAGGATCATGTTCAACACGACGTTCTCATCTCTGCAATTGAGGCGGTGTCAGTGGAGGAACGGTTCTTTCCGAATTACGCGATTGCCGAATCGATGCAATACTGCTGAACCAGCACCTTGAAGAGTCTCTCGTATAGAGCCACCGCCTCGCTCGTCTCCATCGCGGTCTCGTCGACGTACAGGACATACGGCTTATCCGGACGCAATCTGATTTCTTTCAATTTCTCCTTCACTGCCTTTCTAGCTTGTTCTTGCGGAGTGCCAAGGACCCCTGTCAGGTGGTTGAAGTCGACCGTTTCGATCTCACCGACACTCATTCCCACCGATGCGATGCGCGTTTCGAGCATCTTGCACAACTGACCGAGACTTTGAGTCGACGCGCCGTTTTCGTCGGACAAAAAGTTGTGTATCAGCAGCACTTTCCTGTTTTCCGGGGCATTCAGTACTGCTCCACGACTCTTCTTATCGCCTTTCACCTCCCACCCGTATTTTCCTGTTTTCTTGTCGATGAACATTTCCTTTTCCACTCCGCCTCCGTAGACGATCTTCGGCGCCGGCAGTCTCACAGATTTCACTTCGATGCACTCGGGATGGATTTGTATCCCAAACGCTTCCCTCTCTTCATTCGGTCCAAGAATATGGAACAATTCTGCTAGTCTTATAGTTTCGCGGTGTCTCTCAGACGGCGGCGGATCGTGAGTCTAGAAAAATCGATTGTGATGGGAATCGGTGAAAAGCTCACATCACGGGCGACTCCGGGAGGACGCAGAATCCGCTTATGAATCGGAAGGAGCCTCTGCCCTGGCGCCACGATTAGGTGCTCCAGCGGGAAGTAGGCGTGCCGGTCTCTGCTGATTGTCGGTCCGATGACCGCCGGAAGGTTTTCATTTATTGGGACGCCGGGAAGGACACTTTCGGCAACAACGTGTAGCGGCGTTCCGTCAACAGCCTGGATCTTTCCTATCGCTTCTTCGGTGAAATGGGCGATGGTGAAACGATTGTGAACGTAGTAGTCGACGTACACTCGTAGTCCGGTTAGAAGTGCCACCAATTGGGAGTAGTCGGCCGGTGTGTAGTTATCGAAGAACGACAAAAGCGTTGTTCTTCCGTTGGCGAAAAAGAGACGTTGTTTGACTGAAAATCAACCGTCATTTTAATTTTTTCGTCCGTGCTCACTTACAGTCCAACACGATCTGAGGCAGCGTCGGCGGACCTTCGGCCACCCGCAACGACGTCTGAAGTCCATCCTTCAGTTCGATGCCACCGGCCACTGTACTATGTGGTGTGTTCATTTCTTGACGGTCGTAGATCTCGTCGATATCGTCCAGCACCAGTGCTCCATTTTCCCTAGCTTTCTGGAAAATAGCCGCCCGTACCATTTTGGTCGGATCAAAATCGTAAGGAATAGGGAGGACGACACCATGGAGGTTGACAGCTCGCGTCGTTGAGACTATCCGAACATAGATGCTTCCTATCTTAAATTGATCGAACAGCGCGGCCCTCGTTTCGAGGGGCAGCATCTGGTTGCGAAACGCAAACTCCCTTTGTATGCTGTGCGTGAGCATGGAATCCATATAAATGCGATCTTTTCCGTCGTAAGCGAAGCGAACGCTTTCCGAGTGCTCCATTCGGAGGAATAGCCGGATAAGGGTGAAGCAGTGCTTCTCCATCTGCTGTCGCATATTCACGGGGTTGATGAGATAACGACGATGACCGCTGCACTCGCGCCAAATGCTGACGACGTGTTCATAGTATAGTTGTGTTTTAAGATCCAAATCGATTCGGTGAGAGTTGGTGACTACTTTCATCTTTTCTCTTCCCGACAGCGTTTCACACGAATCCGGACCATCGGACATAACATATCGTCTCAGGAACGGAAGATCTTTCCGGAGAAGCGGAACTGACGAGCAGGGCGGAGCGACGCCGTCCGGAAGACACATTGGATCTGAAGTCGAGAGACATTGTTGAGAGGAAACGGACTGCCCACTCACTGGCATCGTCGTCGTACGGATTTCTTCTGCGTGCTTCCATGACGCGTGTTGTTTTCGGTTCGCGGGAATCGAGTCTGCGACGAAAGCGAAGAAATTTCGAAAACCGAAAAAGGAGAAACCAGCCGGTACCGTGGAAAAAAGTGACAAAACCAGAAAATGGGTGTGGCCTATTCTGCGCATTTTTCGGATGCGCAAAAAAAATTTGCAGGTCTGCAACCGTTTTTTTTTCGCAAAAATGCAGAAAAGAAGAAAATAATTTTACAATAACCTCTGAGAAGGTATTGTCGAAAAACTGAGTCAGTTTGATATTTAGATTTTAATATAATTTGGCAAAAAATGAAACAGACCTGCAATGCGCGCATCCGAAAAATGACCAGAATAGGCCGCTTTCTCCAACTTCGACTGCTTTGGTTTTTGAATTTTCTTCGGTTTTGTCACAGATTCCGCGCTTTGGATCGCAATAATATTGTCGATTAAATTGTCTCGCCACCGCAGATAAATGAAAATCGACAGACGACGTTCCAAAAAGGCACCGCCCATTCCGGGTCAAATTGTTGCATGCCTTTCCATGTCTCAATGCGAAAACGGACAGGGCCTATATTTGGCCCATCGATTTTGTAAGGCCCAGAGGTAAGAAAATCGAGTGGACAATGGAGGAAAAGAGTTTTTTTGGAAGGGGTTTTGTGTCCGGAGAACTTTATTAATTGTTTTCGGATAATTGGGATGGTGGTCTGAAGTTTACAAATAAAAAATATTCAAAATAATGAACAGTGACACTTCGACTCGCACACACTGCACAATTAGTGAGAGTGATGAAGATGGGAGCGCTGATGAATCAGCAGAAAATGGGAGATGCATCTATATTACCTAGATGGATGAGAAAATAAAAATAACAATAGCTCGCACAAAATGGAGGGAGAAGTGCTGTGAGTATAAGATAAGTTATGTGAGTATAAAATAGAAAATGTTGGTGAGATGTTCAAACTATCATGATATTTTTGAATACCGACGCATAGTAGCGGAGTTCGTTCGTCTTCTTGATGAGGTCTTCCGGTGTGTGTTGCGTTCCTGTTGAAACTGACCCAAGTTCGGCAAAGAGCTTCGCGCCTCTCTCCGCGTAGTCGTCGGCCACATTGATCGTCTCCGGCAAAGAGTTGATGTTCGAGGACGACTGACGGATGGAGCACAGCGCCGCAACAAAGTTTATCATTTCCCTGGTGCTCTTGAAAACGCCTTCATTGTGGAGCAGGTTCAGCAGCTGCGGTTGCGACGTTCCATGCAATGGGTGGTGCGAGACGAAGATCACTTCGTTCGCGTCCTTGCGCACGACATCCGTATCGACGACGGTGAGAGGAGACACGTTGTTTACGCCTGGAAAGAGAGATAGAGAGAGAAGTGAAGGTAGAGAGAGCCGGAAGCTCACTATTATTGGCTTTATTGGCATCTAGGTACAGTCGGTGCCCGTGCCGCTTCGTCACCACGAGCAGCGCGAACTTCGGCCCCTTCATCGTCGCCGTCATCGCTTTCTTGATCGTCTTCAACTCCCTTATGACCATTTGGAACTGTCCCTCGGAGACGCCGTCACGGAGGATGATGACCTGGGAGGGCATTTTTACGGAATGCGAAGCATTGTAGTCGTTCAGGATTTCTTTAGCCTTTTTCTGTAGGATATCTTCTTGGACTTCTTCGCTCCCCAGTTGCAAATGAAAGTCTCCAACAATAGCCTGCTTATTGTGCAGTGTATTGTAGCCGAACTGGAAGAAAAGCGCATTAATTGGAAGCCCGCCCTTTTCCGAAACTCACCCCGACACACGAGGGCTCATTGTTCTTATCGCCCTTCTTGTAGACTTTCTCTCCGCTCGCATGACACACGTCGTACGAGAGGATCAGCGTGTTTGATTGGTTGCCGAACAAGTGTTTGCTGAAAATGAGGAATGAGCAGTTGGAAAGCGGGTGGAATCGGCTCACATCGAATCGTCCACTTTCACCTCATGGTTCATACCTCCCACCTTCGTGTTCACTTTGGCGAGCAGGTTTTTGGCGGTGACAGGGCCACTGAAATGTTTAAAATATAGTCTCAGACGGAAGAAGATAGGTGACTCACAGTCCCTCTTTTTCCCACTTGTCGGGGCACGCCTGCTGGATCGTGATGCCGTGGAGCCTCTCTTGAAGCTTGACCGTATTGTGAGTTTTCAGTGTGCTGCTGTCGATGTAGAAGCAGTACGGTGTTTCTCTACTCGACTTCATCGCCGCCATCTTTCTTCTGATGGCTGTGCACGCCTTCGCGTCGGAACTCATTTCGTGTGTCGTCGGGTTGAAACAAGCGATGTCGACGATTTTGACATCGGGCTTTTTCATCCCCATCCCTTCAGCGTGTTTGACGAGTTTTCTTTGCAAGTCTTGCGCGTTGGTGAGGATGCTACTTTTTTTTTCACCTCCTTCCTTGGCAACGATACCACTTTCGGTGCTGTTGAAGAGGATCAAGATTTTATTTATATCCGTTGTGTGGCAAAAACGGCCTTCGTTCCATTTAACTTTTTCGTTGGGAGTAGAAATACTTCCTCTGTGAGAAATTACGGGCTTCGGCACGGAGTATGCTTTGCACACGATTGGATTTCTGCTGATCGTGATCCCGAACGCCCTGAGGACGTTGTTCTCGCCGAACAACTTGATTCGCTGAGCGAGTTCTGTGGTCTTCGCAAACCTTTCTTCGCACTTCATAGGTTTTGGCTGGAAGGAACGTATTGGAGAGAGAAGGTGGCGAAAAGACAACTCACCACGAGACCATGGCGCTGCATAAGCTTCTGATCGCCAGTCATTATGAGGTACTCCATGGGGTAGTAGAAAGGCTCATTCACTTTGGTTTCGTTGTTTTTCCTCATGTGGTAGACGGCCGGCAAATCCAGGTTGCATTTGACGTCGGCATTCGGAACGACTTGTCGCAGACGAGCCTCGGCCTGCTTGTGGAGTTCCTTTCCCTCTGGCGTTCTCAGCTGGCCCAAGGGTATTTTCGAGATGCCGGCGATTTCGAAGGTAAGGCTTCCGTAAATCACTTTCACACGGATGCCTCTCATGTACTTATCAACCCTCGCAAACTGTTTCGGCGTGTAATTATGGAAAACCTTCAGATGTGCCGGAGAGACAGGTTTGAAGAAATAGCTTGTCTTTACTAAAATAGACGTAGTTAATGAGAAGAATCAATTTTTCACTTACACGAGAGCAACATCTGCGGTTGGCCAATCAGTTTATCTCTTCCTTCTGCGATGCGGACAGAAGCGGCGAGACCGTAACGCATCTCGATGCCTGGCTCTCCTGGGAGATCCGTCGCTTCCACGTACACCTGTCTTCCCGTCTCGGCGATCTGGAATCCTTCTTCCCGGGCCTTCTGAGTGAGGGCTACTTGGACCATGGCGGTGACGTCTTTGGAGCCAGAGACCATCTCAACGAGCGTCTCCTTGTGCAAATCACTCGTTTCCATGACACTCTGCTCTTCGAACGAGACCTCCAGTGCTCCGATACTCGTGTCGAAGAACTCCTTCCTGAGATCATTCGATAATTTAACCGAATCAAAATCGACGCTATCCAGCTTCTCGAGTTGATATGGCGTATAGAGGGTCTTGCCGCCGTCGTACGCGATGATGTGATCCTTTTTGCCCAAAGCTGTCAACGCGTTTCGCACGATTTTCAGAAAGGCTGCTTGTCGCCTGCGACTTCCTCCTGCCGATGCGGCCACATCTTTCGTCGTGTACTCTTTCTTCCCATCGGAGCCGTTTGCGTTCTTCCACACTTTGGGCTTCTGGGATCTCTCGATACGGACATTGTAGCGATAGATTTGTTTATCCTTGATTTCGACGACGAACGAGTTGGTTTTAACATCAAAATGCTTACCAAAAGGCATCTCGGAAAGAGGCTTCAAGGCGGTCGGAAGAGCCAGCGGAACTTCAGGTACCTTCACTTTCTGACCAGTCTTCGTGTTGGAAGGTCCGGGCTGAGAAGAGGCGGAACCGTCAGTGGGAACAACCGGGGGAGCGGCCGCCGCCGGGGACGCTTCGGGATTTTGAACTTGCGAAGAAGGACCTGCAAGCGAGAAGTGAGACATCTTGCTTTCGATACTCTCGAGCGTCACCTGAGCGATCATTTGGAAAGGAACGCGCGTAGTAACCTAACCGATTTCGTTGCAAAATACGACGTCAAAAAACGTGATATTGTCGGTTCGATCGTCTTGCAATCGGAGATCAAATCATCGAAAGACGACAGCGCCAAATAGACTCCGCCCCTTTCTGCGCAGCACGGTTGCACGTATGGGCGGAGTCTATTTGTTCCGTTGTCTTTCGATTTTTTCATGAACCGTTGCATGAAAATTGAATCGGCAATATCTGATTAATATAGGAGCATCTTTCTCTAATACTGACCTGGCTGATCAGAGTCTCCGGTTGCGACCGTAGCTTTGGCTGCATTTTCTTTAGCAGCAGCAGCTTCGGCAGCCTTTTTGGCTTCATGTTGGAGCCTCTTGTTCGCTTTGGACGGCATCGTTAGTAGGTTGTGAGTTGTGACAGTTGTTGACGATTATATCGACTGAAAAAGTACGATTCGAGAAGGGAGAAACGAGAAGCGAGAAATGACAAGAGAGCGGCGGCGGCCGCTGTGAGACTATTCCCGCCGCCTGCCGCCATGCCCATGGATCAAATTGATTTTCGCGCCACTTTTGTTTTTCTCCCGCGCCTCTGTGCAACGTCGACTTTTACTTCACGCTCCGCCCCTCTCGTTCCAGAACGATCCGTTGCTCATTCTTAAGCGAGAGAGTGAGAAAAGAGAGGAGAGAGAGAGAGAGAGAGAGAGGTCGAAACTTGGGGACAAACAGTTGAAAAGAGGAACACAGACAGAAAGAACCATTCTGTACTCAAACTAATAGTTGAACCGAGATTTCATAATAGAACAACTTTATTTGTTTTTCGAAAAAAGAATGATGGATAAAATTTTGAACGAAAATAAATATTTTTAAACAGTTATTAAAGTGGAGCTTCGGAATATATTATTATGGAGAGAGAAAGGGGAACATCGGAAGAATAGAAGAAGAAAAATGAAAAACGGGAATCTGAAGACCTTGAGTGGATAAACGAAGTGAGGTGCAAAGGAATCTATCGAGTGCAGTGAGAAGGAGAGCGGGGAAGAGCTCAGAAGCCATAGGAGACAGTAAGAAGGATGGTTCGGAACGAAGATGCGGAATGCAGTCGATCGGGAGCACGATCAGGTCATCTGGACAGTCTGCCAGCGGGTTCCCCTGTAGCAGAGCGCTTCGGTCGCCTTCTCGAAGTCGATGCTGCCGGACTCCATCAGAGGGAAGTCTCGCGAGGCGGCTCTCAGTCTGCAAGAAACAACACGGTCATTTCTCTCTCGTTCCGAACGAACTTCATGTAAATGGAGAACAGTTTGGCGCCTCGCTCCGCGTACTTGTCGGCCGAATTGATCGTCTCGGGCAACGAGATGAGTCCGGCCGTCGGCTGGTGCACCATGCACAACGCGGCGAGGAGCTTCACCATCTCCGTGTTGCTCTTGAAGACGCCTTCATTGTGGAGCAGGTTCAGCAGCTGCGGTTGCGACGTTCCCTTCGCCGGATAGTGCGAGACGAAGATCACTTCGTTCGCGTTCTTGCGCACGACGTTCGTGTCGACTGCGGTGAGGGGAGACACGTTATCGAAGCCTGGGAGAGAGAGAAGTGAGGGTCGAGAGAGCCGGAAGCTCACCTGATTGGTACATGCGGTGCGCGTGACGCTTCGTCACCACGAGCAGCGCGAACTTGGGCACTCTGACGGCCTTATTCGCCGCCAGAAGCGCCGTCATCGCTCCGACGATGTGAGCGAACTCGCCCTTCACCATCTGAAATTGTCCCTCGGAGACGCCGTCACGGATGACGATGACGTGGTCGGGCACTCTTCGGTGCGAGTTGAAGTAGTCGGTCAGGATGTGTTTCGATCTGGCGACAAGGATCTCCTTGTTCACCTCCTCCTGGCGCGTCGATTGCAAATGGAAGTCGCCGATGATTTTCTGGCGATTCCGAAGGGTGTTGTAGGCGAACTGAAAAGAGCCTCGTGTTGAGCAGCAGGAGCCGCCTCCGAAACTCACTCCGACACTCGAGGGCTCATCGCAGAACTCGCCCTTCGTGTAGACTTTCGCTCCGCTAGCATGGCATACGTCGTATGAGAGAATCAGCGAATTTGATTTGTCGCCGAACAAGTGCTCGCTGAAAACGAAGAGAATGAGGAGTGGAGAGAGAGAGAGAGAGAGAGAGACGGACTCACATCGAGCTGTCGACCTTGGCTTTGTGGTTGAATCCTCCCATCTTCGTATTCATCTTTGCTAGCAGATTCAGTATAGTGGATCTGCGTTCTCTGACAGCGGGAAACGTGGAATCGGAACGGAGACGTTCACACTTACACCTTCTCGAGCGACTTGTCGATGCACGCCTGTTGGATGGGCATTTGACAGAATCTCTCCTGGTACTTGACCATCGCGTGCGTGTCGCGTGCCTTCTTGTCGATGTAGTAACAGTACGGTGGCGGGTTCAGCGTCTTCAGCTCCTCCGTCCTCTTTCTGATCGCTTCGCACGCGCGATCGTCGAGACTTCCGGTGTGCGGAGTGTAGCGGCGGATGTCCTCCGTCCTGATCCGGCCGATCGACATTCCCGTCGTCCTCGCGTTTGTCTCGAGACCACTTTGCAGAAGGCCAGCGAACTTTTCGACGGTGTTCCCGTCGGTCCCACTGTTGTACAGGATGACAATCTCCGGAATGCTCTTCGGCTCGATGAAGCTCTCGCTTTCTTTCACAAAAGTCGGAATGTTCCACGATCCCTTCTGGTTCGGATAAACCGGCCTGCCGCTGCTGTAGACGACGGTGGCACACGGCACCGAGAAGGCGTTCAATCTGATCGGGTACGGGTCGATCTTCACTCCGAACGCATCGAGAATGCCGTTTCCGGTGAACAAAGAGGCCTTTCGGGCGAGTCTCTCCGTCTCCGTGAAGCGTTCCCTGGGAGGCTGAGCACTCTGCTGAAAAGAAGCATTGGAAAGGTGTCCCGTCGGAGAGGGAAACTCGCCTTCAGCTCGTGCCTCGGCTGCATCTTCTGGTCTCCGGTCATTCTCAAGTGCTCCATCGGCCAATAGAACTTCTTCTTCGTCTTCTTCTCGATGAAGACGACTGCCGGATTGTTCTTGTTGTAGACGATCTTCTCCGCCAGTGCCTCGTTGCACCGTTTCAACTCTTTCCGGGCCGCGTCGAGCGCCGACTCGCCCGATTCGAGACGCACGTCCTTGATGGCCTCCCTCGTGATGCTCAAGATCGTGAATCTGTGGCAGTTGAGGATCGACTCGACTGCCATCCCGCGCATGTATTTCTCCACGTTTGGGTGCTCGTGAACCGTGTAGTCCTTGAAAATGGCCAGTTCCGCCGGCGACACCTTCCCGAAGAACTCGATTGTTTTGTCTGAAAAGCGGGGGAGGAGGGAAGTCAGAAACAACGCATCACTTACAGTCAATCAGCAGCTGCGCCTGCCCCTTTCCTTCCGATCCGTCCGCCACGCGAATCGAGACAGAGATCCCCTTGCGAGTCTCGATGCCTTCGTGGACCGCCGCGCTGTTCCTTTCGAACATCTCTCTGCCTCCCTCGACGATCTGGAATCCGTCGTCGCGCGCCTTCTGAGTCAGCGCGATTTGCAGCACATTCGTGATGGTCTTCTCGCGGGGAACCATGTCGTGTAGTGACTCCTTGTAGAAATCGCCCGTGTTCAGGACGGCCGACCTCGCCTCTTTGAACGAGATTGCTATTTTGCCGGTCGTCGTGTCGAAGTACTCCCGCTTCAAATCGGCCGGAAGGTCGGTGGACTCGATGACGCACTCGTCCAACTTTGGCAATTTGCGTGGGGTGAAGAGCGCTGTTCCCCCGTCGTAGGCGAACGGATGAGCCTTGACGCCCAGTAGTTCGAGAGCGAGTCTCAGCGTCTTCAGGAACATCGCCTGTCTCTCGCGATTGCCGCCGTCCGATCCGGCGAGCTCTCTCGAGCACGCCTCCACCTCGACCACCGATCCGTCGTCGTTCTTCCGTCTGCAGGCGTACCCGTACCGGAGGAGGGACACGTCGTACCGGTAGACCTTCGTCGCTTTGATCGTGACCGAGTACGAGTTGCTGCTGACCAACTGGCTGGACGACTTGGCGAACGGCGACAGAGAATCGGGAAAGTCGACGCAGGAGATCGGAACGGCCGGCACCGTCGGTGCAACGATTTCGGCGACGACGGGAGGAGTCGGCTCCGGCTCGACAACCGCTTTCTCCTCGGCCGGTGGGGCAACTGTAAACGACCCTCCTTTATATTGTCTGCAACCCCCCTTCAGTCAGCCGGTGAGAGAGTTTTCCCTGATAATCCCTTCGAGCGTGAAAATCTAATGGAAACGAGCAAAGAGTCTCGTGTGTGTCACATGTCTTTTTCTGGTCACATTCTGCTCGGGTGGACTAACATGCACTAAATAAAAAGCTTGTTTCTTCAATCGGAAAAAATGTGTTTCGGTGAGTCATGGTCACAAAACCAGAGATTGGAAGACTACAATTAGGAGCTCGAAGGGAGCACTCAATGCCTTTTCAATGGAAAAGAGGGAGAAGGCAACCGATCATTATTTCTTTCACTTTCACTCGGTTTATGGCTCGCTTTCCCTCGGCCCCCCATTAACTCTCCACGGTTAAGAGGCACTCTCTCCTTTTCTGTTTATGACCGCGTCGATACGGTATCTGCTCTGCTCCCCGTCGAGAAGAAATTCTCTCTCTCTCTCATTCTCTCTCTCTCTCTCTCTCTCTCTCTCTCTCTCTCATTCTCTCTCTCTCTCTCTCTCTCTCTCTCTCTCTCTCTCTCTCTCTCTCTCTCTCTCTCTCTCATTCTCTTTCAGATTTCTCTGATTAGGGCGCACTGACTGACCTGCCGGGATAGGATCTTCCTTGACGACCGAGGCGACGTTCAATGCGGCGGCGGCAGCTTCGGCCTCCTTCTTGGCCTGATGGGCCAGCTTCTTGTTCGCTTTGGACGGCATTGTTGGCTTCGAATGTCAGCTGTTGAGGATGAAATCAACTGGAACAAAGTTCAATTCGAGAAGGGAGAACGAGCGAGGGAAGAGAAGAGAACGACGGCAAGAGGAAAAAGAATAAGGTGTGGGGTGGGAGAGAGGGGGGCCATGGGAAGGCGGCCATTTGGAAGTGAGGAGGAGGAAGCAAACAACCGCTCACTACTCGACGACAGAAGAGGCCTCGTTTCCACGAGCAACGCCGCGTCTTTATGTGCCCTCGAAGCTCCGCCCCTTTTATTCGAGAATGCTCCATTGCTCACACTAAGAAGCGACGGGCTCGTTTGTGTCGTGAAATAGAGAGAGGAAGAGAAGAGAGAGATAAAGAGACATAAAGGGGAAGAGCGGATTAGAGTGAGGCGGACACTTTTTGAAAGGGGATAAAAAGAGAGAGCGAGAGGAACAAGATTGCAGACAAATAATATAAAGTGAGGAAAAAAGATATGACTAAGGTGTGAGACCTTTTGGTAAACAAGAAGACCCGGCGATTCTGATGACGTCGTTCATTCACAAACATTCGAGTTTCAAAGAGAAGACGGGGCCGATGCGGCCCAGAAACACTCGGGCCGAGATGGTCGGAAGCGGATTCCCAAGGGGATCAGACGAGTCGTCGACTCCGCAGACTACTCGTGTCGTAGCAGAGCGTGTCCGTCAGCGCCCGCGCGTCCGGTCTCCGGCGATCCGTGCGCGGCAGATCCTGATTTCTCACCGCCAGATACCTGCAACTCGTGATTCCGGATGACGTCCTCGTGACGACTGGTGGTGACGTCACACACGACGCCCTAATCCGAGGGCGAAAGACACTCTCAACGCTTTTTGGGAATCGAAAAGGAAACTGACTTTTTGTAGGCGACGAAGAGACGGGAACCGCGATTCGCGTAGGCGTCGGCGATCTTCAGGGGCGCCGGGAGCGACATGATCTTGTTCGACGTCTGCCCGGCACAGCACATCGCTCCGACGAACTGGACGAGTTGGAGATTCGAGTGGAAGACGTCCTCGTTCAGGATGACGTTGACACAGATCGGACTGCTGGTGCCGGAAACTTCTGGAAGGAGAGGAAGAAGTGCACTCACATGGCGCCGTCCGCGTATTTCACACGGCTGTTGAGTCCGTTCCCCTTCAGATTCAGCTTCATCGTCACATACTGAGGACAATTGCTCTGCTCGGATTTCTCTCTGAAACAGACACGAAGTTCTGAAGACGTGCAACAACAACTGACCCCTTCCGTAGTGCCACGTCGAAGCAGACGTGCTGCGTCGGGATCTCGCAGAAGCGCTCCATCAGCTTCAGAACGTCGTGCGTCTTGTTGGCCCTGTCGTCGATGTAGATGACGAACGGACGAAGCGAGGCGCCCTTCAGAGCGCACATCTTCTGAAATCAGAAGCGAACACTGCCACTCTCCGTCCCACTCGGCTCACCTTTTCGATGGCCACCGTGGCAGGCAGACCCGGATAAGTGGAAGCGAGATCCTCGATGGCCCAGTTGAACACGTGCATACCGTAGTCGCGGCAGCTCTCCTGCAGCCGCTCCATGTATTTCCTTGCTCTTCCGGCGCCTCTGTCTTGGTTGCTCGCCGGCTCCGCACTGCTGTTGAAGAGCACGACGATCTCGCGAGCCTTGCCCGGAACCACGAAGCCGCCCTTCTGGTTCACGATCTTCGGGGTGCTCCAGTCGGTCTGACACCCGTTTCCCTTCACAACGACCATCCGTCTGCCCCTCTCACCTTCCTCAAAATGTCGGCGACCATGAAACCGCCGGCGTACTCGATCGACGGCGTCTGAATCTGGACGCCCTTCGCCACGACGCGCTCTTTGACGGTCAGTCCGAACGCCTTCAAGAAGTCGTTGTTCTCCAGCACGCCGTCTTTCGCGAACGCCATCTCGTTCAGATTGTTCCATTTCGCGTTCGGAGGCATCTGATGCACCTGTAAGAGGAAACAAAGAGCGTTCAATTGTCGTGATCAGTGATCTTATGATCCCGATCACGCAAAGATCAGAAATCTAATTGCTTCGTGAAGTTCGCGGCATTTCGACGACTTAATTGTTATGTCAATAACTTCGTCTAAGTGAATGCTGTTTGACCGCTGACACATAAAAGGAGCCGATAATGCATCGGAAATCATGTTCGTGCCATTTCATCTTTCTGTGATACATGTTCCTACGAGTACTTTGGAATATAGGGAACTATTAGTACTACAACGTTATACTCAACCACCGTGCACTGAATTAGTTAGATCTGAATAACGCAAAAACTGTTTGCATTTCTCTGGGCAAAGTCACGAAGTTCTATGATTACAAAATAGAAGGAACCCCCATTAGACGCGAATCCCACGTTCGTGACCTCGGGTTCATTATAACTATACGGGCCTTCACCCGGGTCGGATACCGGGAGTCTATCCTCTCGTCGACTAGGGGACAGAGGGGTATCCGGATCCCGGATTGGGGTGTAGCGGTATGCCCGTGATGAGCTTTCACTTCGGCGAGGAACGAGGAGGAGTGGATGCGATAGAATAAGGTTTATTGAGAGAAGTTAAATGAAGGAAATAAAAGGGGAAAAGATAAGAGTGTCACCCTTTTCATGACTCTTCACTCCGACCCCTTTATCGATTGAGCGAGGGGGTTTTATACTCCTTCGATAAGGAGCCTAGATTCCTCCCTCCGTTACCTCTCGGCAGGAGAAATCTAGTGGCGCCTGCGTGACGGGGACTCATAGGCACTCCCCTCCGTGGCATTTCTAACGGAGTGCCTATGACGTCACTGGGCTGTATGACATAACCAAAAACCTTGACTTCTCCTTACACTGGCAAATTGCGGAAAAAAAAGGCGAAATTCGTCCTAGCAAAAATATTCCATCAGTTCACAAGCCCCAACACCAGACTTTTCACTCTGCTCTATAAAACCTTCGTCAGGCCTCTTTTAGAATATGGCACTGTTGTCAGCAACCCGACCAAAAAACAAGATACTAGAGCCATAGAAGCAGTTCAAAACTCATTTACCCGTCGCCTTTTGGCTAGACAAAAAGGGAAGTATCTCATCCCCTCTGACCCGGAATACCTCACGGCCCCCCAACGTAACGCCCTTTTCAAACTCGACTCCCTAGAAGCTCGCCGCAAACACATTGACAGGGTTACCATTAAAAAGATGATTGCCGGAAAAATCGACATCACCACCTCTGAGTTTTTCACTCTAGCCCATAACAGCCGCACTCGATCCAAAAATCGATTTCACTGGCCTAAATGCCATACTAAAATCCAGAGTTGCAAGATTGAGGGCCGGGCCGGGCCGGCCCGGCCCGGCCCGGGCCGCGGGCCGGCCCGCTAGCTTTTTGGGCGGGCCGGGCCGGGCCGGGCCGGAGAATTCTGAAATCGGCCCGGCCCGGGCCGGTCCGGCCCGCTCAAAAAAGTTGCTTGATTTCATTCTTTCAGCAGCTCAATCGCATGTAAATGGTTCCAAAACTTCATTTTTGAATAGTTTTCCGGTGATTACAATTGAAAATGGCCTTTTTGGTCAATTCAAAGTCATTTTCGCCTCCGGCGTCCATTCTGTGTACTGAAATTGACTGAAGTTGCTTGAAAGACATTGTGAAACAAGCTTCTTTGCGTGAAAGTTCCATTTTCTGGAGTATCAGAAGTGTGAGTGAGTCAGAAGTGACAGAAAATTGTTCCTCGACGATTTTCTAGCAACTCCAGTCAATATCGGCGCACAGGTGATGACAAAAATTGCCGAAAAGGTCATATTTTGCGATATCAGCGCAAAAATATACCTTTTCGAAACCAATTATTAATTTAGAAGTGACTACTGACAGGAAATACTTAGAATTGGCGTTATCTTTTGAAAAAGGTGAAAAAATGGTTCAAAACCGGCACCGCTAGACGAAAACCTGTTTTGAAACAAATTTTTGTTTTTTTGCTCGGCCCGCGGGCCGGCCCGGGCCGGGCCGGGCCGGGCCGACTTTCGAATTCAGGCGGGCCGGGCCGGGCCGGGCTGGAAAATTTCAATTCGGGCCGGGCCGGGCCGGCCCGGCCCGGCCCGCTGCAACTCTGCTAAAATCCGTCGCGCATTCTTTACAAATCGTGCGCTCTCCGACTACTCAATGCCTCATCTCTCCCCAAGTTAACTTACTGCCGATCTCAAGTTGCGCTAACAGCTCCCTATTCCTTATTCTATTTTATTTTATTCTATTCTTCTTTTACCACGCACGTCATGTCGTAAAATAAATAAATAAATAAATAAATAAAATAATAGTTGAACCGAGATTTCATAATAGAACAACTTTATTTGTTTTTCGAAGAAAGAATGATAGATAAAATTTTGAACGAAAATAAATATTTTTAAACAGTTATTAAAGTGGAGCTTCGGAATATATTATTATGGAGAGAGAAAGGGGAACATCGGAAGAATAGAAGAAGAAAAAAGAAAAACGGGAATCTGAAGACCTTGAGTGGATAAACGAAGTGAGGTGCAAAGGAATCTATCGAGTGCAGTGAGAAGGAGAGCGGGGAAGAGCTCAGAAGCCATAGGAGACAGTGAGAAGGATGGTTCGGAACGAAGATGCGGAATGCAGTCGATCGGGAGCACGATCAGGTCATCTGGACAGTCTGCCAGCGGGTTCCCCTGTAGCAGAGCGCTTCGGTCGCCTTCTCGAAGTCGATGCTGCCGGACTCCATCAGAGGGAAGTCTCGCGAGGCGGCTCTCAGTCTGCAAGAAACAACACGGTCATTTCTCTCTCGTTCCGAACGAACTTCATGTAAATGGAGAACAGTTTGGCGCCTCGCTCCGCGTACTTGTCGGCCGAATTGATCGTCTCGGGCAACGAGATGAGTCCGGCCGTCGGCTGGTGCACCATGCACAACGCGGCGAGGAGCTTCACCATCTCCGTGTTGCTCTTGAAGACGCCTTCATTGTGGAGCAGGTTCAGCAGCTGCGGTTGCGACGTTCCCTTCACCGGATAGTGCGAGACGAAGATCACTTCGTTCGCGTTCTTGCGCACGACGTTCGTGTCGACTGCGGTGAGGGGAGACACGTTATCGAAGCCTGGGAGAGAGAGAAGTGAGGGTCGAGAGAGCCGGAAGCTCACCTGATTGGTACATGCGGTGCGCGTGACGCTTCGTCACCACGAGCAGCGCGAACTTGGGCACTCTGACGGCCTTATTCGCCGCCAGAAGCGCCGTCATCGCTCCGACGATGTGAGCGAACTCGCCCTTCACCATCTGAAATTGTCCCTCGGAGACGCCGTCACGGATGACGATGACGTGGTCGGGCACTCTTCGGTGCGAGTTGAAGTAGTCGGTCAGGATGTGTTTCGATCTGGCGACAAGGATCTCCTTGTTCACCTCCTCCTGGCGCGTCGATTGCAAATGGAAGTCGCCGATGATTTTCTGGCGATTCCGAAGGGTGTTGTAGGCGAACTGAAAAGAGCCTCGTGTTGAGCAGCAGGAGCCGCCTCCGAAACTCACTCCGACACTCGAGGGCTCATCGCAGAACTCGCCCTTCGTGTAGACTTTCGCTCCGCTAGCATGGCATACGTCGTATGAGAGAATCAGCGAATTTGATTTGTCGCCGAACAAGTGCTCGCTGAAAACCAAGAGAATGGGGAGTGGAGAGAGGGAGAGAGATTGAGAGAGAGAGACGGACTCACATCGAGCTGTCGACCTTGGCTTTGTGGTTGAATCCTCCCATCTTCGTATTCATCTTTGCTAGCAGATTCAGTATAGTGGATCTGCCTTCTCTGAAAGCGGGAAACGTGGAATCGGAACGGAGACGTTCCTACTTACACCTTCTTGAGCGACTTGTCGATGCACGCCTGTTGGATGGGCATTTGACAGAGTCTCTCCTGGTACTTGACCATCGCGTGCGTGTCGCGTGCCTTCTTGTCGATGTAGTAACAGTACGGTGGCGGGTTCAGCGTCTTCAGCTCCTCCGTCCTCTTTCTGATCGCTTCGCACGCGCGATCGTCGAGACTTCCGGTGTGCGGAGTGTAGCGGCGGATGTCCTCCGTCCTGATCCGGCCGATCGACATTCCCGTCGTCCTCGCGTTTGTCTCGAGACCACTTTGCAGAAGGCCAGCGAACTTTTCGACGGTGTTCCCGTCGGTCCCACTGTTGTACAGGATGACAATCTCCGGAATGCTCTTCGGCTCGATGAAGCTCTCGCTTTCTTTCACAAAAGTCGGAATGTTCCACGATCCCTTCTGATTCGGATAAACCGGCCTGCCGCTGCTGTAGACGACGGTGGCACACGGCACCGAGAAGGCGTTCAATCTGATCGGGTACGGGTCGATCTTCACTCCGAACGCATCGAGAATGCCGTTTCCGGTGAACAAAGAGGCCTTTCGGGCGAGTCTCTCAGTCTCCGTGAAGCGTTCCCTGGGAGGCTGAGCACTCTGCTGAAAAGAAGCATTGGAAAGGTGTCCCGTCGGAGAGGGAAACTCGCCTTCAGCTCGTGCCTCGGCTGCATCTTCTGGTCTCCGGTCATTCTCAAGTGCTCCATCGGCCAATAGAACTTCTTCTTCGTCTTCTTCTCGATGAAGACGACTGCCGGATTGTTCTTGTTGTAGACGATCTTCTCCGCAAGTGCCTCGTTGCACCGCTTCAACTCTTTCCGGGCCGCGTCGAGCGCCGACTCGCCCGATTCGAGACGCACGTCCTTGATGGCCTCCCTCGTGATGCTCAAGATCGTGAATCTGTGGCAGTTGAGGATCGACTCGACTGCCATCCCGCGCATGTATTTCTCCACGTTTGGGTGCTCGTGTACCGTGTAGTCCTTGAAAATGGCCAGTTCCGCCGGCGACACCTTCCCGAAGAACTCGATTGTTTTGTCTGAAAAGCGGGGGAGGAGGGAAGTCAGAAACACGCACAACGCATCACTTACAGTCAATCAGCAGCTGCGCCTGCCCCTTTCCTTCCGATCCGTCCGCCACGCGAATCGAGACAGAGATCCCCTTGCGAGTCTCGATGCCTTCGTGGACCGCCGCGCTGTTCCTTTCGAACATCTCTCTGCCTCCCTCGACGATCTGGAATCCGTCGTCGCGCGCCTTCTGGGTCAGCGCGATTTGCAGCACATTCGTGATGGTCTTCTCGCGGGGAACCATGTCGTGGAGTGACTCCTTGTAGAAATCGCCCGTGTTCAGGACGGCCGACCTCGCCTCTTTGAACGAGATTGCTATTTTGCCGGTCGTCGTGTCGAAGTACTCCCGCTTCAAATCGGCCGGAAGGTCGGTGGACTCGATGACGCACTCGTCCAACTTTGGCAATTTGCGTGGGGTGAAGAGCGCTGTTCCCCCGTCGTAGGCGAACGGATGAGCCTTGACGCCCAGTAGTTCGAGAGCGAGTCTCAGCGTCTTCAGGAACATCGCCTGTCTCTCGCGATTGCCGCCGTCCGATCCGGCGAGCTCTCTCGAGCACGCCTCCACCTCGACCACCGATCCGTCGTCGTTCTTCCGTCTGCAGGCGTACCCGTACCGGAGGAGGGACACGTCGTACCGGTAGACCTTCGTCGCTTTGATCGTGACCGAGTACGAGTTGCTGCTGACCAACTGGCTGGACGACTTGGCGAACGGCGACAGAGAATCGGGAAAGTCGACGCAGGAGATCGGAACGGCCGGCACCGTCGGTGCAACGATTTCGGCGACGACGGGAGGAGTCGGCTCCGGCTCGACAACCGCTTTCTCCTCGGCCGGTGGGGCAACTGTAAACGACCCTCCTTTATATTGTCTGCAACCCCCCTTCAGTCAGCCGGTGAGAGAGTTTTCCCTGATAATCCCTTCGAGCGTGAAAATCTAATGGAAACGAGCAAAGAGTCTCGTGTGTGTCACAAGTCTTTTTCTGGTCACATTCTGCTCGGGTGGACTAACATGCACTAAATAAAAAGCTTGTTTCTTCAATCGGAAAAAATGTGTTTCGGTGAGTCATGGTCACAAAACCAGAGATTGGAAGACTACATTTAGGAGCTCGCACTCAATGCCTTTTCAATGGAAAAGAGGGAGAAGGCAACCGATCATTATTTCTTTCACTTTCACTCGGTTTATGGCTCGCTTTCCCTCGGCCCCCCATTAACTCTCCACGGTTAAGAGGCACCCTCTCCTTTTCTGTTTATGACCGCGTCGATACGGTATCTGCTCTGCTCCCCGTCGAGAAGAAAGAGCTGCGGTGGTGGGTCACTGATAAGGAGGAACTGATGTCATGCGATGCTCAGAACGATAAAAGTGCAATTCTCTCTCTCTCTCTCTCTCTCTCTCTCTCTCTCTCTCTCTCTCTCTCTCTCTCTCTCTCTCTCTCTCTCTCTCTCTCTCTCTCTCTCTCTCTCTCTCTCTCTCTCTCTCTCTCTCTCTCTCTCTCTCTCTCTCTCTCTCTCACTCTCTCTCTCTCTCTCTCTCTCATTCTCTCTCTCTCTCTCTCTCTCTCTCTCTCTCTCATTCTCTCTCTCTCTCTCTCTCTCTCTCTCTCTCTCTCTCTCTCTCTCTCATTCTCTTTCAGATTTCTCTGATTAGGGCGCACTGACTGACCTGCCGGGATAGGATCTTCCTTGACGACCGAGGCGACGTTCAATGCGGCGGCGGCAGCTTCGGCCTCCTTCTTGGCCTGATGGGCCAGCTTCTTGTTCGCTTTGGACGGCATTGTTGGCTTCGGATGTCAGCTGTTGAGGATGAAATCAACTGGAACAAAGTTCAATTCGAGAAGGGAGAACGAGCGAGGGAAGAGAAGAGAACGACGGCAAGAGGAAAAAGAATAAGGTGTGGGGTGGGAGAGAGGGGGGCCATGGGAAGGCGGCCATTTGGAAGTGAGGAGGAGGAAGCAAACAAGGGAGCCCGCTCACTACTCGACGACAGAAGAGGCCTCGTTTCCACGAGCAACGCCGCGTCTTTATGTGCCCTCGATTTTATTCGAGAATGCTCCATTGCTCACACTAAGAAGCGACGGGCTCGTTTGTGTCGTGAAATAGAGAGAGGAAGAGAAGAGAGAGATAAAGAGACATAAAGGGGAAGAGCGGATTAGAGTGAGGCGGACACTTTTTGAAAGGGGATAAAAAGAGAGAGCGAGAGGAACAAGATTGCAGACAAATAATATAAAGTGAGGAAAAAAGATATGACTAAAGGTGTGAGACCTTTCGGTAAACAAGAAGACCCGGCGATTCTGATGACGTCGTTCATTCACAAACATTCGAGTTTCAAAGAGAAGACGGGGCCGATGCGGCCCAGAAACACTCGGGCCGAGATGGTCGGAAGCGGATTCCCAAGGGGATCAGACGAGTCGTCGACTCCGCAGACTACTCGTGTCGTAGCAGAGCGTGTCCGTCAGCGCCCGCGCGTCCGGTCTCCGGCGATCCGTGCGCGGCAGATCCTGATTTCTCACCGCCAGATACCTGCAACTCGTGATTCCGGATGACGTCCTCGTGACGACTGGTGGTGACGTCACACACGACGCCCTAATCCGAGGGCGAAAGAAACTCTCAACGCTTTTTGGGAATCGAAAAGGAAACTGACTTTTTGTAGGCGACGAAGAGACGGGAACCGCGATTCGCGTAGGCGTCGGCAATCTTCAGGGGCGCCGGGAGCGACATGATCTTGTTCGACGTCTGCCCGGCACAGCACATCGCTCCGACGAACTGGACGAGTTGGAGATTCGAGTGGAAGACGTCCTCGTTCAGGACGACGTTGACACAGATCGGACTGCTGGTGCCGTCGTTCGGACGGTGCGCCGTGAAGATGAGCTCGTGGACGCCGTGCCTGACGATGTGGTTGTCGATGGCGGTGAACGGAGGCACGTTGTCGATGCGTCCGGCGGACGTCTTCGCGAACACTCGGTGCGCCCGTCGTTTGGTGCCGATGATGATGGCAAAGGAGGGACGCTTCTGGAGTCCTTTCGAAGTTAGGAAGCGATAGATTCCCTCTTTGATCGCCTTGAACTCGTTGTCTCTCACAGTGTGGTACTCGTTGTCGGGGACGCCGTCCCTCAGAATCACAATCTTGTCGGGGATCTTGCCCTTTCTCGCCGCGTGGTACATCTCGATGATTCGGAACGCCCGCTTCCTCAAAATGTCGTCGTTCACCCTCTCCATCCGAATTCCCTGGTAGCTGAAGTCGCCGATGAACGCCTCCGGATGCGGTGTTCCGTTGAAAGCGAACTGAAAACTGTGTGTGTTCAGAAGACGTGGCGGGGAGTCTGAAACTGACGCCGACACAACTCGGCTCGTCGCACTCGTCGCCTTGCTTGTACATGTGCTCTCCGGACTCGTGACAGACGTCGTAGGCGATGATGAGCGTGTTGGAGCCGTCGCCCCACAGATCCCGTCTGAAACCGGAAACTTCTGGAAGGAGAGGAAGACGTGCACTCACATGGCGCCGTCCGCGTATTTCACACGGCTGTTGAGTCCGTTCCCCTTCAGATTCAGCTTCATCGTCACATACTGAGGACAATTGCTCTGCTCGGATTTCTCTCTGAAACAGACGCGAAGTTCTGAAGAAGTGCAACAACAACTGACCCCTTCCGTAGTGCCACGTCGAAGCAGACGTGCTGCGTCGGGATCTCGCAGAAGCGCTCCATCAGCTTCAGAACGTCGTGCGTCTTGTTGGCCCTGTCGTCGATGTGTCGATGTAGATGACGAACGGACGAAGCGAGGCGCCCTTCAGAGCGCACATCTTCTGAAATCAGAAGCGAACACTGCCACTCTCCGTCCCACTCGGCTCACCTTTTCGATGGCCACCGTGGCAGGCAGACCCGGATAAGTGGAAGAGAGATCCTCGATGGCCCAGTTGAACACGTGCATACCGTAGTCGCGGCAGCTCTCCTGCAGCCGCTCCATGTATTTCCTTGCTCTTCCGGCGCCTCTGTCTTGGTTGCTCGCCGGCTCCGCACTGCTGTTGAAGAGCACGACGATCTCGCGAGCCTTGCCCGGAACCACGAAGCCGCCCTTCTGGTTCACGATCTTCGGGGTGCTCCAGTCGGTCTGACACCCGTTTCCCTTCACAACGACCATCCGTCTGCCCCTCTCACCTTCCTCAAAATGTCGGCGACCATGAAACCGCCGGCGTACTCGATCGACGGCGTCTGAATCTGGACGCCCTTCGCCACGACGCGCTCTTTGACGGTCAGTCCGAACGCCTTCAAGAAGTCGTTGTTCTCCAGCACGCCGTCTTTCGCGAACGCCATCTCGTTCAGATTGTTCCATTTCGCGTTCGGAGGCATCTGATGCACCTGTAAAAGGAAACAAAGAGCGTTCAATTGTCGTGATCAGTGATCTTATGATCCCGATCACGCAAAGATCAGAAATCTAATTGCTTCGTGAAGTTCGCGGCATTTCGACGACTTAATGGCTGTGTCAATAACTTCGTCTAAGTGAATGCTGTTTGACCGCTGACAAAGTCCGCATAAAAGGAGCCGATAATGCATCGGAAATCATGTTCGTGCCATTTCAACTTTCTGTGATACATTTTCCTACGAGTACTTTAGAATATAGGGAACTATTAGTACTACAACGTTATACTGAACCACCGTGCACTGAACCCAGGTTAGAGAAAGCCCCCACAAGAGACACACAGTCGTTGCATTGCTAAGGAATGCAGAGGCCATCGCATGTTTCTTCGACCATGTCGGCAATTGACAGTGCCGAAGGTCATCCAACCGTATGAGGCGATGGAGGCACTTATAGTCGTGTTGCGTACAGTCGTGTTGCGCTGCCTCCTCCCGAGAAGAAACCACGTAATAACTACTATTTTTGATGAAGGAACTCCTAATCTTTCTGCAGACAGCCCCCCTACAAGGGTCCCTCGGTTCTCACCATCGTCTTGCAAAAGTCCGTCGTCACCTTCTGATTCTCGACGACGAGCACGTTCTCGACGGGAAACGAGAACTCCTTCCTCCGTCTCGCGTCGTTCGGATTCACCGCGTACTGCACTCCGAACCATCGGTCGTTGTAGTTCTTCTGCGTGAAGCCTCCCTTCGCCGCCGCACTTTTGACCATCTCCAGCACCGATTCGCCCTTCTCCGTGCGCACTTCCCTCATCGGAGCACTCGTGATGCTCTTGATCGTGAACATGTTCTTGCTGTAGAAAGGGACGACTCTCAGTCCGACGAGTCTCTTCATGTCGTCCGGATCAGTGAAATCGACCACTTCGGAGAGGTTGGTGAGACTTCCGGGCGAGAAGAACATCGCCTGTTTGTCTGAAACCACACGTCATCTGACCCCGTTCCCCCGCCTTCCAACTCACACGAGACGACGAGCTGCGACTGTGGACGCGTGTCTTGAGAGCTCTCGCCCAGCTGCACAGTCGGTGCGATTCCGTCCCTCAGCATGTGCCAGCGGCCGTCCGATGCCTCGTGTCTCCGCATATCGTAGACTTCGTTGCCTCCCGCCATCAGCGTGAACCCGCGATTCCTCGCATTCTGACCCAGTACAATGTGGATGAGCGCCTTCGTCGACGTGTCCTCGGGCATCGTTCTGTCGCGCATCTCGTTGAACAAATCGCCCGTCTCCCACTCGGGCCTTCCCGAATTCGCCTCCAGCCGCACGTGGAAGTAGTCGGCGTCGGACTTGAAGTGCGCCTTTTCGATGTCCGCCGGAGTGTCGCCTTTCCCCAGATGCACTCCCTTCGTCAGACACGTCATCACGTCATCCGACAGCCGGGACGGAGTGTAGAGCGCCCGTGATCCGTCGTACGCGTAGACGATGTTCGATTTGAGCCGCTCCAGAGCGATCTTGGTTATCACGGAGCACTCGGCTTGCACTTTCCGGTCGTTCGAGTTGTTGATGAGCGGATCGTTGATTCCTTGCGATCCGTTCGGCCAGACGAACTTGTGGAACCTTCGGATCGTCACGTTGTACCGGAATACCTTCGTCGGCTTCACTTCTAATTCGAAGACGTTCGTGTAGATGGGGATGGAAGCCGTCAAATCGAGTTTTGCAATGTCGGGATCGGGGAGAGACGGGCGTGTCGGAGGGGCGCATTCAACGACGACGGGCGCGGGCTCGGGAGGAGACGTGCGGGTGGACGAGGAGACGACGGGAGCCGCGGACAGAGAGAGGCGGAGGATGGACGGAGGAGGCTGCTGGACGGGACGACGTCCCCACGCTCCAGATGATGCGGATGTAGGCGTCGTTGGGGCCGGAGCGGATGAGGGGAGAGCGGGGAAATCGAAATCATTGAGAGCAGAGGAACGAGTGGAAGACGTGCGAGGGAAGACTGGAAGAAGGCGAAAAGAAGGCGTGAGAAGAAGACGTGAGAAGAAGACGTGAGAAGAAGACGTGAGAAGAAGACGTGGAAAGAAGACGTGAGAAGAAGAAGTAAAGAGAGAACTCACCGAAAGAGTTGGCCGCTCCTCCTCCAGAAGAAGAAGAAGAAGACGTGCTTCCCGACACATTCCATCCGCGTTTCTTGTTCCAGTCCGATGTCATTCTTATTTCGGAGAATCACTGCAAGAAAAGAGCAGATGGGAATCGTAAAAAGAAGGAGGCGTTCGAAAAGAGAGGCCGGTGGAAGTGAAAGTGATTGATGAAGAGGTCCGCCAAATGAGGGGGCTCGCCGCGACGACGACGGGCGGGCTGCGGGCGGGCGGGCGGCTGAGATCGGGGGCAGTGCCGTGGTACGGATGGATGTGCAACCATAAATTATAGGGGAGCTGCCCTTTCCATTCCTGTTTTCTCCTTCCTCGTCCTCTTCTTCGTCTCGCGCTCGCTTCTTTTTGTGCGCGCCGGCTCTTCCTCTGTCTGCGTCTCTCCGGCTCGAACACTCTCTCGGTTTTCAGTCAAGTAACTGCGAATTAAAAGTAAAGGGGGAGGGAGAAAACAAGAGGAGACACAGAGGAAGAAACGGAAATGAGCATCCAACGGAGACAATTCCAGCTCAATTCCAGCTCTTTCTCTTCTCGTCCACTAGGAGCACCTCTTTTGTGGCTCCGAATGTGGCACGATTAATCGGCTCTCGCGTGGAGCTCGTGCGCGCGCGCATGCAATGTGCCAGCCGCCAGAAATGAGAAGAAGAAGAAGGCGTGAGTGGGTAGTAGACGGGCGGCACGCGGAGCCACGGAGCAGCACGAGGAGCCGTCGTCCAAATGTGTCCTAAGAGGGCGACGACAACGAGCAAGAAGACGAAGAAGACGAAGAAGGCGAGCAAGAAGAAGCGACGGGAGAAAGCAGCGAGGAGCAGCAGGTGCACTCGCGCGGATTAGCTCTCTTTCTCTCGCCGGCGGCGGCGATCACATGAGATTTCCGGGGGGGACTCGGAAAAGATTGGCTCCAGATGTTGTTCTGAAGACGTGAGCACGCCTTCTGGACGCCTTCTTCGCTCCCTTGTCAGACACTAATTGAAAGAAACGAGAAAGGGCGGATTTGGAGCCCGCGTGCTTCCGAAACGGGCTCAGGGAGCAATGAATCGGAAGGAAAGTTATTTGGGGAGTGAGAATTGAATCTGTTCTTTGCTCTTGCTCCGAATTGCTCGAAACCACTCTACCTGCGAAGAGAGAGAGAGAGATCTTGCTCGGCGAGCTCGCCGGGGAGCTGCTCATTTCCCTTTCTCTCTTTTTGGCCCGAAAGGGAGAGAAAGGAAATTGGCTTCAAATGAGAAGTGCTGCTGCTGCTGCTCATTTATGGGCTCTTCGTGCTTGACAGCTTGTGCTCGGCGAGCTCTTTTCCGAGGGCTTTTCTGTGATTCGTTTTTAGGGGGGAACAAAACACAACGAAGTCTGAAAAACATGGAGAGATGTGGAAATCTTTCTTGTCATGTCAAGTGATTTATTGCTGTTTTACAATAAACAAAAAAGTGATTACGAATGTTTTACAGACAAGAAATGGTTGAATTGGCTGAATGATACAGAATTGCTATACATTGGCAATATGAAAATTGAAGAATGGATAAGGTGATTGTCTCATCGTCATCACCATCAGACGTTCTTTCTCTGCTTTCTCCACGCGCGATAAGCGTCTTCAGTCAACTCGAGGTCCTTTTTGGCGCGACAGAGATCGTACTCGGCCTTCCGCACCGCTTCATTGGCGTCGCCGATACGAAGTCTCCATGTTCTCATCTCCCATTTATCCTCGACGGTGTTTCTCGCGTTTTCCGCCTTTGAGCCGACGGGTGCATCAGGAGAAACAGCTCTGCGTGGCGAAGCAGCTCTGCGTGGCGAAGGAGTTCTGCGTGAAGAAGAATTTCTGCGTGGCGAAGGAGCTCTACGTGGCGAAGGAGCTCTGCGTGGCGAAGGAGTTCTGCGTGAAGAAGAATTTCTGCGTGGCGAAGGAGCTCTACGTGGCGAAGGAGCTCTGCGTGGCGAAGGAGCTCTGCGTGGCGAAGCAGCTCTGCGTGGCGAAGCAGCTCTGCGTGGCGAAGCAGCTCTGCGTGGCGAAGCAGCTCTGCGTGGCGAAGGAGTTCTGCGTGAAGAAGAATTTCTGCGTGGCGAAAGAGCTCTGCGTGGCGAAGGAGCTCTGCGTGGAGAAGGAGCTCTACGTGGAGAAGGAGCTCTACGTGGCGAAGGAGCTCTGCGTGGAGAAGGAGCTCTACGTGGAGAAGGAGCTCTACGTGGCGAAGGAGCTCTGCGTGGAGAAGGAGCTCTACGTGGAGAAGGAGCTCTACGTGGCGAAGGAGCTCTGCGTGGAGAAGGAGCTCTACGTGGAGAAGGAGCTCTACGTGGCGAAGGAGCTCTGCGTGGAGAAGGAGCTCTACGTGGAGAAGGAGCTCTACGTGGCGAAGGAGCTCTGCGTGGCGAAGGAGTTCTGCGTGAAGAAGAATTTCTGCGTGACCACGAGTCTTTCCGTCTCGGCGACTGATCCCTCACGGGCGGCCGATCGTAATTGAACTTCGATGGGCTCGGCGACCGATTCTTCGACTGATCCTTGACGGGCCGAATTGTATTGGAATTCGGGCTCGGCGAACGGCTCTCTGTTCGTGGTTGGTCGCGCCACCCCAGATTCTGTGGTCTGTAGTTGGGAACAAGATTGTCAGCGATCGATGTCCAACGGACTTTTTACCTTTTGTCGGAAGAACTGTTTCGAGCGCCGTTTCCACGACCACCTCGGTGTCCACCACGCGAACCTCCTCCCCCTCTCCCGCGAATGGGCCGGTCATTGAATCCGTCGGACATCCTGAAATGTTAGCAGGAAAATAATTGAATTTGGTGGGAGAGAAATCGAAAAATCAGAATGAACTGGGCGAAGGGAGACGAAGGTGAGAGCCGAGACAACGAGAGGAACGGCCTCTGAGAGATCGATCGATCGAGGCCGCCTGTTGCTCACTCTTACTGGAAGATATGGGGTAAAGATCGCATACATACAGATTGACGACAATCTTATCATATTCTGCAGATTATTTATTTCCTTTAATCACATGCGCGCTCGGAAAAGATGAACATGGGAGATGTGTGCTGGGCTTGTATGGGGGATGATTAATCAATAAGGGAGACATTTTTCATCTGGGCGATGATTCTCCGATAATAAATAGTTATACTAATAGTTAGAGGCACATTGATTACGGGGAACGAGAAGGGGGAAAATAAATTAGATTTGAAAGGATTTCTGTGTCTGAAGGATGTCATCGGGAATAAAAATAAATACAGACTTACAAAAAAGGGAATGTTTGAGGAACGGGGTACTTGCCTGGAACACACATTTGACTGCCTGCAGTACTGTGCGACCAGCCAGTAGCCAAGCTTTGAGATCCTTTTAAATAGATTAACGGTGGGTAATTGGAAAATTCAGATAAATTACAAAATGATCGAATTGAAGAGTAGAGCAGTACTACTCATCTGCTGCCTCATTCCCTTGTTCATCCGCTTCGTTTTTCAGGCGATCGCTGAGATGGCGTGGACTGAACTTGGAATGAGAAGTTGGATCAGGGGTTCCACTTAGAATTATGGTCTAAACCGAGAATTTAAACAATAACATTCGCAATCATTCGTTTACCTGGATGACCCACTCAGAAGTCACTGTTGGTGATCCGATGTTTTTTGCATATTCCATCACTTCTTGTTTGTAGGTACCGTCAGCGAGGAGATAGTCGAATGTCACATTGTTCTCCTCGAGAGTCTGCCAGTCGGCCTCGATGATAATCGCGCCGAGCAGTTTACATATGGGCGCCCAGATTCCAATAAAAGTGTTGCCGAGTCCGATCCTCGTTCTTTCACGATCTTCATGGGTCGAATGAATGAAGATCGATTTTCCAGCAAGAAGCACCGATGGGTCTTCTGGCCTGAACGAAAACGACATTCAGACAACTTGTTTAATTTTCTAAAACTAACGCATTTCTCTTATGATTATCGAAAATGGAGTTTCCAGCCGGCAAACGGAACTTGTCGAATGCAACACACTCTCCTTTCTCTCCACATTCCTTGATCCACGAGTAGTGAATACAAGGAATTGCGTTCGCTAATGCCGCCAGGTATTTGTGCGTGCGGTAACAGGTGTCAGAAATGAGGATCAGCTGATGATTCGGATAACGATCCTGTAGTGAATTGAGATCAAGTGCTAAACACTACTAATATATACTTACATCGAGTTTCTCAGCAACAATTCCTCCGTGATCGGTAAGGAATTTGATCAGATCGTTCTTGTTGAATCCTTCGTCAGCATCAGTGTTCTGCGAGCGATTAGCAGAAGTTATCATGAATGCTTTGCCTTGGAAAATTTTCTTCCCGACGGCACTTTCCTTCATGTACAGAACTTCGCCTGGCTCACTTCTTGGAGTGGAGGCTCCTCTTGAACTTGAGGACTCGAGCTTGGCAGCAGCCGCCCTTCTCATCAGGGGAAACGGGTTCGGGGCAATATGTGATTTGCGAGGACGGCTGGCTTCCGCAAGCGAAGTGATGTTAGAAGTGACAATAGCAGTCGCAGTCAGCTCTTTGCTCTTGATGTAGTCTTTCCACTCGTTGTGTTCAAACGTAAGATCCGTCCACGAGACGGTCTTGGTCTCCTCGGTCGGCTCTCCTTCGTCATCAAGAACGGTGACAAGCAGATTTCCCTTCACCCATTCTTCTGAATTGCGGTCGTTCGGAGGCATATCGATAATGACACTTTCATCAGCGAGAATAGCAGTCTTTCCAGGGATTACTGCACGAATCGGAACGATTCCGGCGTTCGGAACGTCTTTTACGACTTTGTCAGCAGTGAACTGAAGCTTGTAGCGACCGAGACCGTCACGCTCCGACACAATGATTGCTGGGTAGAAAGTCTTTTGAAAATTGGCGTACACACGAGCTCCCGGAGAATATGAGTCACTGTCATCATGGGGATTGTCCACGCGGAGTTGTTCAGCAGCAGTGAGCTCTTTCAGCTTAATCTGCGATTTCTTAGCCGGTGGGGGAACAGCCACTTTGTCACTCATATCACTCTTCCGCTTTCTACCGCGCGCAGCAGTGGCAGAAGACGATTGCTCTTCGGGCATGTCTTTTTCCACCTCCTCAACCTCATCTTTCTTGACCTTCGGCTTTCTGCCGCCGGTTCCCATGGAAACGCGATGCTTTACTTTCTCTTTTCCAGGAGTCATGTCGGCAAGAGAGCGACGGTTCTTAGCGGGGGTGGAAGCTGAAAAAAAAAGTGACTGATGTCAGTATGAGCTGAGAAGGAAAAAAACAAACCCTGGAGTTCTGGAATTCGAGACTCGGCAGCCTTTTCCGTCATCGAGTACTTCGCCTGAGAAGCGCCGACTCTCCCGTACTTCACAGTTCCAAAGTTATGCACTTCCATCTGAAGCTTATAACGGACTGATTCTGGAACTTTATTGAAAACCTACATGTATGTTTTTCAGAGGGTCCGGGTGGTGTTCCATCTCAGTATCCATGTCATACGGATCGAACTCTTCATTCTTTTTCGTCGAAGACGACGGCGCACTTCTGATTCCGCCACGTCCTTTCTTAGTCGGAGGAGTGTCGCCGGCCTCATCGTCTTCGTTGATAACTTCATTCAGAGAGGCCTGCTTAGTTCGTCCGCGAGCAGGAGTTTTCTTTGTTACGGGAGGAGCAATTGGAGTAGCCTTGGCTGTTAACTTGCTTCTGGCCGATCTTCGAGACGGAGTAGGTTCCTCAGAAGCAGCAGGTTCGACCTCTTCTTCGTCATCTTTCTCTTCGGTCTCCACTTTGACTGCTGACTTTCTTCCTCTCGGTGTCCGAGTTCTCTTCGTAGACTCTTCACCTCGTTCATTGTGCTCCTCTTCTTCAACATCTTTCTCTACAACCTGCTTGCGTCCTCGTCCTCTAGCTGAACGCGGAGTTGGTGCAGCAGTAGAAGAAGCAGGACGTCTTCCTCTTCCTCGTTTTGGAGTCGCTGTCTCTTCTTCTGGAGCATCATCCACAGTTTCATCTTCCTCTACCTCTTTTTGCTCATCTGCCACCTCGTCTTGTTCTGCGTTCGAAGAAACTTCCTCCTTTTTGCTTCCTCTCATGGAACGGCGTTTCGGTGCAGCCTCCTCTGTTTCGATGGCTTTACGATTTCCTCGAGACGGTCGTCCTCTGCTGCCGCGACGCGGAGTCGCTGAAGATGATGGAGTCGGGTGAGCAGCAGCTGGGCGTCCGCCGCGTCCACGACGTGTGGAAGTCGAAGATTCAGGCTCTTGGTGAACCTGCTCTTCCTCTTCATCTTCCTCCTCTTTTTCCTCTTCTTTCTCTTCAGACTCTTCCGTCTCCTCTTGCGTCTCTTCCTCCTCTTCCTTTTCTTCCTTGGTATCTTCTTCTTCCTCCTTCGCCTCTTCTGTACATTCGTTTATCTCTTCTTCCACTTTTCCATCGTGGCCCTCGTTGTTCTCTTCTTCTTTCTCCTCTTTATCGTCCTCGTCCTTATCATCTTGCTTTTCGTCCTCCTGTTCATCAGGAACTTCTTCATTTGTGTCTTTCGCCTCCTCGGGAGCCAGCTCCTCGTCATCTTCTTTCATTGAAACATCGACATCTTCCGTTTCTTCAACTCTTTCAACATCAACATCCTCCTCTTTTTTCGGCGCAGTATCAGTGGGATCATTATCTTCCTTGGATTCGTTCAATTGATCCTCTGACTCCTCGTTCGGCTCATCATCTTCAGATGTAGGAACAGCTCTCTATAAAAACAAGCACTAACGATGTTGGCAGCTAAAATCACTGACCTTGGCTTTCTTTTTCGGTGCCTCCTCTTCTTCTTCTTCGTACTCCTCTATATCGTCCATGTCTTCCTCAACGCCTTCCGGATTTTCCTCATTCTCAACTGGTTCAGTTGGCTCCCGAAGTTCACCATCGCCACTAGTGTCCATAGAAACAATCTTCTTTTCGAAAACTTCCTCTTCCGGTTCATCCACTGGTTCTGGTTTGGTCGCAGGCTGTGAGGATACATCCATTGGCTCTTCCTCGTCGTTTTCTGGAAGTGTCTGGCCTTCTTCCTGGACAGAAGGCTCTAACACTTCAGCTAGAGCTGCATCTACGGCAGGCTCTACTGCTTCTTCCTTTGTAACCATGGCAACTGGCGAATCGTTATTTGGGCTAGACTCATGCGCGCCAGGCGTTGCGTCTCGTACCTCCATCTGTCGAGAAAGTCAATATGTGGAGAGAGATAGAGAACCTACAGAATTCGACGAATTTCCAGCGTTTCCAAAGAGACTCCTACTCTTGTCCAGAACAGAAGTGGTGGACGGAAGACTAAAAATGGAAACTGAATAATTTCAGAGCGAACGAAACCAACCTTTCTTGGATGGCAGTGGATTTTCCGTCTTCACCTTCTGAAAATTAAAAATTCCAATCAGAATCACTCATCATGTTTTCCGCCAAATTGAATACTTAGCAACCCTTTTCATTAATCGGTTTATTTGTTAATGTAATTATTACCAAGAGTGTTGTTGGCCGACGACATTTTGCTGTTCGTTTATGTCTGTACAGCGGCCGTGTTCTGTAATTAAATGTCCCATCATTCACACCTATCGTTTTTTATCACTACGAATCGGAAAATCAATAAAATCAACCGGAAAACTCTTCAAAAATTCAATTCAAACGCCCGCCCCCATTATCGACCGCGTTCTCAGTTCCTTCAGGCGCGTCGCGGTCGCGTGCTGAGTCGCTACGCTGCGAATTGGTATGCAGGTTTCCTACGGTCGTTACCTCCAAATTTTGGCCAAAAAATTTTTTTCAATTCTTTTCCCATAGATTTTTTGCTATTTTTGCCCGTTTTCCAAGCTTTAATTATCGATTTTTTCATGAAAAATTATCAAATTCAGTTTCTGTTATGTTCATATGCGTTCATCGTTAATCCTTGACATAAAACGGACTGTTTGGATTTTTTTCAGTTAAAGTTTTCAATCTCAAATGTCATATTTTCAGGTAAAATGACGAGAGCGACCTCCATCAAGGACGTCGACCAGCACGATGCTGTCAAGTCGATTGCTCACTTCTTGAAGAAGAGCGGAAAGGTCAAGGTCCCAGAGTGGTCCGATCTTGTCAAGCTCGGAGTTAACAAGGAGCTCGCCCCAGTCGACCCGGACTGGTTCTACACCCGTGCCGCCAGCTTGGCCCGTCACCTCTATTTCCGCCCAGCCGGTGAGCTTTTTTTTGAATCAAAATGCACATGTAACTAACTGTTTGCCTCAGGAATTGGAGCCTTCAAGAAGGTGTACGGAGGAAACAAGAGACGCGGAGTTGCCCCGAACCACTTCCAAACCTCGGCTGGAAACTGCCTCAGAAAGGCTGTTCAGCAGCTTGAGAAGATCAAGTGGGTCGAGAAGCACCCAGATGGCAAGGGAAGAATCCTTTCCAAGCAGGTAAATAGGTTTAATTTATACTTAATGACATTTTACCAGTTAAAATATTTTTTCACAAAATTTGATATCTTTCAGGGTCGCAAGGATTTGGACAGAATCGCCACCAGCCTCAGATCCTCGGGACAACAAGCCTAAACACTCGTTGTTTGTGTTATAAACGTTGTTGTTTAAAGTTATTGTTTGGAGCATTTTGAAGGCGGAATTTTGGACTTGCTTGTCGAAATAACGAAATGAGGTGACTGTGGGTTCCGATTCCCTAACATTCCACCATCTGCATGTTCTCGTTTTGCTTTTTCCTGAAGAAACGAGAACATTTTTACAGTCTCCTATTTATTCACAATTTCAAAAAACTTTCGGAGAATGAAAAGCAGACGTACGCATGCAAGCACAAATTGCTTCAGTTAAAACTAGTGAATAAGAAATGGGATGACTAGGGTTATGGGTTATTTGGGGACTGTTCAGTAGACTGTTTAGATTTTAGCTCTTCCGAATAATAGCGAATGAGGTCGTCGGCAATCTTCTCGTTGTGAACAGCAGTCCACATCACGTCTTTCTTTTCGCTGTCGATCTGGAGAATGCAGCAAGCGCCTCCGAGCCAATAGTACTTCGGCAAAGTCTTCTCAGATGAAGCGCGACTGGAAGTAGGCGAGCTGCTTGAGTTGGCGCGGCGGTCTTGCCGATGATCCGATGAGATTCCAGAGTCCGAGGAAGGCGCGGGGCCAGAAGAAGCCGTTGAGGATGTCGACGGCTCCTTCTTTCTCGGAGATGGGACAACAGGTGCCTGACGGCGCTCTTGCGATCCTGCTGCCTGAGCAATCTCCTCTTCTTGCTCGCTAGAACCGCTGCTGCGAGTCTCGGAAATTGAACCCGGTTTGGTCGCGGCGAAACGGCTCCGCTTTTCTGCCGGATACGGCTTGCGAGGCCAGTTTCGGAAGATGACGTACGTGGACACATTGGGCAAGACAATGAGATCCCTGATATGCTGCGGTCTGAATGCATTTATTTTCCTGGCGTTTCTTTCTAGCCAACTCACACATCGTTGTCGTCGCTAAGCAGTTTCCAGGTCATGTTTTCCGGCAATTCGTGCTTGTCCGGCGTTTCTGGATAGTCGAAGGGGTCATCGTAGTGAACCGTCAAGCGCCCGAAGCGAGGAGCGATATTTCCGCACTGCCAGTCCGCGAGGAAGAGCTTCACTTCCTCAAGACTGAATGTTCTCATGTTGATGTTGAGCTCAGCGAGAGCCGGAAGCATCGAAACATCGGCCAAGCTCATTCCGATCACGGGCTCCACGGTCAATGTCTTGGCATAGAAAAGCTGAAAAGCGGGGCTGGCTCGGGGGGAAACGGAACGTCGATCGCTTACCGCGTACTCGCAATAGGACACCACCTCGACCCAGCCGGGGATTTCTCTTCCCTCGAACGGGACGATGTACGGCATCGCTTCGTAGTTCTTGCACTCCTTCGTCGGCTCGTCTCCCTCCAACGGATAGTTCTTCAGAATTCTCATGTTGGGGATCGTGCGGTACGTGCGGATTCGGGTCATCCACCACTGCGTCGCCCGGATCGATTTGTGCCTGATCGTGAAGTTGTTGACGTGGCGGAACGACGGAAACTTGAACATCTCCGACCAGAGATCCACGTCGATGTACAGCGTGTCCGTGTAGTTCTTGTGACTGGCGAAGAACTCGGAGAGGTACTTGGCAGACTCGTGGATCACACCACGGGCGTTGAGTCTTCCGATCTCCGGAACGTTCTCCTTCGGCCAGTCGTCCTCGCGATGCACGTCCGCATCCGTCTCGATCCACCTGAAAACGGCAGTTGGAATGAAGCCGTCCCTGCGGACGTTAACCTCTTCAAGTGCGTGTAGCCCTGATCGTCCTCCGAGAAGGTGAGATGAACTTTCTGGAACACCTTCCGCCTGGTCCCCTCGATGCTCACAGTGACGAGTCTTCCGATGATGGCTCTGTACTCGAGCTCCAAACGTCCGGGCTTCTGCAGATCGTACTCTTCCTCAAACATGTCGGGCTCCGGGTCTTCCGGCTTCGCTTCTTCCTTCTTGACCACCTCTTCTTTCGGCACTTCTTCGGGAACCGGTTCCATTTGAGGAGTCATCGATTTGCGACGCTGTAATAAAAGTCCATTGACTGTTTTCCAGATATTATTTTTGTTACATTTTTCGACGAAAAATCTCCGGAGCTACGGCGAGATTTGGCTGGCTTCTTCACCGGATCTTTCGACGTTGAGCTCGCAGCGCTCTCCGACGGCGACTTCTCCCGCTCCGGAGTTTCCTCCTTCCGGGGCTCCTGGGGCCGGGACGAACCGAACGGATCCTCGCTGGTTTGCACGACTACCGTGCGGATGTCCACGGAGAAGATGGCGTCCTTCGTGCAGATCCACTCGTTCACCGTTTTTCCCACGAGCGAGAGAGCGTACCGCTCGTCGTCATTGAATCCGTCCAGAAACTCGATTTTCTCGCGGATCGACTTTTTGAAGAAGTAATTCAGCTCCTCTTTTATCGACGAGTGAAGCTCCTGAGTCTGAAAAAGAGTTCGGATTTCAGCTTTTTTTCAGCAATTACTGCAGAAAACTAAAATTTTGTCCGAAATTCCGAGTGCAGAACCGATCGAAAGGCGAGAAACTGACCACATTGGCATTGAGGGGTTTGTTGACGATAGTCAGCTTTTCGATGAATCGTGCTTTTTCTTCATCGGTCAACGGCTCCATTGTTCGGGATTCGAATTCGGTCGACGCGGAAAAAAAAACAGAAGATTGTGCGGAAAAATGAATGAAAATCGGCGAAAAACAACTCGATTCGCGCCGAGAAACAAGAAAAGAACGGAGCGCGCGCCTCGAGTAGATCAAACTTTTCTGAATTTCTCAATGGGCGGTTCGTTTTAAAATGAAATAAGAATCAAGTAAACATTGATGCTCATATTTCGAGCCTTGATTAGAATACGTGCGAGTGGCTCATATATTTTCTCTTAATCTCTTTCTCTCTGGTCAGAAGACGTGCGTGAGAGGCTATCGAGACGCAGAGGGGAAAGCCGGTCGGATTTTTGCTCCTTACGAAGGGAGTCATGATAATAATTTATTAAACCTAACTTTTGCGGGAAAACTTGAACAAAAAAGAACATTGTTTCGAGTCACAATGTAGGCGAACATTAACAACACTTGTCAACGGGGAGGCAAAAATAAAAATTTTAGGGGAAGACATGAGAGAGAGACTGAGCAATTTAAAAGATCGATTTGCGGATGGTTGACACGGCTCCTTCGATAGACTTCTGCGAATGTGTCGTGGCCTGCAAAAGGTGGATTGCGAAGGAATACGGACGGGCAACTCACGTAGTAGAATAGGTAAAGGTAACCAGTGACGGCGAAAGCGATGACGATCTCGAAGACGGCCGGCTTCACACGCTCGGCGACGAGTCGGTTGCTCGTGACTCCGAACGGCCTCGCGTCGGAGATCGTGACGGGCGACTTGAAGACTGATCCGTAGCCGGCGGCTGCAGAGGCGAGGTTCGAGCTGATGCTCTCGGTGGCCTTCTGGTCTCCGACTGGACGAGGTCTTGAGGCGAACTGACGGATGAAATGGTGCACGCGCTGCTTGTCGATAGCTTCTTTCGAGAGCATGCCTATCTCAGAAGTGACACGCGAGTCAGCAGATGGTCCCGTCTCCGGAAGATCCAGAATGAATCCGAGCACTCCTTCGGCGAGCAGGCGGATGTTCGCGATGAGCTCGTCTTCGTCGATCAAAGACGGAAGATCGAGGATCGAGTTGCGAGAGGGGTCTGTCGGGGATGGGAGCGTGGAGAAGGTGACGGCCGGCATCCTCTTGATGTTGAACTTCTCGTGCTCCCAAGCGCTCGTAGATGTCAGAGAGATTTTTTTGGTGACCACCTCGATCTTCTTGTTCGGAGCGATGCTTCTGGAAAGTACACTAGGGGCGGTGAGTGGATATTGATTTGAATCGACCGTACTTGAGTCTTCTAAAGAGCTGAGCAGCCGCAGAGTTCTCTGAAGGCTGCTTTCCGGCGTGCATGTAGAGACCACCAGTGTTTCGTCCGATCGATTCAATGCAGATGGCCAAGTCGATTTGGTCTTCTGGAAACTAGTTCGTTAGAAGAGTACTATCGAAATGGATCCGTACGGTTATTTCCAGCCTCTGCGAACTCGGTTTCGATTCCCTTCTGGAAATCATCAATCCACTGACGAGTTCCCTGGAAGTTGAGTTTTCCTGCGGCAGTCCAGATAAAGATCAAGTTGTAAGGAGGACGAGTGTCAGGAGTGTCGTAAAACTTGGAGAGAACAGCGAGCAGCTCAAGAAGAGCCACGACTCCCGATCCGTTCGAATCGGCTCCTGAAGAGACGCCCGGCACGACGGAAGCAGTGTCGTAGTGAGCTACAAAGGCGATGGTCGCGGCTCCGCGGTCCCCATTACTCAAACGACCCTACAAGAGAAGGCCTCGTTAAATCGAATCTGAATCTTTCCGTCTCTTTGGACCCCTTCACTCACCACAACGTTGAATGGCTTATAGTTCTCTGGCAGCTCGGGAATAAGGTCAGAAGACGTGATACTTATGGTGTTTCCGGAAATCGACTGGACTAAATTTTGGGTGGCTGACGGCGTCTTTTCGCTCTTCGCACTCAGATCATTGAGTATCGAGACTGCGTCCTCGTTATGAGGCGCCACGTAAACAGCCAGATCTGTCTTCACAGAGGCCAATTTTGCCTCGAAGTCGAGGAATGCCTGAAGGAGAACTGATTATTCCTATTCAAGCGGAATTGAAAAATAGGATTATGGTGATGTGAAGGGGGATTATACCTTTCTGTCGATATCGTTCAGTTCGTCAATGTTATCGGGAATGAAAATAAGCACGGCTCCGGTGTTCATCTGCCACATATCGTCGACGTCAGTCGTCAGAATATCTCGCCACGTCGTCACCATTGTTCTGAAGAGAGGGAATGAACATTGCTACTGGAAAAAGAGAACCTTCTCAGTGTTCTGGCGTCGAGGGGAACGGCTTCATAGGCGACTTTATAGTTCTTGCTCCCGTACATGTTTCCACTGAGCTCATACTGATTGAGCCGATAAGCGTGGAACTCGGTTTCAACGACCTCTCCAATCTGATGTGACCCGTTTACCTGAACAGAAGGGTCCTAGAAAAATATTAGAAGAAATGGACTTACAACGCAAACGGTCAGCATCAGGGTCAAATAGAATGCCAAGGCTGGATTCCGGAAGAAATCTATTATTTCTTCTTGCATCTGAAAATTAGTTGTTTCTGAAAATATTGGCGGAGCAGGAAATCCGGAGAAGAGATATAATATTGATTAACGATAAAAGTCAATACGCATTTTATTGACTTGCAAAGCAGCTGAAAAAGTTGTAAAACTGAGGTTGAATTGGCGATTTCTTGCTCTCGAGCCGAGTTTTCCGAGAGGAATTCAAATGAGCCTTTGTAGCATGACCGTACCCGAAGGCACTCAAAGCGGTCAATCGTGGCGAGACCCGATGACGCGCGAAAACCGCGACGCGCGCCGACGTTCAAAGATTCGCTCGCAGAAACGCGCTCTCCCCGTCTGGCACCCGTTTTTTCTTCTTTTTCTGAAGCTTTTTTTCATTCAAATATCCACTTATACAGATTGTGCATTGCCCAATTACTTCTCGAACGTTTGCTTTGCTCGCTACCAATGCATTTGTTCGTTGGTTTTTTTTCTCTCACTGCTCTTCTCCGTTCATTGTTGTCTTAAATACCGAGCTATTGATTTTTCCGTTTTCCAGAAGATGGCAACTTTGGAGGATGGCACTTCTGAAGATCGCATTGCCAACGATGAGTACAAGATCTGGAAGAAGAATACGCCTTTCCTCTACGATCTCGTCATGACGCACGCTCTCGAATGGCCTTCGTTGACTGTTCAGTGGCTTCCGGACGTCGAGAAGATGGGCGATCATACTGTGCATCGACTCATTCTCGGAACACACACTTCCGATGAGCAGAATCACCTGCTGATCTCCAAAATCTGCATGCCGACTGACGATTCTCAGTTCGACGCTTCTCGTTACGACACGGAGCGCAGCGAGTATGGAGGCTTTGGAGCCGTCAACGGAAAGATCGAGCCGGATGTTCGCATCAATCACGAGGGCGAGGTCAACAGAGCTCGCTACATGCCGCAAACACCAAACATTATTGCGACCAAGTCGCCGTCGGCTGATGTCTACATCTTCGATTACAAGAAAGTTCCGACCGCTCCTCGCGATAATGCCTTCAACCCACTGCTCAGACTGAAGGGCCATTCGAAAGAGGGATACGGACTATCATGGAACACTAACAGCCCGGGGCTCATTCTCTCTGCTTCAGATGACATGACTGTCTGCCACTGGGATATAAATGCTAGCCAAAACGTCAGCGGAGAGCTGCAAGCAAAGACTGTGTTCAAGGGACACGAAGCTGTTGTTGAGGACGTCGCCTGGCATATTCTGAAAGACGGAGTCTTTGGGTCCGTTGGAGATGACAAGCGACTGTAAGAAAACCAGAAGCGATTTCAATTGCACAATTTTCTGTTTACAGACTGATCTGGGATATCCGTGAGCCGAACCCGGAACATACCATTGATGCGCACTCGGCCGAGGTGAACTGTCTGGCGTTCAACCCGTATTCTGAGTTCATACTCGCCACTGGATCTGCCGATAAAACGGTTGCTCTCTGGGATCTCCGCAACCTGCGTCTCAAGTTGCATTCCTTCGAATCGCACCGCGATGAGATCTTCCAAGTCCAGTGGAGTCCCCATAATGAAACGATCCTCGCTTCGAGCGGAACCGACAAGCGCCTTCATGTTTGGGATCTATCGAAAATCGGCGAGGACCAGTCCGCGGAGGACGCCGAAGACGGGCCGCCAGAGCTTCTGTTCATTCACGGAGGCCACACCGCCAAGATCAGCGACTTCTCGTGGAACCCGAGTGATCCTTGGGTGGTGTGCAGTGTGTCAGAGGACAATATTCTGCAAGTGTGGCAAATGGCCGACAACATTTACAACGAAAACGATGAGGAAGCTCCTCCAGAGGCTGTCGAAAGACAGTGATATTTTTGCACACTAATTTATTCGTATTTATTATTATATCTTGGTTTCTTGCTGTCGTATCTCATCAGAAAACTTCTCTCCCTCTTACTTTCTCCTCCCATTCTTCCAACTTGCATCATATTTATTCTGAATTGCTGTAAATTTCCTATACTACTTCGATAAACCACCACTACTGCTTGAGCGATCCTAAATAAACAGTAAAATTCAATTCGCCTAGCCCTGCGCTTCTGGAGTTCCTGTGTTGTTCTTGTGAATGTTGTGATAGCAGATCTACTTGTACTTGTTATCTGAATTTCCAGTAGTTCGACTTTAGCGGACAATTCCAGATGAGCGATGATGCATCGAACGAGGAAACGACGAGTAGGGAGCATCTGGTTTGGAAGAAGAACGCGCCGTACATTTACGATACGATCATCACGAACGAGCTCGAATGGCCGTCGTTGTCTGTACAGTGGATGCCCGACGTCGTCAAAGTGAGACACTTTCTGAAGTAGCGCTTCTCCGAATCGGACTTTCAGACGGAAGGATCCGATCAATCGGTGCATCGGTTGCTTCTTGGCACACACACCGCTGGCGGGGCGCAAAACCTCCTGATGGTGTCGAAGTTGACCATACCAACAGACGAGAACGCTCAGTACGACGACGCCTCGAAATATGATCAGGAACGGGACGAGTATGGCGGATACGGCGCGGGTAACGCAGCAAAGCTGGAGCATGAGATTCGGATCAACCATCCGGGAGAGGTGCATCGCGCAAGATGCATGCCCCAGCATCCGCACATCATCGCGAGTCGTGGACCTGCTGATGACGTCTACATCTTCGATTACACTAAACACCCGTCGCAGCCGCCTGACGGATCGCTGTTGCCGCAGTTGAGATTGAAAGGACATGACGGCGAGGGTTACGGCATCTCGTGGAACACGATGCGGGAGGGCCATATTCTTACCGCTGGGGGAGAAGATGGGCTCGCATGTCACTGGGACATCAACAGAAACCAGACGATTGCCGGACAGCTCCCTCCAGTCAGCACGTTCAAAGGGCACGAGTCGAACGTGGAGGACGTCGCCTGGCACGCACTGCACGAGTTCGCGTTCGGGACGGTCGGAGGAGATAGAAAACTGTAAGAAAGGGAGTGTTGTCTCTTGATCTAGTGAGTTCTCCAGAAACATTTGGGATCTTCGTGATACGAGACTCGCCCAGCTCTCCTCGATCGGACACGTGGCAGAAGTGAACTGCATCGCGTTTAATCCACTGAATGAATACATTCTGGCAACCGGAGGGGCAGATATGATTGTCGCCGTGTGGGACATGCGGAACCTCGGAAGACACATGCATAAACTCGAGCATCACACTTGCGAGGTCTTCCAATTGCACTTCAGTCCACACAACGAGACCTATCTGGCCAGCAGCGGATCCGATGAGTGAGTAACTCCCATATATCATGTGTCACAAGATGTTGCTCCTTCCAGTCGTGTCATCATCTGGGACCTCTCGAAGGCTCGGTCAGCGTCGGGACTCGGTTCGACGGCTTCCTCCTCTCCTTCGACGGCTTCTTCCTCCGCAACGTCGCACCGTCCGCCCCCAGAAGTTCTGCTTATTCACGAAGGACACGAGGGAAAAGTGGCCGATTTCTCGTGGAATCAGAACCGCCCGATGACCATTTGCAGCTCTGACGAGTACAATAAAATTCAGGTTATTTGCCCTCTCTCTTTTTTAACCCAAATTTCGTTTGCAGGTGTGGGAGATGTCACAGAGCGCAATAGCAGCAGATGCCTCGGAGGCGGAAAAGTGATAAGTGATTGCAATCCTACTCATATTCTTATTCAACTAACCACCTTTTTTATGTTTAATTTATATCATTCTCTGCCCGATCTTCAATTGTCAAAAATTCCATCCCGAATGAACGAATCTTTCTTTATCAACACAACGCGAAGTTCACCACTTCTTGCAATCCTTTCTGCGAACGCATCGTCCCGATCCCTGATTGTCGCGGTATCTGCCCGGTTTGCAGCGGCACGAGTAGGGAATGCACGGTAGCTTGCACTTCTGAACGAGCACGTCTTCTGCACGCCGTCGTCCCCGGATCGCTCACCTTTCCGACCGGCTGCTTCGGATGCGTGCAGCTCTTCTCGCATCCCGTTCCGCACTCGAACCACTTCTCGCCACGTGGACAGTAGAGGACGTGCTCTGCAGAAAGAAACGTCTTCTTCCGACGTCATCAGAAGAGACAAACCCGTCTGAATCGACTCCTCGTCGATGTCGTTCCGTCCTTTTCGGGCGCCTTCAACCCCGAAAATCGAGGCGAAAACGAAAGAAATCAGCTGGAAATTTGTAGATTTTCGAGCCGAAATCGTCGGAAAACTGACCAGAAACGCTGCGAAAAACTGCATTTTCAGACACGAAAAAGTGAACTTTTCTCTTTGAGCCGCCCATTTTATACCCGCTTCTTTTTGTTGTCAAAACAAAAAATCGTTCTTTTTCTGATTGAATTCGTCATTTTTTGCGCTTCTTTTTCTGGGAGCCACCGAAAAAAAACGGAAAAGAGCAAAGTTTTTTATTTATTTGATTCTAGAAATCGGCGAAAAGAAAAGTGAAAATCGATGGAATTCAAACGAAAATCAAGGCGAAAAGTCCCATTTTTACGACGAATTTTGTGAAAGAAAACTAGAAAAAGTGAAGAAGAAAAGAGGGTATGAGGTGGGTAGAAGACTAGACGAAAATCGACTAAAAACACGGAAAACTTAACACTCTAGACGGGCAAAAATGGGGGGAAAGAGAGGTTCGCGGAGCCGGTCGGGAGAGAGCTCACGGAGCAATGACGGAGCACCAACGGACCGTTCGGAGCCCACTGAGGTAGCGTTCTTTCATAGAAGAGTGGAGCGAAACGACAAAATTTGCATAAAATCGCAATTAGATCTACGCGCAATTCGAGGTAGAAGGGGCGAGAGAAAGTGGGCGGAGCCTAAAGAGATTCTATGGGTGAGGAAAATGAGAGAAAAAGAGAGAGAGAGAGAGAGAGGAAGAGAGAGAGAAAAGTGATTATTCGGAGGCGAAGATGGGACGAGACGCCACGTGGACCGTCTTGATGTCTCTGACGAGGTGGAACTTCGAGGATCCGCACGCGGTGCACGTCATCTGCTCGTTGATCGTCGCGTAGTTGCCCTGTAAAAAGGAGAAGAAGACGTGTGGGGTGGACTGAAATGGCAGATGCTTACGCTGGAAAGCTGGGCGGCGAGCTGGTCGCGGACGCCGAGAGGCTGCTTGCACGACTGACACGAGGCGGGACAGCAGCGACCCGCCGACACTGAAAACGGAAAACGTCTCGTATCTCGGCAACTGGAAGAGGTGCGGGAAAGTGATCAACTGGGGCAATGATCCTCGGAACATTCTCGACATTTCGATAGTTGACGCCTTCTCGATAGCTCCTCTGGTTTCCGAGATACGGCGTCTGGAACGGGACTCACCGATGTCGTAGTAGTAGAGAGTGCCGAGGATGATGGACTTGCCGTCGAACCACTCGTCCTTTCCGCAGTTCTTGCACGACCACTCGGACCAGAGACACCTCGCGCACAGCTGCTGCAGGAAGAAGCGTCGTCCGTCGAGCGAGATCTCCGTCTTCAACGTCGTCTGGCACACGGGCGAGATGTAGAAGACGCCGTCGATGAGCGGATACTTGTCGTACACCTTCAGCTCCTCTTTGCACTGCACACAGCTGACGCTGCGTTGGTTGTGCGCACCCAACGTCTTCAGGAGACAGAGACGGACGTCGTCGCCGCCTTGCGGACAGTCGTCCTCCATCTTGATGTGGATTCCGTTGAACTTCGTCTGCGGGATGATCGAGAGTAGGTTGTCGTAGTCGGATCTCTTGTGGAACACCGATCCGTTCACGCGAACCGTCTCGTCCTCGAAGTAGTACTGTCGGTCGACGTTGATGCGAAGGATCTGAAGGATCGGAGGATAAGGGCGGAAAGGGACAGGGTTACGGTACCTCGGGGTCGATGCAGCATCGCAGCTCGAACTGCGGACCCATGTCTCGTTTCGGCCATCGCTTGTCGGATCCGCGCGACAGCAGTGTGTTCGATCGTTTCCGGTACTCATCTGAATCTGCCACGTTGACGACCGGGCAACGTTGGGGGGACACGGAAGGGGACGGAAGGGGAACGGCTCTGCCACGTCATCATCTACAGTAATCCCCACCACCACCCCTTCTTACAGTTCTGTTGCTGGTTGGCGGCGGTGGCGGCGGCGAGAAGCGTCGGCTTGAGAAGCATCAGCTGAGAGGGAGGGAGCGGGTTCTGGTCGTTCGGAAGGAGAAGAACACAAAAACATTCCCCCCTCCCCCCTCCCACTCTCTCGCTCGCGCCTCACTAGTTCCTATTCCCAGAGGGGGCGGGGCCAGACAGCCGACTGCAGCAGCTGGCTGCAGGGGGCGAAAGCAAAAATAAACCTCCCAGTCAGTCAGTGTGTGTGTGGGGGAGAACGAGGAGACGGCGACGGCGTGCACGTCGTTGTTTACGTAAACAAGGTGCCGCGCCGTTCCCGCTGGCGGCTGCCGCGCGGCGCCACGAGCGGCACGACGCGGACAACAAACATTCGGGGGGTCGGTCTCTGTCTGCTGGTGGTGGGGGGATGCATTCGAAATTGATGACTGAGTCAGTCAACAACAGTCTGGAACTGAGTTGATAACAAGTGGAGTGAGGGAGGAACACGTCATCGGAACAGTGCTGCTCCATTGCCATAATACCGTACCCCCTCTCGTTCTCTGCGTCTCTCCTCCTCCCACACACTCTCTCTTCCGCTCTTCTGGAAACGAGTTGTTCAGTTTGTCGAAAGAACTCGTTCCTCTCTGCCTCTTTTTGCGACAGAAAGTGTTCGTTTTCGTTTTCGAATATCCGCGCGAATCGCGTCGAAAAGCGAACGTCCGAAAACAACCCCTTGCGAGGAGAAAGCGAGGAAATCGAGTGTTGTGTCCATGCAGGGACAAAGGTTACTTGTTTCTTTCTTGTTTTCCCCTCCCCCCCGGACTGGTTCCTTCGATTCGAAATGACAGGTGGCATGACGTGGCAAGAGGGACCCCCCTTTTTTCTTTTCTCTCTCTTCAAATACATGCTCTTTCTCTCTCGTTCTAGAAAAAAGCTCTTCTACATTCTATTCTCTATGACATAGAACATGAGGAGGCAGAAGAAGCGGGGGGATTCTGAAAGAAGAAGAAGAAGGCGTAACCTGCTGGATGACGTTGGTTCTGGTGTCGGTAGTTAAAGTGCTGGAAGCTGGAGGAGGGCCGCGACGGGCAGAAGTACCCTGACGACGTTGAAGACGACGACGGAGGAAGAGTTGGGGGCGGAGGCTGAGGAGGAGGAGGGACAGAAGACGTCGACGGCATCATCATCATCATCTGACTGCACTCCTCCAGATAGCTCTGCTGCGTCGGCGTCGTCGCTCCGGATCTTGTAGGCGTCGTCGAGACGGACGAGACGGTCGATTCTGGGTAGGAAGACACGTGGCGGAAGGCGTGAGAAGAAGAAGAGGAACAAGTAGAAGAAGTAGAAGAAGACGTGAGAGGACGACGGGACGACGGACAGAGGTACCTGACATGACGGAACTAGGTCCCCGCGGCTCGCGATGAATGTTCCTGAAGACGGGCAGACGGTGTGCACCAGAAGACGTCGTCGGCTGTGAAGAGGAGGGCAGCGACGAGCGGATACCTAACAAAGAATCGAGACAATGATCTCTAGTGGCTAGAGGCGATGATTATTGGAAGGACACCGGAGAGAGAGAGAGAGAGGAGCATGCGGCACGTCTTCAGAGAGAAAGAGTCTTCGGACACACGTACCGCACGACTTCTTGCGGTCTCGGAAGTACATCGAGTGCGGCGGCGGCGGTCCGTGGTGATGATGGCCGCCGCCCGTCGCCGTCGTCGTGCTGCAGTCCATCAGCATCTGAAAACGGGACGATCTGAAAGCCGGGAATCTCACACGAGACGCCTACTTTCTCGATTCGGGATATGGCGAAGAAGACGTCGTTTTCGTTTCGATGGGAGACTCCGGTGAAGATTCTGGAAGGGCTTACTGTAGTTTGAAGAAGAAGAAGGAGAAGACGTGGACAAAAACATCTAATTAGAAGACGTGGTGTGATGTGGAGTGATTCAGAAGAAGACGAAGAATGAGAAGAAGAAGACGTGGTCTGGCTGAGCCCTTACGAGGGATAATCTCGAGGAAATGACGTCTTCACAGACAGATGTTTAGTTGAGAAAGAAACGTGCCACGTGGATCTCTCTTCTGATTCCCGTGATCTTCTGATGACGTGGAATCGGAGCGAGAAACTATGTGTGCGACGGCTTCAGCAAACTGATAATCGAGAGAGAACTAGCGAGTGAGAGAGAGGGCGCAGGGAGAGAGTGTGCGGGACGAAGAGACGCAGACACAGAGAGTGCGCGGCGCGGAGCACCAGAAGAAGAAGGAGCAGAAGAAGGTGCTCAACGAGCACAAGATCACGATGATGCACTCTGGAAGAGGAGAAGCACGTTCGAAAGACGACGATGATGATGACGTCATCTGAATCCCCTTGCCACGTCTTCTACTTCTACTTCTTCGTCGTCGTCGTCAAGAAGTGAGTGATGCAAAACGAGGAAGAATGGCCGGAAACGGCGAGGTCTCGCGATGCAGAAAACGCCAAAAGTGGTGCACTTTTTGGGGAAATGGGGCCGAAAGAGAGAGCACCTAGAAGAGCTCTCTCTCGGATAATCACGGGCTCTTTTGCTCTCTCTGTCTCTCTTTGCCTTTCTCATCGGTGTGTCATCATCATGAATAATGAGAAAGAGCCAAGAGCCAAGAGAGAAACAGAGAGCCCTGGAGACACGTTTTCCAGTCAATTCAATCAGTTGAGCCAGCCCCCCACGAGGCGAGAGAGTGTGCGAGAGGAGGAGGGTGCCAGAGAAAGAGAGAGAGAGAGAGAGAGAGAGAGAGAGAGAGAGAGACAGAGAGAGAGAGAGAGAGAGCTTAGTTAGTGCCCCCCTTTCGGCTCCTTATATGCGCGCCAATGTATATGAGAGCAAAGAGGAGGCCTAGCGAGCCGGCGAGGAATCCTGCGTCTCTTCCAGCCAAAAGAGAGAGAGAGGGACAACCTGATATCAATTTGAAAAAAGCTCTCTTCTCTTTTTTCTCTTTTTTCAGCTCCCTTCTCCAAATTCGAATGAAGATTATCTTTCCCGCCACTCATCGCTCTCGTTCACTTCTTCTTCATCTCACGTCATCTGTGTGGCGTCTTCTTCTACTCTTCAAGAAGAAGAAGAAGAAGAAGAAGACAGAAACGAGAAGAAAGTAGGTCAAGATTTCAGAAGACGTGACGACGAGAAAACGAAACAAAAGAGGTGTCAAAAATTGGAGAAGAAGGGGGGAACACATGGAAAAAGAGAGAGACAGGAAGAGAGAACTGCGAATAACATGTTGGCAGTTTTCAGAAAGCTCCGCCCACTTGCACACACACAGAAGAAGAAGGACGTTCAGAAGACGTGCGAGGGACGAAGAAGAAGACGTGGGGGAGAGGCGAAATGAATGGGACGAAGAAGAAGAAGAAGGGGTGAAACGGACGAGCGCCGACGACGGATAATGATGGGTTTCGAGAATCGAGAAGGCGTCGAAGGTGCACTTCCCCCCAAAAAATGGGCACCGATTCAGTTCTCTGCTTCGGAAGACGTCGAGAAGAAGACGTCGGATTCTGACGCCTTCTGGAAGGGTCGAGAACACACGAGAAGGCGTGCACGTCTTCAATGAAGAATCGCCGTCGTCGGAATGCCCCTTCTTCGATGGTAATCCGGTGTTTGTCACTGGCGCCTGTCAAAACAGTGCCGCAAAAACTTGTTCAGTTTACATTGGAATCAGATGATTGCACACTGATAAAACCGATTCTCTTTCTCTCGTCTACCGTAACCCTCTCGTGGCTCCTTTCGTTTCGTCTCCAGTTGGATACCGTAATCCTGCACACAAACCAGATTCGTTCTCTCTTTCCAGTCGTCCGGGTCATTTGAGAGTGAAAGTGTGTGTGTGTGTCTCTTTTTTTGCTTGCTTTTTCTGTTTTTCGGGCCCACCCTCACCACCATCGAAAGGAACGATGGAGACGAAAAAAAAAATGAAAACAAGTGGCGAGAGAGTGTGGCGGGACGAGAGAGTGCAGACAAAATGAGAGCGAGAGAGCGAGAGACGCAGACGGTCAGACGAAGAGAACGCGCCGTCGACGGGGGGCGAAATCCCGCCGTTCTGAAAACGGAAAGCGGGAGGGGGCGAGCAGAACAGAGCTACGGTATCTGAGCACAAAGTGTGTGCTCACGGGCTCTTTATTCTGGAAGGTGAGCGGGACGACGGATTTATGACGCCTTCTTGTTCCGTCTTCTTCCGGAGCCGTCACTCTCGCAAAAAGCTCCTTCTCCTTCTTTTAGAATGAGCACACCTTTCTTTTATATTTTGCTCGGCGAGCCCCCACAGTCATCTGTTTGATAAGGAGACGAGACAAACCGAGGGCGATTAGAGTAACTTTTGTAAGTTGTTGTTGAGGGGGGGAGTGTCTCCTCAGGTACAAACTGTTTGTCGAGGATGCGTTTGCAGACAGGAAGGGAAATGCTGAAAATAGGTGGACAACTGATAGTAAATAACAAGAGACACTTTTCGAAACTCGCGAGATTGCGAAACATCCGGTTTTTGGGTCACAAGATTCTCGATTTTCGGATGAGAGATTGGGAACTTTTAAAGAGTGAGAAATTGCTCGCGGAGCAGCAGAAGAGACTCGCGAGGGGCTGGCCGTTTCCAGAATGTTCGGCGCTCCCGCGAATGCCCTTCGTGTTTGTGCCGCCCAGAAGAGAAAGGGCAGACCCGTCAACAAGGTTGACGTGGCATCACTTCCCTTCATACATATGGGTTACTGTAGATGAGGGACTGGTTTCAGACGGTTTCAGATCCAGCTGACACGTGGAAACAGTGTGGGGATGAAGACGGCTTCCGGCCTGGATGTGTGCTGCTCTTTCCGTCGGATGACTCTTTCTTGTTGTTCCGTGTCCGTTTTGCGCCACTTCCGTGGCCAACTCGATTTAGTATTCCTGTGCAAACAGCCTCCCTTCCTCTTATTACCAGTTAGTCACCGCAATGCATGCGTCACTCTCGCACACCGACCCTCCCTCTTGTCTCTCTCCCACCGTCTCACCCGCCGGCGAGTTAACGGCCGTGCCGGCTGCGCTCGCTCGTGCAGCGATGTCCGAGTGGTTAAGGAGTTGGACTTGAAATCCAATGGGCTCTGCCCGCGTAGGTTCGAACCCTGCTCGCTGCGAATCGCCTTTTGTCTTTTAGCGCTGCTCTTTTTTCTTATCAGGGGCAGTCACATTTTCAGTCTTTGCGCTTTTCTCGAATGGAGGACAACTCGGTCTCCATGTCGTTGTTTGTTTACTCGTTTAATTTGAACTCGAGAGAAGAAAGTGAGAGAGAGAGAATGGAGAAAAACGAAGAGAAGAAAGTGATATGAGAGAGCCAGAGAATGTGAATCGGGCGAGTGAAACGGGAGGAGGCAAAAGAGCACATCACACTGATTTTTTGAGCCGCCCGAGAGCTCCGGCTGCTCATTTCTCGTTTTGCAGTCGGCGGCGAAATGCGCATTTGGGTGGCCTCTCTCATTTTCTACGGGTCCGTGTTCGCCCTGTGCGAGCTGCTTCGCTTCCTGGTTATTCGGTCTTTCGACAATCCGAAACGTCTTTCCGCACTCCTCATTCTCGAGGTAGGGACTAGAAAACGACGTGGTGGCCTAGTTTTACCCGTTTCAGTTCATCGGCACCCTTCAAATATGCGTTCCGATGTTCGACGTCGGCACCATTCTGGAGAACTACGGTCTTCTCGGCGTGTTCGTCGAGATCGCCGTCATCGAGCTCGCCAACTGCTACTTCCAGAGGGACGCCGTCGCCCATCCGTGCCCGCTGGCGAGTCTTCAATTTGGTGGCCGAGAAAACCAACCCGACGGTTTCTAGGTCACGAACTGCTACCGTAAGAGCAAGGCGCTCCGCAGGGCCGTCTACGTGTTTCTGACACAGTTGGCGGCCGCCTATCTCTCGTTCTTTGTGGCAAGACTCTTCTGGAAGGTCGGCGTCCATCCCGTTCATTCGGAGCTTCTTGAGCAAGACTCGTGCACTTCCGATCTCACGGTATGCAATGACTGCAATCGCGCTCCACTGCACTCGTCCACGCTGAGAGTGTGCTTCTCGACGAGACGCAGACACTGTGGAGTGCAGTAGAGCGCGATGAAAACGCGAGAGTTTCCACTCGTTTCCACCCGTCAGGTCGCCATCACAACTGGGTGCATAATAGAGGGAGCGGCGACGTTTCTGGCGAAGGGATTCGAGAAGTGGGTCGACGAGAAGTACGACGGCGACTCGCGAGTCTGCTCCGTCGCCAACTGCCTCTTCTCCGGATTCCTCTGCGCCGTCGGTACGTGTGGGTCCGAAGTGCGAACGCGCTCTACCGCACTGTTGCAGGCATCAACTACACAGGCATGTACGCGAATCCGATTGTCGCGTGGGCGTGCACTTTCAACTGTCACGGTGTGTCACACGCGGGACACCTCTTCGTCTATTGGCTCAGTCCACTCATCGCCTGGTACTTTGGAGAGATCGTCTTCGGATCGGAAGACGTCATCGAAGAAGACGTGGAGAGAGAGGAGACGAAGGACGAGAAGAAGGAGGACTAGAAGCGTCTTCATTAGGCACTCGAATGAAAAAAGAATAGTGAATTAATCGCCCGAAGAAAACTGAAAACTTTGAAGATTTCTACATTTACAGCAAGAAGTTCTTGACTTTTCTGGCCCAAACTTCACAATGAAAACCGGCATCACGGGAGTAAATCGATAGTTTTCTGTCATATTAACTTGTGTGAAATGGAGAGCTCAGAGCTCTGCGACGGCCCTCTTGCCGCTGTCGAACTGTTTCTTGTCGAGTCGTCGATTTCCCCTCGGCTTCTTCTCTCCCTGCTTCCTGCATCGATTTCTCGCCGCTTCCGTGTTGACCGTGTGCTCGAAGTGCACGAATCTGAAATCGAATTCTCGGATGATGGCAGCTCCTCTCCTCCGAACCTGACGTGCTTTCCGAGCACAAAATGCTCCGATATCTGGCTCATTTCGGCGTCCCGAATCACTTTCACATCGCGCATTTGCATATTCAGATTCGAATCACAACTCTCCAGAACTCCTGCAATTCGCCGACGTCATCTGAAGTGGCGATTCAGAATCCTCACCCATCACGTACTGCTCGTCGCGCATTTCGACGACTACTTTCCTTCCGGCCATTCCTTGAATCACCGCCGCGCAACTCGCCGCCAGCCGTTGTTTCTCCATTCCAATCAATAATTTATTCAATCTCCACAGTCCTTCTTATAATATTCTACAAGAATTTCCGCATAATTTAAATACATAAAAACAATCAAGCTGCACCTTCAAGTACCGATAGAAACGGGGAATCTCTAAACAGACACAACACAAAATGGGGGGTGATCGAGATGATATTATTTACCGAGTCGTTTTCAAATAGTTTCGTTGTGGGCGAAGCCGAAAAAAAAGTCAAAAACAGATGGTTAGATTAATGCGAAACTGGTTCGAAAAGTACGGTGTATTGCGTACAAAACGACAGACTTGACGATAGTTTCGGGAGAAAGACGTGAATTTGCAAGAAAAAGAAGGTTATTGTTTAGTAGAATTTGGCCTTGTCCTGCTTGCTCCGCACGTAGACAACGACGATGATGATGACGGACTGGATGAGGATGATGAGCAGGAAGATCGTCGACGAGACGCACGAGACGTTCGCGCAGTTTCCTGCGGCGCCGAACTGGACCTGGTTGACTCGCACCGTTGTGAGCTCAGTGAGCAGCTTGTCGACCTTCTGATGCATGCTGCTGTCGACGCCGCCTCCACCGGCGCCTCCCGCCTGGCCTCCTTGAAGTTTCTGCTCCATGTTGTAGGTCCTCGTGAAGATCTCGTTCACGTACTGCTTCATATCTCGAACCGACTGGGTCAGATCTCGCAGCGACGTGATCACTTCGTTCTTCTCGTGGGCCTGGAAACTTGCCCCGCCGACTGTAGCAGGGGCTGCGGCTCCTCCCGTCTGCGGAACCGCAGCAGCACTTCCAGTCAGTTGAGCTTGCTGAATCTGAGCGAGTCGTTGATCCATGTTCTGCATGACCTGATGAATGGCGTTCTGTGATTCGTAGATGAGTCGGAGTTCGCGGGCCGTCGCATCCTCGTAGTACTTGTTCGGATCGTACTCGTCGTCCTCCTTCACTTTGTCCGGATGTTGCTCTTTGAACTTGGCTCTCTCCTGCTCGTACTCCTTCATCTGTCGCTCAAACTCCTCGTCGTACTTCTGCTTCTCCTGCTGTGGAATTTGCTCGGCAACTGGCGCCGGCTTCTGTTGCTCGTTGAACAGCGAGAAGACGGAGAAGTCGACTATATCGTGATCGTCGGCAAGTCCTCCAGTGGCGGCCGACACTCCGAAGTATCCGTTGCGTGGCAAGAAGATGTTCTCGGCCCGCATGCACAGTTCGTAGCGCGGAGTAGCGGTCATTCCGTCGTCGATGTGCACAGTGAGAACGTTCTTGACGTACTCGATGCGAACGCGCACTGGATATGGCTTGTTGCGGAAGTCACGTTGGCAACTCGACAGAATCTGCTGGGAGCCGTCTGTTTGATGATCGTAGGAGCGAGTTCCGTCGTTGAGCATCAGGGAGACCTGCGGGTTGTTCTTCTGTCCGTCGTTGTCGAACGAATCGAGGAACAGTCCCATTCCGGTCCAGAAGTCGTTGGCTCCGAACACGGGTCCGATGGCTCCGAGCTGGGAAGTGTACCAGATTCCCATTCCGTCGGCTCCAACTCGTCCCTGTCCTCCGACTTTCAGAGAAATGTCCACCTAGAAGAAGATAGTGAACGTTTTTTCGACAGAAGTCTGAGACGTGCCTGGAAGTTCTCGCTCTCGACGAAAGCTCTTTTATTCCACGCGATACCCTTGCGACTGCGCATTGACGGCGCCAGACGAAGCTGCTCTCCTGAAGCAATCGCATCTCCGCTTACGATCCAGAACGGAATTGATCCATCGCGTTGAGCGAGATTTGGAGCACGGAACGAATGTTTGTACTCGAATCTGGGATCGGTTCTTTCTACATAGCTTCTAAGATTCCGCATTGAGAGCTCACTTTTTGAAGACCGGGGCGTTCTGGGCTCCGACGCAGACGCAGACGGCTAGCAGCACGAGGAGAACCCGTGTTGAGGTCATCTGAGGAGCAAATCGATAATTTATGCAAATTGGGTGGGAGAATGATAATGAACGGGAGCGAAAACCAAAAGGAAAAGCAGTGGCCACTCAACCGTACACGTCGACGTCCGAAGTCCGCAGGCGCCACACCGCACGCGCAATTGCGGTTTTCTGTTGAAGTTTGCAAAATATTTGCACAGGCCTGCTGAAGTAGCCGAGACAATGCGAGAAACCGGTTTCCATTGAGGCGATTCATTGATTTCTCATACTACAACTTCATCGGGAAGAAGACATAAGCAACTGGACGTCAAGTAATAGAAAAATAGTTAAGAATACGTAGAGAATAATACATATAAATACAGAGAATTTGAAATGTTGGGTCATTATTCAGGGTTCAGTTCCTTGAAGTAAAGGATCATCGTGCTCAGATCGCATCCGAGGAGGTTCGTAGCAGCTTGCATTTTATCGCGAAGCATCTCATCATCGGCTGCTTCCGGATGGATTGCACATGCTCTTTGGAAAGTGGTGACAATCGGAAAGCCCTGCGTTCCTGTGGTCATCACTCGCATATTCTCGATTAAAAGACGATTCGCGCTCGGAGATCCGGAGCAAAACGTGGCGTAGCCGTTCTCTTTCGTCGAGGCGTCGAGAATTTCACGGCACGACTTGAAATCGCGCCATTTGAAAGTGCGGTCGCATAGAAGATCAGACGGATGGAACTTGGCCTTGTAGCGCATTTTGGGGCACGAGTGGATGTAGTAGCCCATGTAGTAGTACTGAAGTTCTGGTGAGATGGCACATAGACGCTGGATGAATTCGATTTCTCTGAAAACGAATAGATTAGAAAACAAAAGGAAGTATCGAAGGAAACCTCAATGCAGTGTAAGTTCCCAAAGAAAGGAACGCGTAGGCCGGATCGTAGAACATATACTTGGCCGAGAGAAACTTCGGGAGAATGTCGACGACGCTCACGGCGATCAGTTTGTCATCGAGAAGGTACCAGATGTGGAAAGCTCCAAGATCCACTCTGAAACCAATGCCACCGTCACCAGTATTCACTTCAGGACAGTTGCATCCTCACCCGTTCCGAGTCTCTCTAGTCAGCGGCGATTCGACGAGGAATCTGCGGAATCCGGCGAGTCTGACAATGTCGTTGTGAACGGTTTGCTGGTACTTTCGGTAGATTTTGAACGACTCGTCCTCCCTCTCTTTGGCCACGGCGGACTTCGGACAGACAACTTTCAGCTCCAGTTTGTGCTTCCAGTCAGGACGAGCCTCGTCGATGAACGATGTGATCGTTCGGCGACGAGCCGCCTCCTTCTCACGCCGCTCCGCGCGGACATCGTCGGGATCTTGGTGACGGATACGGCACTTCTCCTCAAATCTCAAGTTCCGGATCTCCTTCTTTTTGAGCGGCTGCTCCGGAGCCTTGACCTTCTTCACGGCCGGCTCCTTGTTTTGCTCGACGGGCGACGGTTCCTTCGACGACTGGTCTTCCTCTTTCTCATCCTTCTTCTCCTCTTCATCCTCCAACGGACTCTCCTCTTTCACCGCACACTTCGGCTGCTTGCCCGTCGCCAGAAACTCGTTCATTTGTCGCATCACTCGCTTCTGAGTTCGCGACATCTTGAATTTGGTCACGTCCAGTCGGATCGTGTACTGCGGACAGCACGTAATCTCGTTATCCGGCTTGTAGAGGTAGCGGCCCGATCTGAACGGAACGAGTTACCCCGAGGATCCATAGGGTCTTCCGATGCCCACCTTCTCCATCCCATGTCCAGCATCCCAGCATAATCCTCAACGAGCAGCTGGTGAGCCCAAGCACCCCCTGTAATCAAAAAGTTGCCGCCAAATGGAGCAGGTGAGTTTGTAGTAAAAAAGAACAGAAACGGAGTAGAAGCTCGGAGCGGAAAGGAGGGCGCCCCTCAAGGGGGAGAAAGACGACGTGGAAGGAGAAGGCGGGAGCACCGATAGACCGGAGAACTCACGAGGACCATCCGAGGTTTTCGAATAGCATGAAAGTGTCCAGTCGCACTGCGTGGCCCCACATCGCTGAATAGAAAAAGGAAGACTACTTGTAAAGAAAGGGGCGCCCCGCAGAAACGAAAAGAAACGCGAGGAGCTCTCTCGTACCGTCCACTACCGATGTTTTTGGCAGTGCATCACCTGAATGGATGGATGCTTCCGATTCGACGTCCGCGGTGTTTCCGTCGTCACTTTCTTCTTCAAAAAAGAAAACAACAACTAGGGAAGAAGAGGAGTAATGAGAAGCCGAGGGGAGAGAAAAGCTGAACGTCTCCGATGACTTACCTTGTTTCACCGACGCTCGGTCCTTTTTGCAGTATCCGCAAGTCGAGCGCTCTCTGGTAGAGACGAACTCCACAAAAGATTGATCTGGGAACGACATTGCTGAAAATCGGATAAATTCAAAATGAAAGAAGAGGAAGAACAAAAAGAAAGCAAAATGTGATGGCGAAGTCTCGAAAGCGACGGAGAAAGAGATGAGAATGGCTGGGTAACCATGGTTTCCAAATGAAAGCGAGCGAAAACGAGGAAGAGGAAAATGCATATTTATGGGCGGGAAACAAATAACAAAACAACTAGAGGACCTAAATGAGCCGCTGAGCATCAGCCCTGCACAATCTCCGCGTATCGCTTCTTCTGGATTTCTTCCCGCTTCGCCATCTTCGCTGACTTCTTCTCCTCGGCCTCTTTCTGCTGCAGCATCACTTCGAATCGCGGATCTTTCGGGTCCATCCAGTAGCCGAAGTACTCTTGGATCTCGCGAATTCTCTTTTCCAGTGCCAGCTCCTTCTCGTCTTTTTCCCGCTCCTGTTTAACGAGCGATGCTTCGTACTTTGCGAGCGCTGCCGGATACTTCTTCAGATTCTTCTCGAGTTCCGCCAACCTACAGTTGCGAAATCAACTCACATTTTTTCTGAAATAGGTCGTTACCTGGCCTTTTCGGCGGCTTTGTTCTTCTCTTTCAACTGCAAATACTCCTTTTTGACTGAATTTAGTTCACGGAACAGCCCGATCGCCTCTTCCTCTTCGATCTCCTCGGCACTCGGGAAGAGCTCCTCGACGGGAACTCCGCTCGCCAGTCCGTACCGGCCAAACCGTTCCCGACGGGCGGATCGTTCTCGTTCCGAATTGAACTGAATCGGAGGCATTCCACCGGCGGCAATGATTCGATGACGGGGACGGAGGCTAAAGAAGAAGAAGAAGCAATCAGAATCCGTCGAAAGCGGAATTGAAAACTTACAAACTGATATCGACTTTCGCCGTAGCCGCTTCTTCGTTCATCGCCACTGCGACTCGGAAGTTTCGCACCGAAACCTTCCAGTTCTTCAACATTGTGCTGAAATGCAGTTTCAAATCTAAAAACCAGCAATTTTTGGAAGGGATGAGCAATGCGAAATGTGAAAATTCTCACTGGTGACCCAGAAAAAAGGCGCTTATCGGCGACAGCCGTGCAACTGTTATTGGCGCCTCACGAGAAAAGCGCAAGGAAAATCGAGAAGTGCGCCAGTCATTTTATATTTATTTTTTCCCAGTTGAAAAAAAGCGGCGTTCCGACGGAAAAATAGAAAAATAACGGCAAGTATCGAAACAATCTTAATCATCAGCAACGATCATTCTGGATTGGAGATTGAGATGCAACAATGGGGGGGAGGGGGTGTTGTCTACTTGCACCGCACGGGGAGCATCTACAAGTGCTCACTTCCACAGTCTGGATGACGTTAGATATTCTTGAGTCTCAGTGCTTCCTTCTTGAAATGAGAGGTAAAAACGTATGCCGGGCGAGTGAATCGAACCCCTAAAAGATCAGAGATGTCCGGAAGTAAAAATTTGGAAAAGGAAAGTCAGAAGTCGGAATTCCGGACATGTCTGATATTCATCCACATGTTCACAAGACTCGCACCTTTGAAGGATGACTCTCGCCGGAAGCATGACGGCCACGTTTCCCCGTCCGCCCAACTACGCGTCTGTAACGCAAGCGTATTGCATCTGTCAGCTCTTGCGGGTCCGTCCGAGCGGATGGAAAATCCGAGATGACCGGTGCAGAAGTGCGACGAGATGTTCTGACTTCGTTGCGAGCAATCAGTCTCAATCCACGTGTCTCTTTCTCGCTACAGTAACTATGCAGTCTTTGCCACGTGGCATCTAAAACTGTCGTTTCTCGAAAATGGGTTCAATCCGAAACTGTCCACGACGACGCTGGAATGGCGGACAGCGGCTTTCTCAGTCCGAACATCGTGGAACGTGGAGCCCGGTATCGGAAGACAGATTCAAACGGAGACTCTCGATTCGGTTCGTTTGAATTAATCTTCTGATAACGGGCATCGTTTCCGTATCGCAGAAGTAGTGGAATACGGGCGGTGGCGAGTTTCTGAGAGAATGAAAAGCGACGAGAAACGGAAGAGTGGGGCGGGACTTTGGGTTACGGTAGCTGTCGGGATCGTTCCGGAAGGGATCGAAACAAGCCCCGCCCCTTTTGTCCCGAACTCCCTCCGAACGACTTCTTCCGTCAGTCTTCTATTCGAGTGCGACCGCCGCTGGCGCGTTGTTTGGAGCTCAGACCTTTGAAAACGCAGTTCCGATTTTAAAGGCGGACTTCCAAACACCGGGCCATCGCAGTCTTTTCTGCTATTCTAGACGACGTCTTCTGATCGGCCTCGAGTCGGAAAGGAAAGTTTTGAGCTCACGTCCGTAGATACGGAGCACTGTATTCCTTCAAGAAGGGGGCAACTGGGAGGATTCACTTTCAGATATTGCATTTGGGGCAGATCATGGGAAAATTTCAGCGTTTCTCTTTCATAAATGGGGAGCAACGGACTTCACTGGAAGCAGAGTTCCCATTCATGGGCCGACGGACTTTCGATTCTAGAGCTTTCGAGAGAGTGTTCTATCGGCCGATCGCTCAAATCGAAGATATTTCGACAGCCAATTCTATCAAATCCGCTCAGAAATTCTCAGATTCGTCTCCTTTTTAGAAACCGTCCAGCTCGTCGACGGGAAGTCGTTTCTCAACCCGGCAGAACGATTCGATGAACATTAGCTTACAGTTTTATGAAAATGACAGTCAGAATATACAGACGACTAGCGCCGGAAGCACAATTTGCCCGTAACAGATTCGGGCAACTGTGCTTCTTTCTGTAATGCTCCCATATGGCATCCTGCCCCAGCGCGGGTGGAATACGGGAGTGTCGGCGCGCGGACGACACGGATGCCATTTATTGTGTTCGCGGATGCAATACGGTAGCGTTTCACGGAAACAGAACCGATCTGTTATGCTTCCCGCGCGAGCCATCTGCGTATACCAACAATTTGAGTGGACAACTGACTCTTCGCAAAATGTCTTAGATGTTTTTATTCTCAAAGAGCACGTCGGGATCGTGAATAGAAATTGTGCCTGGATCGAATCCTCCCGAAGGCCGTTTAACAAGCAGAAGACGTTGGAACATGGAATCTGTCACGTTACTCGTGACCCCATCTGCGTTCCGCATCCGAATCCTGAAGTTCTCGTCTCTACGTGTCTCTTCAGATCTCGCACCACTTGCCACGTGACATGTACTTATTACTGCGAGTCGTCCGATTCCTTCCGCTCCATTGGGACCGTAATAGTACAGTAATCCTGTTACGAAGTCTGTGTGTCCATTGTTAATTTGCGTGGGCACACGCTAACTAACACTAAAGAGGCCCGTAATCCGACGCCCATTGTTGACGGAGGACACCGAGACTCGAAAGGAGTACTGTGGATGGGGGAACGAAGGAACGAATATTCAGGGAGGGACCGTCTCAGATGGAAACAAGGGTTCTAAGGAAAGATAATACAAGAATCTGTGACTGAAACAGCTTTTTTGAAGATTTGAAGAGGAGTGTGGTGAAGTCCAAGATTCACAAACTTCGAAGATTCGAGGACGATTGTTGGTGGGGGGTAACCAAGTCCAAGTCCAAAGCCAAGTCTAAGGCCAGGGCCAGGGCCAGGGCCAGGGCCAGGGCCAGGGCCAGGGCCAGGGCCAGGGCCAAGTCCAAGTCCAAAGCCAAGTCTAAGGCCAGGGCCAGGGCCAGGGCCAGGGCCAGGGCCAGGGCCAGGGCCAGGGCCAGGGCCAGGGCCAGGGCCAGGGCCAGGGCCAGGGCCAGGGCCAGGGCCAGGGCCAGGGCCAGGGCCAGGGCCAGGGCCAGGGCCAGGGCCAGGGCCAGGGCCAGGGCCAGGGCCAGGGCCAGGGCCAGGGCCAGGGCCAGGGCCAGGGCCAGGGCCAGGGCCAGGGCCAGGGCCAGGGCCAGGGCCAGGGCCAGGGCCAGGGCCAGGGCCAGGGCCAGGGCCAGGGCCAGGGCCAGGGCCAGGGCCAGGGCCAGGGCCAGGGCCAGGGCCAGGGCCAGGGCCAGGGCCAGGGCCAGGGCCAGGGCCAGGGCCAGGGCCAGGGCCAGGGCCAGGGCCAGAGCCAGGGCCAGGGCCAGGGCCAGGGCCAGGGCCAGGGCCAGGGCCAGGGCCAGGGCCAGGGCCAGGGCCAGAGCCAGGGCCAGGGCCAGGGCCAGGGCCAGGGCCAGGGCCAGGGCCAGGGCCAGGGCCAGAGCCAGGGCCAGGGCCAGGGCCAGGGCCAGGGCCAGGGCCGAACCGTACCGAGGTCCGGCGCGCCCGATAAGCTAGAGTGCCGGCCCTCTCTTGAAACTATGATAAGAAATACTCGGTACTCGGTACTCGAGCCGAATACTTTTTTCGACGAACGAATCGAATCTGAGTACTCGGTACCCGGTACTCGGGTATGGAACCGAATACTTTTTAAAAGTACCCGAACCCGAGTACTTTTTACCCGGGTACGAATCCAGAGTACTCTTACCCGAATACTCGGGTACTCGGGTACTAGTACCGAGTTAAAAGTTCACGGAACAATTAGTACGAGTACAAAACTATGTTTTGCCAATTCTATTAATTTTATCGAATCGACACTCTACTAGAAAACTATTGGTTGAAATGGGGTGGAATTTTTGGAGCCCAGGATATCTCCAAAACTCGCGCCCACGCTGTCCAAAAAACACCCCCCAATCTAAATCCAAGAACTTCCCCCTTCCCTCCCAACTCAGGTACCAGAAATGCTCCCCATCAGATCCACAAGTCACCCCCTTATTCAAGCAGGTCTCTCCCATGGGGGGCAACTTCCAGGTCCTTTTTGAAGTGTCTCCCGAACCGTTTGGAATATTCTCGAAAGATCCCTTTCGCTCACTCAACTGTCTCCTTTTTCTGTCCAGATTCCCATGGTTACTTCTCGATTGGCACGCAGTTCGCACTCTTCATTAGCACTCTTCCTCCCTCTTTGTTTCTCTCACGCTCACTGTTGCAGCCTTAATCCCCTTGTTCACCTTGCGACGAACGACGGATCCTTCTTCTTCTTCTTCTGAATCCTTCTACAGGGAGCTTTTGAAGAAGAGTGACCAAGAAGGATCAAATGAAGACGTGCGTCAGAAGACGTCAGTTCCTTTGTGTACCCATTGTGATCCGTCTCCCGCGGTGCCTATTTGCTCGAGAAACCCCCACCATTAGCACCCCTGGGCCCCTCGAACGACTCGCTCTCAGGAAGGAAAAGGGGCGTGGCTTGTTGCTCTTGAGACCCTCCTCCTCCTCCTCTTCGCGAGAACCGTTCGAGCCCTCCGATTGTTCTTCTCCCCGCATTCCTCGTTTTCCGTCTCGTCCACCCACCTCTTCCTTCCTTCCTTCCTCTTCTCATCTGAGCATCTTTTCAGTCGACCCTCATGTCATCCCTCAAACTACTCGCCGACAAGAACGAAGAGCTCGAAGAGCACCTCGAGGTCTACGAGACCATTTGCGAACTGCAGCGCGACGAGATCTCCGATCTGCGCGATCAGAACGAGAAGCTCGCCGCCGAGGCGAAGGCGGAGAAGGAGAGGCGCGAGCAGCTCGAGCACGAGCTGCTGCTCCGCGAGCAGAAGCTGAAGAGGATGCGCACCGCCGTCGACACGCTCCAGAAGGTCTTCCTCAGGTCGACCAAAGAAGTCAAAGAGCTGCGTCTGGAACTGGAGCAGCTCAAGCTCGAGCAAGAAGAGGACGAGGAGGAGGATGACGAAGAAGACGAGGAGTATGAGGATGAAGAGGACGACGAGGAGGATCCGTTCGCTATCGTCGGCAAAATCTATCTGACCAGCTGCCCGAGGGTGACCGATTCGAGCGACGACAAGAAGGAGATGAACTGACTCGTTAATTGTTCTGTTTTTCTGTGATAATGCCTCTTGTTGCCTCGAATAAAAAATGATCATCCAACTTGATAGTTGAACATTCATCGAAAAAACCCGACAGCCATAAAACAATAATAAATTAAAATAAAAAGATGATAAAACATGATAAATTTGGTAGAATCAATCGAAAACAAGTCTCCGGGCCGGCTGTACTCCTTCTTCGTCGCGTCTTCGCTTCTTTTGCGGCGCGCGGTTCGGAAGCGGCAGCTCTTCGTCGAGACACGAGAACGGTTGTGATCTGAAGATAGAGTAGGGTGGGAGGGGAGCGGACGCAGATCAATTACTTGAAGTAGTCCATCTGGAGAGCTTGCGTGCAGTTGACCCTCTTCGTCGGATCGAAAGTCCACATTCCTTGCAGCAGATCGATCAGATCTTGAGGAGCCGCCGAGAAGATGAAGTTCAGACCGGGCGTTTCGGTTTGAGGGCTGTAGAGAAAAACGAAACGGATTGAAGCGAGAGCGCCGCGTCTCACTTGATCACAATGAAACTGTTCAGGTACGTCATCGTTGGCCATTGCTCCTCCGTCGGCGCTCCGAGGACGTTGTAGATTTTGACGAGTTGGTCGATGTCGCTTTCTCCGGGGAAGATCGGATTCTGGAAGGTTCCGTATGCTGAAAGATTCTAGAAGAAAGCGGGTTCTACTCTCAGAAGAAGCTCGGCGATGATGCATCCCACCGACCAGATATCGATCCCAGTGCCGTACATTCGAGCTCCGTACAGCAGTTCCGGGCAACGATACCAGCGAGTCACAACCTGGAAATCAGATGAGAAACTGATCCCCTCGGGTCCCTCGGTGCCAACCTGATGTGTGTAGTTCCGATTCGGCGACCCGAAGAAGCGGGCAAGACCGAAATCAGTCAGTTTCACGCGCCCCATGTTGTTCAGCAGCAAGTTATTCGGTTTCAAATCCTGCAATTTCAGTTATGTTTCCTGTTTGTTCTTGCCAATTTTCCTAATGCTTTTCACTGGAAACCGGTCTACTGAAGCGTTTTCTGTGTCTCCATTCGGCCTTGGCCTCACTTTCCCTTTCACTGATCATTCTCTTTTGCCTCATTTCCTCGTACCCTGTGCAGAATCCAGTGTGTGTGCAGGAACTCCAGCCCGAGCAGCATTTGCATCGTGATGTTCTTGATGTGCGACGGCATCAGAATGATCGACTGATCCTTGACGACGTGCTCGAGATCAGTGTCCATGAAATCGAAAACCAACTGGATGCTTGTCCGGTGTCCGATGACGTCACGCAACTGGAAAAGGGTGTTATGCGGAACTCGAAACGGCTCCTACCGTGATGATGTTCTCATGGTTGAGTTCTTTGAGCAGCTTGATCTCGCGAATCGCGGTACGGTTGATCCCGTCTTTTGCTTCTTCTCTCGAACCAAGTTTGATCTGAAATCTGCGGTTTCTTCTTTCTCTCCGTCCGATCTCCCACTTTTTTGATGGCCACAATGTCGCCGGTCTCCGTGTCTTTGGCCATGTAGACGTTGGCGAACTGTCCCTCTCCGAGATGCCGTATGGTCTCGTATCGCTTGCTCATGGCTTCTTCCTTCTGCAATTCGTACGGAATGTTGAGAGTGAAGGCAGAGGGAAGCGTGTCAGAAAATGCGCCCCGATGCAAACGGTCGAGTCAGCAGACTTCGGAGACGAGACCGAATGCGACGAGGCGCAGAGAAGCAGAAACGGAGCGAGAAGCGGCCGCGACACGGCAAGGAAGCACGGGAAACGGAGAGGGCAGCCAAGCGAGGAGAGCCACGCATGCTTTTCCTTCCATTCGCTCCTCTCCGCATTGCATAGTGTGCCGTTGGAAGCCGCCGGCTCTTTCTCTCACGAATTCGCCTTCCTTCCCTCTTTCACTCAGCTGTTTCAGTTTATCAGTTTCCGATGCGCCTCGTTTACGCACTCATTTCGTTCTCTGTCTCGCTTCGACGTGTGGAAATCACGTGCAATCGAATCTCTCGCATTGTTCTCTCGTCATATTCTGCGTATAGGCGCATTTCACCTAGTTTTTTTACACGACAGAGAAGAAGGCATCAATGTTGTGTGGGAAATTGTGTCAGAAACACCCTTTCTTATATATAGTTACAATTAGGACATCAAGTATATCTTCCACAATAAATGGCAGTGTCCTACCGGTTTCAGTTTGTCTGTTTTCCATTATGAGCGGGCACATTCGAATCCACGACGGATTCTGATTGTATCCGGGTAAATATCACTCCTCTTGTGAGTTCTCCTCATTTCCTCACGGGACATCCTCTTCCTTCTGACTATACAACGAGTAGAATCGGGAAGTGAAAATACTTCCAGCATTTCAAAGTGACGTGGCATTATCTCGGCCGCTGCCACTTTCGTTTTATGCGATTCTCCATGACAACCCCCACATCGCATACGGCCGGGAGAGCGCATTAAATCCGCCGCCGCCGTCGTCCTCCTCCCGTCAGTCTCGTTTCATGTGTCTTTCACCTGTCGTCCCCTCATATGTCATTAGTAGGGAATTATGACGTGGCATTCGAGATGAATGCGACGCAATCTAATCTCGTTCAGACCCCTTTAATATTCTACCCAGTAATTATGTTCTTATCTTGCTATTCCTGATTGGTATCTCACCGTCTGCCCGTTCTCGTATATCTCATTTTGTGTCGCCGCGAGCGTCTCCGCAGCGAGTGTGCACAGCAGAGAACGTCGAGAGTGGTCGGGAGGAGGGGGAGGGGAAGAGAGGACGGGGCAGAAAGTAAAGAGAGGGACGGGAGATAGCGAGTGCCACCGAGAGACGACTTCTTCCGAAACAACACACACCCGCACACTCGCTCACTCACGCACGCATACTATGTAGCCTTGAGGGGCCCTCACTCCCCTTGCCCGCTTCAAATATCGATTCCTCTGAACATCTGCGTGTCGTTTACGCGTGACTCCGGGCGCCCGCCGAACGACTTCTTCCTCGTCGCTTTCGGCCTCTTCCGTACAACAATTGTCGTTTTGCAGGTAGCGAAGTACTCACTTTATTTTCTGCCTGTGGCGAGTCTCGGCAGAAGAGGAGCACTAATCGATATCTTACAAACGGAAACATGTCCATGGACGAGAAAATGGTGCGTTTGAAAGAAAGGGAGAAGTTTTTGCAATGCGTGTTTTGTTTCAGAGCTATGAGGAGAAGTATCGTGCTCTCGTTGAGGAGCACGATCAAGTCAAGGGGGAGCTCATGACGGTCCAGCTGGACAAAGAGGAGCTTCTGCGCAAGTACGAAACCGAGGAGGCCGAGAACAAGATGCTCAAGGAGGCGCTGGCTCACCGAGACGATCTTGTTCGGGACAATAAGGGCTCCGAGGACGGTGAGCTGAAAATAAGAGAGATTCTCGACAAGGAGAACAAGGTGCTGAAGAACACGAACAAGATGATTCTTCTGATTCTCGGTGAGCAGCGTGGTCAGCTCAAGAAGTTGTTCTGGGAGAAAACCGAGAAGAGCAAGGAGGCGTTCAAGCTGCAGGAGAATATAAAAGCTCTGGAGTGGACCATCGAGAAGATGGCGGAGGAAAAGGCTCAGATGGAGTCGGAGTCGAGCGAGTACGCGAAGACTGTTCGCACAATGATGGAGGAGTTGAACGAGCAGGCGAACAAGTGGGAGATGGACAGGCTCGAGATGAACGTCCGCTACAAGGAGAACGACAAGAAGCTGAGGAAGGAGATCGAGAGTCTGAAGGCGCAGAAGGAGGATATTGTCAACCACTCCACAAACTCCGAGAAGTTCTTCGCCAAGCGCATCGCTGATTTGGATGCCGAAATCGAGCGTTTCCAGGAAACATCCAAAATAGTTGCCGATCTGAAGACCGCATCCAAGGACAATTCCTGCTATGCGGTGGACATCCAGAATCTGAACAAGAAGTTGGCAGCTGCTCTGGAGGCCATCGATGAGCTCGAGGTAGAGAACACAAATCTTCGCAACGAAGTCGACACCGCTTTCTCGAGACAATGGAAGGCTGAGGGAGAGCTCAACTTCCAAGAATCACTCTTCAGCGATGAACGAAAAAACTATTTGGACGACTGCGACAAGTACGAGGAACAGATTGCGCACCTCAACGAGGAAATGATCAAGTTGGAGGAGATGCGCGACAAGTTCCGTCGCGATCTCGACGAGCTCACTGAGAAGCAGACTCAGCAAACTGTCACTTTCTCGAACGAAAAGGCCAAATTCTGTCACGATTTGGAGCGTGTCGAGGAGAAATGGCACGCCGAAGTGGTGAAGCTGAACAAGAAAAGCGAAGATCTGGAGACGTGGCTCAAGGATTCTCTTCTCAAGAGGGATATCCTCGAGCAGAAACTCGCAGTCTTCCGCGATAGAACCGAGGAAGCTGAGATGCTGACTGCTATGACGACGAAAGAATCGGAAGAGAAGATCGAGATGCTTCGCAACGAGATCGCTGCTCTGAAGGAGAGAGCGACAAAGGCCGACGCCCGCACCAAAGACACTCAAGAAAACTGGGATACGGAGTGCACCGAGCTAGAGGACAACATTCTCGCTCTTCTCCGACAGGGAAAGACTCGCGAGAAGAGGCTCAAGACGATGTACAGCAAGTACGACTGGCTGATCAAAGCTACAAAGAAGCTATCGGAAATGCGTCGCGGTGAGCTGACCAGCATGAAGGAGGAACTTGCGGCCTTCCGGAACGAGAACATAGACTTGGCTGACCGGTTGAAGGAGGAGATGGCGGCGTGGAAGGGGTACGCCGAAGAGCACGTGACATTGAGGAAGAAGATCGAAGATCTCGAGAAGGCGAACGAAGCACTAGAGGAGAAGGTCGAGGCAGTGACCGAAACGTGGCGCACAGAATGCGAGATATACGAGGCTAATATGGTGTCCCTGGATGCGGATCGCAAACGCGACAAAGCCGAGGCAATGCACGTGGAGAGGAAGCTGCAAAGAGTGACCGATCAGAAGCACTTCTACGAGGCCGAGATCCACACCATGCTGCAGGAGAACTCGGAGTGCTCGAAGCTTCTCCGGGAGAAGGACGCCATCATCAAGGGATTCGAGTCCATGGTCGGCGAGATGAAATCGGTGAGGGAACAACCGTCGTCTTTTTTTTTTTGAAACTGAAATTCTTTCAGGCGTCCGACTTCGAGAAGGATCTTCTCAGAAATGCAATCGAGGAGATCACTGATCTTCACAACAAGCTGGAGGTCCACAAGCGCGTGCACTCGACAGAGAAAACTCTTCTGATGGAGGAGATCGGTTCGATGAAGAAACACGCCGAGCATTTGCGCGAGAACCTCGGAGTCGAGACCATCGAAGATGACGGTGACGACGATGAATCCGAGTGCTCGGAGGATCCTTCCGATGAAGTCGTCAACGACCATCCGTCTCCGGCGACGTCGGTTTGGGAAAGCACTTCCAACTACGACGACATGCCGAAGCTGAAGGCCGAAAACAGTGAGGAGGGATGCGAGGAGAATGCGGAGATTAACGAAGAGGACGGCGAGGACAACAAGAGCCGGAAGGACAGCGAGTCGGACGAATGGGAGCTCATGTAAACACAGAATTGTAAATAACAGCTCCCACCGATTTAAAACTGTTAATCAAACTGTAGTCACTGATAACAACAAACCACTTTGAGCACACACCCACACACAAAATGTTCATAATCTGTCCATTGATTGTATTTTTGTACATTTCCTCTCTCTCAAGACTGTAGAAAATTGTCGATTCGCTTGAAATACACTGATCGACCCCCCACCTTTCCTTATATTCTGATTCTCAGTTTTCTGTCGATTCCCGCACCCGCCACACACACACACACACACCCAAAAATCTTATTTTGCACATTTGAATAAAGTTAGTCAAGCCACGGAGAGATATTGGTAAATGAAACCGTTCACAAGATACGGATTGTTGAATATCTTTGAATTTTTTACAAGAAATGTTTATTTCCTCGAAAACCCACATGCCGCCACTCTCGGTGTGGATAGACCCAAAATGGGATCGTAGAGGGATCTGTGGGGGGTACTCGGTGGAAGTTTTTGGTGGAGAGGAGGGGAGGAGGGTCTATTATACAGGATTAGTCAGAAATGAGCACTAGTAGATCAAACGGGAGGAGACAACGATAGCTGAAAATATGAGGAGAAATAGGGAGGAGGTGGCCGAATAAAATAAATAGATCGATCAAAACAGTCTGAAATACAACAAAAGAAAACGATTATCAGTCGAGCATCCTTCACTGCTGCTGGCCGTTCTTCGGCGCCGAGCGCTCTTTCGACGGAGCACGGATTCCATGGAGTCCTCCAGAAGAAGGCAGTCTGGAAATAGAAGCGACTAGTTTGTGTGCTCAATAAACAGTATTTCTGGAGAGCACATTCCCTTTTCATCATTTCCAAAAATGTTTGCCCAATCGCGCAATATTTGTATCCACGTACACTCCCATACCACTCCGGGAGGCCTTCGTAATGTAGTACTCTCGACGAATCTCTCTCTCTCTCTCGAGCACTCTGCTACCTAGGGGACACCAATTGCTATCCAGTCCGCATCGTTAGGTCCATTCTCTTCCCTACCTAATCGCCTCAAATTGCATAGCTGACCTGAGTGGGGACCACCCAGCACTAATCCCCCATCCGCGTCGGACATTTGAACCGGTCAGTGACCTCTCTTGTAGGTTCTCTCGGTCCCGACCGGTTAGTTGCTATGCACAAGAGAGCAAACACACCGGCAGCCTGCCAAGACGCCGTCTTTCTCGCAGTCTCCGCATTTACTGCTTCTATCTGTCGGTGTAATCAGTGCTGACCTTGCCCCGTGTTACATCATCTCTCAAACCCCCATACCGCTTGACAAGGTTCATCAGACGAGGAAAAAGGAAGACAGGAGAGACGCAGAAGACCGAACCTTCCGACCACGCCTACAACGACGCCGCCTCTATCCGCTCGGGGGTCAACCGACCGTTCATCGCCATTCGACCCGCATACCACGGCGGCGGATGGTGGCCTCCCATCTCCTCTCCACATCCTTCTGGTCGTTATTCGCTCGCTTCTCCCCTCCCGTCCTCCTTCTCTGATCTTGTTGCCCCGTGACTCTGTCGTCAACATAACGCATTTACATTGCCGCACGAATAATTCGCTTCGCCCTTTCTTCGCATAACGCAACGTTGTATTTCGAAACCCGTCTTTCATGCTGTTTCCATTTCAGATTCACCTCTCTCGACAACTAAAAAATGGCCATGGAGAACTCCCAAAACATGGATCTGGCCGCCCTCCTGGAAGTGAACAATGTCTTCCACAACGCCTACAAGAAAGAGCTGCAGGCGAACATCTTCAACACGCAGAAGATCTCCCACCTGGAGCAGGTTAGTCTTTTTTCGTTTGCCGTCTGCTGGGCACACTCCTGTCTTGAGCGAGGGCACTGTGTATCACCGGTGACCCGCGCTCGGGCCTGTCTTGCCATCCACTTCTTCGTAACCCTTCGATTCTACGATTCTCTTCAGGAGATCACGAAGAGAACGGACGAAGCACTGGATCAGGTTGAGCATCTTCGTGTGAATGAAGTCTACATTCAGACGATGCACACAGAAAACGCACAGCTCAAGAAGGAGCTTGCAGAGGCAATAATGGTGCAACTGATCATATCGATCAGCCTTATACAGTATTGTTTTTTTTCAGAAAATCGCGGATCTTCAGAGATCCGCGGAAAAAACCGTCGAGATGATGGAGAGAGATCAGTTCGAGCTCGAAAAGCTCGACGAAAGGAACCGAGAGCAGGAGGAAATTTTGGAGGAGCTTCGCGGAGTTTGGAACAACGACTCCAAAAGCTTCCAGGAGGCGATGGCTAACCTCCGCGCCGCGAACGCCACTGTGGAGAAGGAGGTGGAGCTTCTGAAGCAGTCCGAAGCCAACAACTTCGAAGCCATCGCAGACTTGAAGAAAAAGCTCCGCAGTTCCGAAAGTAATCTCTCTGATCAGAAGAGGATCGTTTTGAGCCTGTCATCTCAATACGATGAGGTGATGAACAATCTTGAGGATGAAAAAGATTTGACTTGCTTCTTGCGTAGCGATATCAGCAGCCTCAAACTCAAACTTGAAAACGAGAAAGCGCGCACTGGCGAGCTGAACGGGAAGCTCGACGATCTGTCTGCCGATCACTTCGAAGAAAAACAACTCGTCATGAGTCTTAGAGAAAAAGTCGATTCGCTGGAGCTCGCCTTCACTCTTCAAAATATGGAGGAAGTCAGAATGAGTGCCGAAATCGAAGAGCTGAAGACTAAACTCCATTCTGAAACAGAGCTGAGAACCGAAATGAATCGTCAGATCGAAAAGTTGAAGGAAGAGCTATCTCAATCGAAGGCAATAGGATTAGAGCTCAGTAATGTGAACGAAGATCTGACGTTCGAGCTGACGAAAGCGGAAGAGATGCACAGAGTCAACGTGGACAGCTTGTGCGAGCAGCGAGAGAAAGTCAACGACAGCTTGGAGAAGTTCCGCGAACATCACATGGAAACTGTCCGAAAATACGCAACGGAGTACGACAAGATGACCAGAGAGAAAGAGGCTCTTGAGAAGGAGGCTACGCTCGCGAAGAATCAGCATGCCAATCTTAAAGACGCCTTCGAGAAGTGGACGACCGACAACCAAGCGGAGCTCGAGTCGTCCAAAATGATGATAAAGCAGCTGGCACAGGAGCTAAAAGAAACGCAGAAAGCGCTAGAACGAACTGAGGCCGACTCCGAAGCGATGGTAGCGTATCATAAGGACGAAAAAAATGCGATCGGCGTGGAGCTGGAAAATGTCGTGCTCAAGAACGAGGATCTCGTGAAGCAATTGAAAGAAGCTCGCGTCTTGTGTGACCAGGCCAACAAACGAGTCACAGAGAAGGAAAACAAGATCGGAGCTATGAAGGGAGACTACATTCTTCTCCAGTGCACGATGGATAGGGAGACTGAACTGCACAACGAACGCGTAGAAAGACTCACCAGCAAGATGCAACCCGTTTGTCAGAAGCTGAAGGAAGAGCGATTAAAAGCAGAGGATTTCGCTAATAAGCTGTGTCGTTCGGAAAATGTAGTAAAGGGCTTGAACAGCCAGATTACTACTTTGACGGATATGATCATCAACATGGAGAGGAGACACGCGGATGATCTCCGTGAGCAGGCACAAGCTAATTGCAAGTTGGTCGAGAACATGGGCGTCGAAGAGATCGACGACGAGGAGGCCGACGAGGCGATGAATCACTGTGAAGCCGAAAACAGCAAAACCAAGGCGCCCGAGTGGGAACTGGTCGACGACGAGTAGGTCCCACTTCCCTGTTTTCCACAACTGTACATTTCGTGAAAATAGTTCTTCTCCATCAGCTACTTTTCTACATAGCCCCGAAAACAGAAAAATCTCATCAGTTCGAACTCCTCTTTCCATCTACCTCCACTCAACGTATCTTCACTTCTTTTTCAAATCTGTCTTTCCCTTTTAAACATTTTGGTTGGATTCCTTTCCCATGTACACTCTTGTTCATCATTATATAACCAGAATAAAAAATCTGCTTACCCGTTCTTGGTCAAACTATGCACATAGGACGGAACCGGACGAATAGCCGATTTGCGAAGGCTCGAGTGAGGTCCGTCGTGAGAAGCACGCGACGGGGTGACCGCACCTTTCGGCATCGCCAGACGACTGAAAACTTCGTCGCGCGAGACTTTCTGGAAAAAAAAAGGTCGTGTGATTTTCATAATCCGAATGAGTACCGAGCTTGAAAGCCGAGGAGTTCCCACGGCGGCTGGAGGGAGCTGCTGACCCTGACGGTCCACTGAACGAGAGCGCAAAACGGGCGGCTGGCGCGTTTGAGCAGGGACCGCCTGTGCTGTCTTTTTGGCTGCAGCAGACGGAGTGATCGGGTTCACACGGAGCGGCATACGATTGCGAGCAAGTCCGCCTGCCGGAGCGGCCGCCTGACGAGAGACAGCGGGCTTTGAGGCAGAAGCAGCGGTAGCAGGAGCGGCCTGCGGGAGAGTCGGTTTGATGGCGCTCATTCTCAGCATCGACGACCGGTTGGCGGTGGCAATCGGACGACCAGAGGGAGTTGCCGCCTTGTTCACAGAAGAAGACCGACGAGGCGGTGCAATCGGAGTGGAAGCGCCAACTGACTTGCCTGGCAGGACACTGCGACGAGGAGCCGAAGAGGCGCCTGTGGTGTTCGTGCGGCGAGTACGATCGCGAGATCGGTCGCCTCCCGTGGGCACATCCTTCTTCAAAGCGGCGACAGGAGTTTTTGGAGCGATTTTAATCGGCATCGCACTGCGACGAGACAGCGGCGCCTTCGCTGTGGATGCCGCTTCGGCAGCACGAGCCATAGAGCGAGTGACCACTCCGGTAGTGGGATCGCCTGGGGCCGAGATGGTACGAGTGACCGAATTGTGCCGAGAACGCGGAACGGACGGCGCTCGAACGGCTGACTGTTCGCGCGAAACCGACCTCTTGACACTGACAGAGCGAACTCGACTGGCGGCAGTTCCAGAGGTGGCATTCATAACAGAACGACGCTTCGTCTCCTCCTCCTGTTTCTTCTTCATTTCCGAGCGACGTCGTTGCGAGAGACGCTCCTCCGGGGCCTTCGGTGCGAACATCGTTAGTTTTTCGATTCCTTCGATCAACTGATTCTCTTCGTGGTTCTCCTTTGGTGGAGGAGGAGGAGCAGAAGCGGTTGTCTTGACTTTCAGAGGTTCTCTGTTGGGTGCAGTTTGTTGCTGCGGCTGTTCGGTGACAGTCGAGTTATCGGAAGCCGAAGACGACGACAGGAAGTTCGACATGGACATGACGGGGAGAGCATCTCCCGAATCACGCTCCGCAGCGGGAAGACGCATTTTGACGGGAGTGTCGCACTCCAGATTCGCTGAAAAAAAAAAGAGATCGTTCATCTAACTTGTATTAATTTCGAGCTCTCACGGAAGTGTTTCTCGAAGTACGAAGTTTCGCACGGCTGATCACGGCTCGGCGAGCTCGAGAGGCGCGAGTAGTCCTTCGCCTTGGGTACAGCGATGCTGCTGAAGAAGTTCTCGTCGAAATCTTGAACCGTTTGATTATTGCTCATGTTTCGCTGCAAAAAAAAACAAATTTTTGATCTGAAAAGACGGATTGATAAAAATAGGAATGTGTTGAAGAACACTGAGAAACAAGAAAACACAAAACAAAAAGGATTATCGTTATTAAGATTAACCGACCAATGTTTATTTACAGTTAGAGAAAAGAAGATTTGACGATGGGAGAGATGGCGGCTATGTTTTTGAAAGGGAGGAGAGTAATGCAGTGTAGCGAATCTGCGATTTTCTTTTCTGGATAGTGACAGTCATAGCGGTAAACAGTGAAAATTAATAAGCGCAAAGCGAGAATTAGGACTTTTCGGTCTCCTAAAAGACACATAAACGAGTATTAGAAAGAAAAAGAGCCTCTGGCCTATTCGGAGATGTCGTGGAGTGGCCGACGAGCGGAAGAAGTCGACGGAGAGGAATTCCAAACGGCCGACGATCCGCGCTTCTTCGTTCTGACCGTGTCGCCGAAGATGAGCTTCAGGTCCGGCTGTAATTTCATATCAATAGAATACTTTCGCTGCAAAAATGTGCCTATTTACCTTTTCTATTTCTCCGAAGAATTTGACGATCTCGAACGGCGGATTCGCGATCTGTTTGCGAATGTTCGCACGGACGACAGCGAAATCCGCCCACTCGGGGACTTCTTTGCGCGGATCGTCTTCCTGATCCGTCTCATCGTCGCTGTTCAAATCATGAAGTCCATAGTCGTCTCTGGAGCGAGCCTGGTACGTGCGGGGTGGAGTCATCTCATAGGCCTCCGGAGGAGGCGTCCTGCCAAGAGCCTCCTGTCTCGCCTTCTTCTCTGCTTGTCTTTCCAGTGTCGCCTTCAACTCTGCCTCTTCCCGGCGTTCCTGCTCGCGCAAACGAGCCGCTTCTTCCTCCTGAATCTGCTGCAAACGGGCGGCCTCTTGGGCTTGCTGGTAACGTCGCGCGGCTTCGGCCTTTTCCTCAGCGAGCCTCTTTTCTTCCTTTCGTCTCTGTTTCTCAGCGAGACGAGCTTCCTCCGCAAGCTTCTCTTCAGCTGCTTGTTTCTTGAGATAGGCTTCTTGTTCGGCGTGTAGAAGCGCAGCAGCCGAAATAGCTTCAGCGGCGGCAGCGGCCGCGGCCGCATCCGAAGCGGCAGTGGACGAAGAGGATTTGGATGGCTTCGGTTGAGATCGCTTAGCCTTGGCTTTCGGCTTGTTCTGACGTGCCGGTGGGAATTCTTCGTCGATTTCCATTTCGATTGGCTCAACTTTCATTTGACGAGTTGTGTTCCGTGGAAGATTTCTGGGCGGCTGAAAATTCATGATTCCAAGCGATAATTTGATTTCCCTCTTACCGAAAGTTTCACGGTCGGCTCCGCTACCGTTTTCTTGCCTCCCTTTCCAGACGTCACTTCCATCCGCGTTCGCTTTGCGGGTCCTCTTCCGGGTGTCGGCACCGTCTCAGTCGGGAAAACTTTTCGGACCGCTGTTGATTTCGACGATGGAGTCTTGGCTTCGGGGATCGCGCGCGTTCTTGTAGGAGATCTCATCTCTTTCTGTTGTCTCGCGAAATTCGCTCTCCGCTCCTCCTCCTTCCGATACTCTTCCATCTTCTCCTGACGAATCTTGTCTTGCTCACGTTTCCTTTCCGCGACTGCGAGGCGTTTCTCCTCTTCCTTTCGACTTTTCTCCTTCTTCTGCTCCATAATCTTCAAGCGAAGATCATCCGCGTGCTTCAGTTTCTTCTCTATATCGTTTCCTGACGGATTTGTCGGCAAGAGAACTCGGTGTGGAGTGCGCGGAGCTGCCTGAGCGGCGGCGCGTCCCGGTGTTGTCGGGAAGACGTTCCGTGGTGTCACCGGATTGGCGAGCTCACGGGTTGGATTTCTGCGAGGAGTGGCGTGTTGTGAAGAGATCGGAGTGGAGCTGAGAAGTGGTTCCACTTTTCGCGAAATGCTCATCTGCTGTATGCGACGTAGAGTGCTCGGAACGGCCACATCTTCAAACTCCTGATCCGACATTTTTGGACCGATCTGCGGGGTCTGAGGTCTGCTCGGTTCGGCATCAGGGGTCTTGTCAGCATCTCTGTCGTCTACTTCCATCCGATGATCATCATCGTCACCCGAGACCGGCTCATGCATACCTTGCAGGGCAGCATCGGCCTCCGCCTCTCTGTACTCTTCGTGCTCCTTCTTCACAGATCGATCGATTCTCGCCTTGGAAGCACGAATAGATCTTCTTTCTGGCGCCTGTTGCACGGGAGAGTATACCGCCTGAAATACACGATCTCTAGAAATAGTTGCTCCGTTTCTAACCTGTCTAGTGACCATTTCGGCTATTTGGCTCTCAATCTTTCCGCAAAACACCGCCTGTAGATGGTCGGCCGTGCATTTGCTGGTGGCGTTTTTGTTTGCGATCTCGCTGATTTTTCTGAAAACGTCGGTGAACGCCTCTCCAACTGCGTTGTCCGTTACAGTGGAAACTTGATCGAAAATCTGAAAAACAACTTTTAAATGAGAAATCACAGATAAAATCAACCTTGTTTATTCCAGGAACCGTTCGCAACGCCTTGATCGTCGGATCAGCCGATTTCCGCGTCGTCGTTCTTTTTTTCGGCGGCATCGCTTGAAGTTTGAAAGTTAAATTCAGAAGAAATTCGTGCAAAGATATGCAAAATAAGAAAAGGCGATGGAGGTGCCCAAATTTCGAATAGCTCTCGTTCGCGCGCGCGTGTTTAGCCGGCCTTGTTCGGTAGAGCGCGATTGCCGCACTCGACCACATTCTTTTCCTATTTGCTTTTCAACAATAGGATCTCAAGATTTTCAAAACAAAATTGACAAAAGAATCGGAAGTTTCGACAAAGCAAGTTCCAAAACGAAAGAAACAAAAAAATTTGAACTGAATAACACAAATTTCGCGGGTCTCGCCCCGATCTACAAAATTTAAAGGCGCGAACCATTTTTCCTCCGTTCGTCTCGTCACGAGTCTTTAAAATTACTGTAGTTTTCGAGTGAAAAAATATTTTTTAAAAACCGAAAAGCAACGCTTCCCATCAAAACTCTTGTTTCTCAGTCCTTTCTCTAAATCTCTTGTAATTTCAGTTAAAACTATGACGGGTATCGCTTCCTGGAATGGAATTCCGGTATTAAACAGCTCAGAAGTGTTCATCTCAGTTGACCATCGCTGGGATGCGTTCACTGTGTGAGTTGGATGATGACTTCAGATAGATACTAGTGAAGAAACAGTTCTAGCAAACCAGTGCACAAGTTCTGGATGAAAGTCATCCTGCCAGGAGCCGCAACATCCGAATATCGGACCATTCAGGTCACGAAACTGGTGGACGTTTTCGAATTCTCGGTGCTCGCTGGCGAGGGAACCATTGCGGCTTCCGAGTTCACCGTTTCGTATAGTACTACTCCGAATGCGGAAAGGAATCGATGTGAGAAGTACCTTCGGATCACTTTCCGCGGATCGACAAAGATGTTTCTTCCGTCGAGCCAAGACAAGATTATGGATGTCCTCGACCAGCCTCCTCGCTGCTTCGACGTCACCAGAAATGGGCAACACATAGTGGCTGCGGATTTAAATGGGAAATTTGCGGTTTGCCGCATGGATAGAACCTCATACATCGCAGAAAGCATTGTGAGTGTTCTCCTCACCGACCCTTTCTACTCTTATTTTCCTTAGATAGCGCTAGAGGGCCATTCACTAGACGTCAATGCCTGCATGTTCTTCCCCTCCCAAGTAGTCGTTCTGTCCGGCGGAATGGATTTCACAGTTCGTGTCTGGGCTGCTGACACCGGCGTTTGCCACCGAATTCTTTTGGGACACAAGGCCTCAGTGACCGGAGTCGGTGTCGTGGATGTCGGAAAGAAAGTTATTTCGTGCTCGAACGACGGAACTGCCAAAATCTTTCAAGTGGCGGACAGTAAGGTTCTGGCAACTATCGATTTCGAAGCCGGAAAGTGTGTGGCCATGGCTCAAGCGGTCTCGAGGCAAAGATTCGCAGTGATCTGCGAATCCAATCTTCTTTCTATCATCGATTTGAACTATATTGAACACGTAAGAATGAGGCGAAGATGGGGGTGACTTGACTTCTGTATTCAGGTTCGACGTGACATCAAGCTTCCCGCCTCTCCTTCCTGTGTCTGTTTCTCCGGAGATGATCCTGGACACGTCGTCTTCGTGGGATTCAGAGATGGCCACGTGGTAGCTGTGAATGTGGAAAATAACAATATCTTTGCGGCGATCCGGATAGCAAAAGGCTCCGTCACTTCTCTTGCCATCTTTCAAAACTATCTCCTTGTCGCAACAGGTAGGAGACGACAGGAAAAATCGAAAAACGTTATTCCTCTCAGATTACTCGACTCTCGACGCTTACCTGATGCCTCAATTCCCGCTGCCTCTTGTCGAATCCCAGCTTCCATCGATCAGCGCCAAATTCCAACTGACCGGTCCCGATGTCGAAACAATACACGCCGTAGTGGTTCGAAACAGTACCGTGTTTGCCTCGTCCGACATGGTGCGAGTCTACAAACTGAAAAATGTGCCAATATCAGTTCTTTGACGCTTGCATCTCATACTTCAGTCCATAAAGGTGTCAATCCACTGAATATGTCGAATAATCTCTCGGTCACCCTCCTGTTCTATCTTCCGTTCTCGTTCCATGCAACATGAAAAACCGCTTCAGAATGAGCTGCTTACGCTCCTCTTCTTCGCTCTATTTCACTCAAATTCGGTGTAAAACAGTCAAATTCAAGCCGAAAATTGCGAAAACGAAGCCGTTGAAGACGCCGTCAGCTCAAGCGCTCGACCATTTTGACTTTTACTACGGCCCGTTATTCGGAAAGAAATGGGCAAGCATCAGACTCGGCCTGCTCTCACCAAATCGATATCTGGCGGTGATGAACACGATGAGCAGGAACTGGCAAGCTCACGAGGAGATCCTTTCCGATATGGGAGCCCGCGACGTGTTGATGGGAATCCGGGGAAGGACTGAGGATGACGTCATCGAGTCGAAGCGGCGAGTTGTGGAAGAGCGCGCCAGTGAGGAGACACAGCGAGTCAGGCAGGAGATCTCTGTAATCAGATGATCCGGCTCGATCTGAGAATGACTTGTATCTTCAGAATCCGTCCACGTCATCTGAACCGTCGGAGTCCGGAAGTTTCGATGGTGAACAGGAGGCGGTTTTCCGATCTGCGGCCGGTCTGGGCGAGTTCCGCTCGAGTCCCGGAGAGCTGTCTTCTGGCTCTCTTCAGATGGGCATCCAGAAACCGAAGGTTAACAAGGAAGTCGAGATCACCGGATTCGAGGGAGAAGGAGTCCGGATTCCAAGAAGGGACCACTTCCTCTACTATCCAAAGTGAGCTCCCACTGCACACATGTTACACCGAACCCATTTCCAGAAACCTCCGAATTCGTGCGTTCGAACGAGCGGTTCTTCTCGACTTCCCGGCTCCGATGAAGGACGAGCTCGGAGTTCCCTCCTACTGGCTGCTCGATGGCGGCTCTCTCCTGCCCGTTCTCGCCCTCGGACTCGAGAAAGACGATTCTCTTCTGGACATGTGTGCTGCTCCCGGCGGAAAGAGTCTTCTGGCCGCTCTGTCGGGCCTCCCCTCCCGCATCGTTTGCAATGATTTCAAGTTGGCACGTCTCGGACAGCTGAAACGCGCCTTGATGACGTACGTGCCGGAGGACAGCGAGACGATCGATAAGTTCATTCTGAAGCGGAAGGATGCGTCGGAAGTGAAGACGTGGGACGAGTTGGAGGCCTACGACAAGGTGCTCGCCGACGTTCCGTGCTCGACAGATCGGCTCTCAGTGAGTACTGACGAGGGGAACCTCTTCAGCACCGCCTCCACCCAGCAGAGACTCGACCTACCCGTGCTTCAGACGAAGATCCTCGTGTAATCGGATTGAATCCCCCCACTTCCTCCAACTCAGACTTTCTTCAGGAACGCACTCCGATCTGTGAAAGTGGGCGGATCTGTTGTCTACTCGACGTGCACACTCTCGCCCAGTCAGAACGAAGCGGTGGTTGAAAACGCCGTCGCCATTGTCCGCAACGACTTCGGAATCGAGACGGTCGAGGAGAGTCTGCATCAACTCGTCGCCCACATGACGGCGTCCGGCCTCTACCGCTTCCATGAGACGCCTCTCGGCGCCCTCGTCGTCCCGTTCCTGCCCTCCAACTTCGGCCCTATGTACATTTGCAAACTGACACGATTGCAATAGATCCTACTTTCGAGAATAGTCATAGTTCCCAAATTATTGTTTCCTTTTCTATTTTATTGTTGATTCTTTCTATTTTTGCAAGGAAAAATGTTACTTTCATCGGGTTTTTCTTCGTTTTTTGCACCATTTTCTGGTCTTTTGAGCCCAGCAAAACGAGTACTTTCGATTAGTGATTCATGGAATTTTCGGCCATTTGTTCTCTTCTTTGTCTCTTCCTTTTTCAAAAATGTCCTTCCCGCCTCTATTTCGCAATCGAGTCGTGTCTGGTTTGATTGTTTTTCGCGATCGCATTGCGAAATCCGCCCGAAAAGGCCGTGTCTGCTGACCATCTGGTTGCCTCGTTTCCTCCATTTTCGGCTCATTGCACGCCGCTCTCCGACCGCTTTCTTCCCGTTCCAATCGATTTTCTCGGCTTTTGCAGGAAGCTCGTAATGTCGGACGACCAAACCAGACAATTGAAGATCAAGACAGGCGTTGTGAAGCGTCTCGTCAAGGTAACTGAAAGGATGCCTCGGAAGTTCGAATTCCCGCTCGTTTACAGGAACACGCTTCGTACCAGAAGCAAGCGGTGAAGGACGAGGAGAAGGCGACGAAACTGGCGGCCGACGCGACGAACGAGGACGAGGAGTACGTGGCGAAGAAGGCGAAGGAGGTCGCCAGAGTGAGTGGAGCCTTGAAGACACGTGTCTTCTGAATTCGTCACCTTCAGGAGACCGTCACGATGGTCCGTGATGCGCACGGGCGTCTCAAGAAGGCCATCGAGGACCTCGGAAAACTCGTCGCCGACGTCGAGGGCGAGTCGGCTGAGCTGACCGAGGCCAAGGCTCAGATCGAAGCCGCTGTCGCTGCTTCTGCCCAATGATCTGCTTATTCTTCAACGATGACACGAATTTCCCTAATTTATAAGTAAATGAAAATCATGAAAATTGTTCATTGAAATAAATCACAGAATGGCGTTCAAAAAGACCCGAGAAATAGCAAAACTTTGGAAAATATGACAAAACTGAAGGGAGAAGGTGGTTAATCAGATGATTTTTGTACAGATGACGAAACAAGTTTTTCGAGGAGTTCAGTGTGATGATCTAGACGGTTCGTAATCTGAAGTCTTTTGGATTTTTCATATCGAGATGTTCTCGATTCTTACATTAATTTGAAGTTGTTCGAATTTCGCATTGAGTCGCATTTCGATGCGATCTAATTCGATGCCAACAATACGATGTAGAACGTCTCGAATGTCTTCAGAAGTGGGAGACGAGGGTGGAAGTGGAGGGTGTGTGCGGATGGTGCGAGGTGCGGGTGTCGGGCTCAGTATTGCTGGAGCAGATGCAGCGGCAGGGTCAGGATACGTGGAAACTACCTCTTCGTCCGTTCTGTACTCGGCGTCATCCTCGAGTCCGGGGGGATCGTCGAAGTTTCGGCGAACAAGCTGTTCATCGCCGTGCTCGTCGGGCCGCCCTCTTCCGGAAGCCAGGGAGATGCCCTCGTCACTAGGCGGCGTTCCCTCGCTAGAGGATTCGGCCATTTTGAGCTTGGCAATCTCTATCTGAAACAGTCCCTACATGCAAGATTCTGGATCTTCCGTCTACCTTGTACGCAGCGTTTCCAACTTTAATAGCGAAGCAGGCACCTTTCTGATGCCCTCCGAACCATTTGTACATGGGGTCACTGTCCAGCTTCTCCTGATCGAGCACTTTTCTCCGATTCGAAACTTCCGGTCCGACAGTGCTGTGGCCGTTGCAAGTGTACTTGCTGCGAACATAAGACACTTCATGGCCTTCACAGATCAGGATTTCGGGCTCGTTTCGGACGAGCTCTTCGCCTTCGACGTCTCGTCGCCCTCCGCTTCTCAGAAGAAAGTGCTCGTGAGTGGAACTACGGAGAAGAATCTAAACGCATTCAGAGAAAGATTTTTAACCTTTTATGCATCAAAAAATGCTTACCGTCATGCACAGATTGGTTATACTGGTGTTATCCGGGAAGTGGAGCCGTATTGGCTCTTGAAAATTGTCTGGAACCTGAGGATCTGCAACCGAGGGCTCCGCGGCTCTGTACGCAAGATCTTCTGGCATTGGTGCATCTTTCTTCCGTAAAAGCACGATTTTGTCGTCCAAATCGAACTCGAAGTCGGCGTCGTCGACGCGGATACATCTCACCACAGCCTTCTTGTGGTCACTCACAACGAACGAAAGTTGAGTTTCGTACCCGCGGTGTATTGTCACTCCAACTTTCTGTGATGTCCCATCGTTTTTCATCCAAAATACAGTATGCGAATAGAAGATTGCCGGCGGAATCCAGAACTTTCGCTGCTCTTGGGGAGCTGATGGTCCCGCCTCTTCTTCCCTCTTTTTATCGTCGGCAAACACTTGTTCCATGTTCGAAACAAACTCATCGGCGGAACTATCGGCGGGATTGGGTGGATTCCGATCGCTGAGGTCGGGAGGTGTGTTGGCTTTTCTTTTCGCCCCTTTCTGATCCATACTTTTTTCTGGAAAAACCAAAACTGTTCTCAAAATGCTCATTGTGAAGATTTACAAATATAATAAGCTGAATGTTCTACTGGAAAATTTTTAAAAATCTGCAAATTTGGCGTCGAATTCCCTTCGCATTCAGCCAATTGGGCAAAAATCGGAAAATATGGCGCCGCTCCGTAAATCGACATTACATTCGCGGCGAGACCCGCTCCACAGAACATTGTGCGCCTTTAAATTTTGCAGCGAATTTCTTCATTTTTCGCCTGTTTTTCAACTGTTTTCATCTACTTTTTTGTTTTCCAAAGCAAAAACTTGGCAAAAATACATTTTCCGTTTCAGTTTAGCTCCGCAACTCATTGGGACCACCGAAATTCGAAATGGCCGCCGGTAATCGATATAAAAGTGTGATTTGAAATTTCACAACATTTTCTTGCAGAAGTTGAAAAAGACGACGCTCAAGATTGGCTTGCTAAGCAGAACTTGGAGAAAATTGGAGTGGACAATTTGAACCCGCTCACTGATGAAGTTATTTCCCGGCAGGCCACCATTAACATCGGAACGATCGGCCATGTCGCTCACGGAAAGTCGACGCTTGTGAAGGCGTTCTCCGGAGTTCACACTGTCAAGTTCAAGAGAGAGTTGGAGCGTAACATCACTATCAAACTGGGATACGCGAACGCCAAAATCTACAGATGCTCCAACGAGGAGTGCCCGAGACCAGGATGCTACAGATCCGCCGGCTCTTCAACTCCCGATCGGTTCCCCTGTGAGCGGGCTGGATGCGGCGGACAGTTCACCTGCGTGCGTCACGTTTCGTTCGTTGACTGCCCTGGTCACGACATTCTTATGGCCACCATGTTGAACGGAGCCGCCGTTATGGACGCCGCTTTCTTGCTTGTCGCTGGAAACGAGCCGTGCCCACAGCCACAAACATCGGAACATCTCGCTGCTGTGGAGATTATGCAGTTGAAGCATCTGATGATTCTGCAAAACAAAGTCGACATCATTAAGGAGTCCCAGGCTCGCGAAAACTACGAGCAAATCGCTGGATTTGTTCAGGGAACTGTCGCTGAGAACGCTCCAGTGATTCCAATCTCCGCGCAGCTCAAGTACAATGTTGATGTAAGATTAATTTTTTTTAAAACTTATGGAACATTCGAAAGCTCTCTTTCAGCTGGTTTGTGAATATCTTTGCAAGAAGATTCCGGTGCCAGTGCGTGACTTCAAATCGCCTGCTCGTCTCATCATCATCAGATCCTTTGACGTCAACAAGCCGGGATCTGAAGTCGAAAATCTCAAGGGAGGAGTTGCCGGAGGAACTTTGACAAAGGGAATCCTGCGGGTCGGTCAGGAGATCGAGGTCCGTCCCGGAATCGTTTCGAAGACTGCCACCGGACAACTTCAATGCCGTCCGATCTTCTCTCGAATCGATTCTTTGTTCGCCGAGAAGAACCAGCTCGAGTACGCCGTTCCGGGCGGTCTCATCGGAGTCGGAACCAAAATTGATCCGACGCTCTGCCGTGGAGATCGTCTTGTCGGACACATTCTGGGAGCTGTCGGAACTCTTCCCGACATCTTCATCGAGATCGAAATTTCGTTCTACCTGCTGCGAAGACTGCTCGGAGTGCGCACCGAAGGAAAGAAGAAGGGAGCGAAGGTACAAAAGCTCGTGAAAGAAGAGACGCTGCTCGTTAACATCGGATCTCTTTCGACTGGAGGACGAGTAACAGCCGTCAAGGGAGACGCTGCCAAGATTCGGTTGAACGATCCCATCTGCACTGAGGTGAGACGCCTCATCAACATACTTTAATACCGTTCGTGTTCCAGGTTGGAGAGAAGATCGCCATGTCGCGCCGTTTCGAGAAAAGTTGGCGTCTTATTGGCTGGGGAACGATCCGCAAGGGACAGACCGTCGAACCGATCAAGAACTGATCTTCCCTCCCGTTTTGTTTTCTACTGGTTTCTCTTTTTGACATATTATAACCTTATCCAATTGTTTCTCCCCTTCTCGCTTTTCATATTTCCCTCTATTCCCATCTCCATTTTAGTCCGAAATTTGTTTTGCTCCTTCATAAATTCTCTTCATTCTTGTTTCAACGTAGCTTCGGTTTGGTCCCTGTTTTTCTTTCCACTGTCTGCGTCCCGTCTTCTGTTTCCTACTATCCCCTATCCTTATAAAATTTCTGTTGAAAATAATTGGTGTTTTTTTCATAAATTATTGGATGACTTTCGCCTTGCAATGCAAGACTTTCACTTGAATTCCGGAACATCGAAGCGCAAAAAACAATCCAATAAAGTGCTACCGTAATTTAAAGGCACATGACTCTTTCTTCGCCATGGTCTCGAAACGAGTTTCATCAGGTGCTCAATTTTTTTGTAAACAACGACTTTTCTCTTGAATCTTTTCCCAATTCCATCATAATCTCAGCAATGCCGCCTCCGAAATACTTCGAAAGTCCGAACACTGTTCAAACTTCGCTTCTAGGCTACGACAGACACAAAAAAGTGCAGGTAAACGGGGAAAACTAGCGCTGGCATCGCTCAAGCAGTAAATAGTTCCAGCTTAACCATTTACGCGGGAACCCTATTCTTGTGATGCGCTCCGATACGATAAATACGAAAAGCGAGAATCATCAACAACATCAAGTTCAGCAGCAAGCGGCACAAAATCGAGGAGGATTCGCAGGAGCACCCAGAGGCGGCGGACCGCGTTCTCCGAAACAATGGGTCGATCGGAGCCACCGGATCCCCGTTCCGCTATCCAGTGAGCCTTGTTCCACTGAAACCAAGTAACGCGCATCTTTCCAGACAAGCAAATGTACCCGTCTTACGCGCATTTTCATCACCAGTACTCGTGCCCTAAACCGGCTCCTCAGCCGTTTCCCGTCCCTACATCTCTGATGCAATGTGAACCGCAAGACCAGTTCACTCATCACACCTCCCATGACAGGAGTCGCTTCAATCCGCCGATTTCTCCGCTTCCACTTGTCGCGACTTGTCCCGTCAGCCCCAAACTCACTCCGGAAGACGAAATCGCTGTGAAGCGGTTGTTCGACAAGCTCGCAGTCCCTGCGACGCCGCCTGCTTCTACAGCGAACTCCTCCTTCTCGACGACTGCCGCAACAGGCGACATAACGCTACTCGAGTTGAACCCGAAAATGGCGACGAAGACGTTCAAGACAACAAATCCGGAACCGGAAGTCAACACCTCATTCATGCTCGATTCGCCGCCGATAAGCTCATCCGAATCGAGAAGAACTTCCATCTCCGACTCGTCTTCTGCGGCCGAGTCGATCACGGAATCTCCAACAACTTCCAAGTCACCCGAGCCGGAAGTCATCGAGAAACCAAAAGGCCATTCGTATGTCATCCCTGTTCAACAGTGTCATCATGAAGGCTCTACTTTCAGCTGTCCAGACGAGACACAATGCAAGATCTTTCGCGAAGGAAAGTGTGTGAACGAGGAGGAAGAGAGGCGAGTCGCCTTGCAATGGTACAACGACCTCATCCAGTGGAGACACGACATCGTCACTAAAAAGTATGTCCCACCCGTTCATATTCCAACCAATCCGGAGAATCGCAGGTGCTTCGGGCCGCCCCGCTGCCACCCTCCACCACTGACCGTCTCAATAATTGGGGCGAGTCGTGCACAGCGAGCCAATCCATTCCACCGTGTCGGAGACGTACATCCGTTCGCCATGGAAGCCATGGATCACGCACGTCGAAAGATGGACGCTCGTCGTCCGCACCGCCTCATACCAGCCGATCTGCCGCTTCCGCCGCCGCACGAGTTCATGGCCAACGCGAAGTGCATGGAACCGCACCTGTTCGTCGAGTACTGCTACCAACTGACGGCTGCCGCCTACGTCGACACTGGCCTCAACCCGCCGAACCGTCGTCCGCCGATTCCGCCGCGCATCGAACCTATTCCCGACCTGACGTGCCGCGAATCAGTTTACTCGTCAGCTTCTGAGTTCTCGTCGGACGGCGAGTATTCTGACGATTCGGACGGTACGAAGAAAGAGAGATTGCGTCAGAAACTGGAAAGGCATTCGAAAGTTGTCCGATCCGTTTAGCCATTTTCCAGTTCATCGTTTTCAGCGCGAACGCCGTCTCCAACAAATCTTCCATCGGCGTCAAATGCTCGACGAAATCGACGAAGAGGAAGATAATTGAGCCTTTTTCCGTATTTAAACTTCGTTTCTCTAGTTTTCGCCTGTTCGTTCGTTCGTATTTCTTTTCCGATTCGTCTAAATAGTCATCATTTTCAATGTGTTTTTCCCTTACTCAACCCGAATTCCCGTGTTTTCTGTGTCAGTTTTTTCGCGATCCATGACCATTTTCGCGTTTCTTTTCAGAAAAACTCGCACTGCACGAGTCCGGTAAGTTTTCGATTGTTTTACCACTAGAACTTCTTCTCTCGCTCTCAGTTCCGTTTTTTTTTCTCCGGAATATCCTTTCCCGTATTCTCTCTGTTTAATTAATTAATTTTTAATTATTACTTCACTATTCGATTGTCTTCTCTCGAATCATTTTTCTCGCACCTCGTTTTTGTTCGACATAAAAGTTCAGCTTGATATTTCTTTCAAGACGATTCAGAAGATATTTCATTTGACAATCAAAGTGAATAATTTTAGCAATCAGTCGAGTAGTATGAGATCCATTGATAAAAACCACGGGTTAGAACAGGGGGATCTAGGAGTCGGAGGCCATGAACCTGACGCGTTCTCCCGAACGGGCGACTGACTCGTTCTTCGCGAGCTCGTTGAGTGCCTCGTCGAACACTTCCTTCGAGCACGTCTGCAAAAAGAAGCAGTTACGGGCGGGATTCGGACGAAGTGTCACCTTGTCTCCATTTCGGATCGTCTGGAAAAGCGCTTTGGCAGTGACGAATCCCTTGGCAGTCTGCAGTTGCTTCAAGATCACTTCGCACATCGTTTCGATCGCTTTTCGGCCCGTGGAGCTCATTCCCGACGCCAGAATCGCGACGTCGACTCTTCCGGTGGCTGGATCGACGGCCGATTGACGAAGCGCCTCGCGCCACAGAGTGTACGCCTTCTCGACGTCATCGGCGGTCACCTCCTGCGAAAGACGGATCTTCGCGTGCGCTTCCGAGAGTCGGATCAGAGACTCCAACTGACGGGGATAGGCGGTGATTTGACCTTGTTGAGCGCCGGCTTTCCGCATGAAAAGGTACTTTTCGATGATGAACTGAGAGGCCTCTTCGCTGAGCTTCGGGTGAATGTTGGCCTTCGCGTAGGCGATGTAGTCGCGGAGCAGCTGCATGTCGAGCTGCTCCGTCTGCTGCTGCTCTCCGTCGTTCTCAAAGTACAGAGAGACGAGATGGTTGCCGAGTCTTCTGTCGTGCATCTCGTCCTGCGGATCGACGATCAGGAAGATCAGATCGAAGCGGGAGAGGAGAGTGTGCGGCAGCTGGATGTTCTCGACGATCGTCTTGTTCCGATTCCATTTTGAGTCGACCGGGTTGGCGGCGGCGAGAATCGAAGCTCGGGCGTTCAGTTGACAGATGATGCCCGCCTTGGCGATCGAAAGTGTCTGCTGCTCCATCACCTCGTGCAGCACACTGCGAGCGCTGTCGTTCATCTTGTCGAACTCGTCGATGCAGCATACTCCGTTGTCGGCGAGAACGAGAGCTCCCGTTTGCAGCACGAGCTGTTTGGTATCAGCATCGCGACTCACCGAGGCCGTCAGACCGACAGCCGAGGATCCCTTTCCGGAAGTGTACTGACTGCGGGGAAGCAGGCGGTACACGTACTGCAGGAGCTGCGACTTGGAAGTTCCTGGGTCTCCGCAGAGAAGAATGTTGATTTCCGAACGCAGTTTCGTCTTGTTCGTCGTCTCGTCATCCTTGCGAGTGCCTCCGAAAAGAAGACACAGCAGCCCGCGCTTCACGTCTTCGTGCTCGTAGATCGACGGAGCAATGGCCTGCGAGAGGGCGTCCATGATGTCGGGACGCTTTGAGAGCTCCAGAATTTGCTGGATGCGCTCCTCGGTAAGAGTTTCTCCGTTGTCCTGGTGAAGACGGCTCGTGTCCATCTTGCGGAAGTGGAGAGCGTCGATGGAGGTGCGGTAGACGGCGGCGAGAGCTCTTTGCTTCGGGTTCACTTTCATTCCGTTCGCACGGAAGATTCCCGTCACGGAGATCCGATCTCCCGGCTGTACCGACTCGACCAGCGTTCCGTGCGCATAGACGGACACTGTGTGCGGTGTCTCTCCAGAAGGCATGTCATCGGGAGACTCTTGCAGCTTGATGACCTGCTTGTCCAGGAAAACGGATCTGTTGTGCACGAGCTGGAAGCAGTGTGTGTTCGAGCAGTTCGTGCACACAATCGGTTCCTCGATGCGTCCCTGATTGACCTCGCTCTCGATTCCGAAAGCACACACGGAGCACTGGAAGAAGGCGCTGCGCATCTCGGGAATAAGTGCTGAAGTGCGAGTGACCATTCCGGAGATCGTAATTAGTTGGTCAACGTCGTTCGGGTTCAGTCCGCGCATGTTCCGCGTCTTTTCCGCGTTGAAAGGACGCAGTTCGATGGACTGGGCGAGGGTTCGGTTGAAGCGCTCGGCAAAGATCTCATTGACGACGATGTCCAGATACGGAATGATGTCGGACGGATAGGCGATAACTTTGCGGTAGAGAGCCTCCGAGTACGCCTGCAGATGAGCCAGGTTCAGGTTGATGTGAGTGACGTCGGCCTCGCTGCATTCGCGGAGGCGTTCCATGTAGTACGGCTGTCTGATATCGACCGGATGCAGGCCATCGTCGTTTCCAGCTAGCATCATGTTCTCATCCTCGTCCAGATGGTCGATTTTGAACGCCGTCAAAAACTCGCGGAATGCTCTCTGCACGTCGGCGACACAGATTCGAGTTCCCCAGACGTAGAGTCGAGGCTGTCCATCGTCGACGGCCATATCGTCCTCCATTCCTCTGATCTGAACAGTACGATGGTCGACGGCAGCGATTCCGAGATCTCCACGTGGTCCGCCACGTCGCATCGTGGACTGCGACGACATCTGCGAAACGGAGCCCATTTCGGAGCCATAGTGAAGAGCAGAAGCCGACGATGCTGAAGAAGGGTGTCATCGAGAATGAGAAACTCGATTCAGAACATACCGGATCTTGGAGACAAGTTTCCACCGGCATGTCGCACCGATGGCGGATCAGCAAACAAGTCGGCAGACTCTGATTCGGGTTCACGGACGCCGTCGATGCTTGGCATGATTGCTGAAATAAGAATAGTAGGACAGACTGAAAATAGGCAGAAAAGAGAAAAAAAATCGATTGAAAACCAAAAAAAAATGAGGGAAATTGAATATGAAACAGGTCGCGAAGTGCGGGAAAAACGCGCGGCGTCTTCAAATTCGAACATTTCGCGCGCGTACACAACTGCGTACATTGCAGACTGGCGGCGCGGCGCCTACCGTATCTCTGCATGCGACTGCTTTCTCGGCAAACTCTGCTTTTCAAAAACTGGAAGAGTGAAGCAGGGAAACCGTTTATAAAACCTCGCGCAGCAACCAGTGTTTATAAAAACTCGGGTATATTCAAATTGAAAGCAGGGAAAGAATCAGGAATCAAATTGGACGCATCCGCGAGATCGGCCACAGAATCCTCGAGTCTCGCCACGTGAGATTGCACGACGTTCAGTTTGGAGGCCGCATTCTGGAAAGACAATTGCAAGATCTGAAACTGTTAAGAAGGGGAGAACCTGCATGGAAGTGAAGCAGACCGAAGCGGATTCCGCCACCTTTTGCATCGTTTTCTCCTGATTCGCACTTCTTTTCTGGCATATATTGATCGTTTCGATTGCCACGTGGTTCCAGTGTTTCCGAAGAGTCCGATCGATCGGAACTTCTCTGAAACGAGAAGAGGGTTTTCAGAGTTTCAGACCGAAAACAGACGTCTTCTGAATCTCTTTCGGCCCTTCGACCGACGGCTTCTTCTCCTCTTCCTCCTCGATTTCGTCGTCCGTCTCCGGAGCTTCTCCGTCGAAAGCCATCGAATTCATTTTGCAGCTGGAAGAGAAGCGAATTTCCGCGAGAAAACAATTGCATTGGGCGACAGTGAGAGAGAGGTGGAGACGCAGACTGTGCGACGAAAAACAGAGCCAGCGAGTGTTTCTTATCTCTCCGGCCGGACGTCTTCTTTGCAATCTAATCTCTCGATTAGCGAAATGCGCTCCACGGATAGCCGTCTCCTCTGTGACGTCATCCACGTCTATTTTCCGAAATCGGGAGTGTCTGAGCACCATAAAGCACATGCAAATTTGATTTGGGGGTCCTCCTTTCGCAGTGGCGCTTCCTTTCAAATTCATATTTCTCCGGGGGTCTGCACATGTGTGTATTCCACTTTTTCGCTATTCTCGCCACGACTCTGGTTGAAATATCCGAAAAGACGGAGACGAGATGCCGGCCGATTCTGACGCCGGCCGCCATTTTGGACGTCATCATGGCCAACTACTCGAGGTACCACGTGTCAGGGACTAGAAGAAGCTCTTCCACTCTCGTCTCCAGGTCGCTTCCCGGCAACACTCCGGTGCCGGTGCAGGTGGAAGTGACGGTGCAGGACGTGATGGAGCTCAGCGTGCTCAGTAACAGCTTCACCGCGGACATCTGGTTCAGTGCGATCTGGTACGACTCGCGGCTCGCGTTCTCGCACCTCGACGGCTGCCGACAGAACCTCTCTTTCGACGATCGTTTCGAGAAGGTTGTCTCGCGGGTGCCCGATTCCAGAAGACAACGCGCGCTTTCAGCTCATCTGGTCTCCGAACGTGTGCATCGTGAACACAAAGTCCGCCCACGTGCACATGTCGCCGAAACCGAACGTCCTTCTGATGCTGCTCCCGAACGGCACCGTCTGGCTCAACTACAGGGTAGGCTCCGGCGGACTGCGTTCCGACGTTCGGATCTCGTTGCAGATTAGAGTGCAGTCGCCGTGCTCGATGAATCTGGAGCGGTTCCCGATCGACACGCAGTACTGTCACCTGGTGTTCGAGAGCTACTCGTACAACACGGCGAGCGTCTCGGTCAACTGGATGAACAATCCGGTCACGGTCCTTCCGGACATCTCTCTCGCCGACTTCGACCTCTCGCGCTACCGCACTTCGCGGCACACAGAGGTCTACAAGGCGGGCGAGTGGTACCGACTGACGGTGGAATTCGAGTTCAGCCGCAAGTACGGCTTCTACATCCTGCAGGTTTTTCGGGCGAACCGGCTGAAAGAAAAGGGAGAGTGGCAGAGTTTCAGCTGTACGTGCCGACGTACATCAGCCTCTTCATCTCGTGGATCGCGTTCTGCATCGACACGAAGGCGCTTCCCGCGAGGATTGTGCTCGGAGTGAACTCGCTGATGTCCCTCACGTTCCAGTTCGGCAACATCATCCGATCCCTGCCGCCAGTCTCCTACGTGAAGGCCATCGATCTGTGGATGTGCACGTGCGTCGCCTTCATCTTCGCCTCGCTTCTGGAGCTCGCCTTCGTCGCCTACCAGGACAAGAAGCTCATTTTGAAGTCGGGCAAGTCGAACGCGGCAATAAGCACTCTCGTCAGCTACATGAAACACTTCGAGCCGTTCCACGAGGTCGCCTCCCCGCCGCCGCCAGTTCCGATTCGCGAGAAGAAGGCGATGAGTAGGAGCGTCTCCACAGTCACGAATCCGTCGAGATCCGACCTCGACGGACTGGACACCAAGGATCTGGAGGAGGAGATCGCAGAGTATCGGAAGCTCGCGTATGCGAGGAAGAAGTGGAGACTGCTCGACTTCGGCGCCAACGTCGACAGGATCTCTTTCATCGTGTTTCCACTGGTAGGTGTTCGGAAGATCCTTCCACCGAATCTCTCCGATCTTCAGACCTTCGCCGCATTCAACGTTGTCTACTGGACATATTATCTTCAAGACGTCCGTATTTCCACTTGGACATAATTATTGTTTTTATGTGATAACTGAAATGAAGCAAATTGCATCGTTTTCTTTTTCGGGAGCCTCTTCGAGAGCCGGGAAATTGAAATTGACACCCGCCCCTCACCACCACTGGCTCGTTTAATTTATTTGAGTAGTCGCGTCATCGCCGACATAGAATACTTTATGTTCTTCGCAAAAGAGCTCTTTTTCTTGGCTCGCCAGGGCTCCGCCTCGAAGTGAGAGCTCGCTGGCCTAGAAAATCGATGTTGGGCGCCTCGTCCCTGCCTGAATTTCTCCAATTTTTTTTGACGAGAAAGACTTATTTAAAAAGTCGTATGTTTCGAAATGTATTTTTGCATAAGTAAGTGAATTGGGCACTCTTTTGCTTTCTTTCTTCGCCTCACCACGAAAAACGTGTCAGCGTGATTTCGGCGCGCGCACAAGAACAGGGCCGCGGCGTCTCTGTCCCCTCTTCCCCTCTCGCCCGTTTCCCCAGTGAATTCTCCGTCGTCGTCCGGAACCAACACGTGTATTCGTTTCGCTCTTATCTCGGTTGTTCGTCTCCCCCTCGCGCTCCCATTTACCCTCTCCTCGTGCGCTCGCATTTCGTTTCTCCGTCTCGCACCCTCTTCCGCACCTTTTCCTCTCCTTTCTCATTGCTTTCCCGTCAGAAATTGCAGACCAAACATGGAAGGTCCGCTCTCGAAATGGACGAACATGGTGCACGGATGGCAGTACCGGTGGTTCAAAATCGAAAATGACACGCTTCTGTACTACACGACACGGGAGAAGATGCTGAAAGGGCAACAGAGAGGTTTGTTTGTTTGTGACCGAATCGATTGGAACAGAGCACATTTCAGGCCAGATCCGACTGAACGGCGCCGTCGTCGGCATCGACGGTGAAAACAACAGCCTCTTCACGATCACCGTCGAGGGGAAGACGTTCCACATGCAAGGCCGGGACCTGCGCGAACGCAATCAGTGGGTCCGCATTCTTGAGAACGCGATCCGGGCGAGCAGTGGATACACCAAGAACAACGGATCCGTCGGCACGACTCCGGCGCAGCACTTCAAGCAGAAGACCGAGGAGGCTAACGAGTTTCTGAAGACGTTGGTGGAGAAGGTAAAGGAGCTGGAGCAGATGAAAAACGGAGAACGGACGGTCGACGAGAAAAAGATGGTGGATTCGTTGATCGCAGCGAGCAATAATCTGACGAACAATGTGAAGCACGCCATCATCTACCTCCAGGTAGAATCCGAATTCTGGGGGTGGGGAAGATTCTGAAACTTGCAGATGGCTCAGGCTCGGCTGGACCCGAACATAAAGACGGACAAGCTACTCTTCACGCATCCAGATCTCGAGGAAAAGGTCAGTTTGCATTGGGAACGAGAAGATCGGGGGAGTCCATCGGAGCGAGTTTGCTGAGTCAGAAAGAGCAAACTTGTAGTGTGTGTGTTGTCACAATGACGTGTCTGTGAGAGTGCCCGGACTAGATTATAATTGTTTCGAATCCGCTCCAACAAAGGGGATCATAAACCAAAATCGTTGTCGTCAGTCAACTGACCACAGTAAACCCTTGTCGCCTATTCACTCGTCTGGAGGTCCTAGCGCAGATTCTCACGTGAATCTCTAACTCTCTTTGTCTCTCTCAGTTCTCGATTTCCCACCGTTTTGTGTGGCGATTCCCACTGATAACACTGATAACACACGGCTGTCTCCGCCGTCGTCGGAGAAGGTCATTTTCGTCGTTTCTTCACGAGTTTCCAAGTTTCCGGTGAGAGTTTATGTGATGAGGAAGTAGTGAAAGTGGTTGCTACGGGCTCGTCATGCCCGTACCAACGGACCACTTCAGTTTCCGCGAAACTTGTCAAAAAACGACAAATGTGCCCGAAAAGCCAGCAAAATCCTTGCTCTTGAGCCCCTTTTCGAGAAGAAAAACGGGCACTTGCTCTTCTGATTTATCGCATTTCGCCAACTTTTATTGCGCCGATTAGCTGCCTTTTCGAGCACTTTTTCGGCCCATTTGTCTTCTTCTCCTCCGCTTCTCGAAAGAAAAGAATCGAGAGATGACGTTTTATTTCCTTTACGGTCTCTCCAAAAGTATGCAGTGTGTGGGAGGGAGGGCGCGCGCGCGCAAGGGCATCAGTCCCCATTCTCGACCCTTTCACAACGACTTTCTCGTTTTATTTTTCTCTTCTGATAGACAGAAAAGGCGTGACGTGGTTGGAACACGTGGCGACCTCGAAAAGGAAATCCACATGCTTTCGGAGTAGTGCGAACGATGCACAAACTTGTTGAAACTTCAGATGCCTTCTAAATCAGTGTTTTCGTGTTTCGTGTGAGTTGCATGACATTTCGAGACCCTGATGAGGCTCTCTGCGTCACGAATTCTGAACGATTCGTAATCCATGCAACCATAATTCCATGAGCAGCGGATGCGTGCTCTCGTGACCTTTTCGAATCGAGACTGCGCTGAGTCTGATATTGCGAACGCGCGCTTCTCTCGCCCTCAGTTGCGAGTCCATAATTCATCACTCTCCCTTCCCCTCGATCTTCTCACCGTTTCGTTTTCTCTTTTCAAAGAATGTGTCTAACCAAAAAACGTGTGCAGCCGGCCGCCTCTCGTTCCTCGCACCTCACTCGCACGGCCTCCGACGCGACGCAAACGCCGCCCGGCAAGTTCAGTCCGATCTCCGGCATCGAGCATCTCGACCATCTGAAGCCGCAGAGAGCCGAATCGTACGCGAGGTGAGCTTCTTTCTCTCGTTTCGACACGTTCCTCAACGCCCCCCAATTTGGATGAGAAACAAATTGGATTTTGTCTTTTGTGGCTCCGCTTCGCTGCCACTCGTGCTCTTAGTGCAAATTCGTCATTCCAGCAGCGACGAAGAGGAGTTCTACGACGCCGACGAGGAGCTGATCGATTTGGACAAGTTCGAGAACGAAAAGAGCGGAAGTCCCGAGGCCGGTGACTCTTCGGGTTCGCGACGCACCAGCGGTGTCATCATGTCATCCGTGAGTGCTTTCTTGAGATGACGTTGTCATGACGCTTTCTTTCTCGTTTTCAGGACGAAGATGGATTCGACTTCGGGGACTCGCACGAGGATTTCGACGAGATCTACAACAACGCCGAGGAGCACGACATCGGGAATGTGCAGAATGAGCACGGATCGGTTCTTCTGCACCTGCTGAGTCAGGTGTCCGTCGGAATGGATCTCACGAAAGTCACTCTGCCGACGTTCATCCTGGAACGTCGTTCGCTTCTCGAGATGTACGCTGACTTTTTCGCCCATCCGGATCTCTTCATCGCCACAAACGGCATCAATTCTGCAGAAGAGCGGATGATCGCGGTAGTACGGTATTACCTGAACTCGTTCTATGCCGCCCGTAAGTCGGGAGTCGCCAAGAAGCCATACAACGCGATCCTTGGCGAGACATTCCGATGCCGCTACACGGTTCCAAACTCGACGCCAAGCGGAAAGAAGGTCGAAGGCGGACCGTGGCCGGGATCCGACGAAAACCAATTGACGTTCGTCGCCGAGCAAGTCAGCCACCACCCGCCAATCTCGGCGTTCTACGCGGAAATGCCCTCGCAGGGAATCTCATTCAACGCGCACATTTACACAAAGTCCTCGTTCCTTGGACTCTCAATCGGCGTCGCGAGCATCGGAGAGGGCATTCTGACGCTGCACAACCACAACGACGAACAGTACACGATCACTTTCCCCTCGGGTTACGGTCGGTCCATAATGAGCACCCCGTGGTTCGAGTTCGGAGGAAAAGTGAAGATAGAGTGCGAGAGCACTGGCTACTATGCCGATATCGAGTTCCTGACGAAGCCGTTTTTCGGCGGAAAACCACATAGAATCCAGGGGTCCATCTGTCTCAAAGGCGTCAAGAAGCCGATTCTGACAATCCGGGGCGAATGGAACGGTGCGATGTACGCGAAAACCGCGGACGGGGACGAGTACACTTTCGTGGATGTCAAGGCGAAGCCGGAAGTGAAGAAGGAGTGCGTTCCGGTTATGCAACAGGGAGAGCGAGAGAGCAGGAGGTAGGAAGATGTGCAGAGAAGCACAGAATGACACGGAGTTTGGTTGCAGACTGTGGAGACACGTAACAGCCGCGTTGCTCAGAAACCGCATCCAGATGGCGACCACTTCGAAGAGATTCATCGAACAACGACAGAGGAAGGAGGCGAAGGTACTAGAAACGATTCTTCGCAGACCGTTCATACCTAATCTGCAGGAACGTCTTGAAAACGGCGAGAAGTGGACTCCACTACTTTTCGAGACGACCGAGAATGAGGGACAATGGATGTACAAACATAAGCTCGGAGTCCGGAAGGCGTTGTGATTCAGAAGACGTTGATTGTGTGCGATACGAGTATTCCCCCCTTCTTACTTCCTTGTGCTCATTTCCCGTCCCTTATCCCTGTCTCTAATTTTCTTATTCTTCCTGTACTATTTGTGTACTTATTTGCCTGCCAAGTCAAGCAGTTCAGTTCCGTTTTCTCTTTTAGTTTCCGCTCTTTTTTGGTGTTCTTTATACTCGGTGGCTTCAATGAACTTATGGGATATTCTCTGATCACAACTCGGCTTTGTTCGTGATTTGGCCTCTCTTGTTGACGTATTTGATCTCTGTCGTGTACTTGCGGATCTCCTTCTTGAAGCGCTTCTCCATGTTCTCCTCCGGCGAGAAACTCATCATATCGACCATCCCGGCGAGTTTCCTGCAATCCGGACATTCCAGAATCTCCGTATCCAGAAGTCTTACGTGGACGACTTCACAGAAGGCACGTCTTCGTGACGCGAGAAGCTCCGTTCCTCCAGGTCCTGCTCGTCGGCGAACTTGATCACCTCCATCGTCTGCGGCATGAATGCGATCGTGTCGCGTCGTTCGTTGAGTTTATCGCTCGCCGTGTTCTCGTGCATGTACTGCAATATTGGCGGCGTAGCGACTCGGGCGTGTGCTCGCGGCGATACGTACCTCGAGAATGTCGAGTGTGGTTATCTTTTCCTTCTCCGGGTACCGCTTCCGAATCTCCTCGATGATCTTGAGCAACTCCTTCACCTGCACGTCCATCTGCTCCTTCTTCGAGCGTTTTCGTTTGAAGTTGATGCGCCTTCCGAAGTAGTGGATCTTCATGAAGAGCTCCTTGAGCTCGAGAGCCGCCAACTCGGCGCTCATCGAGAGAACGGCCACTCCTGGAAGAAGGAAAGTGCGCTCCATTGGACACAGAGACAACTGACCGCAAGTGACGAACACGAAGATGTAGATGATGGTGAGAATGTGGTTCAGTTCGTTCGGCATCTCGCTCATCGTCAGATTGGCCACCAGATTGAACGTCAGGAAGAAGGACTCGATGAACGTGGCTCTGCCACCGGCGGCGATGTAGAGAACGCCGCCGAGCATGCAGAAGATGAGCAGGATCGAGGCGTTGATGACGAGCGGCAGCCGCTTCTCGGGCAGCTCGTCCGAATCGGTCCTCTGCTCCTCCTCCTTCGTCCCTCCGTCGTCGACGTTCACCTCCGACTCTTGCTCGGTGACGAGTCTCTTGAAGGCGTGCAGACGGCGTTTCTCGTCGCGCTCTCTGTGTCTCTCCATTATCACTCGCTTCATGATCTTCAGTTTGTGCACCAGATCCAGGTACTTTGAGTAGATCTCGAGCACGATGTGCGAGAGGAACCGTCCGAAATCCACCGCCGCCAGCACCATCAGAGGGATTCCGACGAGGCCGTAAATGATGGCGAAGCACTGTCCGATCGGCGTCACCGGCACTGCGTACGCGTAGCCCGTCGTCGTCTGAAAACGGCTTCTTTTTCATGTGTGCAGTGGAGCGCGTTTGCCGCCCCACGAGAATGCTGAGTGCGTAGAGAATCGACGACCTCTTCGTCCATCTGGGAGGCAACGCATCGTCGCTGATTCCAGATGACGTCGTCTTGAATTCCCGTCCCTCGTGATAGGCGGACAGTCTGAAACCGTTCTCTGGAAACGTCAGCGTGCTCCGTGGCACTTTGTACCCCGAGAGTTGATTCAGAAGACGTGGCCGGAATTCGTCAAACTTCCGCTCGTCACCAATCAACGCCTTCACCTCATTCTCGATGTTCTTGTAACGACGTCGAATCAGACTCAACTTGGCCATCTGAATCTTTTTGTCGGCGTCGTACTCCTGGTAGTAGAAGGCGTAGGCGCCGAGCAGAAGGTAAAGAAACAAGAAAACGGCGAGTCCGACGTGCGGGAGAGCCATTTTCAGCATCTGGAACCGTCCGAAATGCTCGACGAGCCGCTCGAAACACCCACCTTTTTCAGCTTGTTCTGCACCGGAAGCTCAGTGCTCGAAGAGTTTTCTTCCGACATTTTCAGCTGACTTTTCCGGAACGAAGCTATCTCAGAATACGGAAAAACGAGTAAATAAATAAGAAAACGAAAATGTGTTGTGTACTGGAAAAAAGGGCTCATCTGGTGTGCTCTATAAGGGTTTATTTATCAAATTAAAACAGGGGCGCAAAGCGAGTATTTCTCGGGATTGGAATTGTTTTCTTTTTCGGCGAGGCAGGCGTCCGGCGCTCAAATCCGACCGGATCGAGCCGCTTCACTCGGGGATCAGTCCGTTGAGCTTCTCGAGCATGCGGTCGTTGAGTGCCTTCCAGAAGAGTCCGTCCTCGCACTCGATGTCCGTCGTGAAGAACACCTGAAATAGAACTCTCAGTTAATCGATACGCAACGAATTCAGCACGAACCTGTGTGAATCTGGAGGTCTTCGTGAGTCGGAGAGTGATCGATTTGATGAACTCGCGCTGCGTGTTCTCTCCGTCGACGAGCATCGTGAAGTTCGGATAATGGCCGAGGCCGATCGAGTCGATATTGCTGAAAACGCATTGTGTCTTTCCTTTAGTTCATTTGAAAAAGACCGCACCTCACTCCGACCCAAATCCAAGCGCTCTCCGTCGAAAAAAGAATGTATCCCGCGAGATCGCGATTGCAGATCTTTTCGGCAAACTCAACTCGATCGATCGGAGTCGACGTCGCCATTATTACCTCAAAAATATATTTAATTGAAGTGAAAATGCTGAAAACGCGGTTTTCGAAGCTGATAATTGTTGTCCGGCCGGAGTACACGACTGGGATTTCTGGAGGAAGTTAGGCCATCGGACGGGGGTTTAAAGGGGCGGCAGACGGTATTACGATTACACCGCGAGCATTTTTCTTCCCGTTTCGCTCTTTTTAATCTTCTAAAAGCCATCACACACTGTTTATTTTCAGAATGCGGATCAGGACGACGCTTTTCCTGTCCGCCCTCGCAATCGTAACGATCTCAGGAGAAAAGGAGCGGGTTGTCAGTTAAATCGGAGCAATTCTGTTGCAATTTATCGATTTTTAGACGGACGGTCCCGTGTCGCCGCAGGACCACCACAAGCCGGCGGCCGAGCAGAGACTCAACCTGAAGTCGGGACAAGAGAGCGTCGAGAAGTTCGCGAAGGCGCTCGACACGAACAACGACGGGTTTGTCGGTGAGAGACACTCGGAAATCGAGCGTTGACTCGAGAGAATCTGGAATTTCAGACAAGGACGAGATTCTGGCGTGGGTTTCGACGTCGTATCAGAAGACCGTCGATCGGGAGGCCGTTGAGCGAATGAGCGAGTTGGACGAGAACGCGGACGGCTTCGTGAGGAAGAAGAAGACGTTCTTGAAGTGAGAAGACGTTAATTCAGGTGTCGTGGGAGGAGTATCTGACGGATTCTTTCCCGGAAGAAGAGATTCACAACAAGGAGGAGGAGACGTTGATCGCGCAGGACAAGATGTACTTCAAACGTGAGAAGACGTCCCGGATTATCGATTAATTTCCGATTTCAGAGGCGGACGAGGATGATGACGGAAAGCTGAACCTGCAAGAGCTCGCCAGCTTCATCAATCCGGAGCACCACCCGCACATGCATCCGGTGCTCATCGCGGTCACGCTGCTCGAGAAGGACTCGAACGGCGACGGAGCCATCGACGAGAAGGAGTTCCTCGGCGAGCTCGACGACCAGAGATCCTCCGAGTGGTACGGCGTCGAGAAGGAGCGGTAGGGACTAGAAACCGTCTGTCGTCCCCAATGGAAACAGGTTCTTTCAGATTCCACACCGTCTACGACAAGAACAAGGACGGGAAGCTGACGGACGACGAGCTCTCCGCGTGGCTGCTCGTCGACGGACCGACGGTCGGCTCGTACGAAGCCGAGTCGTTGCTCCAGAATGCCGACGACGACAAAGACGGCAGGCTTTCGTACGAGGAGATTCTGAAGCACCACGCGCTGTTCGCGAAGACCGAGGCCGCGCAGGAAGCGGACCATCTCCATCCGTATTCGCACGACGAACTCTGAATTCTGGGACTCTGCGCGAAAATGATCTCTGCTCAAGCACAATAACAATAATATACACTTTGTTTTGCAATTATATTCGTTTATTCACATGTTATGCTTTCATTTTAAGACAAAATAGGGTCGGATGGTGAGAGAGAGAGAGAGATTGAGAGCAAGAATTTCAGAATATCAAATATAAATAGGTTCAGTTCGGGGTTAGTATTATGGTTGAGACGGGTGTGTGTAGGAGAAAGCGGCTGGTCGGGTGGATCGTTCAGAGCATGCTGCACTTGCTCTTCTCAGCCCACGGGTTGACTTTCTTGTCGATCGGGTTCACGAGCGGGTCCTCCTGGCTCTCCGTGAAACGACGGAGTCTGGAAAAGAAAGGGGATTCTGGAAACTTCTGGAAAGGAGCTTACTCGGCCGCCGAGACGGTGATCGGAGTGCGCTCGATGTTGAGCTGGCTGCGAAGCGAGTCGACGGTTCGTTGCATGTCCGACTTGTCCATTGTCTTCTGGAAAGTAGAAGCGACCGAATGAGGAGTAACGGAAGCGAGCGGCGAGACGCGAGGAGTGCTATAAAAGGAGGCGGGGAGAGAGAAGAAGAGAGCCGAGCGGGTCCCGGAGCTCTCCTCGCAGTGCGCTTTCTCGTCGCGCCCGACGATCAATAAAAGAGCGCCGTGTGAGGAAGCGCGGCGAAATAAGAGGGACGAAAGAGAGCAGAGCGCTGGCACACACACTCACTCTACACGCCCGCCGCTCTCCCTCTCCTCGTGGCGCATACATTTACACGAGCGCCCCGACCCGGCCGGATGGCGGGGAAGACGCCGCGAAATGGAAGAAAGCGGACAGAGAGAGAGAGAGAGAGGGAGACGAAGCGGCCAAAGCGGAGGGGGGACATTAATTGGAGTCGTTTTGTCTCCTGAAGGGTGAAGCAGCAAAGGGGCGGAGCCTTTCTTTGGAAGGTGCCAGTTGGCGGGCGGTGCGAAATGAAACTAATCAACGGAAAATGTTTCTGGCTCGGTAATGAATTCGTGAGAATGCGAAACGCGATCCAGTCACGAGATGTATTATGAGAATTGGGAATTCGTAATAGAGGCCTGAATCATAAACAAGGACCCTTTTGTTCAACAACACTTGGCGGGATTAAAAAATTCAGCCATTGAGGGGAAAGTGAATAAGAGTTGTGAATAGCCCGAACTCGTTCAATAAACGCCAAATGAGTTTATTCAGATAAGAAGCTAATGATAAGCACACATCGAAAAAAAAGTTCGTTGGCAAGCTAAAACATTGAAAAAAAACAAAGAAAATTTAGGAAAAAATGAAAAGTGGTGCAAAGAAATTCGCTCGAAAACAAGAAGCTGAGAACAAAAACAAACTTGCGAAGTACGGTAGGCAACGGTGTTTGCGTACTGGACGCGCAACCTTACGCGCAAACAGAAATCTGTTTTGTTGTTTGAATCCGCAGTCACTCGCGCTCGCTCCGTTTCGTCGATTATCGACTTCTTCTGCCTTCTTTTCTTGTTATTTCAGTGTTTTTCAAACTTTTCTTCTCAGAAATGGGACGAGAGTTTCAAGTTCAATGTCGTGGACTACCATGGGAATGTACGGAGAGCGATTTAAAGGATTTCTTCGGAAGTAAGTGATTCACTCATGCATTCGCAGTATAACGGCCGCTTTTGCAGATAGTGGAATTGAAGAAGTTGATATTCCGCGAAGAAACGGACGGACTTCTGGAGACGCCACCGTCACATTCGCTAATGAAGAGGCTTACAAGAACGCGTTGAAGAAAGACCGCGAACACTTGGGAAGTCGCTATATTGAGGTCTTTCCGATGGATAGTGCTCCGAGACGACGAGGAGATCGTGCAGAGGATTTTCGCAGAGGAGGCGCTGCCAGAGATCGTTTCCATGATCGTGGCGGTGGAGGTGGACCTCGAAGCGGGCCGGACTCTATCGTCCGTCTGCGCGGTCTTCCTTTTTCTGTGACGGTGCGTGACATCTCCGACTTTCTAGCTCCGTTACCGATTGTCCGAGACGGAGTGCTTCTTCCTGATCAGAGAGGAGCTCGTCCCAACGGAGAGGCCTACGTCTGCTTCGAAACGATGGAAAGTGTGCAGATAGCGAAGCAACGGCACATGAAGAACATTGGCCATCGCTACATCGAGGTCTTCGAGTCTTCTTTCCGGGAGATGGCTCGTTTCGCCGATGAGAACGGCTTGCGCGTACCTAGATTCGGACCACCGCCGTTCGTATCTCCCCCGGGCGGAGGCGGTCCGCCGAGAGGAGCTTATGATCCTTACTCACCGCCAGATGGATACCGTGGCGATCGTGGAGGCGGTTACGGCGGAGGTCGCGGAGGACAAGAACCCGAAGATCCGTACGGAAGACCTAGAGGTGGACCTTCCGAGTATGGACCAAGACCCATTTACGGAGGAGACCCGTATCAACAGTCGGCTCCCCCTTACGGATCTGCCCCACAACCTCAATCTGGATCCGGCTACTATGACAATTTCGCTCCGAAAGCGACGAACTACGAGAGCTATGGGCGTGAGAGAGCACCGGATCCACGAGATCCTAGAGGGCCGTCAATGGATTCGAGAGATCCACGAGGAGATGCGCGGGATGCTCCGAGAGATCCGAGAGACTCGAGAATGTCGGACCCGAGAGGCGGAGCACCAGTGGATCCGTACACTGGAGAGCCGAGGTATGTGATAAGGAAAGGGGGATTAAGTGGGCAATGGGGAGAGAGGGGGACGGGGGTCGATGAGGAAACCGAAAGGAAAGGGATCGAGGTTAAGTGAGGGTTCATATTGCATGCAGGTGGTTTGCGAAGCGCAAGATGCTACGAGGGGATCTTTTGTGTGGTTGTTTTGTGGATCTTAATGATAAAGGGCATTCAGATATCAAGAGTATGGATATGATTCGAGAGACTCCGGCTACTGGCGCGGGAACTCGGGGTCTCAGGCTCCTCCGCACGGTGGAGGTTCCGAGAGAGGAGGAGGAGCTCCTCCGGTTGGAAGGGATCCTTATTCTTCAGCAGCGGGAGACTCTTGGGCTGGAGGGGCTGGAGGAGGAGCGCCGGCACCGACGGATAGAGATCGATATGGAGGAGGTGGTGGTTATACAAACGAGCCATACGGACAGAGAGAAGGTGAGGACTGGGAGCATGTCGGGGGATTGTAGTGCAAATCGGTTTGGAACTACAATCGAAACGTATTCGGGAAAAATAAGTGTGATTGAATAGAGATCATCGTGTAACGAAAGGAGATTAGAATAGGACAATGGATGAATAGACATGCATTGGTCGAGAAAGGAAGGGAGAGACAACTAGTAAGAAAATGAGGATGGAGAGGGGGGAGATCAGGAATAGGAAAAAGGAAAAGAGAAGGAGATTAATCTCAATGTTTGATTAGAATCATAAATTTGATCCAAAAAAGCTTGATTGGCTTGGATTTTACATTCGTGGTCAACAGGAAGTGTTCAGCTGAGCTGGTACTTTACTCGGATTGGCTCTAATTCTTTTCATTTCGTAGTAGTAAAGAGGTTACATTTACTGGGTTTCATAAGATCTAGGGGAATCCGTGAAGTTTCGGAAGCATACGCTCGATTTAGTTGAAAGCAAATGCTTCTGTACGCAATGGAGCGTATTCAAATACTGATTTTGACACTAATTCCAGCTTTTCAAAGTATGCCCAATTGCCTTGAATATAGCAGCAGTTAGAGGATTTTAAATTAGGAGGCCACATTAGAGATCCGGTTGACTGATTTAGGACGAAGATGGAGGGCACCGAGGAAGTACAGGGTTTTAAACTTATTCTGAGATGGAATGTAGCGAATCGGGAGCAGATAATCACTTTTAAAGAAGGGCTTTTCGACCAGAAGATTCGATTTCGACTTACCCATTTCCTCTCCAACAGTTTCATTTCCAGCCGGTGGAGCTATGCGTCGATCGGAATACGGTCGTCCGGATGACCGCTACCAGAAGCCCGACCCATACGGATATGGAAGAGAACGCAATGATTTCGGAGGCCGCCCGGGCCCTGCACCGGCTCAATCCAATCAGCAGTTCATTCTCCGTATGCGCGGCGTTCCGTTCCGTGCCACCGAGTCCGACGTCTACGAGTTCTTCGCTCCGATCCGTCCGAACCAAGTGGAACTGATCCGTGATGCGTATCAACGACTCAGCGGCGACGCAAGAGTCATCTTCTACAATCGAAAGGACTACGACGACGCACTGATGAAGGACAAGCAGTACATGGGAGAGAGATACATCGAGATGATACCCGACAATGGAAGATATTGATAAAATGATGGCGTATTGTAATTTTAATCTGTGTAGCTTTCTCATTTCATCTGACACTTGTTCCCTAAATTCTTAAGTTGCGATAAAGTGTGGCTACAATGCATCGGTTTGGTTTTCGGTTCGCATGTCTTTTTCACTACTACTTGTGTTTCGTTGTTCTCTAATTTCCCCCGGACCGTGAGAATCTTCAGATGGAGCCGTCCTCCATTATGATGTCCCAAGCGGTTTTCACTCAGAACTCACAGCCGCGGCGTGGCGGTGGAACTGAGAAGTTCGTCGACGCGATGATCAAATTCCGATCGAAGAACCCGGATTCTCTGGACGGAATCTCGGAAACGTCGAAGAAGGCGGTCATCAACAATCTGCGGATACTGGAGAATGAGAACAAGTGGAGAGCTCTCGCCGCGCTGCTCCTCCAGATGTGCTCCGAAGACCGCGGAGCGCGTCTTTTCCAGTTCACACATGCCGTTCTCTCGGCCTCTGTGATACTCCCGGAGCCGTTAGAAGTGGAGCGGATAGTGCTGAAAACGCTGAAGTTTCTTCTCGACGGGCTGACGAGAGCCGACGTCTCCGTTTCGAACTTCTTCGGAATGTACAACGATCTGCAAGTGCATCTGGAACACGTGTCGGAAGAGGGTCTTCTGAATCTAGTGGAGCACATCACGCACGAGCTCGAGGTTCGGGATACGAAGGTGGAGGAGGACCTGGAGAATCAGACGACGGAAAAGAGGATGTTCAATCAGAGATGGCTCGACTTCGTGACGGTGATCGTCAAGAAGATCATCGTGATCGATCAGATTCAGTTCGAGGACGATCTTCAGAAGGGCTCAGATGCTGTCGAGAAGATCCTCTTCCAATGGCTCCGAATCACTCATGACGTGGATGCGTTCGAATTGATTGCCGACGTGGCAAGCACGTATTCATCGGAAAGCATCGAAAGATTCTGTGACGATGTGATTGCGGAGGAGATTGCAATCGACACACAAGCAGAAGACGTCGAGGCGGAGAAGAAGAGACGGGCCATGTTGACGTGGAAGTCGGTGATTCTGACGACGAAGACGGAGAAGGAACGAAACGGAAGACTGTGGAACGGAGTGGTGTGTGCCTGGGAAGTGAAAGAGGAGGAAGAGCCGGAGAGGGAGATCCCCGAAGAGCTGGAACAGTGTCTGCACGTCGGACACCGGATCATCAGCACGAATGTTGAAACCGCCAGGAAGTTTCTCTCGCTCATCAAAGTAAGACCTGCTGGCTCTTTTCACTGCGAAGTCTTCTGTTTCAGACTGACAAGTATCGCATTCTGAGTAGCGAGTTCGGACTTCCTCTCGCTCTGCTACAGTGTACGTTGGATCGAAACGACTCGCTTCTCGAGATGAAGAAGAGTCTTCAGAAGTTGTGGAAGACAGGCGAGCAGTCGGAAGAGTGCGTCTGGATGTCCGACATCGTCTGCGGACGTCTTCTGCACGTCGTCTCCGCACAACTGCGTCGCTTAGCCGACAGTCTGCACCGCCCGTCCCTCCGTGCCCTCTTCAGTCGTCCCACGTTCTCTCTGATGCTCTCTCTCCTCGACACGCCCGCCTACCAGAAGCAGGTCGTGATTGTCGACGGAAAAGTGGCTGACGGCTGTGCCCTGTGGCTTCTGAGTCGAGACATTCTTACCGTCGTTTCGCGTGCTCAGACAGACATGGCGTCCCAGCTCGCCCTTCTCTTCCAGTCTATCGCCTCCGCCTCGAACAACTCGTCGGCTCTCCTCCTCATAGATGTGCTCCGCGAGCTCGTGCACTCTTGCTCCGTGGAAATCCTCAACAACTCGAAACTTATCGACGGCCTCTTCGACTACGTGTGCAGAATGCGTCGGGACATCGCGGTCTCTCTGATTCGATGCCTCCTCCCGATTATCAACACTCGTCCGCAGCTGAGAAACTCGCTCTTCAAGAGCCTCAAGAAGGATCTGCTCTGTGAATCTACAGTCTGTTCGGCCGTTCCGATCGTCCTGATGCTCCTCCGAAGTGTCAGCAAGCGAAGAGAAGACGGCGGAGGTGGACAGTTCGACCACTCGATGTCACAATCGTTCGGAAGCTTCAGCACGCAAACCCTCAACCAGATGGGTTTCAAGAAGAACGTGGACCAGGAAGTGGGACTGGAGCTGATCGGAATAGTGAAGAGGTGTCTCTGGCAGCCAGTCACCACGAAGATCGCCCTTTACGACGGCATATGCGAACTCGCCACCCAGACGACGACGATGCTCAGTCAGTTCCTCGATATGATGGTCTCTCACGCGAAGAAGACGCCCGAGTGGAAGAGGTCCGAGATGACGTATGCCACGTCGACCATCGTGCAGCTCGTTGAACCGATTCCGCATCTGATTCAGTCCGTTGAATGCCTCATCAGTGAACTGTCTTCGTTCGACCCGGAATTCCGACTGGAAGGCTCGGAAGCTCTTCTAAAGGAGGCAGCAGCACAGATGGAGAAGTGGGTCGAACAGGCAATGCGCAGCGACGTTTCCGATTTCGGACTGGACCGGAATATAGAGTGGACGATGGCGACGACGAACGGAAGAACTTCTCTTCTGTTCGCCTCGATGATGATGAGCACTTACGATGTGCTCATTGAGCACATGTGGAGAAGAGTGGAGGCGATGGAAACGAAGGAAGACGCCGACAAACTAGTGGCTCTGCTCAACAGACGGAAGGAATTGGAGAGGCTGTATAAGGAGAAGACAGTGTCGAAGAAGGACAAAGAGCAAGACAAGGAGATCCGACATCATCTGGACACCGCACAGACAGAGATTCTGATCAGTGCGAAGACGCTCGCCTCGATCATGAACAAGCTGCTGGAAGACGTGCCCGATGGAGGAGACGGCGCGAACAACACGACGATCAACGTGAGACCGGAGATAGTGGCGGACGTGCAGATGGAGCTGATGACGTGGGCGATCGGAAGGGCGAAGACGTTGTCGACGGCGATAGTCAAGGAGTACAGACCGCTTCATTCGATCCTCTCCGGCACCAGCAGTCTCATATCGCTTTCCAAGTGAGGAAGAGTTCCCGGAATCCGTAGCTAACTTTCCATTTCCAGAAGTCTACTCGAGTTCTACATAGGAAATTCGGGTCCCAAATGGGTGTCCGACGTGGAAACGGGCACACCGGTGAAGACGACCGCCATCGAGAGTTACGCCAACATCCTGCAGTATCTGGGAATCAAGTACAAGCAGACGCCGTCGCGAGTCACGTCGATGTGGTTCGAGGAGAAAGAGGGAGAGGACGAGGAGACGAGACGCAAGAGACAGGAACCCAATATTCTCGCCGTACGCCTTCTGGATCCGCCCGAATCTGAATTCGTTCTTACAGCTGAAACAAGCCTACTTCCTTTCGTGCCGCCTGTTTCGTCAAGTGCTCGACGTCGAGAACAGCGACATCGAGGAGGAGAAGAAGCCGAAAGCACAGTACGAAATGCAGGGAAGAGCCATGTTGCGAGCGGCGACGGCCGCGTTGAGCACAACGAAAAACGTGAAGGTGTGGTCTAATCTGTTCGGAAGAGTCATCAAAGTTCTCGAAGAGGAGACTTTCTGTAAGAGGCTTTTTGTACCTAAAACAGTCTGAAACTCCATTTCCAGATAATAATCAGATGCTCCGAGACTACACAAAGTTCGTGATTGCGTGCGGTCTTCGATGCGCCGAGTCGGATAAAACGGCTGGAAAAGAGATGAACACGATAATGGAGAACATTCTGGAATTCTTGAGCGAAGAGAGCGAGGAGCTGAAATATCGCTTCATTTCCAAGACGACCATAAACATCGCAGTCGAATTCCAGTTCGGATTCGTCGAGAAGACGTTGGCGCTGATTCGGGAGGCGTTCGCTTTCCAGAAGGACTTCTTCGTTAAACCGCCCGTTTGTAAGTGTTTCCAGTCCCTCTCGCGCCATCTTCTGTTGTTTTCAGTCGACGGAATGCTCTCTGCTCTTCTGACGAAATGTCTCGAAGTGACCGAATTGGTGTCTCGGTGCCTCCAAATCTTCGTCCAGTACAAAATGAACCAAGAGCGCGTGACGGAAGTGATGACTAACTACTTTTCGACGATTCAAATGGCCACAGTCCTGGTAGTCTCGGATCTTCTGATCTTCTGATTCGCGTCTCTTTTCCAGTTGCACAATCTGACGAAAGGGTGGGGTCGCGAGATGTCCGAGTGGGCGAGCGTCGACATCCTGGCGACGCTCGTCAAGAAAAAGCTGACTCCGATCCTTGCGATGGTCGACGATCACATCGGATTCTCGAAAGGAAAGGAGGAGATGAAGAAGAAGATCTCGCAGAGGACCCGCTACGCCCGTTCCAAGAAAGACGAAAAACTGTTTTCAAAGTTCTCGCACGAGAGGGAAGCCGTTCAGCACGGCGTTCTCGTGCTCTGCAAACTCATCAAAGACGATCGGTTCGATCTGCAAATCAAGGTTTCCCACTCAGATCGTTCCCTTCGAACCCCGTTCCATTCAGAACAACTCGATTGGCTATCGCGACTTCCGCATCGACATGGAGGTGATACGAAGCAAACTGGGAGTCGAGCCGCCAGAAGAGCTCCGCGAGCCGTGAGTCATTATGAAAAGAGCCCTCTCTCATATCCGCCTTCTCTCTTGCAGAGCTAACAAACGACGTCGTCGCGAGCCGAATACAATCGGCGGCGGCAGGGACAACGACGAAGAGCAGGCCGGAGAAGACGAGGAAGAAGAAGACGTTGGGGACGAGGAGAGCAGAAGGAGCTCCGAAGAGCCGGAGGAGGCGAGAGAGGCCGGCGAGCCGAGCGTCGCCGCGGTTCGTTTCGTCTCCACTTTTATGGCATTGTTTTATGGGAGAAACCACTCGGCGCTTGATTGATTGGGTCGCCCGTGTTTTACGACGTGGCACGCAGGGCGGCCTCTCAAAAGACATAAAACAAGAGAAACGACACGGGTTATCGCTGACGACCCTGAGTTTTTGCCAGTGATTCGATAACTGGTGAATTCAATTCTTTGAGATCAAAGGGGGAACCGGTCGATTCCATGATGACCGTTTTCCCACGTGGTGCCCGGTCATCAGATGTTCGCAACATGAGCGTACCTCTTCTTACCTTCTCAGGAGACGTCAGAGGGTTCTGTTTTATGGCTGACCTCTCCAGAGGAAGGACTAATGCAAACAGACGCCCCCGGATTCGCACTACCACATCTCCCGGGGAACCCCGCAATTAGAGGTCCTTATCGCACGAGAAGAGCCAGAAATAGAAATTATGGGAATGTTGACGTCTTCTGACGTCTTCCTCTCTTTCGTTTTTTGAGTTTCTCTGGTTGAACCAGATCTCGAGAGAAGATACGACTTCTGAATGATCGATGGAAGTTCGGAGACTCTTCGCGCACGACGACGTTAACGTCTTCTTCTTTCTCTTTCTCCCATCTGTTACACCCTCAATTACGCGGGAGGGGGATTCACATTGGGCGAAGATACAAAGAAGATTAGCACTCGACACCAAATGTATGCATACTTAATGGGCAGACTCATTCCCTCCTTTTGTTATTGGCTTTCCGGGTCGCAAACAGAAGATCGCAAGCGACCGAGCTGTTTTCAGGTGAAGCAGGAGCCGGAAGACGTCGAAGACGACGACGCCTCCAGAGGAACGAGCCCCGTCTTCTGAACTTTATCCATCTAATCACCATGTCACGATACTCGTTATGTATTCTTATATCCATTCTATTCTCGCCTGTGCTGCCTCAAAGGCCGCTTCTCATGAATAAATCTTGTATGCAAGTGTGCTCCACCGCCCCCCTCATGCGCCTTCTTGACTCCGCCCCCTTCTCATTCTTCCTTCCCTCGTTTTCCGTCCGTGTCGTTCGTCGTCCGACACCAATGCGCGCGCACAGGAGAGCGTAGAGAGAGGGCTATATGGCCCCCAGTCGTTTTGCAATTAATGCGTCCTCCCCTCTGCGTCTCTCGCCGGGCCATTCGTCTCGTCGTCTCGCCACTCTCCGCCCCCCGCACACTGTCTCGTGCTCGTGTTTCTGTTCGCTCTCACCGCTTTTCTTCCTCTACAATCGAATTTCTTCGCCTCCCTCCTCTTCTTCTTCTTGCTCTTCAGAATTCAAATTCCTCCGTCATTTCAGAATTCGTCGTTCAAAAATGAAACCGAATTTCATTGAAAGCCTGGAACGTCTAAAAGAGGAGCACTCCCAAATGGCCAACAATCTGGCTCAGCAAAGAGTTCGTTCCTGAGCATTTCCACTGTGAACCTAAAACGTTTGTAGGGAGAGATCGACAAAGTGAATTCGGAGAAGGAGAACATGACCCGTTCGTTCATGGCCTTCTCGGAAGTCTCGATGCAGATGCGGAACGATCTTCGGAAAACGGAGGACATTGCAAAACGCCTTGCCGACTTCATTCAGAATTCGGTTCGTTCGTTTCTAGACTGAAATAGTCCCTATTCGGGCGGTTCTTCCCATTCGGCCCTTTGATTTCACCGCCCCTTTGTTCTGGATTCAAGTGTACACAATGAGTAAACCGGTGTCCTTTTGCAGTTGTTCCCCCATCTGAGTCAGGAGAATCAGACTCAAGTCATGGCTAGTCTCGACAGTCTCAAGGCGTCTTCCCCTCGCGAAAACGGATCTGCCGCAGCACCGAATCTGCCGCCCGGAATAAATCCGGCAATGCTCGGAATGTTCAACAACATGCCGCCGTTTATGGGCGGTGCCATGTCACAACTCTTCAACCAGTTCGCAGCGCCGCAAAGCAACGGAGAGAACGGCAGCAGCGAGACGGCGGCGAAGAAGCCGAAGATCGAGGACGAGGACGGCGAACTCGAGATCGACGTCACCAATGACGATCATCCGAGCACAGCTTCTGCAGGCGGAGCAGCGAACAAGAACGGTCGCGACAGCACCAACAGCGTCGCCTCATCAGGAGCCTCCACGCCGAGCATCGCCTCGAATTCAGCCAGAAACCAGAGAGCCACAGGACCAGTTCCTGGATTGCAAGGGTTGGAACAAATGAGCCTCCTTGCCGGAATAAGTGAGTCTACTTCTTCTGACTTGAACTAGCAGTCTTCTTCGCCCATTTATCGTTTTTTTTTCATGTTTAATCAGTATTTCACTGATAAGAAGAAAACTTTTCCACGATTCCCAATCGATTCGTGTCTTCCAGACCCAAATCTGCTTCGTCAAGCCTCCGGATTCAACATGTTCAACGACCCACACGCACAAGCTCGCCTCGCAGCAGCGATGGGTCAGATGAGTGGCCGCCCCGCCTACTCGTACAAAATTGTCGACGGTGGCGTTCCGACGCCGACTACGTTCCCTCCGGATGCTCAATCTGGGCCTGGAATTCCGAAAGGACTCAAGAAGAAGATGGAGCTGGCTCACGGAGAGGTCGTCTGCGCCGCCACGATCGCTCGCGACAACAGCCGCGTCTACACGGGAGGAAAGGGATGCGTCAAGATCTGGGACGTCCGCGAGACGGACATCTCCGGCACTTCGGTCGTCTCGCGTGCTCCGCTCTCCTCTCTCGACTGTCTCAAAGAGAACTACATCCGATCATGCAAGCTGTTCAAGGACGGCAACACCCTTCTGATCGGAGGAGAGGCGAGCACCGTCGCTCTCTGGGATCTGACCAGCGAAACGAGGACGCTGGATTTGGAGACGGACTCGCAGGCGTGCTACGCACTCGCAGTCTCTCCGGACGAGAAGCTTCTCTTCGCGTGTCTCGCCGACGGAAACATCCTCATCTACGACATCCACAACCGCATCAAGGTCGAGACTCTGTCGGGCCATCAGGACGGTGCATCGTGCCTCGATCTGTCGAAGGACGGCTCGAAGCTCTGGTCGGGAGGACTCGACAACCTCGTCAAGTGCTGGGACCTGAACACCCGCAAGACCATCTCCACCCACACGCTCGGATCGCAGGTGTTCTCGCTGGGATGCTGTCCAGACGACGAGTGGGTCGCCGTCGGAATGGAGAACAACAACGTGGAGGTGATCTCGACGACGAAGGCCGAGAAGTACCAGCTGACGCAGCACGAGTCGTGCGTCCTCTCTCTCAAATTCTCGCACACCGGAAACTACTTCATTTCGACCGGAAAAGTAAGATAATGCCCGTTAGCTTCCCGTTATCACCCCTCAAATTGTTCCAGGATAATGCTCTCAATGCGTGGCGCACTCCGTACGGCGCCTCACTGTTCCAGCTGAAGGAGAGCATGTCGGTGCTCTCGTGCGACATCTCCGCCGACGACTCGCTCATCGTCACCGGATCCGGAGAGAAGAAGGCGACACTGTACGCTGTCGAATACAATCTTTGATCTGTGTCTCCTCACTTCGAAAAAATCTCCTTCCTAACTGACACTCATAATTTTACCGAATGTATTGATAATTTGTTGCAATGTATTCATATTTCGTGTGCTTCTCGACTCTATTCAATGCTTATACTGACAATGATCTTAATAAGTGACAAATAAAATCAAACATTCTCAGAAATCGCTGACTCGTCCCTTCCGTTCCCAGTCTCCGTAGCGGGTCGGCTCGGGGCCCGCGGGTCCTCCGACCTCTCCCGTCTGTTTGTTCACTCCGCCCGGATGCTTTCTGAGATGCGGATCTTCGTACCGATCCTCTTCCGACCTGTCCAGCGATCCTTGCGGCGTCTTCCCCTTCATCGCTTCATCCTTTCCGCCCTTCTTCGGCGGCTTCACATCGGAAAAGCGGCGAGCGTTCGAAACGTCTAGAAAGTGCGCTCTATCGGGAAATACGAAACAAAAACTCACTGAAAATCGGACGAACGAGCTGTCGAATCATTCGGAATTCTAAAAGAATCCACCTTCAGATTCCGAATTTCGACGGTTTCTTGATAAAAACCAAGGCATTTACCTTTTCTGGATTTAAAGTAAAATTGTATAATAAAGCATTTATATCACATCAATCGGTACTATCGGGATGAAAAATATCAATGGTGTTCGGGAAACAGATCAGGCGAAAAGCAGAAGGATCGGAAGGAATCAGTTGAAGACGCACTTGTAGACGGCGTACACGACGAGTCCCATCGTGGTCGGAATGAGGAAGTTGGTCCATGTCGGCGACGTCATGATCTCCGTGAAGTCCTTCAGAATCTGCGACTTCTCTCCGCTAGCCGCTTTCGCCGGAGCAGCAGTAGCCGCGGCCTGCGGGATCTCGCTGGCCGGAAGCTCGCCGATCAGATACTCCTTGGCCATCTCGACGGCGTCTTTTGAGTGTCCGACGTCGAGGAAGCCGACGGTGGCGTCTTTTCCGGCGAGCTGCGTGATCACTTCTTCGCCTCCCGGATGCTCGTTCAGGAATTTGGTCACGTCGTAAACCTGGAGATTTCAGAATTCGAAGAATCCAAAACACGGAATACTGACCTTTCCGGAAATGACGATCCAGCACGACTTGTCGACGTCTTCATAGTTGTGCTTGGCGACTTCGTCGAGAGAAATGACGCGGAGCTCCGGCATTTTTGGAGAGATAAACCCTCAAAAAGAATTAGATTGGAAAAGGAGAATGAAAAGGAACAAAGTATGACAATGGTTGAGAAAACCAGAAATAAGTTGGTCAAAGATCAGAAGAGACATAATTTATGGTGGGAGAAAAGAAAGGCACTTGTATTATCAACATCGGAAGACCTGAAAACTCGAAACTTGAAAACTCGAAACTAAAACTCGTTCTATTTCTGTCTGTGATCGGCTCCGACGGCCTCGGAGACGTGCGTGAATCCGTCTTTCTTCAGAAGCTCCACCAGTTCCCGCTTGATTTTCCCGATCACTGGGAACCCTTCGTAGACGAACGCAGAGTAGAGTTGAACAAGACTGGCTCCCGCACTGAATTCCACAAATCACACAAGACACCCCTGGTTCTTTTTACCGGATTTTCTCGTATGCATCCTCGCCGCTGAAGACTCCGCCGCATCCGATGATCGGAATCTGCCCATTCGTCAGTCTGAAATCACTTTGATTCTTCTATGGAACCATCGTTTCTCCTCACTTGTACATCTTCCTCACGCACTCAGTGCTGATCTCTCGCACCGGCGCCCCACTCAATCCTCCCGATTCCGCCTTGTTTTCGGATCTCAGATAGTCTGGTCTCGCGATTGTCGTGTTCGAGACAATGATGCCGTCGACGGCGAACTTCTGGTTCGTGACTACCTGCGCAATGTCCTTCATTTCGGACTCGATGAGATCCGGCGCGATCTTCAGGAACACTTGAGGCCTCTTCTCCAGTTTGTGCATGTCGAGTGCTTGTTTCACGTACGAGAGCAGCTTTTCCAAGTCGCTCTTCTTTTGCATGCTCCGGAGACCCGGCGTGTTTGGAGAGGAGACATTCAGAACGAGATAGTCACAGTGCGGGGCGAAGTAGTTCACACCGATCTCGTAGTCCAGCTTCGCATCCTCGGTCAACTTGTTCTTGCCGAGATTCACGCCGAAATACGCGTACTCCTCGGGAACCCACGAGTCGCGAGCACTCCGAACTCTCTGATGAACTCGTCCGACGCCGTCGCTGTTAAATCCGTACCGATTGATGACCCCCTCGTCCTCCAACAGGCGGAACACTCTCGGCCGATTGTTGCCCGGCTGTGGAATCGGAGTCACCGACCCGATCTCGATCAGTCCGAACCCGGAGTTCTTCGCGAGCTGTGTGATCGCCTGTCCATCCTTATCGAATCCAGCAGCCAGTCCGATCGGATTCTTGAACTCTCGTCCAAACAGTTCGCACTTCAGCTCGGGATACTCCTTGCGATTCCATCCGAACCGCGGTAAAAGTCCCCAGGAAGCAGCTCGCACAGCCCACTTGTGGGAGTCTTCCCCGTCGACGAACTTGTGGACCATCGGCATCACAGCCTTCTTATAGAACGTCTCAGAGCCATAGAGAAGCTCGAGTGCCGCGTAACCAGTGATTCCGGTGGCGAGAACGATGACAGTGGATCTGCTGATGGCGCCCGGCGGCAACTTCGGATAAATGTATCGGCGGTCGGCGTTTTGACTCATTCTTCGCTCTTAATCAGGCCAGCGACAAACTCTTCGAGCTGAAAATGGCTCGATTTTGTACAAAATAAGAGTTTCACGAATACCTGTTTGAGGGTGAAATCGAGCACTTTGGTCTCTCCGTCTTCGAAATGAAGAACAAGTTGGTAGAATGGTTTGAAGAGACTGGGGGAAGAGTCGCAGCTCGCCGACGCCTGACATGAATAGAAAATGTGTTATCTGAGTGATAGTCGAGGTGAACTGCGATAAGAACCGAGAGGAGGGGTGCAGAAAACAGGGGAAAACAGTACGCAAGACTGTGGCGTCACGGTCTCCAGTTCGTTTGTGGTCGCGAGAATGTTTTAGGCCCGCCGAATTTCACGAGAAGAGTGTTTGCAAGAAACTGTCTCGGCGGTGATGATAATAGGAGAGATTTGATGTGATAAGGCGACTTAGATCAGAAATCACTCACTCTGATGTTGTAGTCGAATGATTTGAGCTGCTTCTTGACGATAACGCGTGGATCGACTCCTAATGACATACAATCTGCTGTAAATTATCGAATTATCGATTGCTCGAAACTGAAAAGTGGTGGAAAACACCTGAAAATGCGGGAAGCGGCAACAATTTCTGATTAAAAACTCTTCCATTTCGCATTACTTCTAGGCCACACACCAGTATTTCTAGGCCACCGAGATTTTTTCGAATTTTCAGCACTTTTTCAGCGGATTTTCGATTGAATTCTTTGATGTTTTCTTCTTGTTTTTTCAGCAATATATCGTATTTACCATTTTATTCAGGAAATTGCAGAGATCATCAAACATGCGTAAATATGACGAAAACAAGGCAAAGTTCTACAAGGCGATCGAATTGCTCAAAAAGCGCAACGAGTACGATGACGTTCATTCGTCGGAAATGTCTCTTCTCAGAACGAAGTCAGTTTTAAATAACACTTTAAAATAGGAAACCTTGTTTCAGAGCCAAAAGGCGACTTCGAGACATGATCTTAGAGGCGGAGGAGGACTGTACGAAAGAAATCAGGAAGTTCTGGAAAGAAGCCATCTACATGCCGTTCAACTACTTTAAAGTTCATCTAAACCGCTTAAGAAAACTTCAAAAAAGCACATCTTCAGAACGACCACAGTGACGTGGAGAAGGGAACTCTGCTGACGATGTTCGTGGGCGAGTTGTTCGACTTGCTGACGCTTTCGGATCGATACGCAGAGCAGTTCTGCACGTATCTTGGAGACGTGCACCGGTACATGTCGAAAGACCTTCCGCAGCACGTTCTCGCCAGAACATACTACGAAAAGGCGATCAACGAGCGACCGAACTACTCTGGAAGGGCGTACTCCGCGCTGTGCAGCGTTTCGACCGGAGCAACTCTGATGCAGAAACTCAGGCACACAATCAATTTCAAATCCAAAGCATGTTTCCTGTTTCAGACTGCTGATTCTCGCTGAAATCGCCGAAAACCCGTATAACACCGTGGAAGAACTTCGAAAATTGATTACTGAAGTGAAGCCCTCCGGTGCAGAAGAGGTGTCTGATGTCGAAAAATTCCTGGCTCTGTTTGTCCAGTGGGCTGCATTCGACAGTGCTCCCGTGCAGAGACAGCTGCAAGTGGTTCAGATGTACAAGAAAACGATAGACTCGTGTCCGGATGCCGACTGGCCGACGCTTCTTTCTGTCTGCAATTTGGCCGCCCAATTGGCACTGAAGAAGTTCGGATGTGAGTGGACTTGAATCTAGATTCCAGGGAATCCATGATTTAGATAACGGTTTCAAAACCTGCTACGAAGTAATCACGGACATTCACAATGACTTCTACTCGAAGAAACTCGCATCGCCTCGGATGCTCTCGGAAGCGTTGAGCTGGATGGCGTCGGTGGGAAACGCTTTCGGATCGGAGGATATCATGGAAAAGCATTCGATGTCCCATCTCATGAAAGACGTCAGCAAATCTCTTCTGAATACCTGCTTCTCCAAATCCCATTTTTCAGAAATGGAGCAAGTTGGTAGACTCGGTTCTGAAGCATCTAAACGAGAAGTTCGCCAATATTTCGATCTGTAAAAGTCAAAAGCACGCCTTCCCCTTCGGATTCCATCTCTACGGACCCATTAAGTGTCCGTCGGCAGAACTCCTGTGGTATCTTGTGAAGCAACTGTTCGATTCGCCGTTGAAGGCCATCGAGATGAATCCGGACTGGAAAGATCTGGAAGATGATCCGAAGAAACAGTTGTTGTTCCGTCGATATGCCGACTCGTCGCCAAAGAAGATTTCCGTTCCGAAGGAAGCGCTCGTGGAAGAGCCGTTGCACGACGACTCTTGGAAGCCCGTGTACACTCTCGTCGACATCGACATCATCAAAAACCAGCTGAACGTCGCCAAGAAGATCTGGGAGATGGACGACTTCGTGCACGTGATGCCCTACTGCTACATCGACAAGCTGGATCGTGTGAAGAAGGGACTGAAGGAGGGACGTCCGGCCAGAGAGGCGATGCGTGTCATCGAGCAGATGATTCTGGAGCAGCGACTGGTCATTCATCAGGAGTGGGGCGACGAGTACGGCTGCATCAGGCAACTGCTGAAGAAGTTCGAGAACGGTTCGAAAGAGAAGAGGGAAGGCGACTACAAGCACATCGTCGGCTACATCTGCAAGTCGTGGGAGACGGAGAGGCCGATGGAGGGCCTCACCTGCTACTCGGGACCCTTCTTCCTCGAGAAGTGCAGCCGCTGAAGACGTTTTCCGAACGACGGCTCGTCGACGAACGGTGACGCTCTCTCGCTGGAATCCCGCACAATGAGACCCACTCCCACTTCATCGACTCTTTTTGAAACAATTTAACTGCGACTATTGTTTCACCATGTCTTTATATTATGAAAATGTTCTTTTAGTCCCTTGCAACGGGTTTTGAAAGAAGAAATTCACAAAGAATCAATCGGAGGCGGGGTGAGAATCGGAGGGGATAGAAAATGGAGAAAAAGAAGAAGAATAGTGGTCCAGTTAGTGATAAAAGGGGGAGAGACGAGTCGGAGTAGCTGGAAAATGTACAAAAGAGAAGGGAAATACGCATCTAGTCGAGAGAGGAGGGGTACCCGAAGTCAATGAATGAATTGTGTCTGGATAGATAAAAGGTACGAGAAGAGTTGGAGTTAAAGCTTTCACGGAGGGCTCGCGACTCGTCTCGAGAGGGCCGAAACGGGGATGAGCAAGACGGATTCTATGGGGAACGCGGGACGGTGTCTAAATCACAGTGTTTTTTTTTCATCTGTTTCTGAATATTATTCGAAGAAGGGAAGGGTGGCAATAAATACTAGCAACGGGGTCCTAATCGATGACGGCTCCTTCGGAAGAGCTCGTCGTCGCCGTCTGGTTGTTCGTCGTGTACGGCAACTCGGCGTTCGTGTTATTCCGATAGACGAACACTTGTCCGAGGATGAAAATGTCGATGGATATCTGAAGGATGAGACGTTTCAAAGCAGCCGGGAACGGTTCGGAGATACCTGAAGGATGGCGCATATCCAGAACTGAAGGGGGCTTCCGGTGGCCACGAAGTAGCCGGTCTTCGCGAGATCTCCTGCCAGCCAAGCCAACACCATCGGAATGCTGCAATCGGGGAATCGGTTATCGACGTTTTCTAGTCGCTCCCTTGCTCCCTTCCAAGATACAGAACGAACAGGAAACCTTTGGGTGTTTGTGTGTTTTTCGGAATCGAAAACCTCGAAATAATCTGTTTTTCTTTTGTTTTTCACTTGCTGCTTCTTCGCCGAAAAGCGTCATTTTCAGAGGCACGAGAGAAGAGATTCGGCCCGAATCGAAATCCGATCCGTTCCCCAAACATTCCACTTTTTCGTTTCGCTCTTTCTTTTCGAGACGAACTTTGGATTCGAGGTTTGTACTCGGCGCGGGAAAACGGAGGTGCAAAGCACGTTTTCAAGTCAGATGGCCGTCTCTCGTGAGAAACGAGCCCGCTCTTTCCCCTGTTTTCTCCCGTTCTCACCTCATTCCTTGCGTCGATTTACGCTGGAAGTTGCGAAGAAGCTGCGGAACGCCGAGAGTCGCTTCGGTGAGAAGAGCCACGAGTCCGATGGCCTCGATGTAGATCGTTTGCTGAAAATTTCACGCTTCGGTCTGGAAGAGTCCACTCTGAAATCGCCTACGTTGATCATAATCCACGTGGTAATCGACCAGAAGAGAGTGAAGACGAGAAGAGCCAGAAGGAACGACGCCAGATCGTGCCACGCCCAGAAGGCCGAGAAGAAGTCACCTTCTGAAACGAGACCACGTCGTCAGAAGCCGTCTTCGCTCGGAGAGGGCGTGTCCCCCTGCTGCTCTTTCCATCCACAGAAAACGAGAGAAATGAGAACTGTTAGAGAGGAAAGAGTGAGAAGAGAGAGAGAGACGAGCCCCCGCGGGTTACTGTAGTCTCCGGCGCTTCTTGCCTTTGAAATGGTCCCATTTCCCATTGACGATCACATAATAGGCGTTCGCAACGGCGTTCCGATGGTACGTTTGCTCTATAAACAACCGAAGATAGCCACGACACAACGGAAAGAAGGATCGGATCGTGCAAGCGGAAAGGACGACACGGTTGGTTAGAGGAAATCAGAAAGAGACGGTGCAAGCATTTCCATGCATTTCATGCAAAGTTCTCGGCCAAGGGCTTCCAGTTCCAGATCATTCCATCCGTTCCCTTGTTGTCTTCCTTCCGAACAGAAACTTATCTCGTTCGTTCCCTGCTGCTCCGTGACTCACTTCCCACCTTTTTCTCCCCCCTGTTTCGTTAAAGATGCTCTCGCCGCCGTGTTGGTGGTGCCCCTCTGCTGCTCAGACTCCGCCCCTTTCCCTTCTGCAGAATATTCGCACGACTTCGAGGAGCATGTGCCCTCACACACAATCATTTTGTGTGTATGTTTACCACCACCATCGCCCATCTCGGCAGCCTGAATGCAATTTCGAAGACCACGTTTCTGTTAGTCAAAAACATCAAAAAAGGGCGCGCCGAGTTCTCGGGGCCTCCTAATGAGAGACAGAAACAGCATTCCGAGTTTCGGAGCTCCTCTTCCAGAGCTCAATTTGAGGAGCTCCACGAGAAGAATGTGCTCTTTTCTTTCGCGAAGGCACACTTTTGCGTTGCGAAGAGTAATCCGTGGAAATCGAATTGAACTCTTCTTTTTTCTCCTCGGACAGAAACTCTTCGTCCTTCTTTCTTCGACGACGACGACGCCGAGCCACTTCTCGTGCAAAACGAAGCAGAAGAAGAAGACGTTATTCAATATTCGCTTCGCCTGATCCTTGACTTTTTATGGTACTTGACGGGACGTGCACGTGCCCCCGTAACGCCCCTCCTTCTTCTCGCTTCTTCTTCCTCCCCGACGCCTTCTTCTACGTCTTCTTCTTCTGTTCGCCGGTCATTTGTGTGCAAATCCGCGTAATGCTATTTCGGAATCGTCCCTCCGTCGCCGTCGTTTCGACCTTCTTTTTTTGCGAGCCTCCGTCAAGGCAACATCAGAAACCTTTTCAAATTTACATCCCAAATCCGTCGGTGATGTTTCAAAGCACACCAGACGTCTTCTGAGAACAGAAGACGGAGACGACGGAGAAGAAGACGGTGGTAGAGGAGGATAAGCCGATTGTATCGTTCTTCTCAATTACTATGCTAATTCTTGTTTTCAAAGAAGCTCGAGAAGGTTTTTTTCGAGCTCAACGTCGACAATTTCAGCTCAAATTCGCGCGAGTTTTGGTCAGTTCGGCGTCAAATTTACATGTCGCTGTCGCACTTTTTCGTTGTCCGAAATCAGTTTAGAGGTCATGTTTTGGCTGTTCGTCGCCTCCTTGTTCTTCTTTTGCTCGCGTGTGCTCCGCGAGCCCCCACTCGTGTCGCTCACTCATAATTTTGGGGCGCCACCTGACGATCTCTTGTCACCTTAGCGTGTGAGCCGCTCCATCAATACTGCTCATTTGCGGGGAGTCGTCTTGCTCACAATTACCGAGATATCTTTTCTGCTCGCTGAGAGGGAAGAGTTGCTCCGGGCAGCAGGAGAAAGACTCTCACGAGCCCCGGCACCGGCACGCGAAAACCATAGAACGCCATCACTTATTCATAAACCAGTGCGACGGCACCCTTCTTCTTCTTATGCTTCTTCTTCATCTTCTTCCCTTCTTCTTCTTCTTCTTCACACTTCTGACGCTGGGCGCATGGAAGGGGGTGACAACGGAGACGACTCCAGAAGAGAAAGCAGAAGACGTCCGGGAAGAGAGAGGAGAAGGAGCAGGAAGAAGCACTTCCGACTCCGAAAACTTTCGTCCCGAACATCAGAATCTTCTTTTCGATTCTCACGTGGCTAAGGGCAAACCCTTCCTACCCTTCAAGAAAAGTACTTTCGAAGAAGTTCATCAAGATTCAGAAGTCGTTCGACGTCTTCTGAATCCGTGTACGCTCTTTTGACCTTAGCCTTCGAAAACGGATCGCGTTGGACTCGACTTCCTTGGTTTTCTCGCCTTCTTTTCGCCATTCTTCTCTCTTTCTTTGTCACGAATTGTGAAGAGCATACTTGACACAAGAATCAGCCATCTCTTCCAGTCGCTTCCTCTTCTTCCAAATTTGAACTTTCTCCGCGCACTTGTCCATTCATGTTGATGTTCTCACGGTTGAGAGCTGTCGGAGAAGAAAGGCCTGCGGCTCCTGTTTTGAACACAACTTTCACTTCTTTTCCAGAACTTCTGGAGCAACAGGAGAGAAGCGTGGTCTCCGAGCTGCTAGCACTTCCCTGATGTGTGCGGCGATTTGCAATTCCACCTCCTAATCGTTCTTGCCTCAATTAGATCCGTGGCGGGGACGGGACGGTACCCGCCCCCTTCGGAGCATCTTCTGCTCGTCCTCAGGTACAAGAGGATCCGGGATTCCGTGAGTCAATCTCTCTCCTCATATCAAGAGTCCATTCTGCTCCTTCCGTTTTCTCACACACACACACGTCTTCTTCTTCTTCTTCCTTCACTTCTTCTACTTCTTCATCGTCCTCCCGAGGGCGCGCGCGTTGTGTGTGAGAACCTGCTCACGGCCCCGCGCGCGCACTCAATATCACATGATGATGGGATGATGATGATGACCGCACCTCTCGACGCCTTCTGCTCCTGCAGCAGCAGCATCCGAGTTCCCGAAACTCGCCCCCCCCCCTTTAACTACACCTTCTTCTTCGTCGTCATAATGTGGGCGGATAGGTGTCCCCGGTGACCCAGAATAGCCCATGTTTCCAAAACGGGCGCCTCAAAGAGACCTTCATCTCCTTGGCACGCGATTTCGTCGTCCTCGTCTTCCTTCGTGTGTGCTTCGCGCCCCTTTTCTACTTTCTTCTGATTATCTTCCCATTCATCCGCGCCAAAATTCTATTTGTCGTCCCTTCCTTCTACTCCTGCTCTGCACTCCTTTTCTCCTTATTTCTTTTTTCAACAACACACAAAGGCGCGTTTCAGAAGGAAGACGCCGTGCCACCATGTTTCTTGTCTCCGATGGAGACGCTGACGGATCCGAAGAGGTCGACTTCTCGCAGATCGCCGATCTTGCCGGGATCAGTGTGGGAAACACTTCTGAAGAGGTTTCCGAGCTGTGCAAAGAGCAGGTAAGACCCGTTTCGAGGAATCTCTTTAACGCGTTCCGTGATCTCCCAGCTGCGGATAATTCTCCGAGAGAAGCTGCGGACGGGAGAACAACTGCCGCCCGCAGTGCTCGTGCTCCTCTGCATCCCGGCAGTCATCATCATTCTCCTGACCGTGTTCGGCAACCTGCTCGTGCTCTTCTTCAAAGCGCGAGTCGGCCGCACCAACACGACACTGCTTGTCTGGAACCTCGGGCTCACCGACTTCCTCGTCGGAGTCATCGTGTTGCCGATGGGCGCCGTCTATCTCATCTACCGAAAGTGGATATTCGGAAGGTTTCTTTGTCGATTATGGGTAGCCGCTGATGTGACGTTCTGCACGTGTTCAGTTGTAAGTCAGCTTTGAGTAGAGCGGATCAGAAGAGCTCCAATTTCAGGTGACAATATGTGTAATCTCAGTTGACCGATACTTGGCAGTGACCAGGCCACTGAGATACAAAAGCATTGTGACGAAGACGAAGGTGATCATCGTGATGACCACCATCTGGATCTTCTCCTCCTCGATTCTTCTGACCACTGTCCGATGGGAACAGCCCGAGTGCTACGACGACGTGAGTCTTCAGAAGACGTTCCCAGGAATCAGTTGTTTTTTTCAGTCGCTGTGCTTCGTCGGAAACGAGATCCGGCACCTGGCGCACAGTGTCGTGTTCGCCTTTTTCCTGCCCGCCTCCGTCACTCTGACTCTCTATTGGCGCATCTACAAACTGGCGCGGAACCGTCAGAAGGCGCTCGATCGCGGTTTTCTCATGATTCTCGGCCAGAACATGAACTTTCTCACGAACACTCTCAGTCAGCAGGTATTCTGCACAACTTCGCTTGTTTTCGGTCGCCGCCTTTTCTTGCGATTCCGAGACTTCCGATCGGTGAATAATTCACCAACTTCCGCGCTTTTCAGACAACACTCCGCGTACATTTCGGCAAAACAAACGGAATGGTGGAGCACCAGCGGAGGGTGCTGCGGACGCACGAACGCATCGCCAAGACGCTCGGAGTGGTCTCGTGCTCCTTCCTCTTCTGCTGGCTCCCTTTCTTCGGGTTGTATCTCACCAGTGAGTCTTTGTAGCCGTTTCGCCCCAAGATTGCTTTCCATTCAGACTACAAATGTTCCGGGTGCATTCCACCAATAGCCATCGACGTGGCAAGTTGGCTCGGCTACTGTAACTCGATGCTCAACCCGATCATCTATTCGTTCACAGTGAAAGAGTTCAAAAGAAGCGCTTTCCGACTCGTCGTTCCGATCTGGCAGTTCGCGAATCGATGTCTTCCATTCGTGCCGGCGCCGCCCGATAACATCTTGCAGAGGATCGCGCGGCACGTGAACAGACACAAAGAGAAGGTAAGCCGAAACATCGGTGGATCTCGAAACCGGCGAGGTTCAGGAGATGCAAACGAGACATCGATCGTTCGAGATGTCGTCCAACAAGAACGGCATGCTCACGACCAAAGTGCGCTCGAAGCGGAGGCAAACGGAGCCGACGGTGGTCGGCCTGATCACCCCCAACAACAAGGTGAGTCGCTTTCTTTTCGCATGCCGAAAACCGTTTATCGGTGCCCATCTACGATTCGGATTCCAGTTGCAGACGGCAGCTTCTTAGCCGACGCTGATCGATATCTCCCGATTCAAATCTTCTTCTTCTTCTTCTTCCTTCGGACGTGTTCATCTTCCCATGCCATAATTAATTTATTTTTGTCGGTCGGCGCGCGCGCGCTTCGATTTGTATATAAAATCTTTCCTGACTCAACGCGTTTTTTCCACTCATTTCGAGATGAATAATTCGGCAGAGCAAAGACGTACTTCGGAATTTGAACCAAAGCGAGTTTTTGCTGCAACTAGAGTGAGGGGAAAACGAGATGAATTATGGATATTGTAGGGGGAAAACTGACGACGTGCCGAGACCAAAGAGTGTAATTAGAGAGATTGGATTCAGGGAATGAGACGTCGTCTGAAAGCCACGACGACGACGACGACAAAGGAGTGATTTCTGACTCGAGAAGGGAATGAGAAGGAGATTATGTACTTCAGAAGACACTTGACTCCCCAGAAGATGACGTCACGATGACTCCGCTTTCAGACTCGAATTCCACTATTAATAGAGTCCCTTTCCAAGAATACCCGCTTCTGAATGGTTCTGCATGCTGACGTCACACTCCTCCCTTTTCGGCATTCACATTCCCATTCACACAGACACAAAAAACGGAAAGAAAGCATGCGAGAAACGGAGAAACGGACACTTTTCGAGGGATGGATCGAGTTCTCGCAGGGGGCCTTTCTCGCAAAGAAAAACTCACTGAGGATGGACTTTCGCAGCGGTTTCGCCGTGTGTTTTCGGTTCATTCGGACAGCGATCTCCAGCCTGGAAACGAGAGATTGACGTGCAGAGTGGGTGGGTGGACTGACATGAATATCATGCAAATGAGCATCACGATACTCTGCGCCAGAAGAGCATTGTCGAATCGTTTGCCGAACCTGGAAACGGAAGATGAGGTCCACGTCGATCCCTTCTAGCCCCTATTCTTTCGAAACCAAAACTCGTACCAGAAGTTTATACGGAGGATGTTGGCGACGCAGAGGGCGAGGCAAACGAACAGCGAGAATCCGGATGCGTTCCGGCGATGGTGTACTTCTGCGTACTGGAAGACGTACGGAATGGCTCCGCCCACTGAAAATGACTCATGGATCAACGGTTTCCAGCTGGTCCCCAAACACCCGAAATACACTTTTCCACGAGGAGTTTCGGCAACATCCGCACCAATTGTTTGGTTTTTTGAGCGACAGAGATCGCGAGCAAACAGTTCCGACTCACCGATGATGAAGAACTTGAAGAAGTAGGTGATTCCGAGCATGAGGTAGTGAGCCACCTTGTCCCAGGGGACGAGAGCGAGACCTTTCGGCTCGACGACAAGCATCATATCAGTCTGAAGAGCAAAAGGTGTGGGGGGCGGAAGACGTGGGGGAGGAGGGGAAGGAGGGGTTGCCAAGGACACTCTAATCCTGATAGAAAGGAACAACTCTCCGGAGGGACGCAGAGAAGCGGACGAAAGAAGTCCTTTTATGCTAATCGCGGATTTCCACGCTTTCATTGCGAAAGCAGGTGAGAGAAAGAGAGCGTATATTGATTTCAGTACAATTACGCCATGGGAGTCCTGGGAAAAGCTGAACGGGGCACACATTTCACACTGAAAATCTGTTACTCTCATTGTTTTTTGTCAGAGTATACAAAGTCTTTTCGGACGTTTTGAAACGCTCGAATTTCTTTTTTTCGAGAGAAATGAGCAAGAGTGAGCAAATTCCCGTCGTCAACGTTGAGCAATATAGAAGTTCCACCTGCCCCCTCTGCGGCAAAATAAACGGAAATTTGAAAACAATTACACACTGGTGGCTCATTGAATATGATTACGAAAGAGTGTAAACAAGTGGAAGTCCGTTGAATTTGAGAAATTATCGATTCCCCTTCTCAGAATCCGAAATTTCAATTCGCTTTCTCCTTTTCCTCAAAACCAGTTCGGCTGCGTGGCGCATCATCACATGACGTCACACCTTCCGATTTTAGCATGTTGTTGCAGTCCCCGGGAACGCTCAATTTCAGACGATTTTCTTGCGGAAACTTTCAGAAATCACTTCGATAAACAGTCTTATCGTTCCCATTTCAAAAGAGGGCGTTTGTCGATAAGATGACTTTCCGAAAAGTCGCAAACTCGACCGATTTATGTCGGATTTTTAGAGGATATCGTATATTTTCAGTGGTATTGGGAAGTTTACAACTTTTTGTTTCTTTCTTCTCTGCTGTTTTCAGTTCACGAATCAAAGAAAAAGCTTCGGAGAAAATCGATAATCTGAAGTGATCTCTCATCGAACTTTCACCGAAAAACAAATAAAAACGGAGACTTTCGATCGATTTTCACCTCTGTTTCGGTAGTAAACAGTTCGTTTTTTTCACTCAAAACACCGCAAATTAGTGGATGAGTCAGCAGGTGTCAAACAGCGAAAAGAATCAAAAGAAACGAGAAACTAACCATGAAAACGGGCGGTGGAACTCAAATTTCCCTCGATTCTCACTTATTCCTTATCAGAATAATCGATTTGGCAGGCGGGCGACAGCGGCGGATTCTGGAGACGTGTCGGAGAGGCGATGTCTGACCGACTGACCGAGGCTCCGCCCACTTTCCGACCGTCTCCTAAAAGCAACCATTGCGAGGGCTGCTGACGCGCGCGCGGTAGCCTTGGCGCGTTTCTCGATGCCGCCGAAAAACTATTTTTGTTTCGAATCCTGTGACCCTTTTTTTACTTCGATTTGCTCCTTGACTACTCACTTTTCCACTTTCAAACATTTTCGCAAAAAATTGAAACTCAATTTGTGTAACATGCCTATACCGTCCTTAAATTATATTGATTTACGATAGGAATTATAGGACATTGTTGATAAATTTTGATAATATAGAAAAACTCGAATTTCTCCTAAAGTTTGAAGTTGTGCTCGCCATAGCCCATTTCGAGAACAGAAAAAAGCAAATTGAGCCGTAAAAAGCTCGAAAAAGTGCTCGGCCGGCCTGCTTTTTTGATGGATGAAATCGCGAGGCGTCGGGGGAACGGCGGCGCTCGAAAATTGAGATTTTGAAAGGAGATACCAGGAGAAGTTGCTCACAAAACACCAAAGAAACGAAATCTCGGCCGCGAGAAACCAAAAAGATTCGCTTCTCGCGAGATTTCGCTCGAATTTTGTTCGAAAAGAGGAAGGGGAAAACGAGTGAAAACACTGAAATCGAACAGAATCGTAAAGTGTTCATCCCTTTTTTTTCATTTTTGGAACACCCGCGATACACACATACACACAAAATCGTAACGATTGCTAATAAAGGCGACGATGACGAACATGTAGAAGAGAAGAGAGGCACGTTTCTGACAACATTTCCTCGTCGCTTTTTGTGTTCTTCTGCAGAAAGCAGAAGAAAAGCGAATCAATTGTTATACATAAAGAAAGGAAGAACTTTTTCCCTTTTTTCTGCTTCCATGAATACCAAATATTAATTTGGCTCCACTGCTCTGCAGCTCTCTGACGTTGAGAATTGAGTGAGAGCGGAAACGGAAGCGGAAACGAAAGGACGAGCGAAGTAAGCGAGAGCAGACTAATTTTGTGCGGTCCGAAATATTGATTTCACGATTTCGGCCACCTTATCCAAATATTTGCATAAGACTTGACTCACTCAAACCTTTCGAACAAGGAAATTTGCAACGCGGCGCGGAGATCGAGTAGTACAACTTAACAAGGAAATCGTCTCCTCGGATCGGAAATCAGTGCACTTTTTGAAGCCCTAGAGACGCGGTTCTGACCAGGAAATCGGAATTCCCGTCCACTTTTGAACAAGGCTTGTGTTAGTTTGTGTGGCGCGAGCAGCGAGAACGTGCACACGAAATGTGACATATTCCGCGGCGAAACGAGGAAAAAGAAGACGTCCGTCAGCCAGAAGACGTCGGAAAACAAAATATATGGACTAGGCAGGGAGCTAGAAGGGAGAGGAGGGTCAAAAGAAACATTTTAGTGGACTCTCGCTCCTCTCTCGCCATGTTCTGTGTAATGAGCGAGAGAAGAAAAAGAATTGGATTCTGGGCCAGAAAGCGTCGTTTCGTCGACGGGAAAATCAGAAATGACGACGGACCGGAGGGGAGTGTCTTTCTGTCTTTTCCTGCTCGTTTCGGGCCTATCTCATAAAAATCATCGCTTTTCGCTTTTTTCTCTCTTTGTTTGCGTTTCGCTTCGTTTCCGAATCGTTTCCTTTTTCGCGCCCTTTCTCTGTTTCTTTTCCCGCCTCTTCCAACCGATTATCGATTATTGTTCTCAGGGTAACACACAAATCCCGCCGAAACAATGGTGAAAGCCAGAAAGGAGGGAAAAGTCAGCAAGAAGCTGAAGCAGAAGCCGAACTATGGGCCGGTCAAAAACCGTCACACGTTCCGCGGATCGAACAATTCGATGAACCCGGACCGAAAGGCGGATCCGAAGGACAAGAGCCAACGTTCGAAGGCCACTATCAACCGTCTTCGCATGTACAAGAGTTTCAAGCCCATCAGGTGAGCCGAATCGAAAAAGAGCCAGTTGAGTAAAGTCAATTGCAGAGATTCAAAGGGTAAGATCGTGAAGGCCGCTCCGTTCCAGGACACTTTGGCGTCGGGAACACAGGCGAGAATCGAGCCGAATCGAAAATGGTTCGGTAAGTTTGCGTGGAAGATTCGTACAGATCGGGAGTCAATGTAATCGTTCAGGAAACACTCGAATCATCGGCCAGGAGCAACTCCAGAAGTTCCAGGCAAACCTCGGAAAAGTGATGAGCGATCCGTTCCAAGTCGTCATGAAACAGACCAAGCTACCGATCAGTCTTCTTCAAGAGAAGGCCAAGACGCAGAGGGTGCATGTGACGGAAACGGAGAGCTTCGAGTACACGTTCGGAAAGAAGGCGTTGAGAAAGAAGGCTAAGCTGAACGACGGCTCGCTAGAGGAGATGGCCAAAAGTGCCGAGGACCGGGAGGGCAAGTACAAGCCGGACCTTGATCTCGATCGACAAAAGGAGCTCGGCGACCGCCCCGAGAACCCGAATCCTCTCTTCAAGGCCGGACAGAGTAACCGCGTCTGGGGAGAGCTCTACAAAGTCATTGACTCTTCCGATGTTGTTGTTCAAGTCGTCGATGCCCGAGACCCTATGGTGAGAAGGCATTTTTATTGAAAACTCACGAAAAAGTTCGAACCAGCGCGATTTTGTGTTGTTTTAGGCAGCCGGCTAATAACTTGAAAGGCTTTCCAAAGAGAACACTCAAGTTTTCTTCCCGTTTGCCGTCGTTTTCTCTTCACTTCACTTCACTACTTTTTTGCTCTGTTTTTCCCTCTTTTTGCACGCACCGCACACAAAGACGGAGGCGTGCGGCGGACCGGAAAACAAAGGAGAAAGAGAAAGAGAACCTCTTTTTTAGGCTGATGAATTCCGCGCTTTTCGTCGCCTACTCCTGCGGGAAAACACTTCGTTGCTGTTATCTCCGCGTGGTTCTGCCTCATCCAAATATCATATTTTATGAGGAGCAATCAAAATTTTACTACCACCCCGCTGCTTCTCGAAAATGTTGCCAAACCATGAAACGAGAGAAAAGGGAGAGTTTTACGAGCGCCTTGAGAGAACGTCGTTTGCAGGGAACTCGCTGTCGTCACGTCGAAGAGTTTCTGAGAAAGGAGAAGCCGCACAAGCACCTCGTCACTGTGATCAACAAAGTGGATCTGGTGCCTACCTGGGTTACGGTAAGGATGCATTTTCAGAAGAGAGTCTATTTTGCGGTTTTTCAGAGAAAATGGATTGGAGAGCTCTCGAAGGAGATGCCAACGATCGCGTTCCACGCGTCAATCAACAACTCGTTCGGAAAGGGAGCCGTCATCAATTTGCTTCGTCAATTCGCCAAACTGCACCCGGATCGCCCGCAGATCAGTGTCGGATTCATCGGATACCCGAATGTCGGAAAGTCGTCTCTCGTGAACACGCTTCGCAAGAAGAAGGTGTGCAAGACGGCGCCGATTGCCGGAGAGACCAAAGTGTGGCAGTACGTGATGCTGATGCGCAGAATCTACTTGATCGACTCTCCGGGAGTCGTCTATCCGCAGGGAGACACTGAAACTCAAATCATTCTCAAGGGTGTGGTGCGAGTGGAGAACGTGAAAGATCCGGAGAATCACATCCAGGGAGTGCTCGATCGGTGCAAGCCGGAGCATCTCCGTCGTCAGTACGGCATTCCGGAGTTCGACGGCGTCGATGACTTCCTCACCAAAATCGCCATCAAGCAAGGACGTCTTCTGAAGGGTGGAGACCCGGACATGGTCGCTATCGCGAAGGTGGTGTTGAACGAGTTCCAGAGAGGAAAGTTGCCGTACTTCGTTCCTCCGCCAGGCTGCGAGGAGAGAGCGAAGAAGGATTACGAACAGGCACCGATGACCGAGATGTGTGCGGACGAGGACGAGCAACTACCGCCGGATGCTCAGTTGGAGCTGGATGACGTAGCCAGAAATGGTGGTGGAACAGACGATGAAGACGGAGACGAAGCAATTGACGACGAGGAACAGGAGGAGCTCACCGAGATCGGATCCACGTGCTCTGGACTCACTGATCTTTCCGGTATCAGTGATCTGGCCGGAGATCTTTCAGAAGACGATGAGCAGGAAATGGAGAAACCGTCCGAGAAAAAACAGAAGAAAGACGATATCGCCAGTGTCAGAACTCGCGGAAAGCGCGGAGGAAAGAAGGCGAACAAGGCCAAGTTGGCCGGAAAAACTATCGTGCAGGCGGCTTCTGGAGACAAAAAGGACAGGACCGTTGTAGAGTTCGCGAAGCCGGGAGCTCAGAAGACGAACATGTGGAGGAAGAAGTTGGAGAAAAGAAGGAAGGTCAAGCATCAGAAGTAATTGGCTGCTTCTCTTCCTCGTCTGTTTTTGTTGTTCGATTATTGTTATCTTTGCGCTCTTCATTATTTCTTCTGCTTCTTTTACCTTTTCTCTTTTTCGTAATTTGTTGACTTTTAATGAAACCTTTGTTGAATTTTTCTTACAGAAATCCTTCATTCGGTCGATTCACCGCTCTTTTTATTTCATCTAACCTTTCTTTTTTCTATTTCTAATCGAAGTTTGCAGAGAAAACCATCTGAATCCTGGAGAGGAGCCAAGTTAAAACCACGTCGTTTTAGCATCCTTCCTTCTTGTTCTTTCGAGTAAATCACGACAGAAATGACGGTTCCTCCTTCTGGCGTGACGACGACGACGACTCGCAGACTTCAGGAGGATCCATCGACGGCGTGCGAGGATCTGAAGTTTTTCGAGAAGCGACTAACAGAAGTGATCACTCACATGGGACCGCCGTGCACGCGGTGGAGAAGTAAGTTGGTTTCGTCCGAACGGAGCGAAGGACCACACTCAATCCCCTCCAGTTTCAGTCGCCATTGTCATCTTCGCCGTCGTCATCGGAGTCACCGGCTCCAAATATCTGGCCAACGAAATGGACAGCCTCTTCGGAATCTTCTCGCTCCGGACTCCGTTCACAAGAACCGTTCCCGTGACGTGGCTAGACATGCTCATCACGACGCATCTCGACTTCACTATCTGCGTCATCGTCGGTCTCGTGCTCTTCGGATGCTTTGGAGTGCACCGGAGAATCGTCGCTCCCACAATGTAAGTTGTTTCTAGTCTTCTCCACAACCCAATTCCTCGTTCCAGAGTCGCTCGACGCTGTCGTGACGCCCTGTCTCCATTCAGTCTCAGCTGTGATCACAACGGAAAACTGATCGTGAAGAAGGCGGTCCGTAACCAACCCCAGTGATTCTTCCCTTTAAAGATCCTCGCTCTCAATTCCTACTTCCTCCTTCCTCATCTCCATTTCAGAACCCGTTTGAACACTTGTGTGAAAAATTCCCTCCGCCTTTTTCGGCGACATTCATTGTATTTATTTATTTTTCCCCCCATCTTATCTTTGCCAAGCCATTCTAGTGCTTTGTGACGCAGTAGTGTACTATAATAAGACACATTTTAAATATATATGTGATATGAATGCGATTACCGCGCGCGACGAAGGAGAAGAAGAGGCGAGAGTCTAGTCGTCGTCCCTGACGGTGAAGGTGCTCCTGTCGTGTTGTCGCGAGACCATCACGATCGTGACGGCCGACTTCATCTGACTGTGCGCGGAGATCTTGTGCGGATGCGGGAAACATCCGCAGAGCAAGACCGAGACGAGCTCGCGACGTGTGCTCCGGATGCCGAGAATCGAGGAGAGCGGCATGAGGAACGGGCCGAGGAAAGTGGTGGCGTACCACGTGGAAGCGAACGAACTGGGCAGCGGGATCCCTGAGAGAGAAGCATCGGAGGTCCGGTCGGAAAGGGGGCGGGGCTTACCGAAGTAGAACTCGAAGGATCCGAGCAACAGGGGCAGCGAGACGAGCACCGGGATCACCGATTGAATGAGAAGGCTCTGCGTGAGCTGCACACGCTTCGACTGGATGTCTGAAAGGAAACGAACGACGTCAGATGAAGTGACGTCTTCTGAATTCACGTTCGCTCTCACTTTCGAAGTGCTTCACGAATCGCAGAATGACGCAGTTGACGACGATGGCGGCGACGTTGAAGAAGAGCGTCGAGAAGATCTGAAACAAGAAGACGTCGGTTTCGTGGAATGCGTCACGTCTTCCGACTCGGACGAGTTCCATCGCGTTGCTGAATCGCAGTGTGTAGCAGACGTCGTTCTTCGTATTCTCGCCGAACGGATAGTTCAGGAAGGCGTAAATAATCTGGAACGTGCAAAATGCGGACTTGTCTGGAAGAGAAGGCGTTACGAAGACGGCGGTGACGATGGAGTGGACGTGGACGACGAAGAACGGAGAAGGATGTCCCTTGAGGACGACTGTCCGGTAACGGTACAAAGAGACGGCCTGAAGACGTCGTCGGTCGTCAGATGACGTCGACGGAGATTCTGGAGACTCACGAAGGGCAGCACTTGGTAGGCGGACGTCGTCGAGCTGCAGAAGTTCTTGAAGAATGAGCACACGAGAACCGAGTAAACGGGCTCACTTCCAGACTGCAAATGGAGCACCATCCACGACTGGAACAGCAGCAACGGCACGTTGAGAACGAACGAGCCGACGGTGACGAAGACGATGGTGCTCTGCAAGTAGAAGACGTCAGAAGAAGAAGAAGACGTCGCACCTTCAACGACGTCCAGATGCCCTTCTTGAAGCGAACGAAGAGAAAAAGGAAGGCGCTGAGCAGCCACGACATGCCGTTCATCGCCAATTCCACAGTAATCCGGTCTCGGTACGACATCGGCGTCACCGTGAAATCCAGAAGACTGTAGTTGGCCGGTGGCAGCGAGTTGTAGAATTCAGAAGACGTTTGCATTATTCTGGAATCGAACCGAATGAATTCAGAATTCAGAAGACGTGACACATGCGAAAACACTGAATCGGCGGCCGACTAAATCAATTTTCGGGCGGCTCCAAAAGACGAAACGGAAGCAAGAATCAGTGATCCGGGTTGGCAATAGGAAAAGAGTGAAAATGACATCAGCGTCGTCACGCCTTCTGAATCACACATCTGGCCACGTCTGGAATTCCAGAAGACGTGCTCTTTCTGTTTTTAGGGCTCGCCGTCGTGAGCATGAGAAAATTGAAAAGGAGGATTCTCGCGTCTCGAGAAAGTACCCGAAAGCGTCACAAATCACCTCCAGACACTATACGAATCGTCGGGACGGAAGTGTTTTGGGCTCCGCGAGCCCCGACGACGACGAGTGGGCGGCCGTAAATAACAATAAACTAATTCGATTCTCGCGCAACTTTCACTGAATAATCGCCATCTGCCGACAAATCGCGGAGAGCAAAATTGAAAAAAAAAAAAGAAAAAAGAGGCAAGGTGATGAAAGAAATCGCCGAAAAGTTCATTTTACAGCGATTTCAGCTCAAAAATGACCCTTATCAAAACCAATTAGAACCGATTTAGAAATTGTTTAGAAGCCAGAAGGATTCAATTCGGTCCGGCCCGTTCGTAACTATGGACTTTGCTGCGAGCCAGTCCGTCGAGATCTCGTCATAGGTTGCCATTTTGGGCGCTGTAATGTTTTAAGCAGAAAACCAATAGGGCTCTGCTTGAGACATGAAGAAAGAGTGCCAACGAGAATCCATCGAGCACTCGTTTCCGTTCCGAGCGAGCGCCGAGAGAAGGATACGGGCCCTCATATGGCAGTCAGGGAAGCAGTTCGGGTTCGCTCCGATGTGAAGCTCTCTTGGAAGCAAGTGCGCCAGCTGAAATCGCTTCTGAAAAAGAACACTCTCATGAATTAATGAGACAGTTTGAGGACGTTCGACACTGTCTTACGGTGCAACAGTGTCAGAAACGAAAGTTTTGATAACTTTGTGGGACGTACTCTGCAAAAGGCATTGACAGTTCGCAGAGTAACAGTGGTTCGTGTCAAAGGATCGTCAACCACTAAGGTAGAGTTAATGCTCTGTGAAGGAGAAAGAACGAACAGTAGCGACAACCTTTTTGAGCATGAACACTGGACGAGACACTTGTATTATGCTCGCGCGTTGACCATGAAAAGTCCGATCGCGGGTCTCGACACGCGCGGCGGCACCGCTGAACAATAGTTACCGTACTTCGGACGATAAAATTTTTGCGTTTCCTTTCAAATTTTCTTGTTTTTTTTGCAATTACTCGCGAATTTCCCAACTTTTTTCTCAGTTTTTACCAAATGTAGACTGGGATTACAGAAAGGAAAGAACTGTCGACGGGCATTTGGCGGATTCTCAGGACGGAAGGAATTCCTGCCATGAAATAAATGACCCGTTAGTAAATGCTGGATATTGGAGATGGAAAGTTGGGCGACGGACCGGTCGGTGAGATAACGATCCCCAGAGAACTGCGATGTCAAAGTGACCTCGAAGTGATCGGAGACATGCTCGAAGGGCAAACAGACGTGGCGCAGTTCGCTCGAATCGCCATTCTCACTCCTCAAAAGAAAGAAGCGCCTAAGCTGCGGGCCTTTGGTCTCTCTCCCCGTCTGTGCGACTGGTTTGCTGACTTCCTCCATGCCCGCACCTTCACTGTTAAGATTAACAACGCTTCCTCTCCCCTTTCCGCCCCCATCCTCTCCGGGGTTCCTCAGGGGTCCGTTTGCGGACCCCTTCACTTTATTGATGACATCTTCCGCCACCATCCCCCGTCCGTCGTCGCGGTCGCCTATGCAGATGAACTCAAGGTCCTCTCCTACTCACCTGCTGATTTACAAATAGCCATTAACTCCATTGTTCACTGGTCCTCCTCCAACCGCCTACCCCTTGCGCCCAGTAAAACCGCCCATGTTCACTTCGGCCCCCTCCCCGCCCCACTCTTCCTCATCAACAACCATACCATACTCCCCTCATCCACCGTCAGAGACCTCGGCCTCACCGTTCAGGCTAACCTTGCCTTTTCTGCCCACATTAACCGAGTTGTCGCTCTCGCCTCTCTTAGGACTAGGCAAATCCTCAAATCCTTCCGCTCCTCTAACCCCGCTTTCTTCATCTATCTATTCAGCACCTACGTTCTTCCAATTGTTGAATACGGCGCCCCTATCTACTCCCCCCGGCCTGACTCTTCTCTTGCCCTTAAACTTGAGCGCCCTCTCCGTCTTTTCTCCAAAATCCTTCTCCAGCGCTCAAATACCTCTTTTAACTCTCCGTTCCTATCGGTTTCCCCCGGTGGCGGACTGTAACTAGGCCCTCTCGCTGAGATTGCTGTGGCGGCTTTGGTTTCCCTTCCCCGGTTTCATGATCCCCAGAGAAGCCAAAGTCTACATGAGCATCGACCAGATTGGCGAGAAGAAAGACCAACCCGCATCTGACTCTACGAACTTCCCAACCGAGTTCCTCAACCGCATGACGCCTCAAGTGCTTCGATAAGCCTTCGTCTGTGGTGCACGACAAGGGGAGTCAGTTCTCCTGCCCCGGATCAAACTGTCGTACAGAGATACCGGCTTTCCGTTCCCCTTGGAACGTCACCAGTTCCCCATCCGTCTCTCCTTCGCGATGAACAAGTCTCAAGGACAGACATTCGACAAGATCGGTCTGATGCTCGACGAGCCCATCTTCTCGCATGGCCAGTTGTACGTGGCTCTCTCGAGGACTCGAACAACGAAAACCGGAATTCGGATCGCCAACGACGATAACATTATGGAATAAGATTGTTGTTAAACATGTTCTTTGATCAAACTTTTTGTCATCCATGAAATTAGTTGTTGTTTTAAAATATTATTTACCTTCAAAAATAAACCGAAACCGGTGAACTATCGGCTCACTTAAATTTAAAAAAAACTCACTAGAAAGGCTCGGTTGGGAAGTTCGTAGCTCATTTTCGACAAGTCGTCGATTTTGCACATGTCCTCCCAGTTTGCAAGAGATCTGGAATTGTCTGGTCGGTGCTCTCCACGAGGCCAATCAGTTGTCCTCTTTGATTCCGTGTGTGTGTCAGTTGTCCATTGTTTTTCTCGTTTCGTCGAATCGATATGTGTTTACCTTGTATTGCGAGCCTTCAATTTGTTTCTCTCCCCTCCTAATTACTAACCGGGCCTCTTTTTGTTTTCCGTCTGCTCCTCATTTCCTGCCAACAAAACCACCCCACGTTGTAGTCCAGAAGCAGATGTATTTTCTTGTTTCGCCCCGAAAAATGAAGGCCTCCGACGAAGACGAAACCGAAACGAAAAACGTATTCTGGAAATTGATTTTCGGTCGGAATTCGCAATGAAACGGCGATTGCGAATTCCCGAAAGCGGCCTCTTTTCTCTGGATTCTTTCGATTTCAGTCTCCCCTTCGACACGAGAGATTATCCCTTTCCACTATTTCTCACACTTTTGAATTGCCGCTCAGAAGCCGTCCTACCGTAATTCTGTCCCTTCTTTAACTCGGTTTTCTTTCGAACTCATTACTTTCCGTTTTCCGCTCTCTCCCTCTTTTTTGTCGGACGAAAATAAGTTTTCGCTCCGTTCTTTGAGCACTTTTTTATTATCCCATTCCGGGAAAAACGAAGCCCCGGACAAGTGCAAGAACGAGAAAGACACCCCCATTTTGACTCCATTTTCAGTCTTCGCTCGTTCTTTTTCCTTCCGAAATGAGCTCTCCCGAAGAGAATCAATTCATTGCCAACTCTGGAGCTCTCAAGAGCAACAAAGAAGGTACCCCGCAGTTTCACGTCTTCTGAAACACGTGCACGTCTTCAGAACTCCGTCTGCACCTCTCCACCGAGAGCGACGACTCGTTCAACAACAGGCACGTCATCCGACGCGGCGGCAAACTCATGAACAGCTCCCACTTTGTGTGCATCGTCATGACCGCCACCCTACTCGTCACAGTGTTCGGCATCGTACTTCTCGTTCAAATCATCGAACGTTCCCGCCAATAAATCGTTTACTCTTTCGCTTCTTCAACGTATTCAAAAAGCACTTGCCCCCACGCAGGATTGAACTACGGACCTTTGGTTTACAAGACCAACGCTCTGCCACTGAGCTATAAGGGCGGCGAGAAGTGGCGTTCCTTGTGTGTACAAGAGGACGCCCGTCTCTGTCCGTCTCGTGCGGTCGAGAGTGCGGCGACGAGAAAACACGAGGAAAAACGTGTGTGTGGTCACGGGAGAAATACGAGATGCAGTCGAGAGAGTCGAAAGAATCCATTGCTCCCAAATGAGATCCATAGTTTTCATCCTGTTTCCGGCACTCGGTTCGTCTCAAAATCCGACTGAAAACGGAAGACTGTTGCAGTGATGGCGGCGGCGAAGAGTCCGAAAGGCCAGGCGAACGACTGCTTCAAAGATCTCGTTCTGTTCGTGAGTGGCCACGTGTCACTCCTCAATGAAGCGCGTTTGCGTTTTAGAAAGATCCGGGCGTCGAGTGGACTCTGATCCACGTGACGGCGGCGTTCAACTCGGCCCTTCTGATTCTGAATTTGACGATCCTCTTCGGAGTGCTCAGATATGTATGAGAAGCCGTTCTAGAATGCATTCGTCGACGTCTTCTGAATTACAGCTGCGACCGATGGTCGGCGAAATCCGAAAACAGACATTCGTCATCATGGACTGCGTGCTCAGCTCCTTCATTCCGGCGGTTCGTCGCCGGAATCTGAAATTGTTTGTCAACCAAACGATTTTCAGAGCATTCGCGAAGTCGTCGGCTGTCAGCCAGAAGTGGGCGGAGACGGCGCCAAAACGGTCACTCTGACCTCGAAAACGGGCGACGGAACGAAGGGGGCGGAGTCGAAAATGACGACGACGACTGGCGGCAACACGACTGGAAACACGACTGGAACCGCGGCTGGAACGACGAAAAGTACAGCAGGACCGTCGCCTGCGTGACACCGTGACAGTGGGACATCTCGACGATACAGAAAACGACTTGATTTATAAAGTGAAATATCACAGCATAAAGAACCCGTAACCGTTTTCTCGCGAGTGTCCCTATTCACAGTGTGACGTCGTTGCGAGAGTTGATCTCGCTGCTCGGATCCTCCTGAAAGTGCCACGTGGATTCCGGGGGGTCGGGTCGAGACACTCACCAGCTCCCTCAGAATGTAGGAGCTCGTCTCGGCGATGGTGGAGAGTCTCTTGAGTGCGTGGTCGCTGACGGAGCGCGTCTCCTCCGACGTCCCCTGCTCCATCTTGTCGTACATCGACATGCGCGTGTCTTCGTCCTCCTCCTCGATGCCGTCCGTCACCCACGCCATTCCCTTCCACACCTTCAACCCGTCCCCTACTTCCAGCACTTTCCCTTCCGACTCACCTGGTGCATGATGTGCACTGCCGGCGCGAGCATCGCCACCGTCGCCCGCGACTCCTGTCGCACCGTGAGCCGTGTGCCGTCCTCCGAAGTGGCCATGCTCTGCGCGGCGTGCCTCTGCATCTGAGCCCGAAGGCCCGTCATTTTGGGGCTCGAAGTGCCGTCCGGGTGCACCGGATACATCTCTTGCATGTAGTCCTTCAAGACACCAGAATCAATCCCAGTTTCATCATTTCATGAGACTCACGTGCAAAAGAAGACAAAAGTTGGTGTACCACATCGGATTCGCGCAGGCTCCCGGATTGGCAATGCACAGAGCGCACGCGAGCATCGTTCCTGAAACGAAACGCGCTCTATCGAACCCTTGGTTCTCACGCACCGACGATGCAGAGGAGCACGATGTAGAGGCCGAAGTTGTACATTTCGAGATCGATGATGGCCATTGTGATGCACGAGCACATGATGACGAAGAGTATCATGATGGCGAGACACGCGTAGAACATCTGAAACACGCTCAGACTCCAGAAGACGTGACGGCGATTCTGGAGCGGCGGATTGTGGAGAACCTGGTCGGGAAGAATCATTTCGGCGCAGAATAGCAGCGGGAGTGGGGGCCAACGAAGCGTCGGAATGCGTCGTTTTCGGCGAAACGAGCGAGTGCGCGCGAAATCCGAGCGTCATTTGCAAATGAGCCATTTCTCTCACTTTTCAGGTCACGAGAGGGAGAGAGCACAATGAGCACAAAAGGGAAAAGAACGAAGAATCGATTCGGTTTTTTTTGGCAGACAATTCGAAGGGCGGAGAAGACGCTAATTAGGCGGGCGATTGAGAAGAAGAAAAGTTGGCTCGCGTGAGGGGGATGAATAGAAGAGCTGATTGATGCTCGGCGAGCAGCGCATCAGGCGCAGCGACGGAGGCGGAAGGAAGGAAGCGAAACGGCGACTAGTGCAAGAGGTAATTGAGCAATTGAGCCGAAAAAGAGCAACAACACGGGCGCTTCCAGCTCTCAATAATTCATTGCGAAAACGCAAATCGAAACGGCTGGACGTCGTTTCCGTTGTTTCCTTTTTCGATTTCAATCGACGGTTCGCACCTTTTCAATTTGTTTTTTGGAAAAGAAACGCTTACCACTTCATCGTACAACATTTGTTTCGCTTCTTGGAGTTTTCTCGAATTTCTAGAAGCGACGAGAAAGAAGAAGGAGAAGAATGAATGGAAGGAAGGAAACTATTTACGAAGAAGAAAGGCGGCTAATTCGGAAGCGAGAGGGAGAGGGAAAAGTCGGCGGAGAGCGGGACGTCTTCTAGATGAGTGGGCACCGATAAATGGAGAAAGAACACCCTTTTATGGGATGCACTCACGGACGATTGGAGCCCCCTCTTTCTTTTTAGCGAGGAGAGGTTTGGCTGCGCGGTGGCGATACGGAGTGAACTTTCTTTCTCTTCGGAGCAATTTTTGGGATGGGGGGGAAGGAAAGTCTTTTTTCGGGAGAGGGGGCTCCTCTCTCTCTCCCCGCTGCTCCAATTAAAAAAGGGAAGTGTCTGAAGGATGGAAACAGGAGGAGGCACGTAATTGCCGACGAAAACTTGACGGAGGGGGGGCACTCGATTCGGAAACTTTTTCGCCCGATTTCAACGGAGCAAGAAAGGGAGAGAGCAAAGAATAATGAGCGAGAGAGTGTGGAGAGTGGAGAGACGCGGAGAAAAAGAGAGATTTGTGATGATCGGACGGAGAGACCGCCGGCCGAATTAGCATGGCGGTGGTCACTTGATGCTCCAGAAAGGAGGAGAAGGAGCAACCTGAGATGAAGACGTGAAAGACGACGACGACGACGACGATTATGATGATGATGATGACGTTCGCGAGATGCAATCAGAAGACGTCGAAACGCGTGAAAGTTGTGCTCTCGGAGATGACCTGCTCCTCCCAAATCCATCAAATACACTGAAATCTTTTGGAGAGAGAGAGGGAGAGAGATTTGGTCGAATTAAAACGATGAAGAGAGTGTGAAAGGGAGAAAGAGAGAGAGACGCAGAGAAGCAGAGAGAGACTGAAGCATCCGAAGGGGGGCGAGGAAAGACTAATCGGAGGTAGAGAAGAAGAGCCGAGCCACGAAGAAGAAGATGTTTAATCGAGCTAATATAGGCACGGCGGCTCTCGGATAATCAGTGTCCCCGGATTATCCGCTCTCTCTCTCGGCTCTCTCTCTCGCCGTTTTTCGGCCACTCACCATTCTTCGTCCTTTCTCTTCTTCCTTTTCTTCAAACTCCAGATGAATGAGAATTGAGAAGACGTCGTGAAAGAAGACGTTCCCACGATCTTCTGTCGTCGTCGTCGCTCGAATGAAGACGTTGATCTCTGAACGTTGTCGGGGTTTCAGTTGCGGATTTGAAGAGAGAGAGAGAGAGAGAGAGAGAGAGAGAGAGGGACTAGGAAACCCATCTTCTCACTTTTGTCCGGATATAGATCGGAGGGAAAGTTAGGCCAGACAGTTTTCTAGTCCCTCCTCGCCACAGTATGCCCCGTGGCCTAGGAAGAAAGCGAGAAACTTCGGCCATCGTCATCATCGTGGACCGAAAAATGGAAGCGTTTGTATGTGTGTGTGGAGAGAGAGAAAATGAGAAACAATTAAAAAATAATGAAAGCGGGAAAAGAGTGCGAAATGGGAGGAGCCTCTCGCTGGTGCTCGCGAGAGAAACGAGAGAGATTTGAAACATTCTCTTCCCGCGGGCGAAGAAGCGGCGACGTTGGCTCATACATATTCATAATTGAGCCTACGTCTTCAAAAATAATCGAACGGAGGGCGTGCGTCGAGCAAACGAGTAATATAGACGACGTCGTTCTGAAGATGTCAGCGAGCAGTACAATGGCCCATTTCCGGACGTCTTCTTCTTCTTATTCTGACATTTGGAAGGATATACAAAGGAAGGGAAGACACACACGCGATTGTTCTTCCGGCTCTTGAGGCGAGTTTCGAGAGGCTCGCCCGAAAGAAGAAAAGAGAAATCGGTCTCTCGCGTGGTGGCCCCCCAGCGGCCCCCCGCGGCTCGAAACGACTGTTTTCGCTCCACGTCGGTTATTTTCCCATTTTGGCTCTCCCACAGGTCAGTACACCGTTTGTTGTTGTTTGTTGTTATTCTCTGTTCTCCATTCCAGATATGTCGTCGTCGTCTTCGAATGCGAAACCGGAATTCCAGAGCGGCGAGCTCATTTCGGGCTTCCACGTGGTCAAGAAGCTCGGCTCCGGCGGCTTCGGCGCCGTCTACCAAGTCAGGAGAAACGGTATCGATCTGGCTCTCAAGACAGAGTTCATCGACGGCGACGCCGACGAAACGCTGAAGAACGAGGTTCAGATGCTGCGACTGATGCAGTGGTCGCCCGCATTCTGTCGACTCGTCACCGCCCACAAGGTCTCCGGGACGGCTCGACGGCTCATCGCAGAGCTCATTGTTTCAGGTGTTGTGGGGAAACGATCGAGTGAACATCATGGTGATGACGTTGTGCACGCGGCCGATCTCGAGACTTCGTCGCATGATGCCCGACCGACACTTTACCAAATCGACGGCGGCGCGACTCGCCGTGCAACTGCTCGAGGCGATCCGAGACCTTCACTCCTCCGGAGTCATCCATCGCGACGTGAAGGCGAGCAACTGCGGATGGCACGCTCCCACCAGACGCATTCTGCTCTTCGATCTCGGCTTCGCCCGCAAATACGTGAGCTCTTCTCTGTCTCTCTCGACCCAAAAACCGTATTGTAGCTCGAACTGAACGAGTCGAAAACGAAACTGCGCCACCGGACGGCGCGCAAATCGCAGGGTTTTCTGGGGACGAGCAAGTACTGTAGTGTGTACGCGCACGAAGAGCAGGACCAGGGAAGACGTGACGACTTGTGGGCGTGGCTTTACTCGGTCGTCGAGTTCTTCCTCGGCTCGCTGCCGTGGACGAACGAGGAGAAGTCGTTGCTGGTGAGCAACATGAAGCGCAAGGCCGGCAAAGGGCTCTTCTTCAAGTGCCCGCGCGAGATCGCCCTCATGTACGAGCACATTCGGTCGGTCCTTTCCGGCTCCGCCCCTTTTCAGTCCAACTATTTCAGTCATCTCAAATACGACTCGTGCCCCGATTACCCGATGATGTTGGGTCTGTTCCAACAATTGTTCACGCGGCTCGACGTCGACGAGTCGGACCCGTTGGACTTTGAGCCGGGCTCGCCGTTCTTCGAGGAGTACTTCAACAAACTTTCCGACTCGGAGAAGGAGATGAACACCAACGACGGCTCGTCGATGCAGCTCTCCACGGAGCCACTCGGGTCATCCGAGCAGGAGGAGGAGGAGGTCGTCAGCTCCGAGTCGGAGGAGAACAGAATCGGCAGGTGTGGGCTCCGCGAGTCGCCACGTTATTTGAGCATTACAGACTCGCCGCCGGATTCAACCGAGCTATCAGAAGCCTGATCAACGTCAAGGTTTGACGTCTCCGTTCCTGCGACGTCTTCTGAATTCGTTTTTCAGAACGATCTGTTCGACGCGTGAACGTCCATATGTCTATGCAATCGAAACTCGAAACGTCTTCAGAAGCATCTTTCCCGCCGAGTGACCTCAAAAAACTTATCAGAATACACATTTATTAGAAGGTGGTTGAATAAAAATAAAGAGAAGACTCGTGTTTTTTTGTGATTTTATCTTTCGAAAGCTCATTTGGGAAGTAGGTCACGAGAGGCCGGTCGCCTTCGAATTCGCTTTGAAAACGCTCTCCATGCAAGCGCGGAAGACCATCTGAAACAGTTTTCTCTTCTGAAACCTTCCGCCCTCTGAAAACCTTGACGTTCTCCGTATTCGTCGCTGTCGTGAAGTGCGGGAATATCGACTTCTTCCTGTGCGCCGCCTTGACGAACTTTTCGCAGATGAACTTGCTCGTCTCGTCGTACGTGTTGGCTCCTGAAGAGGGACGTCTTCTGAACTCTTATCACTTCGGAATACCTTCATATTTCGTGAAACACTGGTTGAGTTGGACATGCGGAAGGAGCTCTTGAAACAGGTCGACCTTGTTGAAGAAGAGCAGGAAGACGGCGTGCGCGAGGGGGCTCGCCTGGGCGACGTCGTTGAAAATCTTCAGGGCGACCTTCATGTCGTAGGCGTCGGTGCGGCGGAGCTCGTTGAAGTTGTTCGGGTAGCGGCTCACCTCCTGACGACTCTCCTCGGATCTCTTGGCGAAGCCTGTGAGGTCGACGACGAACAGGACGACGCGGACGTCGTCGAAGAAGTGCAGCCACTTCTTCCGTTCGGATCTTTGGCCGCCGACATCGATCATGCTGAAAGGATCGCAGGATCAGAGGAAGATCGGAAGGACTGGCTCGTACTGGAGAGAGACGCCCGTGTAGGCGAACATGATGCTGTTGACGGTGACGGTGGCCTTGCGAGAGTGCACGATGTCCTCCTCGCTGGGGATGTATTCCGGATCGGCGATTCGTTCGATGTTCTCAAAGTAGCTGCAGAAAAGGGGGATCTTCTGCTGGGCGAGCCGGTCTCTGCCACTCACTACTTCGTCGAGTCCATCAGTTCGAAGTCGTACCTCCGTCGGAACACACTTTGCACCTGCTCCGACTCCCAGAACGACGTCAGCGGCTCGACGAGGTCTGGCGTCGTCCTCACGACGAACTCGTTCGACATCGAATTATAGACGTCATCGATGTCGAATAGATGATGTTCGATCGGCACGAGGGACACGTTTAGAATACGGGCGCCCTCTTTCAACTGCAGGTATCCGTCCCGGATATTGTTGTCAATGACATTTCGGTATATCATCAGCTCTTGGGGCTTCTTGAATCCGTCGACATGGATGATTCTAAAAGAGGCAAAACAATTTGCCGCCAGCAGGGGTCGAACCTGCGACCTTGGGCTTATTAGACCCACGCTCTAACCGACTGAGCTATGGCGGCGGTGGAAACGCGCGCCGTAAAGACGTACTAAACATCGAGGAAGAGAGAAAAAGAGTGACTCACTGCATTTGTTTGAAGATTGTACTCTTCCCACTGGACGGCCCTCCCAAAATGAGAATCTTGATGTGGCCGCCGAACGACTTCTTGTCCTTTTCGAGCGCCTTCTCGATCTCGACGCTCTCCTTCCTGCAAATCGTTCGTGATTGCAAACGCGCTCTCCCGAACTCACTTGGCCAGAGTGCGCAACTTCGCCTCGAGCTCCTCTCCGTGCGCGTACAGCTCGGAGCCCTCGCCGTGTCGACTCGGCACCATGCAGCCATCGGGTCCGTGCATGCACGTGTAACAGTACTCGACGCTCAGTTTGTCGAAACAACTGAGCATGACGACGTCACGTCTTCCGGCTAGAATGCGTACTTTCGTGAGAAACCGCGGGGCGGAAAGCAAGGAGAAGACGTGCTGAACAAAGGTAAAAACAACGGGAGAGTAGTCGGCTCGCGGAGCCGAGAAGCACAAATAAAATTAATTAGTGCCCCGGGGACGTTTGCTCTCTCTCTTTTTTTCTCGCTTTTCGGTCTGATTTTATCGCCTTTTCATCGCCGTTTTATGAGCGAAAACCGCGAAGAATGGCGAGAAAAAATCCATTTTCGGAGAGAAAACTGGCCGTTTTCCAATTTATTTCTCACTCAATTATGCTCTCGTTTCCCTTTTATTTTCATTTAAACGAGCCAGAAAACGGCCAGAAACTTGCCGCGTTTTCCAATTATTTTGCAGCAGCCGGCGCCACGTGGCGCTTTCTCTGCGTCTCTCGCTCTCACACACTCTCTCTTCTTCACAAAGAAACAATAGAAAAAAGCGAGAAAAATGTTCGGTTTCCATGAGAACATGCCCGTTTTCTTCCCGCAAAAGAACAGTTTCGAGACTCGAGAAATCAGTTTGAAAACAGCGAATTCCAGGTTGGAATCGCTTGAAATGCTTGAAATCAATTCGAAATGGCTCGAGAGAAAGTGCTCGCGGAGCCATTTTCCGACTTGAAATTACATGTTTCTACCCTCTGAAAATGACATTTCTCGGCTCGAAATTCTGAGAAAAAAGTGGGGGAAAGGCAGAAAGCATTGAGACGGAACGAGAAAAGAGTGATCAGAAACTCCAGTTTTCTGTGCTCTTCAATCGAAATGAACAGCGAATGAAATTGAAAAGAATAGAGCAAAAGATCAGGAAAAGTGGGCGGAGCCAAAGAGCACCTGGAGATGACGTGGCTCCCTCTTCCGATCGGCCAACAAAGAAGGAGGGCCACGACTCGGACCATTCTCCGGGAATCTCATTTCAGCTGCCAAGCGACTCTGTCCCGCGAGAGAGAGAAATCGACTTCCGCCCAAGTTATACATTTCCATGTCGAGTTTTGAGACCGAAGTTCTGGTTGGCAAACGGGCAAAACATTCCGAATACACCTACACAACGGCTCTTTTCGCGCGACTAGTGATTTTGGCGGCGAAGAAAACGACATTTCGATGGGGGAGGAAATTAATGGGTAGACAGAGGGAAAGATCGGAGTGAATCACCGTCGCCAGGGACGCTGCGATGAAGATCTTTGTAGCTTTCTCGCATGAGTGATTAGGAATTACATCTGGAATCAATGCGAAACGAGGCAGGTGCTTCTTGCGAATCGATAGGAAAGCAATCACGCGGCTGCACGTCATCTGAAAATGGAGAAACCTCCCTTCTCGGTGGATAATTGAATTGTACCCCAGAGAGGGTTAACAAAACCTATTTATGTGGTCAATTGGGTGAGCAAACCGAACAAAGAGAAATCTGGGAACGAATGGAAACTGATTCATCGGACGACAGAAGGGGCGAGTCCCGTCCAGCTGCTTCAAATTGGCAATTCATGTTCCGATATCAAACAAAGTTCTACTAGCGTCTGCGCTTTATTGCGAAAAAAAGTTTTGGAAACAAAATAGTTTTGAACTACGGAGAATGTTAGTCAAGTAAGAGATAAAAATTACACGATTTACAATAAAATAATCTAACAGACGAAGTTAATCTACAAACCTACTACACAAGACGATAGTGTTGCCATTGGATTTGTTCAGTTTCAATTCCGTCCTTCGTAGCCACCGCGCTGGACTCGATCTCCGCCGCCGTATCCTCCACGGTCACTTCTGTATCCACCACGCTCATTTCCGCGTCCTCCGCGGTCATTTCCGTATCCTCCACGCTGACCTCCACCGCCGTAGCCACCACCGCGACCTCCACCGTACCCACCACGCTCTCCTCCATAAGCGCCACGGCCACCTCCACGGTCTCCTCCGTACCCGCCACCACGTCCACCGCGATCTTCTCCAGGTGGAAACTTTCCGAAAGCTCCGAAGGTTTGAGCCAGCTTAGCTTGACCGAAACCGCTTACTTTGAATTCCATGGTAGGTGTTGCTAGCACGATCGGCGTCTGATCTCCGTCACCCCAAGCTGTTCTAGAACGTCCTTCAGGCGAGGCCATGGGTTTGAAGGTGACGTCCTGTGGAGGATCTGGCGATGTCAAAGCTTCGATGTCTCCCGATGCGACAATTGTTTCATCGAGATTGTTATCCAACTCCAACTCGGTGATATCCTGGAATAATTTTCAAAATAAAATGCGAAAATAAAGTTTTATGTACCGCTTTTGGAAGGGGAGTCTGAGCGGTCTTGAGTGGAGAGTCCCAGCCATCAGTCGACATCTTATCGTCATCAAAATCGTCTTGTTGCGGCTCCGCAACTTTCGAATCCACTTTCTCTTCAGCAAGATCACGAGCAACCACAAGCTCACGAGCTACCACGAAAACTCCGTCACAGATTTCTGTGGTTTTGTTCAGTTTGCAGACGGAATCTACCTCGTCAACTGAATTGTTAACCGAGGTGGAGCCACACTGTGCAGGTGATTCTATCTCTTCGCTTTTCGGCACTGGACCGACTTTTGGGATAGGATCGTACATGGTTTTCACTATCGGAGATTTAGCTCCAATTTTGTTGGCAGCCTCAAGAGCCGCGACGATGCGAAGGACGTGATCTTTAGTGTCGAGCTCACGAGCGTATTCTAGAAAAAAAAACATTCAAAGTGGAGAAAAATTATGAGTTGTATACTTTTGAAGTACTCTGCGACATAAAATCTATTTTCAGCGTCAAGAAAGAGGAGATCTCGAAGACTCTCGGGTTCGTTTTCCGTCTCGAAAAATTCGGTGATCCACGAGGCCATACGAAGCGCGTCTTTAACTCTACCGAGGATGATTTTGTTGGAGAGATTACTCTCCGGATACTGAAAATGTGTTATTGAACCTCAAACGTGATGAACAACGGAGTACCAGGGGCGCGGGCTCGCCGTAGACATCCTCAACAATTGAAGCACGCAATTTGCTCAAAACTTCCAAGATAGCACGTCTTCGCCAGGGAGAGGCGAAGTCTCTCTCAATTCCGCAGAAATGCCAATCGTCAAACTCCTTGTTGCCATCTGGAAACGGTACGTCAGAAAAAAAAAGTTTGGATTAAGGAATTCGTACATCCGAGAAAAACCTGGATGATGTGGTGAGCTAGGAGAGCAGCACTCTTGAGCATACTGGACTGCAGGCCAGGAAAGCAAAATTCTCTGATGTCGTCCGGAATTTTGGACTGCATGTTTCTCACCAAATCACGATCGTCCGCAACAAGCGCTCGAACGAGGACAAAATAAAATTGGTGACAGATACTATATCTCTTTGCCTTGAAAAATGATTTCTGATGAAGTTCGACGGTAGAACTTACCATGAAATCGTCACCAACTTTGCCCCTGTAGTCCATGAAATCATAGACGAACCGGTCAATAAGATCATAACCGCATAGCAAAATTTTTTGACTCAACAGTACGGCAATATCAGAACGTGGTTTCAGCGAGAGACCGTTTCGCACCAAGTTAGCAATCATTGGATAAGTTAGGACCTCGGCGAAATTCTCACGAAGTTGAGCAATTTCGTCGGCATGTTCACCTTCGCTGAAGCCAATCATTTTGAAGATGACATAAGCGTCGAAGTCAAGATCTTCCTCGCATAGGTTGCAAATCTCATCGAATTTCGCCTCGTCGTCATCAAAGTTTCCGGCCACCATAGCGTGAAGAAATTGAAGAATCTTCGCTTTCTTGCCCTTCGCAATCTTCGCTTTTCGGACAACCTCGTGCAAGACTTTCTCACTAACACTTCCATCCTCCTCGAAACATCCCAAGAATTCGTGTCCTTCTTTATTCTCACCTAGTCGTGCCGCGATATTGTTGAAATGACGTTTCTGAAATCTAGCCTTCTTGCATGCTGTCCGGCAATATCATCATTGTTTTTTGACCTTTTAACAGAAGAAAATGCACTCACGAAAGGACCTCCAAATAAGAGACAAGCGTCCAGAGCGCTGCACAGTGTTGCAGGTTCGTTGTCGTTGACGAGAAGAGAAATTACGTCATTCTCGATAGGGGGCCCTTCGATTACTCGGAAAATATAGGCCGCAAAAGTGTTTGCCTGGAAATACAGTCACAAGTAGAATAACCTCCCGTTCATTTCGCTCACCTTTTCCGGTTCGTTTGTAAGAAGTGATTCGTTCTTGATAGCATAAGTCAGTAACTTGGGGAAGAAGCACGTTTTCACTCCTGCGATTTTGTGAAAATCGCGAGTCAGAATTGACATGTTCGAGCTTTTCAAAACCTGGAAGTTTCAAAACCATTGTTGCATGGCTGTAGAAAGGATATTGTCGAAAAGAAAAGATTACGAATTATCGAGCCAGAGAGAATGTAAAAAAACGAATTTATCTGAAAACAGGGAGAAAAAGAAAAGCGGAGAAATTCGCGGCGCAATCGAAACAAAAAGAAAACTTTAATCTCAACTGCCCGAGTTACTGTAGAGCATGGGAATCGTGGCGGGACCCACGTGCGAACAAACTTACTGCACCTTTAAAATTTTTTCACGGTGGATTTTCTGCACTTTATAAAATTTCAAGAGCTTTTGATTAGGAGGCTGCTGCTGAGCTCTGGAAAGATTCGAGTGGTTCTGCTAGCGTGAGCTATTTAGTATGACAATGGTCGGAAACGCATTTATGTTGGGTAAAATAATTATAAATTGAGTGGGGGACAGTTGCGAATCGGAGGAAAATGAAGGAATACAACGAATCCTAAGAATAGGGAGAGGAGTCGCAAGTTTCCGAGATCGGAAATGTGGCATACGCAGAGGAGTTAGTGGATCAGTAGTTGCGGAGGCTGGCTCCCTTCTCCAGTTTCTGCTGCTTCTCCGCCTTCTGCCTCGTCTCGCTCATGGACGAGATCCAGTAGTGGTTCATCACGCCTTCGAGTGTCAGCCTCTGCATCGGATCGATGATCAGAAGTCTTCCGATCAAGTCGCGCGGGCCTTTCCTCACATAGTCCGGATATGTGAATCGAGCGGCCTTGATCGCCGCATAGGTGTCAGTTTGCTGGTCATGCTCGAATGGTGGTTTTCCGACGAGAAACTCGTAGCACAGCACTCCGATCGCCCACAAATCGACGGCTGCACAGTGCGACTTGCCATTGATCATCTCCGGCGGCAGGTAGTCCATTGTTCCACACATCGTTTGACGCCTGGAAACCAGTCGATAATTCTTCTGGAGCAGATGTTGTCAGCTTACTTGTTGGACGGTGCATGAACACTCCATCCGAAGTCTCCGATCTTCAGCTCTCCGTTGGCTCCGATGAGCAGGTTTTCTGGCTTGATGTCTCGGTGGATAACATTTTTCCGATGGCAGTAGGAGAGTGCGTCCGCGATTTCGTACATGTACTTTGCAGCGACTGGTTCGGTGAACCGCTTCTGCGTCGTCAGCTGTTTGTACATTTCGCCACCGGGCGCGTATTCAAGCACCAGATAGATTTTCTTCGAGTCCCAGAAGTACGTGTAGAGCCGGATGATGTTCGGATGATGCAGGTGCGACTGGATCTCAATTTCTCGTTCTAGCTGATGCTCGACGCCACCGCTGATTAATTGTGACTTGAAAAGAACTTTGATAGCGGCGTGGAAGTGCCCATGCTTCGTACGCGCCAAGTAAACGCTTCCGAACTTTCCTTTTCCGAGCGGTCGTCCGATTTCAAAGTCATTGATCGAGAACTTTCTGAAGGAAATCCAGAAAAATAAGGATTCTGACCAGTGGGCGCAACTTACCCTCCTTTTTGTGGAGTAGACTTTCTGTTGGATTCCGATCGCTGCTGCCCATTTTGCGGCTGTAAAACTGCCGGCTTTCTCTCCATTTGCGAGTCTGAAATTGGACAATTTAAGAAAATTTTAGTCGTAGAAACGTATTAAATCAGCCGAAGAAACGGCATTGGAATCGGCGCAACGTGTTCGTTCAAATTTCGCGGCTTGCGGTGTTTGCACAGTGTCGTCGGATATGACGCATCTGCGTATTTTGTCGGGGGAAATTTCAATTTCAATTTCCTCACTTTTCTCGGCTTCAAAAAGAAAATGGGAGAGGAATCCATGAAAAAATTTAAAAACTTCACCACTCAAATGTCTCCATCCTTTCGAGAATCATTTGGGCCTGAGGTTGAAGTATCCCATTTTCAGAAAAATGTACGGAGTTCTTGTGATTGGTGCTCCAGGAGCTGGAAAATCGACCTTCTGCGCAGGTCTGACAGACATCTTCAGTCAAACGGAAAGACCATTTTTGACAATCAACCTGGATCCCGCGAACGACACGATGGCTTACGCGCCCGATGTCAACATCACAGTGAGGCGGAGAATGAACGGGAAAAGAATGTGAAGTAGTACTTCAGGAGCTAATCACAGTGAATGACGTCATGGATCGACTGGGTCTCGGACCGAACGGAGCACTCAAGTATTGCATCGAGACGCTCGGCACGAACAGTGACTGGCTGCTTCGGAAGATCGAGGCGAACCGGAAAAAGTATCTGATCATCGACTGTCCCGGCCAGCTGGAACTGTACAAGAGCGAAGGGGAGCTGTGGAAAGTGATCCGACACCTCGAGAAAGCGGGCGTTCGTCTGTGCGCCCTGCACCTCGCGGACTCGCTCTACTGCTCGGATCCCTCCAAGTTCATCTCCGTCGCGCTCTCCACTCTCGGTTCGAACCCCTTGGGTTCCATTTGAATCAATAAATCGTTTGCAGCCACCATGGTCACAATGGAGATGCCACAAGTGAATTGTCTCTCGAAAGCAGATCTCTTCTCCTCGGAAGGTACCTACGATCTCGACTTCTTCTCCTATCTGCCCGACGTGAATCGTCTTTTGGATCTTCTGAACGAGGTGCCCGGACTTGAGAAGCATCGGAGGCTCAACGAAGCAATCTGCGGCGTCATTTCCGATTTCGACCTCGTTTCTTTCGTTCCGTTGGCGGTGGAGAGCAAACAGTCGATGATGAAGGTTATCCAACTGGTCGACGCAGCCAATGGATTCTCACTGACCGAGCAGGGGGACCTTCGCGACCTGATTTCCAATACGAAAGCTTGATTTCTCTCGAATTGAATCTCATGTTTGATCCGAATTGTGATCGAGTAAACGACCGCCCTTTGTCTAACATTTGCTTCCTCTAAGCGCACTTTTCTCCCATAATTGGGTGGTTCTGCGGGCAACAACTCTTCTCGAGTTTCTCACACAACTTTTTGTTATCAACATGAGTTACGGAGAGCCGGTCGCTTCCGCGTACTCGTTTCTCGATTCGACAGTCACTCCGCTCGAGTACAAAACGAGAGTGGACCTCGAGATTTCCTTCAACGCCGCCTCCCACTTCCTCTGTTTTTGTCTTCTGCTCTTCGTGCGTTTCAACGATAAAATATGGGACGGATTGAAGGTTTGCATCTGAAAACGAATCAAGACTCGACCTCTTCCATTCCAGACGACGATAGTGTTCGTGACGAGCGGCGCGTTCCTTCTGAACATGCCGTACCTCTGCCATCAGACGTGGATGCTTCTCTTCTTGCACATTGGCCGCGAGCCGACGTATCCGATTGTAGTTTGCTCGCTCGTCAAACTCGTCACTATCGCTCTTCAGACGTCCGCCCACGTCCTTCCCTTCGTCAGTTACCGTTCCTCCCACCCTTCCAGAGCATCCTCTTTCCAGACAGTCGCCATCTTCCGATACCAGACAGTCGTTCTCAAAAAGGCATTTTCGGAGCATTTTGTCTTCTTTCTGCACGCCTTCATCGTCTTCGTCTACGTGCTGAAAGTGTCTTCTCTTCGGAAAATGACGAGATCCTTCCAGGTGATGCTCGCGATTCTATCGATTCCGTTCGGGCAGATGGTCTACAATCGAGTGTGCTCCGTCTACATCTTCAACAAGCCACTGGAACTCGTCAGGGTAACCATCCGTCGCTAGTGAAGCTCCTGAATCACCGCTTCAGATCGTCATCACTCTCGGATTGAACCTGGCCTCCATCATTCTGAACTGTCTGATTCTGATCTTTGTCCGAAAATACGCACAGGACAACCCTTGTAAGACGCTCTTCTCTCTTTCAGATTCCCCCGTTTTCAGTCGTCCAGGCACGTCGTCTGCAGGTGACGTGGAGTCTTCTGGTGCAGTCCTTCGTGCCCGTCCTCGTGTCCTTGCCGTTGCTCCTCAGCTCCTTCTACTTCCAATTCGGCGTCCCCGTGCCGCTCATCTTCTCCGACACGCTCTACGCCTTCACATTCCTCGATCCGGTCGTCATGCCGCTCTCGGCGATTCTCAGCATCAAAAGTGTGCGAAAGGAGCTGTTCCGAGTGATCTTCTTCTGTCGTCGCAAAGATTCCAACGTCGCCAGCGTAGAAGGTGTCACTAACACAGTCTGCATCTGATCGCTTTGCTCCACAATGAACCTCGTCGCTCTCGCCTCCTTCTGACGTCTTCTATTCCTTTAATTCAGGGGTGCTGTGTGACCAAGAAATCGCAGCAAAGACCCTCACTTCTCTTCGTTCCGAGCATGAACTACGGAGAGCCGATCGACTCGCACGTCTCCTTTCTCGACTGGACAGTCACTCCGTTCGCCTACCGTCGACGCATCGACCTCGAATTCTCGTTCAATTCCGTCTCCCTCCTCCTCTGCTTCTGTCTCCTCGTTTTCGTCCGTTTCAACGGAAAGATATTGGACGGTCTGAAGGTTCGTTTCGCGAGAGACTGCGAACATTCCAGCTATTCCAGAGCACCATCGTCTTCGTGACGGGCGGCGCATTCGTTCTGAACCTTCCGATGCTCGGACATCAGATCTACATGATCGTCCGCTTCTATCTCGACGACAGCGAGCCTGCGTATCCGATCCTCGTGTGCTCCGTCGTCAAACTCCTCTCCGTGGCTCTTCAGACGTCTGCTCAAGTCCTTCCGTTCGTCAGTTATCTACTTGGTTCTCCCGAAACCTTTCCAGTTGCAGACAATTTCAGTCTACCGCTACAGAACTCTCGTTCTCAAGAAGTCGCACTCGACGCATTTCGTGTTTTCGATGCACACTTCCGTCACGTGCGTCTACGTAATGACAACCTTCCGACCGACTCACACGTCTCCGTTTTCAGCTCACTCTGGCATTACTCGTCTTCCCATTGGGAGAGATGTCCTACAATCGAGTGTGCGCCGTCTTCCGATTCAGTCGACCGCTGGAAGTGGTCAGAGTAGGTCGACACGAGAAGACGTGACGACGGAAGGGTCTTCAGGTGTTCGTGACGATGTTCTTCAACGTCTCCTCCATCGCCCTCAACTGTCTCATTCTGCGATTCGTGAAGCACTACCAACAGAACAACACTTGTAAGAGAAACGAGTGACTCTTCGCTTCAAACGATCCGATTTCAGTCGTCCAGTCACGTCTTCTGGAAGTGACCCGCAGTCTGCTGTTCCAGTCCCTCGTTCCGGTCGTCGTGTCTCTGCCACTGCTTCTCAGCTCGTTCTACTTTCACTTCGGACTGCCCGTGCCCGTGTTCTTCTCGGAAACTCTCTACGCAACCACATATCTCGACCCGATTCTGATGCCTCTTTCCTCGGTTCTCGGAATTCGGAGCACGCGGAAAGAGCTCTTTCGTCTCTTTTTCTGCTGCTTTCGGAAAGAGAGACAAGTGTCTGTAATCGAGAAAGAAGTCTCCGTCGTCTTGCAATGAACAACGAGAATGTGATGTGAATCGTTTATTTATCAGTCTCCGATCTTCTCCTTCGGCACCTCTTCCTCGCTCTTTCCGCTCGATCTGACGTGGTCGTCCTTCCGGTACTTCTGCATCTTCCGCTTCTTCCGGGACGATCTCGACGTCACTCTCTTCGATCCGCGCTCCTCGAAGCGGCTCTCCTTCTGAAACGTGTCTTCCAACGACGTCTTCTTGTCTGGCACTCACATGCTTCCGCTTGATCGTCTCCGTCTCCGTGACCTTCTTCTTCGGACGCAGGAGCTTTCCGAGATCGAGATTCACCTCTTCTAAAAGCGAGTTCTCATCAGAATCACCCCTCTTTCCCTTCACTCACCATCGCCCGTCTGCTCAGCCACCAGTTGCCTGTTTCCGTCCTTGTCGACGACGTAAGTCCTCTTCTTGCGGGGTCGGACCACCTCTTCCTCGTCCATCAGTCCTCGCTTCGACCCCTTCCCCATCTTCCCTCCGTCTTCCTCTTCCGTCTCACTGACCATCGAGTCGTCGCCGTGAAAGTCACTCGGTTCCTGAGGTCCGCCCTCGATGAATCCTCTCTGCGAGATTTCCTTCTTCATCTTCTTCCCTGGCGGCGGTTTGATCTCTCCGTCCGCCATCAGACTCTTGAACTCTCCCGCATCGTCTCCTTTCGCCCGAGCCTTCACGTCTTCTCCTTCTTCCGCTTCCGCTACTTTCTCCACTTTCTTCTCCCCGTTTGCCTTCACGTGCGTCTTTCTGCTCAGCTTCAAGTTCACGCCTTCCTTCTCCTGATCTTGTTCTTCGTTCCTTCGCTTCTCGAACGCCTTCTGCCACATCTGGACGTCTTCTTTCGTCGATTTCCGGATTGGGTTCGGCTCTCCGTACTTTCGCAGGCCCGATAAGTCTTCCGAAGGCGACGAGCCGCTGTTCACGTCTTCATCGTTTCCATCGTCGCCCTCCGTTCGGATGAGTTCTCTCTTCCCATCAGGTCCGATTTGGTAGAACCGCTTCTTCCTCTTCAGATGAGTTTCCTCTCCTTCCGACGGCATCTGCGTGTTCTCCTTCTCTCCGAGCATCTGCTTTCCGTTTCCGTGCTCCGTTCGGATGAGCTCTCTCTTGCCGTCAGGTCCGATTCTGTAGAACGACTTCTTCTTCTTCTTGTGCATCAGGACTTCCTCTCCTCCGTCCGATCCTTCCGGCTCTTCCTCCCCTCCTTCCTCGCGGATCAACTGCCTCTTTCCATCCGGTCCGACGCGGTAGAATCGCTTCTTCTTCTTCAGATGAACCTCCTCTCCGTCCTGTCCGTCGTCCTTTCCATCTCCGTCGTCTTCCGTCCGAATCAGTTCTCTCTTGCCATCCGGTCCGATGCGATAGAATCTCTTCTTCTTTCTGAGATGCACCTCTTCTCCATCCTGATCCTCTCCCTCGGGCACTTCCTCCTCTCTCACGAGCTCCCGTTTGCCGTCCGGTCCGACGCGATAGGTCTTCTTCTTTCGCTTCTTCATCAGAATCTCCTCTCCTTCCGATCCGACGTCCTCTGTCTCATCCTGGGCGAGCGGTATCGGCGAGTAGCTGCTGGACTTTCTTCCGAGAAGAACCTTCTTCACGAGTTTCCCATCCTGATCTTCTCCTTCTCCTTCCGTCCGAATCAGTTCTCTCTTGCCATCCGGTCCGATTCGGTAGAATCGTTTCTTCTTCTTCAGATGAACCTCCTCTCCGTCCTGGTCGTCGTCCTCCAACGGCGTCGGGCTGTGAGTGTTCTCGTTCTCTCCGAGCAGACGTTTCTCGCCGTCCATCTCTTCCATCAGTCCTCTCTTCCCATCCGGTCCGCTCGTCTGCTTCTTGTTCTTCTTCAGACTGACGTCTTCCTCCTCTTCCTCGGGCACTTCTTCCTCTCTCACAAGCTCCCGTTTTCCATCGGGTCCAATGCGATAGATCTTCTTCTTCCGCTTCTTCATGACGACCTCTTCCGATTGATCCACTCCCGGACGGTCATGAGACATCGGTCCACTCGCTCCGGCTCGCAACGTCTTCTTTCCGACGACGTCTCCTTCCTCGGCTGGCTCTCCTTCCGTTCGGATCAATTCTCTCTTTCCGTCGGATCCGATTCGGTAGAACTTCTTCCTCTTCAGCAGCTTTATCTCTTCGTTCTCATCCTCATCGGCCTCTGGAATCGTCTTCCTTTCTGGAAGTCGCAACGTCTTCTTTCTCATCAGGGTCACGGCTTCTCCTTGACCTTTGTCTCGGTTCGGAATCAGCTCTCTTTCTCCATTCGGTCCGATCCGATAGAACTTCTTGATCTTCTCCGTCAAGTAGTCCTCATCGTGTCCAGAAGGCGACCTGCTCGGCTTCTTTCTCAGTTCCTCCTCTTCCTCGGCCCTTCCTCGCTTCTTTCCGATCTCTTCGCTCTCTTCTTCGTATCCCGGACGACGTCTTCTTCTTCTCTCCCCCTCTTCCGACTCCTCCAGGGCCTTCGGGAACTCTTCCTCCTTCCGTCTTCGCTTCCTCTTCTCCACATCATCTTCCTCAGATCCTCCGATCCTGAAGTACTGCGAGTTTGTCTCCTTGACGACGGCGTTCTTCCTCCCCGGTCTCTCCTCCAGTCGGAACCTCTTCGGAGCTCTTCCTTTCACTGCCACGCGTCCTTCCACCACTTCTTCGTCTTCCTCCTCCTCTTCCGGACGTGTCTTCTCGTTCGGCGAGTACTTCCTCTTCCTGTTTCTCACTATCACCTGTCCGTCCTCATCCGGATTCTCCTCCTCCTCGAACGTCTCCTTCTCGTCGTCTCCGAACTTTAGAACTTTCAGCTTTTTCACCACAGTCACCTCGTGCTCCGCATCCTCGGGTACGTCTTCAGGCCGTGTCGTCTTCCTCCGCAACATCTTCCGATGGCTCTTCAGACGGACCCCCTCCAGATCGTCGTCTTCTCCTCCCGGCTGCATCACCACCTTCCGAGTCACTTCCCGAATCTCCGGCTCCTCTCCAGAGTCCGTGTACTTGGGACGTCTTCTGATCTTCCGTGGGGCTCCGTGAACCTTCACGAATCCTTCGAACTCGATGAACGTCTTCGGTTCGTCCTCCTTCACGTCCACGTACTCGTCGTCCTCGTCCACCGGTCTCGCGTGCTTCCGCAACGGACGTCTCGACTGATCCACCTTCACCAGAGTCACTATCTCGGGAACCTCCTCCTCGTCGTAGTAGTACTCCGGCTCCGCAGGCGTCGTCGTCGTTGTCGTCGTCGACTTCATCTTCCGAACCCTCCGCGGCACCATCACAGTCTTCCGAATGATCCGGAAATCGGGGCCTCCGATCTCCTGCACGACGGCTTCCTCTTGATCCGGGAGTCCCTGTCCGAAGTGCTTCCGTATGCGAACCTCCCTGAGAACCTTTCCTGGATGCATCGTGTTCCTCTTCAGCTTCACGATCTCGACGGGCTCCTCCTCTTCTGGAGCGCTCTTCGTTCGGTACGGATGTCCGTGTCTCTTCGTCACCGAAAGCAGAACGACTTCTTCCTTCGGGCCAACCTTCTTGCGCGGTCTCCTCACGATCTCCTCCACGTCTTCTGAATCGTCGCCCTCCGGCTCTGGACGGGACGTCTTCATGATCAGCTTCTTCACTTTGATCACGCCTCCCTCGTCGTCTTCATCGTCCGCATCCATCGGACGACGTCTTCTCGGCACCTTGTGAATCACCTTCTTCACCAGAATCACTCCGGTCTCCGATTCCTGATCGTCGTCGTCGACGCCCTGTCGAATGGTCTTCCGTGTCCCGGACCGCAGTCTCACTCCGAAGTCCTCCTTGCCCTCGATGTACCCTTCATCGTCGTCGGGCCGAGTGTGTCTTCTGATCTCCACCTTCTCCACCGTCACGGTCTCGCCTCCCGACATCAGCGGCGACGTCGTGTTGATGATCAGCTTCTTCTCGAGTTCGATCGTCTTCGGACGCGTTTCGAGACACTCTCGAACCCATTTCGCGTAGGCTTCCTCGTCGAGATTGTCGACGTTTACATCGGAGCATCTCAGAGACTGACGACGTCGCGGCGCAGGAGTAGAAGCCGTTTCGCGACTGCGACACATCTTCAGATGCTCTTCGATCTGAAAAGGAGGGCTGCATTGGTCAGAAAGTGCTCATTGCTTGCTCACCTCTGCGTAGGACAGCTTCGAAAGATCCACGTTGTGACAGTCGATGGCTGCTTTCCGATGCGGTTTGCGCGTGATTCCGAGACAATCCCTCTCGTACTCCTCGTACTCCTCCTCGCTCATTCCGTCCACATTCCGATCGTAGCAGCCACCCTTCACCGCTCCGTTCGTCTTGTTCACCACGAGCTTCTTCGTCAGAACGACCGTCTTCGGTTGCTGGCACTGTCTCTGGTACTCGACGTACTCGTCCTTCTCCAGATGCGTCGTGTCCACATTGCTGCAATCGTAGCGGAAGTGCGGGTTCTGAAGACACCGACGCTCGAACTCGGCGTACTCCTCGTCGCTCATCGCGTCGACGTCACGATCGTAGCAGCTGAACGGCTCCTTTCCAGTGTGGATCTCCACCTTCTTCGTCAGGATGATGTTCTCTCCGGGACGGAAACGGTCCGTCTGGACGCGCACATTGCAGTGCTTCTTGAAGTCGGCGTACTCCTCGCGACTCATCTGGCTCGTGTCCATGATGGAGCAGTCGATCTTCTTTCGCTCCTTCACCGGCTCTTCGACGAGCGTCTCGGGCTTCTTCAGACACTTCTCCTTGTAGACGGCGTACTCTTTCTTGCTCAACTCCTCCACTTTCACGTCTTCGCATTCATCGTGGCTCTTCCGTGACGTCTTCGGTTTCAGACACTTCTCGCGATACGCTTCGAACTCTTGCGCTGTCATTCTCTCCACCTTCACGCTTCCGCAGTTTGCGAACGTCTTCCGTTGCTTCCGTCCGCACTCCTTCAGGAATCGCTCGTATTCGTCGTCGGAGAGGACGTCCACGTCGGCGGTCTCGCAGTCGAACGGAGCCTTCTTTCCGCACACCTTCCGGAATCTTCTGAACTCGCCATCGGACATCTTGCTCACGTCGGAACTGCAGTTGAACTGGAACGTCTTCCGGAACACTCCGCACTTGGAACGGAACTCTCTGTACTCGCCATCGTCCATCGTGTTCACGTCTCTGTTCAGACACTCGTCCACCTCCTCAGTCTCCGGATTCTCGCTTCCGGGCCTCGACGGTCCCTCCACGATCTTCACGATCTTCGTCAGTTCGATGTGCGGCTTCTGAGACTCCGACGAGCAATCCGAGAGATACTTCTGGTACTCTTGCTTCGTCATCGACTCCGTATCCTTGTTCTGGCACTCTGCGCTGATCACGATCTTCTTCCGGACTGTCACACTCTCGGGACATCTCCGTCTGAAGGCTCGGTACTCCTTCTCCGTCAGATCGTTCACATCGATCTTCGAGCAGTTCTCGTCTTCCTTCCGATCCTTCAGACATCTTCTCTTGTAGACGGCGTACTCCTTGGCACTCAGTTCTTCCACGTTCACATCGGAACAGTCTTCAGAATCCGGCGACTCCTCATCTGGAGATCCACGTGTCTTGTTCGGTTTTCCAGTTTTTCCGCATCGTCGTTGGAACGCCTCGTACTGAAACTTCACTTGTTTTCGAGAAAACTGGAACTGGAACAACGAACCTCCTCATCAGTAAGATCATCGACGTTGACGTCGGAGCAAGCGCTTCTTCCAGAATCCTTCGACTTCGCGCACTTCTTCTTGTACTCCTGGAACTCCTCGTCGGACATCTTCTGCACGTCGACGTCTTCACAGTCGGGTGACGAATCCGTCCGACATCCCTTTCTGAAGGTCTCGTACTCCTCCTTCGACAGCTTCTTCACGTCTACGTCCTTACAGTCTCCGAGCTCTTCATCGTCTTCTTCCGGAGTCGTGCGTCGTTTCAGACATCTTCTTTTGTAGGCGGCGTACTCGTCGGCGCTCAGCTCCTCGATTCTCACATCAGAGCACTTTCCAGAGTGGGAAGCCACCGGGCACTTCTTCTTGAATCGGAGGTACTCTTCCTCTGACAAGCTGCTCACATCCACGTCTTCGCAGTCGGCGCTCGACGTCTTCCGGGTCTTCCTGCATTCTTTCTTGTATTCCACGAATTCTTCGTCCGACAGTTTCGCCACGTTCACATTCGAGCAGTCTCCGTACGGTCTTCCGGGCTCTCTCGGATTCTTCTTCACGACAACTGTCTTCTCGACGGAGACGGGCACTCTGGGCTCTCCGCACCTCTTCTGGTACTCCAGATACTCCAGATGAGACAGATTCTTCACATCGACGTCATCACAACCGGGACGCGACGTCTTCCGTGTCAGACACCTTCTCTTGTATTCCTCCTCCGACAGATTCTTCGCATCCGAGCAGTCATCGGGAAGCGATCCGTCATCAGGATTCTTCTTGACGACGACAGTCTTCTGAATACTCACGGAGTCCGGAGGAGCACGCACGGAGCACTTCTTCTTGAAGATTCTGAACTCCTCGTCGGACATGTTCTCCACATCCACGTCGTCACATTCTGGCTTGTCCACCTTCTTTCCACATCTTCTCTGGTACTTCCGATACTCTTTCCTAGTCAGTCTGGAGACGTCGACAGAAGAGCAGTCTTCAGAAGTTTCTTCGAGGAAATCGGGACTCTCCGGTGATCCGCACGTCTTCTGAAGGCGTCGTCTCTCCTCAGCGGACAGATTCTTCCAGTCAACGTCTTCACAGCCCGGCTTCGACGTCTTCCGTGTCGAGCACTTCCTCTTGTGTTCCCGGTACTCGTCCTCCGTCAGATTCTCCACTTCCACCTTCGAGCACTCGTCCGATTCCTGGCGGTCCTTCGGTTTTCCGAGGCACCGACGCTTGTACTCGACGTACTCGTCGGCACTCAACTCTTCGATCTTCACCAAGTGACAATCCTCTCGATCCGGATGATCGGGCCTTCTCACTGGCCGTCCGCACCTCTTCTTGTGCTGTCGGAACGCCTTCGCATCCAGAGAATCCACGTCGACGTCATCGCATTCGGGTCTCGCCGTCTTCCTCTTCAAACATTTCCGACTGTACTCCTTGTAGTCGTCGACAGACAGATTCTCCACATCCACGTCATCAGAGCAGATCTCGAAGGGTCCCGATCCGTGCGGATTCTCGCCTCCCGGCGGTCCCGATCTCTCCTTCGACGGCTTCGTCGACTCCAGACATCTTCTCTTGTACTGCTCGAATTCCACAGTGGAAAGCGATTCCAGATCCACGTGGGAGCAGTTCGGAATCGAAGTGTCCGCCGGGTTTCCGCATTTCCGCACGAAGGCCAAGAACTGAGAAAGATTGGGACTGAATGGAACGTTGCTCAAAGATCCTACCTTCTTCTGACTAATCTCCTCGATTCGCACGTCATCACAATCGTCGTCAGTGACTTCAGAAGGCGTTCTTCCGCACTTCTTCAGATATCTTCTGTACTCGGACCTGCTCAAAGTCTCCACGTCGACGTGTTTGCAGTTCTCATCGCTTCTGTCTATTCCACACCGTCTCTTGTACCTCTCGAACTAAAACAATCCATCTGAATTCTCTCTTCCGAACGTCTCCTTCACTCACCTCTTGCTCGTCGAGCCCGTCCACGTCCACGTCATCGCACGTGTCTCTTCTCTTTCCTCCGCACTTCTTCTCGAATTCCCTGAACTGCTCCGGGGTCAACGTCTCCGTCGCCGTCTGATTGCAGTCGATTTCATGCGAGGGGCGGAGTCGGGAGTTGCACTTCAGTCTGTAGTCGTTGTACACCTTCCGGACGAGACGACGTGACTTGAGCATGGAGCACGCGTCGATGTGCTCGACGCACTTGTCGGCAAAGTCACCAAGAAGTCGTTCACCGATATTCTCGAGCACGACGTCCTTGCAGTCCTTCTCGAGCTCCTCGGCGCCCTTCTCGCACCTCTCCTCGAACGTCTTCTTCTCTTTCTCGCCCACCGATTCGTCCATCTCGAGTCCGCAGAACACTCCGCACTTCTCGATGTACTCTTGCAGCTTGTGGCCGTTCAGCTCCTTCACACTGACGTCGTCACAGTCTTCGCCCTCGAAGGTGACCTTGCATTTCTTTTTGTAGGCGTTGTACTCGTGCTCTGCCATCTTCTCCACATCGACGTCTTCACACCCGTCCAGTCTTTCTGGAGTCTCCGGTGTGCCATTCACGACCACGATCTTCTTGACTAGAGTGACCTTCTTCCCGTCGTTGCAATCATCTCCGTCGCAGTCCGAAGAGACTCCGTCTTCTGGAGACTTCCTGACGACGACGCTCTTCCGAATCTCCACGTTGTCTCCCGGAGACACTGAACACGTCTTCTTGTGGCGAGCGAACTGAAATGACGCCGTCGGTTCCCTTCTTCTCTCCGAACGAACCTCCTCATCGTTCAGCTCTTCCAGCTCGACTCTTTCGCATTCGGGACTCCTCTTTCTGCCCGACAGACAGTCTCTTTCGTACTTTCTGAACTCTTTCCGACTCATCTCCTCGGGCACCAGATCCTTGCAATCGGAAGACGTGTCGAGGCAGTCTCTCTTGTACTTGGCGTACTGAAACATCACGATTCCCTTCCACAACTCCTCCCCAACTGACCTCTTCTTCGTTCAGCTCCTCCGGACGGACTCCCTTGCAGTCGGATCTTCCGATCTTCTCCGTGCACTGTCTCTCGTACCTCCTCCGTTCCTTCGCACTCAACTTCTTCGGATCCACGGTGTCGCAGTCGAACGTCTTCTTTCTCTTCCGACACTCCCTCTTGTACTTCTCGTACTCCTCGTCGCTCATCTCGTCCAGATTCCGATCGCATTCCTCAGACGACTTCTTCTCCAGACACCTTCTCTCGTACCGCTTTAACTGCTTCCTGCTCAACTCGCTCGGTTCCACGTCGTCACAGTCAGGGCCTTCTTCGTCCAGACATTCCCGTTCGTACACTTCCAGCTCTTCTTCGGACATCTCCTCCGGCTTCACGTTGGTGCAGTTGAAGGCGTTCTTCTTCCGAAGACACTCCTTTCTGTACTTTTCGTATTCTTCGTCGTTCAGACTTTCCGGATTGACGTCGTCGCAGTCGATCGAAGACTTTCTCTCGAAGCACTTCTTCTCGTATCTCTGGAACTGCTTCCTGCTCAATTTCTTCGCGTCCACCGAACGGCAATCCGTGCGATCTTCAGAATCCGGCGACTCCTCATCTGGAGATCCACGTGGCTTCTTCGGTTTTCCAGTTTTTCCGCATCGTCGTTGGAACGTCTTGTACTGAAATTCAACTTGTTTTCGAGAATACTGGAACTGTAACAACGAACCTCCTCATCAGTAAGATCATCGACGTTGACGTCGGAGCAACCGCTTCTTCCAGAATCCTTCGGCTTCGCGCACTTCTTCTTGTACTCCCGGAACTCCTCGTCGGACATCTTCTGCACGTCGACGTCTTCACAGTCGGGCGACGAATCCGTCCGACATCCCTTTTTGAAGGTCTCGTACTCCTCCTTCGACAGCTTCTCCACGTCCACGTCCTTGCAGTCTCCGAGCTCATCCGGGTTCTTCGTTCCGGGCTCTTCCTCCGCAGGAGTCTCGGGCTCTTTGAGACAGAGTCTCTGGAACGTCTCGTACTCCTCTTCGTTCAGATCGTTCACATCCACGTCCTCGCACTGCTTCTTCTCCTTCAGACACTTCTTCTCGAACTTCCGATACTGTTTCTTGCTCAACTTTCTCGGATCGGCCGTGCAGTCGACTCCAGTCTTCTCTCCGCATCTCTCCTGGTACGACTCCAGATCCTTTCCTTCCAGCTCTTCAGGATTCGTGCTCTCGCAGTCGAGATCCGCTTCCTTCTCGTTCAAACAGTCCCTCGTGTACTTCTGGTACTCGTCGTCGCTCAGCTCGTCCACTTTGACGTCTCGACACTGCGACGTCTTCTTGACGCACCGCTTCTCGAACCTTCTGAACTCTTTCCTGCTCAGACTCTTCGGATCCACAGAAGAGCAGTCGATCGGCGATCCGAGGCATTCCTTCTCGTACTTCTTCCTCTGAAAAACGAGCAGCTACAGTAACCCCAGAGAATTCTTATCTGACCTCTTGTACTCCAAGATCTTCCGGATTCACGTTGTCGCAGTCGAAGGTGTCCTCTTCTTTCTCGCATTCCTTCCGGTACCGCAGCTTCTTCTTCTCGTCAAGATCGTCCGGATTCACGTTGTCGCAGTCGATCGGCTCGCACTCTTCCTGGTACCGTGTCAGCTGAAACTCTCCCTCTCTCTCTCTCTGCGTCTCTCTTTCTCTCTCACCTCGCTTCCTTCCAGATCCTCCGCCTTCGTTTCGCTACAGTACTTCTTGCGTTCGGCGCACCTCTTCGAGAAGTCCATCTCTCTTTCCGTCGCCTTGCTTCCCCACTTCAGTCGTTTGCAGTTCTTCTGGTCAGAGCACTCGAACAGGAAGATCTGGAAGTCTTCCTCCGACATCTTCTCCAGGTCCATCGCCGCCTTCTTGCAGTTCGGAACAGTCACGTGACACTTTCTCTTGTAGGCCGAGTACTGAAAGGGAAAAGAGATGACCGTGAGAGTTTCCTAGTCCCTCCTACCTGCTTCCTGCTCATGCCCTTCACATCCGCTCTCTCGCAGTTCCACGGAGCGTTCATCGGCGGCGGAGAGTCGGGTGTTCCGGGGAGGCAGTCCCTTTGGTACCGCTTCTTCTGCTTCCTGCTCAACGTCTCCGGGTCCTTCACGTCTTCACAGTCCATCGGAACATCCGAGCATTCCTTCTCGAACTCTCCGTACTCCTTCTCGCTCAACGAATCGACGTCCACCGAATCGCAGTTCGTGGTCCGATCGAAGATGCACTTCCTCTTGTACTCGACGAACTGTTCGTCGTCCAACTCGTCTGGATTCTCCGTCTCGCACAAATCGGACGTCTTCCGAACCGCAGAAGAGCACGCCTTCTTGAACAGGCTCAGTTCCCGGGAGCTCAGAAGCTTCTCGTCGACGTCTTCGTCGCACTTCTTCCGCTTCAAGCACTTCTTTTGGAAGTCGGAAAACTGAAAAGTGAAGGGACTAGAAACCTCCGAATGGCCTAACAAACCTCCTTCCTTCCGACGCTCTTCAACTTCTTCGCGACGCATTCAGGGCTCTTCTCGACGACGAGAATGTCCTGCAGGGTGATGTTCTTCGGTCCGACGAGACATTCCTTCACGAACTGCCTGTACTCGTCCTCTCCCATCTTGTCGATCGCCTTCTGGGACGCTCCACATCTTCCGTTCTTCCGAATCAACTTCTTCGCGTCGCCGGGGATCTCGATCGGTTCGAGACAGTCTCTCTTGAACTGCTCGAACTCCTGCACGTCCATTCCGTCCGTCTCGTCCTCGCACGGACACTCCTTCCGGTACTGCTCCAGCTTGCTCTTGCTCACCTTCGACGGGCTCTCCGAGCAGTTCGTCGATCCTGTCGGAGGCAGAGCCGCTGTCCGATCCGTCGTCGGCTCCACTCGCGGATTCATCGGATTCCGATCGTCGGTCGCAATCAGCTTATCCACCAGTTCCAGCCGTTCGGGAGTCGTCGTCGACTCGCACTTCTGCTTCCACTCGACCAGTTCCGACGTGCTCATCGTCTTCAGATCCGCAGTCTCGCACTCTTCCGGCTCTTCTGGACACCACGGCAAGTCCTCCTGGACGGGCGGTCCGTCGTCGTCGTCGAACTCGAAGTCAGGCATCACATTCTGCTCGAGGTGCTCCGTCAGCGGCTTCTCCAACTCGTCGGCTCCCTTCAGCTCGGCCGGACGGAACAGTCGTGGCACCGGCTGCTTGCTCCTTCCGTACGGATCGTCGCTGTCCTCGAAACCGGGTCCGATGTTCAGATCCGTCGACTGATGCGATTCTTTCCTCCGGTACTTGACGATCGGCGCGTCCGTCTCTTCAGGCCCCGCACTTCTGGGCACGTCTTCTTGCACCAACGCCTTCTTCGTCTCGATTTTCATCTTCTCCACGTCAGTGGACGGTCCGACCGTTCCGTTCTTCGGACGAGGTCGGCATTTCAGCGAAGACGTCGATCGGACGGGACGCGGATTCGGTTGGGGTGGGCGGCTCTTGACGAAGTCGACGAACGTCGTCCGGGTGGACGTCTCCTGACTCGTATCGAACAGCTCGCACTTCCAGCGCAGTTTCGCCGAGGCGAGTGCGACGAAAGAGAAGAGTCCCGCTAGGAGGACGCCACTCTTGAGGCGCATCGGGCGAACGTCTTCTGACTCTGAAACGAGAACGAATTCAATGGGTTTCGGAGGGGGATCGGAGCGGCTGGAGAAAGTGAAGTGAGAATCGTGTCGGGACCGACCCTTTTATGCACGCCGTCGCCGCCGCAGTGTTCCCAGAAGCGGTCTGAGAACTGCGAAGAAGAGAGCTGGGAAGCCGCGCGGGGGAGTCAGAAGATCAGAAACCAGGGCGAACGAACTGATCTCCGAGTGTCTTTTATACCATCCGTTTATTACTCTCGTAAAACAAAACAGTCATCAAGCAGTAAAAAGTAACACACCATCAAATTGCTACAAAATGCGAAAATGGAAAATCAAGAAAGAAAAGTGAACCCAGTTGGGGGGAAAGCTTTCAGGAAAGAATCAGAAGACGTTCATGAATTGGAAGGGAGGGGGGACTAGAAAACCAATGAGAAATGAGCACTAACCGGTGGAACTAATCGTTTTTGGCCAGAATGCGAGGGGAAAACAATAAAATACCCAGAAAAAAAGAGGATGAATGCGCTGGTCATCACAGAGGAGACATGAAAAGTTGAAGAGAATTGGTCCCTATTTACAAAAAATGGAAATATTCAGTGAAAGTCGTGGAGGTTGGCGATGGCTCTCGTGGCGGCGATCCGTACTTGCACGTCTTCGGAATCCTTGAGAAGCGCCACGAGTCCGGTGAAAACTAGCTCTTTGCTAATGGTAGCTCTGAGCTGAGCACTGAGTCCGTCGAGAAGACATCCTGTTAAGTGAGCCGCGTTGCATCGGATGCGAGCGCTGGAGCTCTTGAAGTAGTTGGAAGTGGCCAGAGCGTACTGATTTACACGATCCGGGTACGAGTTGGCCTGAAAAACAACGTGTTTCGAATGGATCTTCAGTGGGAATCTAACCAATATGGCGGCAAAGTCTTTGATGAACTGATTGTAGCTGGAAGGCTGTTTTCCTCCTCCAAGCTCCCTTTCGATGCAGATCGAGGCGTTCGGGGAAGTGAGCAGGCCGCTGAGCCGGAAGATCGAAACGGCGCACTTCTGACGCACTTCTTCGTAGTCGTCATTTAGATGGAGCAACAAGGAGACAATATTCGTGTGCAGGTGACCTCTGAATTCGTCACTGTTCTCTCCGACTCGAGCACCGAGCTCTCCGAAAAGACTGAACGAAGCGGCTCGCAGGGTGAACGAGTCCTTCTCGAAACATGGTCGGATCTTCAGAAGGACGAGCGGCAGTATAGACTTTAGCTGATCGTCGTTCGTCAATTGAACAAGCTTGTTCAGTGCCATTATCGACTCGATCGCTACCGTATCCTTGCGATCTCCGTGATCGTCTAGTCCCGACATTGCCGCTTCAACAGCCATGTGAACAAATCGGGCGATGACGTCGCTGGAGGAGCATTCGGAGAGTTCTCCGAGACCCTTCACACACAGTTTTCTGATTCGAAGACTTGGATCGGTCAGAGAGTCTTCAAGACGGCGAATGCACTTGACGAGAAGTTGTTCGTTGAAGTCTCCTGACTCGTTTGTGCTCCGTTTTATGAGGGAGGAGGCGACGATGACGGCGGCGAGTCTTCGGGGCTCACTCTCGCTGTTCGCGTACTCCTCCATCGTTTTGGCGAGAGGAGGGACCCACGCGGGTCTCTGTTCGACGAGAGAGCGCACGAAGACCGTGATGGCCTGGATGAAGGCGTCCTTGTCGAGACAGTCGCTCCAGGCTCTCGCCTGATTCATGTCCTCAATTATCATATTGGAACGCGTCCGAGTGAGTAGGTTTTTCAGGGTGGCGACCGCCATTCCAGCCGGCTTCTCGGCGGCTCTTCGAAGATCCGGAGTGATGATCAGCGGTTGCTTAGTGCCATCTTTGTTTTCTTTCTGCATCACTGGGAACTGTGTATCGGAGACGGAGCTGATGAAGTGAAGGAGAAGGGAGAGGATGAGAGGAAGTCGTTCCATCAGAGCACTCTCGGGCTCACCGTTCTTGACGACTTCGGCAAGTACAGCCACGTAGACACATGGTTCCACGTTCACTACCTTCGCCGAGACTCCGCCTCCAGAATCCATGAGTTCAAAGGGCTGATCGAGAGACGATCCAAGCAGTTCGGTGAGATAATCGAGTATTCCCGCAAAGAGGAGCTTGTCGCGAGAGAGGCACTCCCAAGCATCCATGATGTTTCTGTAAGCTTCGAGATGAGGAGAAGAGACGAAGAAAGGGGATCCTCACATGGTATACGGTAGTGGTTGCTTAAAGAGCACTTCGCAGACGGCCTGTTGCTGGTGCACTGCGAAGGCGACGAGAGCAGCGAGCACGTCCGTGTTCGTTTGGACGCAGTGGTGCACATCCGCCAGCTTCTCGACCATTTTTGTCACCAGGATTTCCGCTTCCGCATTCAACGTGGATCCTCTCGCCATAACTGCGTAAGTAAGTAGTTGAGCGGCGGCGGAGCTCACGTGGCTCTGACGATCTGTGAGCATCTCGAATATGGCCGACAGGTAGATTTGCATCTGCGACTGCGGCAGTCGGTACTCGATGATCTGAGCTATGGCCTCGATGGCGAGCTTCTCCTTCTGTCCTTCGAGTTTCACGTCTCCACTGGTCAGATACTTCTCGACGAAGTTCGCATACGAGAATAGACTTTGATCGGCGTCCCGACCGTGTCCCTTATGCATGTAGGCGAGTCGAAGAGCCCAGTGAATGGCAGAAAGTGCTTGAAGTCGTACGTGAGCCAGCAGATCAACGAGCCGCGGAGCAAGACGTCCGAGAAGGGAGCTCAGAGGTTCAAAGTCCGAAGCATGACCGAGCGAAATGTCCTCCGCATACTCGTAGTAGACTCGGAGAATCAGAACAGTCATGTCGACTGCTCGGATCCTCTCGTGATCCGCTTGTTTACCATAGTATGGAAGAAGTATCTGGAAGGTGATTCGATGATTCTGAGTGAAACCTGAGCTGGAACTCACCTTGAGCAAGATCATGACAGTCTGGGTGGTTGGGGACATTTTGACGATCTGCTCCAAAGCCAGGCCGTACTGATGCATCGTCGCATCCATGATCGTCGCCGATTCATCGTCCTCAATCTGAAACAACCAGACTGATTTCGGAGTCAGACTTCCAGAATCGATCAGTTTCGAACTTGCTCGATTCGGCCCATTGTGGTCCGGTTTTACCCCACGGTACACAAAATGATTCCGAACAAAAGCCATGTCAGTAGCAAAAAAAGACTTTTAGTCGGAGAGAAAGAGAGAAGTTAGGTCACTCTTCCGCCGTCAGCACCTTGGCTCCTCCGCGATGTCTCTGATGGATCGGCGTGCCGTTCGGTCCTTCTGCCACGTGGTTCGTGCCAACTGCCTGCGGCGGGCTGCCAGTGAAGCCGTTCGATGATCCGTTGAACGTCGAAAAGACCGACGACGAAGCGTAGTCGAAAATATCGAAAGCCAGCTGGAAAAAGAGAACAACCGAGTAGGGTGAGGTGAGCCGGTTAGAGGTGAGGAGAGAAGAAGAGGAACGAAGGAAGGGAAAGAAAACAGGACAAACGATGGGGAAAAGGGGGAGAGGGAGGGAAAAACTGGCAACTTACCGTCTTCAGACCACTCTTCTCTCGCTGCATCGGCAGAATCTGCTTGCTCAGTACCGTTCCGATGTCTTCGATGTCCGACGGAGCAAGTGGCGGCTCCAGTTGCACGAGTGCCGCAGTCGCCTTTGCTGTGAGCAGTCTCAGAGAGCTCGTGAGCCACTCGGGAGTCTCTCCGTTCAAGTAGTCTTTCGCGTAAGCGAGCAGTTCATTGCGAGCCTCAAACTTCCAGTCTCCGCCGATTCGTGACGGATGCACAGCGGTCGCAATCAGACGCATCGTCTCCAGCATCGCCTCGCGGACAACCGTCTCTTGTTTCGAATTGGCAAAGTAGTTTCGGAGGAAGACTATGATTGTGTTCTGAAGACGTTGAGTGACGGTGTCTAAACTGCACGCCATCACTACGTGACCGTAGCAAAGCATCAGAGTCGCTCGCAGGTTTATCATGTCGGCGTCTGGATACTGCCGCAGAGGCATTGTGTCCTTTATGAAGCCGAACAGTCCGGAGCTCTTCTTCGCGTGCTCCCACTTGCTCACGTTCTCCAACTCGATCAGCACGAGGTCCATATGAGAATACGAGATGGCTCCGACGCCCCGAGAGCATCCCTGTCTCTCTGTGAGCACCGAATGGTTAGCCGACTTGAACATGAGCATCATGTGATCGATCACGAATTGCTTCGTCGTTATTTTGCTAAGTGTGACTCCGAGACACCGGAGCAAGAAGGATTTCTCGTCACTGAGATCCTTGTACATATCCAGTTGCTTTCCCATTGCGGCCGCGAGATCTTGTCTCCAATCGCCTTCAGGGACCGCTGAGATACACAGAGAAAGCCAATCGAGACAAGCTTCGTGCCATCTTGCGATTTTGCGACCGCGAAGTTCCGCTGGAGCAGAATCAAGGTTCGAGGAAGAAGTGATAGAGAGTTCGTCCAAAAGAGGCTCGAGTTTGGAGTTCCATTTCTCGGCTGGACCTTCGATGGATTGGTGGAACCAGGGCGCGAGGACTGCTATCAACCCTCCAGCTTCTCTAAATCCAGAAGATATTGGTCCCATGTCAACATAAAAACAATGATTACCTAGCCCGTCGCATGAGAAGTCCATTCAGCGGAGCGTTGCAGAAGGAAGTGAACAGTCGAGCAAAAACGGCATGACGACCAGCTACTTTTGCTGAAAATCGGATGTTGGAAGCAGACGATGTCGAGTTTCGAAATCTTACGGTTGTCGAATCCAGTGTGATAGTCCATCTTGCGTCCCGCCTCGATCTCGCGATTCACCAGGGTCCGCAGACACTTGCAGATGTCGCCGACGACCGGAGTGTAGCGCTCACAGCAAATGAACTCGAGCAGGTACGGCCAAAGGAGTCTCGTCGCGCACGTACACGTGTTCGCGATGGTGTAGAGCGCCTGTGCGCACTGAGTCCGCAGCTGGTTCAGGCCGGCGACGTCGATCTCCATCTTCTTGGCGGCCGCTTCCTGTTCGGTCGGACCGACGAGATTGCGGACGAGAAACGCGATGACGTAGTCTCCGCCCTCCGCATCCACGTAAGAATGGTCCGCCAGAGCCACACACAACTGAACTATCGCCCGTTTCACCTGAGACTTGAAAGTGATGAGAACGGAAAGCTTCAGAAGACACTTACCCGAATGCTTGTCGTATTCTCGGCGGCCAGAAGCTTCTTCAATCCCATCGTCAGGAGCGATCTCTTGTCTTCCATGTGTTGTCCGGTGGCATTGAGAAGATGTCTCAAAACGTTTATTGCTCCCAACTTTTGCGAATCTGCCACATTTTGCATCTTGTGCAGAAGGTAGTAGACGATGCGGTCGGCGAAGCGAGAAGCGGCGACGTCGAAGCATCGGAACGCCTCCGAGTGATTCTTGATGGCTTGAGTGCCCAGAGTGACTGTCGTGTCATCTGGATCCAGACAGGCGTTCGGGAAGAGCGCGTTCAGAATGTCTTCGAGGTACGGCTCCAGGGGACACGTCTCGTCGACGCAGGCAGCCTCCAGGAATCTGCAGATTCCCTGCGTAATCATGTGGGACTCATTGTAGCTCTTCCGGTAGAGCGGCAGCATGTTTGTCACGATCTTCTTGACGTCGTCTACGAGACGTGTCTGCTTGATCATCAGGCACAGCTCTCCGATACATTCAGCGGCTTCACCGCGTGTCTTCGGATCTTTGCTGTATATCCAACTGAAGACGACGTCGTAAACAGCTTCTGTCTGATCGGAGTATGTGGCACGATGTGAGACTTCTTGACAGTGCCCTGAAGCGGAGTTGGGTCGCGAGTGTTCTCCGTTCAAGTCTTCCGATGCTTCTGTCGGTCTCTCCGTTTCGCACTCTCGAACAGCTTCACAGAAAGAGCAGATCGCTCGAGCCCATGCACACCGCAACGGATCCGTCTTGACGTGTTGCAGAAGAGGAACAGTTCGGGAGAGGATGTCAGTGAGGAACGGAACAAGTCCGAACGGGTTGTGGACTGCGATCGTCGCCATAGTCAGCACTATGTACCGATGCGGGCTGGTCGTCTGTCCTGGTGGGAACTTCTGAAGAATCGCGTCGACGACGTGGCTCACGAACCGACTGTTCTTGGCGAGAGTGACGAGCACTTCCATCGCAGACTCGGCCCATTCAGTGTCCGCGTCTTTTGTCATGTTCATCTCCTGAGTCGCCAGATTTATCACGAGCATCACAAGTTGCTCGTCCAACTTGGGAACAACGTCGTTGTCGTCGACACATGTGGATATCGATTGGAGCACGAATGCTCTTTTGAGAGCGCCGAGCTTCGGATTCTGCAGGAGGTACTGATGACACGCGGAGAGCAAGACGTTCGGCTGATGAGATCCAATCGTCTTCAACGACTCGGCCACCTCGTTTCGCACTGTTTCCTGATGCTGATACGTCGCGGCGGTGTCCAGAAGACTCATAACCAGGTCTGGAATCAAGATTTCAGAAGGAAATCTAAAAAGAAACAGCTAAAAACTAACCCAAGAGACTCGAAACCTGACTGTTTGTCGTCATTTTATCAAGAGTTTTGGTTCACATAGAGCGGAAGCTTCCTCCTGAAAAACGGCGGTAACCTAGGAGATAAGCGAGGGAAAAGAGGAGGAGAAAGCGAGAGGAATCGAGTAACAATGTGTATTTTCGACGGCGACGGCGGGCATGATGTGTGTTACGCAGACCAGTTTCCTGCGCGAAACGCCACTCACTGGCGGCATGATTTTGGCGTTTTTTACTATGCGGCGAATGAAAATGATACGACGATGATTAGTGGGAAGGAAGAAGGAAAAGCATACGAAAAGCGACGAATCGAGCGATATTTAATGGCAGCTCGCTGGCCGCTGGTTTCGGCGAACGAATCGATTGTTTCGTGTCGGTTTCCCGTCGTTTTCTATGTATTTTTATGGCTCTCGCACCCCGCGGCAGCCATTCACTTTTTTTGATAAATTATTGGTGGGGAGCACGAGGGGGAATGGAAAGGACAAGAGAGAAGGAAGACAATGTGGAATCAATAAAACGATGGGAAAAAAGTGCACATGGTTGTGCAAATACAACTGCTTATTTACTGCTTTGTGACTTGTGGAGAACACGTGGATCGGCGATGTTGAGACTAAAAGCCTACAGTAAACATGGCAAATTCATGAATATTTGAGAAGAAAACAAACAAATTTGCATGAAACTACAGTTCCCAAAGTTTTAAAGGCACATAGCGTGAAAACTTTTGCAGGTTTTGAAACGAAACCGAAAAACGTTTCTGAACATTTTTTTGTTTTTCAGCGTTTTATTTCGAAACGTGGGTTTCGAAACGAAAATTGAAATACAACCAGCTGCTGCAAATAAACAAAAATGTGCCCTGCACACCAATAAATGTGGCTCCAACAATGTGCTGTACTCTTATCGATTTCCGTCTACTGCCACCGCCATTTTCATTTTCCAACTTCCCAACCCCGCACGTCTTTCAGAGAGGCCGATCGATTTTCGTCTTGTGACAAACGAATCCGTTGTAATAATGAAGGTTTGTGTATGAAATTGTCATTTGATCTGAAAGCAGACGAAACGACGCACTTTTCTGTTCCAAATTTCGATTCGTCCGATGACTCACTTTTAGTCATGCCAGTTCTAGAAAAAAAAAAGTTTTAGAGAAGAGGGACCGCGAGTGCACAAGAACACAACATCCGCGTCAGTTTTAATCTGGCTGACGCTCTCTTTTTCTCTCTCGGTCTCTCTCTCTCTCCCTCTGTTTTGTTCGTCGTTCGCCTTTTCTGTGTGGACACAACCGCTCTCTCCGAATCGATTATTTCTTTCTTCACGCCAGATCCATTCAGAAACCGACAAAAGAGATGTCGTTGGGGACGTACGATGATGTTCTCGCCAAAATCACCGCCCCAGAGCTCTCCTCGGAGCATTGGGATGGAATTCTTGGCTTTTGCGATTTGGTAAGGACTCAAATCGATATATTTCACAATTATTTTTTTATTTTCAGATCAGTTCCGATTACGAGGGGCACCGAAACGGATTGAAAGCTTTGCGAAAGCGGCTCAACAACAGGGACCCGCACGTCATCCTGCACACGATTTCTGTGCTCGACTCGTGCTGGGCGAACTGCCACGAGAAGTTCCGAAAGGAAGTCTCATCGGCTCAGTTCATCAACGAGATCAAGGCTCTCTGCACTTCGGTGGGTGAATCTGGACAGTTTCTGTTGAGAACTGAAAGTTTCAGAGTCAGCGACAAGTTGGCGAGAAGATGCGATTGACTCTGAAGAAGTGGGTTGAGACCGAGTGCAAGGAGGAGCAGTCTCTTTCTCTCGTCACCACTCTTTACAAGAATCTCGTCGCCGACGGCTACTCGTTCTCTGTCGACGATCCGAAGAGCAAAACGAAGGCGGCCGACGCGAAGTTTGCGAATGACCCGAACTACGTGGGATCGGCGCAAGAGGAAGAAGAAATCGCGAAGGCGATCGCCGCTTCGTTGGCTGACGCAGAGAAGCAGGAGAAGGCGAAGAAGTCGACATCTTCTTCGATGTACCCATCGACGAAGTCGTCAAGCAGCCCGGCTGTTCAATCCTCGGTAGCCGCGGAGCGGAAAGTGAGAGCTCTTTACGACTTTGAGGCTGCCGAGGGCAACGAGCTCTCGTTCGTCGCCGGAGACATCATCGTGGTGACTGACGAGAGCAATCCACACTGGTGGACTGGAAGAATCGGCACCCAGGCAGGCCTCTTCCCTTCGAGTTTCGTTACTACGGATCTCGACGACTCGAAGTCTAAGCAATCGGAAGCGGCGCAGAAGACGCCTGAAGTCGTCGCCTCTATCAACGAAGCCGTCCTTGTTCGCTGTCTTCAAGTGTTGCACGAGTGCGATCCGACCGGCGATCGTGCAGATCCACAAGATCTGGCACAGCTAGAAGCTGCTTCCTACGCGCAGGGGCCTCTGATCGACGCACATCTGGCCAGCATCGATCGTCAGAGCAATTCGCTGGCACAGATAGATATTGCGATTCGCGACGTCCTCGCTTTGTACGACGATGCGATTCAGAAGGGAGGATTCCAGCCGCAACAGCAGTTGTATCAGATGCCGCAACAACAACAGCAGCAGCATTACAACTACCAGCAACCGGTAAGTAAAAATGTTTTCAAGTTTGAAATAATGTTCATTTGGTTTCAGCAGACAGGATACTACCCTCAGCAGCCCCAACAGCAGTATCCTCAGCAATATGCGGCCGCTCCTTCTGGCCAGCAGCAGCAACAGTACTCGTACCCTCAGAACCCGGCTCCACAGCAACAACAGGCTCCTCAGCAATGGACTCCGGCCTCGCAGCCACAGCAGCAGTACTGAACTTCCTCTGTGAATAACCCATTTGTATTATGGTCTCGTTTTGTGAACAGCGATGGTCCGCAAACACCGCCACGCTTTTTCCTGATTTTAACGTTGTGGTGTTTGCGGACCATCGTTGTTTACAAAACGAGGCCATAATACGAACACCCCCTCCCCCCTCCTTTGGTACTGTGATCCCCTTCCCTCTATTCGCATACTTCTTATTTATTTGCCTCTATCCACTACTCCCCACGTTCGCCTCGTTTTCTGTATAATTGGTATCTCTCGCTTCCCCGCCATAACACAAGGGTTCTGCGCAGAAAGAGAAGATTCATTTATTAAGTCATGTTCAAATACAGTGCTCCACATAATTATACGGTCAACCTGTTTTTGCGGTAAAACTCGAAAACCAGAAAAAATGGGGAAAAGGTTTGTATTGTCAAAACACGTTAGAGTGGCATGGTATTCAGTTTTTATAATCAGATTTCTATAGATATTTCCGAAAAATTCAATAATTTCGAAAAATCGTAAATATCACTTTTTCCGTTGCACATAATTATACGGTCACTGGTCCAAAACCAGGTTCAAAACGAAAAGTGATCATCCAAACTTTGTCAAACAGTCAATTTGGCCTCTTTTATGAATATCCATATTGAAAACTCGATGTGGAAAAATTATCGATGAGGTTCTGACCAGTTAGGTGCCATTCTTCAGTTATCACGCGTTCGAGGCCCGGTACTCTGTCATAAATTCGATTTCCTCCAAAAATCTTCTTTACCATGAATCCTCAGACATTCTCGGTGATGTTTATGACCAGAGAACACATCGGCCGATCGAGAACTCGGATATTTCTGTCCTGAACTCACTCGGTGGTACCGTCAGCCTGATGACGTGGCACTCCACCAAGCACTTCAGAGAATTATCGGTGGCAGTTTCAACACCAAAATGGTCTGAAACCATGTCTCATGACATATCCGTGCTCGGTTCTGTTCCGGTTCTCGAGACAAAGCAGGAAAAGTCAACTGATTGCCGCTCAAACCACCACACCTTCACTCTTCCAATTTCTTCGCTAATTACGCTCTCTACCGTTGAGAAACAGTTCAGTTGAGGTCACCCTCGTGTATTCCACGATTGTTGGAATGATATGAGAAAGGATAGAATTTGGTATTCACGAAGAAATTGGAAGAGTGAAGTTTTATGACAGAGTACCGGGCCTCGAACGAATTTATGACAGAGTACCGGGCCTCGAACGCGTGATAACTGAAGAATGGCACCTAACTGGTCAGAACCTCATCGATAATTTTTCCACATCGAGTTTTCAATATGGATATTCATAAAAGAGGCCAAATTGACTGTTTGACAAAGTTTGGATGATCACTTTTCGTTTTGAACCTGGTTTTGGACCAGTGACCGTATAATTATGTGCAACGGAAAAAGTGATATTTACGATTTTTCGAAATTATTGAATTTTCCGGAAATATCTATAGAAATCTGATTATAAAAACTGAATACCATGCCACTCTAACGTGTTTTGACAATACAAACCTTTTCCCCATTTTTTCTGGTTTTCGAGTTTTACCGCAAAAACAGGTTGACCGTATAATTATGTGGAGCACTGTACAATTACAAAAGGTCCGGATCGAAAGCGGGCATCGCGATGGAAGCGTTGGCGGGAGCGGATCGGATGGATCTCTTGCCCCAGCCACCTCCCCAGCCTCCGCCTCCCATTCCCCAGCCGCCGCCTCCCCATCTCGATCCTCCCCACGGATCGCCGCCGCCGCCCCATCCTCCTCCTCCTCCGTTTCCGCCCCATCCGCCTCCGAAGTCGTTGTCTCTGCCCCATCCTCCACGTGGCGGCTGTCTCGACGGATTGCTCTGGCGCACTTGAGCCACCGGAGCCACCGATCCGGCAGTGTTGCCGCACATTCGACGCAGCTCCGATTGTGTGTAGCAGCTGTTGCAGCTGGAACGACAGTTCTCGGCCATCCACGGGTTCTTCTGACACTCGCCGACGCGCGCCCATCCGGCACACGAACGGTGGTAGTCGACGCACGCTGAAAACGAGAGAGTAGGGACTAGGAAGCGTCCGACGGCCGAGCTCTTACATCCGTAATTGTAGTCCTCGGGGAAGCAGTGACCGCAAGAGACACGGCAGTTGCAGGCCATGTAGCCGACGTTGTTGCGGCACGCGCCCATGAGTCCCCACACGGCACAGCACACGTTCTCGTTGTAGCACCCGTCCGAGTTGTCGCACTGCTGTGCCGGAGAGGGCGTCGTCGTCGTCGTGGCGCCGCCGCCGGCACTGCCGCACTCCTGGGCACGGCTCCGCGAGCACTTGCTGCAGCTCCGTCTGCAGTTCTCCGTCATCCACAACTGGTTCTTGGTGCACTCGCCAGTCTTCGCCCAGCTGGCGCATTGGGTGTGACGATCGGTGCAGTCTGAGAGAAGGATCGGAAGGATCAGACGGAGAGGCGTCGGAAGACGTACCGTCGATCAATCGATACTTTGGTTTGCAGACGCCGCAGCTCGCTTTGCACCACTCGTTCATGTAAGCAGTGTTGCGGGAGCACTCTCCAGACGCCGCCCACGTGGCACAACACTGATTCTCGTTGAAACACGACTCCTGCGACTGGACGGGTGTCGGATTCGCAGGGGGCGGAGTCACTGGAGCCGCCGTCGGGGGCGGGGCGTTGCTCTGAAAGTGGGTGTGGTTTGGAGACAGAAGACGTCGTCGGGACGAACCGAGAGGACGCAGACGCCGTTCTGGCAGACTCCCGAGAAGCACGGATTCACGCGGAACTGCGAGCACTGGGCTCCTGGTCGGATGCGAGAAGCACAACGGGCCGCGCCGGAAGACGTGTCACAGAAGAGGAACCTTCAAAAAAGAATTCAGAAGAGGTGGCAGAAGACGTGCTCACTTTGAGCCGCAGTCGCCGCCGGCCGTGCAAGTGGGACGAGGCGCGTAGCTGTAGAGGTTGTCGGTGAACTTGTTCGAGAGGCCGTCGATGTTGCGCATCGGACTGAACGGCTGCATCGGCGACGCGCCGAAGTGCTGCGGCGAGGCGCACAGCTGGTTGTCGGGCGGGTAGGCGATCTCTCGATCGGCTCTCGACTGTCTCGCGAGACGCCACTGCTCCCAGACAAAGTCGATGAACGAGTGGTGGAGGAAGAACGTCGGATCGTTCGAAGAGGTCGCCGTGTCGAACATGTCGCCTCCCACGAAGATGTGCACGTTTCCGTGCGAATACTCGAGACAGTTGAAGTCCGTGCGGTACGGACAGCCCTGCTGCGGAGCCGTGAACGAGAGCACCTGGTCGATCTGCGTCTGTCGCATCACGAAATCGATGTCGTTCTGCGAGAGAGGCGCTCCTTGTGCTCCGACGGCTCTCTGGATCTGAGCCCGACCCGAGAGGGTCTGCCAGTTGACGAAGGGTCCCGAAGAGACCAGTCCCTGGGCTCCGGAGCCTCCGACGAGGTATTCCCTGCAACCCGATTGGCACTGAAACGAGCGTCTTTCCAGCGCGACTCACGTGAACATGATGGAGTCGGCGGGTCTCGGAAGCACACTGTCGAGGGTGGAATCCCAGTAGGGAAGGTTCACCGAGGGATCCATCTGTCGCAGAGCGAACTCGACCCTCTTCACGAACTCGCGATGCCACGGAAGGAAAGCCGGTCCCGAATGGGCTCCTCCGGCGGCCGACATCTGCGAGTGGATCCTTCCGATGCGATCGTATTCTCCGTTCTGAAGGAAGGAAGGAAAGGCATTCGAGGCGAGATCAGATTCTTTACGTTCTTGAGCCCCCGGAACGCAGCGTGCAGTCGGTTTCTCTCGTCGTCCGTCAGCATTCGGTACTCTTTCCGCACCGACTTTTGCAGCGGCTGTCCGTTCGGAAGGGTGCAGCCGCCGTTGGCAGTGGCCGTGCCGCGGAGATACGAGCACAGACACGGCAGATCCATGCACTGGTAGATGGTGGAGGCGATCGGCGCGAACTCGGCCGCCATTCCCTTGGCGAGTCCCGGCGGCAACGCGATCTTCTTCTTCTTCGACGCCTCCTGCAAGCAAAAGAAGGAGATCTTTGACCTACTAACTGCTGCCGTCCTTGACGCTCCCTCTCTCTCGCTCTGGCCTCTCAACTGACCCTCGCACCGCTGTCCCACTTGTGAATCTGACGGCACATGATCTTGGCAGCTTCGGTGGGAGCGCTGGCACACGGATCGTCCTGCGAGAGGACGGGAGCCGCGAGCAGCAGAAGACACGAGGCGGGCAGCAGCAGGTACCGCATGCTTCGAGGCCGGCCTACAAAGATCAGAAGATCAGGCTACGATTCGGAAGACCGCGACGACGAGGAAGCAACTTCTGACTTGGTCTCGGGAGATCAAACACGGGCTACTGTAGCGGAAAAGAAGACTGCGAGGACGGACTAGGAGATCTTGATTTCTTCGGCCTAAAGGGGGCCTGAATCCGAAAAAAAAGGCATTCTCAATCTACAGTCTTCAATCGAAACGTGTAGAGAAGAAGAGAGAAGGAACCACGAATCGGGTGGAAACCGAATTGCGAAAAAACAAAAACCTTCGTCGGTCGAAAACAAGAGGTTTGTCAGTCTCTCGACTGATAAAATGATCGAGAAGAAGAAGACGTCGATGAAGAGAAGAAGAAGAAGAGAGAACGATGATTTCTTCTTTCTCGCCGACGACGACGATCACGACGACGACGACGGGGTCATTTTTTGTAACAGTTTCTGTCTTTTTCTCTTTTCATCTTCATCTTCCGTCGAAATTCGCTGATTTCCACGGTAATGATGTCATCGGTGATCGGGAGCGATTCGACAATTGGACGAGCGCGACGATGAAGACGTCGCCTGTGAATCATCTGAAAATCTGATTCCAGACGTTTCTACACTGAACAGGAGATCAGGAATTGGCTTCTGAAATGATTCCATCTGGTTTCAGACTTTTTTCTCCAGGGTTGTCAACGGGCCGATTCTGAGCCGGCGCGGGCCGGCGAATATCCCCTTGTTTCTCGGAATTTTCGAACAAGTCAAATATTCTATGGAAAATGTAGATCTCGGCGCACTCTACAAAATGACGTTGAGTTCTCAAACTTCTATCGAGTACCAACAAAGATAGATCCGTTAACAACCCTGGTTTTCCCCACTCCAATGCCTGAAAAAGCTTGTCTGAAAAGGGGTTTCTCTCTCTGAATACGTTTATTTTCAGCCAACCATTTTCAGACGCGTTCTCAAACAAACCCGTTTTACGAGCCCTTGTTATCTCTTTGTTGTCCCGTTTTCGCCGATTGTCGGCCCCCCTTCCACACCCCTTTTTTCCGTGTTTAAACTTCGGCTTTCTTCTCGTTTCTCGCGCCCAAATCAGCCCGTATTTGTACTGTCCGTCTACGTGAAAAAGCGAACGAATCGCCGCGAAAACAAGCGCCCATTCGACCCCCCTCTCTCTTTTCTTCGCAATGCCCGTCCCTGCCAACGGTTCGTTCAGTCTTCTTAATCGGAAAAAGTAGAAGACGTCGCTTCCAGACTCGCCTCTTCGTCAGAAACAACGTCGCATCGAGCCGCTCGTGATGCTTGGCTCGCGCGATTACGGAAACTGGCGGAGCAACGGAGCAAGTCCCGCCGGCTCGCCGAGCGTTTCCTCCAACAAGAGCCCGCCCGTGTTTCAGACCGAAAAGAAAAGAGTTCACTGGCACAAGTGACCTCGATTCGTTTATTTTATTTCACACATCCTAATAAATATTCGCTCTCTCCATTTGGGAATTCGCATTGAGAGCGGCTGATGAATATGCAAAGTGAGCGCGAGAGTGACGAGTCCAAAAGGGTCGCGCCGAAAAGAGCGCCGAATCGGGGGTGTCACGGCGCGATTTTCGACGTGAACCCGTTCGGAAACTGATAGCGTGAAGTGTCCAAAGGGCGGCGAAATCAGTGGTGATGGCATCAGTGTTCAGTGAACAAAGACCGGAAGACTTCCGCCGAATCGACCGCCATGGTGAGCCGCCTTCCATCCCGATCCCCCCGGTGAAACGGGCGAAATTCAGAGCTTCGACGAAATCGACAAGACTTTCGGAACCAAAAACCGCGACCACGGGTATGAGCTGCTGAAGGCGCGCTACGACAAGGGCGAGCGCTCGGTCGAGGTGTTGTGGCGACTGGCGCAGTTCTGTCACGAGAAGTCGGCGTGCCTTCCGAAGGCGCAACGCATCGCCGCCATCAACGAGGGCATCAAGTACGGCGAGGAGGCGTGCCAGAAGGACGCCAACCATTTCAAAGCGCTGAAGTGGCTCGCCGTGCTCACCGGCCAGTCGACGGAGAGCATGGCGATAAAGCAGAAGATTGAGGGCTCGAAGAAGTTCAAAGAGCTGCTCGACCGAGCTCTTTCCAAGGAGCCTCGCGACACGGCGCTGCTCCATCTGCGCGGTCGCTTCAAGTTTACGGTCGCCTCGCTGACGTGGATGGAGAAGAAGATGGCGTCGACGTTCTACTCGCAGCCGCCGACGCACTCGTTCGAGGAGGCCAACGAGGACTTCCTCGCCGCCTACAAGATCAATCCGAAGTGGATGGAGAACACCTTCCACGTCGCCAAGTGCTACGTGGCGGTCAAGGACAAGACCAATGCGCGCAAGTACCTGACCGAGTTGTTGGAGATCGAGCCCTACTCGGACGCCGAGCAAGAGTTCCTCGACGACGCGAAGCAGATGCTCTCGAAACTCTAGAACCATCATCATCATCATCATCATCATCAAACCGGCAGCCATCGAGATAATTTCGATTCGTAAAAGAGAATAAAGGGAGACTTTCCCCCCGATTCACCCAGATTTCCCCCCGCCTCTTTTTGTGCATTTCATGAGCGCATTTCTCTAAGTAGCCATCAATCATTTGTCAAGAAACCGAAAACAAGGCGAAAATTATAAAATTTCAACAAGTGGCGGGGTGCTCCCGAGGGGCGCCGGCCGGCTCCTAAATGAAAAGAGGCAGCCCGCTTGCTATATAATGCTTTCCGAAATATCAATCATGCTCCGCTTCGCGCCTCTTTTCCTCCTACCGTAGTCGTTTATGAACCGAGCCGCGAGCTGCGTCCCTCGGGAGACGTTCCGTTTTCGAGTCGACTCCGCCTCCGGATCCGCAACATCTTGGCTCATTCGATCCGAGATGTTCTCCTCGATCGACTCGCTTCTCAAACTGCCCTCCTCCGCTCCCAATTCCTCCTCGTCTTCGCAAGAAGAGCCAGTCCCCAAGTCACCTAATTATTCGGCCAGCTGCTCCGAGGAATTGATGAAGATGGCCGAGAAAGCAGCCATGATGCAAGCAAAGGACCCCGTGGCAGACAGTTATTCCGTGTCGCAGAGTGAGTAAAATATTTTGACCACGGCAGGATTCGAACCTACAATCTTCTGCTCCGTAGGCAGACGCGTTATCCATTGCGCCACGCGGCCACAGTTTTCTCAAGAAATGAGCGAGTACACAAGCGTGCCCAATCCTCACCACTAACCGATCATTTGCAGCGCCGCCATTACACCCGCTCACCGCCTACACGTCTCTCGTGCAACCAGTGCTGCCACTCATCTACGATCATCTCGCCCTAACATGTAGGTGTCAGGTCAAAGAAAGCCGAAACAAATTTGTGACGTCTTCTAGATTCAGTGAATGCGTGGCAAGCGTGGGGCAAGATGAGACGACCTCGGACGGCGTTCAGCAGTGAGCAGCTGGTGCAGCTCGAGAAGCAGTTCTCCGACAATCGATATTTGAGCAGACCGCGACGGTACCAGCTGGCTCAGCAGCTCTCACTTTCGGAAACTCAGGTGAGCAAGTGCGCCCCACCGCACACCACTCGTACCATGTCGTTTTGCAGATCAAGATCTGGTTCCAAAACCGTCGGATGAAGAACAAGAGGTGTCCCACTAGCTCCGCCCCGCCGTCTGCAATTCCAGCGCCCTCCGACGGCGCTTCGTGACGCCGTTTCACTTTCTCTAATAAATCGTTTTTGTGTGTCTTCTTGTGGGAAACGCGGAAGCGCGCGACCGCAAAAACGCTGTAAACCTGCCAATCATGACACAAAAAATCGGATATCGCTGTCTTTTTTAGCTTATCAGCGGCAAAAAAACACGTTACCTGAGGGCGAGAACCTGCTTCTCAAGGGTATTTATGTTCGCGCGGCGGGCGCCTGGGGGTGCCCGACAGGCTCCGCCCCCATTATACGAGTGTTTCCATCCATTGTTTTTTGTTCAGTTGGGTCGTTTTTGCAGTAATTATGACATCCACCAGTCACGCAGTGCTCGTTTTCGTCACTTCCGTGTGCGGCGTCGCCGTCCTCTCGAGCCTTCTCGTCGCCGGATCGCTGTTCTTCGACGCGCAAGAGTTTCTGGAGACGTCGTTGGACGACATGGAATCATTCAAGGTTCGTTCTCTCGTGCTTCTTCATGTAGTCGTCGGATTGCAGCATTACTCGGACATCGCGTGGAAGGACATGATCTCGTCGAACACTTTCGACAGAAAGAAGCGAGAGGGCGCCTCGTGCGGATGTCCGTGTGCCGAGGGACCGAACAATTGTCCGCCCGGAGAGGCGGGGCCGCCAGGACTTCCGGGAGCTCCGGGAGCCGACGGAGAGGCCGGAGACGCCGGAAAAGACGGAAACGCCGGCTCGTCGCTCGTGTTCGACGACGAGAAGTTGCCGTGCATCAAGTGTCCCGCCGGAGAGCCCGGACCTCAGGGACCTGATGGAGCTCCGGGTGCTCCGGGAGCCGACGGAGAGCAGGGAGCGCCGGGAGCCGCTGGAAATCCAGGAGCCGTCGGAGAGCAGGGACCCGAAGGAGAGCCCGGAGACGAGGGAGCCGCTGGAGAGCCGGGAGCTCCGGGAGCGGCAGGAAAGAACGGATCTCGAGGATCGGGAGCTCCGGGACCAGCAGGACCGCAAGGAGCAGCCGGAGAGCCCGGAAAGGACGGAGCAGCTGGAGAGGCGGGAGCCGACGGAGCCGTCGGAAGCGAAGGAATCCAGGGAGCGCCCGGAAAGGACGGTGAGCCAGGGAAGGACGGAGCCGTCGGAGGAGACGGGGCTCCCGGAGCACCGGGACCGGACGCCGCCTACTGTTCGTGCCCCGCCAGAACGAAGATCGTCTTCGGAAGCGAATCTCCTTAGGTCTCACTCTGTAATTTATGTAATGAACGTTTGTGTACAAGCTCGACTTTATTATGGAACAAGAAGATGTGCGAAAGAGAAGGCGAGAAGAAGCATTAGAAGAGGAGATCGGAGGCGACGGCAGCAGCGAAAGGGGGCTCTAGTAGCACGTGATCGGATTGAAGAAACACCGGTTCCGCTCGATTATTTCGACGCGACGCTTCAGAAGGTCGAGCCCGCGTTTCGACCTGAAAGAGGACATTCATGGCATTCCGGAGCCCCATTCTAGGCGTCGAAAACATTGACAGGAAATCTTTTTTATGGCCTCAAAGTCTACTTTGACTCACCTGTTGTCCGCGTTATCGGCGTCATTCGAATTGGCGTCGGGGCTGATGTACCCCCGCGAGAGGCTCTCCTGATTCATGTCGTCGTAGGAGCGGAGGAACTGGAAACAGGAACAAAACATTCTGGGCTGAGCCGGGGATCGATCCCGGGACCTCTCGCACCCTAAGCGAGAATCATACCACTAGACCACTCAGCCGCGTGCGGTCGGGCGATCTCGCGGGCGGTTTTATCAGTGAGCGTGCGGGAAAAAGGAAAACTCACGAGACTGCGGAGAGGAATGGCGGCCGAAAGACTGCACAGGAGGGCGAGAAGGACGAAGAGCGCGACGCTTCTTGACATTTTGTGTACCTTCGGAAAGAGACGGGGCCTGCAAAAATTAGATGGAAATAAGATGGCCGGACGAAGATAATGGCGGCGGTGAGAGGGGGGTCCTAAACAACAACAAATACAGAATGTGTCTTCCTTCAAGGGGGACGAGTACTTTGGAGCGTTTTCGAAAACACCGACCGACCCACGCGGGTTACTGTAGTTTGTGCAGTGTCAGGGCTCAATGAGCACTGCCAATAATCGTACTGGTGCGGGAGAACGGCATGAAATATTCAGAGAAGCGTGATTTATTCTCCGCTTCTCTCTTATACTATACTTATCAGAAATTCCCGAGACCGCCCCGTCTTTGATAAAAAAGAAGGAAAAGAGAACGAGAGCATTTCATCATTCTCTGAAAGTCTCGACGATTTTCAGAATTTCAGAAAGATTTGGAGCTGGGGAGTGTCCTCCGCAGCACTTTATACGCCCATTTGTAGTCTCCTCCTTCCGCGCAGGGCTCGCGGAGCCCCCAGTGGGCGGGGCTTCGGAGAGTATAATTTGCCGAGCGGATAAGAGGATCCGCCCCGTAATCCGCGCGCGAAATTCGAATCTCGAGGTGCTTCTTTTCGGAAAAAAGGACGTACAGAGCGCACAATTAAGGCCCCGCATTTCCCACGTTCTCGGATGGAATTTCTTTGGAAACGAAATATGGTCGTTTTTGGCTCGGCGAGCAGCTGTCTCGCAATCCATTAGTGACGACTTCTTCGCTATATTCGGAGGATGCTCGTGTGTGGGGGCGCGCGTGCACGCCTTCTTTTCCACGCGTCATCTCGACATTCTGGCGCCCATCGAATGGGCTCGAAATGCACTCGAATTGCCAATTAGGAAGAGAGCGAAAAGGAAGGAGAGGGGAATGTTTTCGAACGGCACGAAACGGGAGACGGTACGGTTTCCCGCGTAAACAATGAACAAACTGTCGTATTATCAACTGCTGCGGCAGGTCAGAAAACGAGTATTCGAAACTGTGACCGGGTGGGAGGGACTAGGAAACCTACCACTCGGGAGGGAGGGACTAGTTTCCCCCACCAGGTGGAAGAGGTTTTGAATTGTGCGATTGTGAGGGGAGGAGGAGGAGGGCGGATTAGTGTGTCCGACTGGAAATGGATATGGGACGACGCTGCAGAATAGAATATCCCCTCATTTCGAGCCACTTCTAAGCGAATCCGGATGTGAAGTGGCCGAAGAGTTTTCTAGTCCCTCCCCGGCTCCCATAAACAAGCGAATTACGAACTGTTATCGCCGGCCGTCAAAACGTGTTGTTGGCAACAAACTGTAGTGCTCTTTTTGCTCCGTGGCTCACGGAGCACAATGAGCCGAGGTGCAGCACAACGAATTATTCATTCGAAATGGAGGCGGAAGGCTTAAAAACGGGGAAGGAACGCGAAATCAGAGATTCCGACGAATAATGTGGGACAAAACACTAATATCGAGTTACACGCAAAAACACACGTGGCTTCTGAAGACGTCACGTGACTCGTGACACGAGAGACCATCGTCGTTTTTATCATAAGTGGCGCCTCTTTGTGTAACGTCTGAGTCAGCGCGCCTTTCGAAACTACCAACAGTATCGTCGTACGTCTTCTGATGTCACTTCGAACTGTTTTCAGAAGAAGAACGACGACGATGGAGAAGAAGAAGAAGAAGACGTCAACACCAATCATCGTCGTCTTCTTCTTCTTCCGCTTCTTCTTCTCATTCTGAAGACGTGGGAGGAGGCCCAGAAGTGCATGTGTGAGGCTATACGGGCGGGCGAAATGAGGCGAGAACAAGTGTTTTGGAGGCCTCCTCCTTCTCCAGATGATGTGCTAATTCCGAAGCCACTTGATGGTGTCAACAAAAATTCTCGGAAGAAGAAGGGAGCAGCACGCACATATTGCCAGGAACGACCAAGAAGTATACGATTCGGGAGAGAAACGAAAAAAGCACGCTTTATCATTAGGAGGGGAAGCAATTATAGATCATCATCGTCTTCTTCTTCTTCCTTTCCTTCTCCGGATCGATACTGAGATCTCTGGATCTTCGTGGAACGTCTTCTGAAAGAGGAAAGGATTGGAGTCGTGGCGTACTGCCACTGTACGACTACTTCGTATCGTCTGCTAGTACTACAGGTGTGCCTACACGTCAATCCGTTCTTCCAGCTACATTCCCCCGAGTACATTTCTTCCGGATCAGCCGTCCACTACAACCCGCTTCTGACTCTCGACTCACTTCGTCTGCCGTGACTCGGACGTCACTCGAAACACAATTGACTGCGGCAGAAGGAGAAGACGTGCGGATTTGATGAGCAACCGGCGATGAGTGATGGCTTCGGAAAATGAAGCGAGATTTTCGGGAAGGCGACGTCTCCTACTCGTAGCGAGGGAGCAATTTGAAACAAAACAGACAATTGAACAGGGATCATAGAAATATAAAACAAAAAACAGCGGGAGCACTCGTGTCAATTCCTCGCAGGTTGCTTCTTCTTTATCGCGTCTTTCGCGTTCGAAACGAACATCTTGATCAGATACTGTAAGAGAGAAAAATCATTATATGGAAGGAACATGTTCGGTTTCTCACGTTCACACGGTCCATGTAGACGCAGCACTGTCCGAAGTTCAGGTTGGGTCTTTCTCTTCTCAGACGCTTGCAAAAGTTCCGAAGATGCTTCTCCATGTCCTCGAACGCCGCTTCAATCGGAGCCTTCGGGTCGTTGAAGTAGGACGGTCGAGGCGGTTGTTCGTAGAAAGGCGCGACCGGCTCGAAGTCATAGCGGGCCCTCTTGCAGTACAGATAGTCGTGGTCCTCTTCCGGATCGAACGGCCGTTCTCTCCATAACCGTTTCGCTTCGAGCAGAGACTCCAGGTAGTCGTTCCGTTCTTCCAGTTCGTTTCGAACGGACGTCAGGTCGTTGGAGGAGGACGAGGAACAGTTGTGCAAGAATGCACTCGGCTTCTCTTCCATGGCCGATTCCGAGTTTTCCATCTCATACTCATAATCATCCAATGGTTCCTCTTTGACGACGAACTCGTCGAGTGGCACAGATTCATTCACAATCGGCTTCTCTTCCGTATTCCTCGCTTCAAGTGTGTTCCTTTCTTTTTTCGGTCTGAAATGGGAGTGTTAACCATCTGGAAGGAAGAGTAACGGACTCACAAGGTAACTCTCGAGCGACTCGGACCGGGCATCTCATCGAAAAACACTTTCGGCTTGCGCGCCCGCTTCGGAAGCACTCTTTTTGCGACCGGACTGCTCTCGGCTTCCTTAAACCCGGCCTGTTCGTACACATCGACCTCTTCATCGGTCCCCGATTCGTCACAATCGGATATGCGCCATGTGTCCGCGGGTCGTGATTTTACAGGCGGTTGTGGCGGCGGCGTGCTTCGATTGGGCGTTACTTTCCGGCCGAAATCGAATCTCTTGCCTGTCTCGTCCTGTCCACAAGCGTATCGGATCCTGCCATCCGACAGAAGCACCAGATGATCGGTTGCATCCTTGAAACTAGAAAACAACGGAACTTGAAACAACAGGGGGAACACATGTACTCACAGTGGGATCAAAGAGTCCTCGACGGGCCTTTTGAGGCAGAAGTAAAGAGCAATCTTGGTGCTCACGTGGAAGTCCATCAGGCTCAGATCGTCGAGAAGCTCGTTTGTGAAGCTGGAAGGAAGCTAGCTGATTCTCAACTTTGAATCGAAGGAAGGACTCACTGATGACACAAACTCTGCCACGTGCGCGTCGTCTCGTGTTCCTCGGCGAACTTTTTCCAGAATAGCCATCCGGTGAGCTTCCTCGAATCACCCGACGGTCTGTCTCTCGCGTGCCGAACCACGTGCTGCCAGATCTGTTCGTCCTCCTCTCTCGTGTAAGGGACCGTGTCTCCCGAGATGTTCGGGTGAAGGAGCGAAGACGTCTTCTGCGTGGACGAGATGCCGATCGTCGTGTCTTCGTACGGCCGAGACTGCAGAACGAGGTGCTTCGGACGGTTCGGATAGTCGACGACACGTCCTTCGACGTCCAGTTCTACACCCGTCTCGTCGATCAGTCTGGAAGTAGTAAGAGCAGTTCAGAGAAGCGAATTCTGTGACTCACTGCTGTCTGAACTCCACCGGCACGACGTAATTCAGAGACTGATAAATGGCCGCCTTCGCCTCGATGTCAAATGGCATCTTGTGCAGATTCGGCACCAGCATCCGGTTGTATCTGAAGCCTTTCATTCGGAATCTTTTAATCTGACCTTCTTTCCCTCACCTCCCCCGGTACGTTTCGGGCGTTCTGTTTGTGTTGATTCCGTAACTCTTGTACTGTTTTTTGAACTTGTTCCATGTCGTCGTCCCGTTTATCTGGATGTTTTCCGTCTTCTGGATGTAGTCCAGAACGAACTGCCACATGATGCCGTCGTCGAACTCGGTGAACCGATTCCAGTTCTTCCTGTGTCTCTTCGTGAACTGCGCGTCTTCCTCGCGATCCGTGTCTGGGTGCACGATGTCCCAATGCGTGAGGGCGGTGCTCCCGGTGATAACGCCATCCTCGTTTATCTCCGCTCCGAACGTCTCGACGAACGTCGTCCAGATCGCTTGGTTCACCTTTATGTCGAGTCCGTAGTAGAGGTCTACCTTCTCCGAAAGCGTCAGCCCTCGCATAGCGTACAGTCTTGGGGACACCAAACGATAGCTGAAACGGGAAGAAGTGATAAGGGAAAACGGACAGGGACGACTCACTTGGCTCGGTAGGCAGTGGCTTCTCTCCGCAGATCGTGCAGCTGTTTGTACTTTTCCCACAGGTGCAAACTGCTCACCTCGACCCTTCGTTTCGCCACCCTTCCCTGTCTTTCTCCGGAACGACTGGTGATCTCGGAGAGCAGGAACTTGAAGATGTGCAGGGTCTCGGTGTGAGTGAACGAGTCTCGTTGCTTTTGCGATGTCTTCTGGCGGTTTTCCGATGCGCGCGGAGCCGGACTCTGATTCTCGTAGATCTCGTCGTTCATGTAGTCGTACTCGTATTCATGATCTTGGTACACTTCCGTCCCTGGTTCCGGACCCAGATTCAGCTGACAATCGACCGGTTTCTGCTCAACATCGGATTCGGAATCGACGAAATTCATCGATTTTTCTCGTTTACCTATCCGGCGAGTAATCATTTTTCGCCTGCAAAAATTGAAAAATTGGGAAAATTTGCAAAATTATTGATTTAAATTCAAATTTCAAACGAATACAGGTTTCGAGCTAACAAAAAAGTATTAAAAATGGTTTCCTAATAGTAATTAGTATGTTTTATTTCTCGGAAACTAGGCAAGAATATTTGAAAACTGAGAAAAAAAGGAAAAACCGTTCAATAGCGAAAATCGACTGATGGCAGAGCAACTGCGTCGACAGTTCGGCCATGGAGGTTTCTAGGCCACGCCGGGGTTTCAAATCTGCCAACATTGGCAGGTGCGACAAAAAGATCTGTTTTGAATTCGGAAAAAAGAAGTGGACGCCAGTTTTATCAGAGACCAAAGTTACATAAATAATTAGGAAAATAAGTTGAAAAAGCAGAGTGAAGCTCGATTAAAGCGAAAAGCGAGGGGGAATGTGTATTATACAAGGTGTTTGTGAACCGAGATTCTTCACCGTCTCCTTCTCCGTCTCTTCTCGTTGGGAGGCGTCGGAGGGCCGGCGAAAGTGCCGATGTGTTGCTCGTTGTCGTCGTCCTCCGTCTCGTGGTGCATCGCGCACGCGAACAGCATGTTCCACACCGGATAGCACGCGCAGCACAGCAAGAAGAAGTGCATGGCGCCGAAGAGGACGTGCTGACGGATGAGGTGGTGGCAGAGCTGTGCGGCGGTCGAGAAGTCCGACTGGTTGATGTTGAGGGTTTTGCCGACGAGCTGCGGGACGTTGGTCACTCCGTACGTGAGGACTCCGATCGGACTAAGCACGGCGAGCACCATAGTTCGGAAGACGCATCTCTTTCTGGAACGAACGACTACATTCCTGATTTCATTGGGATTCTCACTTCTCCCGTGACTCGAACGTCATCAGGAATACAATGGGTACGATGACAGCGGATGAGAAGACGGCGAGTCCGAAGTTGATGAGCGAGAGGCAGCCGACGATAAGCGACGACTCCAGAAGACACAACATTCGCACACTTCCGATGCTCTCAACTGGTTGTCTGAAACGGGAACGATGTAGGAGGGAGAACCGACGTGTTCTTACTTCCAGAAGATCACCAGGCCGATCGGGGTGGCAAAGAGGATCACGAAGATCGGAATGAGCGGAAGGGGCGGAGTCAGTTGTCCATCGCATCCGTCGACGCCGAAGAAAGGGAACTTTGTCCACTGAATCACAAACTCCGTGCCGATCGTCTCGAAGATCCACGCTGTCGAGACGTAGAGAAGGAAGCCGATCAAGTGGAGAACGAGGTACATGAACGGCATTTGGAACACCTTCAGTTTCGTCCACTCGTAGTAGGCAGAGATGAGCAACGGAACAATCAGGATGCCCATGATCGGCATGTAGAAGGCCACCGACGCGAAGTGCATGTCGTCGGACAGAACGTACCTGAGAATGCATGGAAATCGAGGGGAAACGAGGAAAGAACGGAGGGCAGGAAACTATGAACATCTCGTGTTTTCGATGTTCGGCGTCAACAAATCATTTGACCTTCTGTGGGCGCGCGCGCAGAGAATAGGTCAAAAAGCGTTTCTCTCTTCTTTTTGCTGCGCCAGACTCACATAAAATAGCTCTGGTGGAGTCGCTCGAGCACGTTGTTCAGCATACGAGAGACCTCCTCGATGAACTGCCCCGACTGCCGTTCGCTGTAATCGTGGCTCAGTCCGACAGTGAGACCCTGAAAACGGGAAAAGAATGAAGAGGGGGGAAAATAAGAAGGAGAGGGAGCAAGCAAACACGAAGGGCTCTCGGCTCGAGTCGGAATTGGTTTCCCCTTCCTTTTCCGTCCTCATCATTATGAGTTGGTGCGCAATAGTGCAATGGCGTGTATCACAACCCCAAAGAATGGCTAATGAAACCCGGCACAAAAATGCGAAGAGGAGAGCGGCAAGAAGAAGAAGGAGAAGGAGAAGTAGGATGGAAGGGCGTGAAGGACGCGTTTTACGAGCAGAGAGCACTCCGGCAGATTCGTGTCTCGCCTCACCTACTAATCCCACCCGACGTCTGTCCAAAACGACTCAACTTCGCCCGTTTTATAGGCCTTTTCGGGGGGTGCGTGCCGACGCGTGCCAGCTCACTTAATCATAGCCTTGTGCCACCGAGTGCCAAGTGTCTTTTAATCAAGCGTTGCGAGCCCTTCTGACCCGATCACGTCCAAACAACGAGTTTTCTCGGAAGTATGTGGAGGGACGTGCTCTCACCTGCACTCCGTACTTGCCCATGACACTGTGGATCCCTTCGATCGAAGTGAACGCCTGCGTGTAAATTGCCTTGAGCGGAACTGTGAACGGCGAATTTTCCATGTACGGGGACTGAAATGCCGAGATGAAACTAGTCTCTAGAAGCTTTTATTAATCACCAAGTGCCTGTGGATCGTTCCGAATATGGCGACTTTCGAGACGTGCTTCGAGTCGGCGATTTTGACGATTCCATTGAAGACGTCCAGATTGACCTGTTGTCCATTCAGCCCGTTCGTTTGCAGGTTCACAATGTGCTGTCCCTTTACTGCCATTCCCGAAAGATCGTAGACAACTCCGGCGATCAGGGCTCCCGTCTGCGTCTGGATCTCATCCGCCTCAACGGCTCGCTTCCTCGAGCTCTCCGACGAAATCGATTCGATCTTTTGGTACTTGAGCAGGAAGGCGTCCAGCGCGAAAGCGGCATGTTCCAAAGAAACATCCGCATCTTCCGAGGCTCCCCCGTCGACGAAAACAAAGACAAAGTCCCGTGCCCAGTAGACTTGCTCTTTCGCAAAGTCGACGAACGAGAGCATCCGCGATATAATCCGTCGCGCACTTTCCGATCTTCCCAACTGCACGACGATCAACTGCGCCTCTGCTCCGTCGTTCCGATGTCCTCGCACGAATCCGTACACGTTCTCGCCGCTCATCGGAGCTCCCGCCACTTTCGATCGCCATTTCTGGGTGAAACATTGCAGTCCGAACGAGGAGAACGTGTCCACAATAAACGCTTGCTGCGATTTCGTTCTGAATTCGGTCTGTTCGATAGAGCGCGTTTGCACTGTGCCTTGACTCACTTCGGCAGTTCGCTGAGTTTTCTGTAAATCTGAATCGCGACTCCGCCCTTATCGAATTTCGGCGTCACGAGCCCGGGCATCAAAGAGTGTTCGGATATTCTGAAAGCTTCCATTGAGATTGCAAACGCGCTCCAATGTGAAAAAGAAACCTCGTGACTTCCATGTTGGCTGGATCGAAACACCATTGCGAATAGAAGAAAGCGGCCACGTAAGCGAGGATCAGAGCCACTTTCCGGAATCGGAGCACCCGATCGAGGAACTTCGGACGCGTCAGACCGCCGTCTTCGGCGATCTCCAGAGCCATCGCGGCTCCTGGAATTCACCCTTTCCTGCGGATTTCGAGTGCTTTGAACCAAATATAAAACCAAGATTTCGATGAAAACAAGTGAATATTGTAGGTGAAAATTGGTGATTTTTAAGGTAAAACTTCATTTTCTTTTTATGCTGTGCAATAAATTCAATATATATGGGAACGAACAATACTCGTTGGGGAGCTTAAATTAAGTTTCTGGCGACAATGAATAGAGATTAAAAGAGAGAAGAGCAACAGAAAAAGAGAGATAATTGACCCGTTTGTAAGGAACTAATCTGATTAGATTTTAGGATTTTTTCACATGAAAATTCACAAAGATAGAAGAAAATTGGGATTCAAACGGAGTACTCGAAAGTGGGTCTCGCCAAGAAAGGATTCGCCAGCGGGTTGAACCAACGGACGCTGAAAGGGCCCCCGAAGACGAGCTGCATATTTTTCCACGAATTGTTCCTTTGTCGTTCCTCCTCGAAAGAATGTCGGCTGAAATGTTTACATGGAAGAGATCCAGAATCCGAACGAACCTCTTCAACGACTCGATCGTAGTCTCGTCGTTGCAAATCGAAGATATTTGCGTACCGAACATGACGGCGGTGAAGATAGCGAAAAGTATCGACTCGAAGAGCAGAAAGATAAGTAGAAGCGTCGTTCCTGGTGGAGTCAACGATGAGCATCGTTGCCATTCGGCGCCGACGCACAGAACAAACTGCCAGATGCCCCAGTACAGTGCATGCATCGATAGGAGTGCAATGTACATCTGAAGTATAAGGAGTGCGTCCTCCGACCTCAATTAGAAAGGACTCACTGTGAACAAGACGAAGAACTTCTGGTTTCCCTCTCCGACACAGTTGTTGACCCACGGACAGTGGTGGTCCATCCTTCGTATGCAACGCTCGCACACCGAACAGTGATGAGCACGGTCAGGTTTGATGCTGGAACACTTCTGACACTTGTAGATGGTCGCGTGGTCAGTGAGCAGCTGCAATCTTTGCACCGACTCTTCCGTGCAGTCGCCCTTCGCCACAGCGCCCGGATCTGTCATCATCGTCTTGAGATGACTGACGACGGCGAGCACGGAGAACGTTTCGAAGAGCGCGAAGTTGAACGCGGTGTGGAGGGGGTACTGTTCCCACGAGTAGAGCATGACGAGGAAGACGCACACCTGTCCGTAGGCGATCAGCATCCATGTGACGACGGCGCACATGATGCCGCACGGATCGCGCACGCACCACGACCTTCCGCAGCAGTTCGTCTTCGTTTTGATGAACACCGTCATTCTATTTCACTGCTCGCCGATGTTGTCGATTGACGCCCATCAATTAGTTTCGCGGTTCTGAAAGAAAACGAAAATATCAGTCGGAAGGAAGAAAGGGGGGAATTTTGACGCGTTCTGACGCCTGTTTTCGAGCCCTCGTTGCCTAGCGCCGTCAGAATTGTGGCGCAAACAAAAGGGAATTCAGTAGAGAAACGCGAGGATTTTCAGGCGGAAACCGCTCGATTATTCATGAAGGGGACGAGAAAAAGAGGGCGGATGCGAGTTAATAGAATCGCAATGTGTGTGGATTTATGAGATTACCCACTCGAACGAAGGAAATTGGAGATTGAGAGAAGGAAGAAAGAACGCTCAATTTCATTCTTCCCTCGCTACCACCTGGCCACGAGTTGTAAACGAACTAAACGAGCTGATATTCATGAAAGATTGAATAAAGACAAAGGGTGGAAATGGGGTTTGGAACGCAACTGGATACATATTCCCGACGACAAGCGGCTCATAAATATTCAAGCTGTACCCACAACCTCTCATTCTCTTTCTCTCTTTCTCCGCCTCTTCAATTATTCTAATGGGACGGCTCTCTCGCTGATCCAATTCAGTGGAAAAAGAAGAAAAAGTCACAGAAAACGGAGGTAATCGGAAGGGGGCGGAGTTTGGAGCCGAAAGTCGGAAGTATCAATCTTCAGCTGGCTCCAGCAGAAGATGAAACGCATCGAAAAGTCGCTGGACGGACCGACGGAAGGACCGAGAGACACGCGGCCGGGCCGCCGCTCGCCACTCTCTGACTGTCTGCGTCACTCGCTCGACCACCGTGTCTCGCCGACTCGCGACTCGCCGAGCTTCGTGTTCGCGTATTGTAAAGAGAGAAAAAGGGAATAACGGGGCGACGAGAACCACAGAACGAACGAGAAGCGAGAGCAGCGGAACACACTCGAAAAGTCGCAACTGTGTGCACCCGGAACGGACTCTGTGGTTGACAAAGAAGCTGAAGCAAATGCGCGGTTGAAGATTGCTCAAAAGATGCTCGAGGTTTGCGCGGATAATTTCAAAACGATGAGCAACTCACGAGAAGAACCACGTGTCACTGTGTTCCAATCGATTTTCTCCCACGTCAACTGCCGTCTGCAACTTTTTCTGGGTTACTGGTCACGTTTTTATTCGGTTTATTCCAGATTTCGATATCTTTTTAGATCTCTTCAACTATTTTCTTGTGGGCTCACAACACAATAGCCGATAAATATATTGTTTATTGAGGTTATTTCAGCTTCGAAAATCTCTTGCGACATTATTATCAGTTTGGGAAAATTGTATGAAGGGGAGATCTTCGAACGATCTAATCATAAGAAGTGTAGAACACAATAGTGGGAAACAACATAATTTAGTTTTTTTTCTTGTTGGTTTTTGGGAAGGATACATCCAAGAGGGATTCAGATGATGTCCGCGATGTTCATCGGCATCTCGTCGATTTGGGTCGAGTAGTACTGCTCGATGTCTCTGAGGATTCTGACGTCGTCTTGTTTCACAAAGTTGATGGCGACTCCCTTGCGTCCGAAACGTCCGGAACGGCCGATGCGATGAATGTACAGCTCACGATTGTTCGGAAGATCGTAGTTGATGACCAATGAAACCTGCGGGACGTCGAGTCCACGAGCCCAGACGTCAGTGGAGATGAGCACTCGGGTGGTTCCCGCACGGAACTCCTTCATCACTTCGTCACGATCCTTCTGTTCCATCTCTCCGTGCATCGAGGAGACAGTGAAGTTCGCCTCCTTCATCTTGTCGGTGAGCCAGTCGACCTTCCTGCGGGTGTTGCAGAACAGAACCGCCTGAGTGATGGTAAGCGTGTCGTAGAGGTCGATCAGAGTGTCGAACTTCCACTCCTCACGGTCGACAGCCACGAAGAACTGCTTGATTCCCTCGAGAGTCAACTCGTCACGTTTGACGAGGATGCGGATCGGATCCGTCATGAACTTGCTCGTCATCTCGAGGATCTCGTGAGGAAGCGTGGCAGAAAGCAGCACGACCTGGGCACCTGGAGGCAGATAACGGTAGATGTCGTAGAGTTGCTCCTTGAATCCTTTGTTGAGCATCTCGTCGGCCTCGTCGAGCACGAGGAGCTTGATTGCGCGAGTGCGCAGGTTTCGACGCCGGATCATGTCGAAGACACGTCCGGGAGTACCCGAAACGACGTGCTGGCCGTAGTCGAGCTTGCGGATATCCTCTCCGAGATTGGTTCCTCCGATGCACGCATGACACTGCACATTCATGTAATCTCCGAGAGCGAGAACGACCTGACGAGGATAATTATAGATGATCGGAGTGGTTCGGAAACACTTACCTTCTGAATCTGCACCGCCAATTCTCTGGTGGGCGACAGAATGAGCGCCTGTGTCTCTCTGACTTGCGTGTCGAGCGACTGAAGGACGGAAATCGAGAATGTCGCTGTCTTTCCGGTTCCAGACTGAGCCTGCGCGATGACGTCGCGAGCCTTCAAGATTGCCGGAATGGCTCTTTGTTGGATCGCCGACGGTTTCTCGAATCCGTATGCGTAGATTCCACGGAGAAGATCTTCGCGAAGACCCATTTTGTCGAATGTTGGAATCACGTTGACCTCTTCCGAAGACTCAAATTCCACTGTCGCCATGTCATCTTTTTTGTTACTGGGTCCAGCCATGTTGAAACCTGAAATCGATTTTAAAAACTTGAAGAAAAGCACAAACAAAAAAACAAATAGAAACTCCGAAAGAAAATACGGAAAAGTGTGAAAAATAGTATAGAAACAACGAGAAATAACATAAACATTCAATTTTATTGTACCATACACAATATTTGTTGTTTGTAGAAGATTGGTGTTGGGGGCGAGAAAAAAAGAGGAAAGTCAGAAGCGGACTCAGATTGGGTCATTGGGGCTAGCAATCAATAGTGTTACACATACAGAGAGTGAGAGCGAAAGAAAATAAATAGAAAATATAGAGAAGGGAGTGGAGACAGGAACCACACGCTCTCAATCTGACAGCAGTCATCTACCGGGGTATCGTGTTAAAAGGCCCAAACTAGACGAGAAACGGAGGTGGAAGGGACCGAAAAGTGAATAGAGAGAGGAAGAGGACAGTGAAATGAAATTAAAAAGGGGCGGGTCGGGAGAGGCGATAGGAATGAAAAAGGACTGTGGCAGCCGGCGGCGTGCGTCTAGAAGAGGCGCCCGAGGATCAGTCCGATCAGAAGCGCGGCGATGACGATGAGCACCACCTGCAGGGACGGGAACGAGCCTTCAGCGAGAGTGCCGTCCGACTGCGACTGCTGCAGCTTGCGGTTCTTCTGAATGAGCTCTTCGCGTGAAAGCGGTCCTTCCTTTTCACTCACCTTCAGCATAACATCGATCTCTGCCTCCAACCCTTGCACCTTCTTGTGTAATTCATTGTTTTCCTCGACCGACGTCTTCAACGACTTCCGCAATGAAGCGACTGTTCCGTCCTGAGACGGGACGTTTGCTTGATACGAACTTCCGAGTTCTCTGAAAGAACAGACAAGTGTTGTATCCCATTCTGGATCGACTTACTGTGCCTGCCCGGCTGAGAACGTCTCCTCTTGTCCGTTGAGCAGAAGGGTCTTGTTCTCATCAACGACTCCCGGATTCTTTTTGTCAACGAACGTGACCATCAGTTTGCTATAGGTCAGATCTGACGGTTCGATGACCTTCCAGATCGATTCCAGATCTGAAATGTCTTCCGACGGCGCCACACACGACTGCACCATGAACTTGTGACGTCCCGCATCGGACGGGATGCCCTCCAGTGGCTGCAGCATCACAGTGATGTTCTTCGAGTCTCCTGCTCTCAGAAGACCTGAAAAAACAGTTGAACAAGGCAGAAATCAGAAACTGATGACTCACCAGAGTTTGGACGCACGCAGTATTGCTTCGGGGCCGTCGTTTTCACCTTGAAGCACACTGGATTTGTCGTCGTATTCTTGAGCGCCATGTGGGCGGTGACGACATCAGTGAATGGTCCGGTGAAGACTAGTTCCCGATTGGGAGTCACTTGGAGAAGGCTGTGCTTTTCGGCCATTATTCCTGCAGAACAAAAAAACTGAGTTGGGGAGGAATTTTATGCGAAAAAGACGAGAAGCAAGCAGGAGAGAGTAAGAGCAAGGGAAACTTGGAGTGTGTTCACAATCTCGCGCGTTATCAGTCGCGTTTCAACAGTGCTTAGTGCCGTGTTTGCTCTGCCGAAAACCTATGGGTTTCGTGTCGATTTTTCTCAAAAAGCGCGTTGGAACACGTGGGCCTGGTGAGGAGGGCAGCTGGTTGGGGCCGCGAGCGAATGATGAAAACAGAAACAGTGATGAGTTTGTTTATAAAAACGAGAGAGGAATCGATTGATGGAGACGAACGAGGTCGGGGTCGAGATTGGAAAAACGGAGCGATGCAGCAACAGAAACCTCCGCAGCAGCAGCTACGAAGACGACGTCGGCCGAGAGGAGCGAGAGACGTGGAGAGCGCGTGCGTTGTGGGAGTATGGTCAGAGACGCAGACATGTGTCTCCCGTCTCTCCACGAAGGACCTTCTCTTGTCGAGGCCTCTCGTCTCACTGACTTATAATTCGAGTGCGTGTGTGTATGTGTGTGCGATGCGATGTGTGTAAGAAGGAGGAGGGTGGGGCCGTGAGTGTGAGCGAGCGAAAAAGGCTGACAGGGCACGTCGAGAAACAGATGAGAAAGGGTGGAAGGAAGAAAGGCTCCAAAAGCAAAGGACGTCGAGATGAATTGGAGCTCTGAGAGGAGATGAGCACGGCGGATTGCGCAGCCGCTCCGAAAAGGTCACTAAAGCATTAGATGGATGGATGGGAACGAGAATGAATTCATTCAGAATTTTAGGTTTTCCCATCTCTCGAAGAGTAAATAAGAAGGAAAAATTATTTGTTTTACTACTGGGAGCCAGGAGTAAACACGCTGCTCTGAAACCAGTCGGAGACTTCGATCACGCAAAGGAGGCGCATTCGAGAAACGAGGCGCACGAAGGTTTATTCTCCATGACAACGTGCTGCTCGTTTCCCTTCTCCCACATAGACATCGAGTCTTCCACAGGAAATGAGAGAAAAATGAAGTTGGAGCCACGGGGCAAATGACTGGGAGACAATCAATCAAATGGCGGGTTACAACATGATTTTTCGTCATTGGCAGTGGAAATTGATGCTGTCTTTTTAATGTGAAAAAATAAGATATTAACAGTGACAAGTGAAATAAAGAGAAAGTGAGCAGATAAACTGCAATAGATGAGAATCGATAGTTTCGGGACATGTGTTTTCTATTTTGTACTTCGACGAAACATTTTTCACAGACTGAAGCAAATTGACATTACAAATTGGAAAAGAACATATTCTAAACAAATCAAACGCAAAGGGGGATCAGAAAAAAGGAAACGAAAATCGAGAAAATGGAAAAAAAAAACGAAGATGCGCGTCGAATTAAATGCCCAGTCCGCAATCGTCGGCGCCCAAACAGTTTTGGCGCAAACTTTAAAACCTCATTTTTCCAATTCCGTTCTCCTTTTCGTCAGTTCTTATCGATTTTTTACAGTTGGAAAATTCCATGTCCGCTAAGTTTCCAAGACAAATAATATGGGAAGAAAACTGTGCTGCTCTCGCCGATCCGACATTCCAAAAAAAGTATCAGCTGGAGAATAACATTATTGGAGAAGGTGAGAGAAACAAAAAGAGCGACGTAATCAATCGATACTCACAGGCTCGTTCGGCTCGGTGATCAGTGCGATCTGCCGAACGACTCAGGAGAGGAGGGCAGTGAAGGCGATCCGACGGATAGACAGGGTGAACATGCTCGCCATCGAGCTGGAGCTGCTCACCGAACTCGGCGGCCATTTCAACATCGTCAAGCTGTATGGGTTCTACAACTGCCAGGCGTCCGTTGCGATAGTTCTGGAGTTCTTTCCGCACTGTACCACTATAGAACTACTTATGGTTTCGAAGAGCAGTCTCACATTCGCGCTGGAGTACTTCCGCAATCTGCTGCTCGCCGTCTCGTACCTTCATTTGAACGGCTACGTGCATCGAGACATAAAACTCTCGAATTTCCTGTACTGCTCCTATACTCATCGGTTAGATTCAAACGGAAAGAATGAGAGAAATAGAACGCGTTTTCAGTTTCCGATTGGTCGACTTCGGACTGGCGGCAGTTGATCGATCGAATATCGAGTGTCCCAGAGTGAGACAGAGAACGGCTAAAGTGATTCTGAAAGAGAGTTTGCAGGAGGTTGCGGTGCATGCGATGGAGAGGGAAGCAGAGTGCTCGTCGTGTCAACGGACCGACGTGCTCTGCATTTTCTGCAAAGGAAAACCAAAAAGAGACACGTATCAAGTGGTGGGGTTTTCTTGATTCTTTTGAAATCACACTATTGCATTTACAGGTCGGTACTCCGGGAGTTCGGGCTCCTGAACTGCTCTTCGGCATCGGGTTGAACAGCACCACGATAGACATCTTCTCGTGCGGAATAGTGCTGCTCTCGTTGATATGCACCAAACATCCGTTCTTCATGCCTAAGGATGAATCGGAGAACATCATGAATCTGGCGTTCCTCCTCGGATCCGAGACCATCGAGATGGTGACTCTCCTTAGCTTGACTCCCTCCCAACTTCTTAGTTCCAGATGGCCAGGCAGGAAGGAATGCGGGTGACCATTTCCGAAAAAATGCCGCCAGTCGACTACTACAAACTGATTCTTATCCTCCGATTCGGATTCGCGGAAGTCGCCAGAAACTATAGCAAGTTGGCCAATTCGGGCTGTACGATGTGCGTCGCGAGATCCTTCAACAACGTCGGCAACGTCTGTTTCTGTAAGAGTTCCCTCCCAAATTTGAAGACAAAAACACGTGATTTAGGCCGAAAAAACTACAAAACAGACATATTTTCGACTGGACCCAACCAGCTCGATCTGATTGAAGTCTACGTGGATCTGCTCTATCGAGCACTCGAGGTATGCAAAGCGGTCGCGCTGCGGTCCCTGACAGCTAGATTCTTTTCAGCCGGACCGATTCAAACGATACAATGCGGACCAGCTGCTCCGAATGATCGACTCCTACGAAATCGGCCAGATGTATCTCCAACAACTCCACCAGCCACCTCCTCGATCAAAAGACTAACCACTTCCTGTCTTTCTTGCTGCCATTGTCATTTCAATTTTCTGTGCATAACGGGTTCCTAGCTCTCTCGAATATATCAACAATTAACTTTCGGTCTTTGGTTTTGAAAGCGAATCCCCGTTATCCTTTTTGTGGTACACGGTCTCCGGAAGGTAAAAAGGTGTAATCCAAACAGTCGAGTAGTCCGTCTTTCGGGTATAGTGACCTCGTTCTCGCCCATAAACCGCGCGCGCACATTCCTTTCTCGATGTCTCCGTCTCTGCCTCTCGCACACTCTTTCCTTTATCACCGATCCGAAAAAGTGCAGAAGAAATCCGAAAAGAGAGAGACGTCGACGACGTCCGGGGGGCGAAGACGTACAATATCAGATAGAAAAGCGACAGTAACCGTCTTCTCTCTTTTCATTCGTTTGCGGGCGCGCGCGCAAGGGAAATCAGGTCAAAAAGATGGAGAAGGATGATGATGAATGAAGAATGCGGCGGAGCGAAGGAGGACGGAATCAGGAGGAGGAGGAGGCGAAAGAAAACAGCGACACGCGCTCTCGCTTATCAAATGTATCCGATGAACAACTTCCGTCTCTTTTCAGAGAGCAAAAAAACGAGCGAAATGACACTCCCGACGCAAAAGACGTCCGGAAAGCGAGAGTGTGGTGACCTAGAAGCGAGCACACTTGAAACATAATGGATCTGCTCCACTGAACATGCACGTCGAGAGGAAGAGAGATCGGAGAGACGAGAGAGGGGCAGACTGATCTTGAAAAGAACGAAAGTGCAGCTGGAGAGGTGCACAGTCAACACAAATATCTCTGTTTCCACTAGAAGCACTCCATCTCCCACCACCACCGCCCGGGATCGTTTTCCCTTCGTCGATCAGTGTCAATCGGTATCTGCCTTCGTGTCGCTCCAACTTCTCATCACTCGCCGTCGCCGTCGTCGTCCGCCCCCTTCGTCGCCGATCTGAATCAAGTGCCTCCGTCTGTGCCACCCCTAGTGACCCAATTACCAAATGTGGTGTCCCATTTATCGGCCGTCGGTGCGTTCAAACACAACTCGCTCCCCCTCCCCCCAACTGTGTTGCTTTCTCTCGGAAACACACAGGAAGGCTATCAGTTTCACTTGATCGCCTTCCTGCCCCCAGGCGATCCGATGCTTCTTCCACTTGTGACGTGGCAACGATCCTCCGTTGCGCAACTCTTCGCTCCCTTCCTCTTCATATTCGGAATTCTTCTTCCGTCGATCCGATCGTCCACCTTCGTTCGCAGTGTCAATCCGATTTCTCTTTCTGCCGCCTAATGTGTCACAAAAACGGTCAACGCAACCAGTGTCTTCTCTCCGGACGAATGGGGTCACGGTTTGGAACATTATCTATCGTTTTGTTCCCTCCTTCCACCTCCTCCTCCACCTCCTCCTCTTCCGAATTATTCGGCAATCTTCTTTGATTTTGTCACTCCAATTCGGCGTTCGTGCGCGCATTGTTGCGCAATTATTATTATTGTTGTCTCTCTTCGCGGTCTTTCGCTTCTCCCCGAGTATTTGATAGGACACGAAAGCTGCGAAGAAACCGATCTTCGGAAGCTTCCCTGGACGTTTCTAGTCCTTGTTCTGCTTGTCTTCTCCCGGCAACGCTCCTCAAGACGTTTCCCATTCAGAAAGCTCATCTGTGACCCGTTATCCGCCGTCGCCTGCTTCTTCTCATTCATCGCAGGCACTTTCCGTTTCAAGTTTCAAAGCGAGAACCCGCTAATTCCGCTCGACGGGGCAAGTGTTCTTGTGGGTGATTCATGCCTCGAGAATGAATCCGGGAGCGCCCGATTTGCGGTTTCTTCTCGGCTTCTTCTGTCGCGAGAAGAGAGAACCGGTTCGGGAGGGAGGCACGAAAAACTTGATGAGAATGGGATGACCTCTTGGGCATCTCTCGGCGGGGGCACTTTGTCGCGGGTATCCATTCGCCTTTCCACCCGCATCTATCATTCCTTCCATTCCGGGACGGGCGAAGAGTAGTAGGTTATCATGTCCCCACCATCTACTCCTATCTGATCCGAGCGACTTGTGTACAGTGGCCTTCACCCGCAACGAACGATAAGACGCCCGCCTCTCGTCCGGAGGAGAGACCTCCCGTCGACTTCTTCTTCTTCGCCTTCTTCCCGCCGTCGTCGTTGTAGTAATCGTATTTGGAGGCGTCTTTTCAGACAGTTCCACTTTCTCGCCGCTCTCTTTTCCGCCTGATATCCCATCTGGGTTGATGTCCAAAACTGACGTCGTCTCCACTTTTCCTTCTTCCGAATCCCGTTCCCTCCTCCTCCTTCAAATGTTTCTTTTTCTCCGCCCGCCAATCCCTCCCCCGGATTCACGATTTCTTTGCAGAAGGGTGCTTGGTCGTCGTTTTGCAACACTCTCGACCAGTCGACAAATGAAGGGATTTCTACTTTCCCTCTTGGTCGTGGCCGCCCTTGCGGACACCCTACGTGAGTTGTCCCCTCCCGTCACGCCCTATCGTTACACCGTCTGTTTCAGCATCGGTGACCATATGTCCTCCGGAGACGCAGACGATCTTCGTGCTCCAGCACAACCAGACAGTCGGCGCGCGCATCCGAACGATCCCCTCGTCGAACCTCGCCGAGTGCTCCGACCACTGCGCCGCCTCGCTTGACTGCCAAGGAGTCGAGTTCAAGGAGAACAGCTGCACCGTCTTCCGCGCCGGCTCCGAGAAGGCCACCGCCGGCAGTCAGATCCTCACGAAGAGCTGCGTGAAGAGCGAACGCGTCTGTCAGTCGCCGTTCCAGTTCGACGTCTTCGAGCAGAAGATTCTCGTCGGGTTCGCCCGTGAAGTCGTGCCTTCCGACAACATCCAGGACTGCATGTCGGCGTGTCTCAACGCCTTCGACACGTTCGGATTCGAGTGCGAGTCGGCCATGTTCTACCCGGTCGACAAGGAGTGCATCCTCAACACCGAGGATCGTCTCGACCGCCCGTCGCTCTTCGTCGACGAGACCGACGACACCGTCATCTACATGGACAACAACTGCGCCGGATGTAAGTGACGTCTCCAAAACCGTTCCAACGTCTTCTGTTTTCAGCGCAATGCTACCCACCCTACGTCACCCAGTACATCGCCGTCGAGGGCAAACAGCTGAAGAACGAGCTCGACCGCATCATCAACGTCGATCTGGACTCGTGCCAGGCGCTGTGCACACAGAGACTGTCGATCTCGTCGAACGACTTCAACTGCAAATCGTTCATGTACAACAACCAGACACGCACGTGCATCCTGGCCGACGAGCGCTCGAAGCCTCTCGGACGCGCGGATCTCGTGTCCGCCGAGGGATTCACCTACTACGAGAAGAAGTGCTTCGCCTCGCCGAACACGTGTCGCAACGTGCCGAGCTTCAAGCGCGTCCCGCAGATGATCCTCGTCGGATTCGCCGCCTTCGTGATGGAGAACGTGCCGTCGGTGACGATGTGTCTCGACCAGTGCACGAATCCGCCGCCAGAGACCGGAGAGGGATTCGTGTGCAAGTCGGTCATGTACTACTACAACGAGCAGGAGTGCATCCTCAACTCGCAGACTCGCGAGACGAAGCCGGAGCTTCTGATCGAGGAGGGAGACGAGTTCCTTGTTGACTACTTCGACATCACGTGCCATCTGGAACAGGAGAAGTGCCCCGAGGGACAGCATCTCAAGGCCGTCCGCACCATCAACGCCGCGCTTCCGGAGGGAGAGTCCGAGCTCCACGTGCTCAAGGCCTCCGCCGCCAAGGGCATCAAGGACTGCGTCGCCAAGTGCTTCGGACTCGCGCCCGAGAAGTGCCGATCGTTCAACTACGACAAGAAGAGCAAGTCGTGCGACCTGCTCTATCTCGACGGACACAACACTCTCCAGCCGCAGGTGCGCCAGGGAGTCGACCTCTACGATCTGCACTGTCTGACCGGTAAGTGGCGTCGTCGTTCCGCTCCTCCTCAGTTCCGCAGTCCTTCCTTTCCGCTCCGAACGTCCCTCTAGCTTTGTGTGTCTGTGTGTCAATTGTGTGTTTCTCATAGCTCTTCCTCTAGTGGAAAACGACTGCTCGGCGAACAAGGAGGACGCGCTCTTCTCGCGCTATCTGCACACCAAGCAGCGTGGAATCGCCACCAAGAGCTACAAGGTCGTCTCGCTCAACTCGTGCCTCGAAGTGTGCGCCGGAAATCCGACGTGAGCAGAAGACGTTCCCTCCGTCGTCACAACGTCTTCTTGTTTCAGATGCGCCGGAGCCAACTACAACCGCCGTCTCGGAGACTGCTCGATTTTCGACTCTGTCGATGAGGACGCCGAGGTCAACGAGCACACCGACTTCTACAAGAACCTCTGCGTCACCAAGGAGGTCGACACCGGAGCCTCCGCCGCCGCCAACGTCCCCGAGACGAAGCACCGCGTCTCCGGAACCGTCGTCGAGGGCAAGGACACCAAGGCGCAGATTCTGGCGGCGAAGAAGGTCAAGAAGCCGTCGATCAAGAACACCGAACACCGTCGTGCCCCAGAATCCACCGTCCCGATCGGTCCACCAGTCGAGGTGAAGGCCGAGGCGATCCAGACGATCTGCAACTACGAGGGGATCAAGGTGCAGGTGAACAACGGAGAGCCGTTCAGCGGCGTCATCTTCGTCAAAAACAAGTTCGACACTTGCCGCGTCGAGGTGGCCAATTCGAACGCCGCCACTCTTGTGCTCGGTCTGCCGAAGGACTTTGGAATGCGTCCGATCTCTCTGGACAACGTCGACGACAACGAGACGGGCAAGAACAAGACGAAGAAGGAGGAGACGCCGTTGAAGGAGGAGATCGAGGAGTTCCGACACAAGAGACAGGCGGCCGAGTTCCGCGACTGCGGACTCGTCGACCTGCTCAACGGCACCTACAAGTCGACCGTCGTCATCCAGACGAACAACCTCGGAATTCCGGGACTCGTCACCTCGATGGATCAGCTCTATGAGGTCTCGTGCGACTACTCGAGCATGCTCGGAGGACGTGTGCAGGCCGGCTACAACATGACCGTCACCGGACCGGAGGCCAACCTCATCCAGCCACGTGGAAAGATCGAGCTCGGCAATCCGGTGCTCATGCAGCTGCTCAACGGAGACGGAACCGAGCAGCCGCTCGTGCAGGCGAAGCTCGGAGACATTCTCGAGCTGCGCTGGGAGATCATGGCAATGGACGACGAGCTCGACTTCTTCGTCAAGAACTGCCACGCCGAGCCGGGAGTGGCGGGAGGCGCGAAGAGCGGAGAGAAGCTTCCGCTCATCGAGGGAGGCTGCCCGACGCCCGCCGTCGCCCAGAAACTCATTCCGGGAGCCATCGAGGTCAAGTCGTCGGCGGTGAAGACGACGAGAATGCAGGCGTTCCGATTCGACTCGTCCGCTTCGATCCGAGTGACGTGCGAGGTCGAGATCTGCAAGGGAGACTGCGAGCCAGTGGAGTGCGCGCTGACCGGAGGAGTGCAGAAGTCGTTCGGAAGGAAGAAGAGAGAGGTCAACAACAACATCGAGGAGTGTAAGTGACCGTACTCTCCTGATCCTCTTCTATCTCTTCTTTTCAGTCGAGACCGCCCGTTATCTGATCCCGAGAAGATCGCACACGACCACCTCGCTCGTCATCATCGACCCACTCCAACAGGTATGCACAAAAGTACGCCGAGCAACAGAGCAGCCACCGAGAGCCTCCCATATTTGCAGGTCAACGAGCCAGTCGCCATGTCGCGAGCGTCGACACTCGATTTGTTGCGCGAGGAGGCGCACGAGGTGCAGCTCGTCGAGGAGGGAACCGTCTGCATCGCGCCGACGACCATCGTCTTCATCTTCGGAACGCTCTCCGTGCTCATCGTCGTCCAGGCATTCGTCGTCGCCTACTACGCGTTCCGTCGGTTCGCCGTCAAGGCGACCGTCTAGAAGACGTCCTCTCTTCTTCTTCTTCGTTCACACCTTCCCATGCCATTTTAACTTCTTGTTTCTCTCTTTCTCTCACTCTCCGAAACCGCTCATCTCATTAATAATTCTTAATAAGTTCTTTCTTTTTGTTTCCCTTCGTCGTTAGCACATTTCTTACGTGTCTTCTCAAGTTTTCATCCGCCCCTTTCCTCCCCTTTCCGTTTACATGCAAAACAACCAAAAAGCCCCCCTTCCCTTTTCTGCCGTTCTTTTCGATGGACGGCGATCACCTAGCTACAGTATCCACTGTAAGGAGCCGTCGTTTTTTCGTGTCCGTCCCTTCCTACCGTCGGGTACTGTAGAAGTGCGATTTCTCAGTTACTTTCGTTTCCGACACTTTTTCTCTTTCCCCCTTCCCAACTGTTGCCAGTCTTTTTTCCAACCCACTCTAGCTTCTGTCGAATAAAGATTCCCTTTCTCTCCCTCTCTTTCCACTGATCATCGACTGTGAGGCTCATTTGCATCCGTCGCCACGTGGCTTCCGTGGCGTCGATTCCCCCCGCTCGTCGGACGCTCTCGACTTCTCTCCGTTCTCGAATGGTCGTCTCGTTCGTCGTGAACTTCTTTCGCGACACCGTCCACGACTTCAAGGAGTCATTCCGGTGAGTCATTCATCGTCTTCTTCTTTTTTTTTGAAGAGATACGATAAGAGCAATGTGTCTTGTGCGCTGCTCCAGAAGACAATGCACGTCTTCTGCAATCTTATCTTGGAAACGAGAAAACTGAACCGTCAAACGATTCGATTGTAGTGTTCAAAAGAAAGAAAGAAAGAAAGCACACACCCCGAATTGTGCCGTGTCTGCAGTCATTTCGACGACTCTAAAGTTCTTTTCGATAAGAGTTTCCAGCCGAAAAGTGTACAGTTTCTCGTTTTGAATTCGCATTCCAATTAGCAGCGAGCCATTCGAAAATCGAGGTCTCTTGTAGTTTGTGAGTTGTGCTCTTGCGGAGCACATTCAGCACATTGTGCTCTCCGGACCATTCGTCACTGTTTTTGTTTCAAATTTCAAACAATTCTCTACACTTTTTCTGGCTAGCCAATTGATCTGGAAACTGCTTCGCTGAAGTGGCAGTGCCACGTCAAATTATTCCAGAAATGTCATTTTTTGGTTAGAAAAACCTCTGTTTGGGCCATTCTCATTTGTTCCCACGTCTTCTCTATTTTCACGTCTTCAACGTCTTCTTGTACCCGATCGTTTCCAGGTGTTTCGTGGAGAGTTCAGACATCCGACTACAAACTACAAGTCTCGCTACGAAACGCCGGCCTTGTGCCCGTTATCTAAGACTCCGCCCCCTCCCGTTTGTGCACCAAAACAGTCGTTATCATTCTCGCTTCGCAGTCTCGTTTCCCTTCAGTTGCCCATTAATTGCTGCTCCCTTCATTCAGTTCCTTTTTCTCGTTTCTTTACTTTGTTCATTCGGTTTCTCTTCAGATTGCATGGGAAAAGACACGGAGAAGACACCGCTTCTCCTCGGAACTCTCGACAAACGACGAAGCCGGAGCAGGTGAGCATTCTCTCTTCTTGGAAGAACGTCTTCATTGGGAGTCTAGTTCTGGAAGAAGGCTTCTCTCTTTCTTTCTTCTTCCACGTGTCTGTCCTTCCCGATTCGATTGTCATTTTTTGGTTCTTTTCGACGGTAATTCGGTTATCAGTGCATGCGTGTGGACAAACAATAATCGATCGAAAAAATAATGACGATCGTTTTGAATCGAAATGACCGCGAATTCAAATTGGAGGGAAGGACTGGTTCACCAGAAGACGTCATTCGAATTCAGAGAAGACGTTCTTGTGTCTGTCACGTGACCACGTGACTTGAAGTGGCCGGGGATCTCCCCGTTGACTGTTTTCTGAGCTCTTTCGCACCTTTTTGCTGCAGTGAGCCCGAGCAAACAACCATAGCACAGAAAAGACGAGCAAAAATGAGAAGAAGCGGGCGTCAAATAGACGAAGAAGCCACGTCACAATATTTGTGCCGTTGCCCGAAACCTCATCGAAACATTCACTTAGTGTCGGCCGAAAATCCATCCGTGCTCCTTTCCTTCTCTCTCCGGCTTCTCTTCTTCCCTCGTTTCCATTTGCGCCCACTCAGTTGTTCAAAAAATCAGAGAGGAATCCATCTCTCTTGAAAAAGTCAACAAGTGGCAGTAGTAGTAGGAGCATCGGAGAATCAAAGAAAGAGAGGGCAAACAGGCCGTCTGGGGGCTCCGCGAGCCGCGACCTTTGGAACGAGCAACGGATCCGTGTGCCTCTTTCCCCGTCTGCGTATCCCTTCTCCCTCTGCGTCTCTTCTCTCTCCCGCATTCTCAAGGGCCCCCTTTCGACGTCTCCTTCCTCTCCTTCCCCTTCTTCCGTTGTGTGATAAGGAAGGCCCCCCGTCTGGAAGCCTTTCAGCACAATAACAGCAAGTGCCGGATTCCAGTGATTCCAAGTGAAAAGCGCTCGCACAAAACCGTCTTTCCAATCAAAAATCACTCGTCTGATTGTCACAAGATCTTTGCGAGAGTGCTGTAACGAATCGTCGCTGTAACGGAACTTGACAAAAACTGGCCGAATGCAGTAAAGAGAAACATCGCCGTCTTCTTCTTCTTCGTCTTCTCGTCAGTGTAATGTGAACTGGACAGAACACAACGATCGAGACGGGTGCTTTCTTTCCGCAATAACTGTCACGCGACACAACGGACCTTTCTCCGGTTCCATTGTTCGTGGATCTCGGAACGAGAAGGAACCTCGCTTTCTTTGCGAGAGGGGGCGGGGCAGAGTGTGCAGCAGCGAGGAAAAGGGCGGCGCCAGACACCTTTTGGCCTCAAATCGTTTTTTAATTAAACGGAGGCCCCCGAAACCTTTCTTCTTCTCCTTCTTCATCTCTCCGCTGCCCGCCTCTTTGCCCCCGTCTTCTTCTTGCCTCACTGCCTCTTCGTCTCGTTCTATCTCTATCTCTCTCGGTGTGTCCATTTCTCTAGCCCCAAAAACTAATAAGAGAGAACCCATTCGGTCGCTGTCCATGAATATTCTGTTCTATATCTGATGAAGGGCCAAGGAAACAAGGCCACCTGGGTGACTAAACCCATCCTGAAGAGGTACGAAGGTGTCCAGTGGAGCGGACTTCCTCCCACAACGAACCTCTCCTCCTCCTCCCCTTCCAATTGTCACTTTCAGCTCCCATTCGAGCGACTCTTCGATCGACGAATCGACCGTCAAACTCACCAACTATGGACTCTTCTCGTACACACAGGGCGTCGACCTGGTGCTGCTCGTCGTCGGAACTCTGGCGGCTGTCGTGCACGGCGCCGGCTTCCCACTTCTGGCCATCGGTGAGTTCTTCGTTTCCCTTCCACTCCACTACAAACTGACGCCGTCGCCGCGTTGATTTGATTGAGTGGCGTGACATCATCTGAAGGTGATGAAGATTGAGAAGAGAGAAAGAAGGAAAAAGAGATCTATGTTGCGGCGGCGGCGGTGGGGGATTTCAAAACAAAAACGGTCTTGTTTCAGTTCTCGGAGGCATGACGACGGTCTTCTTGCGGGCGCAGAACTCGGACTTTGTCGTCGGATTGGAGAACGTGAATCCGGACGGCCTGCAGCCGATCACTCTGTTAGTTTGGTCGAGAGGAAAGCGCTCTCTGCTCAGCCGGCGGCTCTCTAATCTGCTTGAACTCTGCTCGGCTCTCCTGCTTCTGCTTCCTCTTCTTCTTCTTCTTTTCGTGCTTTGTGTCTGGAAGTGGAGATTCTGAGAACTCTTGAACTCTTCTCGATAACAGCTGATTAGAGGGAGAGAGAGAGGAACGAAACAGATTTCCCCGACGACACCTGACCAGACACACTTTTTTGCAGCGACGACTTCAACGCGGAAGTGGTCAAGTACTGCATCTACTACCTGGTTCTCGGCGTTCTCATGTTCCTCACCTCCTACGTTCAAATCGCGTGTTTCGAGTCGTACGCCGAGAGACTCGTGCACAAACTGAGACAGAACTATCTGAAGGCCATTCTGAGGCAGCAGATCCAGTGGTTCGACAAACAGCAGACCGGCAATCTCACCGCCAGACTCACCGAGTACTCCCCCCTTTCCATCCGAACAATGCACTCATCCGATCGTTTTCAGTGATCTGGAACGCGTGCGCGAGGGTCTCGGAGACAAATTCGCGCTGCTAGTTCAGATGTTCGCCGCGTTTCTCGCCGGTTACGGCGTCGGCTTCTTCTACAGCTGGTCGATGACGCTGGTCATGATGGGCTTTGCTCCGCTCATCGTGCTCTCGGGAGCCTGGATGAGCAAGAGCATGGCGACACGGACGAAGGTGGAGCAGGAGACGTACGCGGTGGCCGGCGCGATTGCCGAGGAGACGTTCTCTTCGATTCGGACGGTGCACTCGCTGAACGGACACAAGAGGGAGTTGGATAGGTAGGCGTGACCTGGAAGAAGACGGTGACGTCATCCTCGAATTCAGATTCCACAACGCTCTCGAAGTGGGACGTCAGACCGGAATCGTCAAGTACTGCTACATGGGCATCGGCGTCGGATTCAGCAATCTGTGCATGTATTCGTCGTACGCGCTCGCGTTCTGGTACGGAAGCACGCTGATCATCAACGATCCGACGTTCGACAGAGGCCTCATCTTCACCGTCTTCTTCGCCGTCCTCTCCGGATCCACGTCGCTCGGAGGAGCTCTTCCGCATCTTGCGAGCTTCGGAACGGCTCGCGGAGCAGCTGCCACGGTGCTCCGAGTGATCAACTCGCATCCGAAGATCGATCCGTACTCGCTGGAAGGCATTCTGGTCAACGAAATGCACGGAGACATTTCGTTCAAGGACGTGCACTTCCGGTACCCGTCGAGAAAAGACATTCCCGTTCTGAAGGGCATCTCTCTGAACGTGAAGGCCGGCGAGAAGGTCGCTTTGGTCGGATCCAGTGGATGCGGAAAGTCTACGATCGTCAATCTTCTGCAAAGATTCTACGATCCGTCGAGGGGCAAAGTGACTCTCGACGGAATCGATCTGAAGGAGATCAATGTGCACAGTCTCCGCGAGCAGATCGGAATCGTGAGCCAGGAGCCGGTGCTGTTCGACGGCACCATCTACGAGAACATCAAAATGGGCAACGAGCACGCGACTCACGATCAGGTCGTCGAGGCGGGCAAGATGGCCAATGCGAACGACTTCATCAAGAGACTGCCCGACGGCTACGGCACGAGAGTCGGAGAGAAGGGCGTGCAGTTGAGTGGCGGACAAAAACAGAGAATCGGTGAGTTCCCTGGGATCCTCTTCCTTCCAGTCCTTCCATTTTCAGCCATCGCCCGCGCGCTCGTCAAGAATCCCAAGATCCTTCTGCTCGACGAGGCCACCTCTGCCCTGGACACGGAAGCCGAACGCGAAGTGCAGGCGGCGCTCGATCAGGCGCAAGCCGGAAGGACCACGATCATCGTCGCGCACCGACTGAGTACCATCCGAAACGTCGATCAGATCTTCGTCTTCAAGGCGGGCAACATTGTCGAGAGCGGATCGCACGAGGAGCTGATGACCAAGCAGGGACAGTTCTACGAAATGACGCAGGCGCAAGTCGTCCGACAGCAGCAGAAGGAGGCCGAACGCGACATCGAGGACACGATTTCCGAGTCGGCGCACTCGCATCTCAGCCGCAAATCGTCGACGAGAAGCGCGCTCTCGATCGCCACGTCGATCCAGCAACTGGAGGAGGAAGTGGAGGTGAGCATCGCCGATCCTTTCGATCTTTCGAGGATCAGCCGCGCCCCTTAATCCGGATTACAGCTAGTAGACCCGTTCAACGGGCAAACGAAACAGGAAATGATAAGAGCACGAGTGCTTTCGGCGTTCGAGGGCGTAAGTGTGCAATCGGAGTGGTGTTCCTCTTTCTTCTCTCCTTCTCTTTCTTTCCCTAACTCTCTCTCTCTCTCCTTCCTTTCTCTTCGCTTCTGACACTTCTTCGCACGTTAACATCGGGGGGTGTTCTCTGTTTCGATTCGTCTCCTCCAACGTCTACTCTCTTCCAGGAATGCAAAGCCCCGCCCACTTCGTTGTCGAAGATCTTCACTTTCAACGGCGACAAGATCTGGTGGTTCTTCGGAGGCCTCTTCGGAGCCGTCATCTTCGGATGCGTCACTCCGATCTTCGCCCTCGTCTACGCCGAAATCTTCAACGTAACTCCACTCCTTTTTTGATCGTTTTCACCTGCTCTTTCAGGTGTACTCGGAGCCCGTCGACCAGATGAAATCGGACGTCTTCTTCTGGTGTGGGATGTTTGTTCTGATGGGCGTCATGTTCTTCGTCGGCTTCTTCATCTCGGCCAACTGTCTCGGAAGATGCGGCGAATCCCTGACGATGAAGTTGCGTTTCGAGGCGTTCAAGAATCTCATGCGTCAGGACATCGCCTTCTACGACGACCTGCGACACGGAACCGGTAAACTGTGCACGCGCTTCGCGACGGACGCCCCCAACGTCCGTTACGTCTTCACACGTCTTCCGGTCGTCCTCGCCTCGGTCACGACGATGCTCGGCGCTCTGGGTATCGGCTTTTGGTACGGATGGCAGCTCGCCTTGATCCTCGTCATAATGGTGCCGTTGCTGGTGCTCGGAGGCTACTTCGAGATGCAGATGCGGTTCGGAAAGCAGATCAGAGATACTCAACTGCTCGAGGAAGCCGGAAAAGTGGCGTCGCAGGCGGTGGAGCACATCCGGACGGTGCACTCTCTGAACCGTCAGGAGCAGTTCCACTTCACGTACTGCGAGTACCTTCGGGAGCCGTTCCAGACGAATCTGAAGCACGCGCACACGTACGGAGCGGTGTTCGCCTTCTCGCAATCGCTAATCTTCTTCATGTACGCCGCCGCGTTCTACCTCGGAAGCATCTTTGTGAATCAGCAGGCGATGCAGCCGATCGACGTCTACCGAGTGTTCTTCGCCATCTCGTTCTGCGGCCAGACCATCGGAAACACGACGTCGTTCATTCCGGACGTCGTCAAAGCGCGACTCGCCGCCTCTCTTCTCTTCTACCTCATCGAGCATCCGACGCCGATCGACTCTCTGTCTGAAAGTGGAATCGTGAAGCAGATTCAGGGAACCATCTCGATCCGCAACGTCCATTTCAACTATCCGACGAGGAAGGAGACGAAGGTGTTGCAGGGATTCACTCTCGACGTGAGACACTTCATCTCTCGCACTCAAATGAGCATCAGATTTCAGATCAAACCAGGTCAGACAGTGGCTCTCGTCGGTCACTCCGGATGCGGAAAGTCGACGATCATGGGTCTTCTGGAACGCTTCTACAACCAGGACAGGGGAATGATCGTGAGTGTCTGTGGGCAAAAGTCAGAAGACGTTCCCTGATTCCAGATGATCGACGGAGACAACATTCGCAATCTGAACATCAGTTCTCTGCGGCAGCAAGTGTGCATCGTCAGTCAGGAGCCGACTCTCTTCGACTGCACCATCGGAGAGAACATATGCTACGGCACGAACCGCAACGTCACCTACCAGGAGATCGTCGAGGCCGCCAAAATGGCCAACATCCACAACTTCATCCTCGGACTTCCAGACGTGAGTTCTAACATCAGAACGACGTCATCTGAACATCTTCACCATTCCAGGGCTACGACACGCACGTCGGCGAGAAAGGAACGCAGTTGTCGGGCGGTCAGAAGCAGCGAGTGGCGATTGCGCGCGCCCTCGTCCGCTCGCCGTCAGTGCTTCTGCTCGACGAGGCGACGAGCGCCCTCGACACGGAGAGCGAGAAGATCGTGCAGGAGGCGTTGGACGCGGCCAAGAAGGGACGCACGTGTCTCGTCATCGCCCACCGCCTCAGCACCATCCAGAATAGTGACGTCATCGCCGTCGTCGCCGACGGAAAGATCGTCGACAAAGGCACGCACGACGAGCTGATCCGGAAGAGCGAGATCTATCAGAAGCTGTGCGAGACGCAACGAATCGTGGAGAGTCAGTGACGACGACGGGCAGAAGACGCGACGAGTCGAATTGTGATACAACGAACCGCTTAGGGGTACTATTCGTCGGCTAGCTTTCCCTTCCCCCAATCCCTCTTTCAATCATTTTTGTATCAAATGTTGTGATTATTGATTCCCCCCACCACCCGCTTTTCTTTTCTGTTCGCATAAATAACTCATTTCTGTCGTTCTCATCTTTGTCATCCGTTTCTTGAATGCTGAGAACCTTCTCACCTCGGCCTGAAGACCTGAAATCTGTCAGTTCGCACCTTCGGATGACCGGATGTGTCCGGGTGACGGGACAAGGTGACACCTCCTGTTTCGTGACATAGAGCTGGAAGTGGTGGGAACGTCCCTTTCTCTTGTCTCGTTCCAGTCGTCCCTTTTCGGATCCTTCCTATTCTTTCGATGGTCTCAATTATCGCCCTGCCACGTGTCTTCTTCCGTTTCGATTCGCACCTCCTTTGAACGCGAGACGAGGTGTTAGGTGCCACGCGGGTGCAAACGGAAGTCGTTGCGGCTGTCTGTAGACACGTGTCAGAAACGAACCGGAAGGAGAGGTGGGAAGGGGCAGGAACACGGATTACGGTAGAGATGACATACGGAAGTCTTCGTTTGACTGTAGATGGAGCAGTGCTCGGCGTTGAAAAGAGCCGTCGGTCCCCCCTCGTGTTCCGTCGTTTCTTTCTGTTTCCAAAGTTCGAAGGGCTCGATGCTCGCCGCGAGCAGCTGTCCTGGTAGTACCAATCGCCGCCGCCGCCACTATCACAAACTTATCATTTTTATGGGCGCCCGCCGCTTCGCCGACTTTTTGACAAAAACGCGATTTATTGCGTAAACGAAGAGGTAGTCAACGAGTCACAACTGACGCGCCCCTCACTTTCACTCGAAAGAAAGAATGAGACGAAGAAGAACACATTCATTGGGCGAAAAACATAAGTGAGCAGGATAACGAAATGCAAAGGAGGAGTAGGAACAAGTATTGGAAGTGAGGAGGTGGGGGGGCTTCTGTTTCTTTTTCTTTCTCTACGTCGGACATTCTAGAAAAGGGATACGAACTCGAGGAACCGTTATGTTACATACAAAGTTTTCGTGTGTGGGGGAGAGGAGGAACAAAGAGCAGCTTCATTCGGAGCACGACGTGGGCGAGGCGATGTCGTGTGACGTGGCAGTCAGAGAGCCCGCGTGTTGCGGCGAGTAGTGCGGGAAGACGGAGGCTCCGGGAGGGCCGAGCACTTCCGACGAGGAGGGCGCCGGGACGGGAGCCACTGGAGCAAGGATGGCTCCGAACGGTTGCAGGTCGACGGGCGAGTTGAACATCTGCAATCCCGATGTCTTTACGTCTATCATCTCCCATCGGCTACCATCGGATTTCCGAACTGGACGGGCGGCGGTGGAGGCGGCGGCGTGGCAGGCCACTGCGCAAAGTGCTGGATGTCGATGGGACCGCCGAGAGTGGTGTCGATGTGCGGCGTCGCCGGCTGAACCATCAGAGGGCCGATGCCGTTGACGCGGACCCGGTTGAGCACTTCTTCCTGCAACGATACATCGTCGTGTTTCCAGTCGACTGATTCCTTTCTCGCCCGCGCGCGCGTGCGACAAAAACAAACAGAAGAGATACGGTAGCGAAAAGAAGAGAGAAGAGAGCGGCGGGCGGACGGGCGGGTGGTAGTAATTAACGAATTACCGCACTACGACGACGCCGTCTCCTTTCCCTTTGCCGCGCTAATTAGATCAAGACGACACTGTCATAATAATGGACGGAGGAGGTGAAATGACACTGCGACGACGAATTTGTTCAGTGACCATGCAAAAAAGTGTGGGCTTCTTCTGCCTCTCTCTTGATTCGGACGAGGGATTACGGTAGGTAGTGAACGACGACGACCCGTTAATGAGTGTGCCATCGCGCGTAATAATCCGAAACGATGAGACGCGTGTTACGCGAACGAACAGGTCGTCTCCGTTTACAGAAGGTCCCTGTCCCGCTGCGGGAGACGTTCCAAACCGGCGGGTAAACACATTCGAACGACGGGAGAGAGAGAGGCTTGTTGTGATAGTTGGCCTCGCGAAAATCAAAACAGTTGGTGAAATAGTGGGCAATCTTCGAGTGCACGCAGCAGCCATATGGACTGCACCTCTTCAGAATCGGAAAGAAGAAGAAGAGCAAGAAGGAAGAGCACTTGAGAAGAGTATTGTTTTCAGCGCGCCACGGATTGGTTTTCAGTTATGAGAAGACGACGCTTTCAACTTCTGGAGGTCCCTGGCTCGAAATCTTTTGAGCTCTCTCGAAAGAGAGAGAAAGAGCAACTAATTAGAGTAGCCGTCAGAAGGGGTTTATGGCCATCGGGCCCCTCGCGGTGGAAACAAGGCGCCCCCGTTTTTGATGACTGTTGGCGACGCGATTGCTCAAATTGGATTGACATTCTTCATCGGCCGGACAGATGTTCCGTCCGGCGAGGCGCCCCCTCGTCCCCGCCGGAGCTCGCGCGAACCCCAAACAAATCTTCTTCTTCTTCTGGGAGGTCTTCAACGTCTTCTGAAGTCGTCGGCTCACCTCAGAAGAGGAAGAAGACTCTCTTCTGAATTAACACTGATGGATTGTTGGAGACGGGGCGACGGCGACGAATCGAGTTAGACGGCGAGAGAGCACGCGAAACCGAGAGGGTGCAGACACGACGCAATCAAAACTAATTACGAAAGAAGAAGAAGAAGGCGACGACGATGAGCACACACGAGCACACACAGAAGCATTCACTAATTGGGTTACTGTAGGTGTCGAGCTGGAAGAGAGAGAAAGCGACAGAGAAAGAGCAGGAAAGAGATATTTATTCGAGGAGCACATGCCACGTCACACACATATCACAATTGGAAAGAGATAGAGAAGAGGGCTAGAATTGGGTGAACGAGGCGGCTTGCGGGTCACAGTACAACATCGGAGGGCTCGCCGAGCCGTGCGGGAAACATACTCTTTCCGTGTTGAGCCGCGTCTCGTTGATCTGGATCTGGCGTTTCTTGTCCTTGCACCGCTTGTTCTGGAACCACACGCGGATGACGCGCGCGTTCAGGCCGGTCATCTCGACGAGGCGCTCCTTGAGCGTCGCGTCGGGCCGCGAGTTGTGCGAGTAGCAGTCTTTGAGGATCTTCAGCTGTTGCTCGTTGAGCACCGTCCGCACACGTGTCGCCTGCTTGTCCTTCTTCTTCTTGCCGCAGCTCGACGTGGAGCCGCCGGAGCCGCTGCCCGCGTGGTGACTTCCGTAGACGGGGGTCCGAACGCCGCCGTCCGACTTGGGCGATCTGGAAGCGAGAGATGAAAGGGGTGCCGCGAACAGATGCTGCTGCTGCCAACCAGGTGCATTTGCTCTCTAGATTAGAGATGCTCGTGTTGGTAAACAGCTCTTTCGAACGACCAAGTGTCAAGTGGGAAAAAGCACCTTTTCACTTGCACCTGCACCATTCAAAAAGAACACTTACCCGAGAGGACTCGACGTGTTATTGTCGAGCGAGGTGAGCGTCGAACGTTCCTCGTCCCAATCGTCGTCGTCGTCAAAGTTCGAGCCCGAATTGTTGTTGTTGTTGTTGTTGGTGCTGGACTTGAAGTCGCTCGACGAGGCGTCCACCATCATCTCGTCGCAGTCGGCACGGCAGTACAAATTGTTGTTCTTAATCTGTAATATCACTCGTAATTACACGGAAGAGACGAGCAAACATTGAGTAACCGTCGAGGGCACCTCATCTGAGTCAACAACACCGAGCACCGTACTCACCTGGAACTCCTCGCCCGTTTGCAGGCGTTTGTCGCACGCGACGCACGAGAAACAGTCGAGATGGAACATGCTGTTGAGGCCCGCTTTCATGACGAGGTCCGTCTTCTCGAACTCGCCCTGACACCGTGAGCAGCGCGCGTTGAACAAGCTGAAAACGAAGCGAGAGTGTGGATGTGTTTGTGATGGCAGGTGATTCAATTTCCGACTCTTCGCACCTTTTGCCGCCAGATGCAAGAGGCGGCACGGTGAACGAAGAAGAAGAAGAAGAAGAGCCGCGTGTTACGCGAGCATTTCCGTCCGCTTGCGTGCCTTCCGCGTACCTTCCGCGCGGCATCCCCAGACACTGCCCTTTTATTATCAGAACTCGGCCGAAGAGCGGAAAGAAGAAGTGGAAGAAGCAACCTGCTCAATGTGCTCAACCCGTTCCTTCTTCGCCTCCCGTTGACACCCTCTCACGCAGACTGTTAATACTTTCGTTGCGCCACACTCTAATCCAATCGAGTGGTGCCACGTCACATAAATGTATACAGAAGTTCCCTCCCTTTCCCATAAATGTATCAGAGTAGTGCACTCTTTCACGCTTCGCAGTCACCTGTGTAATTGTAATTTACTCTTCTCTTTCATGCAAATGCGTCGGGCCGCCTGTTTTCGCGCCGATAATAGAGTCCCCTTCCCCGTTTTCGTGCCGGTTATTGTAATGTATCCGAGTGAGTCAACAAGTGAGCGGAAAGTCGTATTGTACTCGCGAGTAAGCAGGTGTACTCCCCTCCCCAAAACGGGCGGCTCCGGAGACAACCGTAATTGTCGTCACCTGGCTTCTTCTTCTTCTTCAGAGATTTGACCTACCTTTTGTAATCATCACGACAGTAGGTCTGGCCGTTCTTCACGAACGCCGTCTGATTCTCGTCGAGCGTTCGAGCACATTGGGCACACTGAAACATTAGGTATTCATTACTGCTCCCGGAAACAGCGACAGATGGTCCCTCCTCCTGAAGGTGTGCGTGTCACGCAACTTGCTCCCCCCTCACAACAGCTTCATCTCTCTCTCTCTCGCTCTCAGGCTTCTCAAAAAATCAAACAAAATGCGCGAATTTGCGCAGTAATTCGAGCCTCCTCTTCCTGGTCAACACTTTTGATTCCGCCCCCCTTTAGCTCCATCTTTGACCGCGCACGGGAAAGAGAAAAAGTACAATGGTCCGGAATGAAGGTATCAAAGCGGTGAATAATTCAGAAGAAGGAGAAGCCTTGTGAATGCGAAAATGGGATGGAAATCCCACATACAACATCGAAATGTGTTGAATAAAGAACAATGTGTGAGTGAAGTCACGCGCGAAACGAGCAGCTACTTACCTTCAGGCAGTGCGTGTGAAACTCCAGATTCGGATGCACCCGTAGAAAGTATCGATCGGCTATTTCTGAAATGAAGCGACGTGGATTCGAATGGAGCAAGATCAATGGTACCTAGTCGACAACCCGCACAAATCGTCATCTTCTGAAGCTGAAGCTGTAGCTGTTGATGGTGTTGCTGCTGCTGCTGCTGGAGAGGCAGGGGAGGGAGCTGGTGGTGGGGGCCGTGCTGCTGCTGTTGGTCTGGAAACGGGCGAGCCATTTAACTTTCCGTACCCAAAATTACCCTTCGAGTTTGATGCGAAGATTATAGGGCTTTCGACACTCGAGTTAGGGTGCATGTGCGCGCGCGCGCGGACGGATAATTTGGGGAGCCGCGAGGTGTGGGAGGGGGGTCTATGGGCTCTTAACCTCATAAAACAGCTCATTGGCAAACTGCTCTTTCTTTCTTCCTTCCTTCTTTTTTCGGCACTTCCTTTCCAGAAGAAGAAGAAGAAACAGACTCGTTTCGAGTTGTCGCATGCCACGTGTCATGCAACAACACGGAAATAGAGCGTTGACAAATAAGAAGTTGAAGGAGAAAGTCAGCCCCAAAAAAGGAGGCAAAGTTTACTCGCAAGAAAGCGATTATGAGTGAGCGAGAGAAAGTACAGTAACCCTTCTCGTTCCCCCTTTCAGTGCCTCCATTGACCCCCGTAAAGTTGCGAAAGCGAGAGAATTGGGCGGAAGGGATGGGATGGGGTGGTTAGGTTCCTGTTGAAATGCCTCTACCGGATATGTACATGTGATGTGCACAGCGCCCGGATAAGGCGATTACAAGGAGTCATCTTCTGGACAACAAGCTTCAGGAGGCAGCAGCCTCAGCCGCAGCAGCAGAAGAAGAAGGAAAAGATGAGAAAAAGTGAGAGTGAGGGTGGTGGTGGTGGCTCGGCGAGCACAACGAAAGAGAGAGAGACTGTCCACTTTGTTTCGCCCCCTCAAAATGTTTCAATTTCGCAAAAAAAAATGATTGGAAAGTGGCACCGAATGGTTTGTTTGCTCGCTCACGAATCGCCCTCTGACTCATGCCAAAAAAGAGTGTAATTTCGGAAGGCGTCGTCGAAATGTGTAAGAGTTCACCCGGTCCTCCCATGCTCCCAGGACGCTTAGACCACTCGAAATGAGAGAGAGAGGCGGCTCAAGTTCGGAAAACCGAAAGAGGAGCACGTCTTCTGAAGCCGGTTTCCAGTTCATCTTCTGATTTCGGAGCGCCAAATCCGGCGGCTGAGAAGGGCGCATTCGTTCCTAATCGGGTCGAAAAGAAGAAAAGAACTCACGTTGATCGAGGATCGGCGACGCGTCGAGACACAGAAACTTGTCGTTGGGCTCGTCCTTCCAGAACGAGAAGTCGAGCGGATCGGAGGTGCCTGGAGGAGAGGTGAGCGAGGCGAATTGTTCTCGAGAATAGTTGATACAGATGTTGGCAGCCATCTTCTTCTTCTTCTAATTCTTGTGTGCTTCTTGTGGCGAGGAGTGGGAGGGAGAGAAACGAGCCGTCGGGTGCCCTCCCAAGAAAGTGGGAGGGGTCGGCGGGAGGCAGACGCATTGGTCGACTCCGCCCCCTCGACGAGGCGATGGGGGTGGCCGTGTCTCTCCCGCTCTCTCTCTCTGTGTCGCTTGTGGATGAACACTCAGGTGTGAGGTTCCTCCTAGGAGCGAAATAGAAGAAGAAGAAGAAGACGACTGCTGCTGCTTCCGGAATCAGGAAGCACTATTTTGGGAGCCAGATAACAGGGAGGACATTCGTCGAATTAACCAACGAGCACCGCATTACCACGTATTTCTCTCTCTCGCGGCACTTGTCACGTATCGCATTAGGCCGGAGGGACTAGAAACCACTAAGGGAAACTAGGCCATCTTTCGAACTGTGCTCTCTTTCTCTCTTCTCGTTTCCCACTGCGAAACGGTCTCTCTCTCCATTTGTTCAGGCCTAGGCGACATGTTTCTAACATCCTTATCACTCGCTTATCATCCCCCTTCGTCCGTCTTTATCAACCAATGTCATCTCTACCGTAATCCGTGTTCCTGCCCCTTCCCACCTCTCCTTCCGGCTCGCTTCTGACACGTGTCTACAGACAGCCGCAACGACTTCCGTTTGCACCCGCGTGGCACCTAGCACCTCGTCTCGCGTTCAAAGGAGGTGCGAACCGAAACGGTAGAAGACACGTGGCGATAATTGAGAATTCCGGAAGAAGAAGAAGAAGAAGGAGGATCCGAAAAGGGACGACTGGAACGAGAAAAAGGACAAGAGAAAGGGACGTTCCCACCACTTTCAGATCTATGTCACGAAACAGGAGGTGTCACCTTGTCCCGTTACCCGGACACATCCGGTCATCCGAAGGTGCGAACTGACAGATTTCAGGTCTTCAGGCCGAGGTGAGAAGGTTCTCAGCATTCAAGAAACGGATGACAAAGATGAGAAAGAGGAGGGAAAACGGAAAAAGAAACGTCTGAATCGTTCCGATCTGCACAGTTTCAGAAATGTTTTCGTGGGCGGTTCTTGAAGCCAATCGGATTAACAACGGTTACTGTCAGGGAGGAATGTGCAGCGGGAGAGAGCCGGAAGGTGGGCTCCGTCTCGGAGCACCTCTAATCCCCCCTCATCAATTTGTTTCGACCGCACTTTTTGCCCACCCTTAATCTTTTACTCGCGAGTAATCCGTTCAAACGGAATTCGACCGATTCACGTGAAATCGGCGATTGAAAAGGGAAGGATATCAAGAATCGAGGAGGATTACGACGGCAAGGGGAACTGTGGGGAACTCGAGTTGCTCGGCGAGCCCGCCATTCAGAGAGACAAACGGACCATGACAAAAGCGCTTCTGGCAGCCCGATTCAGAATGCGAATCGAGGCGGAAAAGCGAAAGGGGGGGACTCACCTGGCGATGAAGAAGAAGCGACATCGAATTGGTGCGGCGGCGTGGAGGCGGCGGCGCTCATCAGAAGCATCTCTCGTCTCGGCTTCACATCGGAATCACGACGACGACGAAGGAGAAGAAGACGTGACGCTGCTTCTGCTTCTGATGCTGGAATCACGAGTTGTACACGTTTTGGGTGAGCACCGAAAGCGGGAGGAGGAGGAGACTTGGACGGGGTGAAAACCGAGACGACCGCCCAAAACATCTCCCATTTCATTGGGGCGCTGCCCGTCCGGGAGCCGCCCGTCAGGAGGACGTATCCGCATTACACATGTGCATGTGCACACGCAAACTGATTCAGAAGACAACGAGGGAGGGAGGCTCACCAAGGGGACACGATGATTTTTTGGGCAAACACTCGCAGAAACTTTTTCGCGCGTCACTCTTTTTGGGGCGCGAATCGAGGGCGAGGCGGCTATTTTTGATCAGAAACGACGGAGGGAGGCGGGGATAAGAAGGTGTCAATACTAGGACGCGATGACGAGAACCTTCTGCGAGTAGGCTCGGATAAGAGGATACAGAAGACGTGCTCGTAGATGACGTCAGAGAGCCGCGCTTCTGGAGCTCAGAAGTCAGTGAGCACTCGGAAACTTCCAGAAGACGAGGAGACTGTCAAAACGTTCTCTTATCGAGAAACATGCGCTCTATCGCAATTTCAGAAGACGAGACAGTACGGACTCGCAGAAGAGACGCAGACGTCGAAGTGAACGGGAGTTCGGTGGAGCACACTTGCAACTGACAGTAGGAAAACTGTTGTGCGGTGGAGCGCGTTTGGTGTCGTGCGACACTCGTTCTTCTGCATGTTTCTTTTCGGTTTGCGGCTCTCCGCACGGGAGCACTCAACCAGATTGCTTCTTCTCCACCACCACATTTTATTGAGTTTGTCGTGGCGCGCCGACGACGACTACTGCCTCATTCACCGTTTAATTGGTGAGAGCCGAAGGGGCAGAGAGGAAAGGGAGCCCGAAATGGGAATGGAAGAGGCGCGAGGAGGTGTCGTGTTCTGGCTGAGCAGCACGGTAATCCGTCAGGTAATCGGATCGATCGATGGATTACACGGCTCTCCAGAAGACGACGGAGACGTCAACAACACGTGAAGGCGAAGAAGAAGAAGGACAATCGATTGGGTTGGCAAGGTGCCAAAAAGAATCGGCTCATCCGTCGGGAATCCGCTTTCCGGCGCTCATGTTTCTCGGATCATCGTCTTCTTTTCAGTCGAGAAGCAGCTCGACTCTGCAATTCGCAGGAAGATTCCCGCCGACTTTAAAGTTCGCGCCGTTTTATCCGGGATTGCAGCAGGGCGCGTTTGCAACACGAACAGACAGTCCTCCTCTCATGCTCATCATTACGGCTCGCCGAGCATTAGTGGCACCTGTGTGTCCGTTACTGTAAGACGGACGGCTCGTGTTGTTAATCCGTCGCGAACACAACACCTTCTTCCACGTGCCAGTGTTTGCTCCTCGCTTCCTTCCCGTGGGGAGGGGCTCCCGGAGCACACGAAGAGGAGGAAGTCCGACGACACCAATCAGGGCGGTGAATCACAGAGTGCCGAGCCGCGCAGTTGTAATGGTGCTGGGAAGAAGTTGTTGTTTATTCTCACCCGTCATCATCACCTCCTTATAAACATTCAGGAGGGCAGATGTCACCGTGTGCAAGCGAGGGGGCGAACCAGTTATTATCGCGTCAGCCGGAAGGAGAAGACGTCGCCCCGAGGAGAGCCGATGCATAAACACACTGTTCCTGAAGACGTAAACACTCGCATGTGCGCGAAACCCGACCGTTCCGAGTGCCCCCCCCCTTTCCCCCTATCAGCAGATTACTTGAGGGACTCACTTAATTACGACAACACTTGCTTCTTCCGCGTCGTCGCATCGCAACACCGTAACCGTCCGTGTCCTTGGCCATCGCCTCCTTCCGTGGGAATCTCGCATCCAAAGTTATTGTGGCCCCCCGTGCAATCAATTAGCGAGGCGAGAAGAAGAATGGGAATAGATTGTATCTGTCACGGAACATGGTCACGGAAGCGAGACGAATCGCTGTGCGGAGGACAGCAAATGTTAGCCGGCGAAGCGGCTGTAAATCACTCGTGCGCACAAAAACACGTCAGTGCTCGTTCGATCACACTTTACTGCGGCGAGGTGAGAAAGCGCTTTACTACCTGTGCGACGGCGTTGCTGATTACAAAAGGGCGGAGCATCGAGCTTCCGATCCGTTCCAGCAACATTTTTCTTCCTTTCTCAATTCCCCGTTCCCTTTTCTTTTCCAAACGAAACTATTTATCGTGTTCGTTCTGAATGTACCGATCTCGAAAACTCATACTCAAAATAGCGACTCAAAAATGAAAAAGCTGGCTCAGACCTATCATATGCAACCTCACGAATGTTTCAGAAAAGGATTGGCTCAATGATAATCAATCATTGCCAGCGAGTGGATCCGAACCCGGGTCTGCGTATCAACACGCAAACACACAACCACTCGCCCAGCAAGACATCGCTCGACGACAGCGCGAGAGGCGGTTAAAAGTAGGAGGATCGCCAGTGCGCGTGGAAGAAGAGAGAAAGAGAAGGCGCAATGTGTTGAGAATGAGTTTATTAAGACTTAGTAGTCGTTAGAAGGAGCACGGGTGTTCGTCTGTTTCTTCTTGACGATGAACTCTTCCTCCTCCTCTTCCTCGAACATTCCGGAGGTCTCCGTCGGCTTCTCAGTCTCGTCTTCCTCGCGAATCATCGGAACTTCCTCGTTCAGATCGTCCCATTTCTTCATCGTCATCACACTCGTCGGCATTTCAGAAGTAGTGGGCATCTTGGCGAGGCTCACCTGAAAACGAAGAATCGAAGAGGGAAGGAAGCGCGCTCTACGGTACGGAATGAAACGAACTCACGACGTGATCGACGGGCTTCTGGTGCTTCTGGCGGCCGTTCGGATGGACGAATCCGAAGAAGACGACGATCGGAACGACGACTACAAGCAGCAGCGAGCACAGAAGACCACAGCAGACCCACTTCATTTCGAGACGGCTGTACGGAAGAAAACAGAGCGGCGAGCGCCTTTTATACGGTCCGCAAATCGAATTATTCCCCTCTTTTTTACGAGCCCACATTCGAAAGTGTTATTGTTTTCTTCGTTATCGACCGTTTTCTACGAATGCATGAATAACGGTTTATAGTTGTGAAACTGCAAGAAACGAAGACAGTACATGATTCATCTTACAGAAGTCGTCGAGGAGGTTGGCCTAGAAAGTGTGTGGAAACTAGGCCAACCTAGTTGCACAAGAAAACATTGGGTGCAATAAAACTGGGTTCAAGAAAACGGTTATAGTTTCAATGTCTAGAGGCTTGCATCTCATCACTGGCTTTTTGAGAGCCTGAACTTGACGCCCACTATTTTATAATAGGTTAGTAGAGCGATTTCTGACGACGTCGACTTCTGGAGCGTCCACACGTTCCGGGGAATCGAGATGGTGCACAGATCGCGAAGTTCGTTGAGGGCTTCACACGTGCCACGTGACGAGATGAGAATACGTACTGGAAAGGAAATCGATTGATTGGGAGTTGTTTCTCTGCTTACCGAGTGGATCAGATTCGCGATTTCTGCTCGTCACCCGCGCCTCGATCTGCGCGCACCTGGTCTTCGCTCGCAAATACTCAAGGATACTCTGGATGTAGTCGTTGGGCGCATTGACGTCGGCGTTGGGTGCAGGTCGATTCGGAAGTTCGATGAAGAACGGAACGCCCTCTCGTATCGGAGTGGTCTTCAGAAGCACGGATTCCGAGGAGATGGGCAGCTCGTCGAAGCGCATGTTCATCGTCAGATTGTAGTACGTCTTGACGCCCGCCTTATGGTAGCCGAGCCACTGGCCGCGCATGAAGACGCTCATGAGGCCGATCGAACGGAAGTTCAGATGACGCAGTTTTCGGAAGCGTCGCGAGGCGAGGAAGTGGAAGAACGCGAGTGTCAGCGCATCGAGATCCGATTCTGGCACGGCGTCGGGTTCGTTGTTGAAGCAGGGGGATGTGATGCGCTCCAGAATCGGCGCCTCTTCGGGACTTCTTCCCGGAACGCCTTCGGCTATCGAACCGAACTCTTTCGTCGCGAACATGACGACCAGCAAGGAGACGTGGTACCACTGGAGCTTCGATTCTGCGGCAATTTTGAAAACGTCCCTCTTCTTTTTTTCTGAAAACGGAGGGGAATTCGAATGGAAAGTTGGCGCCCACTCACCACTCATTCCGTCGGAGACATCCGATTCGCAGCCGAGCAGCTGCTTGGCTCTCGCCCACGAGTCAACGACGAACAGGCACTTCTCGAGTCCCGGATACCTCTGCACGTAGGCACTCACGATCTTCCTCGCTTCCTCTTCCATTCCCGACGATTTCGTCGAAATTTTACTCTTAAATCCATCCAATGCCTCTTGATTGTCATTGATGAAACTGTTCCTGTGATCGTTTATAACCTGAAGATCGGGTTTCGAGTCGAAAAAGTGAAAAGAAACGGCTCACCTGAAGCTGAGGATACTGGGTTCGCGGCAAATCGGTTATATTTTCCATTTTAACTGCGTTTAGAACATCGTGCGCGATCCACGCAAACGAAAGTTTTCGATCTTTCGATGTGGCGGCGTTGTCTGAAAACGGAAAAGTTGTGCGCGTCGGAAGCGCGCTCCACCGTACTCACCATAGCAAACTCTGTAATAGGCGACTGCTTTTCGCATAATGTCCGGGCTCGGGGCCCTACAAACTCTTTTCAGAACGTCTTTTTGGTCGGGGTCGTCGCGCGAATTCATCGTTTCTGTGCACTGCATATAGGCGTCGGAGTGCTCTCCGAACTCCGCGAAAAACTGCACTCGGAAACTTCTAAACAGGTCGGTGATGAGCGTCGCGATCACTTTCTCCGTGTTGAACATGCTCATATCGTCGCTATCTCGGTCGGAAATTCGGTTGCGAATTGTTCGGAAGTAGCCGGAAAACGCTTCGGCCTCCTCGCCGATGCCGTACTGATCGAGGATCGCTCTAAGGCGACAGTTGTAGGACTTCAACTGTTTCTCCGCCTCATCCGCGTACCGCTCCCACCCGGAATAGGTGAGGAGCGGATCCGCGACCACCTCGATCGGTTTTGTCGTCGATGTTGCGACGACGTCGCTGATGGTTCTCAGCTCGCGATAGATGGTCCCAAGAAGGCGTGACGAGACATATATCGGGCTAGTGGGACACTTGTTGGTGCCCAGCGCGAAATCGGGCATTCTTTCCGATTGCTCGGGCTGTATCCACTGGCCAGTGCATATGTCTTTCGCCCACTCTCGGGTCAGCTTTTCGGGCGCGACTCCGGACTTTGAGAAGTCCAGAGCCATCGAGTTCTTCTTCGCCAGCTGGTTGCACACGTCGGAATCGAGTCCATATTGATCCGACTGGTACAGGTGGTTGACCGAAATGTGGCCAACGCTCTCGTTTTCCAAATATTCCGCATAAAACTCGTGCATCATTTTATCCATTTCCCGTGGATCATATTCCTTTTTCGGTTTATCGTTGCTATATTCGAACGCGGGTTCGTTGTGTTCGAAAAATAAAAGGGGGTCCCAAATGATGGCGTACTCGTCGCCATCTAGATCGGATCCGGCCATTTCGTCGGGGTGGGGACGAGGTCCCGTTTGGGGGAACACGACGACGTCGTCGAGGTGGTGCAGTTCGGGGATGTCGACCGCTTCGAACATGCGCACGTCGCCGCCGACGACGGCCGGAAACTTAGCGATGAGCACCTTGCCCACGTAGGGCTGGGCAACTCTATTCGTGCTCCTACTGTTCACATTTAGTGAGCGTTTGATGAACACTTGTCCGTACTGCAGCTGTCCGGTCTCGTCAGTGACGCCGAACATGGTACGACCGCAGCTCGGCGGCACTTGCACTTGTACCTTTGCTAACAGTTTCGCCATCGCCACGTCAATGGCAGCTTTAATGAGGGATCGGAAGAAGGGTTCCGTGGAGAGGGTGAATCCGGACGACGGTTTCAGTGCGACGATGTTGATCCTTCGTGGCATCTCTTCCAGTCTCGCCCGGCATTTCGCCTCGTCCGTCATGCTTCGGGCGAACGAGGCCAGCTGGATGTCGAGCAACTCCTCTATTCTCATGCAGATCCTCTTATGACACTGCGGCGATTGGGACTCTGCCACGTGGTCAAGGATGTTTATGAACGGCTTGTTGAGAGTGCAGCCGGTCGGCGTGGACCACTTCACAAGCTCGATCGGCCACTCGTGCTTGTGGCCGGCGGGACTGTCGAACTTTAGTTGGCTGTCTCTGAAGAGACAAAGGGGCGCCGCCGCCGCAGAGTACTGAGCGGAATGTTGTACGATCTGGTCGAGTCTCGGTTCAACGACGAGCATCCCTTTCATGCCCCGGAAGCGGATCTGGTAAGCGCTGGGAGCATGCGCCGAAGGAATGCCGATGTGTGGGGCGATCCGCTCGGCAAGTCCCCGCGACATCATTCCGATGCCGTCGGTGAACGTGTACGGCTCGCCACTGGCGTTCTTGCCGCCCAGGGTGTCTGGGATGATCGCATACTCGTTGAGTGCCAAATTGATTCCTTGGAACGCTCTCGCTTGCGTGAAGCAGAGTCCGAGACGTGCCATTGCCTTCGGAATACTCGTCAGAACATGGAACTTGCCAAGTTTCTCTCGTTCTCTTTCTATCTTCGGTTTGAACGAGGACGGTGGATCCTTGCGATATTCATATTTGTAGTCTTGCAGCTCATGATTACTGTACTTCTCCATGAAGTACGCGCCGCCGTCCCTCATTTGTGAATTCGAAGATCCGAAGAACCCGTACACCCTGCCCATGATGGTGAATCCGACGTCGAGGTGTTCTATCAGGATCTTCTTTAGCAGCTCGTCCAGTTGGTTCTTCCGCATCGGACCGCCGTTTTCGTCTCGGAAGGAGACACGGATCACTCGAGTGCCGTCGTGATCGCATCCCGCAAGCGCCCGATTGTTCATGAGCGTCTCCGGGAGCACGAAGATCTTCCTCGTCGGCGTGAGCACCACCTTCCTCACCTTTCGGTAACCCTCTTGCCACTGCTCCGTAGTCAGTTGATTGCTCATCTGAGTGCGACGACGTTCCTCACAGAACCTCTTAAAAACTGTTAAAAGGTCTCCAACTCTTGGCGACGTGCTATCCACGTGGTTAACCAGATCCTCGAGAGCCGACTCGCAGAGCTGAAAGCCGCGATTCGAACGGAAACTCACATCGGAAACTTACATTATGATCCTTGTCGTCGTTGACGTGCTCCTTAATGATCTCCAAAAACTTTATCCACTGATGTTCGTGAAGTAAGAGCTGATCTTTGACAACGGATCCTCTACAAACTTTTCCACCGATGCAAGATCGGTCCGAGGTGTGGAACGTACCTCGAGAAGAGCACCTCTATGAGGTAGACGTACGAGAAGCGTCTCTCTTTGTTCCTATCCACCAGTCGAGGCAGCTTCTCGTCGATATATCCATTAATCCGTCTCGCTCGCGGCGTTGGAAAAGCCGCTTCGAGAAACTCTAAGAAGTGGGCGCCGTTGAGCAGATTGTACTTTGTACAATGCCGGTATGGCGAATCATATTTATAAACATGCGTGTTGCCGGGATAATCGTCGAGTCTCGCGAACTCGATCGGAACGCTCAGTCGTTGTCTCAAGCGGGAAACTATCGAGTACAGCTTTTCCGAGTCGAGAGAGTTGCTGAACTCGATACAGAAGACGGGGTTCTCGGTGAGCACCTGGTTGCACGCCGTAACTTCCCGGCCATCGCCCCATGACATCTCGATGTGTCGGCTGAAGAACGTCTTCTCGCCGTGTTTGTGCACTCTTCGTTTGATATCCACTGGCGCATTCAGGAACAGATACATTTTAGTCGTTGCTCCGTTCAGGTCGATCAGTACCTTCTGGATGTTCTCGCCCTTCACGTTTAATTTGTGTTGGGCGTCCGTGTAATAAGGTTTTCTCCTACGGCGATCTCCGCGTTGTTCCTGTGCTTCCCTCAACCGGAAGTTGACGACGATCGGCACCAGGCGATCGAATTCGAACGTCGTTTTCAGCTCGTGAGTAACGAAATTCTTATTCGTCGGCCCATAGTTTTCCTTGTTGCCCGAGGTGAAAGCGACGGTCCAGTGTTTGTAGTAACGATTGTCGTGTATGTTTCCCCAACTCACTTTGTCCGTGAGCAGATCATCCAAATTACAACTGAAAGTGGCAAATGAACTGATGGTAAATATCCCATGTGATGTGAGGCTTACATAATTTTCTGTTCGAACAGATCCGGACAGAAGAGGACGAGAGTGGCGCGCTCGGAGGGATCGAATTTCTGGAGTATCGATTTGATTGGGAGAGAGGGAAATGGGAAAGAACCTTTGATTGTTCGAGGAACGCTCTGCAACCATCGAGAATCAACTCGTCGAACGTTCCATCCTTTCTCGTTATCTGCAAACTCCGCTTTTGAGGCCTTTCGCTATTGCCTTATCGATTTCTTTCGTATTCTATATTTCATCAGTTTATTGGCCGATAAAATTCCTAACGCTAAAATTTGAATCCATAAAAGTGTTGCGAATGTGTATATATATATATAAATAGAAAAAAAAGATCGAAAAGCCGGGATATGTGAAAGAAACTAACCTGGAAAGTGGTCTCGAAGCAAGGATCCTCGTGCTCGCCGCCGATTCGAGTCCGCTCTCCGTCTCGCGTCGCCACGTGTGCATAGCGAGCGAGAACCTGCAAAAAGAGCGATGGAAATCGCATAAACAGACCGTGGGAAATGAACGAGCGCAGTCGAATCGCAGCCACTCACCAAAATGAATTCGTTCTCCTGCTCCTCCGCATGTCGCTCACTCCCGTCCCTTCGTCCAGGGATCGTCAGCTTAGCATAAGCAGTTGTTGAAGATGTTACCATTAGAAACAGCAAAAAAGCAAGAAAAAATGTTTCTCCGGCTACTATTTCATTCGTTGTCTGCAAAAAATAAATGAATGGGAAAGAAATGGCGGTGGAAGGTATTTAGGAATGGGGCGGAGAGAAGGGTTATCAGAAGGAAAAAAGCGAGAAACAGACAGCCAGACACCCGTATTTCGCAATACTTTGCTAAGTGTAAAGCTCGAGAACACCTTTGTACACGTCGTCGTAGCCAGTTCAGGCCTCTTCACAGAGTGAATAATAATGAGAGACGTTTCCTTGTAGGGCGACTAAAAAGAGGGAAGTACAACACTCCCAAGAACACGCGCCGCTTCGAATTAGGCTGAAGAGAACCGACCGGCTTTATTCGATGCGACTAGCAGAGAAACAATTTTATAAAAAGAGAGACGAATAAAGTTGCGATGAGGGGTTGTGTTGCCTACGAAAAGATGGTATTTGGGAGTGGCAGAAAAAACGGTGAAAGTGAAGAATGAGCAATACGAAAAACGCCAAAAAGAGTGTGAGGGGAAGGAAATGGAATGAAACGAGGTCGGGGGTCGAAAACTGGTTTCTCAACAACCTGTGAATCGATACAAGTGCGCTAAAATGGACAAGTAACCTGAGATTAGGATAATACTGGTAATGATTAAAAAAGGAAATGAGATTAGATTTCTATGTACGTTCGGTGCCTAGACGACCATCGTCGTTTGCGGAGAGCTCATCGTCGCCTCGAGCCGCTCGTTGTCTGCATTTGTTGAGGAGAACGCTTCTTCCTCCTCTCGTTCTTCAGCTATGTTCGCGGCGACTGGGATCGCGACAGTGTTGCTTTCCTGGAACTTTCAGAAAGTGACGTTTCGAAGAGAGCGGATGTCTCACCTGGACGGGCTCTTCAAGGAAGACGTCATTGTCCAACGACTGCAAAGTTCGCATCCGTTCCGAAAGAGTCATCGGGAGCTCACTGCTGCTCTCACGAATCTCCGACTGACTGCAGTGGGAGGAGCGACGAGTCGTGTATATCGGAGTCACCGGGTATCTCGGTGGTTCCGGATCCTCGAGCTGGGTCCGTCTCTGGAAGATTCGAAAATCGGCTGTCAGGTGGAGAAAGTGGATCACTCACCGCCGGAATCTCCGGAGTCGACAGCACCGACGGATCGGCGTCAGCAACTTCGAGAGGAACCTCAAGACATTTCTGTTCGCCTTCGTCATCTTCACTATCCGTGAACTTCTTGTGGACCGGCGTTCCCTCGATTCCGGTCTTGAGACCTGCCTTGAATCGGGCAATCGACCCATTCACAAAGCTTTTCACCGCTGCCTGGTCGTAGAAAATGCGTCCGTTCGGGTTAGCGCACGCGTCTGTGCACTTGCACGGATGGGGATCTTGTGTCCCGTCCACCTGACACTGCATTCCGTTGATGACACAGAAGCACGTCTCCGGATCACAGACACCGTTCTCGCACGAGCAGCCGCAGTCCATGCGGTCCCGTCTGATGGACTCGCTGCTCTCAAGACGATATCTTTCCACTTTGATTCCGGCCTTCTTGAGCATTTTGATCCGTTCTTTCTGCGGGTAGGGTGCTTTGTGACGAGCGGAAGAGTACTCCTCGAACTCTTCCGGATCGCTGTCCGGGTCGATGACTTCTCCGTCGGAGAGCTCCTCGTCCGAGTACAAGGCGAGGTCGAGAAGCGGTCGTTTTCCGGACGAGAGCGGGAAGTATCTCTGGGTGTAGTGCTCCGTGTGCATGTCCAGTGTGACCTCTCCTTCCGAAGGAACTGTCATGTCGCCCTGTCGCCGATCGAAGTAGAACACTTTAAGCCCACTGTACTTGACGCGTTTTGTTCTGTCTTCGCCGGTTTCTTCATGGTTTCGCACTGCGAACTCGAGGGTTTCTTTGCTTTTCAACGAGGACTTCTTCCGGGAGACGGGCGTTTCCACCGGAGTTTTCGAAGTTGATGGCTCCGATGATCCTATCGGAGTGACTACTGGAGACGTTGGCTCAGCGATCGGAGATGGTGCGGCTTCTGGAGTGGAGGCCACGGTTGGTAGTGGACGAAGGAATGTGGATGGCGACACTTTGAAGCGCAGCGAAGATGTAGAAGCTTGTCTGACGAGGGGAGCAGTAGGAAGAGAAGGCGTCGAGCACGACTTCTGAAAACGGCAGATGAGGGGGAGATCGCGAGAAGGAAGTATGCACTGGTTCCATGAGCGTTGAAGCACGGAAATGAAGAGAGAGAATCTAACCAGGTGGCAGGGAGTGGAACATTGAACCACGTACAACCTTCGACGTGAATACATTAAAACAACTCCCTCTATATGTATACGCTATTTATCTGTCTCCATTCACCTCAGTGTCGGCTCCGATCGGCTTCTGCTCGTCCTTCCTCGGCGACAATTTGAGTGAGAGACTCCTCGCCAGTGCTCCCCCCATCCCCTTCTTTATCGTCTTCGTCGAGTCGCCGAATCCCTCGTCCTCCTCATCCTCCATGCATTTCTCGTCGATCGACATCTGCTTCTTAACCAACGGCACCATTTCTGAAAGCGAGTTGTGATGATGATGAGGAAGAAGATGTTGGTGATGATAAAGATGACGCAAATGAGTTTGAGTAGTGTGTGTGAAGTGAAACTCTTCCTATCTCACTCTCAAGGTGAAAGACACGCGGTCCGGGGGGCAGGGCAGGGCAAAGGGCATAAAAGTGTAATGAACACGGCCGGCCGGGTGCTCGGCTTGCCCCTCCCCGGGAGCATCGCCAGACACTATGGTGCCATCTCGCCCTCCGTCTATTGACAAACTTTTCTCCCCCCGTATTCCCCCTCTTCTCGTTTCGTTTTGCGATCTTCGAACGCTCCCTGATCGTCTCGATGCGCGCGCGCCGCTTTGTTTTATTTGCGCCTCCCTCCCGGACGGACACCGAGTGCGCGCACCTTTTAATTTTCGAAAATTCACAAACTGATTCTTGTGCTTCTGATGTCACTAGAGGGGACTGTATCCTTCGCATCTCGCACCTCGAGACGCTTATCGGTCATTCTCGCGCCTCGAGCAAACAGGTGAGAGAAAAAGGGAAACTTCGGTGTGCTCAGGGCGAAAACGAGGAGGAACGTGCTACACCGAGGATCTGGGAGTACAAACATGAGCACACATGCGTCTTGCTCAAAAATCGACAAAAGCATTGTTCATTGTTGTGTCGATGGAAGCGAAACGGAGAGAGAGAGATGGAGGGAGCTCAAAAATAAACAACTCAAAAGATCACTCTTCTTCGAGTTGCTCCGCCACTCGAGCAAGAACAAGCTCTTTTTCTCTGCTCCTCCGAGATCACCACCATTCTAATCAGAATAACGAAGAGAGACCGGAGACGGAGGCGACGCGAAGGACAAATCGGGGGAAGCCCAGAACCGACTGATAAAAAGAGGAAGCAATTTAGGAGAATCGGGTGGGAGAGGGAGAAGAAAACGGAGGGAGATGACGTCGATTAGTGGTGGAGGAATCGATTAAGATTGATAGCGATGAACGTATCTTTCTCTGGGGTGGCCTCCACAAATGAATCACCCGGCCGTCGCGCACTTTCGCGCTCTTTTGTACGGGTTTCGACGGGACGAAAGCGGGGGGGGGGGGGGGGGGGGGGGGTGAAAAGAAGCGACGAAAACGAATCGCGAGCGAATCGTCACTGATTAGTCATCCCCGTGTCTATCAGTGGGAGATCCGAGTGAGAAGCTGCCGTTTTTTCTCCCTATCCAAACATTGTAGAGATCTTCCGGGAGGGAGACCCCCTTGGAGTGCTTCATTTTCCTACTTCTTCGTCGGGGGCGAGAGCGAAGAGCCACGTTTCGGGGGCAGTGGTGTTCTGTTTGGACAGTGGTTGCAAATCGAGAGAAGACAGAGAGCGACTAAACAGTACACTCGTCCTTTCCGGAGTGTCGTTGATTGCATCATATCGGTCCGGACGTCGTGGAAACGTTCTCCTCTCTTCCTTGTTCCTTTGTGTAATACTTGCCCCGCTGACGAGAGAAGGAGGAGGAGGATGGCGAAAACAGAAAAAAAGCATATCGCGATAGAAGAAGCAAGCGGGGCTCGCCAACCTCTACACACAGACACACACACACACACACAAATATACGAATACGGGCGGAGCGGGAGAAGAAGCAGAAGAAGAAGACGTGAGGAGCTCTCGCATTTCAGGGGAACACACAAAACCAAACGAATTGCTCTTTCCGACGGGGCGAGAGTCTCGGCGGGCCGGCAGCAGTCGCGGCGCCGTGGCCTCCGTGTTTGCTTTTACGTGGTCGAACCGAAGAGGAATCACATTCCCCTCCTCAGCCTTCAAAGCGCCCCGCCTTTCTCACGTACCGCCGGAATCGAGAGGTTTTCAGATGGACAACACAAACACTTCTTATCAGACAGTACGAATCGAGAGAAGGAGCGGATTATCAGCGAAACGAGAGAATGGTTTGATGGGTTTTTGAAGCGGGAACTAATTGGGGGAAGGAGGACACTTAAGACCATAAAAATTGGCGGTAAACCATTCAGAAACATGCGGCCTGAAATAGAAACGGGCGCTCTCGGTTGTTGACCGACAGTTTTAGACGAAAGAGTCCAGCGACGTCAGCAACCGGGATTACTGTAGTTCCATTTAAAACAGAAGAAGAGACCACGGGTTAAGAAGGATGCTCGAAAGCACGTTCGAGACTTCAGAGCACACAGTTCAGGATCTCGAATTTCAGTATTTCAGACTGGAACGTGACTTTCAGAGAGAAGTTGAACAACTTTTCACAATGATTGACAGGCCAAAACAGAAAACATTTCTAGTCAATTTGGTGAGTAATAATGGGAAAACAGGTGAGAATGGACAGACGGAAACTAATCAAAACTGCATAGAAAGGCGGGCCCTTCTTCTCTGAGCACTGAGTCGAGAAGAGAAGAAGAGGGAGCAATGAAGCCATTTAGAGCCGCAAGTTCCCGATTCGGTCTTCGATGCTCGGGGGAGAAACGACGACGAAACGCGATAAGAGGCGTGTATTTTCGGAAGAGTTTCATGTGGATTCTGAGTGATAAGCGGGCAAGAAGTACGAATAGGTTGTCTCAAAAACAAAAGAAGAGATCCTTGACTCTCTCTCTCGCTCGCTCCTGCTTCTTCTTCCACTCGTCTCCTCATCCGAACCACAAATAATCGGCCGCTCTCAACGATCAGCATTGCCTATCAGCTGTTGTTCGGCACAAAAAAGAGGAGAGCGGCAGGGAGAAGTGATCAATGCGAGGAGGAGAATCATTTATGAAAGAGGCGCTTCTTGCAAACGCGGCGACGACATCTTCTCGAATTTCGCCGAATCGAAAGATGAAAAGGCCGGAGAAGGAGAGGTGTCTCGTGGTATTCCAAAGTTCAGCCGGATCAGATCAGAGATGGCTTCCGAACGGACGGAGATTAGAAGACGTGCCCCCGCGTTGAACGGAAATTGTACACTGAACCACGGTTGCGATTGTAGTTTGAAGTACGATATAGAGAAGAATAATGTAGTACTTCTGTAGGTCAGAAAAGCAGCTTCAGCTACAGAATATGTAGTCGTCAAGCAATCAGAAGAGATTCTTCGAGCGAGCCACAGTAGTCGGAAAGGGGGAGAGGGAGAAAAGATTGTTGTGTAGAGGATAGATCAAGAACCAAAATGCCCCCTTCTTTAGAAAAGATGAAAACCAGAGTTGCGACGCCTTCTTCTCTTCTTCTTCAAAAATACAAGAAGAATCGTGTTCGTCGGTGCGAGAGAGCGAGAGACGCAGACGGACAGTCGTCTAATTCGAAACGACACTTCCGTCCTTTCCAGTGGCGAACAAAACAATAATCTTTTGTACACACCAACACCTACCTTCTCCTCCTTCTCCTTTTTTGTCAAGATGCGAGTTGAGCGGCGTCAAAAACACATCTGATGTCGTCGTCGTCTTCTGAAGTGATTCCTGATCGACGACGTCTTCTGGCTGCTCATCTGGAACATTCAGATGATTGACGATGACCGGTCGCCATTTCGGTCGCTGAATGGTCAAACCTGTGGCACTGTAGTACGTGTCGCCGGAAGTGGATCTTGTCGTCAGCTTCGGAGGACTTCCGACGCAATTCAGAAGGAACGAAGACGTGGATTGGCCCTGTAAACGGGGGGTCTTCTTGAATCTGACTTGTCGAAAAGGAAACTAACCATTTCGACAGAACACTCTTGAACCTCCTCAACGACGATTAGTTTCACTGATTCGGCAGTGTCTTGAGACGTCGTTGGCTCTGAAAAGACGGCGAAATGACGTGAATGGGAATGGGAAGAAACGGGAAAACACGAGTCGAATTAGCCATCGATCTCCTGACGCACTCTCTTGCCCGCCTCCTCCTTCCAATCGCAGGTTCCTTCTCGTTTTGAGCGGTGACGATTCCGAAACACCACGAATTCGCTTTTTGAGTGGAGACGCCGCCAATTTTCTGGAAGGAGTCGTCGTGACGTCATCTGACTCGGACTGCACACGCGGACGTCGGAAGCGAGACTTCTGGGGCGTCAGATGAGGCATTGTGTTGCCAGGATCAATCTGAAAATGCAGAGAAGTTTGGGAGGAAAGGCTGTTTGCAAGCATTTACAAGTACTGAGGATGTCGTTGCTCTTGATGAAAACGGCACGGTAGTATCCACTTCACTGAGCTCTCTCGATGGTTTCGGGACGGAACCGGACCTCCGGACTTTCTTCTGCGGAGACGCATCGAACTTTCTCGACCGAGTCGGAGTCTGTCTCAGCATCATCGACCCACTCGTACTCCTTTGCAGCACTGAAGGCGGAGTCACTTCATTTTGTGGAATGGGCGCCCTTTTCGGAAGGATCGCAAAGCTCGAGAACGATCCTCCGGGCGTCTTCTCCACTTTTATCCGCATCGGAGTCACTTTTCGTTCTTCGTGCGTCCGTTTCAGAGATTCCCATTTCCTCGGCACTTCTTTCAGACTCGCATAGTCCAAAGGCCCAATGGCCGTTGTTGTTCGCGAGAGCCTGGGTTGTTTTTGCTGGAATACGAAGCAGTTCGGTGGTATATACAGCCAATTTCCTATGTGTACCACTGGAGGTTCCGTGTCTTTAACGCCGCTCGACTCCGGTTTGAAGGATGAGAACCTCGGGAGAACTGTCATGGTATTGGAATGCTTGAGCAGCGAGATCGTCTGGAACACACATGCGATTTTCTTGATTCCACAGGAAAACTTACTGTTTCTCTCCTGCAACTTTGGTTTAAAACAGTCGTTCCAACTTGCCGTTTCAATCTGTTTAGTGATTTTGGTGTGACTACCGGATCCTGGAAATCCCACCAATTGGTTGTAAATACTCTAAGGATTTCTTTTTGAAACCTACCGGAATCACATTTCTTTGTGAATACTCTTGTTGAGATGACGTAGATGGGTTCATCTGAAACTCAAATATATGTAACTTTTAGTGGGAAAACGGAAAAAGAAGAGCAGAATGGTTTATGGATAAATATTTATCGGAGATTTGAATTCAAAAAACAAGGGGGATGCGGATGCCGTACGGTAGGCATCTTTCTGCATGCACCACATATTACGCCCACATGCAGACATCACTTTTTCTCGATTTATTCGTGGAGCCTCCTATTTTTTGTGTTTCTGTGTGTTTTCTTCTTGCTTTTTTCGTGAAAATTGCGTAGATAATCGTTAAAATGTTTCACGATTCCAGGGTTGCCCAAAATGTCGACGGCGGTAACAATTACAGCCCCGAGCGTCAAGCATATCCTTCTGGATTCGCTTGTCGTCATGAAAATTGTGAAACACGTCGATAGTGAGCTTCAGGCCGGGATCAGCGAGGTTTCTGGCGATTCCTGTGCTGGAGTGCTTACTGGACTCGTTTTCCTCGACGACTCGCGTCTCGAAATCACGAATTGCTTCCCGACGGTTCGCACCGAGCCGATCATTGAAGACGACATGACTGTAAGCGATTAAACGATGGATACTTACCGAAAACAGTTAAAACAGGCTGCCCAACAATACGAGGAGCAGAAGCAACACGAGATGCTCGACATGCTCCGCAAATTCCGCACCATGAACATCGATTACGAGATTGTCGGATTCTACCAATCCCATCAGTTCGGCGCCGGATTCTCGCACGATCTCGTGGAGTCGATGTTCGACTATCAGGCCATGGGCCCCGAGAACGTTGTCCTCATCTACGATCCGATCAAGACTCGTCAAGGACAGCTCTCGCTCCGTGCCTGGCGCCTTTCGATGAACGCTCTCGAACTCGCCGCCAAGAACGACTGGAACCCGGACTCGTAAGTATCCTTTCCTTAGATTCACAGACCTAATTCTGGTTTTTCAGTGTGAGATCAGCTGGTATCAACTACCAGAACATGTTCGAGGAACTGCCGATCGTCATCAAGTCGTCCTACTTGAACAACGTTCTCATGTCGGAGCTGGCGCTGACCAAGTCCTACTCCTCGGACAAGTACTCGACGAGACACTTCGATCTTGGCTCCAAGAAGTCGCTCGAGAAGTCCGTCCGTGCCATGATGGGCAACGTAGACGAGCTCAACAAGTCGATTCAATCGCTGACCAAGTACACGATGGACAAGCAACGACACGACAACATGGTCTTCAGCTTGACCCAGAAGAGGGTAGAGTCCAGTAGACACTTTCATATTTTCATATCTTTCCTTTTTGCAGCAGCAAGAGAACGATTCGCGCCAGGCTCGCGGAGACCCTCCCCTCCCGCTTGACGACATCAAGAGAATCAAGGCTCCGCAACTTCAGACGAGGAACGGACTGCTCGACGAACTTCTCGCCAGCTTCGACACCAACGCCCTCGCTGACTTCTCGAAGACGGTGACCAGCGAGAACATCACGAAGCTGTTCATAGCCGAGGCTGTTGCTGAAGATAAGGTCTCCGGAACCAAGGACAGAACCTTGAGCTCCGTATCCTCTACTCGTTAAATTCCCGTCAGTCCCCGCCCGTTTCCGCCTTCTTTAATATACAGGAGAACAGATTTCCACTCGACTCGTGACTTAGATGCTTTCTAAACAAAATAGGGATGTTCTTTTGCACGCACGAAAGTCTGGACTCCGTTCTTCTCTCTTTTCATTTTCTTTCTCTATCTGTCTTGGATGAAATTTCATTGTTAGCTAAATTATCCCTTTCTTTTTCTGTTCGTTTGTTGATGGTGTTTTTCGCGAAGTCTAACAATTTATTCAACGTTTCTCGGTTTCAAACGACTAGTTATTCATCACCAGAACATGCCGCCCTTTTTTGCTCCGTTCACTTTGACGATACTTTTCGGGTCGAGACGGGAGAAGAGCTCCAGACCGGCACTTCTCTCCACAGCATCCAGTGGGGTGTAGAATGTTGAGATCTCAACAGTGTCCTCGATAACCGCATTCGGCAGAATGTACGATTCGAGCTCGAACTTTCCGGGGCTCACTTCGAACAGAGCCACTTTGAAGAAGTGCGTCGGCACGGCGACGTTGTTGTCTCCGATGACCTGGTACTTGACGTACTTCTTGCCGTCCTCGGCCTGTCTCGGCAGGTACAACGGTCCCGTAATGATGTAAGTGTTGAGCATCTTCTTGGCGACCCGACGACAATGCATCTCCAAATCGTTCCACTTGTCGCGATTGAATCCTCTGCCCACTTGCGGACTCATGTTGCTCAGGAAGAACGTCTGATTCACAGACAACTGGCTCTTCCGATGGTTGCCGGCAGCTGCCAGATGACCGCGATCGAATCCGCTCGCCTGAAAAGAAGACGTCAGTGGCAGGATCGCGAAGACGTGTTCACTCGGTAGTCAGTGTTTTGCGACAGAAACTTGTGGGGGAAAGTGGTGTCCGGCTGGAAATCGCACAGCTTCCGATCGACTCCCGGCGCGTGTTTCAGTCTCTCGGGCGTCAGATGCTCGCACACCCAGTGGGCGGTCTTCGTCTTGTAGTCGTACGACAGCACAAAGTCCTCGTACGTACGGACGTTCGTGAATCCCGGGTACCCGTGAGTCATGATCTCGGCGGAACGAGACGGTCCCAGCGCGTCCGCATTCAGAGAAGCCGGCTTGAGAGCGGAAGGCTCCGCGACGGCCGGCAACTGGATCGGAGCCGTCTGGAACGACGCTTCGTATCAACGAGTGTTCGTGTTGAGTCGCTGCGCAGCGAATTGCTTACCATAGGAACGTTGGTGGCAGACTGCGCATTCCGGAAGACGGGAACGTCGTCGCTCGAATACTTTCCGGCCAGAAATGAGAGTCCCGCGACTGCGGCCGTTCCAGCTACCTTTCCGATCATGGCTGAAACTGAAGTTGTACTTTAAATAAGTGTGTCGAAGCAGTTTGAGGTACAATAACACGGAATGAACCGGGAAATTGATAGAGAAAAGTGACAGGAAATAACAAATATTTATAAGAAATTGTTGGCAGAGTGTATAATTGCAATGCTTCGTGAGTTATGAACGACAAGAATCGGGTCGAAGATCGAAAACGGAAATGGCACCCGAAAGGAGGAATCGACAATAAATAAGGCAGCGAGGGGTCAGATGTAGAGGGATCCGTCGTACGGCTTCAGGTAGCCGACGGCGACAAGAACCACGTCGACAATGGTCCAGACACCGAGACCTCCGAAGCTGAAGAGCTTTCCGATGGCCGACTTCCAGAGACCTAAATAGAAACGGTCGGCTCCGAAGCCGCCGAGCACGACCGAAAGGACCATCGTCTTGGTCCACGAGTAGCCGGAGGACCAGTTGCAGCGAACTCTCTTGAAGAACTTCCTCTGTCCCATGCAGATGACGCTGTTGTGAGCCTGCAAATGAGCCAAGTCGTCGCGCTCTTCGGGACGACTCACCGTGCACTTCGTCGTGATGAGCTTGCTGCTGCTCGTGGAGCAGTTCGTGACGGGCTCGCAATCGTAGTCTTGCTCCGGCAACTGCCAGCAGAACCGACACACCGCCTCTACTTTACTCTTGCTGAACGGGTTCGGACAGCCTCTGCGAGAGGTGCAGTTGATGAGAAGCGTCTCGCCGAGTCGGCAGTCTTCCGGGAACACGCACGAGAGTCCCGAGGGACCGTCGCAGCTCTTGTGCTTCGGCTCTTTGAGCCCAGCGGCGCCGTGCGTGTCGCCGATGATCGGCAGGAAAATCAGAAACGAGGCTAGTGTTATCGACTTCGCGGTCGTCAGCCCCATTCTTCTGAAAGCAATCCCAGGAATAGATTCAAAAAAAGAAAAAGAAATAAATGTCCAGACTTTGGATTGAAACCAGAGAGATTTAAATCTGAAAGTCCTCTCAACAAGCGAACCAGAAATTTTCATTTTTGGAGATCACAATCTTAAGTAAAACAGTGAAAAAGTGAATAAAAGTGTGAATCGAATTGTTTTTGTTGTGAGTTATTTGTGTGAGAAAGATTCGATGCGATCATTTCGGATGAACGACGAACGGCGACATCCGGAGCCATTTTCCCTCTGTTCTGACACTCGGAGCACCTTCACACTGACAGTTTTCATGCGAGAATGTGTACTGTCGACACAGATTGCGCCCGAAAGGCGGTTCCCTGGAAACAATCGCAGTTTGGGGTTAGAGCGACAGAAAGTAACGAACTCCTCGTCGATCTCCTCGTTCACCATCTCCTCGCTCCCTTTCACGAACACGAACAACCGGTGATTCTTGTTCTGGAGGTGCTTCTCGTATTGCGGAGAGGTGCGTGTGTGGTTCAGCTGCAATTGGAATCGATCCGTCTCCCGTTCGGACGCCGTTCTCACCATGAACAAGTCCCTATTGACTTTTCGTCGCTCGACGTCGTTCAACTCGGCGCATGTGTTCCCGCAGCTCTCGTGCGTCGAGTCTTCCGCTTCGCAGACGTTGATCGGAACTCCTGCATATGGAGACAATGCTTTCTGACGTCGATGTAACGACAGCTTACTGTACGAATAAATGGATCGAACGGGGCAGGTTCCGATGAAAACGGCTACTTCCGAGACTGTGTTCCGGTGGCGTGAACGGAAAATCTCGCGTAACTCCTTCCGGATCTGCAAATTAGTCGATTTGCAAAGAAACGAATGGCAGGAAACACACTTTTTCAAACGAAGCTAGCGTTCTGGAGACACCCTCTGCGTCGTCTTCTTGTCGCGGAATGACGGGCGACGAGGAGAAGCCGTGCCTGAATTCGTAGACGTTTTCTGCTGCTCGAAAATGAAATATCTTACGAAAACATGACGCTCTGCATGAAAAGATCGATAAATTGGAGAGAAGAATGAATGCAGACGGCTCGTTTAAAAAACACGGGGAAAAGCTCGATCGGCGTTTTCCTCTCCTCCGATCGTTCGTCTTCTTCCACGTTTTCTCGACTCGACATCTTCAGAATCGCTTCCATCTGGGTTGTTTTTTTGAAGGAAAATAAGTAACGAGAATTTAAATTGAAAAGTATTAAAAAGTAGGCAAACAAGGCGGTAAAAAAGCGGCAAGTGCCGTGGAGCGCGTTTGCTTTTTTCGTCGTTTCACTTTTAAATAACACATCCCACAGAAGAAAATAAGAAGCTCACGGTGAGTTGGAAGCCGTATTCAGGAAGTGCGAAAGAGATATTATTATAGAACAGTTTATGGAACATGGAAAAATGTGCAACAATAAAACAGAATTCAACTTCAAGCATGTTAAATAAGTACATTCTTTCTAGAAAGAGGCTGACGATTAATAGAAAAATGAGTAAGAAAAAGAAGAAAGGGAAATTCGATGAAAACAAGTTAAAGAAGGAGAAAACGGGGATTTAAGAGTTGTGATGGCGGGATAGAGGTAACCACGACTGTGCCTTCTTCCTTCTTTGCATTTCTCTGAATTGTGGATCTTTCCCTCTCGCGACGTAGTTGGCGATCCAATCGCGCATCGACTTATCTCTGGTACACGAGACGAATTCAGCGAAATCTTTACTGAAGTTGTTCTTTGGCGGCATGTCACAGGGCTGCGGGAAGGCCATCAGCTCCTTGTCGAAAAGAACGGTTGGGTGGTATCGGCGTTCGTTTTTGCTGATCTGACTGAAAGAGCAACCGACAGGATGAGAGACAAGAGGGACTGGAACTCACTCGAACAACGCCCGCATCGGACTTTGGCTGCACTTATGCATCAGGAAGCCGTTGCCGATGATGAACACCTGCTTCTTCGCACGGGTCATCGCCACGTTTAAGCGATTCATGTTGCTGATAAATCCGAGCGTCACTAAAACAAGTTTCTTTTTTGAAAGGCTCCGTGAAGCTGGTTATACTCACATTTCGGGTTCGATCGGACCAGCGAGAGCACGACGACCTCAAATTCTTGGCCTTGGAAGGAATCGATCGTACCGACTCGGATCCCTTTGGCCGTTTCCTTCGGAAACACGTCGGCCAGCATCTGCTCAACGAGAGCCCTCTGTCCGTTGTAGGGAGTGATCACGGCAATTTTGTAGGTATTTGAGTAGGGCGGCTTGAGTCTGCGCACCAACTCCTCGACATATTTGACAACGAGGATCGCTTCTCCTACAAGAAGTGGCTTGCTTACTCCGTTTCTGAAAGAGCAACTCACCTTCATTTTTAAAGCTCAGTCCCGATGCGATGTGCTCGGTTGCATCTATGAGCCCGGTGCCCGGACAGGCCAACTGCTCGAAGTATTGGGATCTCTTGTTTGGATCGGATTCGAGCGATGTGTCAATCAGGATCAGTGGATCGAAGAGCGGCGAATTTCCGCCCCTGTCCCAATTTACCGAACCCCTACAAGAAGACGCGTTCGCATCAAAAAGGCGATGTACTAACTGACCGAAGGCTGATCCTGTTTCTGACAGATTCGTCCGTGGTGAGTTGGTCGTCGTAGAACGACTTGCTGGCCCAGCCGATAATGTTTTCGTCACATCTGTACTGATTTTGGAGCATGAACCAGCTGTGATTGTCTTTGCGGGCCATTATTCGGTCCATGACGGAGTTGCACAGATGAGACTTCTTTCCTTCCTCACTGAACACGAGAGCCGGCAGCTGCATCGGATCTCCGGCGAGGACAAGTCGCTTCATCTCGAAGACGTTCGGCCACGTCTCCGCCTCCATAACCTGCGAAGCCTCGTCGATGACGCAAAGGCTGGGAACGAAGCCGGCCTGGCGGACTTGCTGCGGGAAAGACGAGCTGATGGTGCAGAATATGGCCGAGACGCCTTTCATGATATCGTTCGTCGCTTCCATTCTCACACGGTGACGAATTTTGTCGCGCTTTTCTTCGAACTCCTGTAGTGAGATGAGTCCTTCGATGAGATCCTCTCGCAATCTAGCCTGCAACAGTGAATGGGGTACGATCTTTCCGTTTCTTCATTCTACTTACGACAGCTTCTAAACCTTCGATCGTTTTAGGATGCTTCTCGAGTTTCTGGTTGTACGTACTTGCGGACAGAAGAACTAAAACTCATTTTTAGGAGAAGAGATTGCGCCTTGTTAGAAAATGCTCACCTTTGTTAGGGTCCGTCTTTAATCTCAGCTTCAGCATCGCTTTGCCGACGGCAATGTGGATATTCAAACACGCCTCTTTGGTAGGCGTGAGAATGGCCACTGTTCTCCCTTGGGAGATGGTTTGTGCGATGACGAACGAGAGCAGGACCGTTTTTCCTGTTCCAGGTGGCCCTTGGATGCACACGACCTTCCGCTTGTCGTTGAGGGCCATCGCAAGAGCGATTTTCTGCTCCGGGTTCAGCATGACAGTGTTTTTCTTGTGGTCCTTTATTTTCGCCATCTCCTCCGAAGAGACTTCGAGCGAATCGATCTCATCCATGATCTTCGGCCGTCGAACTCCGGTAAGACTGTGGGTGAAAACCCCGTCAACGTCTTTCTCGTACTCTTTGTTACTGGAAAGAATTAGGCCGTTGCTCGAACTCCGACGCAAAACTCACTTCCAGAACTCGAAGGTTTTTTCGTTCTGTTTAGAGCCGAGTTGAAAGATGTCGTTTATTTCGTACTTCATCTTGAACTCCTCTGCTCCGCCTTGTGAAACATTTATCATGCAAGTCTGGGAAGGACATTACTCGATTGGTATCGAACGGAACGCGTCTTACGTATTCGTCTCCACCGGGGCAGGTCAAGAAGATCCCCTCCGTAAACACATCCATGTCCACTTCGTACTCGCCGTCATCATCCTTCACCGCAGGGATGACTTTCACGCCGCAGTCTGAAACCCCAAACTTCTCCTGAGAAACTTCGGTTTCTGCTTACATTCTGAGACGCCTTTGAGAAAGTAGGCTTTCGTTTTGTCGATCAGCTCCAATACCGGACGCGGACCTTCGAAAAGGCTGTAGTCAAATTTCACGAGACGAAAGAAGCCGATGTTGTTGAAGTTCACCGTCTCAAACTGCAAGTGATTTCGATTTGCGCTGTCATTCTTATGGCCAGATTTACCTCCTCAATGAATTTTTTTTCGATTTTCACAACATCAGCCATTCTCGCGAACAATTGCTGTTCTTTCTCGGCCTCGGTGGGCACCTTCCGAGAGACCCGTTTTGTGCCCGAGTGGTACAGCTGAAGATGGAATCTTTCGTCGAGCCAATCAATTTCCAAAGTGAAGAACACCACTTGGTTGCTGAAAAATAAGGGTGCGGAGTGGAAATGGGGAAGAGACGGTATTACTTGAGGCCAAGCAAAAGATCGTCTTCCTTCATCTGGATCGGTCCAAACTCGGGGTTCGTGTAGGTACCTTCGCGAATGTCGCCTTGATTGATGCTGAGATCGTCGATTTTATACTGAACACGGAACAAATGAGACTGGATCCACTTTTCTTTCGACTCACTGTTGTGAACTCGATTCCACCTAGATCCTCGCGGATGATTGTACAAAGTTCATCTCCGTGTGTTAGCAGTTTCACTTCTGCGAGTGGTTCGAAGCGTTCGGACGGATCCCTGAACACAAACAATTGACCGTTGGAAAGACTCTCTCTCTCTGTACAACTGACACAGTCTCGAACCGAACGATATCTCCGATGAGGAGATGCGAGGTGGGGCATTTGGTGCTGAACCTGAACAAAGAGCGCATGTGACCTTGTCCGCGGAACACTGCCACTGTGATCTCATCTCCCGAATTTCGCATCTTTTTCTCGACCAGAAATCCCCAATAGTCTGTCATCTTCGGCTGAAATTTAGCGAATTAAGTCGGAAATTGCGCGAAAAATAAAGTTTTTTGCAACGAATTCGTTCTGAAAAGCGCTTCGCTGGAAAAGTACTTTACACCGGGTGAAATTAGAGATTTCCGTCGTTTCAATGCTTCCCCAATTTCCTTTGTTTTTTTTTGAGAAAATATTAAATAACAATGTTAGCTTCTCAAAATCAAAATCTTAACCGTTTTCGTCGAAAACATGTAGGAACTCGTGCGAAAATCGAGTAAAACGGCCGGAAACAGAAAAAGTATATATTTCGGTGCCGCCCCCTTTAAATTTAGCTCAAGTCCAGCAGAGCGCGTTTGGAACACGAACCCCGGCGGCAGTAAACAAGAAGCGCGTTTATAAAAGAATCGAAGATGACAGAAAACGCCTTTTCTGGTGCACAGAACGGTGAATCATCGACGATCAATCTACAGTAGGGATGATCAACGTCTCTCTGCGTCTCCCTAGTTCATGTACTCTGTAGTGGGCTTCCCGAGTACGTCGAATCCGTTTTTGAAAACGCAATAAGAAGACGTTCCGAATAAGGTAACGATCCCTTTCCTCGGATTCTGTTTCGGTTCTGGTGACGTGCGACCTCTTGAAGACGACATCTTCTCTTCTTCAGGTACTTTGAGCGAGTCTCCAGAGAATCGACTACAACGAACCTGGCAGCTGCTGCTCTTCTCAATTTCGATGATTGCTCTGTGTGTCCCCGGAGGGATTAGCGACTCTCGGATTCCAGAAGCGTGCCCGCCCCCTTCGGAGGACTTCATTAGACGCTCCCCAGCGAGAGCCATTCTTTTCGATTCGCTCTCTCATTGCTTCCTCCGTCTTGCCCGGCTTCTGCGCGCGAATTGAGAATAACGTTGCCCCGGGTTACTCGGAAACATCTGCTCCCCCTTCTTCAGCACCGCTCGACGCTTTCTCGCTTCATTCGCCCATGGCTTTCCTCCCGCTTCTTCTCGCTCTGCTCTCCGCTTCTTCCGGATGCGAAGCCGCTAGCCGAGAGGTACACCGTCTCCGACGGTTCTTTCGCAAAGAAAGTCTTCTTTTGCAGGCCGTCGTCGTCGACATGCGCACGATCCGGCCGTTCCCCCAGATGAACGGCGGCTCTTCCGACGAGGACGACAGCACTCGGATGCAAGTGATCGTAGTGTTGCTCGTCGCGTTCTGCGTCAGCCTCGCCATCACCGTCATAATTCGCTTCCTGCGCAAGTATTCGGAACGCCAACGACTCTACTCCAGCTTCTCCTAACTCTGCGTCTCTCACTCTCTCCCTCTCTCTCGCCAATTGTTTCTCTTGATTTCCATTGATTTCATACCAAGTCTATCGACTTTTTTAAAATAATAAATATTCGAGAGCATCCATACCGTTTCTTGTTTCTGCCGGATTGTCGGATCCCGTGACTTCGGCTTCTTCGTCGACGAGTTGTCCTGTGACATTGGACGAGCTGAAAACCGCAAAGAAATTGTGAAATACCACGGGAACATGGAAGAAAAGAGAACGGGGGAAGGTGCGACATCTGCAATCGGTGTCGATGAGAAAAAGAGAGACACACAGAGAAACGAATGATATGCAGAGCGAGAGAGTGTGGGCAGAGAGGAGACGCCGACCGACTGTATCGCAATTTCATCGTCGCTCCGCAAGCGAACGGACGCTTTGCTGCGGTTGGAGCCTCCGTTCTCGCTCTCTTACAACACGTTAGAGAAGGACACAAATGAGTCACGGGACAACCCAAATGTTACACTCCGAATACGCTGGGCAAACAGACACCGAAAACATCGGGCTACTTTCAAAACGCGAGAATGTGTGAACACTAAAGAACAAAATAAAATGGAAAGAAACGAAAAAGAATATCGACAGACGACGGGTCCATTCTCGCGTTGAAGAACGAAACATATTATTTGCCGAAAAAAACGGGCGAATAATGGTAAAATTCGAAAAAATCTCTTTGTTTTGGCGTTCAGACTACGGTAGGAAGGCCTAAATAAGTCCGCAAACTGCGTACTCGTTCGCGGGTTTTTTGTCCCTACTGCAGCGATGCGGCGCGCGAATGCGCAAAGTTGCGGCTTGTTGAAATGGGCGGGACCGACCAATGAGAGATTGCAAGCGGTGCACGCGACTTTACAAGTGTCCGGCACGGTAATTTTCGGTAATTTCAAAAATTTTGAATATTTTTTCTGCGATAGTATGGAAAAAGTCGAAACAGAAAAAGTGAAAACGATTGAAAGCCTTCTTCTATTAAAAATTCCAGTGCCACGAAGTTCGTTTTACTATTAGTTCGGCCCCTACTTTCTCAGCCGCATCTTCAAAAACGATCTCCTCTGTGGATACTGAATATTTTTGACACTTTTTCAAATCAACGCGTATGGACCGTGCGAACAGTTTGATCAGCCAAGGTTTCGAAATTCGAAGTCACCTTGCAATTTATGGTGGTACCCCACAATAGAACTCGCCGAAATAGAACTCGGACAGAATAGAACTTGGACGAAATAAAACTCGCCGAAATAGAACTGCCCGCAATAGAACTTTCCGGAATAGAACTCGCCGGAAAAAAACTCGCCGCGAAAGAACTCGCCGCAATAGAACTCGCCGCAATAGAACCCGCCGCAATAGAACTCGCCGGAATAGAACCCGCCGCAATAGAACTCGCCGGAATAGAACTCGCCGGAATAGAACTCGATTTCAGAACCTGTCTTTTTCAGCGCTGAAACTATATTTTAGATCAAAATTTTTCCGTATTTCCCTCCGGTGTGGTCGGTTTCATATTTTGACAGCTTCTTGTTCGAAAAAAATTCGGAATTACAGACTAGCTGCTTAACAAAAGCTGAAAGTGCAAACGCGCTCTATTGAAATCGAGTTCTATTCCGGCGAGTTCTATTCCGGCGGGTTCTATTCCGGCGAGTTCTATTCCGGCGAGTTCTATTCCGGCGGGTTCTATTCCGGCGAATTCTATTGCGGCGGGTTCTATTGCGGCGAGTTCTTTCGCGGCGAGTTTTTTTCCGGCGAGTTCTATTCCGGAAAGTTCTATTGCGGGCAGTTCTATTTCGGCGAGTTTTATTTCGTCCAAGTTCTATTCTGTCCGAGTTCTATTTCGGCGAGTTCTATTGTGGGGTACCACCCAATTTATTTAACAGATCGCAAACCAATGCAACAATGCGGCGTATTGCGCTGTCGAGAGGCTTGGCAAGGAACATGTTGCAGGTAAAACGAGTCCGTGACAAAACCGGAGAAAATCCAAAAACCGGAGCAGACGAAACCGGAACAGACGAAACCGAAGAAAAAAGTGACAAAACCGGACTTTTGCAAGAGTGCGGCACGGTTACATTTGCAGGTCTGCTTTCATTTTATTTTTCACAAAAATGAGCTCAAAAATCCGTTTTTTTCGAAAACTGATTCGTACAGCAGTCAATAATGTTTCAGTACATTCACCCAAATTTTTGGCAAAAAACCTGACCAGTTTTGATAGGGTTTTAGCTAATTTTTCCGAAAAATATAATGAAAGCAGACCTGCCATTCTCTCAAATTTCTGCGCGCCGCACTCTCTATTTTGCAAGAAAATTGCAGGTCTGCTTTCATTATATTTTTCGGAAAAATTAGCTAAAACCCTATCAAAACTGGTCAGGTTTTTTGCCAAAAATTTGGGTGAATGTACTGAAACATTATTGACTGCTGTACGAATCAGTTTTCGAAAAAAACGGATTTTTGAGCTCATTTTTGTGAAAAATAAAATGAAAGCAGACCTGCAAATGTAACCGTGCCGCACTCTTGCAAAAGTCCGGTTTTGTCACTTTTTTCTTCGGTTTCGTCTGTTCCGGTTTCGTCTGCTCCGGTTTTTGGATTTTCTCCGGTTTTGTCACAGACTCGGTAAAACACTTATCTATTATCTAATCTTCACACAAAACAATCCTGGATTCTCACACAAAAAGTTTTTAGTCAGCACAATTGAGTAATTACAACAAAACAATGGAAAATAGTGAATAACGACGAGAGCTCAAGCACTGCAACCGTTCACTAGGTCAAGAACAACATAAACTAAACAGGATTTTAAAAAACCGATGGACGCGCCGCACGGCGGGTGTGTCAGCAACGTGCTTGGCGCACTTGAGGATAGCAGGGAGATGAATCGAGTGGTTCTCTAATGGATCTATTCAGTGTCAATTTCTTGTGATTTTTTTTGTTTTTTAAACCTATTCAGCGGCGTCGAAAAAAGGGGTAAATTACAGAAAATTAGGGCCGCCGCGGAATTTTTTCCGGCCCCGAAACCGTAACCCACCGTAACTCCGCGGCGAGACCCGCGTTGGAAATGCTCCATGTGCCTTTAATTTTTCATTGATTTTCAATTTTTAAATAAGTTTTTCTTCTTTTTTTGACCTTTTCGAGTACTTTTTTTTGCCAGAATTATTTGTAACAACATCACTGACACATTAAAAATAGAGGCTATTCAAAATACTACCGTTCACTCACATATTTTCGTCGTTTTCGTCAAAAGCTCAGTAATTTCCGTGTTTCTACTAATTTTTTCACATTCGCCGCTGCAAACGAGTGTTTTCTCAATCGTCGGACATTGTTACTTCGACATTCGTCATATTTCGTCATTTTCCTGCTTGTTTCCACTCATGACACCCATTTTTCCAGATTTGGACGATGAACAGCAATATTAGCGACGAGAATGTACAAATCGTCGAGGAAGGCGGTAGAGTGGTGTCGAAAAGGGACAGAACGGCGAGCGACAGCTACGAGAAGGAAAAAGAACGCATTGGTTTGACTGTTTTTATTCTCATTTTAAACGAAACTAATCATGAAAATAAAAGATTCTATTTTTCGAAAAACTCCGGTCGATTTCTTCAAAATGATCCGTCCTTGCTTTAAAAATGCTGCGGATTCTGGGCGAATAGCAGACTTCGGCTCCGGAAATGTTTGGCTCCCGTTTCGTTACATTGAGCCTCGAGACAACTGTGCTTCTCAGCCACGATCACGGAAGCGCTGAAGAACGAGATTATCGCTCGAAAAACGAGTGCACTCACTTCACGACCATTTCTGTCCCTTTTCGACACCACTCTACCGCCTTCCTCGACGATTTGTACATTCTCGTCGCTAATATTGCTGTTCATCGTCCAAATCTGGAAAAATGGGTGTCATGAGTGGAAACAAGCAGGAAATGACGAAATATGACGAATGTCGAAGTAACAATGTCCGACGATTGAGAAAACACTCGTTTGCAGCGGCGAATGTGAAAAAATTAGTAGAAACACGGAAATTACTGAGCTTTTGACGAAAACGACGAAAATATGTGAGTGAACGGTAGTATTTTGAATAGCCTCTATTTTTAATGTGTCAGTGATGTTGTTACAAATAATTCTGGCAAAAAAAAGTACTCGAAAAGGTCAAAAAAAGAAGAAAAACTTATTTAAAAATTGAAAATCAATGAAAAATTAAAGGCACATGGAGCATTTCCAACGCGGGTCTCGCCGCGGAGTTACGGTGGGTTACGGTTTCGGGGCCGGAAAAAATTCCGCGGCGGCCCTAATTTTCTGTAATTTACCCCTTTTTTCGACGCCGCTGAATAGGTTTAAAAAACAAAAAAAATCACAAGAAATTGACACTGAATAGATCCATAAAGACGAGAACCGACTTTTCCGGAGCATGTCCTGGGTATTTTCAGCTCAGCACAACCGGAATGAGACATTTTGAACGTCGCCGAATGCCTTTTTCTTGATCTCCGGTGGCAAGACGATTGAATCGGCAAGGAACACTTTGTCTGGAATAACCGGGAAAAAAGCGAAGGAATAGAGTTTTTTTTCCGTGTTTCTGCAGCAAGTGCAATTCGATGATTCATCTGGAAATCTTGAAATGGACCCCCGCGGGCCCGTTTTTCCTGTTTTCTCGATTCGTCTCGAGAGCTTTCGCTTCTTTTTTCCTCTGGAATTCGGATTCCAATTTCAAGAGAAAACGGGAAAAACACTTCGTTTGCATTCAAACGAGTCCTCCTCTCGTCGTCATTTTTTGATTCGCGGATTGCAAAGCGAGAGAAAAAAGAGTTCAAAATTTGAAACTAATTTATTTATTTGAGTGAGAGAGAGAGAGAGAAGAGAAGAAAGCGAGAATTGAAAACATTCGATGCGAACGATTCGGCAGGGGAGAGAAAACGGAACGGGGGACGGACGGAAGGTTTGGCATCGGGATGGCAAGGTTCTAAGAAGAAGAAGTTCACTCGTCGTGAGATACATGTCTACTCGTCGCTCGGCTCGACGCAAATGCGCTCTACCGGACTCTGTCTCAATAGAGCGCATTTGCAGTGGGAGCCGACGATTCTAGCAAGAGAGGGAAGAAGTGTTGCCTAGGGAAGAGAGGAAGGGAAATCTAGTTGATCCGCTCGAGTTGGACGGTGTTCTTGTCTTCGGGACAGTTGGTCGGCACCGGCAAGAAGCCGTTCTTCTTCGAGCTCTTCGGCTTCGCGATGCTGCTGAACGTGGAGAGGATCTGGAAGAGGAAGTGTGCGGTGGAGCGCGTTTCCGTCACTCACCGTCCGGTTCGACGTCTTGTTGATCGGCGCGCCGCTGTGATTCTCCGACGACTGAGGACAGCACACTCCGAACGTTTGGAGGAATTCCCTGCAAGTCAATCCACACTCGAAAAACAGAGAACGCGTCGAAATTCGACGAATCCCTACAGTCGGGAAGCAAAACACACACACACCTTCTGAAGACGTGCGACATGAGAGCGCACAGCACAAAGTTGACGGCGCTGTTGATGAGCGAGAGCAGGTCGAAGACGTTGTTCAGCTGGAGTGTGAGGAACGTGAGACGGGGATGCGCGCCGGCGGCGAAGGTGAGCACGCCCTGCGGCAGCTCGGTGACGAGGAAGATGGCGACGATGCCGGTGAGCATGGCGGTCGTCCGTTCCGCCTGCGAGTTGCCGTTTCCCATGCCGCCGCACAGGCGAGACCGTCGTTCCCGGGCCTCGATGAGCATCCGAACGAGCAGCGTCATGAAGATGGTGAGCAGGAGGCACGGGATCAGTTTCAGCACGAGCGCCGCCATCCAGTAGTTGATGCGCTCCCAGTCGCAGTCCCACCAGAGCGGCTGACTGAGTCCGTAGAAGCGGATCATGTCCGTCGGCAGCCACTTCTCCTTGTACTTGCCCTCGAGACACAGGTCCGGCACGGCGCCCACCTCGCCCTCGATGATGCGGTAGCGGATGAAGATCGGCAGGCTGCCGAGACACGCGATGCCGAACGCGAGCACGATGGCGAGGAACGCGGCGCCGAAGCCGTTGCACGGCGGTATTCTCGTCTCCGACCGACTTCCACGGTACAGCACCAGAAATCTGAGAGAAACTCGGATAGGGAGAGTCATTGGCAACGTTTCTCACCTCAAAATGGCCATGTTGACGGTGAGCCAGAGGCTGCACGAGTGGACGAAAACGGAGAAAATGGCGTAGAATTTGGTGTAGATGGCCCACGGAAACGAGAAATACCACGGATGGCAGAGTTCGACGTGTTTGTACATGAGGTAGGTGGCCATCAGCGACGCATCGCACACGGCGATGACGACGAGGAACAGGTTGAACGGACTCTTGCGCATCGCGGGCCGCAGAAGAACGACGACGATCGAGATGTTGGCGAAGACGCCGACGACGCACAAGAAGACGTAGATGTAGTTGTGGACGACGGTGAACGAGGCGGAGAAGGGCAGAAGGAGCTGCAACCCCCTCTTTTCTTCTCTTCAACAATTCATAAATGCTTCGAACTCGACGGACGAAATCTCGGGAGAGAAGGCGTCGGACGCAAACATCCAGAGAGATTCTATTTTCGAGAAGACATGATGGATTCGTTGTTTTCATTTCCACGTCCCTTGTTTCCCTTCTCGTTTGCTGAGCAAAGAAAGGAAAAAGAAGAAGAAGAAGAATCACAGATACGAGACGAGAAGACGTCGGCACTTTTGGACACCTTCCGAACGTCTTCTTCTTCTTCTTTTTCCTTTCTAACGTCATCTGTGCGCACTAATTGAGAACGAAGACGTCGAAATTCGAGCGACGTCGTCAAGTTCGCTGCCCCCAAAAAGAGCATTCACTCGATGGCCTAGAAAACTCCTGCTCGGCCACGTTGACACAGTGGGCGGAGCCTGCGCGACGAGAGTTTTCGAGCGAGAGAAAGAGGGGGGAAAAATATGATTCAGACGATAATTAATGTATATTTTTTTGTCACCGCCATGTTTTTCCCTCTTCTCGCTGTGGGAGAAAAATGAGCAAAACCTAATAATTAGGTGTGAAAAATGCGCACAAATTTCTTCTGGTCGCCCCCCTTTTGTGTGTGTTTTTCGTTTCTTTTCTTTCTTTCCCGCCACGAACCTGTTTGAAATAGTCGCGAGCATCCTGGAGCTCCGTCGAATTGAGGCCCATGCAGCTCATTTTGTGGCCTGAAAGCAAGTGCGCTCCACTGAGAATCGGCGGCGGGAACAACGAGATGGAACAAAAGAAAGTGGCCTTTTCAAACTGGAATTCCGACCTTTTCAAACGGAGAAATCGGGTTAGACGAGGGAGGGAGACGGGCAAAACGAGCAAAAGTTCGAAGAAATGCAAATTCACTCGTGCGCGCGCGCGGAAATGTTCGTCGTGAATTGAGAATTGAGAATGCGTGGAGGAAGAAGAAGAAGAAGACGTGGATCTTCTAGTGCACGTCTTCTGAATCGCTCCAGAAGGAGAAGAAGGCGTCAACATCAAAGTGCCCCTCGTTCTACCGCTCTGCATTGGGCGGAGCTGCTCTCTCTCTCTCTCGCGGAAGCTCCGCCCCTTTTTGAGTTGAGAGCGAGAGGGAGAGGGAGAGATGGTGTCAGTTGCAGCTTCTTCTAGAAGAAGAAGAGAAGGAGGAAGGAGTGAGCCAAATGGAAAAGAAGAAGAAGGTGACGTGGCGACGGGACGGAAGTGAAACCCAATAGTAGTACGGGCGGCACCAAAAACATCCATCCATCCTTCCATCGAGCAGCTTAGCGAGCGGATTAGGCTCCTTCTTTCGGTGCTCTCCTTTCGGAACGAGATGATGCCACGTGGCACCTGTACTCGTGACGTCTTCTTCAAGAAGAAGACGTCTTCGAGATAATTATGAAGATGATGAAGATGCTCAAACAGCAAACACACACACGGCACCGGCGACGAAGACGTCGGCTAATGAGCCGAAGATGAGTACAGATGGGCACGAGAAGAAGAAGAAAACATACACGTCGTCGTCAAAAACGAGACAACACGACGAAGGCGAAGAAGGCAAAGAAGAAGAAGACGTGGAAGTTGTTGAAGAGAGAGAGATTTCATGAAAACCGACACAAAGGTGCTTCTTCTTCTTCTCGTGCTCGTTTTCAAAACGAGCGTGTCGTTTTGTAACACTAATGAGTGGTGCTTCGGAGGAGGAGGAGGAGCAACATCTCGCGAGCCCGTCGGAAAAGAGCACGGAAAGAGCCCAGGTATCACTGGATTACGTCTTCTTCTTCTTTCTGGAGAGACTGCCAAAATATCGCCTCTTCTTCTTTCTTCGCCGCCTCTTTCAGCACCACCTAATGAATCACGATTGTGGTCTTTTCGTCTGGAAGGAGAAGACGTGACTTCGTCACGGAAGGTGTGACACTTTCTCTCGCTAATGAACGAGATCGGATTGCCGAGGAAGAAGCAGAAGAAGGCGTGCACTTGCTTGTTTTCCTTCTGGGCGACGTCTTCTGGGACGACGACGACGACGACTACATATCGAGTGAACTTTTCGAAAGACTTTGAAAGACGGGGGAATTGAATGGCAGAGAGCAAAGAGCGAACGTCTTCTGCCCGGGGGCCACGACTTCAGGAATGAGTGAGGAAGTTCATGAAGACGTCCTTCCCGACGACGTCTTCTTTTTCGACGTGCGATGAAGAATCCATTTGTCTGATTGGATTCGTTAATACGGAGAGTGAAACAGACGAAGGGGGAAGAGCAGGAGAAAAAAGTTTATTTCCAGTGCTCTCTCTCTCTCTCTTTCTGTGCAATTCCCCTAATTGGAAAAAGAGTTCTCCTTTTTTCGGCGAGTGACGTCTTCTCTTCTCACGTCTTCTTCTAGCGCCGAAGGACTCTCATCCCGGGTTACTGTAGTATTTCCCTCCCGAAAGGGGCCAGGGTCTCGAGCGGAAGAGACGCTCGTAAATCGACTCTTCTCTCGGGAAACCTAGTTTAAGGAGAGAGAGAGATGAGCAAAAGTAGGTCAAATCGAGCGGGTCACGTGTCACATGTCACGCTTGTCCCACAAGAGAGAGAGCTGAAAGCGAAGGAAAGTTTCGCAAATATCTGGCGAACAAGAACGGAACTATTGTATATCAAAATCGGATTATGCGCGCCAAGGAGACGCTTTCTGGGAAAATGGGGCGAAAAAACAAGGGGAAAAAAGAAAAGAGGAGGCGAGTCATTAGTCGTTTTTTCGCATTAATTTCCGACACAAAAAGAAAACAAACTGGAATTTCAGATGGAGAAGAAGAAGCAGGTCAACTCAGAAGAAGAAGACGTGGAAGAAGGCGTCGGACGACGTCTTCTTCTTTGTTTTCTCGCCAACGCGGATCTGATCTGCATAATGGAAGTGGCGGCGGGGCAGACCAAAATACGGTATTGAATAATTATTGATTGATTTATTTATCATGGGTTAGGATAAATAAATACGAGTGGCCAACCCGCCAGAGCCGGCCACAAGAGAGAGGAGACCAAAAAAAAAAAAAAAAAAAAATAATTCAGAAAGAGAGAAGACAGCGACTGGGAAAAAAGAAGACGTGACGGAGACGTCGACGTCTCCGTGACGAGATTCTTTCGCTCCGTATCGCCGGTGCGCCACCAATTGTTCGCTTTCAATCACTCTAAAAGGTTCGGGTTTTCCGTAAAACTTTTCTTTTTTTCGTAAAAAAGAACAGAAGGTTCCATTTCGACTGATTGGCAAATGTAATAAAAGTGCAAAAAAAACGAAGAAGAAGAGTGGGGGAAAGTCGTAAAATAAGAGAGAGAGAGAGGAAACGAGAATCGGATATGGTAACGGGGGGACGACAGAAGAAGAAGACGTCATCATCACGAGGGAGGCAAACGGAGACCTGAACTCAAAAAGAAGACGTTCCCGGGGATCGGAGCGGGGGGTTCCTAGGCCACGGAGACGTGCGCAGTGGATTCTAGTCCCTCCTTGCTTTGGGCTTGCGTCGTAGGAATCAGAAGTGAGAAAGTGAGTGAGTGAGCAAACATTCATTTCGAATGTGAGAAAATGGTGGGAGGGAGGGGGGAAATGATTAGTTTTGCTCTCCGGAGAGCCCGAAATGTTTAGAATCCAAGACAATTCCCTCTCTCTGCTTCTCTACGTCTCTATCTTACATACACTCACTCTCTCTCTCTCTCTCTCTCTCTCCCTCTCTCCCTCTCTCTCTCTCTCTCTCTCTCTCTCTCTCTCTCTGTGTCTCTTTCCTACAAACACTCTCTCGTTTTTCATTCCAATCGCCACGTTTTTTCATTTTGGGCCTCCCCCGCGTTTTGATTACCTTTTCGGGAGGGGCAAATCCGTTTTTCACCGGAAAAAAAACCATAATTGAGTTGTTTTTTGTATTTCGCGCCCCCCAATTTTCAAGCTCATTTTTCTTCTTTGTTGTTTTTTTTCGTCGCGCCCCACTCGACGATAAATTTTTCATTTGTCCTCTTTTTTGCCCCCCGCCCCACCGTTTTTCTTCCTGTTCTGGAAGAGAGGGAACGAAACCGAAAGGGATTCGGGTGCCACGTGGCAACGCTGCAAGTACTAAACGAATGGAAAAGGTTCTGAAGGCGTTCGAGGCGTGGCTCGGCGAGCCGAATAAATATTTGATTCGAGTCACTCGTGTCCGAAAACAGACACACACACTCGCACTTTTCTCGCGGTTTTCCGGATGTTTTCCGAGCAGCGACGAGAAAACAATAACTGTGCTCATTCACACGCCCCGTCGGTACAAACGGGGAACAGTCTCTCAGTGGAGCGCACTTGCGACGAAGCCAGATTCGGAGTCCGAATCAGACATCGACGGGAAATGAAACGGGATCCTTTTCGGGTTACTTCCGGGGGCCCACGCAACGCTCGGCTCGCTCTCAAAAATCAGCGAGCTCATCTGATTCGGGATTCCGTGTTGCAACGTCTTCAGCCTGACATGCGAAAGGTGACACTTCGAGACGTGATATTCCTATCATATTTCGGGTGCTTGCACTGCTGCGGACGACGAAAAGTTTGCCTCTCGAAGTGAAACACGCATCTCTCGTTTCGTCGCCCCCTATCTCACCTTTGAATTATTCATTGTGCCGCCGATGTCATGTACGCCCCGGCGACCAGTTGTACTCGACGCTTCCGTGGCGCAATAGGCAGCGCGTTCGGCTGTTAACCGAAAGGTTGGTGGTTCGAGCCCACCCGGGAGCGAAAGCTTTTTGATCACTATTCCATGCAAATCGGACGCACCGGAGATGAAATGATGATTCAGGAGAGGAAAAAAGCGGTCTGGGTGGAAGAAGAAGAAGAGGGGAAATGAGTTTTCAATAGTGAGCAAATACGGCTGTTTTGATAGAGTGGGTCGGAGTGTGGGAAAACTTTAATAATACATTCTTCTGGGAGCACAAACGTTCTTCGTTTCCGAAAAAAATTGGCGGCGACTTCCGGAAGTTCTTCGGAATTCTTTGCTCTCGGACCGGAAACAAAGAAGTGTCACACCGGACAATGGTATTCATTTCGGAGAAAAGGCGCGGGAAAAAAAAGAATCACAAATTGGGAGACGAGTTGTTTGCAAACGGAAAGAGAGAGAGAGAGGCGCTGGAATTCAGGTGATGATGAATGCGAAAAAAAGAACGAGGAGTAGAATGGGCTCCCGGAGCAGCACGAGCATAACCTCGTTTCTCTCGCATCAATGCTCCCTCAGAATGCACTATTTGATTGGATTGCAAGTAGAAAAAAGAGGAGGAGACGAAAAGAGGGCCCCCGTCCAAAACGCTTTATGGACCACTAAAAACATTTGTGTCCTTCTTCTTCTTCTTCTTCTCGAGCCACCGAAACGCGCACATCGTCGCCCGCAGAAGGCCGAACGAACGGAGTGGGGAGGGACTAGAAAACACGCCGACGTTTCCTAGTCCCTCCCGAAAGAATGTTGTTTTCGAGCGAAAGTTCTCTCAAAACATTGCGACAAGAGGTGTCCGTTTTCGCAAACACACAACTGTCTCTCGACAAAAAAGAAAAAGGACGAGTCGTTTTGTGATAGGAGAAACGAGAGAACAAAAAGAGCCGGAAGGGGGAGGATTTCGAAGAGTGATGAGTTGGAATTAGAGAGTGCTTATGACGTGGCGGCGAGAAGACGTGACACCTCCTCGTGAGTTCTTGCAAAACGAGAAGAGGACGCGAGCGCGCGCTCCGGATGCATAATCAACCGGAAATTGATGATTTCATGTTCTCATCTCTTCGCATCACCTCGTTCTTTTTTCTCACCTTATTCGCGTTTTTCGCATTAGAGCGCACTTCCAGCGGAATGAGAGAATGCAAAAGTTCGCGTGATTTTTTAAAGACTACCCTCTGCCGACGCACTTCTTTTCGCCGCGGGCCATCTACCTAATCGCATCGCGCTGCTTTCGGGTCTTTCAGGAAACATTCGAAACGAAAGAGGTCGATCGATGTTCTCACGGGTCGCCTGCAGCGCGCTTCCTTCTGAAACATACTTTTTCCGCCGCTCAAAGATCGCAATTCATAGAGAATATCATAGTGCCACGCGTTTCGAATGCGACTCTCGACGGCCTAGTGCGCGGCAATATCTACGCTCCCCCGGGAGCGCGGTCATGATGCGCTCGGTGGTCGCACTGGTAACGCGCGCGTCTGTCGATTGACGCGACGCGAGTTCGAGTCCGCCCACTCGCCTCCCAGCTCTTATCGGAGATCGTCGTGTTTAGTACCGGTTTCCTTGTGATTGGGAAGGCATAAAACCCAAAGTCACCATTATGTAGTTCACAGCACAGCCTCACGAGTGATGTGTCTCCCGCCAGGTGTCTCATTTTCCGCTTTTTAGATTGACATTTCATGTTATCACCTAATTTTAATTCGATTTATGGAGAAAAAACTGGCGAGCGGAAAAGGAAGAAAAAGAGCAAATATGTCGTTTTTTAAGCTCAAACTCTGCTTTCAATATGGACTCCCTAATCTTCACTGAGCATGAAACGAGAGGATTATGGATTTCGAGTGCCGTGTGGTAATGGTATTCAGATTGGTTTATAAAGTAAAAGCGGAAGAAACAGGCAAATCAACAACGAAACGTGGATAACAAGAAGAAATCAACAAATAGAAACGAAGAAAGAGCACTTGAGTTAAGGTGATAAAAAGGGAAACAGATACCCGAAATTGGAAAGAAATCGAGAGGAAACGGATCCGGAAGATCATCAGTTCGCGAGCGTCGGCTCATCTTCCTCGGCCTTTTCTGATGGTTTCAGATCGTCCAGATCTCTCGCTCTGATCGTCACTTCTCCGAAGACGTCATCCTCTTCCACCAGCTCCGTCGACGTCTTCACATTCGTCTTCGTCGTCGCCACGATCAAATCGATGGATCCGATGAGAGACGAGATCATTTTCTGCACTTCCAACTCCCTCTGCAGAGTGACCTTCAATCTGTTCACTTGCTGCGTGACTTCTGAATTCAGCTTTTCAGTCGAGTACACGTCTGAAATCATTTTATATAGGATGGAATAGAAGACGTCGTCGGCTGACCGAAAAACGCGGTAGCTATTTCTTTGAGCGTCGCGAAGTATTCTGTCCGGAACAAATTGTGGTTGACGAAGCTGAAAAACACCTTTTATAAAAAGTCACCGTTCGGATTGTGACCCACATCAGTAGGTTCTTCTGAACCACTGGTTCCTGTCCGGCCACGGCGCGGTGGATGGCTCCGCGCATGACGATAACTCGGAGATAACTGACGATTTGGGCATCCAGATGCAGCTGACCCCTTCCTGCGAACAGCTTCCGGATGACTCCTGCGTGTTTGAAGCCTGCGAGCATTCCGTCGATCTTCGGGATCTTCAGCTTGTCAGCATTCTTAGCCACAATCTCGACCATCTCCGTCTTTCCTCCCTTCTCTGACAGCTTCACTTGAGGAGCCGCCGTTCTGATCAGTGCTCGTTTGTCGTTGATCATGGCGGACGCGGTGACCTCCTTCTTGACATCGGCTCTTCTATACAAAGCGAGCAGATTTCCCATACCCACGGCGAGCGTCTTATCATCATTCGAGACGTCGATGTCGAGAACTGGAGACGGCATGGACCACGCGTGGATCAGCGAGTAGTTGGTGGTTCTGAATGCGTTGACACGTCGGTCGATTCCAGCAGTCAGAAGACACGTGGAGTTGGTGGCGAGACAAAGAGAAGTGACTGTTTTGTAGTGGGCTTGAAGAGCTGTCAACGTGCGGCCTGTGGTCGTATCCCAGATTCTGAAACCAAAGTGAATTCAGGAATCCGGAACATCGTCACTCACTTGACGATGGGTCCGGCTGCGGTGGCGATGAGCTGCTCTCCCGGCAAGAAAAGCACCGACTCGACGGGATGCTCGCAATCGAGCTCCATCGTCTGCTGTTTGCTACGGATGTCCCACAGACGCACTTTGTGATCGTATCCTCCGGTGAGAACGGTGTGATCGTTTAACGAGGAGACGGCTCCGCATCTGATAGAATCCTCGTGAGCCTGGATGTCGATCATCGGCACAGCATTCACTCCATACGCTGTGTCGGCAACCAGGTACTGCTTGATCTTTCCGTCGTCAGCCATCGAGAAGACAGATTCGCCGCGAGCGGAGAAGTGGACGGATTTGACGGTCGACTGGGAAGCTTGCATCACTCGGAGGGCCGCTTTGTTCGAGCCGGTCGTCTTGTCCACATCGAACACGCGCACCTTTCCCTCGTCTCCTCCAATTGCGAGAAGACGTCCGTCGTGCCGAAAGTCGATCGAACAGACACCTTTTTTGAAGCGACTGAACAGGTTCAGAGGCTCGCAAACCACAGTATCGTAAAGGGTTAGGCGGACACTGCTCGTCGTCGCCACGTGGTAAGGCTTCTTGGGGCAGATTTTGACAGAAGTGACGACGGATGGCTCCTGAAAGACCGTCAGCTGCTGCATCCTCTTCCAGTAGACGACGTCCTCGTCGAGACGGACCGTCTCCTGTTTTCGGGAGAGAAACTTCTCCGCTGGCAGATACGCTTGTGCCATTCTGGAAACGGATTGATTAGAAGCGAGTTGGAAGTGTTGAACTCCGGAGGAAAAGATAGAGAAAGTGCGAAGAACACTTGGGTTCGACTCGAATCACTTAGTAGGTTTTTGATTTTAAAAAAGATTTTAGAAAGTAAACAATAACAATAACAACTGAAAACAGAACAATAGAGTAAAATATCATTTTCTTCCGAGAAGAGCCAGTGCTTGCTGCTCGAGATCGGCGGTGTCCATCGGCTCGTCGTCGCTTTCTTCTTCCGCGTACTTCCTTCTGACTGCGTCCGGATCCGGAAGCCACGAGATGTCCGGCTCGTCGTCGGAGCCTTCCTCCTCTTCCATCTCGAACTCCTCCGCCTTCCTCTTCTTCTTTGCCAACTTCTCCTGTCTTCTTTGATCGCGGATCTCTTTGAATCGTCGTCTGTCTTCTTTGTCGACACTCTTCAACTCCTTCTTCGCCTTTTCAATGTCCAGTCCGTACGAAGTGATCGTAGAGGGTCCTTCCACTTTGACGTCGTCGTCTTCGTCCTCGTCGAACGTCTTCTTAGTGTTCACGCGGAGCTTCTTGTTCAGAATCTTCTTCGCCGCTCCCACCTTTGTCAACGCTTTCTTGAGTGGTTTGTTCTTCTTCAGAGTGATCTTTTCCTCGCCTTCTTCCTCTGCCTCCTTTTTCACTTCCTTCTCCAACCTCTCGTCCAAATCCTCCGACGTTTTCTTGACCGTGAACAGGTCCTCGTCATTCTCGTCAATGGCGAACTTTCCAACGAGAGAAGGATCCCTTTCCAGTTTCACATCTTCATCTGAGTCCTCAACGTCTTCCACCTCTTCCTTCTCCACCTTCTTCTCATTTTTCTGCTGCTTTTTATCGAGGAATCTGATTCTCGGAACTGACACAAGCCCGAAAGAATCAGCGAGCGCCGCCGCATCAATCGAGTGGACATCAAAGATCTTCTTGTCTTTCATCGTATAAATGGACCTCAAGTATGCGACAATGCTCTTCTGTGCGTATTCTTTCAATTCTTGCGACTCGGCCAGAATACTTCGCAGTTTCACTCGCACGTCGCTCATCGCTTTCGGATCGATCCGAAGCTCTTCGATCGGAATCGAGTGCTTCTCCAGTTTCCTGATCATCGCCTCCTGCTGAGAAGACGTCACCATCAGAAGCGAGTTTCCCGAGTCATCCATACGCGCACTTCGGCCCACTCGATGGATGTAGTCGTCGATTTGTGCCGGACAGTCCACCTGGATCACCCAGTCGATGTGCTCAAAGTCCAGTCCTCGTGAGGCGACATCTGTGGCAATCAGCACGGCCGCTTTGCTCTCGTCGAACTTGGTGAATGTCTCGATTCGCTTCTTTTGGTTCATAGTTCCCCACAAACCCATCACCGGCAATCCAGGACGTAGTTGCGAGAACGCCTCGGTCAGAAAACGAGCTTGTTTGCAGGAGGACACAAAGACAAGCGACTTCTTCTTCTTGTGCGCTTCGATGAACGACCAGAGCGTGTTGATCTTGAGATCTTCCTCCACGACGACGTACGACTGCTTCAGGTTGTCCGGAGTGGCCGCGGAAGCGTTCTCATGCACAGAAACAAAGACGGGGTCCTATAAAGCGGTTATCTTCATCCCATTTATTATTATTTCACTCACATTAGTGCACACTCTGCTCAAATCCTTGACATTCCTCGTCTGCGTGGCGGAGAAGAGCAGAGTCTGTCTTTCGGTCGGCAAATTCGCAATGATCGCATTCAGTTGTTTCGCGAATCCCATGTCGAGCATCCGATCCGCCTCGTCCAGCACAAGCACTTGCAGTGAGTCACAGTTCATCTGCTCGTTTTCGTCCATGTGCTGCAGAAGACGTCCCGGAGTGCAAACGATGATGTTGACGCCGCTGATGCGGTTCCTTTCGAACGCTACTTCACTGCCGCCGATGACGAGTCCGCACGAGAAACCGTGATGCTTACCGACGGCGTTGATAGTGGAAAACGTCTGAAGAGCCAGCTCGCGAGTAGGGGAGATGACGAGGGCGCCAAGACCGTACTCAGGCGACCACTTGGCACGCCAGAGGGCCTCCAGGACAGGGATCACGAGAGCGAGCGTCTTTCCGCTTCCTGTCTTAGCTGCTCCGACAACATCGGATCCAGTGAGCGAGTAGGCGATAGTATCCCTTTGAATCTCTGTCGGCTTCACGTACTCGTTCTCTTGTAAGCCCTCGAGAGTCCTCAAGGAAAGAGGAAAGTCCTCGAAACGAAGAAATGTACGCGAACTCTTCTGAAAGGGATCCGAACTCGTGTGGAATTATCCGGAAAGGAACACCCACCTTGAGCATTTCTTTGTACTTCTGGTCGACTTCCTGGAGCATCGTCTCTTCTTTTTCTTTCATCTCCTGCTTTCGCTTCTTCTGAAGTCGCTTCTCTTTCAATACTTTCAGAGCGCTCGCATCCAATTCTCCGTCGAATTTCCGCTTTCTTTTCCCTTTCCATTGTCCACCTCCTTTTCCGTTTGTGTGCGGCATCTTCTAAACTATTACTGAATGCGATGCAGAGAATGTGGAGAAAAGATAACAAAGTGGACAATCACAACCGTTCAAATATAGAGAAATGGCTCCAAATAACCAAAATATGCTTTATGTTGAATAGGGGAAACGGAAAAGAAAAGAAAGGAAGATGAATTAGACATCAATCAACAAATGAGTCTGGGAAGCCACCGAAATTGGAGAGAACACCCCAGAAACAGATAATTTAAAAGAAAAACATCGAGTATAACAAATCTGTCAGGGCACGAATTTTGAATTCGAAAAAGAGACTCCCGCTTACTTCTAGCAATTTTTGGCGAAAGTTGTATCTCCGTAACAGAAAACTCATTTCAAATGTCTAGAAGTAGGCGGTTTTTCAACAGAGGGAACGAGCGGAAAACAGGGAATCGATTAGAAGTCGTAGGTGAATCCGAGGTAGTCCTCGTCGAACTCTTGAATTCTCACGTAACCTGAAAACACACGATGCGCAGCTGAATATACTTTCCTTCTTACCGTCTTCTCCTCCAGTCGCAATGATGCTTCCACCAGCGTGCCACGTCATAGTATTGATCGGTCCGAAATGTCCCTTGAATCTCGCGAACTCCTCTTCGAACACCATGTGATAGATCTTGGCCTCGAAGTGACCGGCAGAGACGGAAGTTTGCGTGACCTGCATCGCGTCTTCTCCTCCTCCGAGGCAGATGTGATCGCGAGTCGGCGAGATGCACGCCGAGTTGACTGGACGCTCGGATCTGGAAAAAACACAGAGTATGACGCATTGAAACCTCCAAATAAACTCACTTGTATTGCTTAAGCTTCTTCAAATCGTTCACATCAAGAAGAGCGGCCGTCTTGTCTCGGGAGGCAGAAATAAGGAAGTCTCCACGAGGGGACAGTTGCAGATCTTGGATGCTGAACTGAAAAAAATAAATTACTAGCAATCCTTCTGGTTTCGTCAATTCTTACACGATGGACACTCTCGTTGGTGTTCAACGGGCTTCCAGGGTTTCTCAGATCGTACTGCTGAAGGAGTCCGGACTCGAACCCGATGGTGATCTCGTCATCCATCTTGGAGAAAAGGGCAGTGGTGGCGTTGACATCGAACTGCGAAGAGAAGCACGCATCGCCTCCGTCCGACATTTGGGCGTTGTCACGCAGATCCCGAACTTGAACTGACGACATGTTCTTCGTCATCCTCTGTGTCGTGAAGCATACAAGATTTCCGGAGTAAGAGAAGCCGCAGGACTTCATCGGCGTCTGATGGTTGATAGTGTAGAGGCAGTTTCCGAGTTCGGCATCCCAAATCTTCACAGTCAAATCTCCGGAAGCGGTAACGCACTTCCCGGTGTCCCAGGATACGTCAATGTCCCAGACGGCTCCGTTGTGCCCGTCATAGCTTCCTGAATAAATTTATATTGATTTACACCGGCTGTAAATAAAATAAACCGATTCTCTCTCCGTTTTCCGTGTACCAAACACAAGGCTTCTTGTCCTTGGCGCAAGTGAAGAGCAAGTCTCCCTCGCGGTTGAAGCGGACCCTGGTAAGAGCACGTTCGTGTCCTTTCAGCGAAAGCGGACGCATATCTGGAAGAAGACTTGTTTGAACAAAAGAACTCCGTTTTTCCGTAAACCGATTGTAGAAAAAAAATGGAAGTAGAGGTTTAAGGCGCTTCGCCTAATACCAGCTCTATTACTTTACTAGCTAGTGCAGACAATTAGCAGAACAAAAAGTTATAATTTTCTTTTGTAAAACTATATTCTTTACAATATTATTGATCAGCATTTGGCAGAAAAACGCCGAAATTCTGAGAAAAATCGGAAAAAATCCACGAAATAGGATTTTTGGACGAGTACGCAATATGTCGTGGTGGTGGTTGCGTACCCATTTCTACCGTACTTCCTCAACAATTTCAGCATCAGCTGATTTCCACAAAAAAACCTTTTCAGCCCTGTTTTTCGCCGAAATATTCTGAAGAGAACTTGAATCTAGAAATACAGATGTTTTAATGGTTGTTTTCTTTCTTAATCCATTTAAATGTATTCTCGCATAATTATATCACTCCGTCAAATATTGAACCTCTTTTAAGAAAAGCCGATCGATTTTTGGTTCCTCTCGAAAATCCAGTTTTCAGACGTCGATAATGTTACAATTAAGACTAATAGCTGGGCTGCGGGACTCGTCAAACGCACTCAAATCACGGGTTCGTGCAAAGAATTCCGATTTCCCTCAAAACGCGGAGCATTCAGGCAATCTACCGCAATTTCTCTACCCTGACGAGGTCCCCGACGCTGATCAAGAATGCCACACAGATTCTCAGTAAAAATGTGAGTTCCGACACTTAAAAGATGAAAGAAAAGAGATGGAATGAAACGTTTATTCGCTCAACAAGATCAGTTCTTGGCGGGGGCCTCGGAGCCGAACTCGAAGCTGAACTCTCCCTCGTTGTTCTGCTTGCACTTGACGTTCTGTCCGTTGTCGAGCTGTCCGCTGGCGTTGAGCTCGAGCATTTCGAGTCCCTGCTTCTTGTTGAGCACGCATCCGATCGGAGCGAACGAGATGTAGCCGTTGCTCATCTCGCACTTGTAGCGGAAGCCCACCGAATTGCCCTTGTACATGCGGTCGATGGTCTCTCCGTGTTTCACGAACTGGGCCTTCTCGTCCTTCTCCCAGCTGGCGAAGCATCCGGCGGTCTCGTACTTGCTCACGCACTCCTCGTAGTAGCTTCCCTTTCCGATGCGACGGCGTCCTCCGAGATCGCAGTCGTCTCCGATCTTCACAGCGCTCACAGCCAGCACGACGCATCCGAAAGCGAAGAGAGCGAAAGACGGCGACATGATCGACTCTAAAAAACATGAGTTTCAGAAGCGAGCAGTGGTGCAAGTGTTCACAAGGACGTGCTTTCACCCTGGAGCAAGCAGCCAAGTGCCCTTGCAGGTAAGCAAGCAAAGAGAAGAGGAGGAGAGGACTGAAATGAATGGAATTGGGGCTCCTGGACCCCTCTTTTATTTGGTTCTCCCGTCTGGGAACTCCCAAAGCGGCTTCCTTTGATTTGGGAACTCAAGGAACCGCCGTTGGGAACTGGACTGATCTCTGTGATCGTTCTTGATTCTTTGATCTTTACAGGCAAGCGGTAAATTGACGGGATATCAGCTCGTTCAAAGGCTCATAAAGTTCGTGTGGCCCAAAGACAAGCCTGAAATCAAGAGGAGAGTCCTCGTCGCACTCGGCTTACTCGTCGCCGCCAAACTCGCCAACGTCTCAGTTCCCTTCCTTCTCAGAGACGTCGTAAATTACTACAACGGAAAGGCTCCAGAGTTTCTGAAGCTCACGCTTGACGGGACCCCCTCTCAGACCATCTTCACCGTCGGAATAGCCACGTGCATCGCCTGTAAGACCAACTTCTTCTGAATCTTCTATAGAGTCATTGGTTCACAGATGGAATTGCTCGTGCTACTGCCGCGGGATTCAATGAACTCCGCAACGCAGTCTTCGCAAAGGTGGCTCAAAACTCGATCCGGAGCATCTCCCGATCGATCTTCCTTCATCTGCACTCCCTGGATCTATCGTTCCACTTGAACCGTCAGACTGGAGCTCTCTCGAAAGCAATCGATCGAGGAACACGTGGAATGAGCTTCGTGCTCTCTTCATTGATTTTTAATCTGCTACCAACAGCTGTTGAAATCGGAATGGTCTCCGCGCTCTTCGCGAACACTCTGGGTCCCGAGTTCGCGTACGTGACGATGGGAAGCATCGGAATGTACGGAGTGGCGACGTTGGGAATCACGAGGTGGCGAACCAAGTTCCGGCATCAGATGAACCAGGCCGACAATGACGCGGGCAACAAAGCGATCGACTCTTTGATCAACTACGAGACCGTCAAATACTTCAACAACGAAAAGTTCGAGGCGGACCGCTACGACCACTTTCTGCAGAAGTACGAAGGCGCGTCACTGAAGACAACTTCTTCGCTAGCTGCCCTCAACTTTGCCCAGAACGCCATCTTTTCGGGAGCCCTGATCGGCGTGATGTGTATGGCCGGGTCGCGGATTGCCGCCGGTGACTTCACAATCGGAGATCTGATCCTGGCGAACACGCTTCTCTTCCAACTCTCGATCCCTCTCAACTTCCTCGGATCTGTGTATCGAGAAGTGCGTCAAGGACTCATCGACATGAATCAAATGTTCTCTCTTCTGACGCTGAAACCGAAAATAGTCGAGGCTCCCAATGCGAAGAAACTCGAAATCGTCGGTAACGACATCAGTTTCAAGTTCGAGAACGTGCATTTTGGATACCTTCCCGAGAAACCGATTCTGAAAGGAATGAGTCTGGAGATTCCGGCTGGAAAGAAAGTCGCGATCGTCGGAGGCAGCGGATCCGGAAAGTCGACGATGGTCCGTCTTCTTTACCGCCTCTACGACACCGAAGCGGGATGTGTTAGTGTGAACGGAGAGGAGACACGCGGGTTAACCCTCGACTCGCTCCGCCAGAACATCAGCATCGTGCCGCAAGACTCGGTGCTTTTCCACGATACGATCTACTACAATCTGGCCTACGGAAGACCTTCCGCCTCAAAAGAAGAAGTCATTGAGGCTGCTAAGATGGCAGATTTGCACGAATCCGTCCTCAGAATGCCCAATGTAAGAAGATGTTCTTTGTGTTCTCATAATGAGAGTTTTTTCAGGGATACGAAACACTAGTCGGAGAGCGTGGTCTGAAGCTTTCGGGAGGCGAGAAGCAGAGAGTGGCCATTGCGAGAGCGATACTGAAGAACGCGCCCCTCGTGATCTACGACGAGGCCACCTCTTCGCTCGATGCGATCACCGAGTCGAACATTATGAAGGCTCTGAAGGGCGCCGTCGAGAAGAGGACTTCTCTTTTCATCGCGCACCGACTAGCCACCATCGTCGACGCCGACATCATCTATGTGCTGGAAGATGGACGCGTCGCCGAGAAGGGATCCCATTTCGACCTGCTCTCGCAGGACGGACTCTATTCCCAGCTATGGAGATCACAGAACATCCACGGAGTGGCTGTGAGTTGTTCCTCTTCTGAAACGTCGCCTGAATCCTCCATTTTCAGCCAAAGAAGTCGAAGCAGAACGACGACGACCTTACACTGGAGCTGGATCTCGACAAGTGCTGCGGATCTTCCAGCTGCAACCGATAAGTGCCACCTTCAAATCGGCTGCCGCGTTTCTCAGGGATTCTCCAAGTGTCTAACCTTTCTTTTCTTTCTTCCTCTATTGTTACTAGGTGATTCAATTCGATTTTAAATGTTTCCTCGTTTCCTCTAGAATTTTAGTCGTCGGGTGTGAAAATCTGTGTTTTTCTCGTTTGCCCTTGTTGTTTCACATCTGTAAATAGCACTTCTAGACTCGTTTCCTCCGGTTCCATCTTGACTTTTTGCTCATCTCTTGTCAATATCTCCCCCATTTTTCTTGCACCAAGTACCAAATATAACATTTAAATTAGACTTTTCGCTCATTTTTCGAACTATTCGTTGGTTTTGACGATTCAATACCTGCTTTCCTTTCATTTTTCCTCTTTTTTTTTCTCACCTTTGCAATCTGATTCAGGAATGTCTGGTTGTCTCGACCAAATACGCTGCGACTGCTCCTTCGATCTGGAGGGACGCAGGTAATAGATTGCCCGTCTTTTTTCCCGATTTCAGCGTTTCTTTCAGAAATGCGGTTGCGTCGGTTGCATCGGCGGCTCTCTTTTTCATCGGCTGGTGGTTGATGATCGACACGGCGGCCGTGAACGGTCCGAGCGACTGGACCAACGTCTACTTCATCATCACAATCGCGAGTACGATTGCTATGTTCATGGTGAACGCGATCTCGAATAGTCAGGTCCGTGGCGAGAGTCTGCACGAGGGACTCCTCGGAACCAAAGGTAGGCGTCTTTCCTTCGAATGACCCACTTATTATTCTGCTCAGGAGCCCGCCTCTGGCTGATGGCTGCCTTCGTCGTCTCGTTCGCTTCCCTGGTCGCCGCCACGTGGATTCTGTTCTCCGACTACGTCCTCCGTCAGGGAGACCACTCCGTCTGGCCGGGAGTCGCCCTCTTCCTAACCAACTTCATCATCTTCGCCTCGTCGTGCGTCTACAAGTTCGGACGCACTGAGGAGATGTGGGGATGATTTCCTCGATCCTCGCTTGTTTCTACTTACGCTTCTCTGTCTCGCAGATAACTTATTTGTGTATCAATTTCTGTACATAAATACTCCCGTAGCCCTCGTCCTGCTCCTTCCCCTCCCCTTTTACATTGTATTCGACTAATCCCGAAGGTCCCGTGCTTCTGAAAAGAGATCCAATCCCTTTTCAATTCACGTCTTCATCAGCTTCCTTCTCGAATAAACTTTTATGGTGTGGCCGTAAGTCGCGCTCTCGCAGCAAATCCCACGGATTTCGCTAGTGTACACCACATTTAATTAAGAAAAGTGCGCGCGGCGGCGGTGGCCATGACATGCGGCGAGTGGGGGGAAGGTAAACGGAGAGCTCGCGGAGCCCGTGTTATACAACACTTCCGAGTAAGAAGAAGACGTTATTCGATTCGCGGATTAGGTTGCATCCGCCCATTCTCGAGTACCCCACAGAGGGTGACACCGTCTGAACGTCTTCTTTTCGACGTCTTCTGAACCGAGCTCGTATTCTTTTTATGCGATTGGTTGCGGAAGCCAAGAGCATCCGATTGTGCGGCTCTCAACGAGCCGACGTCTTCTGCTTTCCCTTCTTATCTCACCTTGTTTATCCGCGTGCCTTCCGCGCGCATTCCGCGTTTAAAACTCAAGTGCATCTCTTGTGGCTCATAAGCCACACCTCTCGGGCCGTCTCGGGTGCTAATTGCGAGGAGAGAGCGCGCGGGACGGAGAGACGCAGACGTGCTCACTTATTAGCACTTTTGCATTGAAACTCCGCTCTCATCTTCTCGCTTCTTCTTCTTCGACGACGACGACGTTGCTCACTTGCTCCGCTTATTATTACTTTCTTCTCTCCCATTCATTCGATTATCATTGGACGACGAAGAAGAAGAAAAAGATGAAGAAGAGCGGGGCGAATTGGGTCGTTCCGAATGACACATGCGATGAGAAACGGGCGGGAGCAAAAAAGAGCAATGGGACGGACGCATGAGAGAAGGAGCACAGGTGCACGACGCCACAAAATGAGAAGAGCCCTGAGCACCTGAAATGAGCACTTTTCGGGTCAGGAAGACTGATTTCACAATGACTCTTGTTCGCTCTGGAGCTCCCACCTGTGTGATGCTTGATTACCGGCGGGAAAATGCAATTGGCACCCACAATCCCATTACCTCTGTCTCTCTCTCTCTCTCTCTCTCTCTCTCTCTCTCTCTCTCTCTCTCTCTCTCTCTCTCTCTCTCTCTCTCTCTCTCTCTCTCTCTCTCTCTCTCTCTCTCTCTCTCATTCCCGTTCTCTCACTGTCCCTGTGCACACCACCACACCGTTCCAGATCTTCCAGATCACCGGCACCACGTCTTCTGCTACTTCACAGCACAGAACTCTGTAGTACAAGCTCTGCGAGCGACGGATCTTCTCTCAATTGTTTGAAGCGTGAATTGGATGTGGCGGACCACGAATACGTATGTTTCTTCTTCTCGCACCACCCGCATGGCCTGTAATTCATTTATGGTCCTTCTTCCTTCCGATGAAGGAGAAGAAGGCGTTGAAAAGAAATGGACGAGGCCAGACGAAGTGCGAATGAGATCTTCTTCTTCCGTTTCTGGGCCATGGAGAGCGTTTTCTAGTCCAACCTGTCTTGTTTTCTTTCTCTCTCGCTCCCCGGGGCATTGTTCTACTGCAACGAGACGGTGGGAAAAAAGTAATAATCTCATCATCATTTCTGTTTTCTTTTCTGAATTCAGATGAGCATCATCTGTTTCGAATCAATCTTCTCCCCCACTCACTCGCGTAATTTTTGTGTAAATGTGTGTGCAAATCTCGCGTATTCCTTGAGAATCGGGAGGGACTAGAAAACCGCGCCTCCGTGCTCCCAAAAAAGCAATTTCTCGCTTCCGTCCGCCCTAAAAGGCTTGTCGTTGCTCCATTTGAGATTTCCACCCGACTACTCCCTCTTGTCTTCCCTCGCTCTCCGCCCGATTCCAACCCATTACACTAACTTTTGTCCCTTCCTCCTCCGCCCGCCCCGCCCGCGCGCGACGACGTCTTCTGTTGCAGTCTTCGTCAAGACCGTCAGATGTTCTTCCACGCCACACTCGCTCGCAGCTTCATCAATGCGCTCAGTGTGCGCGGCGACGACGACGCCGTCGACCGCCTCAACTACTACTACACGCCGCTCATCCTCGCCGTCTGCTGTCTCGTCATCTCGGCCAAACAGTACGGCGGCACTCCGATCGAGTGCTGGGTCAACCCGCACTCGCGCGAGTCCATGGAGGAGTACATCGAGTCGTACTGCTGGATCCAGAACACCTACTGGATTCCGATGTACGAGAACGTGCCCGACGACCACACGGCGCGCGAAGAGAAGCAGATCGGCTACTACCAGTGGGTGCCGTTCATTCTGATCGCCGAAGCGCTCATGTTCTCGCTTCCGTGCATCTTCTGGCGCCTCTGCAGCTTCCAGTCGGGCCTCAACATCCAGACTCTCATCAACGCCGCCTGCGACGGACAGGCGCTTCTCGACTACGCCGACCGACAGAAAGTGAGTGTCGTCTCGGGGAGAGGAAAGCGCGCTCTATCGCACTGTTTCAGGCGGTCGAAGCGATCACGACCAACTTCGTCGACAACCTCGATTTGCAGTCGCCGAACGGGAGGATCCGCGCGCGCGGCTGGATCGCCCGCATCAAATTCTCGCGTTTTCTTTCCGGACAGTGCATCTCGCTCGTCTATTGTTTCACGAAACTGCTGTATTCGGTGAACGTCGTCGCGCAGTTTCTGATTCTGAATGCGTGTCTCAAGAGCAGCGACTTCCTCTTCTTCGGCTTCCAGGTGCTCAGCGACATCTGGGCGGGCCGTCCGTGGACAGAAACGGGACACTTCCCGCGTGTCACGCTGTGCGACTTCGAAGTGAGATATCTGGCGAACCTGAACCGGTACACGGTGCAGTGCGCGCTCCTCATCAACATCATCAACGAGAAGGTGTTCGCGTTTCTGTGGTGCTGGTACATGATTCTGGCGATCATCACGACGTGCTCGTTCTTCTACTGGCTCGCCAACTCGTTCATCCACTCGGAGAAGGTCGACTACGTGATGAAGTACATCCAGATCGCCGAGTCGAGCGAGTACAAGAAGCTGCAGAAGTTCGAGAAGGACGCCTCCGTCGAGCGCCTCTACACAGTCATCGCCTTCGCGCCGCACCTCCTCGACTCGTTCGTCTCCGACTTTCTCAAATCGGACGGGGTACGTCGCAACGATCGGAAGATCGATTCTGTAGGGAGGATCGTTTCAGGTGCTGATGCTTCGGATGATCTCGAACCACGCGGGCGACATGATCGTCGTGCAGCTCGTGAGGAGTTTGTGGCAGGAGTACCGCGAGAGGAACTGGCGCGAGTTCGAGGAGCACGAGGAGATGAAGGACGTCGAGCTGCGGAGGATCCAGCAGGGAGGCCGGGAACGCATCGTCATCGCTAATCCGGGACAGACAAAGTCTTTCCTTTGATTTCATTATTTGCGGGTATTAGATAAAGTTTTGAAGCAAGTTTTTTTATATTTTTAATAGTCGTTACTCATGATCTTTCGAAATTACAGTCGACCTGCGTTCTGTTGTTTTGGGATGGAATTTTGGGAACAATAAATAGTTTTAGAAGGGGAGTGGACGAAGAGAAGGGGAACGGGGAGGGAAGATCGGACATTTGGAATTAGGTCGGACGGATGAGAACGACGTTGGCAGATGGAACGAGACCTGGAAACGAAATAGTGAAAGTTCGAGCTAATGCAAGACTCGTACCAAGCTCCTTGAGCGGAGTTCCCATATCCTCGTCGGTGAAAACCTTGCGCGGGAACGGAGTCATCATGGAGACAGGCGTTCCGAGGCAGTGGTTCGTCTCAATCCAGGCGCGGACCATGGCGAGCGGCTCGGTAGCATCGAACTTCTGTCTGACAGCCTGGCCATCGAGAAGACGGAACTGAATGGTTGTGGAAGAGTAGTCCTTCGGCGGTGGCAGATGGGCTGGAGCCAGCTGCACAGGTTTCTTCTCCGGCACTGGTTGGCCTGACTGCTTAGCCAAACGAGCCTCCTTGTCGAGACGAATCTGCTCGAGGACGCGCTGTCTCGCGATCTCGTCCTCTGTCTTCTCACGACGACGCTGCTGGGCAGCCTCGCGGATCTCACGGTCTCGAGCTTCCTCTTTGTGGGCAATCATCGCTTTTCCGTCCTCGCGACGTTTTCTCTCCTTTTCTCGATTCTCCTCCGCCTCTGCCTTCGCCTTCTTCTCCTGAGCAGCCTTGATCTTGCTGCGGAGTTCGAGAACCTTCGCGGCTTTCTCTTCTGGAGTCAGAGGCTTGATAGCCTCCGAACTCTCGCTGAAGCGTTCATGCTTCTTCTTGGCCGCATGAAGCATCACGGCGTCTTCGTTGGCCAGTAGGACTCCGCAACTGAAGTAAATTTTGCATGAGCAATACTTCTGGAAATCAGGGAAAACTTACTCGTCGCATTTGAAGCTGCACGCAACAGCAGCAACAGGATCAGAAGACGATTGATTTCCTTCAATGGTTTCCGGAGCCACCTCCGCGTCGCCGTTGCAGTTGTTTTCGATCCAATCAAGGGCCTGAAGAAAAAAATCAATATCTTTATCAAATTTGCCTCACTCACTCTTTCGAGATTATTGCTCTTGGCAGCAGCAGCTTCCGCCTTCTCTTTCGGGAATCCCATGGAAATGAGTTGCTCGGCGATAGACATGTTTCTTTCTGAAAAACAAAGAATATGGAAAGGGTGGAAAGAGAGCAAACGAGAGGATGAGGTCAGACGACCGTCAGGAGGATGAGGTGAGACGACCGTCAGTAGTCGACTGAATGAATGAATGAATGACCGAACAGCCTTGCGTACAACGATTAACGAGGGCACGTCCCGCCTCTGGGCTCCCGTTCGTTGCGGGGGGATGACAATCTTAAAGGCGCACGCAATTATTGCTGTGGGTCTCGCAACGATTTCCAGTTTTCGACGGCGCGTCGTTTGAAATTAAGTTTTTGCAAAAACCAAAATTTTGGTCTTCGTCGCCGTTTTCGCGATATTTATTGATTTCAAGCAAAAATGGATGAAATGGAGGATTTTTTCGGAAACGACGATTATGACAGAGAACCGAGTCCTTTTGGAGAGGAAGCAATTGAAGGTTTAACTGGTGTTATTGAGAGAATACGATTGAAATTACGTTGTAGATAATACTGGAGAAGATGGAGGCAAAGTAACAGTGGATCCGAAGTTACCAAGGAAGAAATCTTTGGTATTTGATGTTTTCGAACTGATTATCAATTTTGAATTCAGAACCCACGTCTGGCGTTGAACGAGAACATGCTTACAGGCCCAAAAGGTATTCCGGCTCTCCGGGAAGTGTTTCAAGGCTTTCGTCCGGATCCAAAAGACGATCCGGTATGTGGGAAAGTTGGAGAATTGTAGAATCTTCAATTTTCAGTACAAAAATCTGGACAAACTGATGAAAAAGTACGCTTATTGGGGAGCTTTGATGTTTCCGAAGATGAAGACAGAAGACGTTTTGAACCGAGTTGAAACGCTCGGAACTCGACGGCAGGTTAAACTATACCTAGCGAAACAACGACTCGGAGTGGAATCGGAAGACATCGAGGAGGTCCCGAAAAGCACGAAACAAGGGAAAAACGCCATCATCGACGACGGAGCGGAGGAGGACGACGACGAGGAACCGAAGGACGCTGCGGAGGAAAATCTTTTTGGAGATGAGCTCGAAAATGACGTCCTAAGGAGTTCAGAAGGATTCGATCCCCAGTATGCTTCAGTTTCGTCTCCAAAGCCCACGGAACCGGACGATTTCGTAGAGGAGGAGGAGTACGCAATGATGCAGGAGGAGAAGCGCAGAGAAGAAGAAGAGGCTAAAAACGCCGATGCGGAAGATGAGCTTCTTGCTGATTTCGACATGGATAACGGCTGGTAGTCACGTGATATTGTGCTCATTCTGTAAATTGACCCTCCAATGAACCTTTTATTCATTCCCACCGACATGGCTCTGCCGGCGCTCTCTCCTTCCACGGAGAAAATAATTCCGATGTGAGAGATTCGGATGAACGTTAACACTCAGCAATTTCAGAGTGGCTCTGAGCATCGGAGGCGCCTTCACAGACTCATCCCGTCCGATTGCCATCACTGGCCATTCGAGAGTTTACAAAGTGAACTCGAAGCTGTACCAGCGCCACGTGGCTGTCAAAATAGTGAATCGGAAGGCGATTCCACCGAACATCGCGGAGAAATTTCTCCCGAGAGAGCTCGAAATCACGATGAAAGTGCGTCATCCGCACATTTCCCGCTGTCTCGCGATCACGAGACCGACGCCTTCGAAGATTGTGATCGTTTCGGATTTCTACGAAAGAGGCACTCTACTCGAGTTGATTCTGAATCAGAAGCGGATCAAAGAGAAGCCGTTGGCTGTCACGTTGTTCCGACAAATAATCGAGGCGATCCACTATTTGCACGAGAGGGGCATCGCGCACAGAGATATCAAACTGGAAAACATCATGATCGACGGCAACGGAGACATCAAACTCGTTGACTTTGGATTCTCGCGGCACATTGAGCGACGCGAGAGGTGCGGTGGAGCGCGTTTCCCTTGACACTTTGGAATCTTGCAGATCCCGCTCTTTCTGCGGCACCCAACCGTACACTTGTCCGCAAATTGCGAGATTCCGATCTTACGAGCCGTTCGCTGCCGATTTCTATGCGTGTGGAGTCGTTCTGTACACGATGGTTGTCGGAAAGTGGCCGGTTTTCAGACAAACGAGCTTCACGTTCGGACCTCTCCCTTTTCAGAATATGAGAACTCTTGCCGAGAACATGTTCCCTGAATTCGTTCCGACGCGTGCCTGCCGCAAACTGATTGGTGCGCTTCTCGACGAGAACGAGTCGAGCCGAGCCGGTTACGATGAATGCGTCAACTCGGAATGGATGGGATCGCATCCAGACTGGGTCTTTGCAAACCACGCCTACTTCTACCAAAAAGTTCTCTCCTCCCCTTTTTTCGTTTCCAACATCATCGCTTCAGGTTGCCGACGTCGCTGACCCCGATCCTGCCAACTGTGAAATGTCGGAGATTTAACTACTGATCTGGTTATTGAACGTTTTTAAGTGCACTCAATTGTTATTTTAATGAATTTCTTTTTCTCGAATTTTTGTTTCTTTTATTGAAAGAATCAACAAAACCAAGTATTTTCGGTATTTTCGAACTCCCTCTAAATTTTCGGCTGAAAATCTGCAAATTGTCGTCAGATGTGCAGCGAAGTCCGCAATGATTTTTCCAAGCAAAGCGCGCCCGCCGAAAAGTGGTGATTTTGTCTTTTCTTCCGCCGCTTTCGCACATTTCCGAGCTTCCATCCACGTTTTGTGCTGCCAAAAGTAATTTTTTCGTTGAAAGACCTGTATTAACTTGATCACACGCATATCATATATTCTCCTTGCTTTCAGATGCTGGCTCTTCTGAACAGATGGAAGAATCAAGATGGAGGTGTTACCAATGCCGGTGAGTTAAGAAATAATGCATGTTCGTTTTAAACGCATCACTTGTTTCTAGCCGCCTTCATTCGTGTCCTTGAATCGCCGAAAAGCTCGACCTCGGACAAAGTGCATGTTCTCCACGCCTTCAATGATTGGGACATTCTGACGAACGTCTGGTTCGAGGTCGCCGACGCTCTTCCTTCGATTGAGAAGTTCTTGGAGATCGCCGACTTTCCGGAACAATCCGCGGCTGCTCTTCTCGTCTCCAAAGTCTATCACTGTTTGGAGCAGTATGACAGAGCTCTCGAGTTTGCGCTTCGCGGAAATTTCAACGTGGTGCCAGCGCCACGCGTTGGTCTTGGAGCCGATGATGAATACGTGTACAAAGTCATCGAGACAGCCATCGAAAGTTACAAGAAGCTGAGTGCACAAAATGTTGAAATTCCATCGAAGCTTCGCGGTTTGATCGAATTGATTGTCGCGCGAAATCTTGAGAAGAAAGAGCTCTGGCACGTCATCGCGCTCGGTTTTCAAACTTTGAGCTTGCCAATGATCGACAGAGCGATTAGTCTTCTGGGAGGAACTACGAACACACTGTGCCCAAAAAGCCAGGGTAAGTCGAAAATCATTAAGTAGTAAAATACTGTAATTGTATTTGCAGTGATCCTTATCGAGACTGTGAACCGAGCTGCCAACGGTGGTTTCGACCGAACTTTCCGTAACGCAGTCATCAACCTGGTTCTCAGAACGTACTTGAGCTGCCACTCTCAGAACGTCGGAAAGATTTGCGAGGTACCTATTCTCAGCATTATAACCTTATCGAATGAACATTTTCAGTGCTACGTTCTCACTGACAATTCCGATGCGACCGCTATTACCATCATGGACCTCGTCAACCAAAACCGTGCTACTCGAGTGTACCAGATCGCATTTGATCTCTACGAGACTGCCAGCCAAGATTTCCTCGACCGAGTCGCCCGCAAGTTCGCAGACCTCGAGAACCCGAATACGGATCAAACACTGATGGGTCGCATCAAGTCCATTCTTTATGGACACGAGACTGTCAAGGCGTACCTCGACTTCTTCGTTCGCCACAATCACACAGACAACATTCTGATGGAGGAGATCAAGGAGAACATTCGCACTGCTTCTGGACACAACGCACTTCTGATCGCCAACGGACTTATGCAATACGGAACCACGTGCGATGACTTCCTGCGGAACAACCTGACTTGGGTCTCGAAAGCCACGAACTGGAATAAGTTCAATGCTGTCGCTTCTCTCGGTCTCATTCATCACGGACAAGAAGCTTCCTCTTTGAAAGTTCTTGACCCGTATCTGCCAAAGGAGTCGGTCGAAGGGTTCGGATTCAAAGAGGGAGGTGCGATGTTCGCCTACGGACTCATCCATGCCAAGCACGGAAGCCCGGAATCGATGAACACGCTGGGACAGTGGCTCACTTCCGGTGAGAATGAGCCTGTGCGACACGGAGCTGCTCTCGGCTTGGGAGTCGCTGGGCTCGGAACTGCATCCGTGAAAGCATACGAGAAAGCCAAGGATGCGCTCCAACGTGACGAGGCAGTATCCGGAGAGTCATGCGGAATCGCGATGGGACTAATCATGGCTGGAAAGTTGAAGCCCGACGTTTTCAACGAGATGAAGCAATATACGATGGACACCCAACACGACAAGACTCAGCGCGGAATCCGCACTGGACTCGCATGTGCTGCGTTCGGACTCCAAAGCGATGCCGAACCGTACATCGAAGAGTGTCTCCGGGCCAAGAGCAACCCAATGCTTCGCTCTACTGGAGTCTGCATGCTCGCGATGGCCCACGCTGGCACCGGATCGCCGGACGTTATTCGCCGTCTTTTGGAGAGAGTTGCCACCGATCCGAACCTCGATGTCAAGAGATACGCTACAATCGGACTCGGATTCGTCCTCTCTAGAGATACAACCACCGCTATCTCGTACGTCTCGATGTTGACCGAGCACTTCAACGGACATGTCCGATATGGAGCTGCGATGGCGATTGGAATCGCATGCGCCGGAACTGGAAACATGGAGGCTATCGCTTTAGTTGAGCCAATGATATCCGACAAGGAAGGATTCGTCCGTCAGGGTGCTCTGTTCTCGTTGGCTCTCATCATGTGCCAGCAGACGGATTACACCTGCCCTAAGGTCAACGGCTTCCGCAAACAGCTCTTGAAAAAGGTCGGAGAGAAGAATGAGGACTCGCTCGTCAAGTTCGGAGCGACCGTCGCTCAGGGGCTTTTGGACATCGGCGGACAGAACGCTGCGTTGACGATGGTCAATGCGGACGGACAGCCGGACATGGGATCGATGGTCGGAATGATGTGCTTCTTGCACGGATGGTTCTGGCACTCGATGCACTTCTTCATTTCTCTCGCCGCTAAGCCGTCGTGCCTAGTGCTCGTGAACAACAATCTCAAGACCCCGGTCGTGGACTTCGTCTGTCTCACCAATAGCCAGAAGTTCGCGTATCCGCCGAAAGCTGAATCTAAGAAGGACAAAGATGTCAAGAAAATCGAAACAGTTGTCCTTTCGATCACAGGAAAGAAAAATGCGCTGAAAAAGCAAGCTGCGGAAGAGAAGAAGCGCCGGGAGGCTGCTGCCGCTGCTGCTGCCGCCGCCGCCGCAGTCGCTCCCTCCGCGTCTGGAGCCGGAGAAGAAATGGAAGTTGATCAAGCTGGAAAACCGAAGTGAGTTGATCTAATTTCGAAGCATTCCATTGAACTTCTATTTTCAGGGAGGCTAAAGTTCCTGAGAAGGACACGAAGCCGACGCATCGTCTGAAGAACCCCGCTCGCGTCATTCCGGCCCAGCGTCCATACCTTACTCTCGCCGATCACAATGGGTACTCTCCGATGAAGATCCTCAATAAGGGAGGTATCGTGGTGGCGGAACGTCTCTGCACTGAGGAGGAGGAGGTCCTCGTTGCCGAAGTTGTCACCAAGGTCAACCTTGCGCCAACATCTTCAAACGTCGAGCACAAGGTTCATTCGGCCTTCGAGATCAACATCAACGACTACTAATCGGCGACTACCATTAATTTGATGCTTTTGATCAATTATTTATTTCTGTCCTGTCCCCTTCCCGAACCCCGCACTTTTTTTTACCGATTTTTTGTCTCTACTGAAGACTTCCCTTTGAAAAGACTTATTTATTCCCCTCCCCCTCTCGATTTTCTCTCCCATCTGAATCGCGAAACTCGTTCCCTTTTTGTACATCTGTTTGATGAATAAAGTCAATTCAAGATACAATAGATTTGTCTCATATCACCAATGGACTTCCTTCCTTCCTCCCGGCTATCAAGCGTTTCTTGACAATAAAACGTACTGTTCACCATGGTGCTGTTTTTGACTCTGTCCTTAGTGAACTGAAATCTATCTATTATATTTATAAACCAGATTTCGAGTATCAGAGAGACCGAAAGCACTAATACAGAAGATACGGTAAATATTTATTACATGTCGGTTCAGAGCGTTTTTGTGCAAGTTGTCGTGGTTTCTGATGCCCCGTCTGCGTTCACCGTCTCTCTGTGCCTCGCGTTCTTGCGCACGGTGACATTTTTTTAACATGCCGCGGAGAAAGTCCGGCCATCTCGTTCGATTTCTAGGCCACCAACCCAATTTTTGGCCGGTTTTTTAGACTTTTCTCGCTTCATAGGTCGAAATTCAAAAATTTGGCTGATCAAACTGCTTGCACGGTTCATACGCATCTTTTAAAAAAAAGAGCGTCATAAAACATTCGGTATCCACAGAGGAGATCGTTTTTGAAAAAGCAGGGCCGAACTGCGTTTTCCTCTTCCATCGATGGTTTTTCGACAATAACTTTAGTTACAGATCGAAATTAAAAAATTTGGCTGATCAAACTGTTTGCACGGTTCATACGCGTCTTTTAAAAAAAAGAGCGTCAAAAAATATCCAGTATCCACAGAGGAGATCGTTTTTGAAGATCCGGGAGAGAAATTGGTGGCCGAACTAATAGTAAAACGAACTTTCTGGCCCCGGAATTTTTTAAAGAATTAATTTTTTACTCGATTTCACTTCGTCTATATCGACTTTCTCCATATTATCGCAGAAAAAATTATACAAAATTGCCCAAAATTGCCGTGCGGGACACTTGCAAAGTCGCGTGCACCGCTTGCAATTTCTCATTGGTCGGTCCCGCCCTTTTTATCACGCCGCAAGCATGCGCATTCGCGCGCCGCATTGTTGCATTAGGCGGAGCCGCGTGCGCTGATTGGTCGACTCTCGGCCCGCTTTTCTACTGCATGTCGCGAAAAAGTCACCGTGTTGCGTGACTCATTTGCGTGTTTTCTTTTCTTCTTGCGAAATTTCCCGTATCGTCACCGCTTTTACTCACTCTTAAAACAGATTTCTGTCGCAGAAACTTCGAATCGAATCATCATGGGCGCGGGAGAAAGCAGCATGGCTCTTGAGAGTGAGTTTATTCATCTTACTCATTAGGTGCAGTGTTAATTGTTTCAGAACACTTGTTCGACCTCAAGTTCGCCGCAAAGCAATTGGAAAAGAATGCTCAGCGTTGTGAGAAGGAGGAAAAAGTCGAGAAGGACAAGTTGACTGCTGCGATCAAGGTCCGTTTTGAACGGAAGAGGCCGGCATTAAACGGATCAACTTTCAGAAGGGAAACAAAGAAGTGGCGCAGGTTCATGCTGAAAACGCGATTCGGAAGAAGAACGAAGCCGTGAACTATATCAAAATGGCGGCGCGAATCGATGCAGTCGCTGCGCGAGTTCAGACGGCTGCCACACAGAAGAGAGTGACGGCGAGCATGAGCGGAGTGGTGAAGGCGATGGAGAGTGCGATGAAGAGCATGAATCTGGAGAAGGTGCAGCAGTTGATGGACAGGTTCGAGAGAGACTTCGAGGATCTCGATGTGACCACCAAGACTATGGAGAAGACGATGGACGGCACGACGGTTCTCAACGCCCCGAAATCACAGGTCGACGCTCTGATCGCAGAGGCCGCCGACAAGGCCGGGTTAGTTTTTTTTCCATTCAAATCCCATTTGAAGATTGTCGTTTTCAGAATCGAGTTGAACCAAGAACTCCCATCAAACATCCCGACGGCCCTTCCGAGTGGCACTCAGGCCGTCTCCGAAGACAAGGACCTCACGGAGCGTCTGGCCGCTCTCCGCAACATGTGATCGTTTCTCTCGCGCCATCTCTTGTGAATAATCCTTTTTCTTGACGGTTTTTCGGAATTGTTCTTTTTACAGCATTGTATATAAACATCCTTATGCATAATGTTTCCTTCTTTGCCTGAGTTTATCTGGAGTTCCCTCTGCTCCACAGTATTTGATTGTAGTCTTATTTGTAGTCTTGTGCGTAGTCTAAGTTTCCACGTGGAAATGAAAGTCCCGTTGAGTTGGGAGATGTTTCAGTGACTGGGACCATCAAGGTCTCGCCGTATTGTGTTCCCGAAAGGGTCGATCTCTCACCGCCCATTTTATAACTCGTTTTCTCTGCGTCTCTTGGCTTCCCGTGTTCTCTAGCGCGCTCTTATCTTTTCTCGGCGCTCTCTCGCTCTTCTTCTCTTCCGATACGCATCGAACAATCACTTGTTTTCTCCTTTTTTCCACCACAATTTGTGTTATTTTTCACGAGAAACTCGAAAACTCCACGTTTCGAAAACGACCGTTGGCATAATTACCACGCAATACACTTGTGGAATAAGTTTTCATAAAGTGAAACGAGACAGTTGAGTTTTCGGTCACTATTCGCAAAGTGGACTGTGATGTGTGTACTTTGACCCGATTCCATACACCTTCCCTCCGTGTAGTCGCATTCTTTTCTCAATTTTGTCTTGTTTTAGAGCGTCAAGAATGAGAATCCTCGTCGGAGTCAAGAGAGTCGTCGACTACGCCGTCAAGGTATTCTGATCCAAAAGGTCCCCCGTTTCATCTCTGAAAATTGCAGATCCGCGTGAAGCCGGACCGTTCCGGAGTCGTGACTGAGGGAGTCCAGCACAGCATGAACCCGTTCGACGAGATCGCTCTTGAGGAGGCCGTCAAGCTGAAGGAGAAGAAGATCGCCACCGAAGTGATTGCCTTCTCGCTCGGAGGCCCAAAGTCTGCCGAAGTGCTCCGAACGGCCCTCGCGAAAGGAGCCGACAAGGCGATCCACGTGACTGTCACCGATGCGGAGGCGGCGAAGCTCGAGTCGTTCGACGTGGCGAAGACGCTGCAGAAGGTTGTCGAGCAGGAGAAGTTCGACGCTGTCTTCCTCGGAAAACAATCCATCGATACTGACTCCTCGCAGACGGCCCCGATGCTCGCCGGACGCCTTGACTGGCCTCAGGCTCTGTACGCGTCGAAGGTCGAGCAAGCCGACGCTGGATTCTTCAAGGTGACGAGAGAGATCGATGGAGGACTCGACACTATCAAAGTGAAGGCTCCGTTCGTGCTCTCGGCCGATCTGCGCCTCAACGAGCCCCGCTACGCTACCCTTCCGAACATCATGAAGGCCAAGAAGAAGCCGCTGAAGGCGATCCCCCTCAAGGATCTCGGCATCGATGTGACCGCCAGAACTGAGACCCTCGAAGTGAAGGAGCCGCCAGTCCGTCAGGCCGGAGGATTCGTCGAGGACGTCGCCGCTCTTGTCGCCAAGCTCAAGGAGAAGGGATTCGTCAAGGCCTAACCACCCGTTCCTCTTTTCATCCCCCGTAGCCGATGCAGTGAATTGTATTTAAATTATTTCTTCAATGTTTTATGTAAAGCAGGTGAATTGAGTTTCTTTTTTCAGCAGCATATGATTTGTATAAAATTGAGGGAGAAATTTCAAATTCTCTCGACGCGAGTTCGGGATGAGATTGGTCATAAAAGATCAGATATCAGTCGGCTGGCTGTGTCGTTTGAAGGCGTCCGTTGTCAGAATCGGTTCGCTTTTCGAGCACGGCCAAAGAGTTCTGAAATGGAAGGTGCTCCGATGGGAACGGGAACGGAAAAACGACCTCTTGAGAATGTTGCGAAACTCGCGCATCCTCATAAAACAAAGCGGTTGGAGGAGCGAGTGGAACGAGATGAAGAGGTAGCACGTGTACTTCGTGTAGATGTAGCCACTTCGGGTGTGCACCGGCGACTCGGATCCGCTGGCCGTGCTGGAATTGACGGCGTCTCTCGGATACGGAGTCACTCGACTCACCTCGTGATGTTGACGATGTGCATTCCCTGAATGACGGCATACGTCGTCAGATAGACCGAGTAAACGAGAATGACGGAGCCGATCATCAGAACGTACTTCTTGCGACGCGCGATCGATTTTCCGTGCGAGTGGTCCTCTTTGAGGAGGTCCGTCTCCGTCTGATGGTAGGCGACGTCGGAACGCACGAGACGGCTGATGATGCGGAAGAGGATGAAGTAGCAACTGGCGGTGGCGCCGAGACAGAGCAGACAGAACGCGATGAGGATCATGTGGAACACAAAGTAGTGGAACATCGACGTCTCCTGGTGTCTGATGCAGAACGGAACGCCGATGAGGTCGCCTGCAAACGTCGCCGTCGTCACGTCTTCTGAATGCGTTACCGTCGTCGCAGTCGGTGTCGATCATGACACTCCGCTGTCTGGTGCTCGTCAACATGTTGAGCACGGTGAGCAAGAAGGCGAGCAGCCAACTCAAAACAATCGCCCACAACACACGGCATCTGAATTAGAAGACGTCGGTAAACAATCTGCTGAAGGACGGCCGACCTCGTGACGATGGACGAGTAGCGGAGGGGGTGGCAGATGAACACGAACTCGTTCATCGTGATCAGCAGCACGTTCATGATCGTCGTCAGGTTCGTGAATCGCAGAAGCACGCCGCTGTACTGATCCACGCGCACCGTCCACATCGACGCGTCCGTCGCCATGTTGAACGTGAGCAGTTTCAGAGCGAACAACACCGAGCAGATGCCTGAAGACGTTGCGTCTCAGAAGTGAAAGAGAGAGAGGGAGACACTGACCTTTGATGGTGTCGATGATGGTAAAGTTCAGGATGATGATGTAGAAGACGTGCGACGACGTCGTTCGCCGTCTGATGATGATGCACGCGAAGATGACGACGTTGACGAAGATGGCGAGCACGCCGAACGCGATGTAGGCCATTCCGAATCGACCGCCGACGGTCGCCCACTCCATGTCTTCCGAAGGCGTCGACGTCTTCTTACCGCCCATCTGGCTTCTGATCCACTCGCGCATCGCCTCCTCGCTCATCGTCGTCCCATCCGAAGACGTCGACGAATTCATTGTTCGGTTGTCTGAAAATGACGCCCGATGTGGCTGGAAGACGCGGGTCTCGAGAGAGAAACAATCGTGTAAACAAGGCGCGAGATGTTCGAGTCAAAAAACGGCGGGAAATTTGATTTTGAAATACTCGCTTCTTGTTCCTCTTTTCGGAAGAAAACGTCGAAAACAATGGGCGAAAAGTGGAAGAAAAGAGCCGAATTTGAAGTCGCCGAAAGGCGGCTTTTTGACGGGTAATTGTGGGTGCGGATTTAATGAAAAACGCGCCGAAATGAATCATTTCTCTCTCGCAGATGACGTGGATTTTCAGAGCACTTTTGAAGAGAGAGAGAGTAACGTCTTCTTCTTCATTCTCTTCTGAAAATCAATCTTCATCACGTCACACGTCATCTATTTAGAGCAGAAGAAGAAGAAGAAGAAGACGTTCTCATTCGAAACGGAAATCTCTCATTTATTTTGAGCCACAGTGACACGCGGAAGTCGCACGAAAGAGGTCAAAATGAGAAGAAGAAGAAGACGTTAGGGGGTGAAAGCTTCTGATTCTTCAGAAGACCACGATGAAGAAGACGTCGGGGATACCAGGGATGGAGGGATTAAAAGTGGAAGACGTCGTCCTTCAGAAGACGTGGAATGGGAAATGAGAAGGCTCTGTGTGTGACTCGCATTTTAATTTGCGAAAAGAGAGTTTCTGATGAGTCAATTAAGAGGGCGGAATGGGAGTGCCACGTCACGAGAACACGGTAGGACGACCTTTCGGATGCCATTTCATGCCACGTCGTTAAAGACGAAGATGTGGCATGACGTGGCAGTACGAGAGAAGAGGCGTAAGAATGAAAAGAAGAAGAAGGGGGTACGAAACACTATTTCTGTGCCTCACCCTCTCAATAATGAGTTCGAATTCGTTTTTCGAGAGAGACGGGAAATTGAAGAAAAGATGGTGGAGACCTGATAAATGTTGTGTGCTCGGCGAGCAACAAGAAAGAGTCTGCTGGAAAATTGTTTCTTTTTCTGGAATCGGGGGAGGGAGTTGAATATTTCATTGTCTCTGAGCCAACCCAAGAGAGAGAGAGAGAGAAGAGGAAGTAATCCCTGAGAGAGAGAGAGTGAAAACGGGGAGCCGCCGAGGATCGAAGTTCGAGCCACTCAGCAGATGTCTTTTCTTCTTCTTCTCACTGGAGCCGCCAAAGTGTGTTGACGGAAACGTCGCTAAGGGGGTGCGTGCTCTCTCCCCGGAGAGATACCGTGTTGCTGCAAATCTGCTCCACTGCACACTGTCCTCTTCCCATTTGGCAGAGCACAAAAACTGGGAGGAGCCCTCTTTCAGAGAGAGAGAGAGAGAAATGTTGCATTGGCAACACGCACGCAGTTCTCTTCTTCAATCCAATTAGAGCAAAAACGTCCTCATGATGCTCCTCGTTTTCCCCTTTTTTCCCCCTCGCTTTTCATCACTCCTAATGGATGAGAGTCCGTTTTGAAATTGAAAAGAAAGAGAGAGAGAGAGAGAGAGAGAGAGAGAGAGAGAGAGAGAGAGAGAGAGAGAGAGAGAGAGAGAGAGAGAGAGGGAGAAAGAGAGAGAGACGGAGAGAGAGAGAGAGAGAGAGAGAGAGAGAGAGAAAGAGAGAGAAAACGGGATTACATGGGGACGAGGAAATAGAGAAACAGTTCGAGAGAAGCGAGAAACGAGACTGTTCGAGAGAGAGAGGAAAGAAGCGAAAACGTTTCTGAGAGACATAATCCCAAGATTGGGAAGGCGTCCAAAGATCCTTAGGTGCATGGCAAACATCGAAAAGAACAAGAAGAAGGACAAGAAGAAGAAGGAGACGTATCGATATGAGGAGGAGCAACAACTTCTTCTTATTCGCCTCATCGAAACCTGACACCTTCTTCTTCTCCTTGCGCCCACGTGTGCTCGCCGAGCACCGACGACCGACGGCACCTTTTTCGGTTCGAAACGGGAGGACAATTCTCCAAAACAACAACAAAAACAACTAGTTGTCCGTCTGGAATTCCAGCCGTGCTCCGCGAGCAAGAGAGGAAGGAAGCGATTGTTGGAGGAAGAAGAAGAAGAACGAAAAGGGTAAACAGGAGAGCCGTTTCCGATTCACATTTCGACAATGTTGGGCACGTCTTCTTCTCCCCCCTTCTATTTCGGGAAAGTGAGAATTAGAAGGCGTGCGGGGACGGTGTCTGATGTGCTCGACGACGTCAAGGGCAACTAATGACACGGTTCGCGACAAGAAGGAGAAGAAGACGTGACCAACTGAGTCACACAAGCATTTTCAGAGAGCGTCTGAAAGTTTCGATTAGACGTGCAGCAGCGGGACACGGAAGTGCCATTAGAGCGCATTTGCACACAACGAGAAGTCGTTTGGCACATAAAAAGAGGCATGAAGGATAAGAAGAAGACGTCGTGGGAGGCAATGAAGACGTCGTTGAGGAGGCGTCAATGGGATTACGGTACGATACGACGACGACGGGCACAGAGAATTCGGTGGAGAGAGAGAATAACAAAAAGACGGCAGTCGACTGACTAACGAGATTCTTCTCCTCGTCACTTTGGCTGCGTCACGGCGATACGGAGTGGTGTCCAGTGGAGCGCGTTTACGATCCGACGAGAAATGTTGCGAAGAAGCGGTCCCCCGAGGGAAATGAGGAAAACGAAGTGAGAAGAGAGAGAAGTTGTGACGAAAAAAGGGAAAGTCTGTCTAGAAAGAAAGCGTCCGCGGGGCCACTTACATCGGATTTATGATGGGAACATGGCGACGAGAGAGTGTGTCGGAGCGAGAGACGCAGACACGGAAGCGCCAAACTCAACGCATCTTTCGACTTTTCTCCTTTGTCAAGAAGCCACGTGGCACTCAAAAAAAGCACTTTCCGGAAAGCGTCCAGATTCCGTGACGTCTTCTGAACGGAGAGAACGTCTCCCGAGAATCGGGCATTTTTCACCTGGAAAACATTCGATTCGCAGAAGGCGTTCGACCGGAAAACGCCGAAAAGCGAGGAATTCCGTGTGGATTCGTCGAGAAAAGTTTCGAAAAATAAAAATAAGATAAGATCTTATTTTTGCTTCTTTTTTTGTGGTTTTCAGTTGTTTTTCGGTCTCGCTTTTTGTCCCCCAGCGTTCGTCGTTTTTTGCGAAACGGAAGTTAGAGAAGCAGTTTTCGGAAGATTCTGGAAACGTCTTCTGGACCCGAGAAGACGTGCTGGTGGAGACGTGAAAAGGGCAACAGAGGTGGGGTAAACAAATGCTCCGACGGAGCCCGCGAATTGCATATGCGCCGTCTTCAATTAGGCCACCTTTCGCCTTTTTGGCTCTTGCAATTGGGGGCTCCGCGAGCCGCGACACACACACACGCGGAAGTTGGTCCCGAATCGGCGGTCGTCATGACGTCTCCGCAGAATGACGTCTTCATTTTCTTTTATTTCTCTTATGACCTGTAATAAATAAAGTGCCTATGAAAGCATAGAAGCGAAGCAAAGAATACATGAAAATAATAACACGAGAGTAACTGTAAGTGACAGAGGGAGGGGGCGGGGCGAATTGAATTAGTATGCACTTTTAGTTTAGTTTCACTTGGTTCGGTTCTTCAGGTAGGAGACGTCGAATGCGTAGATGTTGAAGTGGCGACACAGTTGGCGGACCTGAAATGAGAGAGAGAAGATAGAATATTCAGAAGGGGCGCCACTGACCACGCAGATTCCGTAATGCAGGTGGAGCGCCGTGATGAGTAGCGTCGAGAGACGCAGGATGAGCAGCTCGTGGAGCGGCGCGTAGAACGAGAGGCCGATCGTGGCCAGGTAGATTCCGAGCGTCAGGTTGTAGATGTCGCACACGGTGCTCGCCATCTGAGCGATGATGAGGCGGCACGTGATGTTGCTGAACACGGTTCCCATGCAGAAGAAGAAGAAGCGCGGATCGGCGTCGATGACGTTCGTCGGCGAACGGGCTGCCCAGAAGATCGAGGATCCGAAGAGCAGAAGGACCGGCCATGCAGGTCGGATTCCGGCGAGCAATGTTGGCTGCTTCAGCTTCTCCGCTTTGTGAACGTTGTAGGCGGAGGCGACGAGTGAGAGGAGGCAGCACACTGTAAACAGAACAGTTTGAAGACGTTCCGAGGGGACGACGCACTGTAGAAGCCGATTTCGAAAGTGAACGCGAAGTTGACGCCGAAGAGATCAAAGTGGAACCATTTGTAGCCGACGGCGTAGGTCCAAAGGTACACGAACACAAGGCCCTGAAGCATTTGAACCGATTGTGGAAACATTTTCTGAACTCACGAATTGGCTGACGTCGTAGGCCCACGAAAGGAACATGATGCCCGTGTTGTACTTCTCCCAGTGCGTCGTGAAGAACACTATCTGGGTGCTTATGAGCACACAAAGCAGCTCAACCGACGAAATGCTGAACCGTCCGCGACCGAAAATCGAGAAGATCGTGATGGTGAACGGGACCGTCGACCAGGAATCAAGGCCGTGATCGACTGAAAACGACCTTCTGTTGAGAGAATTCGGCTATTGGAATTACTCACAAAGCTCGCCGGTGGGCCCACTTGCTCCGATCCTCCTCGACTGCTTCCCGTCGGTTCCGTCCAGAGTGTGACCGAGGAATGTGCACAATGCGGCCACAAACCAGAACCAGTCGGGGATCGGATTCGTGGCTCCGTCGGAATTCCGGTCGATCCGGTAGTCGAGGAAGCTCTCGATGAAGAAACCAGCCATCACGAAGCCCCAGCCAGTCAGCGTGAGCACGTTCGGGACCCATGTCCGCGGGTAGTATTCGACGAGCCAATTCCAGAACGGGTGTGATACATAGACTGATAGGGGCGAGTTGTCTACACAATTGTACTGCAAAAGACATCATTTTCTGGCGCGGCAACGATTTTTTATCGCCGACAAACCTTGTAGGAGTCGAAGCCTTTGAGGTGCTCCGGTTGCAAATATTCGTATTCGAGCGCACTTTTCTCTTGTTTCACATACACCATCGCCCCCTGAATTCACGATTTTCGGCTCAATTTGGATGCTCTAACGGACTGCTGAGAAAGGAAGAAACGAAGGAAAATCCATTAAAAAACTGCTCAGTCCTCCACGAGGAGTACACGGCGTGAAAACTAGGTCACGTCGGAGCATTTATCCTCGGCCACCGAATTCTGATCACGATTAGAGCGAGTTTCCCGATTTAGAAACAACAATAATGGATCAAAAATCGATGAGGACAATCAGCAGGAACCCGTTCTCAAAAAGTGACATAATTTCGACACACTTGAAAGGTGGATTCAGACGAAAGGACACAAAAAAGAAGAAGGAGAAGACGGAGAATGCATCAAATTGTGATTCACATGATACGCAACGAAACAAAAAACACTTTGACACCGCAATGTTGCCTGCACTTGGCAGAAGAAAGATAAGAGAAAGAGGCGCTTTCCGCCTTTCGTTTCGTCGGCAATCAGACCATCCTCCGCCTCGAGGCGACTCTTCTGTCCCGGAAATGGAGGCCGGAGCTGCGGCGATCCGGATTCCGATTGATTGTGATGAGAACGAGTGAAACACACATGTGACGGATTGAAACTACGGCGTATTGGTGCTCTCTCTGTTTTATCAGGCTCTGTGAAACGGAGCACACTGGAAGAGAGAGTGCAAAGTGACAGGGGGCGAAGGGCGCATTACACGTGGAAGAGTGACAGCTGACAGAGAATCGGAATGCGTTTATTCGAAAAATTGCGCTAGACTGGGAAAGAATGACCCGAATGCAGGCGAGAGATCTGAAATTCCACCGCTATTAGAGGCCCGGACGCTCGATCATGAGTCGGTTGTCGATGACGTGTCTGACGTGGTCGCTGTTCGTTTTGTGCCTCAGACTGTGTCCACGGGGCGGCCGTGGCGATAGAGAATTGTTGGTCTTTCCCTCGAAATTGCAGGCCGAGGCGCTCCGTTTGCGCATTCTCTCGCTGGCTTGATTTCTGAAGAATGAGAGGAGTGCACAATTCTGAAGAAACGGAAACCGATAGAGATAGGAAAGGAACGAGTGAGGCAGCTCACGAACCGACTGATGTTCGCCGAGCACGAGAGGTGTCGATCGGCGGCGGTGGCTCGGGAGCACGCGAAGAGCAGCTGCAGCTCCTTGCGGATGTCGAACGAGAAGTAGCCGTAGAGGTACGGAGACAGCGCCGAGTTGAGCACGGCGAACGCGTAGATGAACTTGCGCACGTCCTTCGGGATCCAGTCGGTGTGTCGCAGGAAGTGCAGGAACATGAGGATCGAGTAGGGCGTCCAGCAGAAGATGAACGCGAGCACGATGACGAACGTCATCCGCAGAGTCCGACTGCGCGCTCTCTCCAGATTGTTCTGTCCGTTCCTTCGCAGCAGCAGTTCCGACGACTTCTCGGCTGAAGAAGTTCGAGATGACCCCCTTCTCGGATTCCGACTCACTTTTTCTGGAAATCTTCCAGAGAATGAGCGAGTAGCAGAGGACGGTGACCAGAAGAGGTGCCAGATAGACCTGGATGATGTTGATGATCGAGAAGTAGAAGACGACCTGAAGACGTTCCCATCGCATCCGGAAGAAGATCCCCGGCCCACTCACGTCGTTCGACATCTCGCCGATGAAGTTCTTGGAGACGCACTGCGTGTACCACTCGTAGCACGGATGAGCTGCTGTCTTGAAGAGATAGAGTTGCGGAGCCGAGGTGAGCAGCGAAGCGAGCCACGCGATCGAGACCATCCGTTGCACGCTCTTGCGCGCGCGCATCGCGTACAGCGGGAAGAAGATGGAGTAGAAGCGGTCGAGAGTGATGCAGATGAGCACGTTCATCGACAGACTTATGCCGAACACGTCGAAGAATTTGCAGATGCGGCACATCTGAACACTCGACTTTTGCGTCCTCGATCTCTGTGCTCGGGGATTCAAAACAGTAATCTCCTTCAGATCTATCCCCCCGGAAGCGTCAACTCTTCCAAAAACGCTGCTTCCCAGTCTTTTCTCCCTTTCGTCCCCCCTTCGAGTCTTCAGAAGAGGGCGCTTACGACGTCTCCGGCGAACCAGGCGACCATGTAGTTGTGCAGGATTTCTTTCGGCATGACGACGAGAGTGACGAGCAGATGCGCGATGTTCATGTGGAGAAGCAGCGAGTGCACTCGACGCACCTTGACGAGCTGATTTCTGAACACAAGAAGGCGTGAACACAAGAAGCCGTGTTTATTTCCGGCGGAAGAAGAAGAGGAAGCCATTCTAAACGTCACTTCTTCTTCTTCTTCTTCCGTTTTTAATTCAAAATGAGTCGCTCACCGGCAAAGAATGAGAAACATGGTGACGTTTCCGACGAAGGCGAACAGAAAAAGGGCGACGTAGGTGAGCACAATGGAGAGAACCGAGCTGTTGACGGAGACGTCGGGCGGCAGCGAACGGGAGCAGTTGAGCATTGCGACGACGTCTTCTGGAAAAGAGAGCGAGCTTGTGGAGCGAATCGAAGGTGATGAATGGAGAAAGGAGAAGGAGGAGGAGGAAGAGGAGGGAAGAGACAGAGTCGCGAGGAGTCTGCGAGCAACCGAAAGGGCACGATACACTACTTCTCCGGAGGGACGTCTTCTTGCGGTCGCGAGCACTGTCTCGACCAGAGGTTTCTAGTCCCTACTGCTGCTCTCACAAACAAGCGCGTGTTTTGCCAGTCTGACGTCTTCTGCTTCTGCTTCTGTTTGCAACTTTGGTTCCCACGTGTCAAGAGGCCTGGGAGCCGTGCACTTTCGGTTGCCTTTCGTTGCGAGAAGCAAGCATCATGTTCCCCTCTCTCTCTCAGATTCTCCCGCCTATCTGTGAGTGTGTCATTCGGTGGTTCGGAAGAAGAAAAAGCACTCCTCGGGGAGCGATAATCGACGCGAAAAAGGCGCGAATAGGAATGGGCGACACACAAAAACAGACGGGAAATAGTTGCGACGGAGAAGAAGAAGAAGGCGTCGAGATGCGACGACGACGACGAATATTCGTTTCGAGTCGAAGTGGCTGGTGCAAATGACAGAAAGGACAAAAAGAGCCGAAAGAAAGAAGGGAGAGAGAGAGAGAGAGAGCGATGCGTGGAGACGCAGAGAAGTTCGTGTCGTCGTGGAGATTGTTTCTTCGAGAACGAGAAGAGGTGGAAACATCAGAAGACGTGCTCTTCTTCACAATATCGATGTGTTGCACTCGTCCAGAAGTCGTCGTCTTCTCGAGACGGGAGAGAGAGAGAAAGGACTCCGCCACGTCTTCTACTTCTTCTTCTGCGAAAAGTATTCTGGAGAGCGAGAGTTCCGAAAAGTGGGCGGAGTCTCGGAGGAGACCTTTTCGAGATGAAAAGAGGAATTCGCGACACCGAAAACAAGAACAGGAACTGCTTTGCGAGCACGGAAAATCGACAAAGGGAGGGGAAGAAAGAAACGGTTCTCGCTTTTCGACGACGGCTCCTCGAGAAGACGTGCGTCACAGAACGGGTCGAAAGTCGGCGATAATCGAGAGAGAGAGAGAGAAAATAATTACGAGGGGGCGGAGCGTTGTGATGATGATGAGGATGGGAGGATGGGATGCAGATGACGTGCGAAGAGACCACACACGAGGAGGGGGACGAGAGTTTTCTAGTCCGCCCAACATCTTCATCTTCTTCCAGAATACGATATGAATCAGAAGAGATGGAGACGCCTTCTTCTGGACGCAACTAATCCAATTAGAACGGGCTCCTTTTTGTTGGGCTCCAAATTGGATTGGCAAACCCTCATATCATCTGAAATCGTCTGGAATCGTGCGCGGAGACTGGGGGGCGGGAAGCGAGAAATAAGAGAAAGGTTGTTTTGGGAAGGAGAAGGAGCCCGCTGAAAACAGGAGACAATTAGATGAATACGAGATGAGAAAGTACGAAATAGTTGGAGACAAGAAGCAGAAGACGACGTCGTGCGTTCAGAAGACGTCGACGAAGAAGGCTGCAATTGAAGAAGAAGAAGAAGAAGACGTCAACGCCTTCTGAAGGCGAAGTCTATAATCAGAGTGACCTTGTTGATCACGGGACGAGAAATGAATGGGTTCGGCTCGGCCGAGCGAGCAGACACCAGCCCCCGGAAACGGACGACGACTACATCTCGGTTGACGTCGTCTTCTGAATACAATGTGTGTGATAAGAAGTGAGCACGTCCTCATCGGTCGCTCCTCTCGGGGGAGAAGTGCGGGCGGAACGAGAATGACGAATCGACGCGCACAAAAGAGTGTATTGTGCTTATCGAGTGAAAGAAGAAGAAGGCATTACTGAAGGAGAGACGAATGAGCTGCACGTCTTCTAGTCCCTTTGAGGAGGCGTCGTCGTCAAGTACGTCTCCTTCTTCTTCTTCTTCTTCTTCTTCTCGCATTTCAACCGTATCCGCCACGCCCCGCCTCTGTCTAATTGGCGAATTCGAGACCAATTAGTACAAAATGCGTGTGTGTGTGGGCATCTATCAAGAATCGGATTTCTTCGTTTTTTCGACGACGACGACGTCTTCAGACGATGATCGACGACGACGGCTGAAATTGAATAAATTCCCGAGAAGATTGGGTTGCGCGTTTCGCGTGGGATCAGTTCGATGGAGCGCACTTTGTCGGTTCACGAAATGTTTCAGATTGCATCAGAATGGGGGGAGATGACGTCATCGGTCGAGCACCTGACTTCTTCTTCTTCTTCTTCTCGTTCAGTGGGAGAAAGGTCAGTGGAGAGGATCGCCTGCGACTCTCGCGGGAGCCCGTTATTACACAACTGTTCTTAATGGGACGAGAGAGAGTGTGGGCAAGTGAGAGACGCAGAGACCCGCACAAAGGCCGGAAGGATTCGATCATTCGAGAAGAAGAAGCACAAGAAAACCAGCGATGAAACTAACGGACTGCATTCCTCTCGGTGAGTCACATTTCTAGTCTTTCTATTTCACTCGCTGGACTACTGGGCGATTCGGGCGGCCCGTTCCGAAATCAGAGTGAAAAAGTGTCAAAAACGGGCTTGAAAACGCGAGAATTCTCAAAATTGCAAGACTTTCAATGGAACCCGGACCGAGAAATCAATCGAATTTCCTTCCGAATTCTGTGTTCCTCAAGTGTTTTCGCATCGTTTCTCGTCTTCATTTTTGTCTGAAAATGCGGTCTCTTTCAGGTTTTCTCTCGCTTCTTCCCGTTTTTTCACTCGCCGAAATCGCGGTAATCGGGAATTTGGCGGTTGTTGCGAGCCCGGAAGGCCACGTGGCGACGCCCAACAAGACACTTTACGCCAACATTCAGAATCTGTGGTAGGTCTCCTTGTCCTGGATCAGATGACGTTGGGTTCAGGTGCGGTACCCAGAAGCTCGGCGAGCATGTCGACGTGGAGTACGGAGAATTCACGAGACTTTCCGACGGAAAGGTGAGAGAGTTCTGCACTGAAACAGATGAAGTGAATGGATGTTTTCAGGTGTTTGAAGGGACTGTGAACCAGGGAAAGGTGTATCTGGAAATCGGAAGAGCCAACGTGAAAGTGGCCGGAAGGTATCGATGCGAAGTGAGGACCCTCGACAAGGAGATTCACAGCGGCAACCTGATCATCTATTGTGAGCTTTCAATCTTCTCGGATCTCCAAGAGTATTTCCATTTAAGTGCCCCCCGTTCTCCACTTCGACAGCGCTGTGAAAGTTTCGGAAGTTCTGAATGCGAGGCCCCCACATGTCCTCGGTATGGAGAACTGCCGGATGGCTTTCTGAACATGTTTTCAGGGGCTGAAAGAAGAGGTCTGCACGGCGAGCGGATGATACTCGAGTGTCCCGTGCTTTCCAATCCAGAAGCAATGGTACGATGGGAACGAAACGGAATTGCCATCGGTGAGTAGACCTATACGATATGCGAAACTCGTCAGTTGATAATTTAGGGACAGCGAACAATACCGAGTTCGATGGGAATAATTTGATCCTCGACCCACTGACAGAAGAGCACACTGGAAAATACCGCTGCATCGGAGACAACTCATTTCCTCTTTTCGTGGATGGACCTTCTATTCCGCATCAGATCTACTTCGATCAAGACATTAAAGTGTTGTAGCATAAAGTTTTTGGTTATGACCATTCATTAAACCTTTGAAAACAAAAATTTGAACGAACGTTCATGGTAACAGGTGAAAAGATAACAAGGGACGCGCAATCCAGTTGACGATCGTTGAGAAGACGGTGAAATCGAGCTCGCGGGTTGACAGCAAAATTGAACGTGTTGTTAGACGAAGAGGCAGCTTGTCTACTTCTTGGCGGCTCTCCTCTTGCGCTTCAGACGACGCATACGCTTCTTACGCCACTGAAATTATTTGAATTAACATGAGTGAAAATGTTCCGATGTTTTCAGCACTGTCACTCAAAATCTAAGCCCTCAAAAGTAAGAAAATGATTTACCTTCTCTCTCATGTTTGACCTGCTTCGCGACGGAAGTCCGTGAACGAAGCCTGCAAAAACAGAATGAATGAGGGACTTCAGGAGAAACACGAGGAAAAAAGAGCGCTTATGAGGAAAACTGGAGAAAATTCTCCACGTTTGAACTGCTTACACCGAAAACCAGTTGAAATTTGGCCTAAAATCTGAAAGCGCTGCAAAACAGGGAAGAAAAAGTATAGATTTTGAAGAGTTGTGGGCAGGACAATGGGTAACGCAGGAAAATTTTAGGATTCGCTGGCGTGTGTGCAGGCGAGTGTGACCGTATGCCGCAGCGGGTCTCGTAGCGAAAATGCGACCGGCGCGCAATTCAAACACTATTTTCCTGCGACAGCTGGCGCCGACGGCGGTTTTTCAAACATAGCGGCCGTTTTGCAAGTGAAAAAAGGGACAAAGGAATGAAAAAACTTGTTTTTTATTGCAGGCTTCGACAAAAGCAGACATCTAGGGGACGTTCGTCGTAAAATCGTAAAATCGGGAATCTTCGCGATGGAAACGTATGTTTTCGAATTCAAAGCACAAGAAGCGTGGAAAGGAAAAACTTTACTGGCACAACAAAAAGCTTTAGAAGGCCAAAAGTCAATTGAGAGTGTTCTAATCGCATAAATCCGCGCGCAGAAATAAATAATTAGTGGGTGAGCAAGGTGTCCCTCCATCTGCCGGCTCAATTTGTTACGTGAGCTGGCCACTGGCTCAATTAATGCGCCCGCTTGTTTATTCGTATTAGGTGACATCTCGGGGCTTCCAGTCAATATGTGTCGCCTAATTACTCCTATTCACAATCCGATCCGACGAGTGACCTCGACTGGGTTCCCTGTGGCGCCTGTCGTAATCCGTCCATTAGCCGGCTAGAATCAGTTCGAATATGTGAATTCAAATCGGAAAGAAGACCTTCGCACCCGCTGTTTTCCAATTAATCTTGCGCAACCTCACAAGGTTCCGACCTCCACGGGACACTGTACTTTCTCGAGTTCGCAGCGAACTTCCCCCGTGGGATCCATTCATAATTTCTTCGTTTTTCCCGCCTACGAATACGAAAGTGAGCTGTTCCGAAGCGCTTTTTTCATCCGTTGCGAGCAGATGTTTCGTAGATTTATGCGTCGTTCGTAATTGAATGCAAAACGTGCTGAAGTATCAATTTCTCATATCATATTTATAGGTGTACAGTTCGATTCGCAGATTGTATCTCTTCTAGGTTTTCGGTTAATTGACCGTGAAAATGATATTCGAGTAACAACAAGTGACCTGAATGTCGCGGAGACACGTGACTCCTGCTGGAATCGGCCATTGAACCTTTCGATCCGATCCGCGTTTCTCCTCCTCGCAGTGTCCAGCAGCACCACTCGTACATGTTGATATATAGTTGTTCTCCGTCCGTCGTCCGCCTCGCCGCCTATCCCTTTCTTCTCGCTTTTCCTCCCCTTTACTCGCCTCCTGCCCGATTCCAAAGGATCAATCGGTCCGTTCGATCATCCAATCCATAGTACATATTAAACTTTTCGTGTTGCATCCGCCTCCAGACCGCTTTTTGTACACGTTTAATTGGAAACTTTTCGCATTACGAATCGTTTTGGGAAGGAGGCGCCCGCCGCACTAGTCATCATCATCCCGACATGGGCCCCCCTGCAGCTGTAAAAGTGGCAGAAGCAGGTGGATCCGTCGGTGATCGATGCGAGGAAGGTTCCCTCCGTTAATGAGGGTGTGTCCTTTTCAAGGGGACATCTGTCCCCGCTTTTCGGTCTCGGATGTGTAATGTTTACGTCCGCACGCGACCATTCCCTTTTTTCGGCCTCTTTCTCTCCACCTCTTTCCGCTTCAATCCCAAATACCAACAATCGGTGTGACGTGGCATTCCGCCTCCGCACCCATTGTGTCTCGCAAATTATAGGGACTCTTTCTCTCCGCTGACCTCTCCGCCCTTTACTCTCCGTCTTTCCACCCTCTCCCGCCACGACAGCTGTTTTATTTAACGCGCGGACAGCTGCGGAAAGAAGGAGCCAAAGGCAACAAGGTGCTCTTTCTCCAGAAGACGAGAAGAAAGTTTCGAGGCTCCTCTGGCTCGTTGTTTATATTAGCAGCCGCGTCGAAACCCATTAGTAGCCAACTATCCTTCTTCCTTCCTCTTCTCTTCTTCTTTGCTCCGCTTCTGCTCGGTTTTCTTCAACTCGCAACACGAGAAGAGATTCATTTCGTTCTCGGTCCCTCGCCAAACAGAGAACCTACTGGTTATACCTGAAATTGGCAGCGAGACAAATGTGTGTTGACAGGTGAATAGGGGGTTGAACGGCGGGCCCGCCTCCTTTTTTGCCGTCTCTCTCCGTTTCTCGCACTGAAGCCATTTCATATTTGGATAGAATAGGAGGGTGCGACCACCTTATTGTTGTGTCCGGAACGGAGGACAAGGAGACGGGGTTCGCCGCCTCGAAATTCGATTTCTCACTCTATTATTCCCTTTGTCGCTCATAAACTTTGCGAATTCCCACCAATTACTGTGTGCTCATGGCCTCTCTGTCTTCGCGTTTCGACCTCTTTCCGGGCCAATTCCGCCTCGTTTTCCCACTTTCTATCGGAAAGTTGGCAATACTTTCGATAACGAGGTGTTGGTAAACGGGAAAAAGTCAAATCAAAAAGGCATACTTTGGCCAACCAATCCGCCTGAATGGGCTCTTTCGCTCTCCTGTTTCCCTTTTTTGCGTCGTCTGGCTTCTCGAATTTCGTGTCGAGACCTCACAAGGCGGATTTCGGCTGCAAGATTAATGAACGCTCCGCTTCTCTGGAATTGTTTACACCGGGGTGGCGAAGTTTTTCTTCTCGGCGCTCTTCATATTCCAATAACCTTGAATCGGGGGCCCGTCCGAATTTATTCGAACCGGAAACCTTTTCTGCAGTAGTTTGTCGTACTGATCCGCTTCGCTTCTTCTTCTTTTCTTTTTTTTTGTATTCCTTTCGGTTCCCACGAAGATGATTTGCAATTCAATGCATAAAGGGAGGAGAAGAATTGAGAGAAAGATTCGAGGGCGGAAATTCGTTTCCTTTCATCTGAAACATCATATTCTTTTGTGAGTCGTCCGTCATCACTTGAGCAAAACACTTGAGCAACGGCTCGAGAAACTTATGAAAAGACTCGCGACTGGCCGAGTTCTTCGACGTGGAAGCATTATAGAAGCGGTGGGAACATCGCATGAACTTCCGACGAATTCTCAGAATCGCATTCTCATTAATGTTTTCTGATCAGAGTTTCCCTTTCGATTTCCGTCCGTTCGGGGACGAGATTTGTACAAAACAATCAAGCTGGCGCCCATGTTTTCAGTTTTGATTCCCTTTTCCATCTCCCAACAGCAGTAGTCGCGGGAGGGGAAACGCTTGTATGATTCAATTGCTGCTTCTTTCCTCTCTTCCTCCGGAGTATCTCTTCTTCAAAAGTTATGAATTCTGTGGCCGAAGGGCATGCTTCTTTTACATGCTCATCGTCCCGAAATTGAGCAAGTTAGAAGGGATAGAGCGCAAGAAAAAGAAGTTTCTTTCGGCGGCTCCCGTTGTCTCGAGGGCGCCAGAGGCTCATCGTCTTCTTCTTCTTCTTCTTCATTCTCTTCTTTCGCCCCTTTGCTGACCACCCGCTTCCTTGTCAAATTTGTCGCATCTGTTGACGTCCCCTGTGTTCTCGAGAAGGCCCCCCTCTTCTTTTTCTTTTTCCTCGCAAGAAAGTAGTCGTTTTTGGCGTCTTTCATCCTCGCCTAGTAATACAAAATGAGTTCAGCGATGTGTGTGTAATAGCCGCGAGAAAAAGATAATCGAGTCTCGAGAGACGCAGACGCACCGGCTCCTTGACTCGAAATTTTTAATCCACATTTTTTGCTCGTTTCGTGCTAAAGACCCTGTTTTGACCTAATTCCCTGCCACCGGAATGACGTTTTTGATGTGTTTCGGCATTTGAAGATAGATTGTTTCGACTCGTTATTTGACACACATCTGCCCCTTTTCGGTGTTATATCTTATCTGGAATGGGCTAGTCGGAGCATGAAATGGATTGTTGGAACCTCAAGAACTCCAGTTCCTCTCCGCTCCCTTTGCGAAAGTGAGCGCATAACCAGATTCGGTGTGTTTCGGAAGTCATTTTGAAATGCGAGACGGTGCTGCCTGCGCGGAAAGGGTGTTCTCTCGCGGTGACCTGTGACCGCATTGTTTCCGCCCGTACTTGTTTGCGCGCGCGCGCTCTCACTCCAACCGTCCTCCAATGAGCCTCCTGGAGCCTCGCAGCAGCAGCAGCAGCTCGGCGCGTGAAGATCCCCTCTTTCTCTCCGGAAGAGTTCTTCCGCTCTCTCTGCCTCGCGCGCGCTTTCCGCGTACTATCCTTTATTTATATTACATTGTACATATCTCCCTGGCATGCCCTCTACAGCCTGTGCAAACAGATTCTGGATGTGATGATCAACCCGGCCACTCCCTTCTGCTTTTTCCTTTCGCCACGTGGCAACAGACAACTGTCGTATGGTTGTACTACTTGGAGAGGCGAGAGAAACGGTTATTTACTCGCAGAATTAGACCGAGAGGCTTACCAAAGTATTAGCAGCTCTTTTTGGTCGCTCTCGCAGGAGGTTTTGTTTATCATTCGTTCGTCCTCCTCTTCTGCCCGCTCCTACACCGAGGCTTTTGCATTTTTACATTGCAAAAGGTTATGTTACTGTTTCGGCCCCCCTTTATGACTCCTTTGCAAGAGAGTACAGAGGAAGAGAGACGCAGAGAGACGGTCCTCTTTGTTCCTTTTTGACTCTCATCTCGTACCATTTCTGCTTATGACGTGGCTGCCGGTCACTAACTTCTCCGTTTCCCAAAAGTTTTTTATCAGTTTGACGGCCTTCGCCTGCTCGGCCCGTCACATTTACATAATCCGACTGTTTCTCTGCGTCTCCTCACATCCCGTGCTCTCTCGCCCCTCTGGTGCATTTGTCCGTTTTATCGGCTCGTCTCATCACACACACACAAAGTTTTTCGTGGTGCTGATGCGCGCACGCCAATTCGTCTCTTTTTCCTCTTTCGAAAATTGGCCGCCTTTTGCAGGATGGACCCGGATGCCGAGTTCAATCTGTTGACGACACTCTACCAGAGCGTCGTGCACGACATGAAGCACACGTATCCCGGATGGGACGCCCTCAGCCAGAAGGCTCAGAAGCTCGGCACGCAGCTCCGGGCGACTGCTCAGTGCCTCTCGGCGTTCACAGAGGCCATGCAAGGTGTGTGCGACAATGCGAACAATCTGAAAGGTAGGCGCGAGATCTTGGACGACCCGCTCGGAGTTGTAGACTTTCAGGAGCGTCTCGTGACGTTGGTGCATGCGTGACAAGGGTGTGCATCAAACAGAAATCCATCGAGAATCGGATGAGGTCGTGGGCAGATGCTCTTTGCGAAGAGCTCGCTTTGAGTCTGCAACAGAGAGGCAATTATTGGAAGGGACGGTGTCAGGAGATGGACAAGATGGCGTCGAAGCACGTGAAGAAGGTGCGGTCTCGGAAGCAGAGACCCGATGTGACGGCGATGAGCGAGCAGCGAGACATCTGCACGAAGGTGCTCACGGAGCAACGGACACAGTTCTCGTTCTTCATCGGCACCCTGATGCCTGTCCTGAACGCTCAGATGAACATGCTCGACGAGGGAGCCCATCTGAGACAGGTCGTCGAAAACCTCGACAGTACTATGAAGCACGTCGACACCGAACAGCTCGTTTCGTCCATCGTCTCCGATATTGCGCAAGGCCCCGATTCAGCGTGGAAACAGTGTTTGGCGCAAGCCGGAACGAAGTGGCGATCGAGTGAGGACGGCTACTCGTGCATGGGATCCATCCGGGATCTTTCCACCCGTGCCACCACACCCGCCAGCAACTTCTCCTCGGAAGACGGAATGCACACGCTCACTTCGAACGGCACCGCGAGTCTCGGAGCCACGCGGTCAGTGTCCACTTCGTGCGCCCGCAACCTTCCCCTCCTCACCACCAACTCCACCATGGACTCTTCGGCCAGTTCGGTGATCTCCTCGTCCACGAGATACTCGAAACCTCCGCTGCAAAGGAGGAACAGCGAAAAGAGCATCGGACACTTCTCGATGTCCTCTCCGAACACGGACGGATCGTCGACGTACCTGAATCTGATGGGCAACGGCACAGGCAACTCTTCCTCGAACACCATCACAGAAATGTCGCAGTACCAGCAGCAACAGAACGGACACTCTCAGCACGCCCAAGTGGTTCGAACGAGTTCGGCAGCCAGCAACGGAGTTCACGCGAACGCCCCTCCCGCCTATCAGCAGTACATAAATCAAAGGAACCAGCAGAACGGAGGAAGTATCCCGAGACCCCAGAATCTATCTTTCGAATCCTTCGTAAGTCTCTTCCCGATCTTCACGGTTCATATTTCCTCACCCTTCAGAACCCGTCTTCCTGCATCGGCGCAACACCGACCGTCTACCATCCGGCGACGCCTGCCACTTCATCCGGCGGCCAATCAGCCACTTCCAGTGCCTTCCTCATCTCCGAAGCGTGTCGGGACATTGATCAGTTGGGCAGTGATCTGGAGAACTACTGCAGCGTCCAGGATCCCACGAGATACTTCCTGCACGAGATGCCGAACGGGAACGGATCTTCCATGACGACTGCAATGATTCAGAGAAGAGCTTCCCAAGTGGGAGATTATCAGCAGACGGATCCGACGAAGCGAGCCTCCGTCTCGACACTCAGCTCTTCCGGATACGGAGTTCTTTCCCATCCGCCGCCGCCCCAATCTCAGAATCAAGGAGTTCGGATGCGAACCAGTGAGTTCCTCAGATCCTCCCTCCAAGAATTTCGTTCATTTCTTCCAGCATCCGCATCCCGACCACCTCCTCCGGCTCGAAGATCCTCGCAGATAACGGCAGCCACGCCGACAGCGCCCTCGGTGGCCGAGCAACGAATGAACGGATCGATGGGCTCGCGGCAGTCTCTCGACTCGGCCGGACTCTACGATACTGCCCAACATCCGCAACAGTTCTACCAAATGTCCTCGTTCGCCCGTCCGAATCCCGGCAATCCCAACCCACAAGCGGCCGCCGCCGCAGCCAAATTTCGAATCTAGAACGTAGAGAACACGAATATTGTCATGTAAATATAAATATAAAACGGGCTCCCTTCTTCTCCCTTCCAATAATATTCTTATATCTTCTATCACAAACATCTGTACTGTATGAAAGCATCCCCCTTTTCTCTTCGCATTTTCGAATGGATTGCTCATCGCTTTTTCCACCTTCTTCTTGTTCCTTTCAAAAATGAATTAAATATGGTCATTGCTTGCTCTAATCATGAATCTTTATTGAATCTTTATTGTTTTATCAGTGTTTCCGTCTGATACCGCTGATGGTTATCTATTTCCGACTGCTCGGCTCTTTCCACGTCACAGAGCTCTCGAGCGGTTATGAAATTGGAGATCTCGCGATAACTTATTCACAAATACATTTCACAATAATCCGAAGGCTGCATGAGTGAGCCGGTGACTCATCTCGGCCTCGTGACGTCACTCCACCCTTGACGGCCCCGCCTTCTTTAGTCCGTTTATCAGTCTGCGTCTCCCCGCCTCCCCCGCTGCAGCAAACACAACAAGCGCCCTTTCCGTTTTCAGTTTTCTGTCCGATATGGCCTTCCAGCAGCCGAATCTTCAGCAAATCTTCTCTTCCGTCGACAAAGATCGGTTAGTTTCTACCGGACGTCGTCTGGTAATTTCAGTCTTTCTTTCAATCAATGTTGTATTTGCAAAGATTCCTATTCGCTAGATTTCCGATACTTGGAAAGGTTTTGTCCAAAGTCAAAAATTGCGACGACCTCCATCAGGAGTTCATCCGAATAACCGATAGTTGTCCGGCTTCATTTTCTTGTTGCCCGCCCTATGCAACGTGTCATTACAGATCTGGCCAGATCAGTGCGGACGAGCTGCAACGTGCTCTCTCGAATGGAACATGGAACCCGTTCAACCCAGAAACGTGCCGTCTCATGATCGGAATGTTCGATTCGAACGGCGACGGAGCGATCAACTTCCAGGAGTTCCAGGTTCGAAAAGATCAGCAAAGTTCGGAGAAAACGCGTTGCTTTCAGGCCCTTTGGAGATACATCAACGACTGGACCAACTGCTTCCGCGGCTTCGACACCGACGGTTCGGGAAACATCGACAAGACGGAGCTGACGAACGCGCTGACTCAGTTCGGCTATCGCCTTTCCGGCCAATTCTATAACATCCTCATGCACAAGTTCGACCGCACCCACAGCAACCGCATCAACTTCGACGACTTCATCCAGCTGTGTGTCGTGTTGCAGACTCTGACGGCCGCCTTCAGGTACGCGGACGTCTTCGGATGTCTTCTGAGTTTCGAACACTTGCAGAGACGTCGACACGGACCGCGATGGCGTCATCACAGTCGGCTACGAGCAGTTCCTGACAATGGTCTTTTCCTTGAAAATGTGATTGTGAGACTACGCGTAGCCAACCAACCCGCATTTCGAACCTAACCCCTAGATTCCACATTCACTTTCCGCTCTTTTGTCTTCTGATTTCTCAACCTGACTTTCTTGCAGGTAGCTCGAAGTGTCTTCAACCGCATCGGTTAACTTGTGATTCCGCCCACTTTCCTTCCGCCACCACATCATCATCATAATGCTTCTACGTTCAATAAATAATGATTCGCATTGCTTTATCGATTCGAGTTGCAGATGATGAGTAATGAGTAATCATAGTACAATCAAAGTATTAGATGATAGAATAGTTGTCGTCGTCGACAGTTGTGTAAATGAATCCGCCATCGTGGAGCTCGCACATCAAAGTTCTAATATTCTCGGGGTTCTTCTCATCGATCTGGGCGGCGACCCAGCTAATGTGCTTGCCCTCCTGACGGCATTCCTCCGGAACTCCACGGAGCACGGCTAAGACCCGCTCCTTCAAACTCTGCTCGTCGGACTGCGATCCCGGCTCCTGCTTCACGGACGTCTGTTTCGCTTGAGGGTAGATTCTCTCTTTCGTGTCGGCGACATGCGATCCTTGCAAGTTCTGGGGGTTCCTGTTTCTCGGTGGAGCGAGCATTCCTTGGAACTTGGAGCTGTCCTGAGTCTTCATTTTGTCGCTCACGTTCTTCGAGAAGAACAGACGAGCCACTTGGGCTTCGAGCTCAAAGATCTTGAAGTCTTTGTCGTCATCCATTGGAACAACATTGAAGAGCATGATCACTGAAATCATTATTATCATTATGGAATGGAATGCAGTGAACTAACGAGTTCCTTCGTCGAATCTCTTCAGTTTCCCGATGGCTCGAACACGAGTCCCCTCCGTAATGGCGGTCGGGTCAAACGAGGCCCCGTCGGTTCCGTACTTTGCGATGCGGCACTCGACGTCCGGATTGCTAGGGTCGTGCAGATTGTAGGAGAACGTAGATCCATCATCACTGATATCCTTCACAACACCGACAGTCATCACCTGAAGGTTTCAGTTTCGACTAGAGACAAGAAGACGTGCTCACCGTGGCAAAACGGAAGTTCCCAATGACATACTTGTCGTCTTGGGTGGAGAAGTGCTCGTTGAGATCGGAAATCGTCACCGGAACGGGAAGACGGTCTCCTAGACTTGCCACCTTCGTGTCCTGAAATCGAATTGATCCATTATAACTATAGATCTCGCTTTTCGATTCAAACCGGTTTCCTGTCAGTCATGAACGAAGACTCGCCTCCAGCCCATCCGGCTCCGTTCTCCTGATCCATAGTCTCGTTCCACATCGTTAGTATCGACTGCAATTGCGAAATTATTGAGTTTTAACATTGTTGCAATATTTCAATTCAAAAAATTGATAGCCTGATAAAAAGAACGGATATTCAAAAGATAAAAGAGCGAGAACAAATGAGTTTTGCGCGAAAAAGAAAAGTTGGGCCGATTTGAACAACGAATTCGCGCGTTGCGATGGAGCGAACTTGCTGAGGCACTTATGAGAGGCCACGCCCCTTTTAAACAGCAGCTGTCAACTCAACGTTGTCAATATTTAGACTACGAAGAGTTCACGTCGGGCTCGCAGTTTGGAAGATATGTATGCATTCGATTATTTTTCAAATTACCAACATGAACGGACCAAAAATCGAAAGAAAAAACATTGAAAATAGCGAGAGTGGCGAAGGAAAACGGTTCGTTCCGATGTGCGATCCCGCGGAGTTCGTTCTGTTTTCTCAGACAAGAGCCCGTCGAAAATCGACTCGTTTACCGAGAAAAGCAGTCGCAGAAATGGATTGAGCGGGAAGGAAAGCGAGTGCTGGACGAGTTCCTGGAGTGCGAGCAGTTCGGAATGGGCGACGACGACCGACGGGCGGTGTTTGTGACGAACAAGACCGCCGACGGAACGCATCCGACGTCGCCGACCGCCCCGACGCCGCAGCTTCTCGAGATTCGGAAGGTCTCGTCGCGCGATTCAGAAGGCGTCGAAACTGCGAGTTTCAGAGTGTGAGAGTGGCCTACGAGCACGCGATTCCGAAACTGACGGCCGATGAGAGTAGGCGTGGCATCTTTCTGACGATGATGGCGGGACTCAACGTCTCGCACGTCATCATGCTGCCGTTCATAATGATGCGCTACGGCGGCTGTGAGTGGAAGGGACTAGAAACCTTCGCGACCCTTCGAATCTCTTGCAGTCTACTTCCTGCTTCCGCTCCTCCTCTCCACTTTCCTCATTTCCTTCCCGGTCAACTTCGTGCAGTACTGTCTCTCGCAGTTCACCAACTTCCCCGGCTCCGTCGTCTTCGCCAGAATCGCCCCCGTCTGCTCCGGAACGGGAGTTGTCGTGCTCTTCGTGCAGTACTTTGTCGCCGCCGGAACCCGATTCGATCACCGATTCATAACGATGGCACTCGAGTTTTTCCACTCTCTTTTGACGCAGAGAGAGGAAGGCGCAGAAGTCGCTCCCGACAAGTGAGTGACCAGAAGTCATCCGCCAGAAGACGTTGCTCTTCCAGAGTCTTCGACCCGAGCTACCAGCACTCGCACTACATCTCCGCCGCCTTCATCTTCACGGCGCTCCTCTTCGTGACGAGTCTCAACGGAATCAAGACGTTTCTCGAGATGATCCAGTACTGCATCTTCCCCATCATGGCCGCCGGCGTCGTCGCGAACCTCATCTACCTTATCGGCTTCTATGAAGACAAGGCGCTGATTCTGTACGACGTCATCGGGTGGGAATTCTCGAAGCTTCTGGAAGTTAGGACGTGGGTTGTGGCGACGTTGAATGTGAGCGAAATGTCCGAAGGCCGCTTCCATTCATTCAAATTTTCAGTCGCTCGTTATCTTCTGCACCGCCGACGGCACTTTCTTCGCCGTCGGAGCAGTGAACCGATTCGGGAACAACCTGTCCCGTGACATCGTCCGAGCCATCCTCGTTGACCTTCTCATGTTCTTTTTGCTCAGTTTCCTCTTCGGCATTATGACGATCCTCGGAGTGGGTATCTTCTTTTCGCGAGTCATGGAACACGAACCGTCTCTTCAAGACTACAGTAAGACGAGAGAGAGAGAAGGAGAGTGAGAGAGACGCAGAGGTTGCAGGAAGTGTGATCTACAGCGACACGCACGTTTTCGAGTTCCTGTTCACCTTCTTCAGCAGCTCGCCCGCCTTTCAGCTCTGGATGCTGCTCTTCAGTGTGCTCTTCACCACGTGGCAACTCTCGAGTCTGATGCTCCAGGCGCACGGAGCCGTCGACTCGTTCTACCGCGTCTTCCCGAGCGCCGCCCGTCTCCCGCACCTCACCGTCCGCTTCATTTTCCTTTTTTTCCACTGCGCCGGCGTCCTCTTCCTTCACTTCTTTCTCTACGTAAAGCAGCCCTTCCGGCTCCTCCATTCAGAGACCATTTTCAGAGATTCCGACACCTTCCGCTCCTTCTCCCGACGCATTCTGTGCTTTTGCAAGTGATTTCCTTCAACGTCCTGGGATTCAGACGGCTTTTCATCGTGTTTCTGGTTTCGCTTCCCCTCATCAGACTTCCGCAGAATCGATTCTTTTTTCAGACGATGTGCAACAAACACCGGGCGTTCATCTACAGATTTCGCAAGTTTCTACTCTTCTACTTCCATTTCTTCTTACCTTTTTTCGCACTGGTAACCACTTTTCAGCTTCTCTCCAATTGGAAAAGTGTTCTTTTTGCAGTGTCCGGTGGTGTACGAGGTTCAGCAGCACGGCCTCTTCCTTGTGAAATCGACGATGCTGCCGGCGTTGCTGATCTCCGGAACCGTCCTCTACCGCATGCGTCTCCGTTCGAAGACGTTTGCAGCTTTTAGACCGACATCAGCGTTCCGACCCGACTTCCACCGCGATCATGCCGAGTTCAAGCAGCACGAGAAGGCGATGAGTGGCAAGGGAAAAGTGAAGGAAATCGGAATCTGCGAGGCCGTCAGGAGCATTGCGTCATGCATCTGGAGGTTCGGAGTGAGACCTCCCGAATGATTGCATTCCGTTTTCGTACTTGCAAGATGACGGCTTTTCGCTTTCTTGCGGTTTGCAATAAAATAGAGTTTCAATACTTCGTTTTCGAATCTTTTGCGACAATCAAAAATGGTTATTTCGGCAATTTTTGCCTACAGTGTCAATTTCAAAGCACCGAAATCGACTGGAACTGTTATAAAAACCTCGAAGAACATGTTTTTTTGGGTGAAACTTTCACATTTCCGGAGTTTCCGAGAGGAGAGCGTGTCAGAAGTGAAATTTACTCGTTTCTCAACTATTTCCTGATGATTCTAGTCATTTTGCGCACATGTTTAGTAAAAAAAAAGTAATTTTCGGTAATTTCAGCCGAGTTTATACCATTTGACAACAGTATTCAAAATTTTAAGTGACCAATAGTACGAATTTATAAGAACTGATGTTATAATGAAAAAGTAGGAAAAATGGTAGTCAGCAGACACCACTCGGCCCAAAACTGTTCTGAAACAAATTCTCTGGGCCGGCAAAAGTTTTTAATTTTATAAATCGTCCAATCTTTATATCACATGAATAACTCTGGTTTTGAATTCTAATTGCGGACTAGTTGTAAAAATTGAGATATTTGACAGATAAAGACCCGCTACACGAGTACTGGTTACACATAAATGAGAAAAAAAATTGATTAGGTGTATTGGCGAGATCTCGATGGAGTTCTGACGGACGATCGCGTCCTCAGCGACTTGCGAGTGATCGATCCTTCCTCTTCAGGGAACGTCGGTGTAGGCACTTCAACGGTTCTGCTTCTCGGTGTCTTCAGAACTGAATTGAGCGGAGTTTTGGCGCCCCTTTCGCTGTTATCATTAGCAGCAATTCTTCGCGATGCTCGTGTCGGCGTCTTCGAGACTTTCGACGTTTCGAGAACACGTGACGGAGTCTTCAATGCGTTAACAACTCGTCTTGGTGTTGTAGCTCTAACCGGAGAACTCGGTTTGCTCTCCACACTGATTTTCTCCGACAATGATTTTGAAACGACCGGCAACCCGTACATGACAACAGATGCGCCGGTTAGGAATTTGAGTTTGGCATGCGAACGCGCCTCGTGCATGGCTTCTGCGAGTTGGCGCAACTTGTCGACTCCGTCCACATTTTGAGTTCTCTCGAAGCAGTCGTCGAGCATTCTCATCAGGAAACGATCGATCTCGCCGTCTGTGACAGTCCAGAGGCATCCGACGATAAGAGGGCACTTTGCCATCGCATAGTCCAGAAGAACCGTCTTCCCATCAAAACCATGCGACTGCGGTATCGTACGGACGCTGCCGCATCCCATTAGCATACTGATAGCATTGCACGTCGACTGTTTGATGAGGGAACGCGGCATCACGGAAGATCCACTGCCGTGTCCAATGTACACGAAAGCGTCCTTCTCCTCGAGCGCCGTTCTGAGATCCGTCGAGTTCGGCGCCGCTCCGACAGTGCCCGACCATTGGAATTTGTTAATGTACTCGAGCATCCGCCGTTTTGTGTCTCCCAAATTGTTCTCCGGATCTAAGACGTAGTAGGCGTTCTGGACGTCGATTTGGAGAGGTATCTGAATATTAAGGAAATGAGTATGACAAATATAGATGTGAAGTGAACCTGTTTGCCCAAGGTTCTCATTGCGGCGAGTTGTGAAAACGTGGAATGGATTGAGACCTGACGCCCGACGTATGGGAAGTTTTCGAATATCGGTAGTCGTTCCCAGCAAAAATGAGACAATTGCTGAAAGTTTTGAGTTTTCGTATAAGATGAGAAAAACGATTATCACCGAGCAGATAACGAAGTACGTGTACTTTTTGCCTTCTCGCATGGATCCATCCTCCTTGTCCTTGTTGAGTGCTTCCAGGGAAAACGAGTGGAACGACGGAAGGAAGTCGTGCATTTGTGGATTCAGGAGATTCCTCATTTCGAAGAACCTCAGACAAAGTTTTTCCCACGACTCGCAGTCCATGAACTGGGACAGATAAACCATGTCTTTGGCTTCTCCGGATCGAAGACCTTCTTTCGAAAGACTGCATATCTTTGCAGCTAGCTCTGTCGCCGCTTGTCCCAGTCTCGCGGAGGGCATCAGAAGATTGGCTGCTACATCCAGAAAGTTCTTCTGAACCTCTTCGACAAACGTCTTCATTCTCGCATCGACGGCTTTCCTCTTTTCCCAAAACACTTGGGGAGTGATGTCTCCCGGATCTTTGGCTATCGACTCGTCGGCATCCAGGAGCATCTGGAACTTGTCCATCAGCTCAGTGGCGTAGGAGAAGTGAGCGAGCGGCATGACGATTGGTTCGCGGTCCGCGTGAAGCTTGATCAGATAAATTTGCTTGTTATCCGCCATTGCAATCTGGACAAGAGTCATGTCGTCAGGCATCTGCTCCACGCACTTCCGAAACTCCGATTGTCCCGAGATCGTCACGAGACCTCTTCGGCATTTTTCGGTCTTCAATTGAACTGCGTTCCGGGAGCCGATGGACGTAGACTCTGCCCACGCGTATGCAGCTTCCCAGGGATCTTTCGACGTTCGTCCGACGTACGGAAACATTCTGCTGCGCCAGTCTCTATACAGAACGTGCGCGTATCTGTTCATGTCGTGCCGCATCTCATTCTTGATCATCTCGTACCGTTGTTCATCAATGGGCTTGCTCTCGGTCGGAAAAGACGTCTTTGGACGGCGTCCGAACGGAGAAACGGCTCGTAGGATGTCGACGGCACGATCTATTCCCATCTTGACGAGTGGCTTTTTCGCGACCGGGCGCATCCAACTAAAGTGGCAGTCTTGCGGAAACTCGAACTGACGGCCGAGCTGATGAACGGCGAGGGTCAGGTCGACGGTCCGACAGGGCAGGTACTTGGCGATCTTGACTGCGTTTTTGTAGATCGAAAGACTTTCCTCGTCTGCTGGATCTTTCGAGTCGATCTTTCGGATGAGCCATTGAACAACACATAGGCCAAAGACTTCGTTTTGGATGACGTTCGGACGTGGCCGGACACTTGGATCTCGATGCATCAGGCCTTGAAACTTCATGTCCCTTTCTCGGATGTAGCCGAATTCCACGTTGAAGTTCCGCATGGAGTCTTGAGAAAAATTCGAGTACATGCAATAAGCGAACATGTACTCGGCAGCGAAGGTGCTACTGTACTGGAATTGCAAGCACACTTGGCATCCACAAGCTCGGCTGATTGGGTGGAACGGCTTCTCGATGAGCAAGTCGAGTTCGGAAATTCCATCGGTGATGTCCTGCACCATCGTGTCAATGTCCGCACTCGGGACTCGGCCTTTTCGATGCAGCGGTGTCTGACATCTTGAAGGATCTTTCTGCTTGACGGGAGTGCTGCAGCGCACCACAATCGGATCCGCCGATATCAGATTGATACACGAAGCTCTCATGATCTTCAGATTATCCTCGAAGCCAGGCTCTCCGACAATCAGAGCGTAGTATGTCATGATGTTGGCGGCTTGAAGGATCCGGAAGTGGGAGGCAGTTTTGATAGCGATCCGCATGTTCAATATTGTCGAAGACATCGAGTCACGAGCCTGGGCAGTCGAGAGACTCACGAGAGCCAGCTCGCGTCGCATTTCAAAGTGCCAGGCAATTGAACTTCCGAGATGAATATAGTCTGTCGGGGTCCCTGGACGCTTTTCCTCGAGGAATGCGAAGATGGAGGCATCGCACGAATTGTCGAACTGCCAAGCAGCCAGGCCGGGAACTCGATTGCGAATGATAGCGTCGGCTTTCGCAACCGCGTCTGTCAGATGTGAGAGGCGATCGGGGAACTGGAAATAAACACATATGGTATATTTAACAGAATAGAAATCAACTAACGTCACACCCTTCGAGATTCGCACTGACGGGAACGTTGCTGAGGGTGGAGCAGATCCAAGAGAGGTACGACGAGAGCTCGTATCTCGGAAAAGATCGGACATTTTCCGCTTTCAGACCGTCTCTGATCTTCGTGATCTTTTCTAAGTTCTCGGCTCGATTCTCCTTCGTCCTAAGGTAGCTGACGGCTAACTTTGTGACTTCTCTAAGGTCCGCCGATGTCTTCTCCATCTTCCACAACTTCATCTTCTTCGCCACAAGTTCGGTCTCCCCGAGGAAGATCAGCCAGCGAATGCCCGCCTCCATGGCCATGTTGTCGTCCGGACACAGCTCCACATAATCGAGTAGGCAGACTACCGCTTTGCACAACTCCCCGTGGTAGAAGTAAGCGAAGCTGAGCTTCGCTGGCACGACCGAGAACTCTTCTCTCTGGTTCTTCGTGCAGTTCATGGCGTCTTTTCGCAAATGCTGCCAAGCCATGAACATTTTCTGTAAAAGGGAAATTGTTGTTTTTGGGGAAACGTTCTTCGATTCACCTCAATACTTCTAGTGTGCTTTTTCATGAGCTGGCGGTTATTGCTCGCTGCGTATTTGGACATGATGCGCGCCATTTTCGTGATCGAGTGCACGTCTATTGGACCCTGTATCCCGAACTCTTCGATGAAGAGCTTCGCCACCTCTTCTTGAAACGCGGCGACGAGAGTAACGAAAGAGTTAATTGTATAGTTGACGTCTCGGACAAGCTCCTCCAAGCTCTCTTCGGCCTTCGTCTTTCCTTTGGCTATAATTCGCATTATTGCCTGCAATTCAATTCGATGTGTTATATACTGAAACTTCTTTTGAGACTTTCACTGCGGCCAGAACATGAAAAGTATTACGATAAGGTGGGTAAGGCCAGAAAGAAACAGCCGTTGGCACTGCCGCCGCCGCTATCGCGACGAGATCCCGACGTTGTCTAAAATGTGTGCGCCTTTAACCGATATCGCGGAACGGCTTCCACGAATGCCGCTCAAAAGTGACAAAATGAAAAGGAGAGACGAATAAATGAGAATTGAGATCTTGATTTTGCAAGAAAAAGAGAATCGACAAAAAAGTTTTTCAGCAGGGGCGCGCGCGTTCTGGGTGATCAAAGTCGTGGCGAGACCCGCTGCAAAATCAGACCATGTTCCTTTAAATGCCCGCATTACCTGCAACTTCTCGAGTCTGTGACAAAACCGGAGAAAGGTTTTAGTTAACCAGAATGGACCAAGCTGCTCCGCCGTCACTCTATCTGACTGGTCGGAGCAGAATTCCTTTCGTGAAGACGTTGAGATTTTAATTCGTGTGTCACCCGAGAAGAGCCCACAGAACAGACGAAACCGGAGAAAAAAGTGACAAAACCGGACTTTTGCAAGAGTGCGGCACGGTTACATTTGCAGGTTTGCTTTCATTTCATTTTTCACAAAAAAAGCTTAAAAATCCATTTTTTTTCGAAAACTGATTCGATACAGAAGTCAATAATGTTTCAGTCACCCAAATTTTTTGGCAAAAAACTGACTAGTTTTGATAAGGTTTTAGTAAATTTTTCAGTTCCAGTTTCGTCTGCTCCGGTTTTTGGATTTTCTCCGGTTTTGTCACAGACTCCAATTTCTCATCTCCAAACCTGATTACAAAAATTTCTCATCATCTTTCAGCATTTTCAACGAAAATATTCAGTTCTTCTTTTATTGGTCAGGCAATCTATACAGGAAGTAAAATGGCAAGGCACAGTAAAGTCGGGGAGCAACAGGAATTGTTTGTGTGTATAAAGGTAAGTACAAATAGCTTTTATTCAGAACAGTCCGACTCTCTTGCGTGCCTCGTTCTGCTTCCACGCTTTCTGCTCGTAGAATTCGCTTCTAGCTATTCCGAACGTCTTCTGGAAGTCGTCGTCCGTCAGATAGCTCTCGAGTCTCCGCATGTCCATTCCGGCCGGCAGATTGGTTCGTTCTCGCAGCTCATGCAGCGAAAAGTTGCGACATCGTTCGGAGAGCAAATCGGTCACGTCACGGGACTCGAGCGGAGTCTCGACCTCGAAGGGCGTCCATTTCAAGAAAAGAGCCTGGAATTCCTCTGGCTCCGCGCCTTTGTAGACAACACGAGCCTCTCCATCCCGACCCTTCCAGAACTTGGAAGCGACTTTCAGTGCGAACGTCGTTATGACGTCTTCTGACCACAGCCACAGAGCGCCTCCAACATCGATGAGAATGGTTTCCGTGAGGATCTGAAAAGTACTCAAAAGTCAAACGAATTGCGACGGATTCTATTTACCTGCTGTGAAAAGGAGAATGAACAGTCTTTGTGTCCGTTCAGATGATGTGACGCCTCCGCCTCATTGTCGAATATCCTCCACACCCGCATCGACCGCTTCCGCCCGTTCGAACGAATCCACTGTCTGCCCCTCGTGTCTCCTTCCACTTCCACTTTCGACTCTCCCGGAATACCCGCCTTCTCTCGCAAATGCTCCGCGTGTTTCAGCACGAATCGCACTTGCTCCGCAGTGCAGTGTGCGCCACAAACGACTATAGGCGCGGCTCCGTCCTCTTTTCTCGTCTCGATGTAGGCAGCGTGGGATCGGAGCTTCGCATCCAGGTTGTCCACTTCTCGGAGACTCGTCTCTTGTCCGTTGGCTCCGATGGCTACGAATCGGCGGAACGGTTTCTGATCAGAAGGATCCGAGCTCCGAACGAAGAACTTTCCGTCGAAGAGCGCCAGGAAAAGAGCCGGCTCGTTTCCATCGGCCACACGGATTCGCGGACTGTTATCGCGGTCGATGTCCTTGATTCGAAGAGCGCACAGACCGTGCTGCTTCGGAGTCGTGTGCTCGCCGAGCCAGTAGAAGAAGGCGATGCGAGATCTTCCCGTCTCTCTTCCTTCCTCTTTTCCCGTCTTAATCCTCCGAACTCCCGACTTTTGGATCCTGTACTGCCATCTGAGAACGTAGCACCTGGAGGCGTCAAACTGCTCCGTAAACTCGATGCTCTTCAGATGTTCTCCTCCTAGAATCCACAGCGATTTGTCTTCTGTGACGACGTCGTGCATCTTTCGATCGATTTCCTGATCCTCCAGAATCAGAATTGGGTCGATCTCTGGATCTTCTAGCATTTTCCGAACGAGTTCATCCACTTCATCGTCCTGATTCGCTATTTTCACGTCTTCATATGTCTTCACATCTGGCTTTTTGGATGATGAGAGAAGAGCTTTCGGCCGGCAAGTGGTGACCACTTCTCTGTTCTCGAGCCAATCCGAGAATTTCGCCTTGAAAAGTGTGTCGAGAACTCCCTGATGGATTTTTCGGAACAACGTCCACTCGGGCCTCCTCTCGTCTTCGGAAGGTTCGCAGTCTCCAAGAATCGTCTTTCCGTGCTTCACCGGCTTCTCCATCAACTGCTTTGCGTACTCCATTGCGTACGCCGCATTCACTTTACTCGAGTATCGTCCGGTCCACACCCAAATCTCGCTGCCGAAGTCGAAGATCAGGGTTTCCGATGGTTGCAAGAGTCCGACGGACACCCTCTCTCTTCTGGAACACGTTTGAGCACTTCGATCCTCGCCGATTCGAAAGACGAGATTCAGACGGGCGGCCGTCGATTCGAACGGTTCGGAAGCCGAATGATCCCATGGATTGTTGTTGTTTTCGGGCGACGAGTTCTCCGAGCAGAAAAGAAGTTTCGAGAGGGAACTCTTCGACGCCTCCGTGACGGTCACGATCGCTTCGGCGGTGCAGTTGAGATCCGATTTTCCCAGAATTTCGATGCATAGCTGAGCCGCTTTGGTCTTCTCCAAAATATTGGCCATCGATCCTTCGTACTTGATCAGATGCTTGTGATGGACGACGACGAAACACGCGAACTCGTGGATCGAGGTTATCGAAGGAGCGACGAGGCGGACGTCAGTGTGTTTGGCTCCGCGCACTTGGATCAGCATCACCTCCGGATACGTCGACTTCTTCGTCGGGCTCTTCAGCAGCTGCTTGGCACTCTTCAAAGCGGCGATCGCCTGCTCCTGCGTCTCCAACTTCTCGGGCTCTTCTTCCTCGTCCTGAAGCCCTTCTTCGTTGATCTCGACGGCTTCCAGTCGGATTCTCTCGTCGAAAGCCGCGCTTTGACTGGTTTTCTTCCGGTGCGGGGCGCGTGGACGACAAACTGTTTTCAATCTGAAACGATGACTCAGAAGCCGTCCCCGTCTTCTGCAGATGACTCACGTTGGCTCAGCATTCGAGCTTATAGCATCCAGATCGATTTCGTCTGAACCAAACTTCTGGAGCATGACGGAGGAAGTGGCTGAGGTGGTGTTCCCGAAGAATTTCTTGAGGCCGCTAGTGATGTCACATGCTGGAAGACGTATTCTTTTCTCTCGCTGACTCACTTCTCCTCGAAGACTCACGCTTTTCGATTATGGTTTTGTGAGCACGCGGTTGCTGCAGGATTGGAAGATCTTGATGCACAACGGATCTTCGCGACGGAGGAGCCACTCGCGGGGTCGCCGACCGTTTCTGCCACTGATGGGTGCTGTTCTGCAGCGCGGCGAGCCGATCTTTGAGACTCGTCGTCTCCGACGCCGCCTTCTCTACACTACTTCTTCGCTCGAAAGTCGCATTCTGCTGAAGTGACTGTTTCAGCTGGGCGATCATCAAATGATCTGAAAATGGGCTAATTAAAGCAAGCGAGGAAGAAGCCGAAAAGAAGAAGCAGCAGCAGCAACAGCCATGAATGAAACAAGTGTGTCATGAGGGAGAAAGCAGCAGGGCGAGGCAGAAAAGTGGGCGGAGTCGGATGGTGTAACACAGGGAAAACGAAGACGTCGAAATGTCAAACGATGATGAATACGCGTGTTTGGAAAGGCAGAAGGAATCAGAAGTTATCAGAAGAAGAAGAAGAAGGAGAAGAAGGGAAAGTAAGCGAACGGCGAGTCTCCTCCATTAGCAGCTGAGGAGGAGATGACCACTTTCCCCCGCTCAATTAGGCCACGGAACAATGGACACTTCTCGAGAAGACACTTTCAGACGCATTCTGACACACTTGACGTCTCGACGGAGCCTAACTTCGAAGGAACAAAGTGTGGCGGAGACATCGAGGTTCAATCGGTGCATCTTTGAGAAAAGACCGACAGTTTCCTGTCTGCGACACTTGTAATCCGATACGCTCCAAAATGTGTCTGGAGCACTTGAAACGGGACTACTCCGTTCCAGCTCATCGATCCGCCCGTCTCGGTGACGAAACGGCCCCTCCCTTCTTCTTTTCTTTGTTTTTTTCCTCGCTGTGGCTCTGAATCAGCCATTCTTTCCTCCTTACTCGCTCTTTTTTCTCCCAACGAATGACGTGTCTATGTGGTTTCTCAAGAAGAAAACATTATTCAGGACGAAGAAAAAAGGAAGGGAAAGAGCTGGGATTCAAAGTGTTTTTATTGACTTTTTCGGCAACGGACGACGCTTTGGGGGCGAAGAAGGGAAACAAGAGAAAACGAGAGGAAATGGAGGCGGAAGAGAGCTTCTGCCGCCTCGAAATGAGGGAGTACCAACTGAGCAACAACTGAGCAACATTGGAGCTGAATTAGGGGCGAGCGGGGGGCCATTTGTGAAAAGGGGCATGACAATGGCACCTGCTCAAACACAAAGCCGACAGCAGCAGAAACAGCAGCGAATTGGAAACGAGTGACCTGTCGGAAGGGGTTCACTAATCCGGGAGAAGCCGTCGCAGATGACTATCACCCGCATGTTGCAACAATACGGAAATCTCTCTATTTGAAATTGAAAATGGGGTTATATTCGGATTCGGATGAGCGGAGCGGAAGAGCGCGCGAAGACAGGAGAGGCAAACACACCGTCTCCGGAGGAAATCGAAAGGAAGCGAGCGAAACGAAACGATAAGGCAATTTTCATTTCCTCGAATCGAGAAGAAGAATAGAAGAGGTGGAAAACGGAGAGAAAGAAGAACTTCTTCTACTTTTCAAATTTGAAGGACTTGCGAGACGAGGAGGCGCAGAGCGGCGGAGGAAAGCAACACAAAACATGGTCACCTCCTCGCCGTGTTGATTAACCGTGTGTTTGCCGCCCCAGGGGGTGATGATGGCCGAGGTGCCTTCGTGGGAACCTTCTTCCTTTCAGTATATGCAAATGAAGAAAAGGAACTGGCGGGCGACAGGCGAGCGAAGACAAAGGACTGGATCGGACAGGAAGAGCCCCCTCTCTCGCCAGACACAAACTGTTTGGCGATCGGAAAGCGGCAGAAACTGGAGAGGAGGAGGCGCTCTCTCAATGGAAACAACACAAGCACTATTACTTGTTTTCTCAGGAAACGCATCCGGGAAAACACTCGACGACGACACCTTCTTGACCTGCACGAACTTTGGCCCCAGGGGGTGCGATTAAGTTTTCCGTCCGACTAATTATACCTGTTTTCCGCACTCACAAAACTGACTTTTTTGTTGTTCTTTCTGTTTTTTTGAACTCACCTTGATAATATGGGTCGAACCCGAAGTCCTCGGGAAGTAGAATTTCGGCCGTCAGTTTCTGAAATAAATTGATAAATTTATTGGAAAACGAGAATTGCTTCTTACAAAACTGGCGAATATAGATAATAGCGGTTAGTTTAGTGAGTTTCGAGATTTTGAGAGAACATCGGATATTTTTTTGGAATTCGCGCTTCTTGTGACGTCACACGGATGCAAACGCGCTCCATTGTGAACCAAAACTTTTCACTTTGAATTTTTTCTCTGATTTCTCAACTTGAGACTTTTTTTTCCTCTCGATTTTGTTGTGAACAGTTCAGCGCGATCAGATCTTGTAACACCTCGCTTCCCGACGTGCCGTGTCTCCAGAAGAATCCTCAGCCGAAACGCAAACAAAAACGAACGAAGCGCGAGGGAAGAGTGTTGTTGTTTGTTACTACAGTCCTCCTCGCGCTGCTGCTCCCGCGGGGATCGTGTGTGCGAACACCTTGTCGCTCCGTCCACTTGACGCCTCAACGGTGTGCGCGCGCGCTCCCTCTCTTACTGACCGACTCATCCTCTCACCGCCTTGGCGCCTTCTTTCCCTCCTTTTTTTACACCTGACCAGTCTTGCTCTCGAGAGCACCGGCACTGAACTTGCGATCTTCTTCACTCTGATCACTTGTCAGTCCCCCCGCCGCTTCATCCAGAAAGTTCGTCTTGCAAAGCGGACGAATGTGTATTATTCGAAATGTTAAACGACCTCTTCTCGCGCAGATTCACCGTGTTCTCAGGCGTCTCTTACTTCCCCACCCTCTCTTACGCACAATCTCCGCCACATTAGACACTATTTCGCCAAGTTTCATATCGTCTTCTTCTTCCTCGTCTTCTGGATGTTCACTTCTTCTTCCTCTGAATACTCGCAAGCAACTACGGTTGTTCGCATTCCTGACGCCGCCTTCCTTCCTCCTTATTGTTGTTGTTGTTCGCGGCGATTTGCGTAATCGCACCGCATCTTCTCCTCGTTGCCCCCTTTTGTCTCTATTCTCCGGCCGTTTCAGCCCGTCTCCCACACTTTCTTCCCCTCATTTTTCCGCACTAGAAACAGTCAAGAAAAGTTGTTGAAAAAAGACGTGTGAAGCTTAGGAATGATCGTTGCATACTCTCAAGTGGATTGTCTACAACCAGATAGTCATTGAGGAGACTCGAAAAACTTGAGAGATCTAGGTTAGACATACCCGGGATCCACAGAAAGTTTTTCCGTTTGAACCATCCAGAGTACTCTGACCACTTCCAACCTCACAGCCACTCTTTCAAGGCTGCCCCTTCATCATCCAATTCATTCCGATTTCTAAGGGAACGAACGCATAAATTCTCGCCGACCAGTGCACTAATAGAACCGTTTTACCAGCGACGAATAATAGAGAAAAAGCGAATTGCAAGTAAGAAGTGTACAGTTGAAAAGAGAAGTAAAGGTAATTGAAAAAAGCGAGATGAAATGGAGAACGAAGTGTGCATGCGTGCTTACTCATCGCGGAACACACACAATGCACCTTCCCCGAATGTCTTGTCCGCCATCTGGCCTTTGCTGCTCCCGTCTGCGTCTCGCACCCTCTCCCCCTCTCTCTCCTCGCCCGAATATTTGAATTTGGCGCTATCGGCAGCCCGGTGGCGCTGCGGCTGCTGCTGCTGCGCAACATGTCGTCCGGTCTGTCGTCCGCTCTCATATGAGCGGTGTCACCAGCATGCGAACGATCGAATCGTCTCGTTCTCTCTCTCTCCCTCTTTCCGTGTCTGCCTCCATTACTCGGCCCGCTTCTTCAGACTACACAACTTCGGTTAACGATCGTCGTCGTCGTCTTCGTCGTTTTGCGCCTCCCACCTCTTCCGAGGTGGTTTCGATTCCCACTCAAATAGTACTATTTTCGATACGTTTCCATTCCTTTCTCTTCAGCTTTTATGAGCGTTTCCCGAGACCGAGCGGTTTGTGCCAATGAGAACAAACATGCAAAAACACACGGTTTGCGACGATTTTTACCGAATTCAGTCGAAAATCGTTTCCTTCTTCGATGAAATCTTATTGACTTTTTTCTGCCATCTTTGTTGACTTTTTGCCAGTTTCTTTTGCCTATTCCCATATGAATCACTCACAAGCACGCGTGCGCACTTGGTTCCGGAATACTTGCCGCGAAGAGGTCACGCGTGGCCGCCGAACTTCTCGTCCGCGGAGCCGTGCATCTTAACGTCCTTCTGGAGTTCCGATTCATTTTACTATGCTTTTCGCTCGACTCCGAGTTATTTTGGCCCTAATATGACATTTTGAATGTAGCAATGTTTGAATCTATACAAGTTCACAAACTTTCCCTTCTCTGTTTTCTATTGATTTCGACACAAAAAGCAGGCGATAAGAAGGAAAAAAAGAAATGAAACCGCCTCAAAGTGATAATATGAGGCTTGTTATTTGTTGCCCACCCCCTCTCGCTCATATGATCGCGAATTCCTTGGGCTCGCGAAATCGTCGAAGATATCCGGAAGGAGACCGAAATCAAATCGAATTCCGATCGGATGAGTGTGCGCCCCGTCCTCCGCCCACCTCCCAATTGATTCCCCCTGTTTCTTCTCTTCATTCTTCATTTCGCCTCCCCTTCTTCTCTCCGAATTCGTCTCTTTTCAGCTCGTTCTTTTTGTTTCTTCTCGATTTTTCCCTTTCAAAAGCAATCGCCCTCGCTTTTTCTTCTCCTTTTCTTCGTTGTTCGGCCGATTCTTTGGAAACTAGACTTTCCTTGATTCCCAACTGATTACAGAAAGAGCCTACAGAGTTCCAGCTCTCCTTTTCACTGCTTCTGCCAAATTCGATCTTGCGGACACTCAAAAAGGAGACATGGAGCAAGATGAGCTGTTCCTCCAGCTGGTCGACCCGAAGTCGCCGATCAACGTGGAATGCCTGCTGGATTCGATCACGGCGCTGCTCATCGACTGCAAGATTCCAGTGTTGATGCGGATCAAAAGTGTCGAGAACTTCATCAGAAAGTGTGAGTTACCTACTGAGATTCGTGTGTGATACAAGTTTTTGTGAATTTGAATTGAAACATCGACATCCGATTCTGAATAGTTTTGTCTCCGAAGCATGCTCTGTCGTCTAAATGTAGTCGTTTTGTGCGTGAATTGCAGACGAACGAGTCATCGAGAGTCTTCTCGCACTTCGGATAAAGTCGGCCGATTTTCGAAAGCTGAAGGTGATCGGAAGAGGCGCGTTCGGAGAGGTTCACCTCGTGCGACACAACCGAACGAATGCGGTCCATGCGATGAAAGTGCTCAACAAGGACGACACGGTCTGACTGCTTTCGCTTTCTCTTTTCAGTTCCCTTCTATTGTTTCTGTAATCTTGTTTGATCTTTGATCCAAGATGTCCTGTCTCTCGACGGATTTGTTTTTATTTCCAGATAAAGCGCCCTGATTCGGCGTTCTTCTGGGAAGAACGAGACATTATGGCGTATGCGAACAGCGACTGGATCGTGCCGCTCCTCTACGCGTTCCAGGATCCACGTCATCTGTACATGGTGATGGAGTACATGCCAGGAGGAGATCTCGTCGGATTGATGACTTCCTACGAGGTATCTGAGAAGTGGACTCGCTTCTACACTGCCGAGCTGGTCGAAGCGCTGTCCGCTCTCCACAACATGGGATACATCCATCGCGACGTCAAACCGGACAACATGCTCATCTCGAGAAGCGGACACATCAAACTAGGTGACTTTGGAACTTGTGTCAAGATGGATCCGTCTGGAAGAGTCCGCTGCTCGACAGCAGTCGGAACGCCCGATTACATCTCTCCTGAGATGCTCCAAAATCAGGGAAAAGACGCCGAGTACGGAAAAGAGCTGGACTGGTGGTCCGTGGGAGTGTTCATCTACGAGATGCTCATCGGAGAGACTCCCTTCTTCGCCGACGCCCTCGTTGCCACCTACACGAACATCATGAACTACAAGACGAGTCTCAAATTCCCCGACGAGCCGTTCATCTCCCCACAGGCCAAGGATATCATCAAAAAGTTCCTTTCGGCGGCCCCGGAACGTCTTGGATCAAACGGGGTCGATGAGATCCGTCAACATAAGTTTTTCGTCAACGATGAGTGGACGTTCGAGACGCTCAAAGAAGGTAAATAACAATGATAAGTAGGATGCAAACGTGTAATTTTCCAGCCGCTCCGCCAATAGTTCCCGACCTGAAATCCGACGACGATACGACTCATTTCGAAGATATCGAAACGAGAGAACCTGACAACACCGGAATCCAGATGCCGAAGACGTTCAACGGAAACCAGCTGCCATTCATCGGATTCACCTACTCGAACGAATACAGTCCTGTCCAGAAGCTTCTTAAAGTGATTCGCACTGATATTGTCGAGCCGGCAGGTAACATTCAAGAGAAGCCGCTGCAGAACGGATCGCCGCCTGGCGTCCCGAAAGAACAGTTCGAAGAGGCCGTGATGGAGCTGGAGGCGAAGAATCGGGAGCTCGACATGCTGAAGGAGAACATTACAAGAGCCGACGTGCGAGTAAAGATGATCGAAAACGAGAAAAACCTGCTTTCCACAAAGATGGGAGAACTCGAGAGAGAACTGAAAGACAACAAGGAGAAACTGCGACTTGGAGCTGACTCTGACGCGAAAGTGAACGAGATCACCGTGGAATTGAGGATGTCGAAGGAGTACAATCTGGAGATGGAAGCCGAGTTGAGCAAGTTCCGTGAGAAGTGCGAACAGCTGAAAGAGGATCTGCGCAAAAAGGGAGGCGAGTTGGCCCAGGAGAAGAATGAGACACAGCGTGTGCATCAGCATAAGAAGGATGTGGAAGAAGCTCTGGCCGACTTGAAGAGAGATTACGAAATGTTGCAAACCGCAGAAGCAGAGAAGTCACTTCAGCTGAAGAAGGCGTTGGACGAGCGGAAAGAGAACGGAGCTTACCAGCAAAGCGTGGCCAAGGCGACCGATGCTGAATGGGAACGCAAGATGCAGTACTACGAGAAACAACTGGAACAAGCGAACGAGGACCGAAAGAGAGAGGAGCAGAAACGGACCGCCGCCGAGTTTGATCAGAGCAGAGTGTCGAGGAAGCTGGCAGGTGTCGAAACGAACTTCGAGTTGCTGCAAAACGACTACAAGGCTTTGAAAGAAGTGCGAAAGGATCTCGAGAGAGATCTTCAGGACACGATGACCGAGAAACGGCGGCTCGAGATCCGTGTGGAGCAGCTGATGGACAGTCGCAATACGGACGAACGAGTGCTTTCTTTGTGCCAGGACGAGTTGCTGGAGAGTCATGAGGAAGCAAAGTACAAAGAGGACGATCTCCGTGGCAAAATAGACAGAATCCGTAGTGAACTAGATAACGAGAGGATGAAGACTCAGAACTTAGAGGAGAATTTGCTCGTGGCCGACAAAGAGCGAGGGATGCTCAAAATGGAAGTGCAGGAGCTTATGCGCCGGCACAAATGGGAGATCTCAAACAAAGATCAGGCGACAAGACATCTGGAGAGCCAGTTGGAGGAGCTCCGTGAGCAAGTCCGAATCGAGTCAACTCAACAAGAATCCAATGACAAGCAGACGATTGCCGATCTGAACCGAAAGCTGGATCTTGAAAAAGCGCTCAAGAAGGCGGTGATAAACAAGTTGGAAGAGGAGATGGCGAAGAGACAGCCATTGAAGAAGGGAGAAAAGGGGTTCACGAAGGGGGCGATGATGAAGAAGGATCGCGAGATTGTCAGTATTTGAAAAAGATCCTAATTTGCATTCCGTTTTTATCAATTACAGGTTACTCTGCAACAAGAAAACGAGTCGCTCAAGTCTGCCAACAAAGCGCTCTACGTCGAAATCGAGAAGAACTCCGAGATCTATCAACTGAACATGCAGGAAATGCAGACGCTCGTCGAGAACTTGCAGCTCGAGATCAAGGAGATGAAAGAGGAGTATTCGGGTCGAAACGGTGGAATGCGGTACGAAGACAAAAGGTCACTAGACTCTCGCGAAGGAATCCCGACCTCCTTGAGTCTGCTCCAACTGGAGGGATACCTCTCGATCCGAGACACTTCCAAGAAGTCGCGAAAACCAAAGGTACCTTCCTTCTGAAATTCCATATAATTTCCATTTTTCAGTGGAATACGAGTTTCACGACGCTGAACGAGTACGCATTCACCATCTACTTCGACGAGAACGTCCGCAACGTTCTTCTCACGGTCGAAGCAGGAGCCATGGCCCACGTGCGACATGTCACTGCTGCCGACTTGAGAAACGTCGATAATCAGGATCTGCCGAGGATCTTCCATGTAAGAATCTTTTTTCCGTTCGTAAACTGTATTTGGGTGCTTCAGATCATGTACGACGATGCCTCATCGAGCACTTCACGACACGCCTCCAACTCGGATCTTTCAATGATCGAATCGCATCGTGACGAAAGTTGGAAGCGGCACGACTTCCAGGAGCTCTCCTACCACATGCCCACAAGCTGTGATGATTGCGGCAAGAGGCTGTCTGACATACTCCGCCCTACGCCTGCCTTTGAGTGCAAGAATTGTCACTACAAAACGCATAAAGAACATGTAGCCCAGGGATCGATTCCGATGTGTCGATGTGAGTTCAATGCCCTCCTTCTCAGTCAATTTACTTCGGTTTTCAGTCACTGGCCTTACACGTGAATTGGTCCTAATGGCTCCGAACGCGGAAACGTGCTCCAAGTGGGTCTCTCAGCTCCGGCGGTTTATCGAAGCTTCCCGCCCTGCTGCCGTGTCCATCTCGCGTGCCTCCTCTCGCCGACACGCCGGCGGTCCTGGATCGTCGACGTCTTCGTCCATTCATCAGTGATTCATCTCTTCCTGTTCATAATTTCCACTCCGTGTTCCCATTTCTTAGCCGTTTTCCTCCCATATTCGTCCAAAGTTCTACCGTGTTTTTCCCTATTCGACACTTTCGATCGACCCCTCAGGCCTCCTCTTCCTTCGTCGTTTTTACTCCCACTCATCCCCATTTGCGTGTTTCTTGTTCTTTTCTCACTTGATTGTCTCCTGCTTCTGACCCCCATACACCCCCTCGCATACGGATCCGAACTGCAATGATTCCTTCCCTCAGGATTCCTTCCCCGTTTGTACAGCCTTCGGAAGGATCCTTCCATGAATACACAGTTTCAGTCAGTCCACCCCTTTTCCTGATGCACATTCGTTTCGGTCTTTTCAAACGTAATAATGTTAATTTTTCTCTCTCGGTTAGCGATCGATGCCGTATAAATTTTTATTCATAAGCTTCCGCTTCACAGCGGAATCAACCGTACCCGTAGAATATTTTGTCATTATCGATGTCTCAATTACTTTCTATGGATGTTGTATCGTAGATTCACGAGAGACTGACTGAAGAACAGCATCGGAGTCGAGTACGCGAGCGAAAGAGCAAGATGACGTGGAGAGGAAGAATGGTTCCGTTGAAGACGTCCTAGTGATGCGGATTTTCAAGCGCTGTTTTCAGATGGATCCACCACCGCCGTTCGACAGCACGCCCAACGCCCTTCTCATCACCGCCTCTTACGATCTTTCGATTCGGATATGGGGACTTGGCACGGGAAAATTGATAGGAACGATTCCACACGCAGATGGCCAGGTGGAAAAGAGAAAGAAGGATCATAAGACGAGCTGGTTTCAGGTGAACGCGCTGAGTCTCACGTCGACTGGCCGAGATCTCGCAGTCGGAGCATTCCAGAGAGTCCGTATTTACGACGTTACTTCGGGAAAAGATCCGAAAGCGACGATCGAGCTGCCGAAGAATGTGACAGTCGTCGGATTTGAAGTGAGAAAAGAAGTGACCAGCTCGAGAAGAAAACAGTTTTCAGGCGCTAGGAAGGTGGATGTTTACGGGCGGAGACGACGGAGTGTGTCGCATCTGGGAGATGAGGAACAATCAACTGGTCGCCAACAGATTATTGAACGTGAGGACTGCTGTTTCGGATGGCACGTTCCCCGATTTTTCCAGGTCACGCCTGCACACGTGACGAGCATCGTGCCGAACATCAACCAGACGGATCTCTTCATCGCGACAGACTCGGGTCAAGTGTGGATCTGGGACGTCGTGAACCACATGTTCATGCGTCTCCCGATGCCCGACAACATGATGATGCAGGAGTGCGTCGCGAAGCTGACGGTACATCCGTCCGGCAAGAAGCTGTGCGGCGTCACAAACCGAAGTCGTCTTCTGTGCTGGGATCTGATGACGCGGCAGGTCGAGACGTGTCAGTTCGACATGTTCAAGTCGCCGATTGTGCCTGTGGAGCAGAACACGAGCACGTACGCTTTCCTGCGCGACGAGGACAAAACGTACCGAATGGGACACGGGTATGGACTCTCATGCAGGTACAGTCCTGACGGCAAGTGGATTGTGGCGTCTGGAACCGATCCAGACATCCACGTCATAAACGCGGAGACGATGCAGTCTGCGGCCACGCTATCTACCGGATGCACGTGGAACTGGGACGCGATATTCTCGTCGGAGGGCAGATACATATTCTCGGGCGGCGGCGACAATCAAGTCAAGATCTGGGATGTGATGAGCGGAAAGCAAGTGGCTCAGTGGGACGGGCATCAGAAGCCGATCACTGCAATGTGCATGAACAATCCCGTGGTCGCATGAAGATCGGGACAGTCGGAAGTATCGGGAGACGGCTCCCGCCACCATGACCCATTCCACCTCAGATGCTTTGTATTTAATTGTATTGTTGTCCCTTTATACTTTGTCAAATCCTGTTAGCACTGTTTTGTTTCATCTTTCTTCTGTACCGCCAAATTTCATAGTCATTAATGTTCATTCATACCCGAATAGATCTGAGAAGTTAAAACAGTTCCGAATTACAAAACGTTAGTCCCTTTTGACAGGAACCAACTTCAACGAGATTCTAGACACTACAAATCGAACGACGGCCATTAGAGCAAGGAAAGTGAACAGATAAGAGGCACCGATCAGGGCGTAGACGTCAATCAGATTTCTCTCGACGAATCCGAGCTTCCTTCCATACGAATCCATTTCAGGGAATGGTCCGTATCGGGCGACGAATTCGGTGTATTTGACTACCTGCTCCTTCGGTTTCACCGGTTGGTTCGTCAGCAGATCCGCGAGTTTCTCGGCGTTTCTCTTGAACTCCTCGTCGTGCAGCACCGATCTGATCTTCTCCTTCATCAGCTTCGCATTCGCCAGCTGACGCTTCCGGACGACGGTGACACCTCCGTGTCTCGCCAGCATGTTGGCGTTTCTGTCCTGATCTCCGAAGATCGGAACCATAAGAGCCGGCTTTCCCAGATGAGCCAGCTCGTTCGTGCTGCCAAGGCCTCCGTGAGTCATGAACGCAGTCAATCGGGCGTCGTTGAGAAGCGCCGTCTGGGGAACCCATTTCGAGAAGTAGATGTTCTTGACGCCATCAGCAAACGATACGTCATCTGACTCGTACTTCCAGATGAACGTAACGTTCGGTTCGGAGCGGATCGCCTCCAGAAGACTTTGTCTCCACGTCGTCGGCATGTCCATGCTTCTGACCATCGAGCCGAACGAAATGAGCATCGAGAATGGTCGTTCGTCGAGCACCGTGCTCCATTCGATCGGGATTTCAGTCGAGCGAATCGACTGAATGTCTACTGAAATGCCGCCGATCGGAACGGTTTTCGCGGAAACGGTTCTCGGAAAATCCACGTAGGGAATCGAGTTGGTGAAGAAGACGGAGGCGGCCGGAAGGAGCTCTCTCCAGTGCGGCAGGTCCTGACCGAGGTGCTCCCGATAGATTTCGGTCTCCTTCTCGAACATGTTCCACGACATGCGGTTCGTGCTGTCCGCCAATCGATAGTTCTCGAGTCTCTCCAGAAGATCCATTTTCTCGCCCGTCTTGCTCATCATCGCAGGCACGTAGCTCAATTCCATCGGCTCACCGATGGCCTCGAGCACACCGTCGTAGTGCACGCACGAAGAGGCGAGGATCGTCTTCTGGATGCCGAGAGCACTCGCGAATCCCATGCCGCAAACTGAGACGGGCTCGAAGATGGCGACGTCGAAACGGCGGGCCTTCATCTCTTCGAACACCTTCTTGTTCCGCAGAAAGTTGTGACAGGAGAGGATCATTGCGGTGTGGAAGACGGAGAAGATCTGAAACAGGACAGGAATCCCGTGACGTCGTCTTCAGGCAGATTCTCACCGTTTCAGCGTTGGAAGAGTCGATGTCGGTCTCCCAGTACTGAGCCATGTCCTCGTCCAGCGGTTTGTTCTTGCTCCGCATCAGCTCGTCCTGCTCCACGACGACGACGTCCTTCGTCTTCTTCACTCCCAACTGACCTTTCCTGGATTCGTCGGCCACCGGCACGAGGAACGTGACATTGTGACCTGCATCGGTGAGCGTGTCGGCCAGTCTCGCCATGAAGTTCGTGTGACTTCCTCCGAACGACGGCGAGTAGACGAGGACGTTGACGGCATTCGAGGAGGAGGAGGAGGCGATCAGCAGCAGAATCGCCAGTATAAACATGATTTAGTGCGGAAGGAACGAGTGACAGTTCGCCTCTTCCCTTTCTTTTTTATACGACGACCCTCGACTCCGCCCCTCGATGCCGAAAAAGAAGAAGAAGAAGGCGTCCGTAGCTTGCGTAGTCTCTGTAGTCGTCACAAAGATGATATGATACTGTGAGAGAGAAGAGGACATTCCGATCATCACCTCATTCGCGTCGAACTGAAAAGAGACTGAAAACTGACGATTTCCCGCTGAAAACACTTCTGAAAGCGTGGAGGAGCGGGAAGGAGAAAACAACGAATTAGTCGTCCGACGTCTTCTTTTCCGAAGAAGAAGAAGCAAAGTACGATCGACTGATCAGAAGGTTGTGCAATGTTGGACAAGACACACTCGGTCACAAAACACGGTCTCTTTTCTCGACCGCCCCGAAACAAACGACATCTTCTATTCTTTCTTTTTCTTCAAACTTCTCAGTTTTCTGACTACTAATCTCATTAACACAACGACTAATCCCATCGAAAATAGAGAGGCGACAGCGAAAACGAGGTAGATGTCGAGGAACGTCTTCTGGAAGTAGTTGAGATGACGTCCGTACGGATCCGTTTGCGGGAACGGTCCGTATCTGGAATTGAGAAGACGTCAGAACTGATTGCACGAGAGAGAAACTCACTCTCCGACGAATTCCGTGTACTTGATGACGTTCTCTTTCGGACCGTTCGGCTGATTCTCGAGAATGTCGGCCAGTTTCCGCGCGTTTCTTTTGAAGTTCTCGTCGAAGAGAACACTCTGGAACGCCTTCCGTGTCACGCGGACGTCTTCCATAAGCTCCTTCTTCAGATGAACTACTCCGTGGTGTCTCGCGAGCATGTTCGCATTGCGGATCTGATCGGCGAACACGGGAATCATGACGGCCGGCTTGCCGCTGTACGCCAGTTCCATCGTGCTACCGAGACCGCCGTGCGTCACGAACGCATTCAGACGGTTGTCGTTCAGAAGCGCCGTCTGGGGAACCCATTTGGAGAAGAAGACGTTGGGTACGTCTTCTGCCCATCGAACGTCTTCTGATTCGTACTTCCAGATGAAAGTGACTTCAGGCATCGACTTGATCACTTCAAGAAGTCCGTTTCTGAAACAACCCCCACTTGATGACGTCTTCTTCTGAATCCACTCACCTCCATTTCTTGGGCATACTCGTCGATTTAGCGATGGAGCCGAAGGAAATGAGCATGTTGTGAGCCCTGCGATTGAGCACCTCCTCCCATTCCTCGGAGAGTTTCTGCTCCTTGATCCACTTCAAATTCACCGAGATGCCTCCAATGGGGACGGTCTTCTGGAGCACGGGACGAGGGAAATCGAGGAACGGATTCGAGTTGACGAAGAAGACGGAAGCGGTGGGAAGGAGCTCCCTCCAGTCGGGCAGCTCTTCGCCGTGGAACTGCCGGTAGCTGCTCATTTCGCCGTCGAACATCTCTTCCAGAGCGATCGATATCTCGTCGGTCACTTTCCAGTTCTCGTACCTCTCCGTCATCGTCATCTTCTCGCCCGTCACACTGAATCCGGCCGGCACGTAACTAAAGTCCAGCGGCTCGCCCAGATACGGAAGCGCGACGTCGAAGAAGGTGCACGAGGAGGCCAGAATCACCTTCTCGACGCCCAACGCCTTCACGAATCCGAGACCGCACACCGAAATCGGCTCCAGAATCGCCACGTCGAAGTTTCTTGACTTCATCTGTTCGAAGACGTCACGACGACTTTGGAAATTCTTGCATCCGATCGTCATCGAGTCGCTGAACCATTTGAACATCTGGAAATGACACAGAATGCGAGTGCTCCCAATAGTTCAGAAGTTACATTTCTGGAATTGGAGGAATCCATTTTGGTGTTCCAGAAGACGTCCAGGATGACGTCGTCGGACGTCGCCTCCTCTTTTTTCGCGAGCATTTCGTCGTCCGGCTCAACGATGACGACGTCCTTCGTCAGTTTGACGCCGAGACACTCGTCTCGTATCGCGTGCTCTACGACGGGCATCAAATACGTCTGAAACGAGAGGATTCGGTTAGAATACGTACATCAGAAGACGTGCACTAGAAGACGTACCACATTGTGTCCTCGTTCAGTGAGCGTGTCTGCCAGTTTTCCGAGGTAGTTCGAGTGGCTGACGGCGAATGCGGGCGAATAAACGAGGACATTCAGGCAAGAAGTAGAAGACGTCAGGTAGAAAAGAAGGAGAAGAAGCATGTCTGATTCAGTGTGCTTTGATGCACTCTTCCCCGCCGCCGTCTTCTTCTTTTTGTTCCGCCGATTGCGCAATCGAGGAGGCCCCGCCCCTTTGTGACCACAAACCACAAAGTTCAGCGAGAGAAACGAGACAAAGAAATCAAGTTCTCTTGATAAATAATCGTGTCAATCGGACAGGAACGAGATAGAATAAAAGAACAAAAAGGAGCAATTGACCGAGATATTCGATTAGATAAACGTCGAGCAGATGACGTTGGAAGAAGTGGAGACGACGTCCGAACGGGTCCATCTGCACGAACGGACCGTATCTGAACGAGCGTTTCGATGAGGGACTACAGGAAAACGCAGTACCTGGCCACGAATTCCGTGTGTTTCACGACGAGCTCCTTTGGTTTCGCTGGCTGATTCTCGAGTAGATCTGCCAGGTGAACAGCTCTTTCCTTGTATTTTTCGTCGAAAAGAACGGCGTGAATCGCCTTCCGGACCAATTTCACGTCACCCAGTAACGTCTTCCGCACAACAATCACTCCTCCGTGCCGCTCCAGCATGAAGGCGTTCCTGTACTGATCTCCGAAGATCGGAATCATCACTGCCGGTTTCCCGCAGTGCGCCAATTCGTTGGTACTGCCGAGACCGCCGTGAGTCAGGAAGGCCGTCAATCGAGGATCGTTGAGAAGTGCCGCCTGAGGGACCCACTTGGAGAAGAAGACGTTGTTGACGCCTTCTGCGAAAGAAGTGTCGTTCGTCTCGTACTTCCAGATGAACGTGACGTTCGGTTCCGATCGGATCACTTCCAGAATGTTCTTCTTCCATTCGACTGGCATTTCAAAGGATTGAACCATTGAGCCGAAGGAAATGAGCATGTTGTGCTCCCTCCTGCTCAGAATCTCGTTCCATTCGTCGTCCAACTTCTGCGATCTTATCATGTCCATGTCCACCGAAATGCCTCCAATGGGGACGGTCTTCTGGAGCACGGGACGAGGGAAATCGAGATAAGGGTTCGAGTTGACGAAGAAAACGGAGGCGGCCGGCAGGAGCTCCCTCCAGTCGGGAATCTCCTTCTTCAGATGCTTCCGGAAGCTCTCCTGCTCCGCTTCGAACATCTCGATGAAGCCCTCCGTCATTCTCTGCAACCTTCTGATGCTCTTCTTTCCCCTTCTGAACCTCCCACCTCGGCGACCCGGTAGTTCTCGAATCGCTGCCAAAAATCCATCTTCTCGTTGTTCGTGCTCACCAAAGAAGGCAGCGAACTGTGCTCTTCCGACTCGCCAATGTGAGCCAGAACCGCATTGTAATAGGCGCACGACGAAGCGAGAATCGACTTCTCGATGCCCAACTCGGCCGCCAAACCGAGGCCACAAACAGACAACGGCTCCACGATGACGACGTCGAAGTGACGCGTCTTCAGATTATCGACGACTTCTCTGTGTCGAAGAAAGTTGTCGCATCCGAGAGCCATTCCGTCGAAGAACCACTTGAAAGACTGGAAGAGAAAGAAGACGTGAACTGGAGAAGAAGATTCTCACTTTGACGACGTTCGAAGAGTCGGTCTCCTCCGTCCAGTAGGCACCCATGTTCTCGTCGAACGGAACGCTCTCGCGGACGGTGTCCTCGTCTTTCTGAAGGCGTTGAGTCACTGAGGATCGGAAGACGTGGTGCTCACCTCGACGACGATGACGTCACTCGTGATCCGCACTCCCAGCTGATTTCGCCTCGCCACGTCGACGATCGGAACCAGGAACGTCTGCAATTCGTCCCTCTTCTGTCTCTTCTCATCTGAATTCGTACCACTTTGTGACCTGCTTCCGTCAGCGTATCGGCCAGTCTCGCCATGAAATTCGTGTGGCTGGCGGCGAAAGCGGGCGAATAAACGAGCACATTCACACTTGAAACGGCGAGAATCGGAAGAAGAAGAAGAAGAAAACGGACGACGACGACGTCCATTGTGACGATGAAAACGGAAACAAAGTGTCGTCTTCTGATCACTTGTTTTTCTTCTTCTTCTTCTGATGGATCACTTTTTCGATTTTCAGAGGCGGTTGAAGTTTATTAAAGACCCGTGTAGAAAACCAGAAATTGAGAAGAACAGATTCAGTCTTTCTTCGGTTTGAAATGGCCGAGAACGAAGCGAAGCGAGAGGAAGATGGCGGTGAAAACGGAGAGAATGACGAGAAGAATCAGAAGGTAGATGTCGAGGAACGTCTTCTGGAAGTAGTTTAGATGACGTCCGTATGGATCCATTTGAGGGAACGGTCCGTATCTGAAATTGAGAAGACGTCAACTGATTGCACGAGAGAGACTCACGCAGCCACGAATTCCGTGTACTTGACGACAGCGTCTTTCGGTTTGCTCGGCTGATTCTCGAGCATCTCGGCGATCCTCCGCGCGCTTCTCGTGTACTCTTCATCAAAGAGAACGGAGCGGATCGAGGATCGGACGAGCTGTTCGTTCGCCAGATCCTTCTTGTGGAGCACGATGACGGAGCCGTGTCTCGCGAGCATGTTCGCATTCCTCGTCTGGTCTCCGTAGATCGGAACCATCACTGCCGGCTTCCCGAGATGAGCCAGCTCGTTCGTGCTCCCGAGGCCGCCGTGAGTCAGGAAGGCCGTCAATCGAGGATCGTTGAGAAGCGCCGTCTGGGGAACCCATTTCGAGAAGTAGATGTTGTTGACGCCATCAGCAAACGACACGTCATCTGACTCGTACTTCCAGATGAACGTGACGTCGGGCATCGATTTGATCGCTGCGAAGAGTCCGTCTCTGAAATTGAAGGCCGCGGGTGATTTCTAGTCCCTGCCACTCACTTCCAAGCAGCAGGCATTTTCGAGGAGGGCATGTTGGAGCCGAACGAAATGAGCATCGTCTTCTCCTTTCTGCCGAGCACTTCCTGCCACTCCTCTTCCAGTGTCTGCTCTCTCATCTTCTCCAAATCCACAGTTATCCCTCCGATCGGTATCGTTTTCTGGATGGAAGCCCTCGGATAGTCGAGAAACGGCATCGAGTTGGTGAAGTAGAGCGAGGCGGAGGCCATGAGTGTCTTCCAATCGGGCACCTCCCTTCCGAACGTCTCCCTGTAGATGCGCGTCTCCGCGTCGAACAGCTGTGCGAGGCTCTTCTTCGTCTCCGCGACGAGCCGGTAGTTCTCCCAGCGCTCCGTCATGCTCATCTCCTCGCCCACTTTGCTCGACAACGTCGGCACCGAACTGAACTCTTCGGGCTCTCCGATGTGCGGCAGCATGAAGTCGTAGTGAGCGCACGACGACACCAGAATCGTCTTCTCGATCTTCAGCTCCTCGAAGATGCCCAGACCGCAGCACGTGAACGGCTCCGCAATTGCCACGTCAAAATGGCGGGATTTGAGCTCATCGAGCACTTGTTTGTTGCGCATGAAGTTGGCACAAGTGAGCTCCATGATGTCATTGTACCAAGAGAGCATCTGAGATCAGAAGACGTTGAGAGCGACGTCTCCGGAGGATGCTCACCGTGTGAATGCTGGAAGAGTCCATCTCGATGATCCAGAGGAACTCGAGACTGCCCGTCGGCGGCACAAACTTCCTTTTCATCTCGTCGTCCTGCTCCACGATGAGCACATCCTTCGTCGTCTTCACTCCCAACTGATCCCTGCGCTGTTCGATGGCGATCGGAACGAGGAACGTCTGAAAATGCGCACACTTTCAGTCTGTCGACTTCCAATTGTCAATAGACACACCACATTATGCCCGGCCTCAGTCAGCGTGTCGGCGAGTCTCGCCATGAAGTTCGTGTGACTGGCCGCATAGGCGGGCGAGTGAACGAGGATATTCAGCGAGAAAACAGACGACGAGAGAGCGAGGAGGAGCGAGACGCATTGAAACGCACGCATCTCGTACTCGTTATCGCGGCGCGAAAGAGTGAAGATCTCTGCCATCGCCGACTCGTTTTTATCGTCCTCGCCGCTTGTAATCCTCCGGCGACGCAGAGAAATCGACGACGCCCGCCCGGGTTGCCCACTATTGCACAACGTTTTGTTTGTTCTTCGATCATTGAACTCGATGCAGTGTAGTTTTCAAACAGGCAACACTTTATTCAGGACCTTTTTTAGGGATGAAGCCCGGCGTGGCCCTCCTCGACAGCTTCTTCTGCTTCTGTCCCGCCTTCATCGCCGACTCGTTCTTCGCCAGTTTGCTGTGGTTGCCACGCACTATCTTGCTCTCTTTCTTCGGCTTCTTCTGCCGCCCGCTCTTCGTCTGTCTCGCACTTTTCTGCCGGTCGCTCTTGTTCTTTTGCCGGTCGCTCTTGTTTTTCTGTCGGTCGCTCTTGATCACCGGCTCCACTTTCTGCTGAAAACTCACTCTATTCCACTCTGAAATCGGACTCTCTCCTTCGATTTACTCACCGGTTTTTGGGGTTCGAAGAAATCGACGAGATCCTTGAGAACCTTCCCTTCTCCGGACGGCACGACTACAGCTCGGAACGACTCCCGCAGCTTCCTCTGAACGTCTTCATCGTCGTCGGAGAGCAATCATCGAAGACTCACCAGGCACGTCTCCTCGTCCTCCACAACTGGCGACACCTTCGGAGCTGATGGGATCGACATCGTCTTCATCGTCGCAATCACCTGTTCCGTCACGTTCTTCGACGTCCGCACGGCGTCGTACTCGATCGGGCCCGTCAGTTTTCCGTTGATTTCCTTCAGTTTCGCGTACAGAAACTCAAATATCTTGCTGTAGTCGGGCCGATCCTCGTACTTGAGACCTTTGATCATGTCCATGACGGGCAGTAGACTGCGCAAGAACGGATCCTTGTTCATGTAGTCCAACAGAAGGTCCGTCTTCTGCACCTCGACCTTCTCATGATGCACGTTGGACGCCCAGGGGAGCTGAGACTGCATCTCGGTCATCATGAAGAACCACGACCAGACGTCGTCGACTCTGCCGAGATCCTTCCTCGCGTGCATCGTCAGCGAGCAGTAGCGGACGGTGCCTCGGAACTGCACCTGAACCCCCTTCTATTTCACGCCTTCTTAGCAGTCAGCACTCACGTTCTCGCGCGCCTTCCGGAAGAACCACTTGTCGCTCTCCTGTTTCACGTACTTCCTCGCCATTCCAAAGTCGAAAAGGTAGATCCTCGGATTGCCGGGCTGGTAGTCGACGGCGAAGTTGCACGGCTTCAGATCGCGATGGATGTAGAGGTGCTCGTGGAGGATCTTCACCGCCAGCAACGTCCTGATTCCCACGCGGAGGATGGTGTCCTGTCTGAACTTGTAGTTCATCTGCTCCGCGATCTTCTCCAGATCCAGTCCGCACAACGTCATCACGATGAATCGGTACCTATCGTAGGCGCCCTCGTCGAACAGCTGCATCACGTCGTGATTCTGCGTCTTGCGCAACGCCACGAAGATCTCCTTCTCGATCTTGAGAAGATTGTCGCCCGCCGAGTACTGCTCCACCTTCAGCGCCGCCTCTAACCCCGACTTGACGCCGATGACGTGGTAAACGGATCCGAACGCGCCCTTTCCCACCTGGCGCACCGTCACCCAGCCCTCCTTGCCGTCCGTCATCGAGTCCGTCACCACCTGAAACACGTCGTCTCGACACGAAGTGTACGGAGAGAGGTACCGTGCCGATCTCCAATCGGATGCTCTCTTGCTGTCTGTCCATTCCGTCCGGCTCGTCATCACTCATTCTTTTGTGCTGCTTCTCGCTCAGAACCTTTCTCCCGAGAGAACGGTTTAAATAGAAACTGAATTATTCCGACTCTTTCACTGCCGAATCGCGGCCACGTGCGAACGAAATTAAAGCTTTTATTGCGGAGGGAAGAAGAAATTGACCCGAAAAGGAAAGAATCAGATTTTCAGAGGAACCTATTCAAATTTCTTCGTCTTTTTCACGAATCGCACCGATATTTTCGAAAGAAGAAATCTGGCCGAAAGAAGAAAAACAGAAGCGACGAGGACGTAGACGAGGCCGACGAGGGCGAAGACGTCGAAGAAGTTGCGAGCGAAGACGTTCAGACGACGTCCGTGAGGGTCCATTTGAGGGAACGGACCGAATCTGAACAAGGGATTCGAGGGAAGATCGCAACGATCGGAGACTCACTTGGCGAGGAACTCTGTGTGTTTCACGACGAGATCCTTCGGTTGATGTGGCTGGTTCGCGAGAATTTCCGCGAGATGACGGGCTTTTCTCTGGTACTCTCCATTGTAGAGAATCGAATGAACTGCTCTCTTCACGATTCCAAAGTCTCCCAGATCGTTCTTCCACACGAAAATACCGCCACCGTGTCTCGCGAGCATGTTCGCATTCCTCACTTGATCCCCAAATATCGGAACCATGACGGCGGGATTCCCGCAGTGAGCCAGCTCCATCGTGCTGCCGAGACCGCCGTGAGTCAGGAAGGCCGTCAATCGAGGATCGTTCAGAAGCGCCGTTTGGGGAATCCACTTGGAGAAGAAGACGTTGTGGACGCCTTCAGCAAACGACACGTCATCTGACTCGTACTTCCAGATGAACGTGACGTTCGGTTCGGAGCGGATCACTTCCAGAAGGTTCTTCTTCCATTCAATCGGCATCTGGGAGGATTTGACCATTGAGCCGAAGGAAACGAGCATGTTGTGCTCCCTCCTGCTCAGAATCTCGTTCCACTCGTCGTCCAACTTCTGCGATCTTATCTTCTCGAAATCCACAGTGATTCCTCCGATCGGGACGGTCTTCTGGAGCACGGGACGAGGGAAATCGAGATAAGGGTTCGAGTTGACGAAGAAGACGGAAGCGGCCGGCAGGAGCTCCCTCCAGTCGGGAATCTCTTTCCCCCATTTCTTCTGGTAGACGGCCGTCTCCTTGTCGAACATGTCAGCGAGCGCTCTACTCCAGTCCTTGGCGAACTTGTGGTTCTGGTATCTCTCGTAGAGTGACATCTGATCTCCCGCAGTCGATGACGATGCTGAAACTCTTCTTTCTACTACTTCTTCTTCTCTTTTCGTTTCGTCTCACATGGCACATAACTGAGCTCTTCGGGCTCTCCGGTGTGCGGAAGAATCAGATCGTAATGGGAGCACGAGGACGCGAGAATCGTCTTCTCGATGCCCAACTTCTTGAAGTAACCGAGGCCACACACCGAGAGTGGCTCCAGAATTGCCACGTCGAAGCGGCGGGACCTCATCTGCTCGAAGACGTCAGTGTTTCGGATGAAGTTGGCGCACGACTTCTCCATCATTCGGTAGAACCATTCGAACTCCTTCTCAAAGTCCGGAGCGTGCGTGTCCACCTTCCACATGGCATCCAACTGGTCGCCGTGCCCGCCGGACGTCTCCTTCTTCATTATCTCGTCGTGCTCCACAATGACGACGTCCTTCGTGATCTTCACTCCCAACTGATTCTTCCTGGATTCGTCGGCCACCGGCACGAGGAACGTCTGGAAAACAGGCGTTGAAGCTGAAAAAAGATTCCGAAGACTCACCACATTGTGTCCGGCCTCCGTCAGAGTGTCGGCCAAATGAGCCATGAAGTTGGTGTGACTCGCCCCGAAAGCCGGCGACAAAACGAGCACATTAACGGAGAGAGAGGCGGGAATCAGAGAGAAGAGAACGAAGAGGATCCTTCTCATGATGACGTCGTCCTTCTTCCAGTTCAAATGTCACTCCGATTTATATTCATTTGAATGCAGACCACGCCCACTTTGGTTCCGTGGTCAGGGACTACAAACGACGGGAAAGAAGATAGGACGATGATGATGACAAAAAGGGACGTCTTCTGAAATGGTAGTTTCTGTAGTCTCATCGGTCACTTATTATGTGTCCGTCAGCCGATCACGTGAATCAGGACACGGGTTACTGTAGGATCAAAGATCAACGTCTTCTCGATGCACGTCTTCTGGCTCTCACTGGTTGTTCCTCATTCTTCGCTCCATCCTCTTCGGTCTGCAGTTCCGATTCTGACGTTGGGGGTCCAAATTCAGAAAAAAAGTCTCCTTTTCACAGGCGTTTCACATGAATCTTGTAGTTTGCGTGCCCGATCTGCAGCCTTATTTTTGATTGATCGCTTCTCTCGGACGTTCTTCCCGATGCGACGACGAAAACGAAGAAGATCGGAAAGTCGAGAAGTGCTTCTGTGCACTCGGAAACGACGCTTCTCCAGCACCACAAATGCACAAGTTTGGCGAGCAGAGTTTATTGGACAACACACTTGAAATTGTGCTCTGAAGTTTCAGTCTTTTGATGCTCTTTGCGAACTTTCGTCGATCTTCCTCTGCTCCCCGCATGGAGAGACAGATGCTGGCGGAGGTGTCCCTGATGTGACAGGTTCCCAAGAGCTAGGAGACTGCATCGAATCACAGTCTTCGACTTTCCATTTAGTTTATGAAGTTTCCATGTGCACATTCTAGATGGCCGCGAGGCCTTCTTTTTTCTTTGCAGCATTAGATTTACAGTGGTCTCCGTAGAAAGATTCATTGTTTTTTCGTTTTCTTGACAGAGTTCACAAAGCGAGTCACGATACTTTTCAGAAAAACGATAGAAATCACAATGACAAGAGTGCAAATTAAAGCTGTGAGAGCGAAGACGTCGAGGAACGTCTTCTGAAAGAAGTTCAGATGACGTCCCGCGGGATCCATTTGAGGGAAAGGACCGTATCTGAAAGCAGTAACGTTCACGTCTTCTATTCATTTAGTGGTGATAAGAACGTACTTGGCTAGAAATTCCACGTGTTTCACCACCAAATCCTTTGGTTTATAAGGCTGATCGTTGATGAGATCGGCCAAATGAAGGGCGTTCCGCCGGTAGCTTCCGTCAAAAATCACTGCCCTTATCGCGTTTTTAACTATTTCAAAGTTGTCCAGATCCGTTTTCCAGACTCTTATGGCGCTGTTGTGTCGCGAGACCATGTGTGCATTCCTCACTTGATCGCAGAAAATGGGGACCATGACGGCGGGCTTGCCGCAGTGAGCCAGCTCCATCGTGCTGCCGAGACCACCGTGAGTCAGGAAGGCCGTCAATCGAGGATCGTTCAGAAGCGCCGTTTGGGGAATCCACTTGGAGAAGAAGACGTTGTGGACGCCTTCAGCAAACGACACGTCATCTGACTCGTACTTCCAGATGAACGTGACGTTCGGTTCGGAGCGGATCACTTCCAGAAGGTTCTTCTTCCATTCAATCGGCATCTGGGAGGATTTGACCATTGAGCCGAAGGAAATGAGCATGTTGTGCTCCCTCCTGCTCAGAATCTCGTTCCACTCGTCGTCCAACTTCTGCGATCTTATCTTCTCGAAATCCACAGTGATTCCTCCGATCGGGACGGTCTTCTGGAGCACGGGACGAGGGAAATCGAGATAAGGGTTCGAGTTGACGAAGAAGACGGAAGCGGCCGGCAGGAGCTCCCTCCAGTCGGGAACGTCTTCTCCGAGATACTTCTTGTAAACTTGAGTCTCCGCATCGAACAAGATCTTCGAGTGCTCGTCAAGATCCTGTCAGATACACATAACATTTCAGTCTGAATCCGAACCTAACTCTGAAAAAGAAGTAGTTCCGCAGTCGGTCGATGATGCCCATTTCCTCGGTTGTAGCTGATGCCATCGCTGGAAACGTCTCCTTTTTCACAATTTATGTTTCCCGATCTCACCGGGAAGGTAGCTCAACTCGTTCGGCTCTCCCGTGCTGTGGAGAACCGTGTCGTGAAGGGGGCATGACGTGGCAACTGCCACCTTTTCGATGCCGAGTTTCTTGAAGTAGCCGAGCCCGCAGACTGCGAGTGGCTCCAGAATTGCCACGTCAAAGTGTCTTCCCTTCATTTGCTCCATCACCTTCTGGTTTCTGAGCAAGTTTCCACATGAGGCCTCCATCAGTTTCCTCCAAAACGAGAAAGTCTTATCCATCGTTGGATACTGTACATCGATGTTCCAGATGCTTTCAGCCACATTGTCGAATATCACACTGAACTTTTTCATCTCCTCATCTCTCTGAAACTATCGATTGGACAGTCTGAAACTTCTGGACAACGTTCACCTCGACGACGACTACATCGTTCGTCTTCTTGACTCCGAGACGACTTCTGACTGTCTCGTCGGCGATCGGAACGAGGAACGTCTTCAAAAGGCGACAGTTTTCCATCTGTTTCCAGACGCCGTCAGCTCACCACATTATGGCCTGCTTCCGAGAGAGTGTCCGCAATGTGAGCCATGAAATTGGTGTGACTCGAGGCGAAAGCGGGAGAGAAAACGAGAATATTGAAGGAGAAAGCATCGGGAACGAATAGAAGAACCGACAGAATCGGAAGAAGAAGAAGAAGAAGGCGATTCATGTGGAGAAAGGAAACGAACGATCGTTTTTCCCTTTCGGACGCCTTCTCTCTTTTATACTTTGGATTTGCATTATGATGACAATTATTCGGATCATTCTGAACTCGTCGCAGTTTCGATGGCCTCTGGTCTGATAAGAAATCAAACACGACGGCTACAAGATACGCGTAACGAAGGAAATCGTTTTCTGAACTGTCGACCCCCGTTTTTGATGACAATTTGATTCCCTTATAAGTCGAGTGCGACGGGACAGAAGATGATCTTCGAGAATGATCAAATTGATCTTGATTTCTTGTCTGATCCATCGATGTTCGAGCGTCAAAGTGCTCGTTTTGTCGCCGGCAATCGGAGGAAGTCACACGAATTTCATGGCGAGACTCGCCGATTCTCTCTCCGAGACGGGGCACGACGTGGTACGCCTTCTGGCAGATGATAGTACAAGAAGAAGTCTTCGTTCCAGACGTTCCTTGTTCCAGTGGCGGACGAAGCGAGAAAGAACCAGTTGGGAGTGAAGATCACGAAGGACGTCGTCATTGTGGAGGTACCGAACGTCGTCAGGTCTCTTCTTCCTGACGTCTTCTTTTTCAGAGAGACGAACAAATGGTGTCTGAGAATGTAGTCGTGGAAGATGATTTGGCTGGATTGTGGACTCTCGAGAGCCACGTGGCAGACTTCGATCGGATGCTTTCTTGGTTCAACGAGAACATGAAGGCGTACTGCGCCAACTTCATGAGAAACGAGAAAGTGTTCGAGCAGATGCGACAGAGGCACTTCGACGTGGCAATTCTGGAGCCAGTCACGATATGCGGCCTCGGATACTTCTGGAAACTGGGCATTCAGAAGACGATTCTCGCCTCTTCAATTTCCGCTTACGACTTCGTGACGGCTCACTCGGGAGAGCCGTCGGAGCTGAGTTATGTGCCGTGTGAGTCATCGGAAGATACTCACATCCACTCTGACGCCTTCTTTTTCAGCGTCTCACTCGCCGACGATTGACAGAATGAGCATGCTCGACAGATGGAACAACTACGTCTTCTACAGAGAAACCCGGAAAAACATCGAGAGGATGTTCGATGAGGAAATGAATATCTACAGGAAATACATGGGAGAAGACGTTCCCGACTGGAGAGAGCTCCTGCCGGCCGCTTCCGTCTTCTTCGTCAACTCCAACCCGTATCTCGATTTCCCTCGTCCCGTGCTCCAGAAGACAGTCCCGATCGGAGGCATTTCAGTAGACATGGACAAGATAAGATCGCAGAAGTTGGACGACGAGTGGAACGAGATTCTGAGCAAGAGGGAGCACAACATGCTCATTTCCTTTGGCTCAATGGTCAAATCCTCCCAGATGCGGATTGAATGGAAGAAGAACCTTCTGGAAGTGATCCGCTCCGAACCGAACGTCACGTTCATCTGGAAGTACGAGTCAGATGACGTGTCGTTTGCTGAAGGCGTCCACAACGTCTTCTTCTCCAAGTGGATTCCCCAAACGGCGCTTCTGAACGATCCTCGATTGACGGCCTTCCTGACTCACGGCGGTCTCGGCAGCACGATGGAGCTGGCTCACTGCGGGAAGCCCGCCGTCATGGTTCCGATCACTTTCGATCAGTTCCGAAACGCCCACATGCTGCAGAGGCACGAGAGTGTGATTCGTGTCTGGAAGGAGGATCTCGCCGATTTTGACGTCATCAATGACGCCGTCCGCTCGATTCTCCATGATGAGAAGTACGCGAAAAGTGCCAAACAACTGGCCGCTCTTCTCGAAAATCAGCCCCACAATCCGAAAGAGTTGTTGGTGAAACACGTGGAATTCGTTGCAAAGTGGGTCGAAATTCAATTGAAACAGGAATTGGATGTTTCGTTTTCAGACATGGTCCATTTCCCCAAATGGATCCCGTTGGACGTCGTCTCAATTACTTTCAGAAGACGTTCCTCGACGTCTTAGCCCTCGTCGCTCTAACTTGTTCTGTGGCGACCGTCCTTGTTTTCGTCGTCTCGAAGCGATTCGTTCCCTTCGTGACGTTGACGGAGAAGAAGGAAAGAAGAGACTAGAGACACGTCTGCGTCTCTTCGCATCAAAGATCGCTCGCTGCGAGTGCAATGTTGTGCAATCGGTTCTCTGATCTCTACAATAAAATGACCGTCGTCTCGGTGCTTCTTCCGTCTTCGAAATGCACTCGATTCCATTATTATCTCTTCTTCTTCTTCTTCTGGTTTCCGCAGAATGCGTCTCGAAGTCTCCGTTGAACGTACTCGTTTATTCGCCGGTTTTCGGCGGAAGCCACAGCAACTTCATGGGAAGCATCGCCGATACTCTCACTGAAGCGGGTCACAATGTGGTCAGGCTGGCATCCCGAATACAAATGTGACGTGGCATTTCAGACGTTCCTTGTTCCAGTGGCAGACGTGACGAGGCGACACGACGTTGGTGTGAAGCTCACGAAGAACGTCATCATTGTAGACGTGAGTTGTCTTGTAACGTCTTCACTCTCTGGAGTCCGTGATTTCAGAAAGAAGACCAACAGAGAGTTTCAGCCCAGAATACCGATATGGACGAGATTCTGAAGCCACTGTGGCTGATCCAGAACAGGCCGAACGACTTCGCGACTGTAAGTATGTCTTCTAATCGAGAAGACGTGCTCTCCTTTCCAGTGTTTCGTGTTCTTCATCGACATGATGACTGCCAGCTGCAAGGAGTTCACTGCCAATAGAAGAGTCTTCGAGCAGCTCGCGAGCACCCGTTTCGACGTGGCAATCGCCGAGCCAATCTCTGTCTGCGGACTCGGTGTGTCCTGATTGCTGTCTGAAAGTGATAAGAGCGAAAGTGCTCTCTTGCAGGCTACTTCGACGCTCTCGGCATCAAAAAGACACTGCTCGCCACCTCAACGACGCACTACGAAGGAGTCGTCCGGAACACCGGAGAGCCCGTCGACATGAGCTACGTGCCCGTGCACGGAGCCTACTTCGACGAGAAGATGAGCATTTGGCAGAGGTACACGAACTGGGCCGCCGAGTCGGTGATGGCCGGCAATCTGGAGGCCATGTTCGACGAGGAAATGGACGCGTATCGCGCTAATCTGGGCAACAAAACGGGCCACTGGAGGGATCTGATCCCGTCGGCGTCCGTCTTCTTCACCAATTCCAACCCGTACCTCGATTTCCCTCGTCCCGTGCTCCAGAAGACCGTTCCGATTGGAGGCATCTCGGTGAATCTCGAGAAGATCAGATCGCAGAAACTCCCTGACGAGTGGGACGAGATTCTGAACAGAAGGCACCAAAACATGCTCATTTCGTTCGGCTCCATGGTCAAATCGTCGACGATGCCAGTGAATTGGAGGTTCGATTCTTTTCGCTTTTTCCATTCAATTCCAATTTCAGAGACACAATTCTGAAAGTGATTCGATCTTTCCCTAACGTGACGTTTGTCTGGAAATACGAGTCGGAGGATCTGAAATGGGCGGAGCCTAGGGCAGAGAATGTTCATTTCTCGAAATGGATTCCCCAGACGGCTCTTCTGAACGACGCCAGAGTCACTGCCTTCCTGACGCACGGAGGCCTCGGGAGCACGAACGAGCTGGCCCATCTGGGGAAGCCGGCCATCATGGTTCCGATCTTCGGCGACCAGGGAAGGAATGCTCCGATGCTCGCGAGACACGGCGGAGCCCTCGTGTTGCACAAGACGGATCTCGGGAAGGAACACGTTCTGAAGGAGCACGTCACGGCGATCCTGTTCGACGCGTCGTTCGCTCGGAAAGCCTCCGTTCTCGCGGCTCTCCTCAACTCGAGCCCGTTCAGTCCGAAGGAGTTGGTCGTCAAACACACCGAGTTCGTCGCCCGATTCGGACCGCTCTCCCAAATGGATCCGTACGTCCGGCAGTTGAACTGGTTCCAGAGGACCTTCGCAGACATCTACATCCTCATGGCCATCTCTTATTCCCTCGTTCTCTTCGTGCCTTTCTACCTCCTTCTCCGGGTCTACCGACGATTCTTCTGAATTCAGTTCCCATTCTTTATATATGTCGATTCATCACAAAATAACACATGTCGTACTGGTGTTCTTCTCCGGAAACAGCTTATTGTAGGTCACATTGCGTCGGTCGTAGGCGGGCGGTGGCTCAGATTTGCGGAGGAAAGCCTGCTTCGTCTGCAGCTCCTGGAGCCTCGATTCGAGGTCCGACATCTGATTGCGATGGCCCTCGAACGTCGTGTCCTGCTCCTTGATCTTCTTCTTCAAATCGTCGATCTCGCGAACCAACGAGTCCCGTTTCGCCGTCGAATCCCTGCGAGAACACGCGGTACAACTGGAGGCTGAAGTTCGGAGCACTCACATCTTCAGTTTATCGCATGAGTCTTCGAATCGCACTCGGCGGGTCGACGCGTCCATCGGAATGACCTCTGCCTGCGCGAATTCCTCGCGGAGCCACGTCCTCGTCTCGTCGTGCTCTGTGGGCACCGATCCACTGCGACACCTCTCTGCCAGCGCCGACGGCAGTCTGGGAACGGGCTCTTTGAGCCGGAAAACATGGGCTCTGCGTACCTTTTCCCCTCGAGCATGTCTACCACAACGTTCACTTTTCGACTCGCCACCGCCAGTCCGGAGAGTCGGATTCCCTTGTCGCCCCGCTCGTCTTGCAGCCTGAAGAAGGCGTTCAGAAGAAGACGTTACAGTTCAGAACGCCACCTCAGAATCAGCGAAGGCAGCGTGACGACGTTCTTGTCGAAGATCTCGCTCGTCGTCCGTCGCATCTTCTTGTCGCTCACCGTCTCCTCGAGATCTTCGATGTAGATCGAGTCGGTCACCAGATCCTTCCTGCCCCAAAAGTAGAGCTCCTGCTCCGTCGTGCTCACGAGAGTGAAGCCGTCGCCGCACAAAACGTGCTGAAACAGAACGAATCATCGAGGTGGGAAACGCGTCGAATGGCATACAGTGCACGCGTGATGGAGCAGCGACTTGACAGGTTTCACACTGCGAACGGCCATCTTCTGACAGTGTCCGAGGCCCAGCTCCGTGTTGTCGTTCCTTCCGAAAAGCATCACTTGTCCCGACTCGAGGATCACTGAAAACCAACGAATTGGATCGGACGTTTCCGTGTTCCACCTCCGGAATGGAAGGTTCCGACGGAAAAGTCGACGACTCGCTCGGGAAAGCCCTGCAGGATCGTCGGTTTGCTGATGTAGTCGGTGGGGACCTTCTTTTCCTTCGAGAAGAACCCCATCCGCTGCGTCAGATTCAGCTTGTTGTGTCGATTCGAGCCCATCGCAATCAGACTTCCGTCGTCCGAGAGCAACATCGTTGCGTCCTTTCCCGCCTTTCCGTACACTATCCGCTTGTTGTTCGGCATCGGAATCTGCGAATCTTCCGGATGCTTCCGTTGAAACCATCTCTCGAACTCACCTTTGTCGGCGTGAAGAAGTGCTCGAGAGAAGGCAGTCCGAGCTGTCCGAACTCGTTGCTGCCCCATCCGAGACACTCGCCGTTCTCCAGAATCGCGACGACGTGATCGTGTCCGCAGTAGATGTCCTTGATGTTCTCTCTCAGCAGTTGCTCCAGAAGGATCGGCCTCGCCGAGTCCTTCGCCTCCTTGCCCAGCCCGAGGTTCTTGGCCGTTCCGATCGTCATCAGAGTGCCGCGGTCACAGCAGATCACGCTGAAGTGGTTGCCGGCGCCGACGGACTGGATGTCGCGTCCCTTGAGACTCTCGACCAGTCGCGCGTTCTCTCTGAAACATTCTTCTTCTTCTCACTTTCAGAGCCTTCAAACTGACGCCTTCGTGAACGTTCCGAAGCCTAATTGTCCGGAGGTGTTGTCTCCGAACGCGAATAGTTCGTTGTCGTTCGTCAGAATCAGAGTGTGAGTTTCACTCAGAGAAATCTGGAATCAAGTATGTGAATGATCGTCAGCAATGAGCCATCGAACCTGTTTGATTGAGATTCGGCACGGAAGATCGGAAACTGAAGAAAGCGTGATTGTGGAGACGTGCAGGTCGTAAAGCGTCGAGAAAGAAACCGAAGAGCGCATCGAGCCCGACGTGTGACGGTGGCGGTTTTCAGAAGGACGCAGCATCTGGAATCGGCACGTCTTCAGAAGAAACAGGAAGCGGGGAACCTTGAGTGCCTGTGCAGCAGACGGTCTGTTCTGCGGATCCAACTGCAGCAGTTCCCTGATGACCATCTTCATTTCGGCCGAATACGGGCCCTTCACCGGACTGTACGCACACTGAAATCGTCTCGTTTGAACGTCTTCTCACTTTATCTCTCTCTCTCTCTCTCTCTCTCTCTCTCTCTCTCTCTCTCTCTCTCTCTCTCTCTCTCTCTCTCTCTCTCTCTCTCTCTCTCTCTCTCTCTCTCTCTCTCTCTCTTCGTCTCCGTACCGTCATGATGTTGTTGACAAGCGCCGGCAGATTGTCGCCCTCGAACGCCTTCTTGAGACAGCACATCTCGTAGAGAATGCAGCCGAGAGCCCACATGTCGCTCTTCTCGTTGTACGACACTCCGGAGCACATCTCCGGACTGATGTAGTACGGCGTCCCGACGACCGTCTTCGCCCCTTGCGCCAACGTCTCCGTGCCCATGATCTTCGAGATTCCAAAGTCGCCGATCTTGACGAACGAGTCGCGCGTCAAGAAGACGTTTGCAGTCTTCAGATCTCTGTAGTCTCTCCGAACGTCTTCAGAACATCTTCCGTTGTGCTCACCTGTGGAGGACGCTGTTCTCGTGCAGATAGCCGACGGCGGAGAACATCTGGATCATCATGTCGACGATGAGCTCCTCCTCGATCAGATTCTGACTCCTCGCGAGCATCTGAGCCAGCGTGCCGCCGTCCGCGTACTCCATTTCGATCATGAGCACGCCCTCCTCCTCGAACGAGTCGTAGTAGGCGATGATGTTGGGGTGTTCGATGCGAGACAGCAGGGAAACCTTTCAAAACAGGAAGCGTTTTTCACTGCGAGACGGGCGCCGTGTGACAAGTTGGTTCGCTGCTTTCAAGTTCCGTTGCTCCGGATTAAAGTGCTCATTGTGCTCTCGGATTGACACGGATCTCCGATCCTCGACTGATCTCCCCTCCCCCGAAACGAACCTCGTTGAGGGCGAGCCTCCGCTGCGAACTGTCCAGATCGTACATGTTGATCTCCTTGATGATGACCAGCGAACTGTCCTCCTTCCGACGGTACAGAACTGCCGATCCGAACGCTCCTGAAAGGGACGTCTGTCACGCGAAGACAGTGTCACGCGACACACTCACCCTTGCCGACAGTCCGGATTCGCTCGTATCGATTGTGAGCCGAGTTGGCACGTGGATTCGGTTTGGCGAGCATTATGTCATGGTTGATGTAAATGTCGACGATTCTCCTGAAACGGGCGTTCGCAAGAAACGAGTAATAGTTGTTTTTCGCTCGCCGCCCGGCCTGCCAGCTAATCACTGATTTCGGCAGGTGCGTGTCGGGAGAAAACGAGAGAAAAGAAGTGTACTAAACGAATCAAGAAAGGCGAGAGGAGATTGCGAGAAGGCGAGACAAAACGGGCGGCGGCTGCTCATTAGAGGGAAGCTCGCGTTGCTAGGCGAGAAGACACGCACGGACCTGTTGTGCGGCGCCAGCTCCGACGAGAGGAAGCGGCTGACGAGTCGCACTGACAACTGCAACGTGTTCGGGATGGTCGGCTCGCCGCACGCCTTCTGAATACCTTCTTCTTGCTCACTCCCTGCACTGCCAGACACATCTGCGCGGCGTTCTCGATGGGCGTCGTGAGAAGAAAGTCGATGAAGGCGCCCTCGATGAGCACCTCGGTGATGAGCCAACGGAAGAAGTGCGAGACGAACGAGCCTGCGTCTTCGAGCGCCTCCCGCGTGATCTCCTGAAAGAATTCGCGCTCTCGACGACTTCTCTCCGACTCACCAGCTCGTCCAGAATCCGGATCTTTGTGTCGCGATTCTGAATGTGTAGTCCGAGGTTGCGGATGCGTCCTGCCGCGTACTGCTTCAGCATATCTTCAATTCGACGTCTTCTGCTTCTTCTTCTTCTTCCTTTTCCGACTGACCTTTCAACTCGTGCATCTTCACATCCTTCACGCTGTACCGGACGATGGAGGCGTCGGAGGCTCGCAACGCATCCAGGTTCGGCGACTCCGTGTGACACAGGATCACCGTGCTCATTTCGCTTCAGAAGACGTCCGCTTCTGTTGCTGCTGCTCCGCGAGCCCTCACTTTTCGGGTTACCGCACGTCGCCTTGACGACCGCCGACTCCCGCCTGATTTCATTCTTTCTCTGTCTCTCCACACCGACCGAAAAAAGGGGAGGCCTTCTGATTCCACGTGCTCCAATCAAAAGAAACGGGCAAGGTGTCTTCAAGTTGAAGAGCGAAACGCCACGATTCAATCGATCGGACACGTGGCAAATCTCAGAATACTCGGAAGACGTTGACGTCTTCAGGACCGTTCGGGTAGCTGCTTCGATTAATCGACAGATACGAAATAGATGCGTGGGATAAGAAGATGCTATGAGTTATCAGCGTCGTCGTTCTTTGAGGGGTTCCACAAGCTCCGCCCCTTTTTGACAGCAGAAATCCATTGCAGATTAAGAAAAGGGGCGTGGCTCAACGACTCAAACGGAAAAGAAACGGATTCCGTCACACTCAATGTTCAATAAAGAGATAGAGATTCAGAAGAAGCAGACGTTGAATTAGAAAAATGAGACACCAAATGCAAATTCCCATTCAATCACAAACCTGCGTTTCCATGTCACGACTACATCGTCACGTTTTGCGCCTTCCGACTTCGTCGCGAGTTCTGTGATTATCGTGGTGGTAAGAAATATTATCTTTATGTTGTACAGTAAACATATTATCAATGCATAAAAATATCTTTGAATATAATCTTGCAAATTAAAAACATATCATAAAATCAGATGACAGCGAGGCAATCGACAAGAATCGGGAAGAGATGAAAACACGCGCAATGAACGAGACAGACTGTGCTTCGTGAATCGAGACAGAATGAAAAAAAAAGCACATAGAGAAGTATAGTAGCGAAATGGCAGAAGCGAGAGAGAGAAGAGTATGAGGATGAGAGCGGAAACCGGATGCGGAAGGATGAATAGAATGAAACCGACTAGAGAATGATTCAGATTGAAAAAGACGTGTGAATTGTTAATAGTTAGATGTGAATGGTTGAGTAAATGGAGGAGGAGCACGAGCAGCTCCGACGGTTCCGTGTGTGGTACGGTAGCCGGCCGGAGCAGCGGAAGGAGCGGAAAGAACGACGGAAGGCTGAGTCGGAGGAGGCGGAGGCGGAGCAAAGTTCAACGAAGAAGAAGAAGAAGAGACTGGAGGAGGCGGCGGAGGCGGAGGAGGAGGAGGAGCGGATAAAGAAGCAAACGACGAAGGAGGAACCGGCGTCGTAGAGCCGGATAGTGGCGGAGGAGGAGGCGGTGGTCTCTGAAGACCGAGCGCCGAGAAAAGTGTGCTCTGCACATTGACAACCGGAACTCCCGTGCTAGATGGTGGAGCAGGAACCGGCGGTAATGGTGGTGGAGGCTGCTGTTGCCACGAATCAGAAGGCACGACGACGGGAGGTCCCGGAGGTGGACGCCAGCAGTCGCCAGTGAACTGAGCGGCGACTGGAGCGACGGGCGGCGGAGGTATCGTAGGAGGGGGCGGCAGGATTACGGTCGGCGGCAGTGCTTGAACCACTGAAATAAATCTGTTACGAGCGTATTTTATTGCTGTCGTGCCTGGAGGTATCTGTGGCATTGGAGTGTCGATCCGGACGCCCATCGGTGGAGGAGGCACGTTCACCGGAGGGAGTATCATCGTAGCGACGGCTTGAGGGGGCGGCTGAGTGTACTGTGGCCCGATCTGATAGTGGATCGGAGGCGGGGGAGCTGTCGCAACGAAGTGCTGTGGTGGCTGCTGCTGAAATCGATGTGATGAGTTGGAGAAGAGGGGGAAAATCTAACGTAGCACATCAAGTTCTGCTGAAACTGTGGAGGCTGTGGAGGTGGTGGGTATGGATAGACCGGGGGCATTTGTGCGTAATACTGAAACTGTTGCGGGGCGGGCGGGCCCTGCATCTGGGGAGGAATGGGCGGCGGCGGGACTGCCATGTGGTAATGAGCCATCATCTGGTCCTGATCCTCTTTTTTCGGTATCTTCATATCCACGGAGAGAGAAGTGTCGGAGACCAGCTCCATCTGATCGGATAGATCGGACGATCTGCAAGCGCACATTTAGGTTCGTGATCCGATTGATTGGCTCACATCTTCTTTTTATCAACCATCTTCTTGAGGGCAGTCTTGAACGTCTCCATCATTTCGTTCTTCAGTTTTTTCGAGCAGTCCTCGAGAGCCTTGTCCAGCTCGCCGCCCAGCAGCTCCTCGACGACGTGCGCATTGTGTCCCACAGACAACGCCAACTGCTCGACCATCTCTTTCCGGACTGCCGTTCCGTTGTTATTCGGGGGAGGAGATGTGGACGGTCCAGGAGAGCCGGGTGGGGTCATCGGGCCTTTGCGAGGCCTCCGTTCCCCCTCCTCATTGCGCGGCTGCTCCTTCGGAGTCTTGGCATTCGTCGGCTCCTCTTCCTTCTTGGGATGATAAGCCTTGTACCAATCTTCGGACAACTTCTGTATCTCCGATTCGCTCATCTTCTCGTAGCCAAGGGTTTGACAGTTCTCCATCTTTCCGAGGAGCATTTTGTAGCCGAGCAGTCGATCGACCATGCTTTCCCGTCGTATGAACTGAACTTTCTTACAATTACTTTATTGCCTCGCTAGGCCCACTTACTTCATTTACAGGCGTATCATCATTCTTCAAGTTCTTCAGATTGTTCACCGTCAACTCGGCCCACTGTTCAGCACTAGTGACGGGATGGTCGGTCCTTTTCACGTCTTCGGCCGCCTTCTTCCGAGCCTGTTTCTCCCTCTGCTCCGCATCTATATCGTGCCATATCCTGTCGACGATGTCCGTCTCTTTCCTTGGCATCTTCGCGTGCATCGTCGGATGCGGCGGTTGTCGGGATCTCTTTCGGTGCGGTAGCATGTCTCCGGCCGGCGGAGGAGGAGGAGGGAGCACTTGCTTCGAGGCGTGCCCATTGACCCCAGAAGAACCCGACGTCGTTCTTCCCCGAGATCCACGTGGAGTGTCTTCTGGAGGCCCGCCGTGTCTTTTTTTTGAAGACGACGGCTCTTCCATTCTTCAACACAAGTATTTAATAGATTGTAAATAATCAGGAGGAATCGAAAGTAAATCATTTCGGCTGCAAACCGATCTGGGTGAAAACAAACATCATTAGAGGTGACATTTATTTTGAATAAAATCGAATTATAATTTAGCGGAAAGAACAGTTGTTCCCGTTCACGATCAGATGAGAGTAGTGGGACTGTTTATAGGATCCAATTCAAATTCAATCAAAAAAGAAACATAAAAATCGAATGGTACAGAAAGGCACAAATAAAGTTGAGATTCGGAGAATTTCCGCGGGGAAGTGATAGGAATTTGGCGCTTTTGCATTAGTAGAGAGTCAGTTTGCCTGGAGAGTCGCTCCAGTAGGTGCTCACGGCAGGATTCCGCCTTTGCGTAGGCGTTCGTTCGCCGCCGCCACGTAGTGGTTTCGGGCCTTCCTCTCTTTTTCTTTCACTGCGTTGTCGACTTTTAGCGCGTGCTGGACAAACTGTTGTATTTCGAGCTCAACTTCCTCGTTAGAACCATCCGTTTTCCGTCCGGCAGAGTTTCCGCGCTTTCCGCTCCCGTTTGTCTGACGAGGCTTCGCACGGGGACGGCGGGCAGACGGGGACACCTTCGCGGTGGCCTCGATGGTCGCGCTCGTGTTTGAGCCGACGTCTTCCGAAACAGATGGAGGAGCTTGAACGACGAAGTTTGGCGGACGTGTCATGACGACGAGCTCGGCTACTCTGTCGACAGGGGTATTGTTGCTGTCGACGAACGCGTCTGAAGCAAGTGAATTAGGTGAGAAGAGGGGTGGGGAAAATAATTACCCTCGAAGACTTTCAGCGCATTCGGACCTCCTATCGCATGCAGTTTCTGCTCTTCCTGAATAATGTTGTGCTCCATAAGTGCCACATCAGAAGTGAGAGCCTTGTGCTGAGTCACGATCTGCTTCGAGCCGGCCAGCAACTCAGTAACGTCAGTCACTTTGTGCATTCCCAGCTCGTCGAGTCTGCTCTTCAGCGTTCCTACCCCAGAAAAGAGAAGATCGTCGATTTGAACATTCGTTGAGATGATAGACTCGTTGAGTTCGTTGCGACGTGTCTGCTCGCATTCGATGTCCTGTCTCAGCTTTCCGATCAGCTCGGTGTCTCCTGCCTTTGCGCAGTGCATGAAGTTTCGGAATCCGATGTAGAAACCGACGACCATGTCGTACAGCGGATCGGTTGGCGGGATCATGAACGTGTGCCGGGTCTCCTGGGCATGCTCCGAAGGAGGGAGCATCATGGTCGGAGCCTGCTGGGCAGGTGGACCAATTATCTGAGTAGGTGGATAGACGGCGACTGGAGCTGGAAGGTGCTGCTGAGCCATTCCGACCTGTTGGGGAGCCGGCTGGTGAGGCGAGTGATTGAGCACCGTGTTGATATGAACCTGTGAATCGGGTCGTGCGCGCATTTTCGAGGATCGGTCACTTACAGCCTCCTGCATAGATCCGGCTCGGTTGGGAGTAGGGACCGTGTCTTTGTTGTTTTGCAGCGGGCCTACGGCCAGTTGAGCGGCTTGATGCATCAGCAACTCGATGTCGGGCTTTTCCTCTTCCTTCGGCTGCTTCTGCGTCGGAGGTGGTGCTGTCGGCTTCGGTTGAGAAGGGAGCGAGTGAGACGGACGATGCGCAGGAGTGGAGTCCGCGTTGACGTTGTTGTTCTTGTTTGCCTTTGGCTGCTGAAAAAAGTGACCGACGATGATTATATGTTATTTTGGAGTCTCCTTCCTTCGCGCACTCTCTCTCTCTCTCTTTCCGAATCAAGTCTCGTGAGAAGAGCGCGAGGCAAGAACAACAAAAGCGGAGAAAGAGCGAGAGAATAACAAAAACGAGGAGAGCCCCTCGGGAGATTGCTAATCAACGTTAATCAGGCGCTCCTCTCACTCTCACTAACCTTCGGCGTTTTTGGCGTCTTCTCTCCCAAGTTCTTCTTCTTCTTCGCCGACGATCCGGCAGGCGGCACCGGATCGTGAGCTGATTCCCGATGCTTCTTCGGCTTCTTCGTCGGCGGCGAGTACTCCGTGTCTGGCTCGTTCCACTTCGGAATTTGACTTGACGCGGCTTCCGTCTGAAATTACTAAGCGGTGAGTGTATTCTCGTTTTTCAAACTACGGGACACACAGAAAAAAAACACAGGACATTCGCTTTCTGGCCGGGAACCGCCTCGCTGTTGCATGCGCACCTTGTTAGAACTCACTTGGGCTTTCCACATCAAACGAGTAGTACGCCCGAAGAAGACGTCATCTTCGGACCCCTGGGGCTGTTGTGTGGGAGGAACAGAAGAGGAGCTATTCGATGTGGAGGGCATACTATCGGATGGAATAGTAGAAGTCGGCGGGGGAGAAGGTAGGGAAACGGAAGCTTCACGAGGCTTTTTGGTAGAGTGTTCCATCTGAAATCCGCTCGCGCGTTTTCAATCAATACTGCATACGGTTGTCTGGCCGTGCGCTCGTACTCCTCCGCACTCGCTCGCCTCACTCTTGTCGTCTGCCGTCTCTCTTCTGTCGCGTGTTCGACCACTCCCATTTTTCTTTCGTTTCTCATCTCTCCTCGGTTCTCTACACGCGTCGCGGTCGCAGCAGCAGCGGGGCGGCCCGAGGGAGAAGGGAGATGAGAGACGGGGTGTGTCTCTCCCTCACACACTGAGGAGACAACTCAACGACACGCACATAACAACGAAACACATTGAAAAAAGGCGATAGAATAGAAGAGAGGGAAGTCGATCTCTTTCGCTTATGCCAAATAACAAAAATTTGCACAACGAAATTTTCTCTATGTTTTATTACTCATCCAGATTAATAGTATTACAAGGCGAAAAAGTTAGTAATAGTCACAAAATTTAAAACGTAAAATTTTTCTTTCATTCGCCAAGCTGTGTTTTCGCTATTTTCGTTTCTCCACACCAATTTTTAGCTAGCAAGTGGCAGGATGACCCTGTTATTTGTTACCTAGTGGAAAGGAGAATGGCCTAGTTCGGTTGTGGGAAAGACGTTGTGAAATGAAAGGAGAGAGGGGATATGAGATGCTTCTATGTAGGTTGGGGATCGACAAAACCACAGCATGGTGAATTTCAGAACATGCATCCTTAGTTTTTCTCTCTTTTGGAAGGGAGGTAGCCGCTAATCATCACGACTGTATGCTTTTTTTCGTGAATGCACCTTGTTCCGATCACTGAAGTCGTTGGTCTTGCGCTTCTTGCCGTTATTGTCACGGTCGGGAGACGGAGGTTGAAGCTTCTTCCTTTGCTCGTCCTCGTAGTACTGGATCAGCTGTAAGGGCAGGATTCACGATAGGACTCGCTTTATTCGCAAACCTTGGAATGATTCATGGTAGTGAGCCAGAAAGTGACTTTGTTGGCGGTCCATGAGACTCCTGACTCAAGAGAAGTCAGCTTCCTAATGTCACTCATTGCGTTTATGTCGCTGGTGGATCTGTAGGTTATTTCGCGCTTGGAAGCACCGAAACTGAAAATCGAGAAGTGTAACGCGAAACGACGGCAAACTTTACTGACGGTTTGGTGGTGACGATGCGAATTCCGTGCTTCAGATCTTGAAGAAGCTCGATGGTTATTCTGTGTAGGAGGTCCGGTCCGAACGCGAAGTTGTTGATGAATATGACAGTTGCCTCCTCACAAATCAGCTTTTTGAACTTCGGATTCAGAAAGTCGCCCTGAATCAATTCGAACTTTCCGGTTCTCTTTCCGAAATGATTCATGATTCTGAAATAAGTTGTTTATTGGTTTCAATAGGTCATCGAAAACCTCTTGTAGTACTCTCCGAGTTCTGCAGCAGCTAGAGCTGGTGTCGACGAAAGTTCGATTCCGACAGACTTCTTGCACTGAGCGTATGCAGCGGCAAAGCAGACGAGCTGTCCGATGCCGCTACCCAGATCCACGAACACATCGTTACTACCGAGTCCAATTTCGTCTATGATGCTCGCCATTTGCTCTAGGTTCGTCTCTCCGTACGTCTCAGAGCTGAAGCTCTTGTAGTGGTTGTTCAGCTCGGATGGGCGAGGAACGGCGCACTCGTAGGCAAGCGTCACGATGTCGACCGAGACACGCTGGCTGCAATCCGGTGATCCCCAGTCGTGGAGAGTGTCCGTGTTGAATGATCCGCTCCACTGGAAAATATAATTCATCTGAACGAACTTTTCAATTTTTTGTCACAAGATTGACAGCGCAACGGGAACAAGATCCACGCTTTGTCGTCTTCTACCGGACAGAAAGAAAAAGAACAAGTTCGTCGACTCAAACACAGTGGAGGAAAAACCGTGGTTCCGTACAAGAGACACGAGCGATCGTTTGAGAAACCTACGTTTTTAGCGTACATCTTGGCAGCATTATTATATTTTCTGCAGTAGGACAAAATATCTTCGTCAGTAGGCTTCCCATCTGCCCATCCTTGGGGCAGCCCGACGAGAATCTGCTCCACCAGAGGGTTGTACACGCTGGAAGGTTTGAAAATGTTGAAACTGTGATGCCAATGAAATCTTGCCATCTAAGGATCTTGTAAGCCACTTGGTGCATGTGCGGCTCTTTTCGCGGAAGACGTAGGGTTGTACCCTTATAACAGATCGTACGTAGTTCTATGAACTCCCCTGGTGTGGAGTCAATGGACGAACTCCTCCGATCTTTACTTTGCAGCCTCTTGACAACGGGAGCGGGCTCCATCTTCTCTTCTTTCACAGGTGGTGTTGACTCTAAAACTAATTAGCTGAAAATTGAGGCGCCGGCGACAACAGTCGCAGAAAGTTACCTTCTCTCTCGCGCTGCCCCTCGACCTCCTCCTCCGTCATCGTTCTGAAAACCGATGATAGTCAATGACTGACGACTCGAAAAATATGCGATTTTCATCGTAAAGCGCAAGACAAAGCGAGTAGCGAAAGCGAGAGAATTAGAGATAGAGAAAAAGACGCGTTTGAAGGGCACGCAGTGTAAACTAGGCGATTTAAACGGGCAACACTGCTGATTCGCAGGAGAGAAAGGGAAAACAATGACATGAAGTGCGAGAGGAATCGATGAGACTGCGAGAATGAGACGAATGAAATCGCGGCGACTGAGGCGAGACCTTGGCTGGCGGGCGATTAGATTGGCGTATTGGCGCGCTCCGCGATCAATAGTCTGCATCAGCGCGCGTTTGCCGCCTCTGCACTTTTTCGTCGCAGTGTTCGCAGACTGTACACTTCTTTTTGACGAGCAAACTTGCGCGAAATTCGAAACAAACTGAACTTGTCACTCGATTTCAGCTGACTCCGACCGTTTTCAGACATGTCGATCTGCCTGGAAAATCTCAAAAAGTATAACGATGCGGTCAAAGCGAAAGGCGAAGACGACGAGGCCCCGGCACCCGTTCTTCTCGTAAGGCGCTATGAACGCGATTTGAATTCTGCAGAGTGGATTGGTTGTATTTTCAGATGAGTCAGTATCGTCTCCGAGTCATTCCGATCACCGATTTGCCGATAATCTCGAATTACTCGAACATCGCACAGCTCGGTTTGAATTCCGATGAAGTCCTCGTCATCGACTCTCCGGTCGAGCCGGAAAAGAAAGAGAAGCTGCTGAGAGTGAGAAATGAGGAAAGAATTGAGACCGGAAGCACTGAATCGATGGAGATTGAAGAGGAAGAAGAAGACAAGGAGAATACATCGGCGACGGGACCGTTGGTCACCTCCTTCCTCACTCTGGACAAACTTCAAAAACACTCGGGCACAGGTGGGGATTTACCAACAGAGAATAGATAGATGACCGACGGAATTGCAGAGAATGAAATGGAAATCGCCGGATTTGACTTTGAAGCGCCCAGTTTCGATGCGAATCCGATCGCCGAGGAAGACGGAATTTCTCTTCTCAGATAGTAAGACATCGTCTGCAATTACTTCTGTAGAGTGTTGCTTTTCAGTTTGCGTTTGAGCAGTTCCAACCACTTGTCGGACAGTCTCGCGAAGCTGCCCATCTGGATTTCGACTTCGTCTGCTTCTTTCCCGGCCACGTGTTGGCTCTCCTCGGGGCGCACTCAGAAGAGTGTGCAGTACTCGGCAGTCACTCGCGTGCTCGGATTCTTTGACGAACACAGCGAGAAGCTCGTCAATCAGTTGAATGAGGCGTGCGGAGGCGCCCAGGTCAACCGGTACAGAGCCATCTACGACGGCATCCGTCGAATCGCGACAGAGCAACGCGAGACGCCCGGCGAAGTCGTCGTGGATATGAGATGGAACACGAAGAACAGTCTGGTGCTTCTGGAGCAACCGGTGAACGCCGCCGAGTGCACCATCAAGATCGATCTGGGCTGGAAGGACAAGCGCTTTTTCATCGACGAATCTATCTTCGAGCAGCTCTTTTTTGTGCTCAATCTGGCCGATGTGCTCGCTAATCCAGAGAAGGAAGTGGTGTTTTCGTGCGAATACGAAAAGTTCGACGACCTCGTAAAGCAGATGAATGAGCTCATCGAGGCGAGCTCGAATGAGGAAAACGTGTTTACTTCGAATGATACGAGTGAGGAAGTGACCGACAAAGTGTGGAACATCGTGCGGAGATGCGGAGACGTGAAGCAGGCGACGCTCCTGTTCAAGAACTTCATGCAGGCGCTCACTTACGGGAAAATCAAGTCACACGTGCTCGAGAACAACAAGAGTTATCTTGCGGCCCTGATCCGTTCGTCGAAGACGTGCGACTTCAGAATGCCGATTCTGGAGAGACTGAGCACGATCCAGATGATGATGGAAATCGGCGTCGAGAGCCTCAGAAGCCGCATCATCAACAAGTTCGAGAGCACTCTGAAGTTCCCGGCGGACGAGCTGTCTCTGATTCTGAAGACGTGCGAGACTGATTTGATAAACGGAGAAGGATCCATGAACGCCAGCGTCATCTCTCTTCTTCCGATCGCGATGTCTCTGGCGACTGTGAACCAGATCTTCGGATTGCTCAACGACAAGGATCACGTGATCCTTCCAGATCTCGCCCGAAGAGTTCTGACCAAGTACACTGGCAGCATGGTCGAGAAGAGCAAACGCGGCGAGACGGAGACGAACTACACGTTCGAGACGACTCTCCCGCTGCTCCGCATCAGCAAGGAGAAGTTCATGAACAAGAGACCACGCATCTGGTCGTGCGAGAACTCGAAGACGGTTGGAGCCAACGTGCAGTGCCGAATGATGACTGTCCTCGAGCTGGAGTCGTCCCTGGAGCACGTTGCTCGTGCTGTCAACGCGATTCGCCCGATGCGTGACGGACAGGACGAAGAGACGTCTCACGAGACGAATGCTGATTACACCGTCTCGCACACCGTCTTCTCGTACCTCCCGAAAATGTGAAAGATCTCCTTATTCTTCCCCATTAATTCCAAGTTTTATCCGGTCTCATACTTGAATTATCATTCCCCGATTCTATTTGTTTTCCTGTGAATAACAGCCTACGACCGTGAATAAACGTTGCGTGCGCGCCTTCGCATCCCGCTGATATAAACGCTCTCCTGTCCGAGGGCAGAACTGCTGTCGTGACGCAGCCGGTTGACTGTTTGCGCGGCAGGCGAGAGTTCGCTGGTTCGACTCCACCTGTCAGAAAAAGAAAGCGATGACGATCGATATATCTGCTCTAATGAGTCTGAATTCCCCTGTTGAGATCTTATCTGAGCTCACTTCTCCTTTTCACCCTCGTTTCGGCGTCTCCTTCGCCCCGGCGCTCATTCATAATTCATGGGCGGTTCCGGCACGATCATTGTGGCTCTCGAGGCGTCAGAGCGAGTGTCTGTCACCAATACATCACCGACTTCTTCTTCCCCTTTGTTTTCGATTTCGACTTGTTTCGGGAAGAAGAAGAAGAAGAAGTAGTCGTTGCGAGGGAAGGAGAATTATGGGAATAATAAGTTTCGCACGGCTATCTGATGTTGCTCCGTGGCTCCGTGAGAGGCCCCTCGCCGTCTTCCGCTTCTCGGAGCTGCCTCGATTTGTTGTCGATTTGCATATATATATAACTGCTCCGTGAGCTCCATGTGGGCTCCGCGAGCCGCACATTCTCTGACTCGTTGACCTACTTTCTCTTTTCATCTCACTCTCTTGAGGAAAAAATAAATATTTGAGAAAACGAAGGTTGAGCAAGTTTCGAATTTCCTTTTATTCGGGTTCACTTGGTCTCTCTTTCCGAAAAGTGCAAGAATATTCTTTCGTTCGGAACGTGCGCTCCACTGAGAACGCGGGACATACCTAACGTGACACACATGTCACACATTCAAAAACGAACACAAAAGTGGCCCAAATGGGGGCTGTTTTGCAGTGCCAAAACACTTGTGTGAAAATAAGAGAGAATTCTTGTTATTTTCTTCCCGATTCCCACCTTCTTTTTGCTTCCTCCCGCCCGTTTTCTCGACGCCGCCGCCAAAATGTGTCTCCTGGGAGCCGCTGACTCCGCCCCCTTTTCTGTCGTTTTATTGCAGTTGTTTTGTGCTCGTACGAGTGGCTCGGCGAGCCCTCCTCCTCTGGTTTCGCACATTCCCGAGCACCCAATTAGTCTCATTTGGAGCCGCCCAAGCACGGGCTCCGCGAGCAGCAACTGTGTGCCCTCGGGCGGAGCCAAGCGCATTCTAATCGCTCGCTTCCTTCCTGGAGAGCCCGCTCTTTCTTTTCTCTTTTCCCCCCTTCTTTAGAAACAATTTGTATTTTCTGGGTTTTTCCATCAATCTTCCTTCCTCTTCCGAATATCTTCTTCTTCTGAATATCCAGATGATGTCGAGAAGATTCCCGCGCAGTGTGTCGGCCTACGAAAACGCCGTCAGTTGCTGCGACGACGAGTGGGACGCAGATGACGTCAGCGACATTCCGACGTCTTCGGCCAGCTTCTGCGAGAGCATCGGAGAGGAAGAAGACGTCGAGAAACAGACGTTGGAGGTGAGTGTGACACTTCAATTACGAAACGAGCGGGAATGTCCGATTCAGCGGCGGAATTAAAATGTCAGTCGGGGGCGAAGAAGAAAAATGAGAAGAAAACGAAGAGCGCGCGCTCGCCCAAGAAAAGGCTTTTTGTGTTTTCGCTGGAAAATATAAGGGAACGCGACGAAGAAGAAGGCGTGTTTTGAGCCGAACGGGAAACGCGCTCCACTGAAAACAACTGGAAATGTCTGAAATCAGCGCCTCGCAACTGTGTATCCCCATTTGCACATGTCAAGTCGCTACGCAGCGAATCTCTGATATTACGGCGGCAATTCGAATCGTTTCAGATCAATGTCCCGCGTGACATGTCACACGCGAACGGAATGGCGTTCCGGATGGTCGGCAGCAGAAGTCGTGGCGTCTTCATCGACCACGTGCAACCGGACTCGCCCCAAGTGAGTTGTCCCACGGGACACTGAGACCTTCCCTTTTCTCCCCCTCTTTTGTCCTACTTTATTGCGCGCCTTTCTGCCCCGAAAGCGGGTCTCGGAGCAGTAATTTCGGAGGGGAAACGAAGGGAAAAAGAAGGACGACGCGCATAATTAGCCCGAAACGACCTCGTTTTTCTTGCATTGAACCCGCCCGAAAAGAGCTCTCATAACCTTTCAGGCCGGGTTGCTCCGCGAAGGGGACCGTCTGCTGCGATGCAACAAGATCTCGTTGCGAGCAGTGTCCGTCGACCAGGCGGCGAGCATCTTCCGATTCTGGATGAGCCGCACCGACGCTCTGATGCTTCTGGTCGAGCGGAGAGCCGACGGAGAGAGTGTGATGCTCAAGAGACGCAGACAGGCGAGACTCTCGATGTGCAACGAGCAGCGGGAGATGTCCCAGCGCGTCACGTCCGGAAGAGCCACTCTCCGCCTCACGTCGTCCAAGTCGGCAGAAGTTTTCCGATCTTCCGACCTCTCCACGTCTTCCTCGTTCCTCCGCAAGTCTCCAAAGTACGAGTCGTTCGACACTTGCTCCAACTCGCAATCTGTCTGTCCGCACTGCAATTCGCACACCAAAATGGCAAGAGATCGCTTTCGAAATTTGCGAATATTCCTCGTGTTTCAGCTTTATCTGCATCAGTTTTCTCACGGATTCGTCAACAACGCCTTCCGATTTCTGACGGTTTCTCGTTCCAACTACTCGCTCCTCTAGCAATGTTTCCATTTCGAGCGCTTTCTCAATAAAGCTGATTTTGCTTTGAAATTTCAAAGACTACGGTATCTCACGATTTCAAAGATCATTGTCCGGTCCTGACTTTCCAAAGAGTGCCCATAGACTCGGTTTCACAGGTGCTTGCGAATTGAATGACCGAACTGTTAACTCGTTTGTAGTTATAGAGCATTTTCTTTCCTTCCACCCTCGATTCCCAGCTGACACTGCACCCAAGTATTTTTTCGGCAGCCAACTCCTAGGACAAATTCTGAGGAAAAGAAAGCGTGCTAATCGATGGCTGGACGCTCCAAGTAAAGGATGCCGATCATAAAAGATCAAGACCGGGCAATCCGGGCATCAGATGGGTGGCACCTCAATAATCGCGACAGAACTCTTTTCTGCGATGGCGAGAGCGCGAGACGAGGGAGTAGGCGAGAGACGCAGTCGGCTGAAGAGACGGTAGAGAAAAAGGGGAAATCGCTGGCGCATTTCTCGTGCGGGAGACTGTGCACGTCTGGTCAATAAATTTCCAAAAATTGACTGAAATTTGAATTCGCTGAGTTGAACAAGCTTCTTTGTTTGATTGCATCGAATCTCTTCGTTTCACCTTTAAAAACTTTATCTAATTTCAGTCAGAATGAATTCACCGACAAACTGTCAATTACTCTTCGAAAGTCAGTGCTCCGTGTTCAACGGACGCCTGTGCCCTCTCTGCATCACGGCCAGTGTACATTCCCCCGAAGCCGTTAAGGTAAGCCTTTCCCAATATCATTCGAAACGAAATCAGGATTCCAGATTAGAGTGACGTCATCCTCGGACGCTTCGATTCTGCTGGACAGAATACTGGAAACGCGGGACTTCACTAAGCTCGCAGAAGTGCTTCGAGGGATCTCCGCAGCCCGTTCCAAAGATCCCACGATCCTTGGGCCTCGAGTGGAAGCAGCTTCCGAAGAAGCTGTCGAGTTTCCGTTTCGATTGATCGTCGACCCTGCCGATGAAGTGAGCCGGAGCACGATCGGCTGCATCTCAGTACCTCTTGCAGTAGCATCAGCTCAGGAGAGGAGTGAGCACGTGCTCTATCTGTACGCCAAAGTCAAGGTAATCGATAGTTTATCTTATCGGTTTCATCGCTTCCTTCAGTCACAACTTCAAGCACAAACAGCTAAAAACGAGGAATTGACGAAACAGTTGCAGCAGTCGAATGTCGATAACCATTCGGTAAGATTAATTTAAAGGATTTGTTCGTTCAACAAAGTTTCCAGTTAAAACTGCGATGCGAGTTCCAAGAAAAGGAAATTTCCCTACTTCGGATGCTAGTTCAAACTTCCCCGAATCGGAAAAGAAGTCAACTAGATCTGATGGAAACGCCCGCGAAGAAAAGAAGATGTGGCTGTGAAGACGACGGAGAATCTTGTGGATCGGAATGCGACGGCGAGGAGATGGAGGAAGAGGAGGACGATGCAGAGAGCATCCGCATGTTTCGGGCGGCCACCGCAAAACTGCAAAGATCAGAAGAGCAAAACGGTGAGAGAATTGAAAATTTGAAGCACAAACTGATGAATAGAAAGGTTTCAGGCGAGGTGTCGACGGGAAGCGAGGAAAAAGAGGCGTCAGAGCTGATGAAGCAGCTCGAGAAGATCTCCAGCGTCATTGTCAAGACGCCTTCAACCACTGGACTGCAGATCAAGGTCGAAGAAGGACAAGATCAACCGAGCCCTTTGATGCTTCCTGGAACGTCATCCTCTTCTGAAGATCAGCAAAATGTGAAGCAGAAAGTGGTGGGCGTTGTGCAGTACGTGATATGTCAACTGTGTCCGGAGGAGGAGCAGAAGTCGATGGATCTGTCAAACCAGAAAGATATGGAGGAGCATTTCCTCGACAAGCACGTCGACAAGGAGAAGAAGCAGTGCGAGGCGTGCCCGTCGGACCAGTTCCAGCCGCACAACATCGGACAGCACTACAGACTTCACACGAATAGTGTGTATGCGTGCGAGCACTGCGGGAAGAGAGGCCGAAGGAACTACCTGATGTCTCACATCCGGACGCACACGGGAGAACGACCTTTCCGGGTGAGCCTACGAGCCAATCCGCAACTAATAGTCCCCGTCTTCTTTTCTTGTCGGCTATCGAGTGACAAAGTGTCGTATTTCAGTGCGACACGTGTTCGAAGAGTTTCTCGGACTCGTCCACACTGCGAAGGCATCGGCTTGTGCACACCGGAGAGAAGAAGTACCAGTGTCCGGTGTGCGGAAGGGCCATCGCGCGGAAGGACAACGTCAAAGTGCACATCCGGAGCCACGGAATACACATCTGAGCCGAAGGTTCCTTTTTATTGCACGGTTTCTGTGATAAACTCATCTTTCTCTCTCTCACTGTGTTTCGTTAAATTTCTGTGGTCTTCACTGCACCTACTTACATATTTCGATTCGTTCTGTTCCATTCATATTTTAGTGCTCACTGGAGCATTTCAGATGACGACGCATAATGGCGGATCGAAGAACCTGTCGGAGACGTTGGACGAGATTCTGAAGCTGCAGGAAGATTTGCAGAGTCGGATGGGCGAGTCGAATCAGAATCTGGAGACCAACTTTGAAAATATCAAAGATTTTGTAAGTGGGAGAGAAGAAACAATCCGAGAATTTGCCTCATCTTCTATCAGGAGGCCCTAGCACTTCTAGAAGTTTCTAGTGGAATCTCATTATTCTGCAGTATCCGAGAGGCCAATTCTTAGATTCTTGACCGCGCAATTATGCGCCAGAGCCCCCTCCGCTTCCCCTCTCATAATAGATATGCAAATCGGATTGCATCCCCCGACGCGCACTCATCAGAATTCTCTATCAGTCGCCGTCGTGCCCTCTTCCACGCCTTTCCTTTCTTCTTTGGTGTTCTCACACAAAAAGTCACGACGTCGTCGTCGCTTCTGATTGAATTGCGACGGCGAGTTTCCGTCTGAATCGTGCCGCTTCTCCGCTCCCATTTTCAGCGTTTTCTCTCCTCGTTTTCGCATTCTGGAGGCTCTTTGTGGCCGCCTTCCCAACACACAATCATATCCGATTTCTGTTCTCTCCGCCCGTAATTGTTTGTTCATCTTAATCCGAATCTGCGTTCACGTGCTCCAGATGAGTTCCTCGCGATTCGCCGTCGAGAATAGAATACGGGTGTCATGTTTCTTCTGAAGTGACTCCGAGAAGAAGACTCTTCAAGACGGGACGTCATTCTGAATGTCATCGTCAGCCGCTTCTTCTGTGTGAAATCGCGCTTTTCGGACTCATTTCTCATGTAAATTGGTCAGTTTCTGAGTCACGGCTTGCAAAACAATCTGTCTGCACACCTTTCCTTAATTTTAAGTTAGTAGCTTCTCACTGAATGGCTCAAAAGTTCCAGTCAGAGCCCATCTCATGGATCTCTGCTCACCTGCCCGCCCACTCGTTTCTTTCTTTTTGCTCACCAGGAAGTTGTGTATTCTATCCTCTCCGTCACGAATCGCCAGTATTCGAATTACACTCTCTCGACATCCGTAACATCTGTTGTTCGCAGCCATTTCCATGCATATTCACTCTTCTGGTTCCGAATTCCGTGATATTCTGCTCTCGTCGTTCGTTCATCCGTCCGCAGCTGTCATTCGGGAGCACTCTTGTGTTTATCCATTACTCACTGTTTATACTCCCGTGAACCCCCGCGCGAGCGCAAGAGTGCGCGAGACAATCCTGTCAAAAAAGAACGAAGCCGAACTTTGCTGCTCTTTGCAGGTGTCGCGAGCTCATGCGTTCCTTCCGATTCTGAAGCAGATTTCGAAGGATATGGTCGAGATTTGCGAGCGGACTCAGGCACTCAAGAAGCGAACCGGACGTCTCGAGCAAGCCATTTCAGAGTGAGTCTGCTCTCTTTTCCAAATGGCTCCGAATCTCGAAATTTCCATCTAAAAGCGTGTTTTTCTGCTTGAGGGAGCCTTGAATTAAGTGAAGCGCACTGTTGGAACAACCAGAAAAGGCCATGTTTACTATTTCCTCCGCTCGTAAACATTGCCTCCAGTTCCTCGTTTTTGGTGACGTGGCAGAGCTCGGAGCTCTGCCGCATGTGTTGAATGTCTCTCACCTAGCAACAATTCGACTGGTTTTATGTGAAAACGACGAAACCTTCGAGCCGCCAGGCTTCATTTCTGCACGGCTCTCGGTCTCCGATTCGAGCCGAGAAGTCCATTTGATCACATAAATCTTCTCCGGGAGGCACTCATCTCAGAGAAGCCGGGGAGAAGAACACGATGATAATGGGATATCGGCGAGTCGATAAATCAGATATCGACTCGTGTTTCTTCCCATTTTTTGTGCCCCTACTCTCTGGCGCGACAGCTGACTCCCTCGGCTCTTTCCACGGACTCCTGGTCGACGAGGCGACACATTTCCAGTGGATCTCTCTGGAAGCGTCCGTCTCCGCCCATTTTCATCGCTGTCAGTTGACAAACAAACAGTTTCTGCAGCCGAAAGGGGCGTGTCTCGAACTCTATTTCATCAGACTTCACCTCGTCCTTTTCCTATTCTTTCTCTATCGAGCCACCTCATCTCTACTTCCGCATGCTTCTCCTTTGTTTCAGCAGGAAAAAAAGAAAAAAGCTGCGCAGAAGAAGGAGGGAAAAGGGAAGAGGAACCTATAATTCAGAATGCGAGGACGCTTCCGACGCGGATTTATTAGTTTTTGAAACGGGACCCGCCAATTACTCTCCGCAGTTGTTTACCGGTCGGATTCCCTCTCTCCTTTCCTCTTCTTCTTCTTTGTTTTTGGAAAGAAATTGGAAAGAATCCTGCTCGTGAACCTCAAATCCAAAACCGCCCGCCCGTTATCTAGATGTGTGTTTCTCCTTCTCTTTTTTGTGTCGTCGTTATCTTTTCGAAATGGGTGCCCCCGAATGCGTCTCGCTCTTTCTTTTTCCAATTATTCCAACGGTCTGGCTCGTTTCGGGCGCCCGAAATCCCAACAAAAACAACCTGGAGGGGGGAAGAGAAGTCCGCCCCTCTCCCCGCAATTGTTTCCCTTCTCGCCCACCTTCTGGATCCGCTTTAACGGCGTGTTTTACGAAGTGCGCACAACGGCAACTAATAATACGTCTTCTCTTCCCGGGTGAACCCCCGAAGACGTGCCCCTCCAGAAGTCGTTAGGCATAATAATGGGGCTTCGGCAAGCGAGATGCGTCTTCCTGCTTCTCACCCCCTCCTTTTGTTTCGTTCCGCCACCCCCGGGCACTCCTAATGCTATTACCCTTAGTTGTTTTCTGCGCCTGCACGACACGAAAAAGTTTGCCCAGAAGACCGGGCGCCGTTACGAGAAACAGTTATTTAAAAGTGTCAGGAACGCAACGAATTCTTCCACTTCCACGACGTCTTGAAACAGGACTAGCTCTATGAATCTCGTGCTATTTCCATGCTTCCAAACCACGGATTTACACGTTCATCGCCGAACGAACTCTGATTCTCAAAGGTCCGTTCGTGTCTGCCTGCAATTCCCCACTGTCATGCGGCAATGGATTAGTCTATTGATAACTCTGTGGGAAAACTGCCGCCACCTCCGCCTTCTTTCACTACTTCTTCTCCCGGAAAACCAATTCCGACGGCTGAAGTAATAAGTAAACACAGATATCAATCGTTTTTTCTCTCTCCGGAAACTAATATCGAGATGGGTCCCCGCACTCCAATATATAAACCCAAGAAGCAGCGAAATTAAGCTGTTGCTCTTTCCCCTTGCTCTTGCACCGGCTCGCTCACTCTCTTCTCATTGTTTATTTTATCCGAAATTGAACCCGATTGACGGAAATCGGGATTTGTCGCCCGCCTTGCGTGCTGCTGACCTTTCTGCCCAGTGCTTTCGCTCTCTAACCCTCCATTTTCACTCCATTTCCATGTCAATTGCCAAGATTAACTCCGATCCTTGCCTCTCCACTATACTCGCCCAAAAATGAAGTTCCGTGCCATTTTCTGGCCCTTCCATTACCCAGAAACGGTCATAAATCTCTGTCCGCCCATCCGGAACCACGTCATCCATTCGTCTTTTTCAGCACGACACACGAGGAGACCCGCCAGTGAGAACTCCGATTGACTCCCCGCTCTCTTCGCCCATTCCTCTCGAAACCGACGTCTCCCTCCCGTATACCTGCAATTATTGTGAAGCGGCGTGAAATGGCCCACCGACTGCCCGTCATCCCGATGCGGCTCATCATCTTCTCCATCCTCTTCTCTTCCGCCGTGCTCTTCTCCGTGACGGAGGCGACTCGAAAAGGACCGGTCATGTGTCTGCATTGTGGTGGCGACAAGTACGAGGGAAGTGTCAGGTAGGTCCCGGATGTCGTTGTGAGCGCACACTGCTTTCTTCCAGATTGTCTCGCGACACGTGCTGCAGAGCGACTCCGATCATGTGTCTGCAGGGTCAAGTTTGTCTGCGAGCGCTCGTCTACTCGCCCTACGGCAACTTTTTCCTCTCCGGCTGCCACCCGGAAGAGGACCATCTCTCCGGATGCGACTTTCACTCGCTGCCCCACAACTCCTCGGTTCATCGGTGTGTCTGCAAGGACTCCGAGTGTCAGAACAGCTTCCCCGGAGACTGTCCGATCAAGGGCATCACTGATACTACAGTAATCCCTGCCCTGCTCTCTTCATTATATTCCATTTCTTCTTCCAGAAGTCGTTCATCACTACCAGCACGCTGCCTCCGCACTCCTCGACGCCTCCCTCCCTGCTCGCTCGCAACCGGACCCGCAGCAACTCTGCTCGCAACCGTCACCATCACAACCATTCCATGACGAGCGCTTCCGTCGCCTTCTCCTCACTTCTCGCCGCCTTCATTGCTGCCGTTACAGTTCTCTGATCTCCTCTGCCGCCCAAACAAACATATTGTTTCTCTGATCAGTGCCGCCATCGAAATGATGACAATATGCGTCTCTTCCGTTCTCTTTCCCCCCTCCATTCCGATCAATTGTATTGTTTCCACCCCTGACTTTCGGTAGTTTCTTATCACGTTCTCCCTAAACAACGAGACTCAGACACACTGTTTTCTTCTGTGCCACTCAATGCACTTTCCCCGTAACGAGTTGTCTCTTATCAGTCGTCCCCCTCTCTCCTTTTCCATTGCCCCGTTTCCTTGAGTTATGCTACGTGTACCGGATGCTTTACTTTATCACTTTCTCATGAAAACTTCTGCGCGACTCCTTCTTCTTGTCGCCCCTCCTTCAGTGGATTCCATCTGTAGTACCTTCTGAAGTGCGATGTGCTTTGCACGCACTCGCAAAGAAATAGGAGTCGCTTTGCATAATCGGACAGGAAGAACGAATGTGGGGGGATTAAAAGAGCCCCGCTTCCGCCCCTCCTCTCGCTCGCCACAAACATTACTTTTCTCAGAGAAAAATGGAATTCGTTTTGATTTCTGCTTCTTTTGAGAGAATGATAATAACGGCGAAAAGGTGATAAAGAAAAGAGAAATCGAACTATTTATCAAATGTGCGCCTTTTCTCGCCCAAATTGGATCATTTTTTCGTCTTTTTCTCTCGATTTCAAATCGAAACTTTTCGCTTTTCTCTCGATGGTTTCCGAGAAATTGGCTGTCATTTCCATTTCTTTTTCCAACTTTCCGCGAGTTTATTCTAGAAGTAATGGGCTAATCTCTAGTCTGAAGTTGCAATAGTTCATTAGAAATACAACGTTTTTACTCTCAAACTTTACTGGAATTTTTTTAATTCTTCACGTTTTGCTATTATGACGCGGCATGACGTGGTTTTGTGAAAATAGAAATTGAAAAACGTGAATCTTTCATTCGAAATGTCCCTTTTTGGCGTCGTTCGAGCCTTCAGAAGCACTTTCCAGCGGGATCTTCTGAAGGTGAATTCCGAATTGTGATGGCTTGATATGCAGAAAATGCGTCTTTTCTGCGGGCTACGTGAAATTCTGAATGCTTCCCCAAGACTCAAACATCTCCGCTTCGCCGTAGAAACAAAAAGAGACGCAAAGTGTAAAGAGAAAAAGGAGCTCGTTGGAGCAAGATTGCACAACGCGTGCTCTTTTTCCCTCTCGAGCAGGCCTCTCTAATCCTCCTCATTCAACTGCTGCTCTTCTCCAGATGAGCTCCGAGCTGGTTTCCGAGTTGGAACGCGAGCGAGACCGTCGTGTCCTCTCGATTCAAAGCCACGTCGTCCATGGATACGCCGGCAACAAGGCTTCCGTTTTCCCGCTTCAGGTACGTTTTCCAGCCGCTTTCCGTCAATTTTCGATTAATTTTTCCAGCTGCACGGTTTCGAAGTCGACTTCATCAACAGCGTGCAATTCTCGAACCACGCGGGTAACATCGAATATTTGACGCTTCCAACAAGTAACTTTGGGCACCTTTCTGGAAAAATCGCACACGAAATGATAATAATACTAGCATTCTCATGATTTCTCTTGTTTTTTGACATGCTTATCAGTTGAAAACAAGAAAGTATAACGAGGAAAAATGGCTAACTTCGAGACGGTTTGCAGGATACGAGCACGTGAAAGGACAGAAATTGACGGAAAAGGAGCTCGAGGAGCTGTACGAGGGGCTCACTTTGAACAACATCAACAACTACACGCACGTGCTCACCGGCTACTGCGGCAACGTGACGTTCCTCCAGAAGATAGCCGACGTCGTCAAAGATCTGAAAAAGAAGGACCCGAAGACGACCTTTGTGTGTGATCCTGTGATGGGAGACAATGGACGATACGTAAGCACACTTGGTTTCAAGGCTTTCAGAAGACGTGACCAGTTTCAGTACACTCCGAAAGAGCTGATGCCCGTCTATCGCGATCTGATCATCCCTCTCGCCGACGTGCTCACTCCGAACGCCTTCGAGCTAGGAGAACTGACGGGATCGCCGATAGAGACTGAAGAGGACTGTCTGCGAGCCGTCGACGTGCTCCACGCGAAAGGAGTCCGAACGATAGTGGTGACTAGCGGAGTGACGGGTGCACAGACGAACGAGAGCCTCCGGTGTTACGCGAGTGTCCGAGGTGGCGCCACCTATCGGTTCACATTCCCGAGACTCGCCGGACAATTCGTCGGAACAGGTGCGTCCACTCCCGATCCACCCCGATATCGCGTTCTCTGCAGGTGACGTGTTCGCTTCTCTCCTCGTCGTCCGCCTCGACGAGCTGAACGGAGACGTGTCGGAAGCGGTGAAGAAGGTGCTCGCCTCGATGCAGTGCCTGATCCGTCGCACCTCGGACTTTGCCCAGTCGCAAGTGGACACGAACTCGCGAGCCATGTGCGAGCTGCGTCTCATCCAGTCGCGTAAAGACCTTCTCTGGCCGCCGAGCTTCGATCACATCCTCGTGGAGCAAGTCGGAAAGAAGTGAACGAGCGGCACTCCGAGAACATTCCTCTGTTGAGCTTGTGCATAATGTCGAATCTGTGATTGATAGCGCTTTTTTCTGGAGTCGATTGAGTATACTCGTGTCCGTTTTATTTATTTTACTAGAATGAAAATTGAGATTCCGAGTTTCAGATGAGATCCAAATGTTTATTCGTTTTGCAGAAGACGTCACGTGGGGGGAGAATTAGAGAGTTTCAGAAGATTCAAAACACGAAACTCGGCGAGTTTTTCTGGTTGGTTTTTGTATTTCATGGCTAGTTTTTCGTATCATTTTGCGATGAGAATCGTCGGGAAGAGAGGGGAAAAACGGGGAAAACGGGGGGAGATATCAGTCGCCTAGGGTGCGTTTCCAATGTGGAACTACTCGATTCAATCCGTATCATTGCGATATCACGGGCGGTGGAAAAGACGGAGATTTCAGGAGGACTGGGCAATGTCCGGCGTGCTGCGAGTCATCGAAGTGAAGCGGAACGCGCGGACGACGTTCCGCAAACGACGCCGCGCGGCAGCTGCGGAAGACCGCGCGGCACTGCGGATGTCGACGCGTTCGCGGGAAGGAGAGCGCGCGTCGACCGATTTGGAGGCGTTGGAACCTGAACTCGGAAGATGCATCGAGAGTTCAGAAGACGTGGGGTTACCTTGAAGAGAAGCCATTGTCGGCGTCTTTTTGGACGACGAAGAGGGTCCGGAAGTGCTCGGGAGAGCCATCGTATCGGCTCTTCCTCTCGCGGTTTCCGGCTGAGAGACCGTTCCGAAAGTGAGCTCGTCCGAGCAGAATTCGGACTCTCTGCCCGAATCCGCCAGATTGAACTCGGTCTTTCGGACCGGGGCGGGTGTAGTAGAGGCGGACTTGGTGCCAGACGGCACCGACGTTCCGAGGGTCGAAGGATCCTGACTCGGACCGGCGCCGTCCTGCGAGTCGGCGGGGAAGAAGTGCTGCGGCTCCTGACGGTTCGGGCTCGTCTGCGTTTTCGTCAACGAGAACGGCCAGGATCCGCTCCGTTGGGACTGCACTTTGACTTTTCCGTTCGTGGTGAGCTCTCTGGCGAGCGGACTTTGTCTTCCGATGTGCGAGTGATCCGAGTGACGGTGATGACGTGGCGAGTCCTCTTCCAGTGTGGCCGGGAACGGAGAAAGAAGCGCTCCCGGGTGTGATTCGTGACTGTCCATCTTGGAGAGGTGGTTCAGAATTCGGTCAAGACGGTCGGGCTCCGTCTCTCGGAGCTTCGTGTAGATCTTGCACTGCAGCTCCTTCGGAATCTTGAAGATCTCCTCGACGTTGCTGATCATCGTCTCGACGATCGTCACTTGCAACTCGTTCTCCGCCAACGTCTCCTGCAGCTTGTCGTGATCTACGCGCAGAATCGAGGGCGCGAAGATCGTCGCCAGGTTGCGAGCGTCCATTTTGTTGCCGGACAGCTGAAACATCGGATTGAGAAGAAGCACAAACTCCGTTTCCACTCGCCTTCTCTCCAGCTGCATCGGTCCGATCCTGCGAGTGACACGACACTTCGTGCAGGAATTTGAGCAGCACGAACAGAGTGTCCAGGTTGGGCGAGACGAGCAGAGCGAACAAAAGACGGATCGCCTCGATGCGCTCCTCGATGTTGAACTCTGAAAGGAGGTGTCCTGTGACTGACAGAGAGAGGCGACTCACTGGCTGCTCCGATGTAGGCCGAGTAGTGTTCGGCGGGAAGGAGGCTCTGCGGAAGATCACGAAAGTACTCCTTCAGAAGCGTCGCCACGTCGTGCGCCGTCGTGTTCTCCACCATGTTGTCGTTGATCACCGCGCCTCCGCCCACTTTCTCGAGTGCGTTCCTCAGCTGACGGCACCTCTTCGTGTTTCCTGCCACTCGGAACAGTCCCACTTGTGTCAGTCCGTACGTCATCAGGTACTGCGTGCAGTTCTCGACAATCTTCGGCACTTGCAACGCGTGCGGATCCACGTCATCTATGTTGGCGTCGAGAGAACACGAGAAGGAGGCGGAGGCAGGACGCTGCTTCTTCAGAAAACGACCGGTGACTTGTTGCGGCTCCACTGGCTCGGCAGTCAGCAAATTGTTCGAAGAGGGCATGATGGAGCACGTGGGAGGGGCGGAGCCGACGAGCGGCGACGGGGAAGACGGGTTGGAGGTGGAGGAAGGGTAGAGGTTCTGTGTGGACGGGTACAGCCACTTGCGGTCCTCCGGCAGCGCTTGGCTCACGATCTCCGGCTCCGATTTGGTCGGTTTCGCTTTGGATCTGAAGGAGAAGGAAGGAGTTGGAGTGGAAGGAGAGAGAGAGAGACTCACTTGTTGAGCATGCAGACGGTCGAGTCGTCGAGGGACCTGCACCTGCTCTCCTGGTCGAGCCGCTTTTCGTTCATCATGCACATCGCCAACGACACTCCGAACACGCGCTTCTCCTCCGGCATCGGAGTCCCCGAGGCGCGTCTCTGCACGTCGGCCACCGTCGGCGTTCGGTTGCTCTTCACGAGTTTCTGGCGTTTTTGACGGAGAGCTGACAATGGATCTAGAATGTGACGGGTGCTCGCTGGCACCTCGCGACTCTTCCCTACCTTTCGGCTTTCCGAGACTCACGCCCGGCAGCATCTTGGCGAGTCGTTGCGCGGCGAGCAACTGCAGAGCCGACCGTTCGATTTCCGAGAGATTCTCGAGCCGTGCTCCGCGCAGCACCACTTCTGCTCCGTCCACAGAACGCCACGTCATGCTGTCCTGAAATGAGCGCTCTTTGGAATGCGTCTGCGCGAAATGCTCGCAAGCATACCAATGACTTCCACGCGGAATCTGTCGAAGAAGACGTCGAGCTCGCGTGCGAGTACGCATATTTGGGCTTCAATTTCCAGAGCAACTTCTGCGAAGAGTACTTCCATCCTTCGGAATGCGAGCTGAAAGACTGGCGATGAATCAGAAGAGTTGCAGCTGTTCGCGAGCACAAAACACTCTCGGAATGCACCTGTCACGCGACAAAACAACACGCTGACTAATCGGACAGGCATCTGAAGACGTTGTGCAGACATTCAGAAGACGTGAGCTCACGATGAGCAGACGTCAAAAAGGGGGCCAAATCTCGGAAAGCCCAACGAATCCCCGAATGTGCAATCACAGATTATCCCCCCGTCCGCCCTCCTTTCCGTCCCGAACACCTCGAAAACTGTCAGTGTCTCTGTCTTTGTTTTTCGAGTCGAAAACAGTCTCCGGAAGTGTCCCGCGGGAGCTAATCAGCCGCTTGTTTTCGGCGAGAATGAAGCGGTGGAAGGGCACGTTATGGCGGGGGCGACGCCTCCTCAGGGGCTTCCCTACCTGCTCGCCGACAACGGCACGTTCGGAGAAACGGGCGCCGTCATCGAGTAGTTGTGACGGTGGTGTTGCTGCGACTGATGGTGCTGATGGTGGGGATCGGCTCCGGCGCCGTGCGCGCTCGTCCCGGCCACGTCTAGCGTGTCATGCGAATCGGTGAAATCCGACGAATCACGCGAATCACGAAGGCGGCCCTGAAACGGAACGTTGAGATGGAGTGAGAAGAGGAATGGGGGAAGAGGAAGCAATGAGGATACCTTCTTCTTTCGGAACAGAAACATCTTCATGTGTTGAATGTTTGAGTGTGGGGGGACAGAGCGAGAGAGAGACTGGGACGGGTCTCCTCTCCTCAATCAGGCGAGAATGGGAGTAATTAGACTACTAGTCGACGGCTGGGGAGAAGACAGCTGCCAGTGATATCACCGGGGGCTACAGAGAAGAAGAAGAAAGGAAGGGGCGGGTCGAAACGGAGGCTTCGGACGAGCTGATACGAGAGCACGCGCCGTGAGCCGACACGCCCCTTCTTCGATGCGGGATTAGACTCTTCTCTCGCCGCCAACGAGATGATGATGATGATGATGAGGAGGAGGCCCCCGCACCCGCGGAAAGTTCGAGAGCCGCCCTGTCACACACCACACTTAATTGGCTTTTTAATAAAATAATGAGTGGAGGAGACCGCCTATTACAGATGCCCCGCTTCATTAACTTCTCGCTAACGCTTCATCTCTCGTTTTTGACGACGACGACGCCGGCTTCTAGGGACTTTGTATTGAGGGAGATCCAGGACTCTCGAATCAGAACAGGCGGAGGCGGAAAATGTAGTCGTCGTGGTGTACAGCAGCAGCAGCGTGGAAGATACGAAAAGAGATACAAAATATTGGATTCGAAAGACGAAACGGGACGGATTTCGAGTCCGCGAGTCCGCGGAAAGCGGGCGGATTTCTGAAAACGAACTGCTTTCATCCGGATAATGTTCCAGTTTTTAAGCAGATCAGACCGGGAAAGCTCTCGTCGGAATGAGACGAAACAGAGAATAGTGGGAAATGTCTGGAATTCCGGGGGCTGAAAAAGCTACACGAAGGGAAAAGGGATCTATTTCGATGAGAAGCCGTAATGTTTCCCGTCTCGACTTGTCTCGCCATGTTTCGACTCATTCATCTCGTCTCGTCGTCTTCAGATCCAGACTGATCTTCAAAAGGACGAGCCAAGTTCTCTCATCGGGAGAAAAGAGATGGGCTCTGGAAACCTTAGTTCTCGCTCGGCAACCGGAGAACAAGTTCAGATCGGGTGACTCTCTCATGCATAGTGACAGAGAGGAAAGAGAGAGAGAGAGAGAGAGAGAGAGAGAGAGAGAGAGAGAGAGAGACGGAGAGAGAGAGAGAGAGAAAATCATCACAAACCACACATTTGAATGCGGTGGGGCTCTGCGGCGTGAGAGCTGAAAGCGGGCGGGCGGACGGTGGGAAAATAACAAAAAATCATCATTGTCGGAGGAGAAAGGAAAAGAGAAGAAGAAGAAGAGGAAATTCACGATTATGAAGAAGAAGAAGGCGGAGATGGAGGCAATCTGTCCCCTCCGAATCATGACTGCCACACAATTGGCGCGTATTTGGCCGACTGGAATAGTGTGCGAGACGAAGAGACGCAGACGGAAAAACAAGAGGGGAAACGGGCCAATCACGGCGACAGAACAAGAAGAAGAAGAAGCTGTGCGAGCAGAAGACGTCGAACACCGTCCTTCCTTCCCGCCGTTCCGAGTAGATCAAAAGTCATGTTCTTTCGTTTCGGCACTAATCTCTCCCTCCCGTGCTCTTCGTTCTTCTCCCCCACGTCGTCGTCGTCGTCGTCAGAAATTCCATCTCCAATTTCCGGGAAGCCTCAAAAAAGGGGGGAAGAGAAAGGAAACGAAACTGAAATGGATGGAAATGTTAATGTGAAACGAATCCCAGCGAGAGGTGACTTGATCGTGCGGCCAAAATGCAAATGAAGGAGTGGAAGGAGGGGTCGTGTGCACAAGAAGACGTGCCAAATCGTAGGATGATCACGTCAGATGGAGTGTTATGACGTGGCACTGTCAGAAGGGAGAGCGACGACTACAATAGGCGAGATGACGTCCGGGGGGCGCGAGGCAAAGTGTCAAGTTGACCATAAACCTACATGAAACAGGAAGCGAGCAGGAGGCAGTGACTTGGATGTTTCCGGACACTGCCTCCAGAATCGACGACGACGACGTCGCATTTTCGCATCGACGAGAGCGAGAGCATGCACGTATCGGGTTACCTCGGGGCTCCCGGAGCAGCCGGCGACAACCACATTAGGTGATGCTTCTACTCGAATTGGGAGGAGGAGCAGCAGAAGGCGCGCCCCGGGAAAACAAGTGAAGCACGACGGGACCGCCCCGAACCACCCCACAATGATAATGATGATGATGAAGAAGAAGAAGAAGGAGATGAAGAAGCGGATGATGATGATGATGGGCTCTCTTTTCATTAGACCCTCTTCTCCTTCTTCTGCTTCTGGCGCCACCGAATGTTTTGCTCTCTCTCTCTCTTCTCACCGGCTCCCTCCTCCTTCTTCTTCTTCTTCGTCTTCTTTTGCCTCTTCCTCCCTTCATTCAAAATGGGATTTGAAAATGAGCAAATTGAGCTGGGGGCCCCCTTTCCGGAGCACACCGGGCCCTGTCTGTCTGTCAACGCGACGGCGTCGCCTGCGAGAGAGAGAGAGAGAGAGAGAGAGAGAGAGCACACGAGGCGACGGCGTCGTCGACGGAGGAGGAGGAGACGTCCGACGGCTACTAGTTTTGAAGGCCCCCCGCCAGAAGAAGAAGAAGAAGAGAGATCCCTTATTTGTCGGAGAAGATGGAGAGGATGGAGCAGATGAAGGAGAAGAAGAACCCGCTCTCTTTCTTTTTTGCTCCTTCTCTCATTAATTCCGTCTCTCCATCGTATTTTGAAGACGACGGAATCCGGAATCCAGCCCCACGTCATCTGCATTATCATCGTTGCGATCATTAGCGTGAAGTGGGGATCCCATGGATCCGAGGATTACTCACTTTCGAAACAAAAATGCAACGTTCTTGGTTGAACACACGTCACAAATGCAATTTGCATTCGACATTCCAGCCGAGAGCCGGAGGGGAAGGGACGCAATCTGAATAATGAAGGAGCGAAAGAAGGAAGAAGAACAGAGATGAAAGAGAGAAGGGGGGCACGTCATCTGAATCTCCTTCTTCTTCATCTGAACAATCCACAGGACCAACGGCGACGAAAAAGTTCTCTCTCTGTCTCTCTCTCTCTCGATTCTTTTTTCTTATCTCCCCTACTTCTTCTCCCCCTCTCGCCGGCTCGTTTGGAACAAAAGAAGAGCACTTCGAGAGGCTCTTCCTCACTTGAGAACAAGGCAGAGATGACGTGCGGCCCATAAAGAAGAAGACGTCGTCGTCGTCTCGAAGGAGGACGTCTCGAAGCGAGAAGACGTCGTTTCCAAGTAGACGGAATGGAGAACAGTGCGAAAGGACGCAGCAGCAGAAGGAGACGACGACGACGGACCAAAAATAGCTGGAAGGAGGAGGGGGAGATATGTGTGTTGTGCACTAATCTAATCTGTGCCATCCATCCACAACAGGACCGACTGGATGGGGGGAAAGAAGAGGAGGAGGAGGAGGACCCGGGTAAACATGGAACTGGAAGCACAAGAAGAAGGAGAGGAAGAGGAGCCTATGATTCAATTAGTCTCGAACATCACTTTCTTCAATCTGTCTCGATCGGAAGAAGAAGAAGAAGAAGACTCACCGTCGTGTCCGAGTCGGTCCATCGACGCTGATTGCTGCGGCGGATCTGCAGGAAGTCGTCGTTGGCCTCCGTCGTCATCGAGTCGACGTCCAGCTGCAATGGCATCGCCGAGCTGTCGATCGACGGATGTCGCAGAGTCAGACGTGGCAGCTGGCTATAAATGATGGTTGACCCAGTATTATTATTATTATGACACACACACATTCACACCAGCACCAACAAACGGCACGAGAATAAGAAGAATAAGAACAATGCGGCGAAATTTCAGAACTGGGAAGGAACGCGCGAAAAACAGAAAGGAAGGAGGGAAGGAGAGAGTGGAGAGAGGGAGCACGAAAAGTTTTTGGAGGAGGGATATACTGCGGGTGGTGTGGGTGATGATGAATTATTCGGAACGAGTCGAGGTGTCTGGTATCTGCTGGAGGTGGGCACTGAGAGGGAAACACGTGCAGAGGAAGAAGGTAAACGGAAACGAGATGAGCTCGAATGAAATGAGATCTGATTCTTCTTCCGGAACACGACTAGTGACGTCATCGCCACGACTTCTTCTTCTTCTTCTTTTCGAACGTCGTTTCTGGAGGGAAGGGAAAACAATTCGAAATCGGAGGAATCTGGAGGAAAACTCGAAGAAGACGAAAAAGAAAAAACGAGGAAAACAGAAGAAGAAGAAGAGGAAAACAAGTGGAGGAATAGAAGGAGAAATCCGCGCGGATTGTAGTTGTCGCGAGGCAGAAGAAGAAGGAGAAGAAGGTGCGTCACTGATAACACACACAATGCGACTCAAATCGAATTCCACTCACAGCTGGCTCTTTTTCATGCTGCTCCGTTGCGAGCCGAAGAACGTGCGATGCTTGAACAGACGCCACTGGCTCTTTCGGATCGAGCGGCTCGCGAATCCGGCGAGCCGTCGCGAGGTCGACATCTGCGGCGACTTGTCCCCTCCGCCGCCGCCGCCGGCCGGGTTCGGCGATCCGGGTCTGCTCGTCGCCGGACTCCTCGCTCCCGTTTCGTCGTCCTTGCCCGAATCCACCGAATCTGGAACAGTGTCGTCGTTCGGAAGCAAGCTGCAAGGGGGCTCACCTCGTTTCGCACTGCTGCTGCTGTTGCGAAACAGAAGACGTCCGATGGAGAATGTGGAGGAGGAGGACGGCTTGTGCTCCGGAATCGCGTCGTCGCTTCTCGTCGACGACGCCACCGACGTCTTCGCACTGCGATTCGGCGAAGACGTGACGGCGGCCGTCGACGAAGAAGAAGCACCGCCGCACGCCGACAAAGAGGAGGGCGAAGGTGTTCGAGAAGCCGCCGACATTCCTGGAAACATCATCTCTCTCGAAAAGAAGAAGAAGAGGAAGGAGGAGACAAGAAACGAGGTCAACGGGGGAAACAACGGGTCGTGACACGAATTTTAATATGCTCTTCTTCTTCTTCTTCGCCCCTCCGTCCGTCCTCCTCAAAATCAATTACGCGAGGAAGAAGAAGACGGAGAAGAAGAGGTCGTTTTCTTTGTGCTCCAGAGAGCAGGAAGTCAGGCGATAACTCAATTAAGTTGGAGCAGAAGGCCTTTTTTAATTGCTTAGAATGATGATGATGACGATGATAATGACGGGCAATGAGCCATTGAAACGTGGAAGGGGGGGGGGGGGGGTGTGCACGGGTACGGTAGGAATGCGTTCGTCGTTGGAGCCGCGATGAATAATTCACGAGGGCTCATGAACGACTCAAAGAGCAACAAGGGTTATGAGAAGAGCAATTCAATTATTTGCATCACAGAAGAAAAAGAAACTCATCGTCGATCGACTAATTCGGAGCATGGCTCATTGAGGAGACAAGGTCCCGTCAAACTCGCAAAACTTCTCATCAGATATTGATGAGACAATGAGCCGGGGGGCGTGACATGTGCGGAGGAGGAAGGCTGCCGAAGCGAGGGCTCGTTGAGAAGAGCACCAAGGTGTGGGCTCCGCTCGATGGTGGATGAGTGTTCGACATGCGAATTAGTTCCCAGACACGCATTCCTGAGTGTCTGGAAAAGAGCTCTTCGTCTTCTTCTTCTTCTTCTTCGAAAGATCCATAAAATGGGCGAATTGCTGGTTTAGGAGCGGATCGTAAAAAGTTGCCAATTTGACAGAGCAGCTCCTGCTCAAAAGAGCCACGAAGGCCGGAGCCCGGAGTCACGGAGCAACTGAGGGCTCCGGAGAGCAGCGAGTTTCGAGCTGCTCCACCTACTGCTACAAAACGCCCCGTTTCGCGCAGATTGTAACCTCCACCCCCCGATCGGAAAAGGGGCGGAGCTTTGTGGGATTCGAGGTTTCGAGCACGAAATGATTGCAAATGTCAGCGAGAAACAGGTGAAAACGGTTGGCGTCGTGCGTCAGAGAGAAAGTTTCAGCTGTTTCTTTCGCCGCGTGGAGCACGCTGACTCATTCCGATCGGAGAGCAACGGGGGGCAAGTAATTGGAAAAAACGATATCTAAGGAAGCATCTGAAGGTGTGGACATGAAGCAGAAGCAGGAGAAGCACCTTGGAAGAGGACGCCTACATTCGGAAGACGTCGTTGGCGGTGGGGGAGAGAAGGGAAACGACCAATCAACATTCGTCATGGCCCCCCGGAGAAGCGGGAGAAGAATCGGAAGAAGAAGGAAGAAGAAGAGGAGAAGAACGAAATTCAAAATCAGGCTCTCAATTCTGACGTGTGTCTGTCACACATGCATGAATTCGCAATTTCCTCCCCTTTTCTTGTCCCCGGACGACGGCGACGACGATGATGATGTCGGCGGAAAATTCGAAATGAGAATGAAAAGAGAGGAGAGAGAAGATGGTCTCTTTTTGAATGGTGCCCCCGTGATTGTTGGAGACGATTATGTTTTTACGACGAGCTTCCCTTCTGAGAGACACTGTCGAAGAGAGAGGAACAGAGAAACGAGCAAAAATTGGATTCGAGCAGAAGAAGACGGAGAAGACGGATCCGAATCCTCCGTCTAATCCGATTAATGGGAATTAGAAGGCGTCCGGCCTGAAACACAAAACAAAAGAAGGGAACGTCGCGGTCGCGTCGCGTGCTCTGCCAACCAGCTACAGTAATCCAAGATTCTGTGAACCCGCCAGTTGTATTTCAGTTCCAGAGGTACTCCATCTCCCTCATTTTTTTCGTATTTCAACCACAATTTCGTCCTCCATTTCTTTTTTGTCGTCGAGGATCACGAGCCTTCTTCTTGGTCAATGGCACACAATTTGCACAATTTGCACACAATTATTCGCCTCCCTCGTGTTTTCTCGCCGTTTTTCTTATGGAACATCGAAACGGAAACGAGGAAAACGAAGAGAAAGCAGAAAACAGGCGGCCAAAAAAAGGGAAAATGAGAGAGGAAACACCAGATGAACGAGAGAGAGAGAGAGAGAATCAACACGAAACAGGCTCGGCGAGTTCATAATTTTGGCAATTTGGAAGACGTCTGTAAGTGCTCTTCTTCTGGAGGAGCACGGCGAAACAGTGAACTTTTGCTCGTTGGTCGTCTAAATGATTGGCTCCCCCTCGCCTGATTCTGACGCCGCGGGGACTCCTGCGGGGACTCCTGCGGGGACACTTTCTCACCGCTATTCTGGGACTCACAAGAAGGGGACAGATTTATGGATGGGAGCGGCGGGAGCGAAACGACGGGACGAGGACAACAATCGGTGTGTCTTCTTCGAGCCCCTCCTCTTTCTCACTCTTTCTTTCTTCTCCGACGACGACGACGACGACTACTAATTTCAGTTCTCGCCCCGCGCAGAAGACACGTTTTCTAATTATTCTTGTGCCTGCGCAAGTGTGTGCCCCCGCGACGAGAGGAGCGCGCGCTCACCGAGCATTACAAAATGATGCTCGGCGAGCAAAAAGGAGAGAAAAAAGGAGGAGGAGGAGGAGGAAGAAAGGATTCGTTTCAGAAGTCCTACGCCATCCACCGGAAGACGTTCTCTCGGAAAATCGCGGGAGAGAGCAGAAGTCGGAATGAATCAGGTGGAAAATTGGAAGACGTGGTGGCGACGGGTGGGAGGAGGAGACACGGAAACTGGGAGAAGAAGAAGAAGCACGTAGAAGGGGTGGCCACCTCTTCAGAAGAAGAAGAAGAAGACGTGGCAGCTCAAAAATCAAGAGAAGCGAATGATGAAGAAATGAACACGACGAGCATAACAATAATAAGAGGCGACGGAAGAAGAAGAAGAAGAAGAAGAAGAAGCAAGCGAGGCGTCGTCCGATCGTCGTCGTCGATTCGGATGATGTTAAATATGTATGGGACACTGCTTCTTCTGTTTCGGAAGAATTCGAAATAGAATCGAGAACTCTGACCTCCTCTGATTTCCTTTCCTCCGTTGTTTTCCAGCCTGCGTGCAGGTAGATTTGATTACTTTTCCTTCTGATTGGCCCTTTTGTTTTCAATCTCGTCTACGTCGCCAGCGAGCGAGGGAGGGACTAGAAAAACACCGGTGGCCGAGTATCTCTTCTTCTTCTTATCGATCGATTCTTCTGCGAATTCCAACGGTCTTTCTTTTCCCGTCCAAATTCGCCACTTTCAATCACATTAAACGACGGTTTTTTGTCCAGTTTCGTTTGTCTCGAACACACTGAAACTGCCGTCCGCTGTCCTCCATTTTCACTTTCATTCTTCGTCTTCTTCTTCTTTTCTCAAAAGAAAGACGTTCGTCTCCTCCCCGTTACGAATGAGTCACGCTAGTTGTCCCTTGTCCGGACTTTTCTTGGCACGACGCCAAGAGGCCCTCGTTCAAAAACAGTCCCCCTCCTCAGCGCGCGCAGATCGTCTCCGATCCCTCCCCCCACCTGCGTCTCTCTCTCTCACTCTCTCTCTCTCTCTCTTTCCTCTCTGACTGTGTCTGTTTATTTCTAACCTTGATTTCGACAAGTGGGCGGAGTCTGGCTATTACTGCTGATTCTGCTGCCACACTCTCTCTCTCTCTCTTCCCCTCCTTCCCAGCCAGTCAGCCCACTACTGTTGCCCCGCTTCGTCTCGCCCTGTACCGCTTCGCATGTGCTAGTAGCAGAGATGAAGTCGTTTGCATTGTTACTCGTCGTGCTGCCGCTCATCCTCCGACAGGTTCGTTCGTTGCCCCCCGACTCGTGCCACTGATTCCATTCACTCCCTCCATTCATCCCCACCACAGATTAGTCCCCCCTCCACTCGCTCACGCATCGAAACTTGTGACACGGGCGCACTTCAAGGTTCGCTCAAGTGTTTTTGCCAATTAGATAACCATTTTGGAACTGAAAAAAGCGCGCGAGACGGGCAAAAAAGAGGCGAAAAATTGCGGGAAACAGGTCTCTTGTTTCTGTTGTGTATGATGCCTTCGGGGGGTCATATGTGTGTGTTTGAAATCGAAAGTCAGATGGTGGCAACGGGATTTCGGTGCCTGTGATGAACACTTTGAACAATCCAATTATCACCGCCGCTATCAGGCGAAACCAGTTGAGTGCGAAACTCTGCAGGGCGCCAATACCAGTAGTCATCACTGGGCCGCCGAACAAAAGCACTCGAGAATCGAAAGTGACCACCGCCTTTCTCTTCTTGTTTCAGACAACCGGTAGCGTGTTCGACGAGGAGACGGAGCAGTGCAAGAGCGTCGACGGCTACGGTCGGAAGACGTTCGTGTGCGACGTGCACGGCCGGCTCGCGACGACGACTCGCAAGAAGCTGACGGACATCCTCGCCGGACTCAAGGACCGCATCGGGTAACGGGCGTGACTCGCCAGATCTCAAATTTTATGGTCTCGCTTCCTCCTCCTCTTCTTCATTTTTATCTCGTGTAATAGGATAGGAGCGCGTGTTGAGAGGAGACAAAAACGACGGAGGAAAAGAAGAAGACCTTGAGACCGACATCATAGAGAGAAGCTATTAGGCGCACGGGGGCATTGAATATAGGTCTATGGGATGATCGGAAGGAGGGAACCAAGTTGTGTTTGCGCGCAAAGGACAACAAAAACACGCTGCCAAGGTGGTGTTCAAGGTGTTCCCTTTTGTGGTCACACGCACTACCGTAATCCTTGCGAGTCCCCCTCCAGACGCTGCGACGCCAACGGATTCTTCCCGAAGTTGCGAAGAGCTCCACACAGATCGCAGTCCTTCAGAATTAGTCACTCGAGTGAGAGAGCGAGAGGATTGGGAGGAGGAGATGCCCTGTCACGATAATGATACTCAATCTTCCGAGGGCGCCACACACTCGAGATCCACTCCCGATACCGTTTTTTCGGTCCACCTTTTCAGATCTCAATCTGTTTTCTTTTCCAGATGCGAGTGCGCCGACGGATGCGTGCGAGCCGACGGCACCGACGCCTTCATCGGACTGCTCCATGTGACGTCTTCTAAGAATGCAAGTCGCTCTCCATTTGAATTTGATCGGATATAAGTTACAAATTAGGTCAACTGGTTAGGTTTATTTGTCGTTTGTGACGACGACGACAAAGACAGGAGGGGGCGCCGCGCCCTCGTGGACTTTGATGGGGGAGAAGATGACGGAGGAGATAAGAGAGGGATGTTTGTTTCAGACGGACGATCTGAAACGCGACATGGAGAAGGAGTACCGGCAGGCGCAGCTGGGCAACACGACGTGCGACCACGGACTCGTGATGGTCTATCTGAAGGATACGCAGCAGGTGAGCGAGCCGCCCTTGTCACCTTCCCTCCTTGCTTGCTGGCTGGCGCGCGCGCGCATAAATTGATGCTAAATAATTGGGCGAGGAAGCGAATGGAATCGAATCGCCATACAAAGAAGAAGGGCCATTTGTCTTGTGTGTTCGAGGTCACTGCGGCTCTGCGGAACAGAAGAAGGAGAGCTTCGTTTCGATTCGAATCGGATGGGTGGCGGAAGAGGGCGTCGAGTGAGATTCCCATCGCGCCCAGAAAAAAAGCACGACGTCTTCTTCTTCTCCTTCTGGTTCGACGTCTTCTGAAAGTGAAACACGACGTTACAGTTGGCCACTTTCCGCGGCGGCGACTCGTTCGTACTTCTCGGAGAGGATGATATGGCGAAACTTCACAAGTTGGCAGCGCAGGTTTTCCGAAAGAGCGGGAGGGGAAGACGTGACGTCATCTGTTTCAGCAAGGAACCGAGAGTGACACGTTGGCAGTCCAGTACCTGCTCGCCAACTACAAGCAGGTCTCGGAGGCGCCCATCGACAAGTGGTACGCCTCGTGGCTGGTGAGAACGCGGCGACGTCTTCAGAAGAGAAAACCCCTCGTTTGCAGCCGGTCATCGGTCTCATCGTCGCCGTGCTGCTCGTGCTGTGCCTCGTCTCGATCCTGCTCTCGATGCTGTGTGCCAAATGTTTCTGTTGTTGTCGCCAGAACAAGAAGGTATGCGAGGGATCACGTAATCCCTTCCCTCCTCGCTTCCCCATTAAATCCGCGCCCACCAACACCTTCCTTCCTCATCTTTTTCCCCCGTCCGAACGCATTTAATTTCGATTCTCCCAAGCCAATCAGCCACTGTTTCTTAGTGGGTCAATGTGTCGGAGTGGATCAGAAAGAGAGAAGAGACCTTGGAAAGAAGGGCGCGAAGAAGAAAGGAAAACGGTTTCAGGAAAAGTACGAGGTCACGAAACCGGCGACCTACAAGTCCATCGAGCCCCTCTACGTCATCACTCCGCCGTCGTGAGTTGTCTCTCCAGAATCCCAGCAGGAGAGAAACTTCTGCAGAACGCTGAACCCGAGACACCACGACGCGATCTACTCGACGCCGTACTCGGGAAGTCCGCTTCCGTTCCCGCCGCCGCCCGGAACCACCGTTCCGCACACTCCGAACTCCACCTACCGCTATAGAGTCGACACGACGAGCCGGAAGACGGCTCCGAAAGACTACGAGACGGGCTCGATGGGCCAGTTGCCGATCGATGAGCCTCGCATCGCTCACCCGATCTACTCGCCGTTGCCGGCTCTCGATGCCACCTACGGAACGAGTGAGTCACTCTTTCCTTCCTCCCAATTCGTCACTTCCACTTCCAGTTCCGAGAGCCCGTCTGGCGGCTCCGAACGGCGTCGCCCCGCCCCTTTCGCCGAGCTACTCATCCGGAAACGACCCGCACTTTCTGGATCCACGAAGGAAACAAGAAGTGCAGACGCGCGAAGAGCTCATCTATTAGAAGTGCCCTCCTCTAGATCTTTGCAGCCATTTATCAGAAGAACACTGTTGCTGGTTCCAGACGCTCACTTTTCCCCTAAATATATTTTGGACGCTCGAATGAGTTTCGTGAAAAATATGTGCTTTTATTTGCAAATAAACCAAATTCTCAGTGTGACTTTGTGAAGAAAAGGGAAGGATTTTCAGCGAGGAAGATGTGTGTTTTCAGAGACCCGATTTTCAGAATGAGGGAAGATGGGAGGGACTAGAAAAGTCCCTCGGAAGACACTATAATACAGGAAGAGAGAGAGTCTACAAATTGGCATTGAGAAACCCATACGGTGAAGATGGCAGCTTCTTCTTCTTTTTGAGGGAAAGATCACGGCGTGCCGACCATCGAGGTGATGAGCGGCGATTTGGGTTCGGCAGAAGACATCACGTCGAGCGTGTTGAGACGATGTCGCGGGTTGAGGGCGGTGGCTGAAATCGAAGACGTTGACGTCGTCGCTCTTCTGAATGCACTCGCTCACTCTTGAATCCCGAATGTTTCCGCTTCGACAGCAACGACTTGAATGCGGCACGGAACCGGGCGGACATCAGATTGTACAGTATCGGATTGATGGCGCAATTGATGAAGACGAGCGTCTTGGAGAGGTTGATGTACCAGTCGGGACTCCACGAATACTTGGGATCCGAGACGAACGAGTTGTAGACGACCATTCCGCGGTACGGTAGCCAGCAGATGGCGAAGACGGCGACGACGATGGCGAGCATCTTGACGACCTGCGAGAAGAAGGCGTTGAAGAAGAGGAAGACGTCGCAGACGGGAAGTCACCTGGTTCTTTCCTTTCGTCGAGTTCCGTTTTCCCGAAATATGAGATTCCCTTCCGGAGAAGTGGCCCGTCGAGCAGGAGGACGTCTTCGACTTCTCCACGATCATCTCGTTCGAGACTGAAACCTCTGAACACTGATTGTTTGCGGCGCGACCGGCACGGATCAGTTACTTTTCGGCTTCATCACCGATTTCTTGATCTTATCGCCGCACTGGCTCAACGTGATACCGATTTTCGCGTAGATGACGATGTCGCAGAGGATCGGAAGCACGTACCAAAGCACGAAATCGAGAAGGAAAACGATCTGGAAGCGTCGGAATTCAAACGAGTTCCGAGAAGCGGAAGACGTACCTTGTAGGCGTGACTGTTTCGTTCGAGTCGAAAACTGCACGACGTTCCGATGTCGTCCTGGATGAGAGTGGCCAGAAAGAGCCAATAGGAGTGATAGATCATCGAGAAGACCCAGATGCCGCAGATGATGTACGTCGCCCGCTTCACGGTGCACATCGTCCTAAATGGGATTCCGATGAGGACGGAGACGTCGCGAAGAAGACGTACCTGGCTTTGTAGGGGTTGCAGATACCGTAGTACCGTTCGATGGTGAACGCGAGGATCGAGAGACTCGACGTGTTCATGGCGAGGTAGGGGAGGTACGTGAGCAGCACGCATCCTGAAGGAATGAAGACGTTGCGGTGGTGTTCTTTGAGTCAACTCTAATCCGCTTCCCTTATATTGTGGTCACTCTTTCTCCCTGTCTTTTTTGATTCGATAAGAGTGACCGGCAAACAAAAGAGTGAACTTTCGGACTTCCACCCCCACAACGACCGACCGACTCACCGACTCTTCCGAACAGATAATGGTCGTTCGGTCCCAACAAGTACATCATCTCGTGCGGCATCGAGGCGAAGAAGAAGAGCGTGTCGCTGGCCGCCAGAGACACCAAGTAGCAGTTGGTCGGCGTTTTCTGCATGAGTTCCCATTAGGAGAAGAGGTAGAAGACGTGGGTCGCCTACCATTCCGCGCACTTTCAGCACGACGGTGATGACGAGAAGGTTGCCGAGCACGCCGACGACCGAGATGGCCGAAAAGAGGAAGGCGAGCGTGATGTCGACGGTGGAGGAAGAAGACGTCGAGGAGGACGTCATCGTGCCTTCGAGCACCTCTTCTGGCAGCAACGGCGAGATCGAGATGCCTGCCAACGAGGCTGACGTCATCTGAAGGTCTTCTGGAGCAGATGGACTGAAAAAAGAAGCAGAGAATCAAGCGGAGGAGAAAAGAGAGAAAGAGAGAAAAGAAGAAAGAGAAGACGGTCTGTGCAACAGTCAGCGGGTCTGTCCACATAAATAATCAGCTTTACTTTGATTGCCGTCACTATTTTTGTGATGTGCGAGAGAGCAGATAAGACGAAGAGACGCAGAGAGCGAAACTTTCGAAAGTTACCGTCACGACTACTATACAACTGAAGGCACAAAAGTTGAGACAAGAAAGGGGCGTGTACTTTTGCTCGCTTTCGTCGAGAAGAAGAAGACGGAGGAGGAGCAGTCCGTTGGGAAGAGCCGGCTAATTGGAATCGAAAAATATGGGGGAGGGAGCGGGGGGGATCTCCGGAACGGAGTCTCTTTTTCTCAACGACGACCGGGCGGGTCATGTGAGGAAGCGAAACGAAGAAGAAGAAGAAGAAGAAGCGGTACGCGTGCGGGCGTATCTGTTTGCACAACAGGAGGCGGGCACAAACCCAGGGATTCTGTGCAAAAAACGACAGCGAGCGCGCAAGGGAGCCACTGTGGACCTTGTACTTTTCTTCTTTTTTTCCTGCTGCTGCTTTTGCGCTGATGTCACTGTTTTGAGTGTTTTGGCGCGAGAAAAGCAGACGCGAGGGCTTGTTGGCAGCACGGTTTTTGAGGCGCGAGATCGGGAAGAGGACCTCAAACTACACAGTGGCGGCGGGTTGGCCTAGAAACCCCCCGGACAGACCGAGCGAGGGGGGCTTGTTTCTCGGAAAGCGGCCTGTCAGATTGTACAATTGTGCGTGGTTGACAGGGGATGTCTGCTGCCAGCGAGCGGGCGGATTCCACGTGGGAACGCCTTCTGCCCCGCACGTCAACATTCATTCGAACGCCTTCTCGCGCGTCTTCTGGAGCAAAGATCGCTCGCAACATGTCATTATTGCAGACTTTTCGAGTGCTTTACACCTTCTTGACGGCGATGATTTCAAGACACAAAACAGAAAAGGAAAGCGGTGGGAGAAAGGGAAGTGTTGGTAATCTGCGCTGATCCTCGCCTTCCGAACGCATCATTTTGCACAGATTTCGACGAGTGACTCATTTCGGATTACAAAACAGAGAGAGAGAGCAAAGAGAAGGTGTGCTCCTCCGCACGCTTTCTTCTTCTTCTTCTTCAGAAGACGTCACGTCGTCTGGTGGTGCCCAAAAGTGTGCGCGATGTAATCAGGGCACCGAGGCGCTCTTCTGTCTTCTTCTTCTTCTTCTTCTTCTTCTTCTTCTTCTCGAATCGCGACAAACAGAGAGAGAGAAATGGAGGAAATCAGTGATACCTTTGTCAATATGTCGAACATGAGGAGGGATACAATTCAAACAAACTCGCCCCTTTTCCTCTCGTTATCGTTTCAAAAGAACTCTCGAAAAAAGAAGGAGAAGGTGATCACAGCGAAAAAAGATCATCGCAGTTCCGAGAGGGGCTCACTAAACAAGAAGAAGGCGGCTAATCGAGATTACAGTGCTCTTTGAGCAAAAGAAGACGTTGTTGTCGAAAGGACTAGAAGAAGGAAACGAGAAGAAGAAGAACTGATGATTACTCGGAACGAAAGGGAGCTGAAATCGTCGTCGGAATGCGAAATGAGAAGCGGATTTCGGGTTCGAAAAGAGAAGAGAGAGAGGAAAACGGAAATAATGGGTGAGTCTCATGTGGAGCGAAAAAAGGGCAATTGGGGCAAAGAGCACTAATCCAATGAGGGGGGCTTACTCACAGAAGAAGCAGAAGCAGAAGGGGAAGAAGGATCGGAGGAAGAAGAAGGTGTCAGACGAGCAAACAGAGACGAAGATCAACACGTGTGGGAGCACTCGAGCAAGGGCGCGAAGTGTCGCCCGTGGGAGCTGCTCTCGCCTCCCGCCCGTACAGTAGACCACTGATCATCGCGGACTAGCTTCCGCCTCTTCCGCCAGCCGACAAAGTTCGGCCATCACGCGAGATTGTAGATCAAAAAGCCGGATGCTGACTGACCAAATCGAAAGCATCCCCCAAAAAACAACATGCGGCGGTGATAGCAAAAAAGCCAACAACCGAAATAAACGAGGAGAAGCTGATAAGAATGGCACGGAAATGAGTGTGTGTGTGTGAGTTGCTTCTTCTTCTTTACACACTGCTCTTCTTTCGAGCACGGAAATCTAGAATCTGAGAAGACGTGACGTCTTCAGGAAGAAGAAGGGGAAGAACGGAGGGACTACACGTCAGAAGACGAATAAGAAGAAGAAAACGAAGACGAAGAAGGGGAAATGAGAACTCGCGGCGTGCCCATAATTAAAACCATAAATCGTCGGTGTCTGTTGCTCTTCCGATTCGGAGTCGACATCAGAAATGGCAGAACGAAGCGACCGAACATCAAGATAACGGTTTCAGCGGTTTTCAGCTGACTTCTTCCCGAAGGTTCAATGATTAGTGGAGTGTCCTTTTTCGCGCTTCACCGGGAAAGAACAACTTGTTTACGGCGGGTGTTGAGCCAGGAATTTGTCGCCCTTTTCACGAGTGACGACTGACTGAACGACCGAAACCGCAATCATCCGCCACTGACCAGTGGCGAGCGCGCGGATCGAGAGCATCGGTAAACTCGTCAGAATGAGTGACACGAGGTGTGAAGTCCGCGGGGGATTGTACTCGAAAACAGAAAAGAGCTGCTATCCGGTGAGCTCATCTTCTGGCAGCTGACACCGTGTTTCTCCTCATCACTCAACGACGACGAATTGGAGGCCTCAAATGAGAGCCATTCGTCTCGGGCCGCCTGACACGTGGAGGTGCGAAACCAACTGCTCCGAGTGTCGAGTTGTGCCCGCACTTTCAGCCAGGACGAAATAAGTGGCTGAAAGTGTTTTGCTCGGGCTCTGAGCTCACTCGCGAGATTATCAGCCGAACAACGGGAAGGGAAAAGGAGGGATTCGGCGAAATTCAAAAGGGTGGGAGCCCCCAGACACACGTATTTGCAGGCAAAGTTTTTGAGAAATGAAGGGGCTAGACTCGAAATAGAGGAGCACTTTGAGGAGTGCTCACAAGGATTCTGAATACGGACGGACGGAGAAGAAGAAGGGAAAGAAGGCGTGTGTTTTGAGAACAGAACAGGGAAGTCCGACGGAATTTGCAATTCAAATCGAAGGAACACCTTCTGAAAAAGAGCAATCGAGTTAGCGGTCAATGCTCTTCGGTTTCTCCGAAAGAAAAGGAAGCGTCTGGTCGAAGATAATTAGAAGGAGAAGGGGGAGAACTATGGAGACGATGAATAATTGAAAGACTCAAAGTGTGGAGTGGCATGACATGGCAGCTTCCGAATAGAATGAAAAGGGGGGAAGATGAATCGAAGACGATTTTGGGGAGTTATGAAGAAAGAAGACGTCGTCGCGGAAGGCGGGAAGACAAATAGTCGGATTGAAACTCGAGAAGAAACGGAGTTGAACTCGGATCGATGTGCAAATTGAGCCTTATTATTATTACAGGCGGTGCGCCTTTCTGGTTGAATTCTTTTTGTCAGGATGTTGTTGGCTCTTTCTCTCTTTTTGTCACGACAAAAAGACGGCGGCCCGGATCAAAAATAGGAGGAAACGAGACGAGGAGGGGGGGGACCGAAAAACAGGGAAATTCGACTTCCCGTTCCGAGTACCTGAAGTCCCAGAAAAGGGCTGAAAGTGGCGGCGTTTCTCACGGGGGACCATGAATCTTCTGTCGCCCTCACTCTTCAAAGGGGTTCGTCCTCTTCAGATGAACGACGACTTCTTCTTCTGTGAGGAGGGAGCAGTCTCCTAAGGCACGCGGGAAGGGGAGGAAACGGAGGGCAGCTAGGCAAACAGGCGCCGAATTCGAAACCGAAGGCCTCCTTTCTCACCCCGCCGCCATTTCGGTGTGTGTGTGTGTTTATCCGCGCAGATTTGACAGGTCAAACTGCAAAACGGGACGCCCGTCGGGAACTGCGTCATCGCGTCAGACAGGCCAGACAGTCGTCGTCGTCGTCGGCTCCAGAACGACTCACCTCGGGGACGATGCTGCTGCTCCGGAGAGAACGGAGCTCGAAAATAGGTAAGAAGGAGGAGGAACTCGAGTGTTTTTGTGTCCTCCTTCCGACACGTTTCTGTTTGTACATCTCTGCAAATTACGCCCGCCGGCACGCACGAGAAAAGCAACAAACACAACAAGAAAACGAAAACGAGACGGGGGGAAGAATGAAGAAGAAGAAGAAGGTTGACGGTCGTAAAAGAAACATGTGCCAGAGTTATCGGAACGAATTCTCCCGATGGCTAATTGTGTGTCGCGAGACGAAGAACGGGGGAAGCCGCTCGGATTTCCGGGCACGAGGAAGCCCTCCATTCATCACTGAGCACAATATAGAAAGAGAAAAGAGAGAGTGAATGGGGTCCCCGCGATTATTTTTAGTAGGTCAAATCATAAAAATAAACAGGGGGCAGCACCCCGAACGACGACGAAATGTGCGCGCGCGTGATGCTCCTCTGATGATGATGATGCGACGGCGAACCGGAAAACAAAAGAGCTCTCGCGGAATGGTGGACAGTTCTTCTCTTCGCAGAGAGAGAGGGGGTGCCAAATACGGAAGCGATTGTCGAGAGCTGCTCCTGCTCGCCGAGCCGAGAGGAGAGAGCACCTCTCTTTTCCCGGTTTCGTCAAGGATGGAACCCATGACGACGCAAGAAAAGGGAGAAGACTTTTCGTCAGCGAAGGCTCATATTCGCTCGGAAAATGAGTTGCGAATGATTTTCTTCTCTTGCGAAGGGACGCGAATGCAAGTGACGTCTCCAGAAGACTTCTTGAAATTCGAGTCAACTACCTTCTCGTTCCCCTTCTTCTTTCTCTTCTTTTGGTCAAAGAATATGCAAAACTTCTGCTGCGTGACGTCTTCTTCTTCTTCGGAGATTTCCTCCTCAAAATGTACATTGTTTGCTCTCAAGTGCTCTGCGTCTCTCCGATCCGCACACTCTCTCACTCTTCCCTCCTCGAAAATAGAGAGTTAAAGAGAAAAAAGAAGAAGGAGGAAGACCAAAAAATCGAGCAGAAATTGGAGAAGAGAACGAGTTGGGAAGGGGGGTCCAACCGGGGGAAGAATGGGTTCGAAACGAGGCTCCGCGTGTTTGCACTTCATTTGTCGACCGAATCACTGATCCCGAAGGTCAACACCGCGGGAATCTTTTGAAACGGGGGGCCGGTGTAAGCGCCTCGAAACAACTGTAAGCAGAGAGAGAGAGAGAGAGATCAGTCGAGTGGGAAGTCGGTCAGCGTCAGAATCTTCAGAAGGTGCACCTTCTTGACGACAAAGTAGTTTCCGTAGAGTCCGTGCTGCTCGCCTGACGACGTCTTCGTCAGTTTCAGATGAAATCTGGAATCCAGTGATGATCCCTTTCTTTCTCTTTTCAGACTCACTCGAACTCGCGCTTCCACTCGATCTCGCAGTTCGGAAGGTCTCGGAGCATCGACTTCCTTTTGAATCCCTCGTTCGGCTCGAACCTCACACTCAGAATGTTGCCTTTCTCGAACTGTTCCAGCCATTTCTGAAACCACCTCGTGGAATCCTTCGATCGCTTCTTCCTCACCTCCAACATGAATCTCACGCCGTGCTCCGTGATCTTCTCCGAATTCAGAATCAACGTCTTCGCCGCGAACGTCTTCACCTCGTCGTCCGTCACATCCGACGTCCCAAGTATCAGCTCGTTCGTCACACTCTTCAGAATCTCCAGCTCTCTCGTCCCGTCCAGCTCCGTTATATTCAGCTTCTCCAGTGGTCCCTCCACCATTTTCAGCCAACTTTTCGACAACGTCTTGCCCAGGAACGTCATCTGAATCGAGTCGCATCGAATTTTTCCGATTCCCGACGGCGGCTCCATTTTCAGCTTGTTAATTTCGAGTCTCGAACATTCCAACGTGCCGTCCGTAGCCATTTCCACCAGAATTTCTGCTGCCACGTCATAAAAATCGGCATTTTTCGAGGTTATTTTCGCATTCTGGCCGTAGTTTTCAGATCTGAAAGTTAGGCCGTGTCGTCGGTTTTCTAGTCCCTTCGCTCACCGTTTGATCTCCACGTTGCCGCCGTTCGAAGTGAGAATAACTGTGTTTTTGTCGAAACGAATCGAAATAGTCTTCTGAAAGAAGGCGTTGGAGAGCGGGAATTCGAGAAACGGAAACCTTTGGAGGATGGTCGAACTCGTTGATCAATATCAGTTCGTTTCTCGTCATTCCGCTCGTGATAGTGACACGAGGCGAACTGATAACGACGGCAGAAAAGAAGAAGGAAATGTGTTGGCTCGCTCGTTTGCTCGGCGAGCCCGTTGCCTCGGAAACGGCCGGTCGACAAGGAAAACGGGCGGCTTTTCAGCGCGAGAATCGAAAGCAGACTGTTTGTGCTCTCGTCGTCTCGCTCTCGTTTTCTCCCCTCGTTCCGTTTTTATTTTCCATCTTACAGAATGTCTTCTGAATGCGTCGAATGGAGCACGATAATTGAAGATGTCAAGAAGCACGTCGTCGGATTTCTGGACTACGAATCCAGGTATACTGGTACTTCGGAACGTTCGGTTCTCGAATTCCAGCCCGATTTCCAGATGCAATCTGAAATTATGCTCGAAAAGCGATAGGGATCTCGTCGATTCGACCCGTTTCATTCCAGATTTCATTTCGGTCATCGAGCAAGAAATGAGAGGGAAAGTGAGAGTCTGAAAATGCTGAAACTGTGGGGAAATCGGACGATTTCAGAGAGAAATCGTTCTTTGTTTCGAGTCGAAAACGCTGAAATTGACTGAAAACGAGGGAGTTGTCAGTGTGGAACGGACGTGGAATTCGATGAAAAACGAGGAAGTGACCGGGAAAAAAGGCGAAGTCGCAGTCGATTTCATCGAGAAAAACTGGATGAACGATGGAAAACTCGCAGCGAAACGGATCGAGATTCTGAATGTATTCTGAATTTCCGACGTCTTCTTTCCCTCTCTGACGTCTTCTTTTCAGGTGACGTTCGACCCAAAAGAGCACTGGATTCTGGAGTGTGACGAGCTGAAACTGCGGATGCTCGGCGCCAAAAGACTGCCTCTCTGGCTTCTGAAAACAGTTCCGACTCTGAAAGAGCTGGAAGTGAGCGAATGGGGAATCGAAGGAATCTTGGACAGTCCGCAAGTACAGAACACCAGGAATCGCCTTCAGATGGCGGTGGATGTAGTCGTCAGTGAGCAGCAGATGAGCACACTCCGTGCTCCGAGCCTTGTGCTCTCTCCGAAGGGCGAAATCACCGAGAAGGGAGCGAAGAAGGCGTTCAGAGTGCGTCCGTCATGAGAACGTCTTCTGAAGCACAGAGTGTCCGTTTTCAGCGATTCGTGGAAGAGGGGAGAAGAGGAGATCCGTTCGATTTGAAATTCTCGAAAGCGCCAAATTTCGATCACATGCAACTGTTCGAAAAGATGTGGAACGTAGAAGACGTCAAGAATCCGGATGACGACACCGAAGGGTTCTTTTTGTATCCAAAAGATCCCGAAGTCGTCAACGAAATTTCGCTGTTTTTCAGATACAAAATCGCCGGAGGATTCCAGAATGCGCACGGAATTCATGAAATTTCGCAGGTTGTCGTCTTCGATTTCGCAACCAAAATGACTCTGAAAGTGCTGAAAATCTAATGAACGTCTTTTTTCTTCTCACTTTTTCAAAGGAACGACACAAAATAACAAATTGCGAAATATGGCGACACCATTCAGTTGCGACTCTCCGCATCTCTGCGTCTCTTGCTCTCTCGCTCTCCTTTGCTGGCGCTTAAAAAGACGCGCTCGCACGGGTTCCGTTCAGATTTCTCTTCGGCAAAAATGGCGAAAGTCGTCGAATGGAGCACGATGATTGAAGACGTCAAGAAGTACATCGTCGGCCTTCTCGACTACGAATCCAGGTGATTTTCAGTCGAGTTTCAGCCTTTTCAGCATTTTATTTGTTTTCAGATGCAATCTAAGGATGTGCTCGAAGAGCGATCTCGCTGTGGTGGATTCGGTGAAGTTCAAAGCGAGCAGCATCGCGTTCATCGAGACGGAAGGAGCGATGGATCACCAAAAGGTTCGTCGGTGAAATGTTTCCAGAAGAGTCAGCAATCGTTTTAGACCATCATTCGTCTGAACATCGACACTTTCACCGTCTGGTTCATCGGAAAGAACGACGTGACGAAGGTCGATAGGGCGTGGAATGGAGAGCTCTCGGAGCTGAGCGAACGGAAGCAGGAAAACAGGTACGAAGTGGCACGACGATACATCGACCGACACTTCCCTGACGGCGTCATCGCCGCCACCGAGATCAGCGTCAGCGACGTAAGACTTCGTCACGCCTTCTTCCGTTTCCAATTCTGTCTTGATTTCAGTGCAAACTGCATCCGTCGGAGCATTGGAAACTGAAGTGCGCCGATTTGGAGCTGTCGGGATTCTTGGACGACGAGCACGTGAACTGGCTGAAGCAGTCGGTGCACGCCTTCCGACGTCTGACCGTCAGTCCGTTCACCGGAGATCCTCTGACGATCACACCGGACCTTCTGACCGCTACTCACAAACTGCGTCTCAACTGGAAGAGCGACATGACCGACGAGCAGTTGGAGCAAGTGAAGACCGTCGATTTGGACGTCTTCTCGCCTCACATCACTCCAGAAGCTGTCACCAAGTTCATCGCGGTAATCCGGAAATTGAAATTGAATTTTCTGAAAACGTGTCATTCGCAGAGGTTTCTGAAGTTTGGAAAGCGGGAGGATTGTATGCAGCTATCGATTCCGCTTCCCGAAGACTTCGATTACGACAGGCTGATTCCAAAGTCGGTCAAGTTCCGCAAAATAGTCATTCCGGACCATTGGATCTCTTTCGAGTGAGTCAAAAACACTATGAAAGCGCGTTAGAAACACCACATGTCTTCAGAGGCAAAATCGTCGGCGGATTCTCGAATGAGCACGGCGTCCAGGATGTTCGCCGAGTCTACGTGGTTTTCGAGTCTCCGGAGAGGACGAACATCAGATGCTATATCGAAGAGGACACGCATCCGTGCGCTTTGTGGCCCTTCACTCACCACTAAACAGGACTCGAGTTCTTCATTTTTTTCTTCCTTCTCAAATGCAATACATTTCATGTAAATTATCTATTGAACTTCATGAACTGTTTACAATTTCCTTGGAAGAGCACAGATCTTTCATAAGGAAATTCGAAAGAATAATGTTCGATTGAATCGAAATCAACGAACCTGGAAGCAATAGAAATCGGGGGTCGCCTAATTAGGGATAAAATTAATAAAAGAACATTCACATGTAATTATATTTGAAACTATTGATTATTCGGCGCTTTGGTTGTTTCGGTCTTTCTTCTCAGCAAGCCCTCGCGATATTTGAAAAAGTGGTAAACATTTTGAGACGTAACCATAGCCCAATCTTCGTAATGGTCGCCCATCACCTTCTGAACGACTTCAGTCGCCTTCTCAGCTATAGTCATCCTTTCAGCCGAACTGGGAAGGTCTTTGTTCTTGTAGTTGCCCCTTTCGAACTCGCTCTTCAAATATTCGGAAGCAGCCGGATGGGTTTTAATGAAACGGAATGAGTTGGATCCACATTTCTCGTACCATTCGATGATCTTTGCGCCATCCTCGTCCGGAAGGAGCTCGTTTCCATTACAGAACATGGCGGCCTTATTCTTACTGATGCCTGGAATTGAAAGAACGAGTCACTATACATGAAGTTGAAGGCAAAATACCAGCGCCTTTCATTATAGCAGCACGAGAAATGTTCCGACGATAGACCAATTTTCGGATCTTCTCCAAACGACTATGATTTGAAATTGAAAGATCGGATTCCACGTTTTCATCAGAAATAGCCGCTGTAGAAGCAGCTGCATCGCTGCGTTGACGTTTCTTTGGCGGCGATCTAATCGACTGATTCGCATCCGAGGTTCCCTGCTTGATCTCCGTCATTTGGTTTCTCTTCTTACTCGATAATTTCGACGTAGTCTTCTTACTCGCGGACGATTGTAGCTCCTTCTGAGACGGCATCATCCCAGAATCTTTGCTATTCGACACTTCCTGACGTTCCGCAACTTTTAAAGATTTCAGTTGAGCTTCCACTTCCACTTGATTGTCCTCTCTTCTGATTGATCGACGTTTTGATTCAGGTTGCGGTGTGTCTATTTCGGTTGCAGGAGGCGACATCGGAGCTTCTTCAACTTGATCGAGCGGTGGCGGTTGGTACTGCAATTCCGACTGCGCGACGAGTTTCATCGCTAAGTTTCCGACTTCTTGAGCGAACATTACGATTGTGAATCCAGAAGTGAACAGCTCTTCTACCAAATCTTTCTGATGTGGAGTAGCTCGTCGCTCGAAAGAAGATCCAATAGAAGCCGCCACATACCTCTTCAGTTCGCTTTCGCGGTGTTCGAGACGGAATCTCAGGTCTCGATTCTCCTTCTCGACTCTATCAGCTCGGCGTATTTCAGATAACAACCGATCGTGAACATCATCTCCTCTCGGGAAATAGGTAACATCAGGCTTCAGATCGATAAAGTTTCTGGGACCTGAAGTTTCTTGAACTGCCACCAGCGCAGTAATCGGCTGAATATCCGCATGCTCAAGTCTATCCGGTAGCTCCGGCTGACAATCAATCGGCTCTCCCTTGATCTGGACCGTACCGAGACTCATTCTGAAACTCGGAAATTTGAAAAGAAAACGTTTTATTTCAGCAAAAAAAACTGGAAAACTCAAATCAACGAAAAGCGAATCGAAAGAAGCTGCATCGGAAAGTACTGTAGCCACGCGTTTTTCAGTCAGACGCGGCGCGTGTCGCGTCGCGTTCGGCTGAAATGCGCGCGAGTTCAAATAATCTAATGCTCGGGAAAAGGAAACGATCTGAAGATTTAATAAGTATTTTAGACAGAAAACAAAGACGGAACTGGTTTCAATGATGTGTAGGGGAGCATTCCTTCTTGTGCTCATCACCCAGACACCTGAAAGAACTCGTCCCTTTCGCGAAATCTCGATTTTACTTCCATTTTGTCCGATGTTTGATCGCTTCCCGATCCGTCTTTCTCTTGTTTTCAGCGTCGTTTCAACTCGCGCTCTTGTTTATTCCATCCCTCTCCTGTTGCGAAATAAGGCCATACATCTGCCATTTCCTTTGTTTGTCCACCCAAATCTCTCCGTTTCGTCAGTTTCTCCCACTTTTTCCTACAGATTTTCACTCGCTTCAGTCCGCAATGTCTTCCGAATGCGTCGAATGGAGCACGATGATTGAAGACGTCAAGAAGTACATCGTCGGGCTTCTCGACTACGAATCCAGGTGACTTCTCATTTCAGACTTTTCAGCATTTCCCCTGTGTTCAGATCCAATCTGAGGATGTGCTCGAAGAGCGACCTCGCACTGGTCGATTCGACGCCGTTTGTGGCTGAATTCATCGCGATCACCGAGTCTGACAGTGAAATGGACGAGAACAAGGTTCGGCGAGATTCGTTTTCAGCACCTCCCCCATTTTCAGACCATCATCCGCCTGGACATTGACTTTTTCACCATCTGGTTCACCGGCAAAAACAACATCACGAAGGTGGACAGAGCGTGGGACGGAGAGCTCTCGGAGCTGATCGAGGTGAAGCAGGAGAGCAGGTACGACGTGGCACGACGCTACATCGACCGACACTTCCCCGACGGCGTCCTCGCCGCCGATGAGATCACCATCGTGGCTGTGAGTCGTGTCCGCTTCGTCCCACTTTGTTCCAACTTGTTCCAGTTGAAAATGAACCCACCGGAGAATTGGAAACTGTGTTGCGAAAGTCTGGAACTGGAAGGATTCGAGAACGAGGAGCACGTGAGCTGGCTGAAGCAAACCGAGTACCCGCTTCGAAGTCTGAGCGTCCGACCGTACTACGGGGCGCCTCTCGTCGTCACTCCGAGCATCCTGTCCACTTCCGAATGCCTCCGAATCTACTGGGAATGCGATATGACGGACGAGCAGCTGGAGCAGGTCGAAGCGGTGGACATTCAAGTGAACTCGCTCCACATCACTCCAGACGCCGTCAGAATGTGTCTCGAGGTGAACAACGACTGGAGTTGATCGGACAACGTCATTTTCAGAAGTTTCTAAAGTTCGGCGAACGGGAGGATTGTTTCCAGTTCAAAATCACTTTGCCCGAAGATTTCGAGTACGAGAAGCTGTTGCCGAAGTCTGTGAAATATCGAAAACTGGAGAATTCGGACGATTGGATCATTTTCGAGTGAGTTCCGAATGAAAATGGAGAAAAACAGAGTCTGAACGTTGCAGATGTCTGATTCTGGGAGGATTCTCCAACGAGAACGACGTCGTCGACGCGCGCCGATTCCACGTGTCCGGGGATCCGGAGATGCCGTTCATCAAGTGCTCCGTTCCGCAAAAAGAGCGCGTTCCGTGCAAACTGTGGCCTCTCACTCGTTTCGATTGATTACTGATTTTCAATGAATTCACAATAAATGCATGCTCTCCTATCAGAAATCAAGACAAAGTCTTCTTTTTTCTATCGGAACTTTACAAATTCTGAGCTTCATCGATCCGTCCATTGTTAGTGTCTAGACAGACCAGACAAGGCATCGGGAGCTTCCCCGCTTAGATGCCGATTCGTGATCGTGCTGTCGCCGTGGTGGAGTGCGAGGAGATGATTCTGATGGACTCGGGCAACAATAAATACGTCACTTGGCTGAGCCTGTGCCCCCCCCCCCCCCGAAATCAGAAAAAGATCCACGAGAGTCCGTTGCGGAGGGATCCTCGATCACACAGACTTGTCTGAATGTGCCCGAGGCGCTGCGTCACAACTGCGGCTCCGATGGGGCCGACGAGCGATTGGAAGCCGTCGAGATAATCACTCCCGTCGTCTAAGCTCCGTCCAGAAGACGTCCATCTTTTCAGAAGTACTTGAAACACGGGAATAGTGACGACTTCATGGAACTCCGAATATCTTTGCCCGGCGAAGTCGACGGCGCGCAACTGAATCCAAAAAGATTGAAGTTTCAAGGAAACGAGGCGTCGAACGACCCTCGGAAGCTTCTCGAATGTGGTCGAAGTCCAGCTTCTCTGTTTTGAAGATCGCCGGAGAAACGACGATCTGGTGCCACATGCCGTGCACGATTGCGTTTCCGTTCACTCTGTGGCCCGTCACGGACGTCTTCTGATCCCTCCGAACGTCTTCCGAGACAAGCTTCGTTTCCTGCGTCTTTTCCGATTGTTGACGCTCTTTTCCCTCGTTGTCTGCTTCTCGCCTCCCTCTCGCCGCACCTTTTTTCGCTTATTCTCTGCCAGTTTCCCCTTTCCTTTCTGCCCGCGGAAATGTCTTCTGAATGGGGAACGATGATTGAAGACGTCAAAAAGTACATCATCGGACTTCTCGACTACGAATCCAGGTGATTTCTAGTCCAGTTTCAGACTTTCCCGTATGTGATTCGTTTTCAGATGCAATCTGAGGACGTGCTCGAAAAGCGACCTCGCATTGGTCGATTCGACGCCGTTTGTGCCGGAAACCATAACGATTCAAGAGCTGGGAAGTGCGATGCTCGCGAACAAGGTTTCGAATTCGCCGCTTTCGTTCTGACACTGTCTTTTTTGAGACGATGATCCGTCTGGACGTCGAGACGTTCACCATCTGGTTCACCGGCAAAGACGACGTCACTAAGGTCGATAGGGCGTGGAACGAAGAAGAGCTCGCGGATCAGAGCGAGAGGAAGCAGGAGAGCAGGTACGACGTGGCACGACGCTACATCGACCGACACTTCCCCGACGGCGTCATCGCCGCCCGGAACATCTCCATCTTCAACGTCAGTCTTCTTCCTTCCCCCTTCCGATCCCTTCATCCGATTCCCTTGCAGGTCAACTTGCGTCCCTCGAAAAACTGGAAGTTGAAGTGCGAAGGGCTGGAATTGTTCCAGAACACCGAAGGATACGACATTCTCTGGCTGCAGCAGTCGAGCGGCAACTTCAGAAGACTGACCGTCTCTCCCTCGTCCGACGTCTCCTTGGAGATGACGTCGAGTCTTCTGAAGACGTCGGAACGTCTCTGTCTCGATCTGGAGACGAATATGACGGACGAGCAGTTGGAGCAGGTGGAGGCCGTCGATCTGCGAGTGATCTCTTCGCAGGTCACCCCGGAAGCCGTCAAGAAGTTCATTGAGGTAACAGAATCGGAGAGCAACAGACGAGAGTTCTGATTTCAGAGATACCTCAAGTTCGGAAAGAATCGCGACGCTCTGGAATTCAACGTCCGCCTTCCGGAGAACTTCGACTACACCACCCTGCTCCCGAGAAACGCGAATTTCCGAAGAAAGCCGGCCACTGAGGACGGCTCGTTCGGGTAAGTTCTCCAGAATTCCGATGACGACGTCGTTTCCCCCTTTGCAGAGGCGTTCTCTTCGGATTCCAGAACGTGAACGGTGTCCGTGAGTCACGGGACTTCTCCGTATCGCCTTCGGGCAACTATGTCACGATTTCCGTCTGCGTGCCGCAACAGAAGCCGTTGTTCACTGCGATGCTCTGGCCGTTCACCCACAACTGACTCGTCGTCATTTCTGTTTACCCTCCTTTTTGATAAATCGGTTCTTTTCGCACCAAACTACGCGTTTTCTGACTCACAAATGATTGCAAAACGGTCCTTTTCGTCGTCTGAATCTCTTCGAAAAGACAGCAGTTTCGAAATTTCGTCTGCCGAGTCAGATGATTTTCAAACTGTGATTTTCAGCGGAAAAATGGCTGTTGAGTGGAGCACTTTTCTTGAAGACGTCAAGAAACACATCATCGGCCTTCTCGACTACGAATCCAGGTAGCTTCCATTCCATTTTCAGACTTTTCAGCGTCTGATCCGATTCCAGATGCAATCTGAGGACGTGCTCGAAGAGCGACCTCGCATTGGTCGATTCGACGCCGTTTGTGGCTGAAAAAATATCGATTAGAGAGATGGAAAGTGAAATTATGGAGCAGAAGGTCCGAGTGCCGACTGTGTCGCTCGTGAAGATCTCCCGATTTCAGACGATTCTCCGTCTGGACGTCGACACGTTCACCATCTGGTTCGTCGGAAAGAACGACGTGACGAAGGTGGATAGGACGTGGAACAAGGACGACGTGCTGGAATGGAGCGATCGGAAGGAGGAGAACAGGTACGACGTGGCACGACGCTACATCAGCAGACACTTCCCGGACGGCGTCATCGCCGCCAAGGAGATCACGATCACTTCTGTGAGTGACGTCTTCTGTGCATCTGTACGTCGCTTGTTCTCAGCTGCTGCTGCTTCCTGCAGAGAACTGGATGCTGAATTGCGATAGTCTGGAATTGAAGCACATGACGAGAGGACGTCATGTGCCGTGGTTGACGCAGTCGGTTCACGACTTCAAGCATCTGGACGTCAGTCTCTTCTCAGAAGAAGTGCTGCACATCACGCCGAGTCTTCTGAACGTCTCGGAACGTCTTCGGTTCAGTTGTGACACCGACATGACGGACGAGCATCTGGAGCTGGTGAGGGCCGTCAACTTCCGTGTCACGTCTTCTTTCATCACCGCTACAGGAGTCAGGACGTTCGTTGAGGTAAGAAACGAGCCAGTGAATCAGAGGATCGTCAAGTTGCAGAAGTTTCTGAAATACGGAAAGAAGATGGAGACGTTCGAATTCTCGATTCCTCTTCCCGAAGGATTCGACTACTCCCAACTGCTCGCGGGCTCGCTGGAGGTCAAAACGAAGCTCGATCCGATGCAATACATTTTGTTCGAGTGAGTCCGCGAAAAGACGAGCAGTTCCGGACATTGCAAAAGTTTCTAGAGCGAAGATCCTCGGAGGTTTCTCCAATGTGCACGGGATCCAGGACGCGCGGAAGCTGTACGTCGCCAAAGACGGAAGACAGTTCTCCATCTGGTGCCACATTCCGTCCACGTTCCGAATGCCGCTCGAACTGTGGCCTTTCACAAGAAACTAATCACATTTTTCGCCTCCGTTTTATAATGAAATGATTTTTATCGCGAACAAAAACGATGGTGAAATGTTGTGAAATGGTTCTTTCCGTGTCTGCGTACCTCTATCTCGATCTTCGAATCGTCAGAAAGAAATCATTCTTCCCACTGATTTCGTTGAACGTTTAAGATCGACAATGTCTTCTGAATGCGTTGAATGGAGCACGATGATTGAAGACGTCAAGAAGTACATCGTCGGACTTCTCGACTACGAATCCAGGTTATTTTCAGTCCAGTTTCAGTCTTTTCAGCGTCTGAGTCGATTCCAGATGCAATCTGAGGACGTGCTCGAAAAGCGACCTCGCATTGGTCGATTCGACGCCTTTTATGGCCGGAGAAATATCGATCGTCGAGTTGGGAAGTGAAATGGATATTGAAAAGGCAAGATTTCTGTATGAATGTGACTGAAAGGATCCGTTTCTAGACAACGATTCGTCTGAAAATCGATTCGTTCACCATTTGGTTCATCGGAAAGAACGACGTGACGAAGGTGGATAGGGCGTGGAAGGACGGCGAACTGCTGGAATGGGACGGTCGGAAGGAGGAGAATCGGTACGAAGTGATGAGGAGACACGTCACCAGATTCCTTCCGAACGGCCTCTTCTCCGCCAAACACATCAGTCTCTCCTTCGTGAGCTCTGCTTTTCTTCTCGTCTAGACTCGTTTCCCACTCGTTCAGTTGTCGATCGGACCGATGGATGGCTGGAATTTGCGATGTGATAGTCTGCAATTGAACGAGCTCTCCTCAAATCTCACTGATCTCTGGCTGTCCAAAGTGGTCTCGACGCTGTCCTCGCTGGAGTTGTGGAGTCAAAACTGCTCCCTTACTCCGGAAATTCTGAAGACGTCACGATCGCTGCGAGTGAATGCCCAGACCGAGATGACGGACGAGCAGTTGGATCGGGTGGGGCCCGTCGATTTCGTCGTTCACTCGGATCGGATCTCTTGGCAAGCGGTCAATCGTTTCATCGCGGTGGGCCACTGCAAAGGACCGAATCTTCAACAGATCGCTTTCAGAAGTTCCTGAAGCTGGGAAAGAAGTCAGATGACGTGCACTTCGGAATCCAACTCCCGCTGGGCTTTGACTTTTTCCGACTGATACCGCAGAACGTCGACTACCGGAGTGTAGACTCAGGATTCGAGTTCAAGTCAGTTCCAGTGAACGTCAGAATCGCGAACAGTAGTGTTCAGAGTCAAACTGCTCGGAGGCTTCCAGAACGAGCACGGGGTCAAGGGGAATCGAGAGCTGTACGCCTTCAGGACGGGTAGTAACGACGGGCTCGACGTGATCATCGTGTGTCGTGTGTGCCTTCCAACGAAGAAGTCCGAGTTCTCCGATCCTTGCGTTCTTTGGCCGTTCACTCCCCACCACTGACTCACATTATCGATTGACTCGTCATGAAGATTGTGTTTTCGATATTTTTTGATTGCGGAAGGGAACGGCCACGCCCTCGCAAACCAAATAAACAGATAGCAGTTCGACCGAAAACGAAGGCTTCCATTCCGTTTTCACTCTTCAATGGAGAGGCCTCTCGAGTGGCTGACCCTCTTTCTTCGAATCAAACAACAGATCGTCTCGCTTCTCGACTACGAATCCAGGCGACTTCTTCCCCTCTCAACGGCCCCCTTTTCAGTGGTTTCGTTTCAGATGCAACCTGAGATTGTGCTCGAAAACAGACAGAGATCTCGTGGATTCGACGGAGTTCGTCGCCGAAAACGTTCAGATAGTTGAGATTCCGAGTGATTTGTCTCCTGACAAAGTGAGCTGGAAGCAACGTTTTCAAACGGAAGAATGCGTTGATTCAGACCATCATCCGTCTGAAAATCGACACTTTCACCGTCTGGTTCATCGGAAAGAACGACGTCACGAAGGTCGAAAGGGCGTGGAATGGCGAGCTCTCGGAGCTGAGCGAACAAAAGCAGGAGAGCAGGTACGACGTGGCACGGAGGTATCTGGAGAGGTTCCTGCGCGGACGGTTCGAGGCGAGGAGTATCAAACTGCACGCGGTGCGTCCGAAGAGCCCTTCCCTTGCTCAGTGTCCCAATGTTCAGACGTCGTTGCTGCCTTCCGAGAATTGGCGACTCAAGTGCGATCGTCTCTCTCTTTGGTATCTTCCGAATCTCGCCTGGCTGCGCCAGACGGTTCCTCAGTTCAAAGAGCTGGAAGTGCGCAACGAGAACCTGAACACTCTCGAAGTCCTGCCTCACATTCTGAATACTTCCGAGTCTCTGAGGGTGTATCGTGACACCGATGTGACCGACGGACATCTCGCTCTGATCGCAGCCACTGATCTGCGAATCGGATCAAACGAAATCACGCCTGAAGGCGTCAGAAACACGTTGGAGCGCTTTCTGAGAAACGGAAAAGAGACGGACGTATTCGAAATCGAGCTGCCGCTTCCCAACGGATTCGAACCAATGCACCTGATTCCGAAGTCGGCAATCGTCAGGAAAGACTCGGAACCGTCCGGGTTCTCTCCGGCAGCTTACAAGTGACGACTACAGTTGAGCCCCACACTCCATCCATTTTCAGCGGCGAAATCGTCGGCGGATTCGAGAACGTGCACGGCGTCCAGGAGGCGCGTCAGTTCAGTTGTTTCCCGTACGGCCAGCGTCTGATCGTCATGTGTCGGGTTCATCGGAAGCAGTCGTATCCCCTGATGCTGTACCCGTTCACGAACCACTGATGCCTTGATCACCCGACTCGTGACTGTAATAAAGAAGTGCTTTACACCGCGTTCTCTCGCATCGCACGACCTTCGTGCCAAACGAGTCGCGGCGCGAGACGGAGAGTGTCTGCCAGTCTGCACGCTCTTCCCCGCTGTCACCTCAAGTTATCAACGTTTCGAATCGCGCGCAAAAGTGCAAAGTGGTTGTGTAACACGACGAAACTGTCTGCATTCACTCCGTCTTTGCCGTTTGTCACGCACCATCTTTCTTCGTCTCGCTGAACTTCTGATTCCTCCCAATGACCCAGTGGTCCGACTTCCCCGACAAGTTTCTCATCCTGAAATGTCTCGACTACGAATCCAGGTGAGAGAGAGAGCGCGCGGTGGAGCGAAAATCTCGAACGCTGTTTCATTGCAGATGCAATCTGAGATTGTGCTCGAAAGCGGATTTGGCGGCCGTCGACGCGACCGAATTCGTCGCGAATCGAATCGAAATCAGCGAAGTGCCTAGTCAAATGGTGGCCGACAAAGTGAAAAAACAATTGCCGTCGGAGCCAGTGGGAACCTTTTCGTTTATTGCAGACGATGATCCGTGTCGACGTGGATTCCTTCTCGGTCTGGTTCACCGGAGTCGGCGAGATCACGAAGGTCGACAGGGCGTGGAACCAGGAAATGGACGGTGTGGAGGAGAGGAAGGACGAGCGACGGCACGTCGTCGCACGTCGCCACCTCGACGCCTTCTTCCGCAACGGCGTCATCGAGGCTCACAAAGTCACTATCCGATTCGTGAGTGCCGACCGACGTCTTCTGAATTCCGCATCCTTCCCCCATTTCAGCTGAAAATGAGGCCATCCGAGAATTGGAAACTGCGATGCGACAATCTGAAGCTGTTACTGTCGAGCGAAGAACCGGAAATCGCGCTCGAGTGGCTCCGAAGGATCGATTCGCCGCTGAAGAAACTGCAAGTGCGGAGCTCGAATCTGAACGGCGTTATGCGCATTCCGCAAGTGTTGAACGTGTCGGAGAGCCTGATTCTGACGGAGGAATGCGATCTCATCGGCCGCGATCTGGAGGATTTGACGGTGACAACTCTCGACGTCACCTCCTTCCTCGTCACCTTCCACACGATTCGCATCTCTCTGCAGCGCTATCTGACACGCGGAAAGAAGAAGGACTACATGCACTTTGAGATTCCGCTGCCCACCGACGGCTACTTCCGTCCTCTCAGTTTGCTGCCGCCGTCAATTGTGATGCGTGACGTGGCGAGAGGAACGCATCCAGTGGAGTTGCGGTACCCGTTAAGAGACAAGAATCTTCAAATCGCCGATTCTTTCAGCGGCCGAATCGTCGGTGGCTACACGAACGAAGTGGGAAACCAGCGGGACCTTCGGTTCGAGTGTCGTCGATACGGCGAGGACCGTCTGACCATCTCGATCCGTCGCGACGAGCCGCAAACCTACAGGGACCGTCCGATGCTTCTGTACCCGTTTACGAGTAAATGGTGACTGTCTCGCGATACGCATCTGCCCTCGAATTCCTGCGTCGAACCAGATTCCGATAAAAAGTTCAGTTCGCAAAAGGGCAGTGTCTCTTCTGCGAGGCCGTCTCCTTGAGACGTCACCGTCGCCCCGTTTCTCTCTTTCAATAAATGAACATTGATCTCTCTCTCTGTCTCTCTTCTGGCTTTTCGTTCCGCCCCCTTCGTTGCACTGATAACGAGACATTAGTCTTCTCCAATTTCAGACATGAAGTGGTCTGATTTTCCGATCAAGACCCACATAGTCGACTATCTCGACTACGCCTCCAGGTATGCCACTCCGTATCGCCACGGCGCAGCCAATTCGATTTGCAGATGCAATCTGAGAGCTTGCTCGCGAGACGATTTGGCGGCCGTCGACTCGACGCCGTTCGTCGCCGACGAGATATCGATTCGGGAGTTCCCGGGACAAATGGATAAGGAGAAGGCGAGAGCCTTGCCACTCCGTATCGTCGTTACTCAACTGTTTTCAGACGAACATCCGCGTCTGCATCGACTCGTTCACCATCTGGTTCGTCGGCAAGAACGATGTCACTCGCGTCGAGCGAGCCGTGAACGGAAACGAGCTCGAGTGGAAGGAGACGTTGCCGGAGAAGCGGCACGACGTCTGCAGACGCTTCCTCGACACGTTCATCAGGGACGGCCAGTTCCGTGCGAAGCGGATCACGATCGAATTGAAAGATTTTCTGCCTTCGGAGCACTGGACCCTTCGATGCGACCATCTGAAACTGACTTCTCTCGGTCAGTTCCAGATGTGGGCGGCCACGTGGATCGGAAAAGTGAGGTCGCCGTTGAAGAGTCTCGACGTCTTCGCGTGGAATGTCCGAGGACTCAGCGACCTTCCGCAGATCGTCACCGTCTCCGAGAAGCTCCGAATCGAAGACTTTTCTGACTTGACAGACCAACAGCTCGAGAAGATTCCGGCAACTCAAATTCAGATTTCATCGGAAAGAATTAGTCTGGAAGGCGTCAAGAAGACCGTACATCGGTTCTTGAAGCAGGGAAAACGAGGAGAAGACCTGAATTTGAGCACTAGTTTTCCGCAAGATCTGGATCCACGGACGCTGTTCCCGAGAGGAGTGCTGCTTCGGAAAGTGGACAACAACTCCCCGAGATACGGACGGTAAACCTGCTCGAAAACCTTGTGATCTTCTCAATCCGCCAATTACAGCTACACGATCATGGGCGGGTCCAAGAATGTCCCCGGTTTCGATGAAACTCTCGAGTTCTGCTTCGCTGACACTAACATCCACATTCGTGAGAGGAAAAGGAACGAGAAACCGAGATATCCATGCCTTCTGTACCCATTCACAGCCAACTAGGAACATAATTGTATCGGAACCCATAAGCGTTTATAAATAAATCAAAGAAATATCCAACTTGGTGCTTCTTTCTTCTGTTCAAGTAAGCTTTTGGATTGCGTAATCACATCTTCAATGGGTCCACCTTAGCCACCTTCTTGGCGTTCGAAGCTGCGGCGGCCGCTTCTTCGGCTTTCTTTGCGGCGGCTTTCTCCTGTTTGATGCGCATGATGTCAGCATCGCGGTTCATGCGGCCGTCCATCGACAGACCCTACAAATAAACACTGATGAGAGCAGATCCTAGTTGACTAGCTAGCTTACAGCGTTTCCCTCTTGACCGGAGGCGCCCATACGCTTCTTCTGTTCGGCTTGCTTCTTCTGGTTCTTTTCGCGAGCCAAATCTCTTTGATTTCCACCTTCAATTGGTAATAGTTTTCGAAAATTGTATGATTCACACAACTTACGGGTCATTTTGTAATCAGAGAAAGAGGAGCTAACAATCTGTATGTCGGAACGACCGAAAAGCCGCCAGGAGAGCACAGCCGCCGTACGATGGGCAGAAGACTTTTCTAAAGAAAGAATTCGCTGATCGATTAGATGTTTGCATAAGAAGGAAGAAGAGAAGGAGAAGTGGAAAAGTGAACAAGGCGCGAAGACATGTCGGTCTGAAGCGCGCGAAATCCATGTGAGGATAAGAATGAACGAGAGAGAGAGAGCGGTGAACAAGAGACGGAAAACACGCCGAGACCAGTCGAGACCGCCAGATGGAACACGTGGAAGATTTCGGATATACGGTCAGACAGACACTTACACTCTGATTGCGACGGGGGAAATGAAATTGTCGCCGACGCATCACACGACAAACCAAAAATTTCAGAGCGATAAGGGGAAGAGCAGAGAGAATAGGCACAAATCAATATATATAAAGAGCTCTGAACTCTCGTTTCAATACAGTAGCAAACAAGTAACATGAAGAAGGAATCGAGGTTTATTCAACATTTGGTTAAAATGGTCCATGGAAAAGACGGGAAAATGAGATTCAAACACAAAGTTTTGGAAACTCTGTGATAGTTGATGAGAAGAGAAAAAACAGCAACAGAAATGGTAACAGATGGTGAAGATCCGGAACTCGGGTTACCTGAAAGATCAGCGAATTGTCATGAGATTATGGAAATAGCACTCACTTTTCGAGCGGATGGTAGTTGAGAAGCTTCTCGATGAGGTCGACGTGAGCGAGCAGCATTCTTCGGCAGCAATAGCGTCGGAGACCAAGAGCGTCGAGAGCGTCTCCTGGAAAGAGACAGTGTTGACGAAAGAAGAGAAGAGTAACGCACCTTCACTGTATTCGGACTGCAGGAATCCGAGATACGTCTCCCATTTGTCTCCTATGACTTTTCCGCAAGTGAAGCACCTGATCGGAATAATCATTTTTTGATACTGCTGAAAAAAAACACCAATTGACCGTAATTTGGGAAAGCAATCGCAAACGATAAATTTCATTTGAAGGCTTTGCGAATAGTTGGATTATAGATGCAGAAACACAAAATAAATTGAAAAATGTAATTTTAGAAGCGGAATCGCACTGAAAAAGCGAAACAATCACGGTGCAATTTAAATAATGGCCCCAGAATTATACAATTTTTCGAATAGCGCGTCAAGTCGAGTGCCTAGTCCGCAGCAGTGTATGAACTTATTGCATACCGTATCTCAGAGAAAAAACACGGAGCTTTGTGAAATTCGATAAATTTGCACTGAAAAGCAGGTTTTCGGAAAGCGGACTTTTTTCTTTTCCCAATGAAAAAAGTATTACGCGAGTTAGAAGTTTACAAGCAAACTTATCACAAAAACAATCCCGAGTCGTCTAAAGATGAGGAATCGAAGGCAGTCATTGCGAAAGCCGAGCAGTACATCAGGGTACGTTTCTTCGGAATGCTTCTTCATCTCATTCAAAGTGAATTGAAGGAAGTGCTCCCGACGGTGGTTTGTGAGAACAAGACTCGTGCGTACGATACAAACCAAAAGGCGCTTCTATTGCTCGAAGCCGGAAAGTTGTACAATGTACTAGAGGAGTACGATGAGACGGCGGAAAAGTTTCTCAGCAAATCGGTCAGAATGAGTTAGTTTCATGAAAACTTCAATACTTTTATAAATTGTGGAATTACAGACCCGAAAAGTGCGGAAGCCTGGCATGAATTGGGACGGTGCGCACTGAAACGAAGAGATTTGGAGTTCGCTCAGTCTTCGTTTCGAGTGAGAATTCGAGATTCATTCCGATTCTAACTTTTCGTTTTCAAAGATTTCACTGGGACTTCGCAAAAGTGCGCCGACGCTGACTTCTCTAGCAGTCACAATGCGACTGGTGGCTCTGGACCATCAGGAACCAGCTCAAACCGAGATGAGGACGAAGGCGATGGACCTTCTGATTGAAGCACGACGACTCGACAGCTCCTACGGTCCTGCACATCTGGCCTTCGCGACCGGGCTTTTCTACTGCTTCTTCAGCTCCGCCAAAGTGGAATTGCATTTCCTGGACAAGGTTATCGAGAACTACCGGAAGGCGGTCGGGTGCGAGCAGTCAAAGACCGATCCGCAAGTGTTCATCAACATGGCCACGTGTTTGAAGTTCATGGAGAAGTACGACGAGGCCCTCGATGCGTACCAGAAGGCTGCAGAATACGACACGCGAAACGAGTTCGAGACAAGAGAGAAAATGAAGATGTGCACGAGCTATTTACTCAAATTCGCAGAAATCATCCAGAAGAAAGGAAAAATGAAAGCGAAAAGACTGCAAGAAATGGTGGCGGACCTGAAAAAACAGCCAGTTGGAAGCGAGCTCTTCCGCGCGAAAATCATCGGAAACGTCAGCCACGAGGAGACGATTCCAGTGTAAGAGACATTCTGAAGTCGTCCAGGTCCCGAAATCGACGTGGTTTTAGGGCTCTTGTCGGTGTGGATGCTTCTGGAGATGTCTTCGGAATCACCGTCTACAACTGTCTGGCCAACTTCGGATTCGTCATAGGAGACACGATCACTGTCGCAAAACCTGATCACAGATCCATTGAGGTGATGATCACTCTTCTTCGTCTTCTGATTCTTTTCTTCAGAATCTGGTAGTACCTGGAGAGCCCACGACTACAATTACGATGAAATGGGTGCGCGTTGGTTCGCCGACACAGATAAAAAAGAACGGATTGGCTCTTCCGGAGTCTGTTCTCGCAAGAGCAGTCGCCTCCACTGAAACAAAATGACCTATTTCGCTTTCGAGATCTCGCACGTTTTATCCGAATGCTTTCCTGTTCCATACAATTCGCTTGCCACGCTTTGAGTATACATAAAGTTTATTGGAATTCAGAGTGAGATATTGAAACATGCAAATATTAGTGAGCGTTTTCTTTTTCAATGTGGTCAACGAAGAGAACTTGGGATGGAGAGGAGGATTGCGAGGGAGAAAGGGAACAAATGCGCATTGAGAGAGAGAGAAGGTATCACAAAACGGAGGAATGCGGGGAAGAGCTCTAGTTGTGCAGCATCGGAGCACCGCCCGGGTCATGGAACGAGGTGGGCGGGGCTTGCGAGGAGGAGGACGAGGCGGCTCCGTTGGAGAGCACACTATCGAGACCCTCCAGACCAAGATCCTGCAATCTTTTCACTGTCAGTCTTCTCGGGAAGGACGCTCACATTCAGATCGTTGAAGCAGTCGACGATGTGGTGTCCGGGCGCTCCTTCAGCATTCGTGATCGTGAGCTTCGGGATGTCGAGCGCTTCCGGCGAGTTTGAGAACGTCCTCGTCGGCCACATCGGCGGCTGATTCGGGTCCAATTGGTTGTGCGGCGACGTGGGTGCCGACTGCGACTCGGGAGTCAGCGCCGGTCCCGGCACTAGCCTCGGACCGCACGTGCCGGTGCTGTGACGAGGACCCACTGGGGCGTGGTAGTAGCCGCCGCCGACTCCGTTGCAGCCGTTCGTGTAGCCGCCGTCAGCTGTCTGCTGCTGCTGCATCTGAGGATGGTTCTGAAGGTTCGGAAGACTTCCGGCGTCCGCAGGGTTGAAGTCGTGCATTCCGGGCGGACTGAGCTCCATGCACGGCGTCCCGGAGCCGTCAAGCATCAGCGTCGAGGCGTGCGGAGAGTCCATCGGCGAGTGCAGTGGCGAGCCGTTGTGGAAGCCGTACATGGGCGTCATCATGTGGTTCGGAGACTGCAACGGCGACATTCCGTTGCCCATCGGCGAGCCGCCCATCTGAAGAGGCGCCGGAATCTGATGGTTCTGGAGGGGCGACCCTTGCTGCGATCCCTGCGGAGTGACTTGCGTCGAGTTCTGCTGCGACTGCGAGTGCATCATTCCGGACGGTCCCGGCATCGCGTTTTGGATGAAATGAGGCATGTGATGGATCGGCATCTGCTGGTTCGGATGCTGCGCGTACATCGGAACCATGCCACCCATGTTGTGGATCGCCGAGTCGGAACGAGCACGGTTGATTCTGAAGTGGGAAGATCGGAATGTGAAGGAAAGGAGGGATCTTACTGATTCCAAGAATCCGGAGGAACGAGTTGTCCCGGCTGATTGTAGGGATGATCGTACTGCGGAAAGTGCTGATGGTGCGAGGGCAGCCGATCAGGAGACCGTCCGTTGGCTCGCACTCCGTACGGATGGTAGTGGTGGGATGGCGATCCGGAGGCACTTCCGATCATGTGATCTTCCGGCGAACGACTCCGATGACCCTGGATGGGACGGCTCGGAGCATCCTGATGCCAGTTCGGAGGCCATTGGGGAGGCGAGTAGGAGGGCATCTGATGGACGTTCGGCAGAGATCCTCCGAGGTTGTGGCCCCACGGTTGTTGGGGAGGAAGCAGTCCTCCCGACGATTCTTGCTGTGGGATCGTCATCGGCGCCGTCGTCGTGGAGGATCCCGAAGATTCGCCCGGCTGGTGGGTGATCGATTGCACCTGGAATCGGGGAATCAAATCACCTGCCGACCTTTTCCTGCTGATCTTCCGATCGTCCTCTTCCTCACCTGCCGCATGATATCCTCAAACGTCGTGTTCTCCTCATTCTGCTTCCTTTCCAATATCGCAATCTTCTCGCTGAACTTGCGCGGCGTGTTCGAATTTGACATTCGCATCGCTCGACAAACTTCGAGCTTTTGTTTCTTTCTTTCTTTTTCTTCTATTTCCGGGGCGCTTTCTCTTGTTTCCTGCAACAGGTCAAGATCAGAAAATGAAAAAGAAAGCGGGAGAGAAGAAAAATAGAGGAGGGAAAGAAATCGGAGGAGGAGGTGAGGGTGGAGCAGAAGAAGAAGAAGCTCGAGAGAAGAGAGAGAGAGAGAGAGAGAGAGAGAGAGAGAGAGAGAGGGAGAGAGAGAGAAACGAGGTCGAAGGGGGCACTTTCAGAGATTAGAGTGGATGCGGAAATAGGGGTGGGAAACCGGGATTTCCGGCGAGAAAGAGGCGGCGAAGAAATGAAGAAGAAGCGACCAATTTCAGAATGATTCATGAGGAAGTGGGTGGTGGGGATCATGACGTGGCATTAGCCGATCTTTAACTCAGGTGTTGAAGCGATGACGTGGCACTGGAATTCGCTGCGTAGCGACTCAAAATAAGCCAATTTGGGATACAGAGCAGAGTGACACGCAACGGAGAAACTGGTGCGAAAAAGTCAAGTGTGGGGCGACTGAAAACTGAATTCTCGGGAATTTGTGGCGGCAAATAGATTGATTCCGATGCGGGACTCCAATTTCGCGCCCGATTCGATTTCTCATTTCGCGTGTTGTCAGAAAAGAGCAGAAAGTGAGAGACTCGAGGCGAATTCAATTGCAATTTCGGTGCGGGGATTTGTTTGAAAACGAGACAATTTGTGCCTAAAAAGCAGCGAAAAAAGAAGAAGAAGAAAGGGAAAAAAGAGGGAAAAAGAAGAAGAAGAGGAGCATGTGATAAGCCGACGACGAAAAGAGACACACGAAACAGAGACGCTTCTTTTTCTCGAATTTGAAAGAGGGAATCTGCATGTTTTTGAATACATTTGAATACGAATCGATTCTCTCTCTCTCTCTTTTTCAATGTTTTTCGTTTCTTTCCGCCCCCTTTTTTATGCGAGCGAAGAAGACGATAAGGAACTGGAAATCAAGAAGTGACATCACGAGAACGAAAAGTGCTCCGGAACAAGGGGGCGAATAACATGAATTCGCAGGTTTCGAGTCTAGAAACGGAAACGGCGGACCAGCGAAGATCAAAGAATTCTCACTTTTCTTCGCCGAAAATCTAAAATTCTGGGAGAAAAAAGCGGAAGACTATAGCCGGTTTCGGCCTCTTTTTGCCTCTTTTCATTCGGTTTTCTCGTCTTTTTTGGAGCCCAAAGAGCGACAAACGACGACTGATAAACAGGAAAAAAGCGACAAAAAAAAGGGAAGGGGGGCAGACGACAGAGAGGGGGGTGATAGTTTTTGTGTTGATGCCTCTTGTCACCCACAATCGTTTTTCTTTCTTTTTTGATAATGGATAACAGATGGGAGGAGAAAAAGAGAAGAAAAAACGAGGAAGAGGGGCGAAATAGAGAGAAAGAGAGAGTGTTGGGGGGGGCCAAGCAGTTATAATTGGTAGAAGTGAGAGAAAATGCGACAAATCGGAACGAGAGAGAGCGCGGAGCCGGGAGAGACGCGCCGACGGCCAAAGTCGCCGGGCGCTTTATCGGCGGAGCACAGCGGGGAGAAAGAGCACGAGAGGCGAGAGAGCGCGCGCGCGGCGGAGACGCAGAGACGAGAGAAGAGCGGGCTCCCGGGGGCGAGACAAGAGCCGCGGGAGGGGGGGACAAACATGGATCGGGGGGCATGATGTTCTTGTGAAGTGTTGCCAACAGTCTGAACTATTGATTTACGGGCAGAGCAAGAGGGGAAACGTGAAAGAGAGAGAGAGAGGGAGAGAGATAGAGAGAGAGAGAGAGAGAGAGAGAGAGAGAGAGAGAGAGAGAGAGAGAGAGAGAGAGAGAGAGAAAGTGAGTCACGAGGTACTGTTTGGGTGCACTTTGGAAGAAGACGAGTCACACTCGTTTCCGTTTTCTCCCTCTCTCTCACTCTCTGAGCGGTGTTTCGAAACCACTTGGTCACGTGGCTCCTTTTCAGATATACCTTGGCTCATCGCCAAGTGGGCGGAGCTTCCGATTCGCTGCGCCGCAGTGATACGGAGAGTCTCCAGGAATAGGGAGGGGGAATCGGAGAACGAGTGAGAAATGAGACGTTGTTTGCTCTTCTCGACGAAAAGTTCTCTCGCTGCCGCAACCAATTCGGAGCCGTTTATCAGCGGAAAATGTTGCAAATCGTACAGCATGTGTCACAAATAAAAAGAGAGAGAAACGGTGAAACGAAGGGCGGTTTATGCAGATGAAACGGCTTGTTTTCAACATCGTGGACCACCTGGCAGACCTAATCTCCTTTCCGAAACGCTGCCGAAAGTCTCCGTTTTCCCTCTCCGCGAGATTTCTCTCCAACTGCGGGGCTTCCTGTGCGGAACGAAAAACAGAATAAAACTCATCAAGAAGCGGCGATCCACGTGTCCTTCTTCTACTTCTGCTCATCTCCTTCTCTATCACAAAAAACGCCTGAATGCGTGGATTAGGCGCTCGCGCGCGCGCACGGAATTATTCATTCTCGTTTCACAGATAGATATTTCCAATCGTCTCGATTGTTCCGTTTTCCGAGGAAACGCGCTCCGGCGAAATGAATCGAATTGCGATGGAGCGCGTTTTAATCGAGAAAGAGACCTACTATTATGAAATGATATATGAAAATAACGAGATGCTCGCGGAGCCCTACGAGAGCTCTCACGTGCTCCTTTCAGTAATTACGTGGAGGTTTCGAAATAGGCGCATGCGCGCGCGCGCTTCTGCGTGACGTGAATTCTGAATTTGGATTCAGATGAAACTCTTCTTTCTTCTTTCTTTGATCCCCATTTTTTCAATTACTCTCTGAAAATGACAGGAGAAAAGAAAGGGGGAAACGAGAAAAAGGGATCTAAAAATAATTGAAGAGACATCTGAAAATAGGCGTGAGACGAGCAAGATGAAGAGCCGACGAGAAGACGGCTCGTAATCTGATGGGGGCTCCGCGAGCCGCGAGCTCTCCCTCTTTTCTGTGTTTGGATTATCTCAGTCAGCCGCGGATTGTTGCATTAGTCGGAGTGGAAAAGAGAAGAAGAAGAAGAAGAAGAAGCAGCAGCACGCGGAGGGGCATCGAATTCGCGCGAGCGACAGAGAGAGTTAATACGGGCAAGGAGCTTAGCGAGAGATTCCACGGGTCATTGCTGCTGATAACGAGAATTCGAATCGCCGCGCGACACCTACTGTGTGCGGTGGAGCGCAGAAGATCGAACGCTGAGCAAACAAGCAATCAAGAGGCAACACGAGAAGGCGCTGTTGATTCATTGTTCTTCTGAGAATCAAGAATGCGTGAGCGGATGATCTTCTCGAATTGCACTCCTAATTAACCGTCGTCTAGACAGGCACGTCTTCTGAATCCCACCGGGAATTCGCGGCTCCCGAGGCACCGGAAGTGGCTAGGTTTCCATCTACGTGATATTAGCGATTCAGGCGCAAATTAAGTCACACTCGAGTTTTCCAGGTGTGCTCTGAGAATGCAAAGTGAGGGTGGAAACACGGCGAAAAGGCCGAGAGAGCATCGATTATGTATGAGATTTTGCAACGATCGCGCGCGCGCGAGAGCCGGCAGGAAGTCATCTTTTGAGAAAAGAAGGGACCAACTCGTGCATGCATAAGGGCAAACTCTCCGACAAATAGACGCAGATTTCAAGAGAAAAAAAGGTCCCGAAAGGAAGCGAAAAACGAAGCAGAGGAAGAAGTTTGGAGCAAACAGAGAGCACCTGGGCTCGCGGAGCAACGCCCGATAAGACCGTGCATAACGACGTTTCCGGACCGAGAAGGCGCGAGTTTGCTCTCGGGTTTCAGTCCGACGGCGCGAGTTTCGCCGCTTTTAACCGACTTCGATTAACTATAATTGCTCCTTTTCTGAAATTAAAAACTCGTTGTTATTCTTCGAGGTGCCGCCTTTGCGACGGCATCGGAAACCAGTTCAAGTGCCTCCCGTCGGCGCATTTTTTATCACATGCCATCTTCACATGACCCTATTGTTGATTGTGATGGTTGCCCGGTCGCATTCAAATTCGCGCGGCTTGAAATTCGAACCGCCGGCGGCTCTTCTCGGCTGTCCGTGGTCTCCCGACCACATGGTCCTCCGACTTCCGGTGCTCCTCGGAGAGAGAAGCAGATGAGAAAAGAGCATCCCTTCCTGCCGGGACGAGCCGCTCGCGGGAGGCCCGACGCAGACATCTAGACGGACAGATAGCACGGCGCCACGCGCACTGTCCGCCCGGAGACGCAGGCCGACAAAGTACGGCCCGGCGCGTCGCGATCTGTTAGTGTGTTGTGTTGTGACTGCGTGGGTGTAATAATATGCCGTTTTCTGTCGTCTCGTCGTCCCACTCGATTCACTTTCGATAATCTGATTAGCATCTGAAATTGGTTCGCATTTTCAAACTTCCCGCGCACTTTCGAGCTCGTTTTCTCCGCAAACACCGTCACGCAATTCGACACAGATCGTGAGATTTTTTTCTTGATTTGCAGGTGCAAATGAACAGTTATGCACTCGAGCGACACACCTAACAGCAGTACGGACAGTCCATCGAACAGGAAGGTTCGAGGGTTTCGGGAGGCCAGAAGACGTGCTTTCTCTCTTTCAGGCTGTCGATGCGACGCCGTCAGACATCACTGCCAAAGATGTGTGGTACCATGGGGAATTGAGCGAACACGAGGCCAATAATCTTCTCCAGGTTTGCAAAACGCGCTTCTTTCTTCTTCGAAACAAACAAATTCTCAGGGCACAGCTCCCGGCGCATTTCTGGTCAGACAGACCGCTTCGAAGCGGTTCTACCTCTCCATTGTGGATCCGTACGGATACCCGAATCACATGCCGTTAGTCTTTTTCTTTGCCATTCTTCGACGTCATCTGAATTCAGAATCAGGCAACTCACATCTCCCGCTCCCCACTACGTCTTCGAGGGAAAACGGTTCGAGACGCTTCGAGATATCATCGACGCATTCGACTCTGCAGAATTTCCAGTGCAAAAAACCAAAGAAGATGTTAGAAGGATGATGTTGAACGTAGGAAAAAATAAGGTATTCCAGGTGGTCGTCCAGTCGAAATTTCTATGCACAAAGAGTTTCGAACGACGAGAAGTGGACGAGATGAGCGCAGAAGTAGGAGACGTGCTGACGCTGTGCGAAACGGAAGAGCCCGGTTGGCTGCTCGGAAGGAACGAGACGAACCGATCGTTCGGGCTGGTTCCGCGAGAGCACCTCGAACCTCTGATCTCCATGGTGGAGGATCTCGCGGACCTTCCCTACTTCTACGACACAGTCGCGTTCGATATGGTGCAGTACAGCCCCATAGGGGCGTTCCTACTGCGTCGGTCTTCGAAAGGCGCCGACACTTACGCGCTGCTCGTCAAGACGCAGTTCGATCTCGTCGAGAAGTTTCTGATAGTCGGCTCTCTGACGCGGGGATTCAATCTAGCGGGCCGGCCGTTTCCCACAGTCGGCCACATCCTCACTCGGTACGCCTTCCGATGCTTCGTCTGATCCTTCCGATCCTTCAGATACTGCGATCGTCCGATATCGGGAGGAGTCCGTCTGACGCACGCCGTCTGCATCAAACACCAGAAGAAAAGTCGTCGTGCAACGGCAGAAGTCCGTTTTCCGGCGATTCATTCTTCGGCTCAAATGAGCAGCAGTCAGTATGAAGACGTGAGAAAGGAGGTGAGAAGGGGGCATTAATCAAGCATGAAAAGAAGAAGGGAGAAGTGTCTCATTCCGCCCGCGATATTATCGTATTCCTTCGCTCGCAATGCGTCCACCGCCGATCGATCGCCGTTTCAGCATGGTCTTCTCGCGATTCGTGAGTGTTTTGCACCTGCTCCCCGAGCCCGTAGTGCGCGTGAGCATAATCACGCACAATTCCAAGAGTTATAACATTATTAGCGAGTGACGTCTTCGCCTTTTCGAGAAAAGGAAAATTGGCCTCATCACTCAGAAAGCGAAGAGGTCTCGTTGACATTTTGATCCGTTCGCAGACGTCTTCTCCTCTCTTTTTTACGTCGTTTTGCGTTCAGAAATCTCTCGAAATGAGACGCTTTGTATTTGAGATTCGAGAGCCCCCGTCGTTTTATTGGCTTTCCGAATACGAATATTGTCTTTGGTTTCCTCCAAAACTGATATATTTTGTTCTTCATATCGGGCTCTTCAATACATTTCTTCGTGAATACAATTCATGAAGTCGTAGTAGAAGTCAGTTTGCTCCGGAATTCAGCGAGAAACACGTCGCAGGTCTGAAATGAACCTGTCGTTTTGATCTACTGATCTGGCGGGTGTTATTCGTTTTCTCGAGAATGTAGGTCAAGTCAACAGCACTCTCTTTTCTCATTTTTCGAAAACCCTTTTGAATTTCTCGTTTTCCCGCCCATTTTTGACTTCTGAAATCAAAATTGAACGTCTGCAAAATACTTTTATGAGGGTGCAACCTATAATTTATATTTAACGTCTAGGAAATGCGTTTTTCGTTCCGATTCGTGAAACGAACGTCTCCGCTTTTGTCTCTTCGAGATGATATTTTTTCTTCGATTGGCAAGAAATCCGAGAAAAGACACTTTGTGCAAAACTGAAAATCAGGAGTTGTGTTCCTGAAAAGCCAAAAAAAAAAGACTCTTCTGATTTCAGAAAACGCGCCGAATGTTCCGCGGAACATCGATCGACACTGCACTCGCCACCGCGTCTTTCCTCTCCAACTCGACGCCCATCGCAATGCCCTCGCCCGCGAACACAGTATCCACGGGCATTCCCGAACACTTGGTGAGCCTTGCGATCCTTCGAAACCTCACCACCGCCGTTCAGATGGATCGGTTCACCGACGAGGACAACAACGAGCATCTGGTGACGACGGCGAGCAGCACAGTAGTCGCCTCGACGGTCGCCCTCCGCAAGTCGCGAGAAGAGAAACAGTGGAAGGAGTGCTGGCTGACCCTGTCCGACACGTCCGGCGGACCCAGTCATCTCGCCGTTTACGACTCACAACAGGTCGGAATCCCGACGACGTTTCGAATTCTGACGTCTTCCACTTCCAGAACGCGAAGCTCCGACAGCAGATCGACCTGTCCACTTGTACCATGTACTGGCTCGACGAGTCGGTGTTCTCGGCCGACGGCTGTCTCTTTTTATCGCACTCTTTTACTCAACACCCCACCCTTTTCCTCTGCTTCCGACCCTTTTCGACTTTTCTGAAATGGGTTCGGATGATCAGAGCCCGTACCATTTACCAAGAAGGACCCCCGGTGTCGTCTTTCCAAGGATCCTCTTGTGCCGACTCCGGAAGCACTCACGTCTCAATGCTTTCCGTGGAAGTGGACAAATTCCGATCGGAAGTACTCAAAAGCGACTCGATGTACTCGGCAAACTTGCTCATCAACGGAGTCAAAGTGGGCTCTTCGAGCGCGTTCGCACCAACCGGAAACAAGAATGCATCTGAACTTCCCGTCGTGGTAATCGACTCGAAGTTCGTGATTCCGTGAGTCTTTTCGAGCATCCTCGTCCTCGATTCAACGCTTCATTCCAGATTCATTCCGACAACCAGCACGAACATCCAACTGTCCATTGTCGCCCATTCTGCCGCCGGCAAGAAGGGTCGTCCATGTGGCGTCTCGGTCACCGTCGTTCTCAACGAATCCACCGAATCCGTGTGCCAGAACCCTCCGGAGACCGGATTCGTATTCCGAGCCCAGCTCAACAGGTCGCCGGTGCTCTCGATCGACCGATACCGACCTCTTCTCGAGGCGATACGGTACGTCTTCTGTTCCAGAGAGGAAACAGTCATTGAAACGATTTCAGAGAGTCGCCGAGCACACTGTTAAGCTGGCCGTCGCAAGTGCTCCCGCAGCACCTGAAGGTACTCATGTACTCGTGCATCTCCCATTTGTACGCAGTCAACCCAACCTTCATGGGACCGGTCATCAGTCGAATAATTGATGACGTTCTCGCGACTTCGACTCCAGAAGACGTGTTCCGGAAGGACTCGCTTGCGACGGGAATAATGACGCAATGCTTGCGCCACCTCTTCAAGACGCCGTTCGACGAGTTCCTGCACGAAAACTCGACATTCTCGCAGGCATGCAAGCAGTCGAACGGACTCGATTCGGCCATTGAACTGCTCGTAAACTTTGTCGATCAGCGATTGATGACGATTCCATTGGCGACGAGACTACTCGTTCTGGCGTCCCAGTGCGCGAAACTGCGATTCGGAGACGAGGAGCCGCATCTCGTGAAGAGGACTTTGAGTGCTCTTCTCATACTTCGCGTCCTCAATCCCATCATATTTTCGACGCTTAGCTCCGGAGGAATCGGCAGTCAGATCGCGAAGTCTGTACAGATGTGCGCGAATTCGGCAGCGTCGCAGTCGACGAACGAGTCGCTTTCCCCGTCAGCCGTCACGATTCGGAGAATATTTGATCGAATGATCATTCTCATAGATCAGGTAACTCAGTTTTCGGAGAAACGACTTCCACCCCACGAGACGTTTTCTAGTCCCTCCTCATCCGAAAGCCTATCAATACACACAATCACTTTGCAGCAGAAGACGGAGCAGGACGAGAGAGGCAACCAAATCGAGGGCGAGTTCCATCCGGAATGGCTCTCCTGCCTCGCCCACCTCATCGGTCACTCACTGACTCTGAAGTCTCCGGTTTCGGCAACGACGTCGTCGGAAGAGGTGCACACGAAGATGCCGCTGACCGTGCTGGAGCTCGTCCGCCTCCACCAGTAGATTGATATCCAGAAGATATAATTCACAACCGTTTTACCCGTTTAGTTATGCATTCCCCTCGAATATTCCCTAGTCGATTACACTTTGCAAATCCTCTCGCTCCTTTAATAACACTCTCGATTGTTTTCGTTACGAGACCCAAAAAAAGCGTCTCGTTCGCGAATAGTGCCATTTTACTCTTCATGTACAGTTTCTCCCCGCGGGTCGCATACACATACACACGAACACGAACACACTTCTATTGCACTTTCCATCCTCACTTCTCTCCCCCGACGCTTCCAGTTTCAGAAACCAGAAGACGTCGTCGGAAGAGGGCGAGTCTCTCGATTTCCCCCACTGCTTTATGGTAATATACATCTCACCTCGCCTTCCCATTTCACCCCCCCCCAAACCCCTTCGAAATCTAATTGTTCACTTTTGTATTCGCCTACCACACTGATTTGATCGGGTCCCCCCCCCCCCCCCCCCCTCCCTCCCCCCTCCATTGTCAAATAAGCCCCGCCCCTCGTTCCACCCCCACGTGTGTCTCTTTTCTGCCAGTTTTTTCACCTATTTGTGTGTATCCATCGGCTGAAAGCGCATCTATTCCCTGACCGAAGGCGTCACGCCGTCTCAAAGAAGACGTGACTCCTCTCGCCCCTGCCCTCAGTTTTTAATGTACAATACGCCGTGAGATTCTATTGAATGTGCATGCCTCCCCTGCCCCGTTTTGCTCTTTCCCCTGTCATCATTCAATGAGCATTTGTCTAGTTTTATCCGTCTTTTCCCCTTTTTCTTCTCCTGAAGCCGGTAATCTTCAATGTTTTGCCCACTTTGTGTTTTATATTTATTTGCCGAATAAACAGAAAATAGTTACTTAGAGATGCGTCGATTCGGCGACGTCGTCGGCGGCGTCGAGATCCGAGTCGACTTGCAGCGAATACTGGGCCATCACGTACACGTAGAGCAGAGAAATCAATCGATAAGTGGCGAATCGGCGGAATCGACCGAACATTGCGTCGGAATGAAAAACGGGCGGCTCTTTTTAATATTCAATCGACCGAATGATAACGAGATCAAAGAGAAAAACCGACGAAAAAAGGGCGCAGATCAAAGATTCCGATTCCGAATGACGCATTCAGGATTTCAATTTCCGTTTCGTTTCCGCCCGTTCGCGAACGTCTTCTGAAGTCGTGTGTAATCACTCCTGCTGTCTGCGTCTCTCGTCGGCACGCAGTCTAACCTCGCGTTTCCATGACGACGTCTTCTGAAGAAAGAGGGCGGCTCTCGCTCGATAGACGCGTGCTCCTCGATGCGAAAACGTCGAAATGGCTGAATCGAAGTCGTGGTTCGAGACCATTTTCTGCTGCTGTTGCGACCGAAAACCCGCCGTCAGAAGGTCCCACTTCCCATGTTTTTTCCCTTTTTCACTTTATATTTTCAGAGAAATCACTCTCGGATGCTTCGGAACCGGCGGCGCCGGCAAGACGACGTTCCTGAAGATTCTGAAGGGAGGCGAGTTTCGCGACGTCTTCTGAGTCCGTTGACGATGAATGGTTTCAGAAGACCCTCGGAATGTGCTCACAACGAACGGTTTCTCGAGTGTCGAGATGGAATTCGACGCGCTGTTCCATCTGAAAGTGTTCGACGTCGGTGGCGACAGAGGAATACGTGGCATCTGGAGCAACTATTACGGAGAGGTATTCTGAAGACGTCAGTTGAGAAGACGTCATGCTAGACGACTTCAGGTTCACGGCGTCATTTATGTCATTGATTATTCGACGGACGAGACGTTTCTCGAGTCAATTGAGGTGAGTCACTCGAGTTACGAAATGCTCGGTGGAGCATGAATTATGAATTGACGAAACGAAAAGAAGTTTTGTCAATTCGAGGGGGACTAGGAATCCCCGAGGCCTAGCTCTTCAACTCCTATCGGCCACGAGCATTTTCTAGTCCCTCGCTGCGATTTCAGGCGATGAAACTAGTGACAAACCACCCGCAAGTGCAGAAAAAGCCGCTGCTTCTGATAGTAAACAACCAAAACAACCGGGAATTAGATGACGTGGAGATATCGAACGCCGTGAGTCTCCGTCCCTTTTTCCTTTTTTCCGCCCTTCCCCGCCGGCTCTTCTCTGATCCTTCCCCCGCTCGTTTTCTGTCCGTCTCGTGTCCTATCGTGCCCTTTTTCACAGACTGATATCCAGGCAGGCCAGCACAAAGTGGTCCTCTTCTCTCACATAAACAAGTACAACGGATTCGTGAGTGACGACGTCGTCTGTCTCCAGAAGACGTCCGTTTTCAGCTCAACAACGTCAAGAATGCGTCGATGACTGTGGAAGCGAGGGGTCGCAAGGACAAGCTGGCGTTCCAGGAGATGTTCGTCAGATTCATCGACACGGTCGGTCACGTCTTCTGAATGCGCACGACACCAATAATATTTACCTCCGTGCCAGATTCACCTGTTTCTCCTTCTCCAGAAGACTTCCAGTTTTTCAGATAGCAGAGAACTACGTGGAATTGTCGGAAGGCGTGAAACAGGCCGAACTGGCACTGAAGATCCGGCAGGAGCAGGCGAAAGAAGCGCGGAGACTGATGCAGATGAAGGTGGAGCACGACGCGCTGAAAGCCGACGTGGCGGCCCTCGAGGGAAGAGCCCTGCCGCCGGCGCCCTCCGTGGCTCCCGATCCGCCCTCGGAAGCGAAGTCGGCAGTCGTCCGGATGGAAGAGTCGCCGCCCCTCTCGCTCGCAAGCTCCACAATCCCATCCGATATCATCCAGGGATCCCCGTCGAACAGCTCACCTCGACCGGATCCTGTCAAGTAAGCTCGTCCCACCAGATTCTATCGCAGGTGCACCGATGGTTTCAGTTTTTGCAGAATATCGCAGACAAGCACGAAGCCCGTCTCACCGGAGTCGCCTCGGGAAGAAAAGCTACAGCCCGGGAGGATTCTGAAAGACAATTACTTCTTGCCCCCCAAGACACCAGGTTCACTAAATTGAAAACAAACTGAAATCAACTGTCTTCTCTATTGTAGGCCGCCAGTACAGCAGGATACAGAGGATTCAAAACGTTCTCAACACTCGAATCGCGCCAAAATAAACCCTCGTTTCTTTCTTCTCAATAAACGTCTGTTTTGGTGCTGTTAACAATTTCATTGACAACAAATAACAAGATCTTTAGTCGAAGAGACCGAAGCCCATGTCGTCATCGGACTCCTCCTTAGGTTCCTCCTTCTTCTTGGTCTCAGCGGCCGGGGCAGCTCCAGCAGCTGGGGCAGCAGCAGCGGCGGCTGGGGCCGGTCCAGATCCAGCTCCGGAAGAGACGGAGGTGATGAGGTTCTAAAAAAAGATCAGTTGGAGAGGCATGTCAGTCTTATCCCTACCTTCACATCGACTCCCTCGAGGGCCTTAGCGAAGAGTCCTGGCCAGTATGGCTCGAACTCGACGTTGGCGGCCTTGAGAAGAGTAGCGATCTTCTCGCCGGTGATGGCGACCTCGTCATCCTGAAGGATGAGAGCAGCGTAGACGCAAGCCAGTTCCTGGTTCGAAGCCATTCTTCAGACGTAAGTTGCGAGGTTTGCCTTAGCTCCAAGGAGAACAAACGTTTGATAGAACGCTGAAATAAGAGGTTAAAGCAAAAACAATTTGAAAAAAAAACAACGATAAGATATAAAACATGGGAGATAACCATGAGAACAAGCAATCAATCAAAAGGAATCAACTTGAAACATTGTTTTAATACAGTGTAACAACATGGCTTAAGCCACCAAAACACAAGCTCCTCCGGCCTTCTTGATCTTGGTCTCAGCCTCGTGGGAGAAGAATCTGGCCTTCACGATGAGCGGAGTCTCTGGGAGAAGTCCCTTTCCGAGGACCTGAAAAATAATTTGTATTGTCAGTGCGAATAATTTCTTTAAAATAGAATGTCTCGAACCCAGAGGATGACATTTGCCGAAATTCTAGGCGAACACCGAAGGAGATCCGAAAGCCGTTAGGCACCACTTTTTCTCTCGTTACATACACAGCCATATTTAACAATGGAAGCGCCAAGACGAGAGACATTGCGAGCCAGTCTTGAACGAACCTTGAAGTATCCAAGCTTGGTGCAGTCAATGACTGGAGCTTTGCCTCCGGTGGCCTTCTCACGGACCTCGGTCGGGACAAGAGACCACAGACGCTCGACGTTGACGGTTGGGCAGTAGTGATGGTTCTTGTTAAGGTGGAAAACTCTCATTCCAACCTGAAATCAAAGTTAAATTAATGATTGAGATCAGTTTATATTATTGTCTCGAGCCCAGAGGATGACATTCGTCGATATTCAAGACAAACACCGAAGGAGACCCGAAAGCCAATTAGCACTACTTTTCCTCCTATAACATACACAGCCATATTCACCAATGGAAGCGCCAAGATAGGAGAAAATCTTTCAGTAATTCTAAAAATATGTACCTAAAAAATCACCTTTCCGAAGTATCCAGGATGGTACTTGTCACGGTTGATGCGGTGGTGATGCTGACCTCCAGCGTTTCCGCGACCTCCCGGATGCTTCCTGTGCTTTCCGATACGTCCGTGTCCGTGCGAGACGTGACCACGAAGCTTTCTGGTCTTTCTCTGCGCGTGAGCCATACCCTGTAAAATGTGAATTGAGATAGCAAAAAGATCATAAAAATCAGAAGTAAACGAATAAAATTGTGAAAACAAAGTTCGAAAAAGCGGATCGAAAAATGCACTTTTTAAAAAGCGAATTCTTACTTTGAAAATGTAATCACACTTTTTTCAGAAAAAATTGTGATAAAAAAGACCCAAAAAACGGACGAAAACGAAAAGAAATCCTAAAATTGGGTTGAAGATACATCGATTCAGGCCTAAAACTCGTGGTACGGTAGCACTCGTTACTTTCGTTGCGAGACCCGTGCGCTCGACTGCCGCCTCCCTTTAAACTAAACTTTTTTGCGCGATTTTTCCAGCGATTTGAACGTGATTTTTTGCTCAATTTTTCAAACTTCCCCTTGAAAAATTAAAATACTCGATGAAATAAAGTTATTAGTTTGACTAGTGGTGGCAAAAACATTTTTTCCGTCAATTTAGCTAAGTTTTTGAACCTGAAAGTACTTTGCAGAAAAAAACTTGTTTCAGAATTTGAACTTTCAGACTTGATAGTTTCTACGTTCAAATTATTGATAATCGATTCCTTAAAAATTTTTAATTCATCACATTGGTTAAATTTTTCTACAAAAAATACACTATTTCGTCATAAATAGGCAGAAACCATTGCATCATCTTGTTTTTTTTTTAATTGTTCTCCATGTGAACTTGGAACGTTTTTTTTATTATTTCAGAATGGCTGCTGCTGCTCAGAAGCTTTTGGGTCGTTTGGGAACTCTCGGTGTCGGCCTTTCCATTGCTGGAGGAATCGCGCAGACCGCTTTGTACAACGGTAAGTTTTAACGTGTTTGAGAAATCCAAGTTGTCAAGTTTTTCAGTGGATGGAGGTCAGAGAGCAGTCATTTTCGACCGGTTCAGTGGAGTCAAAGACGAGGTCGTCGGAGAAGGAACCCATTTCCTCATCCCATGGGTGCAGAAGCCAATCATCTTCGATATTCGATCTACTCCAAGAGCTGTGTCTACCATCACAGGAAGCAAAGGTATCGCGAAACCAATGATTATTTCGATTAATGGTGTATTTCCAGACTTGCAAAATGTGAACATCACCCTCCGTATTCTTCACAGACCAAGTCCCGACAAGCTTCCGAACATTTACCTGAACATCGGCATGGACTATGCTGAGCGTGTCCTCCCGTCCATCACCAACGAAGTCTTGAAGGCTGTTGTGGTATATAAAACTGCCAGTTATTTCCCACAACGCATATTACAGGCTCAATTCGACGCTCATGAGATGATCACTCAGCGTGAGGTGGTTTCCCAGCGTGTTTCGATTGCTCTTCGTGAACGCGCTGCTCAGTTCGGTCTTCTTCTTGATGACATTTCGATCGTCCGTTTATCGCGGTTGAATCGTCCGAGTAGTTTCATCCTTTCAGACTCACTTGAACTTCGGACGCGAGTTCACTGAGGCCGTCGAAATGAAGCAGGTTGCCCAACAGGAGGCTGAGAAGGCGAAGTACCTTGTCGAGAAGGCCGAGCAGATGAAGATCGCTGCTATCACTGCAGCTGAAGGAGATGCGCAGGCCGCGAAGCTGCTCAGCAAGGCTTTCGCTAACGTCGGCGACGGTCTCATTGAGCTGCGAAAGATCGAGGCTGCCGAGGAGATTGCCGAGCGCATGGCCAAGAACAAGAACGTCACCTACCTGCCTGGAAACCAACAGACCCTCCTCAACATTTAATAAGCATTCGGTTACGTGTTTTAGACGAATTCCATTCAATTTCTTCCCGAGAAATTTACTCTGTTGAACTCTCGCGAATAATACCCGAAATCTCAAACAAAAACTTATCGCCCCGTCTCGACACTTTTAGCTTATCATGGCTGAGTTGTTTTTCCATAGAGTAGCTCCCGTTTTTCTTTCTTATTTTGTGTAGGTGCCGTAGAGTTTTTCATTTGTTTTCCCCGTTTTGTTTTGATTCGTCTAATTAATAATAAACGTTTTCACCATTCCCTCATCCCATTACCACTTTCCCGGTTACCTTCCGTATGATTCCTCATTCCTAAATTCACCTCTGTATTTTTTTTTAAACCTCAACTTTGTTTCAGATGGCGTCAATGAAATGCCGCTACTACGAGAACCAGTTCCCGGATGTTGAAGAGACTGTCGTCGCGAACGTCAAGATGATCGCTGACATGGGGGCGTACGTCCGCCTATCCGAGTACAACGATAAAGGTGAGAATTGAGAAAAGTGCTGTTTCCTGATTGTTTAATTATAGAGGGAATGATCTTGCTCTCCGAGCTCTCCCGTCGTCGTATTCGTTCGGTGAACAAGCTGATCCGTGTCGGCCGCAGCGAGTGCGTCGTCGTTATCCGTGTCGACAAAGACAAGGGATACATTGATCTCTCGAAGAGACGTGTCTATCAGAAGGATTTGAAGCAGTGCGAAGAGCGGTTCGCTAATGCCAAGATGGTCAATAGCATTTTGCGACACGTCGCCGAGCAGCTCGGATACACCACAGACGCTGAGCTAGAAGATCTTTATCAAAAGACTGCGTGGCACTTTGACCGCAAAGAGAAGAGGAAAGCCGCCTCGTACGATGCCTTTAAGAAGGCCATCACTGATCCTTCCGTTCTTGACGAGTGCGAGATTTCGGATGACGTGAAAGCGAAGCTTCTCGAAGATATCCGGAAAAAGCTTACCCCGCAAGCTGTCAAGATCCGTGCTGACATCGAGGTTTCATGCTTTGACTATGACGGAATCGATGCTGTCAAGTCAGCTCTGATCACAGGAAAGAGCTGCTCTACGGAAACCTTCCCGGTCAAGATCAATCTGATTGCTGCTCCTCACTTCGTCGTAACCACCCAGACTTTGGACAGAGAAGGAGGACTCGTCGCCGTCAACGATGTGCTTGATAAGATCAAGAACGCTATCGAGGGATTCAAAGGAAAGTTCGCGATCAAGGAAGAGGCCAGAATTGTGACTGATATTGACGACGAAAAGAAGAAGTTGGAAGGAGAAGAAGATGAGGAAGAGTCGGAGGATGACGAGGACGAGGAGGAGGACGAGGATGACGTGAGTGAATGGGGGAACGAAGCAGAATATATTGAGTTTCTTGTAGGATGGACTGATGGCTCCGAAGGGACTGGATCAGCAGGTGGACGCCGAGGAGGCCAGCCGCGATAACAGAAAGAAGGCTGGTGAAGAGGAGGACAGTGACGAGGACGACTAGATATCTTCCTCCTCCATAGTATTATGATATTTCTTGAATGTTTTTTTTTTCCTTTTCGGCACCCGTTCTATTACTGATAACACCTGTCGCCCTTCCCTGCTCGTTTTTTTCGACTCTTTTTTGTTGGTTCCATATTTATTTGACTCCGTTTCTTTCCTTTTTTCCCTATTCCATTCGCTTCTTTTTCTTCTTTTCCTGGGATTCGTATATCTGTTGATAAAAAGTAACTTGGTCCTTCGGTTGTCCGCGGGTCCTGCCCGCAGCCAGTCGCGCGTTCTGTTCAATATTTAACCGAGCGTCAATTGATCGATGAGCGATAACGGGGGGAGGCGGCCCATCGGAATCAGCGCACGACACTGCCATCTCGTCACGTGATGCGGGGCCGTTCTCCGTAGCTACGTGTTGTCTCTCTCCACACAAACGAGCTGTGTTTCCTTGAAAAACGACTCTGTTTCTTCGAGTTTCCCACTTAAAAATGACACTTTTCCGTTTCCTTTTCAGCTGTCCACCCTCTTTTATTTACGGAAATTCTCTGTGAATCCGCGTGTGATTCACAACGAAAAACAACTTTTTGATTGAAAAATTCCCAAAAACATGACGAATTTGTCGATCTGAAAACGTTTTTTGGTCACTTTCAACGCCACGTTCCTCGATTCATTTGTTTTGAAATTAGTCTTTCCGACACAAAAAAAGTGTGCCCATCTGTGTTTTCTACGGTATTCCTTTCACTTTCGTGCCTTTTGAAGCGCGCCCCAATGAGAAAGAGTTTCCGGGTTCGGAGTACAATGGAGCGTATTTGCACCGCCATCGAAACTAAACTGTTTTCGCTCCGATCCGGTTGACGGAGCATCGAATTCGGCGTCTGATAACAACTCGTTTCGCTGTCTCTTCCCTTCCATTTTCTTTCTTTTCTCTGCCGATCGCTCGATCGGGTGACTTCTTATTTCCTTTGATTTTGCACTTTGGTTTCTTTCCAGAAGAAAATGAGCGCTCCGGACGGACTGCCGAAAGGAAATCGAGTGTGGGCGGACGGATGGTGAGCAAGAGAGAGAGTGTGGGAAAAGAGAGACGCAGAGAGAGTTTCAGCTACGACATGGTCCACTTTGGACACGCGAACCAGCTGCGACAGGCGAAGCAGTTCGGTCAGAAGCTCGTCGTTGGCGTGCACAACGACGAGGAGATCCGGCTGCACAAGGGACCGCCCGTCTTCAACGAGCAAGAGAGGTATCGCATGGTGGCCGGCATAAAGTGGGTCGACGAGGTCGTCGAGAACGCGCCTTACGTGACGACGGTCGAGACACTCGACAAGTACGGCTGCGACTTTTGCATCCACGGAGGTACTCAGAAGACGTTCATTTCTCGGAGTAGAAGTTGTTTGGTATTCAGATGACATCACGCTGACTGCCGACGGGAAGGACACGTATCAGGAGGTGAAGGACAAGAAGCGGTACCGGGAATGCAAGAGGACGTGCGGCGTCTCGACGACCGACCTCGTCGGCCGCATGCTTCTACTCACGAAGAACCACCACACGCAGGACGAGCACATCGAGCAGCACGTGGAAAGAGCCCGCTCTCTGAGCACGGTAAGTCGTGGATTTCGAGTCGGCTCGGCCAGAAATCGATGTGATTTTAGGCAATTCAAGAGTACAGCACGGTGAGCACGCGGCTCCTCCTTTTCTTTTTCTCTCCCTCGTTTCCCCGCTTCAATCTTGTTTTTCAGGACAATGTGGCGATGTCGCCGTGGACTCGCGTCTCCAGATTCATTCCGACGACGACGACGATCCTCGAATTCGCAGAGGGGAGACCGCCGAAGCCGACGGACAAGGTCGTCTACGTGACTGGATCCTTTGACCTCTTCCACATCGGACACTTGTCTTTCCTGGAAAAGGCGAAGGAGTTCGGAGACTATCTGATCGTCGGCATCCTTTCCGACCAGACTGTCAACCAGTACAAGGGATCCAACCATCCGATCATGTCGATCCACGAACGAGTCCTTTCTGTTCTCGCTTACAAGGTTCCTCTCCCTACTTCCCATTCATTCATTCATTCATTTCCCTCTTCAGCCCGTCAACGAAGTCGTTTTCGGCGCGCCGTACGAAATCACCGCCGACATTCTCGATCAGTTTAATGTCCAGGTTCGCAGTCTCCTTTTTCTCTGACCGCGAGAGAGTGTGCGAGCGGCGGAGAGTCGCGTGCATTACATAGTGGGCGGCGGAAGTCGCGAGATGTCGGCCGCTTGCCTGCAACGGGGCGAGAGAGAAGTTTGCTTCTCCAGCCTCTGGCGCCGCTACTAGCCAGGCTCAAGGCGGGCGATGATCGATAGATTCCCACACGCAATTTCTGCTGAACGTACATGAAGGTTAAACTTCCTTGGACGTCTGAGCCGCCTCTTATTAACTTTTGGAAAAAAGGGACTTCCCTTTGCTCATTGAAAGTGTTTCAAATTCAGGCGGTTGTCAATGGATTTCGCGATCGTGAGTCGTCTGTCGTCAACTCGGCATTGTCACAAAGTGACCCGTTTGCGGAGGCGAAACGTCGTGGCATCTACCATGAAGTGGATTCGGGCAGCGACATGACCACCGATCTGATAATCGACCGAATCATCAAGCATCGACTCGAGTACGAGACGAGAAACAAGAAAAAGGAGAAGAAGGAGGCCGACGTGGCGAAGGCGATGAATCTGCTCAAAGTAGAAGAATAACGGGCCATCGTTTTAGATGGCCTCTAACCAGCCCTTTTTAACTGCTTTTAACCCATCTAGTCAAATAATTCTTTCCGCAAACTCGCTTCTCTCCCCCGCCCCAAAAAAACATTCTTTCCCACTTGCCAACCTCGCTTTAGTAGTTGTACATATTTATGGAAAACGAATAAAGAAGGCAATCAGAAGAAAAAAAGAAGACGTTATCACAAGTGGGTCAATTCGAAGGAAACACAGTGGGGCTCGTCGAATCGGGCGAGCGGAGCACGGGAAGAGGACGACTTCGAGGAGGCGGACTGCTGCGAAAGACGGCACAGACTCTCGTGTTGAAGCTGTGGAACCATCGAATCTGAAAGAATCGAGAGGTTTCCGTCTCGGGGCGGAAGCCCACTGACACTTTTGCTGCTCCTCGTTCTGTCTTCTCCACTGGAGGTACTGTCTGACGGCCGTCGTCTCTGCGTCTCTCCAGTCGACACACTCTCTCGCCTCGTCGTCGTCGTCTTCTTGCTCCTCTGCCACGTCACAATACTCGCACGTCGAGTTGGGAATCTCGAGCACTTTGGCATGCATGTACTCGCGTTTCGGACGCGTCTTGCCACGACCGCCCGTTCGCAGCACACAGCACGAGATGACGCAGCAGACGCCGATGAACGTGCAGATCGTGAACTGGCAGTAGATCATGATGCCCTCCGCCGAGTTCAGCACTATCGGAATCTTGTCTCGCTCCAGCGTGAACTCTTTCGACGCGTTCAAACCGGCCAGCGAGGCGACGCACCTGTACTTGCCCATGTCTTTGAGGCCGATCTTTCGGATCTCGAGACAGAATTCCACCTTTCCGGAATCGGACAAATGCTTCTGAGAGAGTCCCTGAAAGGCTGGAAATGAAGGGGCGAGACGGGAATGAGCACTTGCATTCGAAATGTTCCTGCCATTGAGCTGCCAGAAGAGCAGAGGGGGCGGAGTCGCGAGCGCCGTGCAGCACATTCTGTGCGAGTCGTCGAGCGAGACGACGGCCGATCCAGAATCAGAAGACGTCACCGACGGACCGCACACTGTCTGCAATCGGAAGAGAAGACGTGCGCAGCAGTGGCTGGAAACCAATTACCTTCCCATCAATGGGGCTTTTTCGGAGCTCGCTGGGTCGCCGGCACGGGAGCATTGTGCTGAAAAGAATGCGTTTCGTGGTGACAAAAGAAGCGTGGAACCTATCGAAAAGCGCGAGTTTCTCTGCCCACGAGACGAAGTGCCAGAGGGAACAATCGCATTCGAGGTCGTTGAATGTCACATCCAGCTCCTGAAAGTGGTCTTGAAACTCTGTCTCTGGGAAGAAACACATGTCGTCCGCTGCTCTCTGTTTGTTTGCATTTCCCACATCTGGCCATTAGAGCACTCGCGGCGGGGCGGCTCAGCGGGTGACAGTTAATTTCGAATCAAAATGAGATATATCGAGAGCAAGAGCGAGGGCTCCGCGAGCATTAACTGAACACTCCAAATTAATCCCCCGAGAGAGAGAAGAGGAGGAGTGACATTCCTTTGCGAGAAAGAGGGTCGTCGTATAGGAAAAGATTTCGGGGAGGATCGAAATTCGATGCTTCTCTCGCTTCCGGAAGAAACCGACCTGCAACTTGTGCAAGAAGGGCCACGGAGACAAGTGTGAGAATCGATTGGCGGCGAGCCGGACGACTTCCAGATTGAACGGCAGCATCCGCGGCCGCACCGAGACGAGCCGGTTGTGCGAGAGATCGACGAGCCGCAACGACTCCAGGTGCGACATGTCGGGCACGTATCTGCAATTGAAGACGTCACAAGAAGAAGAGCCTGAAGACGTTAGCTATGCGTCCCACCGCCCACGCCTTCTGTTCTTTGTTGGCAAACCTTTGTGGAGTCAGAAGACATCATGACTTGCTCCTCTCCAGAGGTATCTCTTTTCTGAGCAATTTCCCCGCTTTTATGGCTCAATTACCCTCTCTCTCTCACTCTCTTTTCCCTCTAAAAAGCAATTCCAATTGAATATGGCCATTTCCGTTTCGCATAATGAGGTCCCCCCTCCTTTCCCCGTTTTTTCGGTCATCTCCGTGGGAATCGAGGCATGACTTACGTGAAAGAGTTGAATGCCAAATTGAGCACGCGCAGCGAAGAGCCCAAGTTTCTCGGAATTATCAGTTTGGTGAGCGAGTTGCGCGAAAGATCGAGCTCGCGGAGCTGCTCGAACACGGCGAGCGCGTCGTAGTCGAGACGTTCGAGGTGGCACTGATCGAGACGAATCGACTGAAGACGTCGGTATTCAGAAGGCAGCACGGCGATGCGTGTCATCGAGTTGTTGGTGAGCGAGAGCGAGAGCACGTTCGGAAGCAGCACGGGCGGCTCCTGAAGACCCAACGAGCCGCAGTCCTGGAAGAAGCGAAAAGAAGACGTGGGACGATGAATTGACGACGAGCGAGAGACCTGTGACGGGCGGTTCGACACCCAAAAACTCTTGCATTGTGGCGGCGAATCGGGGGCGACGGAGCGGAAAATGAGGGGGAAGAAGAGTGGCAGAATGGAGACGTCTCGCATCTTTTCGATCAGCCCAAACAACTGCATCCCATCTCCTCGTAACGGCGTCTGGAAGGAGAAGACGTGGAAGTGCGCATAAGTGGCAAATCAGAAGACGTGCCACAACGATTCGGCAGTTTTTTCCTCGTCCAGAAAAACGAAGACGTCGTCTGTCAACAGAGGCGGGAAATGTGATTTGGGGCAAATAACAGACGAGTGTTCGCCGCTTGAACAAGAAGAAAAAGAAGAAGAAGGAGAAGAAGACGTTTTCGAGTCTTGTTCGTACTGAATACGGAAACACACTGGTCCCTCATAATTGGCAAAGTGGCCGTGGAACAAAGGGATGCGTGAAGTGGTGGCGGGGAAACGAAGATTCTTCTCTGAGAGAGAGAATATTGGATACTCGCGCACAAAGCCTACAACACAAAAAGAATGCACTTAAAAAGGGGGCGGGGCTTGGGTGTGCGCGAGTCGAGAGACGCAGAGAAGCACGCGACGACGGGCGGCTCCTTCTCTCGCATTTGCATATGAAGAAGAAGCTGTGGGTGGGGGACGAGCCAGAGATAGACATCTGACTTTAATTGCTCATTTACACTGATTAATGAGCACTTCGATGATGTGGCAGCTGATTCTGAAGACGTTCGGAATGGAAGAATGACAGTGACGTCTTCTAATCTTCCGAGCGCGTGCAATATGAATGTGGGAAGTTCAGAATCGCAGATGACGTGTGGGGGAAAGAATCGACGAGACATCCAGAAGAGCGAGCTCAATTCGAGAGAACGTGAACTTTCCACGAAGAAGGAGGTGTCTCCGGTCACGTGTCACCTTCAGACGTCTTCTGCCACGTGGCGAGCTACAAGAGACTTTTGTCTGTGGGAATCCATCGGAGTCGGATGAAATTGGCTGAAATGCAAGTTAAACGAATACTTTTGATTGCTGGAATTCTCGGTTCGTCCCTTCCATCTTCTCGATTTCCAGTTTCTTCGTTTTCCGTTTTTGCAGTGGTTTCCGTGTTCGGACGTCGTCTGACAGGCCAAGAAAAGGCGGACCGGGACACGATTCGGCACTTTCTCGTCGTGAACGGACACGATCCGCAGTGGCTGAAGACGTTCGAACGTCTGAGAGAGGAGGAGAAGACACGGCGGGAAGAAGTGGAGGAACGAAGGGAACGAGGTGATTGACGTCTTCTTCTTCCAGAGAGAAACTGTTTCAGCCGGCCACCCGATCTCTCTCGACAGAGAGAAACCGATTCCGAACGACTTTCCCAGAAGAGGTCAGTCTTCGTCATTCTCTTTCCGAGATCCGTCTGCTCCATTTCAGTGTACGGCTCGGAGCTTCTCGGCGGCCATGTCCAGAAATTGCTCGCTGTCGCCAGAATCACGAACGTCTTCACCATAATGCGCGGTCTCCAGAGCAACGAAATCGAGCCGGATGAGCTCGCCAGCCAGCTTCTCGGTAAGCAAATCAGCTTCAAAGCGCTTTCGGACGTCTACAAGAAGCGACACATCGCCGGATTTCCGGAGCACGACGAATACGTGGCGCTGGTGTCGAAAGTGTCTGAAGCCGTGGCGAGTGAAAGTGAGCTGAAGGAAGTGGAGGGAATTCTGAAGACGCTCTCCGATTTGAAGGAACGAAACGTGGCGGTCATCATTGACGGTATTGAGGCTCTGTCGGCGTACGAGAATCAAGTGAAGACTGTCAAAAACGAGGCTTATTCGGAAGCGGAGACACAGGAAAATTGGAAAAGTATAGTTGACCTTCACAGCTTTCTGAAAGAATTGGACGAGCTCACACGGCATGGGGACGATCTTTTCATCGAAGAAATCAGAAATGTGAGCAAATGGTTCGAGGATCACAGAAATCCCACGGAGTTCGACGCAGCGAGTAAGTATGCCAGAGCGTTTCTGGAGAAAAACAGAGGGAAAGACGTCTCGCTTCTGCTCGAGAACCCAGTTTCTCCGTTTCTGCACGGTGTCGAAATGTTCAATAGGGAAACGGAGAACATGAAATCACTGCAAATGGGCGGGCCGAAGTTGATGTCTCTCGAGCATAACATGAACAATCTGGAACTGCTTCGTGACAATCAAGCCACTTCCGGTCTTCTCGGGAGACTCTGGAAGGTTCGGAACCTGACCATCACCGTCAGAAACGGCCACTATCGGCAGAGAGACCTCGTTCTGGGACTTCCGAACGGAATAGAAGACGTCGAAGAGGTTCTCAACGACTTCATGCTCGGATCAATCGAAAGTCTGATCGGAGAGAGTCCGTTCGTGCAGTTCTTTCTGCTTCTGGAACCAGTTCGACATCTTCTTAAAAGTCTCCGAAATCTGGATCAATCAGTCGATACAGTCAAGGAAGAACTGGAAGCGTATTCCGAGAAATGGGAGCATCTGATAGGTTATCTGGAAGAAATGGAACGAATCAAGACGCAACTTCCGAAGGACTCTTTGTTCGGATTCTTCAAATCGTACAATGAATGCCTCCAATTGATCCACCCGAAAGGAGCAATAACTGAAAAGTTTGACGGGATCGAGAAGTTCAGCATGGCCGCCGCCGAGCTGATAAAAGAGATAGGAAGCAAAGCGGACGATTGGTTGACACTGCGGAGGATCGGAGAAGATCGAGTGATGAGAGCCTTCTCGGATCCAGATCTGGAAAACATCACAAAGACCGTCGCTGACACCATCTGGTTCATTGACTTTGCGAAACTCGGAAAACTGAGCACCTCAATCAACAATGAAGAATTTTTCAAGAATCGGAGGTATATAAAGGGCGCAGCCGATAAATATCTTTCGAATGGAAAACCAGACTGGCTAGACTCGGTGGTCGAAACGAAAAAGAAATCGGGCTACGCGGAAGCTCTCAACTGTGTCAACGAACTGAATTCCATCGAGATGTTCCCAACTCTGATCAACTCGTCGCGGAAGGTGTGGAAACACGGACAGTTGGACGACGTCTGGCACGCAGTTTCAGCCTATCAATGTTTTCTGGAAACGAAAGAAGACGTCACGAAAATGATGAAAGTTCGCGACGAACTGGAGGAGTTTCAGAACAAAACGGAATATCCGGTGAAAAATGTCACCGACGATTCAATGTTCACGAAGGACGACGTCCGAGTTCTGATGGACGGCATCCGAAGTTTCCAGTTGTTGGCCGACTCGTACACGATGAAAAGCCAGATGGATTATTGGAAATGGACACTCGGCAGCTGTTTCGATTCCATTCGGAACGACGGGGAAAGGGAACGGATTCGCCACGAGTGGTTCCAGTTCGAAATGGAATTCGACAGATTCGTCGACGATTTGCTCGTCATCGAGCACTTTTTGTATTCGGCAGACAGCGACACGCTTTCGGATTACTCGAAACTGCTCGAAATGGCCTCTGAATTGCCACGTCGTCACTTCAAATTGGACAATATCGTCGCTTTGCTCGAGAAGAACGATGCGTTTCGAGGGTCAGAATTCGTGGAAAGACTGAAGACGTACGGGAAGATGTCGGAAGAGTGGCCGAGACACGTGGATTCTCTGAGAAATGCGCCAACGGCGTTGCTGAAAGTGGATCAGTGGTTCGGATTGCTCATGAGTTCGTCGTACGCTTTCTGGAAGAAAGAAGAAGTGAGATATAGAGAGAAGAAAGGGATGAACAACTGGAATTGCTACTGCGGCGAGGTGAAACAGAATAAAGCATGAGAGAAGACGTTTGAGTGACTTCAGATCTTCGAGAAGGACGATCCTTGCGCCAGATACTGTGACAATTCTGACATCATTCGACAGATTCAAACGGATTCCGACGCGAAAAGACCGTCTAAAGTGGAGCATCAGTATGTTTCATCGCTTCAGCAAGCGGACAAAAACATTCTATTTTTCAGCTCTTGGTGGTGGATTTCCCCTCTGCTGTTCTTCAGTGTCGCCGCAATCGGTATCACTGATCTCGTGCTGAGAAGCAAATACGAGTCCGAGAGGGAGGAGGTCTACGGAGGATGAACTTCTATTCCATTGTTCTTTTTTCTTTTCTTTCCTAAAAAACTATTTGTATTTTTTCTTTCTCGTACCCTCCATTTCCAGCTGACACTGTTTCATTAACACAGGATCCTTCTCTCTCCAGGCACCTTAAAATTTTTCTGGGAGCCAACATCCCAAAATCAACTCCTAGAACAATTTCCGAGGAAAAGAAAGATGCCCAAGATGACTGGACGTCCCAGGGAAAGGCCGAAAGAGAGATCAACCCCGGGCAATCCGGACATCAGATGGTGGAGTCTCAATAATCGCGACAGAACTCTTTTCTGCGGTGGCGAGAGCGCGAGACGCCGGAGTAGGCGAGAGACGCAGTCGGCTGAAGAGACGGTAGAGAAAAAGGGGAAATCGCTGGCGCGTTTCTCGTGCGGGAGACTGTGAATTTGATTTCGTTTCGCCGCGAAACGAAAAATTCTCGTTTTTAATGCCTTGTTTTCAGATTTATAAATTATTTAAATAAAAATACGTTTGTTTTCAGTCGACTTAAAACTTTTAAAGCCACTCCTCATCCGCTCTTCATCTCTTAGATGTCCAATTTAGGCGAAACCGAATTGAGAAGTTTTGAACTCAGGATGTTGAATGTCGAAGAGCTTTACGGTCGGATTGACAAACAATCGATCAACCAATTGAACCAGAGTCAGCCGTTGCATAGACAGAGAAATGCAGCAGCGGTGGGTGAAACGGCGTAGTTTTGAAAAAGAAAATTTTGGTTTCTCAGGCCTCCGTCCGTACGGGAACGGAGAGAGAAGTATCCGGATCCATCGTCACGACCGAAGAGACCTGGCTCAGGGAGAACAAAAAGACCCAGAAGAACGTGATTTTCTGCGGACAGGGAATCGAATTGCCGAATCGCAATAACGGAAAGACGCCGGCTCCCCCCTCCGAGGAGTCGTCGGCTTTCACAGACGAAGGCATCGTGATTCCACCGCAGGCGGCCATCGACGACATCGACTTCGAAGAATGCGATGAAGACGTGGCTCGTGTCAAAGTGGAGGCAGATCGCGCTTTCTTCAATCACATGCTGCTCTCTAGACCAGCCGCCGTGCCAATCGCTCCGGCGGAAGCGATGGAACGAGATGTAGGTTGCACAGAACGGGATGTTTGAATGATTTTTTATGTATTTAGGACATCTCTCTAGCCAACGGAACATTCGTCAACAAGCATGTAGTGGATCGACGAGAGCTTATTTTCGGAGACAAACTTCACAAGTTCTTGAAAAACCAGGGAAAGAAGGGTATTGTGGAGTTGATGAAGGAGGCCGTAGAGGAGAGCGGAACGGACGGTGCGCTCGGAGACGTCTGGAACGACGTGACGTCAGTGATGCAGAGAAAAACTGTGTCCGATCGTGACAACGTCACCACTACTGCCGTTCTTCTAGAGAACGCTTGCAAATATCTGCAGAGTGTTTTTGCTGAGCACATGCAAACTGTCGTCGAGCGCAATCTGGAAGTGGCAGAAAGAGGAGGTGTTCCCGGCACTCGCGGACTAGTTAACGCCTTCCTGAAGGTGGGAACCGAGGAGGCGTTCCATGCGGAAGACGACAGCATTGACGGAATGCCGACGTGGCAGGTGACGTATCACTGTGTCCGTGCTGGCGATATGGCTGCTGCCGCGGAGACACTCAAAAGACTGAAGTCGTTCCCGCAGTGTGCCATTCTCGTCGCCTCACTGAATCACGTCGCCGAGCACAAGAAGCTGGATGCGGATCTGAAAAAGAAGCTGAAAGTGGAGTGGAGACACAATGTGGCACACACCAAGGACAAGTACAAGAGAGCTCTGTACGCGGCTCTTCTCGGCGGTCTCGAATCGGCGGCAATTGCTGACACGCTCGAGAACTGGATCTGGTTCAAACTGCATCCGTTGCACGTGGACCCCCATCTCACACCGCTTCTTTTCCAAGAAGTTCAGAAGGCCGTCTCCATCGACTACGGAGAGCAGTACTTCATGTCGAACGGACCTTCCGAGTTCCAGTACTTCTTCACAGCCCTTTGGCTTTCCGGGCAGTTTGAGCGAGCCATCTATGTACTCAAATAACTAATCTTCATTTTTTTTTGTGCTAAATATGCCCTTTTCCAGCTTCTGCACGAGTGCGGACAGCGAGTCGACAGTGTCCACGTGGCAATTCTTGCTCACAAACTCGGATATCTTCGGATGTCGCCCAAGTCTACGGACGAGATGTGTAAGACGTTACGAAACGAATCACTTTCTTAATCTCTGTTTGTAGTGGTCGTGGACCAAAACGAGCCAACCAAGTGTCATCTGAATCTCGCGAGACTCATTGTCGCCTACACCAAAACCTTCGAACTGATCGACGTGCCCCGCTCCCTCGACTACTGGTTCCTTCTGAAGGGAGTCACTACGCCCACTGGATCCGATGTTTTCGAGATGGCCGTCAGTAGGTCCGTCTATCTGACTGGACACGCTGACGCCATTCTCGGCAAGTTGACGCAGGATGGAAGACGCGAAAAGGGACTTATCGACGAGTAAGTGGTTTTTAAACTTTATTGATTATTGAAAACTGAAAGTGAGCGTGTGGCTGGAACGGCTGGAGGGAAACTGGAAGCGGACGCGTTTACGGCTTGCGAAGCACGTGCACCTCTCGAGAAAAGAGACAGTCGCAGTGGCCATCTGCGTCGAATCAAACTCGATGTCCGTCGCTGAGTCAATGAAGGTGCTCGTTTCGTCCTCGTCGGAAGCCTCGGTGAACTGGCGGTGAATCGGACACCGCTGCTTCTGACGTAGTAACGAGCGGCCAGGAACCCGACTTATGTGCGGAGGCGTGAAGTGCTCTTCGTTGCCACCGCCTTCCGGACGAGCCTCTTCCGTCGGAGGAGCAGCCTGGCTCTTCTGAAACTGATAATTTTGGAGTTTTCGACTAAAAGAAGCTCACCGGCGACGCTTTTCGATTACAGAAAACGAGAAGAAGCCCTGGTAGCAGCATGTTGATTATCGCGAAAACCACATCTGAAAGCAGCTTTTTTTTCAATATTTTTTGATCACAATACTCACAAGAGTGAAGCATATTGGATGACGGGAATGACTGGTGTTCACGTGGGAATTGCAGGTACCTCGATGATCCTTCCGACGTAATCTGCCGCGTGGCAACTGACACCGAAGTGACCGGAGAGTGGGATCAGGCTGTCGGCCTCTACCTGCTGGCCTCGAAGCCTACGAACGCCGCCAAACTGCTCGCATCGGAGATTAGCGAGACACTGCGTGCCGACAATCGAGAGAAGATAGCCGATCTGGTGGCGGTGGCCGAGCAGTTCAAGAAGGTCCAACGAGGTTGCCAGTCGGCCGAATTCGCGACTCTCTCGCTTCTCGTCGATCTTGCCGTTCTCTTCGATCACTGCCGCAATGAAGACGCGGAGACTGCCTACACGTACGTCTTCGGAATATTCTCATTAATCGCAAAATCGGCTTCCAGGATCTCTACGCACCTCCGCCTGCTTCCGTCAGAACCCGACCAAGTGTCGGTCATTGTCAACGAGTTCCATATGGTCCCGCAGAAGGTTCGCGAGGTGCTCCCCGACACCTGTGTGCATCTGATGAAATGCCTCGTCGAGCACTGCATCCGGCAGTCCACTTCTCGATCCGACCGATCCTCCGCCAACGCATCCAACACCTCTATCTTCTCGCCGTCGAATCGATACGTGAAGCAGGTAAGGCATTCTAGATCAAACTGTCTGGTCGGAAACTCAAAAGGAGGCAACGAAGTGAAACTTGTGTATTAAAATGGGACAAACTGAAAAGTGAGCGATATACAGATATGTGTGGGACGTTGTTATTCTTCTTGTTTTCCGACGACCGGCTCCCTCTCCGTTGAGCCATTCTTCTCCGCCGTCCCGTTTCCGTTGCTCATCAGCGGCTCTTGCTCGGCCCTTTCGATAGGTGTCATCTCCACCTCGGAGTCCTTCGGAAGATGCTTGTTCTTGTTCGAGCAAGACACTCCACACTGAAAACAACCTTGGCATTCTGAAGACGGAACACAATGACTTGCCTTGATATGATATATTATGTTACACACAAAACCCGAGAAAACGAAACAGCAGGATCCGAGAACGAGGACCCCGAACATAGAAGTGAACGGGAGCAGAATCACAATAATGTCCTTGACAATCGAGAAGGTCTCGTTGAGAGAGGACTGGATCGAGAACACGGTGTATCTCTGATTCTCGGGAATCGTCTCCTGCTGGATCTGAGTGATCGCAGGATCAGCCAGCCAGAGTCCGAAACGCGCGAAAGTTATGCCCGCAAAGAATAAGAGAATCGAGGGTGGCAGACCCCAGAAGTCTACGGTATCGACGTTGTGATTCTCCGGATTCCCCACTTTCGATCCGACCTCACTTATCCACGTCTGTAAACTGATCAACTCGAGACTGACGAGTTTTCACTTTTGCTCACCGAGACGTTATGGCTTCTCGAGAATTTTCCAACGTCCATTGAGCTTCCAGGAAGGAAAACAGAGGCTCCACTCATGTTGATGAAGATATTCTGCCACTGAAACACACCGATCTTCCATTTTTGAAAGTTCCCATAATCGTAAAACAAACCGCTAATCCGATGAAGACTGTCCACAAAAGTCCAACTCGGGTGGCGAACGTTTGGAAGAGAAGCGCTCCGAGCATGCCGATTCCAGCTCCGACACCTCTCATGACTCCAACTGCGAGGGCCGAAACTCCATGGTTTTGACCGTAGGCAACAGCCAGCTAGAAGAAAAAGGGGCGTTTAGTCAGGATAGCTTACAGAGGCTCACATTGTCGAATCCAAGAACTGTTAAGTAGAGAAGTGAGAGTCCGAATCCGGCCAAAACACTGGACTGTTTGAAGTAGGTGCTCCACGAGGTACAGCTCAGACACTCCGTCTCTTCTCCTTCTGAAAGCACCCACGATGCTCTCGTTGTGTAACCGCCGTCAACTCACCGATTCCCTTCACCTTCGAATGGAGCTGGCTGGTTTTGTTGTAGAGCCTCCTCAGAATCTGGCTTTCCACTGCCCATGACACGATGTTGTAACCCACAATGACCATGCAAACGTTTTTCCTGTGGATCAAAGGGTAAACCTCCTAGAAATAGCGTCATTCCTACCATTGCATGTGGTCTAACAGGTATCCCGTGACAAGAGGCAGACCAAGATTCGAACACTGATCGAACACTGACATGAATGAGTTCAATTCTGAAAAGCGGATGTTTTTTTTGTGAAAGCACTAACGTCTTCTCACTTTCGAGATTGATGTTCTCTGCTCTAGCAATCACAATAACCCAGTCTTTGGTGAAACAAATCTTCTGAATCTCGCTGGCACATCTGGAGATACAGGCGACGAACGTCGCGGCTCCCAGAAGATAGAAAGAAGGTTGAACTGCATCGATGGAGAACATGATGGCGAAGAGAACGGCCGAGATGGCGATCGCCATGTTGTTGATGAGCAGCGAGTATTGAATCACTACAACCAATGTCTCGTTACCGCTGTGCAATCACTTTTATTCGCCACCTGTACTCCTGTTGGCTCCGTCCAAATGTGGTCCGATGAACATCAGGAAACCGACTTTCAAACTTGAGTCGAACAGCTGTTGCACCGCTACCCAAGTGACGCCTCCAAGTCTGTTCATGAACATTCCTATGACGAACATCCATAGCCGGTCTCCCTGAAGATCTTCCACTATAGTTTGTGTTGAAACTACGTGAGAATCCAAAGTTTTTCTGAAGTCGACGTCAGTTTATCAGAAAATTCGAGGTTTAGTCGAAGTTTCAATGAATTATGTGCCCAGCACGACGTCTTATCAGTGATGATCGTTCAAAGTTTATGCTCGGAGCTGAAACTCACAAAGGTGGTGAAGAGAAAGGCCAAATACAGCATATGCTCCTTCTTCATGATTGATTTGCGCTCTGAAAGAGGCGGTTATAGTCTCTGAAGAGCTCCAGCCCAAAGAAAAAAGGAGTTCAGGTGCGATGAACAAACAGACGGTCAAACATAAATAAATGTGCAAGGCATACACGAGCCGAAAGGAAAGTGACACTTTCCGGGGAAGGTCTCTGGAGACGATTTTGCGATCGATTTGGTCGCCAGACGAAGTATTTTAATGCGATTGTCTACCGAGTCCTGCAGGGTGGGAAAAGCGGCAGGCGGGGGTAGGGATGATTCGGTATTATCGGGAATGAGGCTCGGAGAAGCATCGTCGGTAATGGTTTCATCCCGCATGCCACTCTTACCGCCCCAGATTTAACGACCGCACTTCAATACTCTGTCCGGTCGTAGAACTGATCGTCAAATCGTTTTCAGCGTCAAAGTATTCAATTGGAAGTTTGAATTCGGGCGGTGACAGGCACAAATAATAGGCGAATGAGCGTTAGTTTCAGAAGCGATTCTCTTCGGCGCTCTTTTGTATGTTCTGCTGGTACCGCCTCTGATGAGACGAAGTTTGAGTGAGAGAAACTGGCGCGCCGCAGTCAGTGATAGCGGAGAGAGCACCGTTTTTTGAGCACAAACCTCTCACCACCTCTAAAACGATAAGGCGAAAAGTCGTTGAGAAGAAGGAGGGTTGAAAATGAAATATAGATAAGTTTCTAAACTGCGGGCATCACCGAAGAAAATGGAATAAAGAACAAGAAGGAGGAGGAGAGGACGGTTTCATGTGGGCGGGCGCGAACGATTCAAAAGAGTCGTATGACAATGAAGGACCGATTCAGCAGTTATCAGCGTAGTCGAATGTTCGAGAATACGAAAGAGAATGAGAAAAAGGAATGATCGGTGTTGTGAATGAGCAAGCAGAGGGCGGAGTCCTGTGTGGTGCTGAGGAAACTATTCGAAGCGGGACCCGGATGAGTCACTCGTGAGGCATTTCTTGAGGATTTAGTTAGTCACTGCTTTCCGTGCTGGTAGTATCGATTGAATGAATTTTTTCGGAGTGTGCTATGAGGGGACTTGAAGTGAACTTCAACGTAGAAAAGAGCTGTGGAAGTACTGAATTCATAGGTGTTCTGATTTCTCGCCGCCCTCCCACTTCGTAATCCTCTGTTTCGCAAACACGGTTCGCTTGCAAAGAACAATTCTATGCCGGCGTTTCGAAACCGGCGTGCCGAGAGCTGGTACTGATAGCGGGCTCTCGCTCCCACTGTACAGATAACGTAGTCCACGCGCCCTTTCACCTGCGGAGCTTATGAACATCACGTCGCAAAAAGAAGACGCTGAAGTGGGTACCACAAAGGTCAGTGACGACACCTTGACGACAGAGCTCCATGGCACAGGATATCACTCTCACGCGTGCGGAATACGATATTTCTTCTCGCCTCGGTGCCGTTTTTCCATCGATTCGACTCCTTTCTCGCTGTTATCAGGTCCTTTCCGAGTGGCGTTTATTTCTTTTTCCTTTCGATTGGTATCATCCGATTAGAGTCTGTGGTTCCGTTTGTTGTGCAGCAGAAACTGGGCGGGCTCTCGTGATTTTTTCGTTCAGAGCTAAAAATAAAAAGTTATTTTCCAGATCAAGGCGATTGTGCTGTACTCGGCAACTGTGCCGTACAAGTTCCCAACCCATGTGACGTCCCGACTTCTCCAACTTCAGGCCTCGCTCGGCATCTGAATCGAACCGATCTTCTAACTTATGCTCACTTCCATTGTTTTTCGCACCTGTTTCAATTTTCGGACTCTCGCAATCTATCTCTTTTATCCTATGCGATGAAATGAATAATTCTTTCTGGTCTTCCCTTTCCCCCGTATACTAACCGGTTTCAACTCACCGAGTGTGTTCTTCTCTTAATTCATTTTCCTTGCTGGTCCCTGCTAACCTCGAGAGTGCTCGTAAACTCTTTCTCTCTCTTTCTGTCTTTCGTACTCGTTTTGTTGTTGATAAGAAGTGAGTGCCCGGCGAGAAAGAGAGTGTATTTGTAAGCAAGTGAGCAGTAGAGCTCTCCCCATACCACGAGTTGATTTCGAAAACACAGTGGGGTGGTCGAGGAGCGGGAACGTGCATCCCGCCACTTTTCGAATGCGCGCGTGCTCTCGGCCAGTATAAAAGAGAATGAGAACAACAAGGAGGAAGATGTTGTTCCAGAATAGAAGAACCAAAAAGTGGTTCCAATGAGGCATTGCAGTGGAAATAAGACCCCTCTTCTCCTGATTCTCCAATTGATTATGCACCTCTCTTCTCCTGAAACGCTCCGAGTAGAGTCTCGTTCGGTTTTAAAGAACGTCTCGGCTCTCCGTTCCTTCAGATCAAAATAACAGCTTTCAGCCCAGGACCAGCCCAATAAATCATTCCCTCAGTCCGTAAATAAAACTCTTTCCGTCTCTCGCGGCCTCTCTGCCAATTCGTTTTCCCTTTTTCGTCCTAGTCGTCTTCTCTGCTGACACTGTAAGAGACGCAGACGGGCGGCCGTTCCCCTCCACAAACCAACAACCTTTTCCTCTTTTTTGCCCCCGTCCCTCTCTTCTCATCTGCCTGTTTTTCAGTGTTTTTTGTTTGCTCTCCTCTTGTGCCATGTTATCCCTCCAGATTTATAGAGATGCTGCACGCGTCTCGTTCGCTGGTTCTTCGTTCTTCTGATCTGCACGCGACGGCGGCGGTTCGTCACTCGTCGACGAAGCACGTCTTCGCATGCGTACTCGGCTCCGGAGTCGCCGGCAGCTCGGTCGCCTACCATCTGACGAAGAGGAACATCAAGGATGTGCTGCTTCTCGACAGAGCGTCCGGTGAGCGGGCGAGAAGGCGTTGAGCTCTTCTGAATTAAAGTTGTTTCTAGGCGGAGAACACGGGGAAGTCGGTAATGTTTTCGGACAAGCATGACCTTGTTTGTTGTGTTTTGTGTGCTCTACAGTCGTTTTAGTTTATATTAATAGCTTAATTTTAGACTAGATTCCCTTCTTTTGCATGAATTCTCTCACTTTCCATTCATCTCTCTCGTTTTCAGGCGTCGCCTCCCCGACTGGAACCTCATTCCACTCGCCCGGACTCGTTTCGGCGAGTCATCCCGCCCATCGTTACAAGCCGATTCTCGCCCATTCCATCGAACTCTACTCGAAATTGGAAGCCGAGACGGGTGTGAATATCGACTTCCAGCAGACCGGAACGATCCGATTGGCGACCAACGAGACGAGACTAGCCGAGTTCAGAAAATATGTCTCTAGAGACTACTACAAAGTAAGGGATCAGCGGGAAGATGAGCAAAAGAAACGTGTTGCAGGAGGGAGATGTTTGCAAGACGACCCTGTTGACTCCGGAGGAAGTGCGGCAGCTGGCGCCTGCAGTCGATCACACCAAAGTGCTCGGCGCTCTTCACACCACAAACGACGGAACCATCTCGGCGCGCGCGCTCACCCAGGCTCTCGTCGTCGGAGCCAAGAACGGAGGAGCTCAGGTTATTGACGGAGCGATTCCGCGTGAGATCCGATACGACAAAGAGAAGGGTCACTGGATTGTAGCCCTCGAGGACGGCACCTTCGTGACCACGAGAAATCTGATCAATGCGGGAGGCATCTGGGCCAACGACATCGCCCGACTCTCCGGACACGATCTACCCGTCGTCGTCGTGGAGCATCAGTACGCAGTGATCACTCCGAACAAGTCCCCCGCCTTGACGCCGTCGATCATCGACCACGACAGCACTTTCTACGTCAGAAAGAGCCAGGACGACTACCTCTTCGGAGGATTCGAGAATCTCGAGAAGACGGTCATCCGGGAGGATTGGTACAAGAACGGTGTCCCGACGGAGGGATCCAAGAGCATAAAAGCGGACTTTTCACGCCTCGAAGATGCCTATAAACGTGCTTGCGAACTGGTTCCAGAGCTCCAGGGCGCCAAAGTCGACGCCCGCGCCGCCGTGTTCAGTATGACTCCGGATGGATATCCGCTTGTCGGACCGTACGACAAGAACTACTGGATGTCTACTGGATTCCTCGACGGAGTGAGCAGTGGAGGAGGCATCGGAAAGTACCTCGCCGATTGGATAGTCGACGGAGAGCCGCCGGCAGAGTTGTTCGACACGGATGCGAGCAGATACGAGAGATGGGGAGACCGCAAGTTCTTCACAGAGAGATCCCGTGAGACGTACTCGATGTACTACAACTGGTCGTACACTGATCGTCTAGCCGGACGTCCGACTGACCGAATCAGTGGTGTCTATGGAAGGCTGAAGAAGGACGGCGCATCGTTCTCGTTCAGAAACGGATGGGAAGTGGCAAACTCGTTCAACATGGGAGTCCAGAACGAGGGATACTTGCCGACGCTGATTCGAGAGTACGAGATGGTCACCAACAAATGCGGAGTCATCGATCTGTCGTGGAAAGGAAAGATTGAGGTCAAGGGAAAAGATGCCGAGAAGCTGATGGACTACGCGATCGCCTCCGAGATTCCGGCTCTCGGCAAAATCAGTTCGGGTGTGATGCTGACTCGTCGCGGAGGAATACTCGGACCCATGATGATCTTCCATCACGATCGTCAAAGATCCGCCTTCATCCTGCTCACCGAGCCGGAGCGTGAGTCCAGAGACCTCTACTGGCTCCGCAGAGCCGCCGCCGAGAAGCAACTCGACGTGCAAGTGTCGCTTGTTTCCGAATATCTCGCCTCGCTCGCACTCGTCGGACCGAAGAGTCGCGAAGTCCTGTCTGCCCTGACGAAGTCTGATGTTTCGGACGAAGGATTCCCGCAAAAGTCGACCCGTATGATAAGACTCGGTCCCGTCGGAGTCGTCTGTGCGCGATCCTCCACTTCAACCGGACAGCTCTCCTACGAACTGTTCCACAATCGCGCCGAGACTGCCAAACTGTACAACGCCGTGATGACTGCCGGCCGAGAGCACGGAATGATCAACTTCGGACAGGCGGCTCTCAACATGATGCGCCTCGAACACGGCTACAGAATCTGGGGAAAAGAGCTCACGCTGGACACGAATCCGTTCGAATGCGGCCTCGGAAGCCTCGTAGATTTCAACAAGAAGGAGTTCATTGGCCGCGAATCCGCCTTGGAGTTGAGCAAAAAGGAGTTCAAGTAAGTATTGCATTTAGAAGAAACGAATCTAACGCCCGCAAGGAATTCCAGTCGCCGTCTCGCTCTGATTACCTTCGACGCCGAGGAGGGAATTGTGCTGGACGACAAGTTTGTGCCCAGCGGAAACGAGGTCATCAGAATTGACGGGCAGGAAGCGGTAAGAGGGGTTCGGAAGACACTACGAAAGATCGTTGTTTCAGAGAGTTGGACAGATCACCTCTGGAGCCTACAACGTCAGACTTCAGAAGCCGATTGCCTTCGCGTGGATCGATGCTTCCGTCGGGCCGAACGAGCGAGTAGGTCCAGAAGATCCTTCTCCGCTTCACTCTGCCTTTCAGCTCGTCGTCGACATCGGAGACAAACGCCTCATTGCCACTTCCGTAGAGACGCCGACCATCCCACCAATTCAGTAATCAGCCCAGCCGCTGCGAACTATTCTTTTTCTTATTACCATTCCTCCTTCAGTATTCTTCGGTTCCCACTTCACTCATTTCTCAGTAGGTCCCTCGTTAGCCACATTCTGTTTATTTCTTTTTTAGTTCACTGCCCCCTAAATATTTTGTTTTCTCGTTTTCGCTGTCTTTTTTCTAAAGCTTCCCGACTTTGAATGATTAATAAACTCAACACAGATTCAGAGTTTCATTGGCAGTAGAGGGAATTTAGGAGTTAGTGACAAAAAATCAGTCGGAATGGCCAGAGGTGTAGGAGCTTTCCGATTCGGAAGACTCGCTTGATTCCTCGTATTCCTCGTCGGAACATTCGAACGAGATATCCGACGAATCGGTCGAGTTCTCGACTATCATCTCGCTGTCCTGAAACGAGAATTCGTTAGAATGGAGTCATTGACAGGCTCACTTTTCGGAAAAGCTTGCGTAAGAATACCCGGATAGGGCGTACTACCGCGCGGATTCCGCGACTCAACACAGAAGAGTTCCATACATTGGAGCCGTTGCGCATCGTTTCCACCGTCGTCTCGTCGCAGTCGACGGTACTTGCCGAGCAGGTGGAAGCGACGGAAGAGTCGTCGTCCTCTTCTTCGGAAAAGCCGGAATACGCGTCGCGGACCGCCTTCTCGACCTCGTCTTTCAGCTGTTCCAGCTCTCGCTCAGCCACGCCTGCAGTTTCAGATTGGATGGTCCAGGTTGCAATCCGGCGACTCACGGACTGACAATCCCAACAGATTTTCTCTCAAATCTTCGAACTTGAACATCAGATCCGATTTTACAGAGGCAACGAGCTCCTTGTACGCTTCGTCGACCATTTCTTCGATGGTTTCAGGCGATCTGTCGTTGAGACGTTTTTTCGATGATTCCGACGGCGCTTCTGGAGCAACGACGGCAGTTTCCTCGGCACCCATCAACTCGACTTTTTGAATGATTTCTGGAGAAGAAAGCAATTCTGTGTCGAAGTTTTTCGGAAACGGACCCATTGCGAGATAGTTCGGGGCGAGCTGAAGCACCGCGCTCTTCGTTTCGGCACGACACGTCGGACACTCGAGATGCGCCGAATTCCCGTACTTTTGAACGTTTTCGATGCACTGTGTGCAGAAGGTGTGCCCACAATACAGCTGGCGAGGCGCCTTGGTCGACTCGTTGTAACTCTGAAAGATCTTAAATGAAAAACAAATTATGAGATTCGTCAAACAAACCGTGTAGCAGATTGGACAGATACAGAGACTTTCGATGAGCGAAACCGGAAAATATCTTTCCTCGGCCGATTCTTTTTGCTTACCGTCTGAATCGGAATTTCGGCAGTTTTCGGTGAAGGATTTCGAAATTTTACCGTTTTTTGATTGATGAGATGACATTTTGTGAGTTAAAACAGGGGAAACGACGAATGAGCCTTAAAATGCCGAATGTTGGATAGGAACCGTCCATTTTAGCGCTGAAAAAGAGGTCAAAAGTGGGGAAATTGTTATTTGAACCTCCGCGCACGAAATGTTTTCAATGGGGCGCGTTTGCAGCGCGCATGCTTTTTTCGATCTTTTTCTCATCGCGTTCACCGAATTTCGAAAGCCATTCCTCACACAAAAAGAAGCTAATTATTGTTTCAGATGGAAAGAAAAAAACACAAACGTCTGAACGATACAATAATGAAGCCGGAAGATTTGAAGAAGTCTAGGGTTTGCTGATTGCTCCAATGCGTGCCTCATCCCGCCCAGATTCAGATACAAAAAAGCGGCAATAGCGGCCCAACAGCAATCGCGTCAACGTCTTCATCTTCTTCTTCTTCTAATAGCGGGTTAAAAGCAAAATTAGATTTTCGAGCAGCGGGAGGAGCGGCTCCGAAGACAAATTCAGCAGGTGACATGTCGGCTTCGGATAGATTAAACGTTCGTTTTCTTTGCAGGTTCCTCGGCGCATTCCAGTTATGTGGTTCGGCCTGTGCTCGACACGAAATGGAAAGAATTCGGAGACACGATCAATCTGAATCTGGAGACGTTCGCGAAGAGTGTAAAAGAGTCGGTGGAACTGGACAAGTTCAACAAAGTGGCACGGATGCTGGTTGCCGCATTGAAGAGTTTCACTCAAGACGACAAGCTAGTCATTGAGTACAGACTGACAGGCACGCTGGCAGACACGATCAAGAACCACGGAAGCCGTCTGAACGTACTGCTCTCCGCCTGCGACCAACTGATCCGACCCCTTCTTTCAGCACGTTCCTCTCCATCGCGGTCTGCTTTACATCCTCTGTCACGCGCGTTCTCTTCAGGAAGACCTTCTTCAGCTCTTCATTCTGATGAGCACGAGTCTTGCCGAGCAGCAGCCGATGCTCGACAAGTGCTATCTGGCCGCTTTTCTGCACGACGCGATCGGATTGAATGCAGGCATAGGAACAGCGAATCGTTGCACGTGGATTGATAAGCCGTGTGCGGAGAAACTCGTTCGGATGATCCTGGCGCCATTTGCAACGGCGTTCCCGGATTCAGAAATGTACGCCGCGTCGCAAGTCGAAAACTTTGAGATGTCAGAGTGGCTTCCGAGGGAGAGGTTCGCGATGCGAGTGAACAACGACCAGTTGTCGGTGTTCCTCGAGTTTCTGAAGCCTTGGTTCGAAACGGTTCGCGGCGAAGTTCTTCCTAAACCGCTGTTCCGAGCTCTAGCCCTGCTCTGCGGTTACGACCAAATCCGTTTCTTCGTCGCGAGTCGCCTGGAAGTCTGGATAACTCTTCAGAAGTTCCAGCGGGAAATCAGCGAGTTGATTCTCGTCCTCGGGTGTAACATCGACTCTTCGAAAAGTCTGGACAAGGATGTCATCGATATTCTGCTGAAACTGAACACGAAGAACATGAAAACACGCATGTTATCGGGCCCGTTCAATGTGGCTCTCAGGAGAACGTGCGATCAGGCAGGAAACGTGCATACGATGCTCGAGTCTCTCGTCGTCAACGAGCTCGGCCTCGCTCAGAACAGATCTCCGTCGAATCTGACGCAGATGTTCATGCTTCTCTCGACGAATCCGATCGAAGCGACAAGAGCACTGGGAGAGCTGTGCGCCAAAGAGTTGATCCGGGAGAAGGACGTCATCTCGAAAATGCTGAGGACGTTTCTGAGAGAACTCATCCGGATGTTCTACCAGTCAAAGACCGCTGATTTCCCGTTTTCGGTGTTCGCCGCCGCTTTCTTGGACCTTGTTCTCAAGCGCGCCGATTCGGATGAAGTGGGTCTCATGGCTGTCGAACTTGTCGCCCAGTTGCCTCTGGCCACAATCTCTTCGCTTGTAGCCTCGCGCGAAGGCGCTTTCTCTATCAAGTACAGTCAGGCCAGTCAGACCGGCGAGTTGCCACTGATGCCGCCGGAAGCAAGGATGACTCGGGACAGGTACCAGCAAGAGTTCCAGCTCTACTGCGAGACAGTGATCGAATGGCTCTGCAAAGCGAGAATTCTCTTCCCGGACGAGTCGGTCTACATCGCATGCTTCTCGCTTCTTCTCTACCTCGACACCAAACGAGAGGTGTACACTTCAATGGAGATGGCTGCTGTGACCGAACAGGAGATACCCAACTGCTTCCGAATTTTTGGAGAATGCGGTGTTACGGAACGAATGTATCTCCTTGTAAGTCAGATGAAGTGGATATCACCCTTATAATCGTCATTTTCAGTTGTTAGAAGGGAAAGCCAGCAAGTTGCCACGGAGCAGCGTCATCGATCTGACGACAGCCCTGACTCAAAGAGCGGCTCTCAACCACCCGCACTTCTTCGCGAAGCCTCTCGTGCAGCTGACGAGTCCATTCAAACTCATCGATTCTCTGCTCCAAATGACTATCCTCCCCGAGACGAATGGTGCCAAACTTCCCGGTGTGCCTGCGCTCTGCTCCAAAAGTCTATTCTGGTCCGCTTGGAACTCGATCATCTTATGGATCGCAGGAGGCGAGATCGTGCAGTACTTCGACAAGATCTACGAAGCGTACCCGATCCTTCGCTACCTGATTCAATGTATTTTGATGTCAAAATTCGAGTTCCCGTTGGATTTCGAAGACAAGACGGCTTCCGAAATGGAAAAAGCCGAACAGGACGTTGTGAAAGTGGAAAATTTAGTCATGGGTATTTACGAAAAGAAGATGTTAGAAGAAAAAGGAAGTATGGCGAAGACGGCGATGGTGTTTCCATTGAAGTAAGTAAATTCTCCTTTGAAGCGCTCTAGCAACCTTTCGGTTTCAGTCGAGAATTCCGAGCTCCGACGAATTTGGAGGAAGAAATCCCTGCGTTCTCTGCAAAGTTCAAGCTGGCTTCCCGACTCGCCCGTTCCACGAATCCTCCTCTTCTCTCCCATCTCGTTTCTCGTATAGGAGCCAAAAATTCCTTATTCGCAGTTCGAGAAATGCTCTTCGCCGACCCGTCGACTGCCTCTTCGCTATCCGCCGAATGTGTTTTCCACGCCCTTATGTATTACTTTGATAATCAGAGGAATCGCGAGAAAACGGATCCGGCGACGAGTCTTGTGATTTCAGCGGTGATTTTTATCATATAGTCTTTTTGAAGTGTCTTATTTCAGCTCGTCCGTCAAGCAGAAGTCAACTTTTCGTCCCTCGTGCCAATCGACGAGGACTTCCTCCTTCGGTCGCTCTTTTCTTCGCTCGCCTCCACGAGTAGCACTGTCCGAAGTTGCGTCGTGAACGCCTTCGGCCGTATGTTCCCTTCGAACGACAAACCGTTCGATCTCTGTCGATTGTCGGCTCTTCCACGTTTCGAGAGCGACAAGGTGCGATATCTTGAGAAGCTTGCTGATGCGATCCTCGTTGAAACGAACACGAATCTCGCTAACGAGTATCTCAATTTCCTCACTATGAACAGCCTCCAAATAGACAATGTGCACACGGTGGGTCCAACGATCATCTTTCTGATTCACCCTCTGATCCTTGCCCTTTCAGCTCGCCAGTTCCATCTGCCTCACGCTCTCCGGCGACCGAAAATATCTGCACACCTCTCTATGCGAATATTTTCTCCAGTACATCGACGTGTGCATCGAAAGGTACTCCGTGAAGGACCCGAAGGCTGTCAACGACGACTCCCTGTGCTGCTTCGACATCGGAGCTCATCGAGTCATCGTTTCCAAGGAAGTGCCCGCTGCCGTCATGAAACTGCTCTCCGCCTACGAAACGTCTTCCGACAGCGCGAACAGAGACATTTCTTTCGAGTCCCTCGTCGAGAGCTGGCTCTCCCCTGGTCACATTCCTAAAGTCGTCGACCGAGATACAGGACTCGGCAGACAGTTCCTGACGCTTCAGATGAAGAAGGCGATGCTGAAATCACCGGATCAGCGAGTCGTTGATGCTGCAATGGACGAACTATCAGAGGAAGACGCTCAGGAGTTTATTCTCGTTTCGCAAATGTCGAAAGAGACAGCCGAGAAAGTGATCAAAAAAGCTGAAAACGTAAACAATTATTTTCCGATGTCCACCTCGTATTGGTTTCATTTAAGATGAGTTTCACGGGAATCGACAAAGCGACGCTCTCGAACATGTACCTGCTCCTCCGTGGATACCGATTGAAAGGAATTCGTTCCGGAGAGATGCTGGCGCATCGAATGGGTGCTGAAATAGAACGCCTCGAAGCCTTCGGGGGCAAAGAAGAACCGATGGATATGGTGGATATGAGCCACGACCAGAGACCGAGGCAGTTCATTGCTTCATCCGAAAGTGTTGGACAGTTTGTGGAAATGGAAGAAATTCCGAAGGTACCGGAATCGGAAATTTCCTTGTGGCTCAAAGCCAATTGCTTTGCACCGGTAAGATACTGTCGTGTTGTACATTTGAAGACTGAGTAGCATCTGCAGCCATCGACGAAAAAAGAAAGAGAACCGACGTCTCCGTTCCGATTGCCGCCTTCTTTCGTTCACACCACAATTAACGACCGTGAAGCGGCACTCGCCTGTCTCCAGCACATCGAGGCCAATCTGAAGTACTTCCTGTCGCACGAGCCCGCCTTCCAGACGCTGATCGTCATTGTGGACGCAGCGGCGAACAAGTTCCCGTTCGTCCAGAACCGCCTCGAGAACCTTGCTGTCCGCCTGCTTAAAAGCGTCTCTCCACCAGTTTCCGTCGCCAGTATTTTCCGGAAACACGCACATAACAGCAAAATGTCCAGCCAGAAAAAGAAGATAACACCAGTGAGGACGTCTACTTTTGCTCAGTTCGCCGCCGCCGTGAAGGGACAATCAATTGATCGGGAGAAGGCTCTAGTAGATCAGTTCCTGACTAGTTTCGTGGAAGACAAGGGCGAAGTGATCGAAGTGCGCGATGTGCTTGTCTTCGTGCACTCGCTTCGCAAAGTGTATTCCGGAGAGGACGCAGAGATCACGGCGGAGAGATGTCTCTCGAACTGCTGGACGCCGCACCTGCAGAAAGCGGTCCTCTCGTCACTTCTTCAGAAGTACCGCCCCAGTGTCTGTTCGGTATTCTTGTTCCGCCTATTGGCCGCTTACTGCAAGAAACATCCGGTTGCTTCCTGCAACGAACTGTTCATGCTCCGAGACAAATCGAATCAGCTCGTCGTCAACAAAGACATCATCCAGACGCTCGTCGTCTATTTCGCAGATGTGGTGAGAATTCCTACGAGTGACTTTCCTTATTGTAGTTTCAGGCTACGAAAGACCCCGAGTACGACATACGCATCGTCAACTTGATCGCTGAAATCGTGAGCTTCGAACGGTTAAATAGTAGCTCAGAAAAGAGAAATTTCAGGAGAAACAAGGCCTCGTTCCGATCGGATTCCAATTCGGCAGTGCTCTAATGCATACTTCTTGTGCTAATACGAAGGTCATTTTTCGGAAAACGGCGAAGAGATTGCTGGAGGGTGTCGCTGACAAACTTTCTTGTTCGTTTCAATGTCCTCTTTCTAAAGCCATATTCCTGAATTCTTCAGATCTTTCCTACAAAAATGGTCACACGGCGAGTCTGCGAGTGCTGACAAATGTCGAGACTCGCGAATCAGTGATCCGAAGATGCGAGCAAGTTGTGGATCGGATAGTTGAGATGAAGATAGATGCGAAGTTGGCGCTGGCTGAAGACATATGTGAAGAAGAGCGTCCGAAGATTAAGGAGACGAAACCAGTGGACGAAGATCCGAAGGCGATGTTGATCGGGAATAAGAGGCCTTACGATGCTCGAGGTGGATATCGGAACAACGGACCACCCATCAAGAAAGGAAGGTTCCTGGCAGCGAAAGATCTCCCAATACCGATGATTGGAGGAGGTTCGATGACACCAATCACTGACGAACCGCCCCCAGAAGATCTTCCGAAACGACGCGAATGGATAGCCACATCGCACGCGATCAACAGATTCAATGCGCTCATAAGAGAGCATCCGAAGATTGTAAAAATGTGAGATCGGATCGGAAGTATGGAAATTATTGTTGTTTTTCAGCAAACTCCCCGTACTCGCCACGTACGTCGCTCGCGTCGCCGCTATGTCGAAACGAGAACTGAGAGAAGAACACCGTGTCAGGAAGGTGGAGCTGATCGTCCGAGCGATCATCAAATTGTTGCCCGTGATGAAAGCCGACGAGATGGGCTCCGTTGACACGGCACTGTCGAATTGCTTCGAGTTTTACGACAAACACTTCGGAGAGGGCGGTTTCGGAATCAAGGAGCAGACCTCCTTCGCCGAGCTCGTCATCCGTGCCTGCGCACAGTACCTGACGAACGGCCATCCCGAGGTAAGTCCCGACGCAGCTGTCGCCCCCTCAAGCGCCCTCTTTTTGCAGGCGAGGGCCTTCCTTCTCGAGAACCGACCGCTCGTCGAACGTGTTTGCATGCGATGCCACAATCGATACGATGTAGATCTCGTGCTCGACACAATTCTCGAAGCGTCATCTGCCATCTAGGTCTCATGTCTCCCTCTCTCACCCTGTTAGTCGCCTCATGGTCTACTCATTCCGCTTTCCCGGACTCTTTTTTTTGCGTTGTAAACTGCCAACGGGTTCATTTTTTCCATTCTGTTGTTGCTTATAATATTTCGGTAATCATCTTATTTTATCTCTTTTTAAACAAATTTTTTCAGCTTCTTACCAATCTCAAATGATTCCTCGATGCGTTGTGAATGAAAATTGAATAGATTTTAGGAAACAGGTTATTTGTTCGTTGAGAGTTTTCGTTACTCTTTCGATATCTTCTTTCCTTCGTTCAATGCAGAGACAGCATTGTATCGAGAGCTGCAATATAAAAAGTCATATCGATTTTCGCGGCTCAGTCTCGATCGAACGCGCCCTGTCGTCGTTCAATGACCGATTTCCCCGCGAATTTCAAACGAAGGGCACTCACCGAGGAAACAGGCGGAAAAGAGGAATAGTAGGACGACGATCCCGACTATCCACGAAACTTTCGATGATTTCCTGCTGAATTACAAAATCTCGGTGTTTTTTGTTTTGGTTAAAACGCCCACCTGTTCCTCTCCCATTGGCCTTCGAAGTCGTCATGTATCAGGAATATTCGGTCGTCGGCTTTCATTTCGTTTGCAAGCGAACTGATTTCCGAATGGATTCGTTTCTCTCTCTCTCGCCCGGCTTCCGTTTTTAATCTCATGTTTTCATCGAATCGCCTGCTGACCAATATTTTATCGAATCCAGATACATATTTTGTGTGTCGATCTCTGTTTTGGACCGGCCCGCCCAGTCGGGAAGTTTTTTCCCCTGAACAGTAAAGGGTCGTCGACCACGCCCGACAGAAAAGATTACCGAATTAGGCTTCTCTGGGACTTTTACGAGTACTGGTAACACTAGGAATTGATCTCTCCACCTTTATTTTCCTCGTTTATCGCTTGAGCTCTCAACTCAGTAATCTTCTCCCCGGCCCGAAATGTCTTCAAATTCTTCTAAACCTTCCTTGTTATTTTTTCCTTCCTCTTTTCTATTCCTATCGCTTTTTGCATCTTTCTCGTTCAATCGGAGATGATTCCAGGTCTAAGCAAGACAAAAGAATCAAAAAATGGGCGACGACTACATGGATGACGACGAAGATTACGGATTCGTGAGTCGTCTTTTTCAAGTTTTTCAAAGAAACACTTTATGGATTCTGAACAGAAAAGAGATTTACGGAACAGATCAAATATTGAGTCCCGCGAAAACGGCGCCAATGAGAGAGAAGAGGCAGATGAATGCGCTTGAGAGAATCAAAACTCTCAAGCTCTGGCTCTTTTCGGACTTCCCTGATATCTCTTCCTGAAATTTTGAAAGTTTTGGACAACAGAGATCTACTACCTTTGAGGATCTTGCGAGATCATTTATATCTGGATATATTGATTCCATATTCGGGACCACAGTTGGGCGCTCGGTTTCCATTGGGGCGAGATGAAATAATAGCAAAAAAACAAGTATTTTGTGAAAATCCACGAGTCACGTTTTTGCAGGAGTACGAAGATGACAGCGGATCCGAGCCCGATGTCGACATGGAAAACCAGTACTACACTGCGAAGGGCTTCCGATCCGACGGAAAAGTGGACGAGGCGATCAAGGCATTTGAGAAAGTGCTCGAGCTGGAGGGAGAGAAGGGCGAATGGGGATTCAAGGCGCTGAAGCAGATGATCAAGATCACGTTCAGTGCGGGCAATCTCGAGAAGATGCTCGAGTACTATCGCGAGCTGCTCACTTACATCAAATCGGCGGTCACAAAGAACTACTCAGAGAAGTCGATCAACGCGATTCTCGACTACATCTCAACGTCGCGGCAAATGGACCTGCTGCAGCACTTCTACGAAACGACGCTTGATGCGCTGAAAGATGCAAAGAACGAGCGTTTGTGGTTCAAGACGAACACGAAGCTCGGAAAACTCTTTTTCGATCTTCGCGAGTTTGGAAAGCTGGAGAGAATAGTGAAGCAGCTGAAGGTGTCTTGCAAGAACGAGATGGGCGAGGAGGATCAGAGAAAAGGAACGCAACTTCTTGAGATCTACGCGCTCGAGATTCAGATGTACACCGAGCAGAAGAACAACAAGGCGCTCAAGTCAGTGTACGAGATGGCCACTCAAGCCATTCACACGAAGTCTGCCATCCCGCATCCGCTCATTCTTGGAGTCATCAAAGGTACGAAAACGAATTCCGGGCAGGAAAAAGTTCATTGCGGACATTGAATGTTGTTGGGTGGGCAGGGGCAGAGTGCTGCTTCTTATGTCTGTGGGTTCTCTTTTCACCGAGTAAACGCGGAGGGGCTCACGCGACGACCATCATGATTGCTGAAAACGAGGTCTCCACGTGGATTACCGGAGAGAAGGTGACTCACTGGCGAGGCATGCCATCAGAATGGCGACAACTGTCAGAAGGGCGCACACGATGAACATGATCTTGAACGCCGGATGACCGCGCTTTCTGAAAACGAGGAGACGTTGGGAAGTTCAGCATCTCAAATTCACTTGAAGTGGGCGGTCTTCTTTTTCTTCTTCTTGTCCTCGCCGGCCGCCGAAAGACGTTCGTTGCAATCGTATTGCTCTCGAAACGACATTTCTTCGGACACCGCGTACATCAAACTGGTTACTGATGCTTTGAGAATCGCGATGAAACGGAGTGATCAGACTCTGAGAGGGTGGCTTGTGCAAGAAGGAGGGAGGGTCACGCGACAGAAAGTTCACGTCTTCACGTGCAATCTGTCTTGTTTTCAGAGTGCGGAGGAAAGATGCACTTGCGGGAGAGTCGCTTCGCCGAGGCGCACACTGACTTCTTCGAGGCCTTCAAGAACTACGATGAGAGTGGATCGCCGCGCCGTACGACTTGCCTCAAGTACCTCGTGCTGGCCAACATGCTCATCAAGTCGGACATCAATCCGTTCGACAGTCAGGAAGCAAAGCCGTTCAAGAACGAGCCGGAGATCGTTGCGATGACTCAGATGGTGCAAGCCTATCAGGACAACGACATCAACGCGTTCGAGAAGATCATGGCTGCCCATCAGTAAGTTTTGTCTTTTTTAATCGGATTTTGATTCTCCGCTCTTCCAGAGACAGCATCATGGCCGATCCGTTCATCAGAGAGCACACCGAGGAACTCATGAACAACATCCGCACTCAGGTTCTTCTTCGCATCATCCGCCCATACACTAACGTTCGAATCGATTATCTGTCGAACAAGTTGAAGGTGACTGAGGGAGAAGTCATTCAGCTGCTCGTCGACGCCATCCTCGACGATGGGCTCGAGGCGAAGATAAACGAGGAGACTGGAATGGTGGAGATGCCGAAGAACAAGAAGAAGATGGCCGTCTCCTCGCTCGTCGTTCCGAACGCCGGGCAAACAGACTCGAAGGGCGACTCGAAACAGGGAACCTCTTCCGATCCGTCGGTGTCTTCTTCCGCAGGCATCTCCTCTGTCGGGGGATCCTCGTGTCTTCAGGAGCTCACTATGGAGGGTCTCCGCGTCTGGGCGGTGCGCATTGACGCGATCCAATCAGGCATCGGATCGAATCAACGCCCTGCCAAAATTTAAAACATGTGTCTAAACCCGTATTTATTCGTCCCCTTCTCGACAAACGCTCTCCGAATGAACAATGAACTACTGCTTTTAAAAGTTTTCTCTCAACAGTTGTAATCACTGTTTCTGTATCTTCTTCCTATTTCTTCTTTTTGTTTCACTTTCACTCACATCTTCTTCTTAAGACACCACATACACAATGGCGACAAAAGAAAAGGATCAGAAGGGTCCCGAAGGGGCGACGGATCTGAAAAGTGAACTGGAAGGATGGATCAACAAAAAGGCCGAAATAGTCTCTTCACTCGAGGCTCTCGAAATGCAGATCTACTCCTTCGAAGGGTCCTATCTCGAAGATACTGCTGAATACGGTAACGTCATCAAAGGATGGGGTAACTTCGCCAACGCGCCACCACCCTCCAAATCGAACCGGCTCGACAAAAAAATTGGAAAAAGAGGCGTCCGCGACGAAGATCGTCTCTTCTCGAAAAGCTCAACGACGTCGCCGCTGTCGAAGAAGAACGGTGTCAACGGCAGCAATGGAACCGGCAACCAACGGAGCGGCGAGTCTTCCTCGTCGACGAACGGAGACAATGGATACGCGAAGGACGACTCGAACGACGAGGACGACGGGGTGAGAATTGCGAAACAGTCGCATGACCGCGATGCGATCGATAGAGAGAACACTTCCCCCCTTTCGGTTCAAAACCCCTCACCATTCCTTTGCAGGCCTCCATCTCGAGCCGCGATTCGAAGCCTCCGGCGAAACGCAGGAAGTATTAACCTTACTCATTCTCTCTCTGTATGTCTGTCTTTTTGAATACTTTGTCTCATTCTCTTCCGCTGAGTTACACAGATTCTCACCTCATTTTACCTGATTTCGCATTACTTCTGAATGAACATTTACAATTGCCCACCTCGTTTCCCTTTCCTTGTTCTTTGTTTTCGGTTTCTTCACCGTATTTGAGAATATTTATCGATGTTTCAATTATACTCTTCTAATCCGATTCGTTTAGGAATGCGCCAGGCCCACACAGAGTCCTTCAGTTTCGTCTACAGCTGCGACTTGCAAACTAATGTGCAGATAAAGGTCGCCGAGTTCGAGGGCATCTTCCGGGATCTCCAGAATCCTGTTCGACGCCTCAACCAGCTCTTCGCAGAGCTCACAGTCTACTGCAATGATCAGCAGATCGGCTATCCCGTCTGCACCTCGTTCCACACTCCGCCTGATCCCAGTCAGTTGGCCCGCCAAAAGCTGATTCAAAAGTGGAACGAGTGGCTTATTCTTCCGATCCGCTACTCGGATCTCAGTCGGGACGCCTTCTTGCACATCACGATCTGGGAGCACGACGACAATCCGGCGGCGAAGAAGCAGACTTTGACCACTACTTTCCCACGCCGCCTCGTCGCCCAGTCGCGTCTTTCTCTGTTCAGCAAACGAGGAATCCTCAAATCCGGAGTCATTGATGTGCAGATGAGAGTTTCGACGGAGCCGAATCCGTTCCAGAAGCAGGTGGAAACCTGGAAGTACTCCGATGTGTGGGGAGAAGACATCGACCTTCTATTCAAACAAGTCAGTCGACACTCGCGAGGACTGGTCGAAGACGTTCCATGGCTAGACCCCTTCACTACCCGACGTATCGAACTGCTCCGAGCCAAGTACAAGTACAATTCTCCAGATCGTCACGTCTTCTTGGTTCTCGAGGTGGCCACCATTAGATACGACCGCACCTTCTACAAAGTGGTTTATTATGAGGACGAGAGCAAGAATGTGAGTGAAAAGCCGAGAAATAACGGCCCACGGGGTGAATTCATTATGCAACTTCCATATTCAGATGCGGGTAAGTACTTCCGTCGGAGGCGGAGTCGGGATCGTGACAGCAGGACCCAAGTACTGCGTGGCCGATCCAGAGCTCCTTCTGGATTCGTTGGCTGAAGCGAAACACAGCATGATGACGAGAAGAATCAGAGACAGCGACGACGAACGACATCGACAGGTGAAGCCGAACAAGCAGGCGAAGGATCGGCTTGAGGCTATAGTGAACCTTCCTTCCTCGCAAGTGTTGACTCGCGAACAGAGAGACCTCGTCTGGAAGTTCCGACACTACCTCCGTCAAGATCCGAAAGCTCTCAACAAGTATCTCCGATCTGTGAACTGGGCACAGCCACAGGAAGTGAAAACAGCCTTGGCCATGATGAACGACTGGGCGCTGATCGAGTCGGAAGACGCTCTGGAGCTGCTCTCTTCTGCCTTCACACATCCGGCCGTCCGTGCCTACGCAGTTGGACGTCTTCTCGAAAATGCCAGTCCGGACCAAGTTCTTCTGTACCTCCCGCAGCTGGTTCAAGCTCTCAAGTACGAGCAAACGCAGTCCAACGACGCCTCTTTCGTAGCTCATCAAGTGGATGACGAGCGTGCGGAGACAGAGGAAGACCGAGGCAGTTCGCCGGAAGTTTGCATCGGACGGAAGACAGAAACGTCTCCGAACACGCCGACAGAGGAGAGCGAAGGCAGAGACATCATGGTGGTGACGAAGAAAGAAGCACGCAAGGCCGCCACCGGAGATCTCGCGTCTTTCCTCATCGAGTAAGTCTACCCAGAACCGAGTTTTCAGTGTTATTTCTATTTTCAGCTACGCTCAGTCTTCCCCTCGCGTTTCGAACTATCTCTTCTGGCATCTGAAAACCGAGATTGAGCTGACAAAACAAACGGAAGAGCATTTCTCCACAATGTATCAGAACATACAGAAGCGGTTGATGAGCACCCTCGAGAAACGGCACGAAACGAAACCGCAAGTGACCTTGCTGGACATGCAGAGGACGTTTGTCGACGAACTGAAGCGTCTGATGACTGAGGCGAAGAAAAACGGAGGCAGGAACGAAGCCATGTCAGCGGAGTTCCGAACGATGCTCTCGAGAGCCGGGAACATGCTGGATCTCAAAGGAACGCCGCTTCCTTTGGATCCCACTTATCGTCTCGTTTCTGCCATCCCGGACACTGCTGGATTCTTCAAGTCGGAAATGATGCCAGTGAGGATCACATTCAAAGTGCAGCCAGACAAGACGGCGATGGCCGAGATGAAGACGGTGGATAAGAACTTCCTGAAGGAGTACACCGTGATCTTCAAGACGGGTGACGATTTGCGACAAGACCAGCTCATCCAGCAGATGGTCCGACTCATCGACATCATTCTGAAGAAGGATCAGTTGGATCTGAAGCTCACTCCATACCTGGTCCTCGCTACTGGCGTCGGCGAGGGATTCGTTCAATGCATCAAGTCGAAGCCCCTTCGCGGCATTCAGGAGCAGTACAAGGTGCATAAACAGGACAGCATCCGAGAGGCTATGAAGGAGTTGCGTCCCGGAGACGGTCCGTTCGGAATCGAGGCAGAAGTTGTCGACAACTACGTGCGGTCTCTTGCCGGCTACTCGGTGATCATGTACATTCTGGGGCTCGGAGATCGTCACCTCGACAATCTTTTGCTCTGCGAGAATGGAAAACTTTTCCACGTGGACTTTGGATTCATTCTCGGCCGCGATCCGAAGCCGATGCCGCCTCCAATGAAGCTGACGAGCGAAATGGTCCAGGCGATGGGCGGAGTCAAGAGCAAGCAGTTCCTGGAGTTCGTGCAGCACGTCAATTCGGCCTATCAGATCCTGCGACGGCACTCGAATGTGCTGCTCAATTTGTTCTCGCTGATGCTTGACGCAGGCATTCCGGACATTGCCTCGGAGCCTGACAAGGCCATTTTCAAGGTACCCCGCCACCTCTTCCAGTTTCTCTCTTCTAAACGCATTCTTCCAGATAGAGCAACGTCTTCGTCTCGACCTCTCCGATGAAGCCGCCACGAAGCATATCTTCACACAGATAGAGTCGAGTCTTAACGCGAAAATGGCGATGATTTCTGATTTGATTCATGCTTACAAACACAATTTCATGTAATATTTTGTTGCCGAGTTTTTTTTGTACATTTTGTAGTTTATTGCTTCCAGTCTGTTTTCAAATAAAACTTTTGGAATCTCAACATCCGGACGCCGCAAATCGTTTCGCGAGAAACTTCCCTGACAAGTGCAAACAAAAGATTTCATCGGAGCCATAGTTCACTTTCCCAGCGATGGAAAAGGAAATGCATGAACAAACGGCTATGAAATTCGATCTGAACAAGCTATGAATATTCTGGTGATCGCATTTGCGTCCGATCACTTCACAACGGACTGATTTTTATTGCCTTTTTAAAACTTTTCTGGACTCTTCGCTTTTCGCTAAATAACGAGCAAATGCGTTATGAGCGGAGTATCGTTTTTATTTTCGATTTTTTTCGGATTTTCTGCAGATGCAGCTTTTTAGATCTTAAAACTAAACTAACAATTCGTTATTTAAAAAATCACCAAATTTTCTCCCAAAAAATCGCTTCTCTAAATGCATTTTCAAGACCTTGTCAAAAGTGTGTATTATTCTACGATTTGAAGATCAAAAATGGAAACGAAGATTGTGGAAACGTTTCAAGACGAAAGAGAAGTTCATCTAGAGCCGGTATGTGTCTTCTGAAAACGAAACATGAGCATTCAGCTTACCTCAGGAACCAGACGCAGTATTTGAAGAATGGGCGGCAGGGAGCAGCGAGAGTAATCCGCAGGAAGAAGAAGAAGAGGAGGATGAAGACGTGGAAGACGACGAGTTCGTCAACAAGGCTCCAGAAGCTCTTTACCACGGAAAGTAAACCATAGAAAGACGCTTCTTCCCAAATGCAGTACGACTTCAGAAAAGGGAGCAGTAGATCGACGACTGTGGTTGCGTGCGAAGTGTGTGGAGCTGTGCTGAAGCACCCGTCCAGAATCAAGGTTTCGAAATTTAAAAAAAATAGAGATTCACCTGAAACATTTGCAGGAGCATATGAGAACTCACACTGGCGAGAAGCCGTTCGCTTGCGACATCTGTGGCCTTCGATTCAGTCAGAAGACACCGATGATCAACCATTTTCGAGTGCAGCACATGGGCGATCTGCCGTACGTATGCAGCTACGGATGCGGAAAGCGGTTTGTGAACAACTCCAGGAAGAACGCGCACGAGCTGGGACACATGGGACTGAAGAGGACAGGCCCGCCGAGACCGCATCTGAAGCCAGTGAAGAAGCTGGTGGCTGTGTTGAGCGACGAGATGACACTTAATAACAATCTGTCGAATTCAGCAGTTTCCAATTTTGTTGCCCCAAGTTTGACGGGCGAAGAGCCGGCTCCACGTCGTCATACACGTCAGACGAGCCGCAAGAATAAGATGTCTCCGACTTTAGAAGAACTAAAAGACCCGCTGTTTCCCGAAGACACCGACGCGAAGTCGGAGAAGGCAAAGCCGGCCGACTCTTCGAAGAGAATCGATGATGTCATTTCTTCTGTCTTGGCGAGAGTGCTGGCTCCGCCTCACGAAGAAGAAGAAGTCGTCATCGAGAAACGGGAGCCGCCGAAAAAGAGAACGTACATGTCTAATCGAGCTCCGACAGTTGCTCAGTGTACAATTTGCGGTCTGATGCTCAAAACTCCGAGCAAGATCGCGGAGCACATCCGAACGCACACAGGAGAAAAGCCATTCGAGTGCGGTGAGTGCGGAATGTGTCTCTCCAAAGCGACTTCTCTGAAAGTGCACATCCGCCGAATGCACACGAGCGAGCGTCCGTACGAGTGCGACTGGGACTGCGGCATGTGGTTCGTGACGGAATCGGTGAAGCGGGAGCACGAGATGGCGGTGCACGCCGGAGTGAAGAGGTACACTTGCGGTGTGAAGGGATGCACGGCAGTGTTCGCGAGACGAAATTATCTCATGCGACACCGCCGGAACCAGCACGGAGACGTATACGATACCATTTTCCATTCGAACGAGATCGAGGCCCAGGAGGCGGAAGCCCGCAGCATCGCGAGAGAAGAATCGAAACAGGTGTTCATGACAGCCACGGACCAACTGCTTCTTTACTCGGAGAAGGTCAACGATCCGATGAACGACGTCTACGACGAGGAAGAATTCGTGGAGCGCCAAATGAGCGGCGAGTTGCCGACTGCACTCACCAAGTGCTGATCCTCATACATTTTGTGATTTTTTGTTTTCTAGGAATCTCATTGAGTTCATTCGATCACCAAAAAAAAACGGTTTTCTATCGGTTTTGAATGCATTGGCATTCGTTCAAATAGTTGAGAGTCTCATCCGTCTTTCTTCTCTGAATAGGTTCTCATTTGCATTGTTTTCATTCTTCTGGCTTCAATGAAGTTTTCCGTCGCTTATTGCTTCTTGCTGTAATATCTACTTGTATACAGTTCTTTTAAACTGTCGAATACCTCTATTTCCTGTTCTGTTTTCTAAATTCCCAGTGTCGATTTTCAGATGGAGGCACTCCCCAACCGGATGATTTCCGCGCGGGACCCCTCTTCGTCCTCCTCCTCTTCCCCTCCAGTTCCCGCTTTTTCCTACTCGGAAGTCGTGGAACCGCCGCCTTTATCGCTCATTCATTCCGTTATGCCACGTGGCGAGTACAAGCCGGCGAATCGGAACGATCCGAACAACAGGAACTACCGAATGAGGAGGAGGCCGGCGGCGCAAGTGTACTACTGTGTGCAGTGCAACAAACACATCAAGTATCCCTCCAAAATCACCGAACATATTCGGAAGCACACCGGCGAAAAGCCGCACATCTGCGGCGTCTGCCATCAAAGCTTCTCGCAGGCGCACACGCTCAAGAACCACATGATATCGCACGGACACGAGAAGCCGTTCAAGTGCTCTTTTTGCACCGCCGAGTTCCTCAACTTGTGCGATAAGAACGAACATGAGGCGGTAACCGTGAACTCGGAAAAACACCTGACGATGGATTTTCAGCAGCACATGCATCACACGAACCATCCGGAATCCATGGACGACAACTGCGCGCCACCTTTCATTCAAGTCGCTCATCACGCGGACCCAGAAGAGCCTTTAGAAGAAGAATCCGAGCAGCTGTGCGGAATCTACGAGTGTCCACTGTCTTGCGGATTTCAAAGTTTCGATGAAGCCGTCGTTGTCGATCACATCGCCATGGCGCACGAGAGATACGAGACCGTGTGTTGGGAGGAAGAGACGCCCGGAACGGGAACCTCGGAACCTCCGCCTCAAGTGGTGGAGCCGACCGAAGTCGACGAATTCGCAGAAGAGCCCGAACAGTCGATGTACGAGTTCTTCGAGGAGCAATTCGTGCCACGTGTCGCTTCTGAAGCGATAATAGACACGAACAACGAAGAGGATCCGACCGTGGACGTACCGTGCTCTTCGAATTCCGTCGACTACGAGCGACACATAGGAGCTGATGAACTAGGATCAATTATGTATGAAGGGCGCGATCACGTATCGAAGGAAATCATAATTCCGAGAGAAAGTCACATGAAACAGGTCATTCCGAAGCACATGTATGGAGAAATGATGATTGATGACATGTGAGTGGAGGGAAGAAAGGGCCGGATCCAGAATTTTCGTTTTTCAGAGAAGGAATGGGTATCGAGGAGGACGAGGAGCAGGAGAGAGTGCGAGTCATCCTGAATCCGAACCCGCCGAAGAGAGGCACTAAAAGTGTCCGAGACCATCACGACACGGCCGCCGCCATGACGGAAATGGTCGTCGACGCGGCGACTCTCGAAATGGCAGCACCGACGAGACACATGAAACAGGGATATCCGGTGCCGGCGCGAAAAAAGAAGGGCAAGAAGGCGGTGAATCTGGACTGGATCATCGATGCGGTCGCGAAGGGAGTCGACGTGAACGATGCGAGCCCCCACCACCGCAAGAAGCCGACGCTGCACAAGTGCGAGTTCTGCGGCAAGGTGGACAAGTATCCGAGTAAGATCCGCGCCCACATGAGGACGCACACCGGAGAGAAGCCGTTCAAGTGCGACATCTGCGGGAGAACTTTCTCGCAAAGAACTCCGATGCGACTGCATTTGAGAAGACACTTCGAACAGAAACCGTACGAATGCGACGTGGACGGATGCAAAGAGAGATTCGTTTCTGGTGCAATTCTGAGGTTGCACGTGGAGAAGAAGCATCTGAACAAGAAGAAGTGAGAAGGAGTTCTTTTCGAAACGGGGATCATCTCGGTCATTGCAGATACGTGTGCATCCGTGGGTGCGGTCGAGTGTTTGCCAGTGCTTTCAACCAGAGACACCACGAGAAGAAATGCTCGCAGGACGTCTATATGACATGGGTGGAAGCCGACGAATCCGGAGAGGAGACGGGCGGCGAGTACGCGGAAGACGAGGAGGAGTACGAAATGGTAACGAACATCTGAGACTCTTTGAAATTCCTCGCGATTCAGGTGGACATGTCTGTATCAGAGCCGGATCCAGTCGTCGAGCAATACGGAGAGGAGCCCGTCTTTCTTCATCAATGATCAATTCTAGTTCACTAACATGTTACCCATTTTCTTTCTGATGCTTGAAAAGTCTTCATGTTTCTAATAAATCAAATTCTGATGCTCTTCGATCGCGCTTCGGCGAGGCGCCAATCAAGTTTTAAGAGTCTCGAAAGAGCACTGATAAGCGAGACTCCTCAACGAAATGAGGCGACTCGCATGATCGTCTCCTCTTATCAGATTAACTATAACGGAAAGATCGACTATAAAACGAGGGCCAGAAGGCGGAGACAAGCAGCATTTCCTCCGTTGCTCGCTCCTAATTCCAGCAGTTTTCCAGAATGTTCCGCACACTGCTCGTCGCCGCCCTCGTCTTCTCCGTCGTCTTCTCGGCCGTCGTGCCGCCGTCGCAGGCCTCTCTCGCCTGCATCACGTGCGTCGCCACCGTCAAGGGAGTCGAGGCGAAGGTGCTCTCCGAGGGAGGATCCGTCGCCAAGCACGACGTCGACGCCATCTGTCTGAAGGAGGTGCCGACGCACTCCGCCGAGCACCTCTGCGAGGAGTATGGAGAGCACGAGGTCGACGTGATGGTCACGCTCATCAAGCAGGACGTGCCGCCGAAGACCATCTGCCAAGAGCTCAAGAAGTGCTAGAAGATCGCCGTTCTCGACTTGAATAAACTCATTTTCATTTGATTCCGAACAAGATCAACAAGAAAGAAAAACAGACTAAACTAGAAGAGTTAAACGGTCTAACATTACTGGACGTCGTTGTGGTACTTGGCGTGTCCGACGCCCTTCCTCTGGAGCATCTTCGCGTGCAGCCACGCTGGCAACTTCTTCTTGTTCTCCACGTAGTCCGTATCAACCCATTTTGGTTCCTGAAAGTCGAACATTCCGAGCATTCTCGACCGATTAGAGACTCCATCCGGATCTAAACCGGCGTGCGCACGCGCTCGCTCCGAAGTCTAGTTGATAAGAAACAGGAGATCAAAATGGCCAATGTGCAAATTGATAAGTAATCAAAGAGCACAGAGTGTACTGTAGAGCAGGAAAGATCAGGTAACACTTTCTGGTTTCTCGAGGAAGAGACTGTGGGCCCTCTTACCTGAACATCATCCAACCGCACTTCGGCGAGTCTTTTCTCCAACAGCTCCTTCTCGACCTCTTTCGGATCGCGATACATGTCCAGGTACAAATCGAACGGCTGAGGTTTCTCCGGGAACTCCCTCTGTTCGGGTTTCAGCGCCGGCGTGAACTCATACTCGTAGATCGGAGACTTCAATCCGATCTTGTGAAGAGCAGTCTTAACACTGTTATCATAGGAAGTCTGGAAGAATCGGATGGCAGAAGGCGTCAAAGAGCTCTCGTTCTTCTTGTAGAACTCCGAAACTTCGAGGATGCGTTCTTCAAGCGAGGATCCTTTCAGTGTCAAGTCGATCGGTTGATCGTGTCTGAAGAGGACGAAGGCGACGCGATGGAAGCCGGATCCGTAAAAGGGAAGCGGCTGCAAGTACTCGACAGCTTCATTTCCCTGCGAAACGGCTTCTCCGTCCGGAATGTTGGCCACGAGCCACTGGACAACTTCTCCCTTTTTCTCGAGTCCGTTTCCGTCCAAATTCACCATCAGAAGAGTATTGAATCCCTTCTTTCCGACGCCTTCGATTGTGACTTCAGGCTTAGATGTCGTGGTAGCAGCCGACAGAATGTTTCCGTTCCTGACGACGTCGTCTCCGAAGCTCACTTCCAGATTCTGAACGTTATCGAAGAAGACGTTCTCTCCGAAGAGGTGGTCGAACACGAGAAAGTGGCGGTAAACTGCCAGATTAGATACTTCGAGGTTGTCGATGTCAATTCTCACTGAAAAATAGTTTTTTTGAAAATCATATTTCCACAAGGATCTTACACTGCATGTGTCTCGATTTTCTCTCCAATTCGACCCGATCCTCTTCTGTTTTCGTCACTTTTACAGCCGATTCCCGCTTTTTGAATCCGATGTTTGTTTGCTGGATCTCCGCTGAAAAACGTAGGAAAAATGAAACTTCTGATGAATCATTTAATCGAAGTTACGTTTCGCGAGCAGCTCGTCCAATGATTTCATATGGTCCGCCGGATCGATAATGTGCATTTCGGGCAGCTTTTCCGGTTTGTCGATGCGTGCTTTGTACCATTTATCGATCTCATAGAACCTGGAATTATGTGATTAGCTGGAAATCGAAAGAGAAAAAGTGGCGACCTATTCGGGTAGAAGGCGGCCGGGCCGGCCCAAGCGATGACACGTGGCCGCCAGGGACGATCCACTTTGGGCAGAGTCTTCGATCGATACTTCTTCGGGACGAGCCGCGCATATTGAGCAGCACTCATCTCGCTGCAATTCAGAAGACGGCTCTGCGGAGCTAGAAGAGGGTAGAGAGTACGCGATTCTCTTGTCTGCGAGTTGTCGTCAAATTTCGTGTTTCATCACTGCTTAATAACGATCGGCGGTACCCATCAGAGGTGAGTGTTTAAACCATTCTAACCGATGTAAAACGACGAGTGAAATATTAAAATAACAGTAATTTATTCGACACAAGTAAATAATTTCACGATTCGGGTTGAGAAGGCGAGACGGAGAAGCGGAGTGAATAGTTGAACTGTGGCTTGATTACAAGTACTATTGTGCACATTTTTGGTAAAGCACCATCGATTATGGAGTGGAAATAGTAAGGGAGCGTTAATAAGAGTGTTCTAGAATGTACAGATGAGCTGTTGCGGACACACGGTGCATCAGTTGTGCCGCCCGAGCGGCTTCTTCGTTGACGAGGCGAGGGAAGACGGCGTCATCGCTCGCTTCGACAACGGCGTTTGCGTTCTGGAAGGAGCGTCTTTCGGTGACGACGTCTTCGGACCGCCAGGCTGTCTGCGCGTGGGTGTGATGAAACTGAGCGCCTCCGAAGTGACCGGGGACATGCAGGGGGGCAGTTCTGATTCGAGGCGTCTCTGAAAAGGTAATTTTAGAAGGCGTTCTTCGATTCGCATATTTTTACCTTAGCCAACGGCTCCATCTTAGCGGTGGACAAAGGCGTTCTGAACAGGGGCGCCGCTCGCTTCTGCGTGCGCGGAGTTCTGCACGGCTGCGGCGACTGAAGTCTCGTCTTCTCTTCGCGCATCATCTGCATCTCCATCTTGCGGTCCTTCTTGTGCTCCTCCTGCACGATGCGTATATAATCGTGCGGAATCATTCCCTCCACTGTTATCTTCTCTCTGTTCTCGTGCTCGTACCTTCTCGTTGCCGCATCGATTTCCTTTTCGAGCTTTGGCATCTGTTTCACGAGTTCCGCCTCGCGTTTCGAGTCCTCGGCGATTTCGAACGTCTTCAGCTTTTTGTAGTAGTCCGGTTGACGGCGTTTGTCCTCGATTCCGATCTTCTCATGCCAGACGCTCTTCCACTTGTCGACCAGATCGAACACCGTTCGGCACGCCGTGTACTTCTTCTCCAGTCTCTCGCACTCTTCTCCCATCAGACGGAGCGAGTTCTCCGAGTGACGTGTCGGCTCGAAAATCGCTTCGAAACGTCTGTCGGCCTGCGCAACGAGGCACTTTTCCCAAAGGTCCGTCAGTTGCTGGTACTTCTCAGTCCATCTGAACTCGATGTCCTCGAGCCAGTGGCAGTACAACGGCTTCAAGTCGACTTCGTAAGCTTCAAGAGCAGCGAGCACTTGCTCCGAGAACACAAAGTCGTCGGAGTCGACATTTTTTTCGAGCAACTCCTTCAGATCCTGGTCGCCCCGCACGTACTCCGCTACATTCTCGGCCATGCACTTCCACTGTTTCATGACGGTCTGGAGGTGTTCGACCTTTGAATATCTCTCGCTAAGCAGTTCCTCCATCTCCTTGCAATCCTTCTCGTACTTCCGGAACGAGGCGACAGGAAAGAGAGTTTGTGTCTCGTACTCGAACTCAAAGTCGGAAGCCAGTCTCTTCTTGAGCGACTCGATCTTCTCAATGAGAGCCGTCTGCTGCTCGTGTCTCTTCTGGAACTCGACTTCCAGTCGTTTCACCTCCGACTGCAAGTGTCTCATGAGCCCGATCGAGCCGTCTTTCACGTCCGCCGGCTTCTCGAAGCAGTCCATCTCCAGCTCGCTCCTCATCTTCGACACGCTCTTCATGTCTTCTCTGATGTTCACCTTCAGATTATGAACCATTTCCTTCTCTCCGGTCAGCTGAAACTCATTCAATTTTCTTTCAGAAACTCCCGACCATCCCGAACTGACCATGTCATCACAGAGCTGTGTTATGTGTGTGAATGCGTTGTCGACTCGCTTCAATCTCATCGACTCTGGCATGTTCACGTCGTCCCAGAGGGCCGACAGTTCGCGCATCGTATCCCGAATCTTCGCATCGACTGTTGAGTACGCGTCGATGACGCTTTGTCTGAAAGAGCTTGCCATATGAGGTCTCGAATGGTGAGCGCCGAGAAACTTACCTTCGAGACATTTTCTGACTGAACTGAGCTTTTTTGTACGCTGAAAGTTTCAAAATTATAAAACCAGCAACACATTTTTCCGAACGAACGATGAAAAAAAAACAAAAATTTGGAAAAAATATTCAAAAAAAGGTTTACTGTAGGGTTAAAGGAACATCACGAAAACCTTGAAAGAACTTTCGACACGAAACTCCAAAATTTCATTAATAGCAAGAGAGGAAACTTTGAAAACAAAGCCTCGAGTTTTTTTTATTCCCAATCGATTTTCGACTGTTCTTTTTTTTAAAGTACTAAATTTTTTGAAAGCGGAGTATAAATTCTGTTTGGTTTGTACAACTCCGCCTGTGAAAAGACCAATTAGCATGTACAAATCAAGGGCGAACGCGGTGTCGTGAGAGATGAATCAGTTTGTATTCAAACATTGGCACGCCGCCAGAATTTGAATCTCGCTCGCGCGTCTCTCCTATTTCCTCTTCCACGGCCACCAGGCCGGCGGCGCGCGCGCGACCAACTTTTGAATCGTCGCTACGCTGTTTCCAATTGACCTCGTTACAGATGGCAGCAGCCAGCGAAGACAGATGCTTAGAAAGTGAGCGAATTCAAATTTCCGGTGGCGGATCTCTGAAATTATCTGATTTTAGCAGTCGACGACTACAAAAAGCAAAAGTTCCGTGAATTCGAATACCGGAAGGAGCTGGATGAGAACGAATTCACGAGTATTTGGAAGAACCCGGAAAGAGTGAGTAAATGAAGATTTCAGAAGCAATTAAATATCGATTAGATAATTGCAGCTAATTGAAAAGGATGACTTTTGTCTAATTTTCCATCTGCTCTCGCAGAGGATAAGGGAAGGGAACTACGAGGAAACTTTGATAGCTTTGAAGATGTTGTCAGAGCCGAATCAGAAAGAAGACGTCAGCGGCCCCATCTCGGAGATGTTTTCGTGTCTGATGTTGCAGATTCTGCGAGAAGAAAGGCGCAAGAAGGTATGCCAGCCAACCAAATTACACTATTTACAAGTCAAGTCGATGCTTATTGTTCCTTTTCTTGCTGGAAATTACAGCTTTTCAGATTGACTCTCATATAATTTTGGAATGGCTGGAAGTTGGAGATCGTTTCCTTCCCGAACAAGACATCTTCTCAAAAAAGAGTTTCGCAGCGCTTAAACTGTACTTTTTGTGCAAAAGTTGGAAGTCGAAGTACGATGTAAGTCCGATATGTTAACTGCTGAACCTGTGGAGACGTTTTTGTTTCAGTGCTCATCGTGTGGGTGCATTCAGAAGATGATAATCGATCTTTATATCGAGAACAACTGCAGCCGCCTGAACGAAGCTCTTCTCACGATAATAAAGACACAGGATTCCGAGTTCCACCCGACTCTAAGAAGTATGTTCCTCCGTTTCCTTCCTGCTCGCGAAATCTGGATTGCAGGGATGTTCAAGTCCGACCTTCGTCCGATCGAGTTATTCTCGTTCTTCCTTGAAATACTACAAGAGCTGGACACATGCAACGTCATCGGTTGGTTCCCTTTCCCGATCATTCCATTCTTCATTTTTTCTTTCCCAGGCATATCAGACGAGAAAGCGCCGGCTCGGTTGATCCAGTTGATCGGTCTTTTGTGTGAAATAAACACGGAAGACGTTCCAGTAGCTTCGTCTCAACTCTACCGTCTACTGAGTCGGAACGGCAACAGTGAGAGGAAAAGTTCGGCGGCCATCGAAGCAGTAGTGAGAAGTCGTCTGTTACCGAAGATCTTTGAGAGCATTTCGAACTCTACTTCTCTAAAAATCGACAACTTCAACCGGAATTCGTCGAGAACGTTTGTCGATTTGATCGAGAAGGAAGAGTACTCGTTCACCGCCCAGATTCTCTTCGCGCCTCTTCAACTTTTGAATCATTTGTTCGAAAGTAAGCGTGAGAGTATGTACAATTCTGAGTTCCCGATTCCAGATAGGAACGTCTGGCAGAAGGCACGGCCAGTAGTCACGAGCAGGATGGAGTCGTTGAACTTGGGTTCCCCGCAAGCGCCAGTCCTTCTTCTCTACTTCCTCTCCTTTGTTCATAAGTCCGACCCTTCCCTCATCGAACCGTTCACAAAGTCGCTGGAACGAAAATTTTCAAAGGCGCCAACCGAGCAGAAGGTAACAGAGAAGCTGTTTTTCTCGCATGCTTGCCCTCTCTTTCAGAATACGATTCTTCTGATCTTGGAAATTTTGGAGCAGCTCGGAGCTTCGAATGAAGCCATCGCAGCGTATCTAAAAACAAACCGAGTCAAAGCGAGTTTACTTCTGGCGACTTCGAACGTCGATCTCGTCTTACCACACCTCTCCGACCTGACTCCACACGAATTCGATCACTTCCTCCAATCGAAGTCGTCTTCCTTCTCTGACGAATCATGGAATGATCTGTTCCGATCGATTAATAATCGAACCGTCTACGTAGGATGTGACGAAGTATGGGCGTATGCAGTGGAACGTAAGAGCTCCGATCCGGATGCAATCAAATTCATCGGAAGCCAGCTGAAGGGACTTGTCGAGAAGAAAGACAAAAAGAACCTGATGCAAAGGGTCGGACAGGTATTCAAGCAGCTGCGGATCGTCTCTAGCTCGTCGAAACTGCCACCTCGTGACCTCCTCCTGGCATTTCCTGAATTTCTGCTCTCGTTCTCATCAGAAGAATACTCTCGTCTTCCCCAGAACACGACGAGCTCATTGATTCCTGTTCTGATCCTCGGCTACTGTTTCTTCTTCGACCAATGCGGTTTGTGCACTAGAAAACAGTCAACAAATCCTCATTCTCGGTTCTTTCAGACGCTCGAATCACCAGTCTCTTCCGATCTTTTCTGGCGAAGATCCGACTAACAGGAAATGTCCTCTCAGACGACAATCCGATTCAAGTGCTGGAAGACGTCTGCGAAGTGATTCGGATCGGGAAGACGCCCAACTGCGACATCTCTTTTATGAGACAGTCCAAAAGCGGAGGCGTCGAGACGTTCATTAAGACTCTCGCCGACGTTATTATCATGGATTCGCTTCGACAAGTGTATCCAAGCGCCGAATCGCTGGTTCGAATCAAGGAACGGATTGCCGACGTGTCTTCTGTGCTGCTCGGAAGGCTAGCCCCACAGCTCCTTGTCCTCGGCGACCGGGGACCGGCTCCGTTCTGTCAGCTGGCACTCATCGTCGACAAGTTCTTAACTTCCTCGAAAAGCATCCGCCGAATCTGCGAAAGATCAATCGACGGTTACGTATGCATGACTGAAAAGTGGAACGGACTTTTCGTTGTGCCACGCGTGCTCAAAATTCTGACTTCTATCCAGAACCAGAGCGATCTGGGTCCACTGCTGATGCAGCTGTTGGAGAAGATCCGCAAGAACGAAGTGCTCCTCAGTCAGCTCGAGAAGAAGAAAGAGTTCATTCAATTTGAGAGAGTTTAATGCTTTTTTCTTGCTCCCCGGTGTTTATCACTACAATAACGGGTTCCTTCTCGCCGCGCCTTTACATGTACTTGTCAAGTTTTCCATTTTTTTCAAAATCTTCAATTTTTTCCACTTCTTCTTTATCTTTCTGTTACCGAGTTTCAACCTCTCCCCGTTATCTTCTTTCCGTATCCCGGTAAAAATCCTCTAACTTTTGATTTCAGAGGAATGTCTCGAGAAGACGGCGAGCTGTCGGACGAATCGCCAAAACCTCGTTCGGTGGAAACGGGAAACGATGATCTCTTCGTGATAGACAAGGAATGCTCCGGAATCGTTCCAAATGAAGACGTGGAAGAATCGGTGTCAATCGATGAAGGAGCTGGCAATAAACAGTTCAGCGACTGGGCCCAGCGGATGCGAAAGCGCGTGTGCGGGGAACCGGTTAGTCAGGGGGAGGAGTCGCAAGCAAAGAAGCGACGTGGAAACGCGTGCTTCAACTGTCTCGGCGACCACACCATCTCTAACTGTCCGGAGCCACGCGATTTCAATCGAATCCGTCGGAACAAGATGGAGTTCCAAGCGAACGCTTCGTCGCAACCTGGCGGAAGGTAACAATCTCTCCTCCCTACTACGTTTGATGACATAGTTCCAGAATCTCCAAATCGGTCGAAACGAATTCAAAGTACAAGCCGGGAAGACTTAGTCAGAACTTGCGAACGGCCCTGAATCTCGGACCGGATGACATTCCGGATTGGGTGTATCGAATGCGCCGCATGGGTTTCTACAAGGGCTACCCTCCCGGGCATCTGAAGAAGGCCCTAAAACACGAGTACGCTACTTTGAAGATTTTCTCTGACGATCAGAACCACAAGCAAGGAGACGAAGACGAACATCATCCGGCGCCAGTGGTGGACCAGAACCGGCTGCACTTCTACATGGGATTCAACAAAACGTACGGAGCACTGAGAGACCGCGAGAGGGGACAATTTTCGGTGCCGCCGTTTGAGACGTTCTGCGAGATTGTGCAGAAAGAAGTGATAAAAGAGCACGATGCGTCGGAGAAGGTTCGGATTTTCGAGGATCGTATTCGCAGGCAGCATCTGCTGCTGGAACAAGAAAAGAAGGCGGCAGAAGGAGGTGAAGAAGACGTCACTGTTAACGCCAGCGTCGTAGCGGAACTGACGATCGTGCGAGAAGAGAAAGAAACGACTCCAGTTGATGATCGGCCTCTTGTAAGCATGTGATCCCGGAAAGCTGCTATCATTTCTTCTTTGCAGGGGGAGTCCATCTCAACGATAATCGGCACTCCAGCAGTTTCACTCCGCGACAAGTCTGGGGTTTGGATGGAACAGCCCGTCGCTTCCCTCGAAGCCTTCTCCGTCGGCATCGTTCCGTTCGAGGCGAGAGAAGAGGAGACGACGTTCCGGGGCACTTTCAAAAAAATAATGAACACGCTTCGAGGACAGCAGTAGATGCGAATTGTCATCGTTTCTTTTCCGCCTCCTCCCTTCTCTTATCTCTTCCTCTTTGGTCTCTTACCCTTTGTACAGACGGAGTGACGCATTTTTCGACAGCATTCAGTCACTTTTTCTTCTCTATTTATTCGTATTTATACCCGCACTTGTCACATTACACTTGAAATCGATTCCTCTGTTCCTATTCTATCGATCGTTTATTTTTATTTCGTGATCCATTGCTATCTCCATAAAAATATGTTTCCATTTTCAGAAGATGTCGAAAGCGTTCGTCGACGGACTCATCCAATCGAGCAAAGTGGTCGTCTTCAGCAAGTCGTACTGTCCCTATTGCCACAAAGCAAGAGCTGCTCTCGAGTCGGTCGGCGTCAAAGAAAAAGATCTTCAATGGATCGAGCTCGACGACCGGAACGATTGCAATGAGATCCAGGACTACCTCGGGGTAACCGCTTCCTCCCCCGTCGCCTCCCAAATCCCTTCTTTTCAGTCTCTGACCGGAGCTCGTTCTGTGCCACGTGTCTTCATCAATGGCAAGTTCTTCGGAGGCGGCGACGACACCACCGCTGCGGCGAAGAACGGAAATCTGACGAAGCTTCTCAAGGAGGCCGGGGCCGTTTAAATTCGCTCTCATTATCCGCTTCATTAGTATGCAAAATAAAGATAAATTGAGAGTCCACAACCCGCAAAGTGTTGGCGGAAAAGTAGTACACGAATAGCCAAGTGATCAGTTGGAGTACATGGAAGTGATGAGGATGTCGTCCTCGTCCGAGTCCTGCTGCAGGATGTTGTGGCCTCTTCTGTTCCGGAAGCCCGTCTTCGGACGCGCCCGCTTCCGAATCACGACGACGACGGCGACGGAGAGCACGACGAAGGCGAGTAGGGCGAGCAGAATGTGGCTGTACTGCAGGGTCACCGTGCCTGAATCCGCAGAGTCCGTCGATGTGCAGTGGAGCGCGTTTCACTCACCTGACTTCTCGCTGGAAACTGTAGTCGTCGTGGTGATGACTGCCGCCGCAGTCGGAGCACTTTCTTTCGGAGCAACTCCCTCGTGAGCCAACGGAGCAATTCCTCTGAAATTATAGTCGTTCGGGCTCGGAGAGCACTTCGATTCGAAACCCAATGGATAGAAATTCGGGGAAATCGGTGATTTCTTGCTGCACGATTTTGGATAGAATAGCAGAATCTTCGGACATTTCGATCGATTTCAAGCCGAAAGAGCACGAGGAAAAGGGGAAAACTGATAAGAAAAACGAGGGAAAACCGATCGGAAAAGGCAATAAACGAGTGGAAGAGGCGGTCGCTAGTCCCTCCTCACCTCGCCGAGTCGCAGTTCCACTCGTCGGAGCCGTCGGTGCACTGGATGATGCCGTCGCAGACGTCATAGTGGGCGATGCATTCTCCGTTCCGACACGCCCACTCCCACTCTCCTGAAACCGGCTCTTTTGAGCTCTCGCTTTCCACGTGGCACCACTTACGGGGACACTGCGGCAGAACGGGCCTTTGAGCGAGACGATCGATATTCGACTGCGGTCCGTACTGAAACGAAACGAGAACTATTATAGGCTGTTTCGAGACGAACGAAAGTGCGCTCCATTGAGAACTTCTCGGTGGGGCGCGCGCTTTCTTTGTCGTGTCAGAAGGGTACAAACCTGAGCAGAGACTCGATAAAAGAGCAGGAAAACGAGCAATTCGGTGTTCCTCATGGCGCCTTTCTCTCCGAATGACGGCTTCTTCTTCTTCTTCTTCTTTTTGCTCGTCACGTCTCCGTGGATCGATGCACGAGAAGCGCAGAGAAGCGCGCGAAGAGAGAGAGAGAGAGCGTGGAGTCGGTGGAGACGCAGACACGGCTCTTCGGAATCAGCTGCTCCAGAAATGGAAGGAGAAGCGACGAGAGAGCACTGGTGGCAGAGAGACGCAGATGAAAAGAGGAGCAAAATTCTCAATTAAGGCGTTCTTCTCGGAATAATAATAATAATTGCTGCCTCGGAAATTCAACCTGAAACTGGAGTTGGTGAACGAATTCTAATCCTCAAAGCGTCGAAAATACCAGAAAACAATCGGGTTCTCCGTTTTTTCTGATCTCTTATTCTTTCCTCGAACGTTCACGGCGTTGACGCCTTCAAGTCCTTCTGAATGCCACGTGTCATCTGAATCTCCATTTTCTGGCCGTCCAGATGCTTCCAATTTCGGAGGTGTCCATTTCAATCCGATGGCCACAACATGTCTCGGAAATTGGCTCCTTCTCGTGTGTCCAATGCGACCAACCAAACACGAAATTGGCAATTCGAAATTCATGGAAACTGAAAACGTCGAGAGCGAAACTCTCGAAACCTTGTCACCACCGAATTTCATAAATGCTGCAAGTTTCATACACAATGCAATCAAAAGTTTACAGCAACTGCAGCACGATTCAATTAAATTAAAACATATATAGATTATATGAACAGATAGAAAAAGGGAGTTTTGAATCTGGGAGAAGTATTGAACAAAGAGAAAAGAGCGGCTATGATGGGGAAAAAGAAAAAGACCTGCTAATGAGGAACCAAGGACGGGGCGGTATGTGAGATGGTAAGCACGGAATCACGAGAACACGCCTATTGGAGCCACAGGGAGGGGAGGAAAACAGTTATTTACAACCAGTTCGGAGTCGCTTCGTTGTTTTTGTCACTCTTGTCCGTCCTGTCCGAAGTCGTTCTTGAATGCCTCGAGTCGGTCCAGATCCGTGTTGTTGACAGTCGGCTTAACGGACGCCAACGATCTGTTCAGGTCTTGCTGAAACGAGCCCGGTGAGAGTTGGAGGAGAGGGGCGGATTACCATGGAGAGAGCCGGATTGGCGAGCTTGTCTCCGGGCACGTCGAGCCAGCTCATAGCGATGGCGTGCGGATCTCCTGGACTGCACGGCGTAAGCAGGTCGTGAACGATCGTATTAGGATCCTTCGGCGAAGGTCCGGAGACGTGCTTGAAGTGGGTGGCCGACTGAACTCTTCTCACCGGCTGCATCAACGCGTCCTTCACCAGAATGCTGATATCGTATCCCGAGTAGCCCTCGGTCCTCTCTGCGAGCACCTTGAAATCCTGGTCCGTCAGTGTGTTGTTGTTCCTTCCCACGTCAATCCGGAACATTTCTTTGCGGCCGTGTACATCTGGCAGCGGAATGTATATCCTCTTCTCGAAACGTCTGGAAATATGACACTTGAATAGCGTTTTTCTCTCGAATTCGACTAGAAACCTTCTGATAGCGGCATCGAGGGTCCATGGGATATTGGTAGCTCCGAGAACGAGGATGCCGTCGTTGTTGAGTCCGACTCCTTGCATTTGCACCATGAACTCTGTTTTGATGCGTCGAGCGCTCTCAGATTCATTATCTGATCGGGCAGAACAAAGAGAGTCTATCTGAAAACATTAAAAGTTCAGAATCATCCAGAAGACGTTGAGGAACCTCGTCGATGAAGATGATCGAAGGTCTGTTGTCTCGAGCCAACTGGAACAGATTTTTGACGAGCTTCTCGGATTCTCCGAGCCATTTCGACATCAAATCAGATGACGAGATCGAAAAGAACGTCGAGTTGTCGGCTTCCGTGGCGACTGCCTTCGCGATGTACGATTTACCTGTTCCCGGGGGGCCGAACAGAAGAATTCCCTGCCATGGTTTGCGGTTTCCTGAACACACATTGTCTGTTGCTTTCTCCCTTTCAAAGTCCCTTTTCTCTCTTTTTTTTCAATTCCCTTCCAGAACATCGTTTGCGTGCCGCCGACTCGCTCTCAAAACTTAATCAGAATGGGTGGCAGTGCAATGCCAGGGACCGAAATAGAAACACACGTTTGTGTGCGTCCGACTGATCAATACCCCAACGCTTGAGGCGAAAAAACGAGTGACGAAGTGGGTGCCGCTCCATCTCCTTCGTTTTCTTCTTTCTCAAAAGAGTGCCTGCCTGCTCCTTCGTCGCGGCGGCAGCTCACCCCGACGAGCCTACTGGCGAAGAGGACGAAGTGAAGCGAAAAAAGACGGCGAGAAGGAAAACATGAGAGATAAACTGCGATGGTGAGATGAGTCTGCGAAGCACTGCGAGCCACAAGAGGAGACAGAGGAAGAAGCCGGAGGAGCACGAGAGCAATAGCGCGAGGGACGGAGAGAGCGCCGACAGAAGACTAAGCCCGAGCACGACTGCCGCCACTGTGATGGAGAGAGGAAGGGAAAGAGAAAGAGCTCCTGGCTGTGCTCACAACACACTCACGCAGTCTCGCTCACAACCCGCTCACGCGAGCTCACTCACTCTTCTCCGGGCTTCTTCTTCTTCTTCTCTTTCTTCTCCTCCTCCTCCTCCTTCTTCAGGCTCCGCAGTCATCTGGAGCGAGAGGCAGCGTCCGTCCGCCCGTCCCACTTCGTTTTTTTCTCTCTATTCCGACGCGAGCAAAAGAAGAGGAGAAGTGCCATCCACTCCAGATTCCCATTTGCCCATTCCAACCTTATATCCTTCTCCATCTTCTTCTCCCTTCTCTTCGTCAATAAACCCGGACATCGTCTTCGAAACGAAAGGAAAATAGGAATGTACGGCATATTCAACTCTTCCGAGATTGATGAGGAGTACTACAACTCGACGCATACATCAGCCCCCTCTCCGATACTCGCACTCGTCTTCACCGTTCTCAGCGGAGTCGGCGTTCTCGGGAATGCGTCGCTTCTCATCTACATCATCGTCCAGAAGCTCTACCACAACTTCATTTCCTCCCACTTCATCGCACACTTATGCTTCACCAACCTCGTCGCTCTCCTCGTCCTCGTGCCAGTAATTATACACAATGTATTCACTGGCGTCAACCTATTCCAAGCGAGCAACATGCTCTGCCGCATCCAGGTGATTCTATTTCAGCTGACAAGAGCAACAATCGATCCCTTCTCTTCAGGTCTCTGTCACTGTCACCGTTTGGACGGTTATGGCGATGATGAATTTGTGCATAGCGGGAGTGCACTTGCTCACATTCGCGCGCATTCATTACGAGCAACTGTTCGGACTGTCGCCCACTAAGCTGTGCGTCCTCTCGTGGATCATATCCTGGCTGCTTTCTCTTCCGTCTCTCACTAATGGGCATGTGGCTATCTACGGTCCGGCAGTTAGGACATGCATCTTCTCGCATTCCGACTCGGGGCTCAAGTTTCTCACCTACACACTCATCTTCGGAGTCTTCATCCCCGCCTTCTTCTCGTCGTTCGCCTACTTTCGCATCCTACAGATTCTCTTTCACAGTCCAATCGTCTTCCAATCACTTGGATTGTACAAGAGCCGCTTCCTGGTCTACTTCTTCCTGTTGGGGTGAGTCTATCCCCACCTCCCTCTTCGCATTCAAATCTATTATTCATTTCAGTCCCTTGTACTCCCTCCCGTTCTACATCTTACTCACCGGCCTCGACCCGTCAGACCCTGTCAGAATGAGTCAAGACACACTCTGGACCATCGCTTGCACTATGTGCGCTTTCGTGCCGTGCGTTCTGGCTCCCGGACTCTACGGCGCGAGCATCTTCATAATCAAGGAGGAGGACATGGCGCTGACCGCCCGAACACACAAAGCGCCGCCCGGAGCCTACCACCACGTGGCGCACCAGCACAACATGCAAGCACAGCTCATTTAATCGCATCTCGTCCGATTCATTCCACCTTCTCTAGCCACCTCGTTCATATCCCTCCCCATTTATGATTTCCCTGTCTTCTTTCGCCCCGGTCATTCCCTTCCCACACTTTCCCTTCCTCTTCCTAGTCTGCTGCTTAGTTCTTCTGCCAACGCTCTGTTTTGTAGTTCTCTCCGCCAATAAAGAGTGCTCACGAGTAATCTCACCTGTGAAAAGATGCGGGAACTTGATGGGCAGCACGACGGCCTCCTTCAACGCCTCCTTCGCACCTTCGAGGCCGGCAATGTCCGCCCACTTCACATTCGGCTTCTCCATCACGATCGCTCCGGAGAGTTTGTCCTGAAAAAAGAAGGAGCTGTGAGGGAGAGAGTTCCTTCACGAGAGAATTCAATTACTGCCGTCGAGTGAGTAGGGGAACAGGAAACGAAATGGAAAAAGGAAAAGGAAGCGAGAAAATAGATGGAGTTTTTGGAGAGTGAAGATGGAGAGGCCCGTTTGAGTTTTCCATTATGGAGGGGGGTCTTTTCAAAACTCGCCTAACCTGAAACTTCTTCTTGTCCTCGTCCTCGTCGGAGCTGTCTTTTCCGTCCTGAAATCGAGCAGATTTAAATGAAACCTTCCGTCGCAAATGCACTCACCTTGACCGGCTTCTTCTCTTTCCGCTCCTTCAGGAACTTCTTTATGTGCTCAGCCCGTGCCAGATATGAGTCCACTTTACCCCGAATAGCATGTTTCTGCTTCTCTCCTTGAGCTTCATCTGGAAGTCACTTTTCGATTTTCATTTTTCAGACTACAACGCACATTTTATGGCGTGCAGAAAATACTCGCATGCCTGATCGTAGAGCGTCAGTGCCACGTCATACTTTCCGTTCTTATCCTCTTCCGTGGCTCTTGTCACTAGCTCGATCGCCTTCTGAAGTTAAAAAAAAATCAATATTATGTCGAAATCGATCGGTCGAAACCTGAAGTGCCGAGGATGACATTCTCTGAGATCAAACGAGAAGACAATCGAGCTGAAGGAGACGCTGAAAACAGTGAAAATGAGTTTAGATGATGAGAAGGGGCAAAAAAAAACGACGAAACGGCGAAGAGAAGGGACACAACAAGACGACGCGCGGAAGTGTGTGAGAGAGAGAGGAGATGCAGACGGATAAAGAGACAATCGGATGACAGAACGGTTTAGTGTAAGATTCTTGCAGTCTGAAGACAACGAAGAAGAAGAGGTCGATGGGTAGAGTACGGCTGGGTGAAGTGAAGAAATATTGAGAATTCACAGGGTAAACAGGTTATCAGCAACTCAATGACTCATCAATGAACAAAAATATGCGCGAACGGAATTATGATACTAATTTTTCGATGAAGTTATGGAGTTATAGGCTCACGACGTTTACGAACTTTTGGATTCCGGAAGATGCGAAACTTTTTGAAAATGTTGTGAAATAAGAGATGAGTCATGAAAAAGTTGCGGTTTTAACATCTATGATAGCTGAACGGACCTCTCAATATTCATTAGATAACTCAAAGATGAGTCGAAAATCAATTTAATTTTTTGTTAAATATCAGCCATGAAGGCTTTTCGAATGAAAAGATTCGAAATCAATGGAACAGAACGAGAAGAATCAGTTGGGAAATCAATTGGATGAATTAATGATAGAGTGGATTCGGAAGGATCGGAAGATCGGAGAAGCAACAACGAAACAAACAAGCGGCCCCGAAGTCAATGTCGCCGTCGCCCCAGGTGATTGCGACGCGACCGGGGAGGCGGCTGCGGCGGCGCGGCGACCCGACTTGCGACGACGGCGGCGAATTTGATTCGCGATGCGAAACTCTCGTTTGAATTGGCGGGCGACTCGATGGGAAGCCGCGACGCAGCGCAGTGAGAGAGAGGGCGCTCGCGAAGCGTGTCCCGGCGTCTTGACGAGCTGAGAAATCGAGGAAGCAGTGCCCGGGAAGTGTGGAGGAGCGAGAGAGACAGACGGCGAAACGATAAAGAGGGTGAGACGGAGAGAGACGCCGAGACGAGCACAGAGAGACGACGACGATGGGGCGGCGGCAGTGGCGGTGTGTTGGTCCGGTCGCGTTTGGTGCGGTGTAGTTCAGAAGAGGAGAGCGACGAGAGAAAGCGAAGCGAGGCTGGCGAAGGGAGCATTTCGATCCGAGAGAGCGCTGAGACGGGGAGGGAAAGGAGCTTGCGGCTGGCAACTAGCACTCACAAAACACACGGGGGCACACTGCAGTGTGCGTGTGTGTGTGTGCGTCTGTCTCCTCTCTCGTCCTCTCTCGGCGTTTGCATACTTGTCTGTGCTGCTGTCCGATACACGACGAAGAAGAAGACGACGACGACGGCGACGACGACCACGACGACGACAACGGCAAACGCTTCGAACACGATTCGATGTGCGTCTGATCCGATTGCGAACGTCCGATCCCCAACCTCCCCCCCTTTTCAACCACCATTTTCCCATCTATTCTTCTCTCCGTCTTCTTCTTTTCGCTTCTTCTTTCCCCCATCTCAATACTCCCACTTTTTTTGTGTCCGCGCCGCCTCACAAACAACAACCGACCGTCAAGCTGATTCGTGGTTCGGCTGTTGGCACTGCTCCTCACCACGTCGCCCTCTACTATTCCGCTCCTCGTCTCTTCGTCCCCTGCCCGAACTGCCTGTACTGCACTGTCTGAAACACCAATCGACGAGCCGGAAGTCAGAAGAGCCGCCAACGCGTCAGGATGCGCCTTATGGGGTGCGTCGGCGCAGGCGCAGATGCCGAGGGCCGGGAAGCGAGGAAGGTCAACAAGCAGATTGAGGAGCAATTGGCCAAGGACAAGCAGGTACGTGCTCTTCTTCAAGACGGACGTACTCCGGCATTCTGATGGCTTCAAAGACACTTCTCTATTCGGTTCTCGGAATGCAATACTGAGAACCGGACTGCAAACCTGCTAATCATATGCTATATCTTGTCAAACCCACTTTCTAAAAATAGCCTCCCAATCTCTAATCCGACTCTTTGTAGTGGCTCATGTGAGTGTTACTCACTCCACCCCATTCCCACCCGTCTTTTCGCAAACACAAATTGGTGCGGCGAATGAGGGGCATTCGGAAATGTACTCTCCTCTGCAAATTGAATACAAAAGCAGACCATTTAAGAGTCAGAGTCGCCTCTAATGTGCTATAATTAGCATCTCGCCCAGATTTTACTATCTTGATAAAGCTGCGTGAGTGTACGCTCTCCACTCTCTCCCTCTATTTTTGTGCGATGATTGATATTTTTAGTATACTCTTGAGACCAAGTTCACCCCGAAATAGAGAAAGAGGCAACACGCCGAGCCGCCGGCGGCCAGTCCGATAAAGGTTGAATTGCATAATTTGTGACATCATGACGTCATCTGTAAGGTGTGCTCCGCGAGCAGAAGTGTCCTTGAAGCCATCATCATGGAAACGAATCTCTCGTTCGACCCGGTCGTCATAGAGTCGTTTCGTTCGCTAAGTGGCGCCCGTCCGCCCGTCCAGTGCGCCCTAATTCCTCTTCCGATCCCTCCAAATCTATTGTGGCGTCCGTCCGGCCAAGACGGAGCGCATTGCCATTAAACCGGTAAGCCTCCCTCCAAAGCCGAAGGCTAGCAACACATCGTTGAAATATTGATCGATAGGCGGGCGGGAGGAGGAGGAAGAAGAAGAAGAGGCGAAGGCACTGCGGGGCGGGCTGCGAATTTCGGAGGCCAGGCGGCGAGGGGCGAAGAGTTCGTCGCGCTGCCCCGGGGGCCGCCGGCAACAAGACGACAACGAAGACCGGGCGGACACGGACGATGAACAAACGGGTCCCGCGTTGTAACAGATCTCCTCCCCTCATCTCTCCCTCTCTGGATCCCTATCCTGTTTTTAGGTGATGCGAGCGACTCATCGGCTGCTCTTGCTCGGCGCCGGAGAGAGTGGCAAGAGCACAATCGTGAAGCAAATGCGGATCTTGCACATCAACGGATTCAACGAAGCCGAGAAGATGGAGAAAATCAAGGACATCCGACGCAACGTTCGCGACGCTATGCAGGTCTCTGAAAGCTCCATGTCTCCGGGGGAGACTTATCGCCTCCTGGCGGCAGGAGCCGTGTTGGGTGCGCCGCGACTGCTGCGGCTGTCGGTGCTCCTGGTGATAAACAAATCAAGCAGCAGCAGCAGCAACAGGAGCATTGGGACGCACGCTTGAAACCCGCGAAGACGCGTGTCTATTTTTAGAACAGCGCTTATCGATTTTAACGCGTATAATGCATACAAATGTGTCAGCTGGCTGATATTTCTCCTTTGCGGACGGACGCGGCGCTTTTCAAGAAGACGCGAATGAGTGTGCCCCGAGTGTCTTTCTGCGAGACTCGCGCGCCTCCGCCGCCAGAATTTCCTCTTTCTCCTTTCTTTCGCTCAGTCGGTCGGCAGCGCCAGCAGCAGGCCGCGCCGCCCCTCTATTTCTTCTTCTTCTCCTCTTCACTTCGATATATATATATGTGCTATGCGCTGTGTGTGTGTGTGTGTGTGTGCATGTGCACTGCAACTGGAGGAGAAGAGGAGGAGAAGAGAGGAAGAAGAAGAAGGAGACGGGGGGCGAGTGTGATTTTGTGGAAGAAGAAGCAGCAGCAGAAGAAGGAGAGGAGATGACATAGACGAGGCGAGCCCGCCCGATGATTAATTGAATTCCACTGACACCAGCACTTTTTTGTGTGCGTCCGTTTATAATTGGGCTTGCGTAGGAGCGTTTCGGATGGATGCAGGAAGCTAATGATGGGCCTCTGGGCGCTTTCAACGCTCTCCGACACTCGAAATCTCCGGAGAGCACTTGAAAATATTGCATATTTTTAGGCCCACATTTCTAATTTTCAGTCTCTTCCGCCTCCTCATTTCGCGCGTTTTCTCGCACAGCGAAGGGATGATGATTGAATGGGGTGTCGATTTACATTCAGAAAAGGGAAAGGGACGGGAGGAGCGCCGAAAAACGAGCCAGTTTCAATGAGAGAGAGACGATGATTGCAGGTAATTCTGCGGGCGATGGACGAAATCGAGCCGAAAGTGTCGTTGGACGACCCGAGCACAGCGATTAGCCGCGATTTCGTGCTCCGAGTGACCAACGATCCCGAAGAGAACTACCCACAAGTCAGTTCCTGCCTTTTTTTGCGTTTAATTGGTAGTCAATATGAAGGGAGTTCGGAGAAATGGGACATTATGAAACTAAAGATGAACGTTATTTTAAACGAAGCTAAATATAAGAAAATTGGAAGAAGAATTTTCAAAAAAGAAACAATAAAAACTCACTTTTGAACGCCTTTTTCGTCGCCTCCGAAGTGTGAAAAATACAAAAAAACGGCGAAAAAAATTCAAAAAATGCGGAGAGAGGTACGCAATTTGGCGTAGAATACGATGTTCTCAGAATTAGAAAAGTTTTACAGTAGTCCTGTTCAAATAACGGAATACGGTAGATCATCAAGCGATGTTCCCAAAGAAAGGGAATAAGAAAAGAGAAAAACTGTGTTGTAGGAGTTCTACGATCATGTGCTGAAATGCTGGAAAGACAAGGGAGTGATGGCGTGCTTCGAACGAAGTAGTGAGTACCAACTGATCGATTGTGCCAAATAGTGAGTCGGGAACGGGCAAACGAACGCTCGCAATCGCCAATCTCTTATAGTTTCCTCGACAAAGTCGACGTGGTACGACAGAACAACTACGACCCTTCGGAACAGGACATTCTGCGATGTCGTGTGATGACCACCGGCATCTTCGAGACCAAGTTCGAGGTGGACAAAGTCAGATTCCAGTGAGTCCGTCCGGAAAGGGCCTTCTGAATAGCCGACGCCTTCAGCATGTTCGATGTGGGCGGTCAGCGAGACGAGCGACGGAAGTGGATCCAGTGCTTCAACGACGTGACGGCCATCATCTTCGTGTGCGCCTCCTCGTCCTACAATCTCGTGCTCTGGGAGGACAACACTCAGAATCGGTGAGTCTTATTCTTTACATTCGATCTCACCTGACACCGCCCGTTCCAGACTGCGAGAGTCACTCGCTCTGTTCAAAAACATCTGGAACAACCGTTGGCTGAAGACGATCTCGGTGATTCTGTTCCTGAACAAACAGGACTTGCTCGCCGAGAAGATCCGCGCGAAACGGTACCTTCTCGAGTCGTTCTTCCCCGAGTTCGAGGGCTACAACCTGCCGACGGACGCGGTCTACGACGGACAAGAAGACAAAGACGTCGTGCGGGCCAAGTACTTCATCCGAGGAGAGTTTCTGGTGAGTCCGTCCTCCCTCCGCTCTCCTTTCCACCTGGAAACGTTCCAGAGAATATCGACGGCGAACAGCGACGGACGTCATCACTGTTATCCGCACTTCACGTGCGCCGTCGACACGGAGAACATCCGGCGGGTGTTCAACGACTGCCGTGACATCATCCAACGCATCCACCTGCGACAGTACGAACTCCTCTGATCCTCGCCCTTCCGAACTCTGCCGATCCCGTGTGATGGCTTCCGGTCGCGCGGGCATGGCTCCCGGGGCGAGGAGCAGCAGTTTATTCCGATTTGTATGCGCTGAATCTGATTCTCTCTCTCTCCCTCTCTCTCTCTTTCTCTCTCCCTCTCTCTCCACTTCGATCCGTCCCCTTCTTCCTCTTCTTCGTCTCGCTTCTCTTGCCGATTATGTGCGTTTCCCCCCTCTCTCTCACCGATACTTTGCCCCCTCCCTCCTTCCGCATTTTTCAGTCCGACTGACCGATGCCGATCCCTTTCGGAGTCCCAATCGACTCGCATCTGGGATCAGCGATCGGCCACGACGCTCATGCCTTTGTGATACTTGAAGTGTCTTTGGCGGCCTTCCGAAGGCGTCAACGACTAGCGCACAACGACCCTCTCTCACTCTCCGAATAAGCAAGCTTGCCTCCGACGGTCCCCCTTCCCGAGTCCCCTCCCACACACGTCTCCTTCTTCTCGTTTCTATGCACTGCACTCTCGGGTTGGCTCCTCTCCGACCGTCCATCCAATTCGTCGCTTTACTCTCTCCCTCTCAGCTATTATTTTGCCCCCCGTTTATATATTTATTGCACCCACCAATTCGAAAAGCTTTCTTCCTCTTCTCCGCAGTACTGTACTACAGAACACTCCCCCACCTTCCCCCATCGTCCCAGTTTAACCGCCCTTCGTGCTAGTCAAAACAACTTCTTCTTTTCTCTCTCTCCCTCTTTCTCCTCTCCCGCCTTCTCTACCCGACCCAACTCTCTTCTAACGATCAGACGGCGTCGCGCCTTCTGAATCCGCCCCGCCGAGTCGTTCCGTTCCGTCTGAAGCACGTCTTCTGCGTTCAGCAGACGACGTTCGCTTCTTCGGGGCGAACGCCTTCAGGACGACGTCATCTGCTCTTAGGCACTGCAATCATCCAATGTTTTGTCACCGCAACGTGTAACTATACAATTCTGTTTTCTTTTTTCTCTTTTTCTTACGTCGAAGATAAATTTTTGAATTTTTTACCAATTCTGGGTCAAATCCGTCGGGAATAGTGTGCGAGAAGGAGAGACGCAAACAGACAGACAGACGGACTGAAAAGCCCGGAAAGCCCGGAAAGCCCGAAAAGCCCGGAAACAAAAACAAACAAAAACACGCGTGGGTCAGTTATCAAGCCGTTGTTTTTCGTAAACAAGAGAACCTGCCAGCTGGCCGCCATTCGCTCTTTTACGTTTCCTCCCGCCGTTCCACTCAACTAGTCGCCTCGAAATGCTGTGCTGTGGGTCGAAACAGTCGAAGGCGGCCATCAAGGTACGTTCCGATCCTTCCGATCCTTCCGATCCTTCCGATCCTTCCGATCCTTCCGATCCTTCCGATCCTTCCGATCCTTCCGATCCTTTCCCATCGTTCAGGCGTCGCTGATTCTGTCCGTGCTGGCGGACGTCGTCCTCTGCGCGGCGCTCATCGTCTCGCTCGTCTACTACTTCTACCATGGAAAGGCGCTCTCTCCCCACTACATCGTCGGCTTCTCCGCCTTCTTCGTCCTCTTCACCGGCTTCTTCGTGTCTCTGATGGTCGCCGTGCACACGAAAAAGATACCGGCCATCCTTGTGACAGTCGCTTTCACGGTGAGATCATCCGGAAGGTCACGAACATCCGTCCAATTCGACAGGTGGCCCGGTTCATCAGTGCGATAGTAGTCGTCATTGCGTGGATGTCGGGAGGAAGGACGAGCGACGAAAAGACGGAAGAATCGGAGGATCCGTACGAGTGGATCGCCAGTCAGACCGTCTCTCTCTTTCTTCCAGATCTCTCTTTTTTCAGATCGGAAGCCGATTCTGCTGACTTTCGCCGGAATCTACGTCAAGATCTTCATTACACAGCTTCTGATCCTCAATCGGTCAGTTCGAAGAGCCCCTTCAGAAGAGCAAGGATCTCAATTTCCAGACTCTATTCTCTGATGGTCAACAAGAATCGCGGCTCGGAAAACAGTCGAGAAACGGAGAAATTGAGTCCGGATGAAGCTTGAAAACGGAAAGAAATCGATCGAAACAACGCCGTCTGATCAGTTGCAATTCTATTTTTCTTGCCTCGAAGATAGCATTTTTCGAAAATCCGAAACTGGTTTTGTGGCGACAAGTCACTGTTTACTTCTGTTTTCTCGGCAACATCGCCGCAGAGCGAGCGTGTGCGCGACAGCGAGAGACGCAGACACGAAGACGTTGGCGGGGGATCGAAGATGAAGGGGGGTCACCTTGAAACTGAAACCCCCCCCCCCCGTTAGTTGCTAGAATGCGCTCTCATGACAACAAATACAAAGTGAGTTCGGGAGTTAGGAAACGCGCTCCACCGCACTCACTGTAACTTTCGGACCTAGGTTCGAAATGTCGCCGTTAGTAAGCCTCTTTAGTGGGGGCCAAAACACGTGGCATCTGTTTTTCAGTCATTTCCTCTGATCCTCAGCCGGTTTTCAAAGTGTTTTTGTGGGTCGGCAGGGGCGAGAGAACCGCCCTCTCCACTGCCATGATTCATTTGTTCCCTTGCCCAGTCTCGTCTGAAAATGCTTTGCTGCAACAAGAAACAGTCGAAGCGTGCAATCAAGGTACACTCAAACCGCCCCGACCAGACTAGATCCCTTCCGAAAACCCTTCCCTCCGATCCTTCCGATCCTTCCCCATCGTTCAGGCGTCGCTGATTCTGTCCGTGCTGGCAGACGTCGTCCTCTGCGCGGCACTCATCGTCTCGCTCGTCTACTACTTCTACCATGGAAAGGCGCTCTCTCCCCACTACATCGTCGGCTTCTCCGCCTTCTTCGTCCTCTTCACCGGCTTCGTCGTGTCTCTGATGGTCGCCGTGCACACGAAAAAGATACCGGCCATTCTTGTGACAGTCGCTTTCACGGTGAGATCATCCGGAAGGTCACGAACATCCGTCCAATTCGACAGGTGGCTCGGTTCATCAGTGCGATAGTAGTCGTCATCGCGTGGATGTCCGAGTACGGAGGAAGGACCGAGGACGAGAAGAAAGACGGCGACGAGTCGGAGGATCCGTACAAGTGGATCGCCAGTTTGTTCCCCTCCTCCCCTTTCCCCAACAGACTTCTGTTTCCAGATCGCAAGGCCCTGCTTCTGGCGTTTGCTGGAATCTACATCAAGATCTTCATCACCCAGCTGATCATTCTCAATCGGTCAGTCCCCGCCCCTCTTCCAGCCATTTCTCTCTCCCCGTTTCCAGCTATTACTCGCATGCCGTCGCCGACAGTCGCGAGACGGAAGAAGCGAGCGAAAAAGGAGAACACGTCTGACAACCGAACGAACCGTTTTCGATTCCATTCACTCATTCCCGACAATGATAAATGTTGACATTTCAGCTTATAAACGAGATATCGAATCCTCTTGGTGTGTCTGTTTCCGTGTCGCAAACGCGCCCCACCGCACTCTTGCAGGTACTGGACACTCGGAAACTTTCTCGCGCAGCACTGGATCGCGATCCTCGTGACGCTCGTCGTGCTCGTCGTCGTTCGGACCGTCTTCAATAACGTCGTCTTCCCCTACTTCTTCGAGACGTTCAGTGAGAAGACGTCTTCTGAATCCACGACGACTTCCGATCTGTTCAGAACGATGGTACGGTCTGGAGGGAACGTTGGCGGAGATGAAGGCGGTTCTCGAGGACGACTACTCGGATCTGTGGCACGAGTCGGAGTTCTGTCTCGCGTTTCTGACGGTGAATTCAGAAGACGTGCTGTGGTAGACGTCGGTCTTGCAGCTGCAGGACGAGCAACAGCGTCTGGTTCGTCTGGCGAAGAGCAACGCGAACGGAGAGAATCCGAAAAGGTTCCACTGGGCGAACCGATACGCGAAGATCCACATCAGATGACGGATTCGTTGTGTTTGAGCAAGGGAACGAGAGAAGAGACTGGAGATTCGATGTGATTTACACTAAAAAATGAACAAAGAAGAAGGGGGAGGGGCACTGTTTGAAACGAATTGAGCTGGGCACAATACACGTGGCAATCATCTTCTGGTGGGAGGGGAGGGAGGGAGGACGTCTTCGGAAACTGGAAGACGTGCGGGGACGGACCCTGAGATGGCGTGGGGAAGAAGAAGAAGAAGGAAACGAAAGGAAGGGAGAGAGAGAGAGGTCATGAAGCTCGAAGGGAGGGATGTATGTACACGCGAGGATCCTCCTCAGAAGACACCGTAGTTCTTGGTCGTCTGCGCGACCCGCTTCAGATCGTTGGCCAGCTCGTCCACTTCGCGAGGATCCACTCGGTGGCCGTGGTCCGATCGGGTCACTGATCGGATCGACCGCGTCGATTTGGTCTGCAACGAGAAAGACGTCAGTGAGACTTCTGCAGCGGACGCCTACTCTCTGCATGCTGTTGTACTCGGACGTCGGCCTCGTCGGCGGTCTGTTCTGTGACGTGGCAGGCCGTTCGCCGGTGAGCCACTCGTGTTTCAGGGCTCCCGGGGCACTGAGTCTCTCGGCGGAGTTTGTCTCGAGCAGAGAGTCGACGAACTGTTTCGCCAGCTCGGATCCTGACCAGAACTGCAAGAACGTTGCGGTGGGGCGCGTTTGCTTTGATGAGAGAAAGAGTATGTACCTGTGGGTAGTAGACGTAGTTGGCTGTGATGATGTGCGTGTAGAGACGACTTCTGCAGTCGTCGTCGAACGGCATTATTCCGGACATGAGGATGTAGGCGATCACTCCGACGGCCCACATGTCGACCTGCAGAAGTCAGTCGACTGGAAGGACGTCGTTGTTCTGGCCTACCTTCTGTGTGTACGGCACTCTGAGAAGCAGTTCGGGGGCGATGTATTCTGGAGTGCCGCACGTCTCCGTCATCGTCTCGTTCGGCTTCGTCGCCTGATAGGCGAGTCCGAAGTCTGTGATGAGAAGACGTGCCTCGGGACGAGCATCCGAGTAGAGCAGGTTCTCCGGCTTCAGATCTCGATGCGTGACCCGAATCGAGTGGAGGTAGGTGAGTCCGGTGAGAAGCATTTTGAGGGCGTGTCTCGCCTCCTCCTCCGAGTAGCGTCCCTTCGCGACGACGCGGTCGTACATCTCGCCGCCACTCGCCATTTGCATCACAATGAACAGTTTTGACGAGGACTTGAACACCTTCAATCGGCAATTCAGAAGAGAGCGAGAAGACGTCGGAAACGAACCTCTTCGAGTCGGATGACGAACGGATGCGACAGACGGCTCAGGATGTTCAGCTCGTTGTTCACGGCGCCGCAATCCGAGTTGACCACCTTCACCGCAAAGTATTTGCGCGTGACGCGGTGCTGCACACGGAGCACCTGCGAGAAGCTGCCTTTTCCGACGACGGCGAGCACTTCGTACTTGCACACGAGCCGACTGTCGAAGCGCATTGCGGGTCGGTCTCGCAACACTGCGCACTCTCCGAGAGGCATCTCGCCGCCGTGCTGGAACAGAAGACGTTGGCGGGAAGGAAGACGTGCGGGGGGACTCACCGGCGGCGGACAGGCCTGTGCTAGCGCGTGCGGGTCGATGTGCGCCTTGTGAAAGAGGTTCGAGAAGAAGCTGGTCCCCGAGGAGCCGACGGCCGAACCGCTCTGTTTCTGAGAGCAGTTGCCCATGGCTGAAAGAAGGAGACGTGCGGGGGAAAGAACAAAAGGGGACACTGTGACACCTATGACGGATGTGTCTCGGCGGGGTGACAAAGGACAATCGTTCGCAAAAACAAGCCCCCCGGGGGGAGAGATTCTGGGGAAGAAGTCTAGCGTGAATCCACGGGGCAACGATTCGATTCGGGTGGTGATTCGAATGGTAACTTCTCTTCTTCTGTTGAAATGAAACACACACACAGACACTGTACAGGGAGAGTGAGAGAGTGCGCGAGATCGAGAGACGCAGAGAAGGGTGTGGTCAGATGAGGCGAGAGAGGACGGGGAAGCGAGAGACGCAGACAGAGAGTGGAACCACTCCCACACTGAAATCAGAAGGTGTATGACGAAGAAGAAGAAGAAAAAAACGGAGGGAAAGCGACCGAATATTTTACGCATTTTTGCGCCCGGGGCGTCGAAACGGAAGGTCACTGGAAGTCTCGAAAAGCGGAAACGACGAGGGACAAACACGTGTTTTCGAGGAGCGGACAATGGAGGTGGCAAGGCGGAAGAGAGGCTTCATCCGAATGGCATCCTCCTCTCGAAACGGAGTGACGCGTCGCCATCCCCGAAATATCGTCTCTGCGAGGGGGCTCTCGGAAAAGAACTACTCGACCAAGTGTTGAGAGTGAGAAGAACACGTGCTGCCTGCTCGGCGAGCCGAACGGAAATAGAACGTGTTCGAGCGTATCCTAGTCCCTCCCGGAAAGACAGAAAGAGAGATGTGAAGGGCAAGTTTGTTTGTAAAGCTACTGCTACTAATTGCAATGAATGAATTTAATGGACCTGCGATTCCGAAGGGGCGAAACGTGTTTGATCAGCGAGCGGAGGCGAAGGAAGGAAGAGCGAAACCGTGTCGTACCGGGGGGCACAGACACAGAAAAAAGAAGCGAGGCGTCTTGTTTCTGGCCCGCGGGGGCTCAAAACTCAAACAGATCAGTTTTTTTCGCGGAGGGGAGGAGGGGAAGGAACTGGCACTTGTTGCAAATGGAGGTTCTTCTCGCGATGACGACGACTAACTGGGGAACTCGGAAACGGAAGAGGTGATCTATCAGAGAGTTGATCACACAGAGCCGAAGAGAGAGAGAGAGAGAGAGAGAGAGAGAGAGAGAGAGAGAGAGAGAGAGAGAGAGAGAGAGAGAGAGAGAGAGAGAGAGAGAGAACGGAATGGAACGGGGAGAGGCAATCGGGGGGAGAGCGGCGGTGGTGGGGGGAAATGCAACACTTGGTGTTGAAAAATGAATAATAGGTATGAGATATGACAAGTGAAAGAGAGAGAGAGAGACGGCCCGGGAGGGAGCACGCCCTCTCTCTCTCTCTCTCTCTCTCTCTCTCTCTCTCTTCTTCGAGAGGAGAGGAGCTGCTCTCTTCTTCTTCTCCCCGAGCAGCGATTGTGACATTACAGCCTGCGAAGATTGAGGAGAGAAGGTGCTGGCGGCGGCGGGGCGGGCGGGGGGCAGGAGAAACATCATGTGAAACGGTGGCGAGCGAGCCGATTTCGAGTGGCTCCCCCTTAGCGCAAATATTGTATTCATTCTCTCGCTTCTTCTTCTTCTTCTTCCTCTCCCAATTCTTACTCCTCCCTACCACCTTTTTCTTTCTCGGATCAGAACAGTACTGGTAGGGGAGAGACGCAGACACTTTTACAGACGCACGTTTAATTGAAACTTTACGGCGTGGGCCTTTGTTTGGAGAAGAAGAAGAAGAAGACGTTACCTTCTCGTCGACGTCTTCTGAATCTTCCAGTTATCGACGGAGGAGCGTCGTTTTCTGGTCACTCGGAAAAGAAACATGTGTCGGTGGGCAATGGCATGGCACACATATGATATCTCTCAAATTTCGACAGGAAATGATTCGAGTCAGCTGAGGGGAAGTGAGAGAAAGAGAAAGGTTATGATAGATGAGGACGAATGGAAAGACAAGATTCTCAATTGGAGGGACGGGGAGAAGTGGCGTAACGAGAAGAAAGGGAAGAACATTTGATAGGACTTTCTCGAGGAGGAGAGACTGAAGAAAGAAGCGAAACGTTTCCTTGGAAGTTTAATCGAACAAGAAGAAGAAGAAGAAGTAAAAGGAGTGACTGTACTACACTCCTTCAGGTTGTAACATCTGAGAGAGAGAGAGAGACGCAGAGAGAGAGAGAGCATCTGAAAGTGTTCGAAGCACGCTGAAACTGAACTCTCTCTCTCTCGAATTCCTCCCATTATCAGACGCTTCTTCCTGTTTTCATAATAACAATCACCTCCGTTTGTTTTTGTTTGTCCTCGTCACTCCAATTCGACGCCTGCCGGATCCTCCTCCTCCTCCTTCTCAATAACAACTTGATATCGTATGATCCTCCTTCCATCGCGACGTCACAATTAATTGGAAGAAGACATGATTTCCGGGTGCTTTCGATTAGAAAACAAAGATCTCGTCAGGAACGAGCGAAATGAGGAACGGCCGAAGAAAAGGGAACTCCGATTACTGTACTGACTTTTCCTATTCCATCATCAAGAAACGACGAAAACAAGTTCAGCATTCCATTTTTTATGGCTGCTCGAATTGCTGATAACAACTTTTGCACTGTCATCACCATGGCCTAGGATCCGAAAAAAGCGGTGGCTCTTCGGAAACTTGCAGAAAAGGGAAGGGAATCTGGGGGTGTTGGTGATGTACTGAAAGGGGCTGCTAAATCAAGGAGGAGCGGGGGAGAAGTGTCGATTGCATAACCCGTCTTCTGCCTCTCTTCCCGTCGCATCGATCATCTCACACCCACGAAACCGAGAAGAAGAAGGAGAAGCGGCTTCTGAGAGTGACGCTGTCACTCAATGGCTTTTGACCTATCAGGTTACTCCGCCTCGTCCCCGGATATATCACAAATAACCGGCGAGCACACGCACTCGCCTCTTCTTTTTGTCTTGTCGTTGATCTATCGGCTGTGCTCGTCCCGTCGAAATATGATCGAAACGGGGCGTTTCGGGTGGACAGAAAGCGTAACGAAGAAGCATGAAAGAGGATATAGGGGGTCTAAGATCCGAGATCACTCGGGGGGGGGGGGGGGGGGAACCTCTCTTTCTTACAGTATACCCAATCCACGTGGCACAAGGGATCAGGATTACGGTGGATTCGAAACTGTGTAGCCTGCATTTTGTCGTCAGTCCAAGCACATCAGTTTCTCAACACATTTCCTATCCCGTCAAATAATGAAGAGACCGTCTCTGGAATCGAAGAAAGAAGCCTTGATCGCAAAGGTAGCCGCTTTCCAAACTCTGATCCCTTTTCTTTTGACTGATTCATTTGCAGGGACTCCCTCTAGACTGGCTCGTTCGAGCCAACTTGGCAAACAATATCGAGACGCTAGTTTACTTGTCGCAACAACGAGAGAAATGGATTGAAGAAGATCAGCATCTCGTCTTCATAATCCTCCAGGTAAAATCTTGCAGAACGGATTGTTCGGAAGCAAATTGACATCATAATTAAATTTAAAAAGTGAAGGATTCGATAAATTCAGGAATACGAAAAGTCTGGAAAAGATCGGATTAGAGCGAATGACCCGCGACCACTGAGAAATCAAAAAACAGTGGCTCGATCGCCGGAGAATGCCCCCCAGCCGCCAACACAGAAGCTCGCGCCAAACGCTGATCCTTCCGTTCCCGTTGATCATCCGGATCTCATCGTATTCACGTGTCAACTCATGGAGCTAGTAAAAAGAGAGCCGGTGATTTGGGACAGAGCAAACGAGCCGCAGTTCGGATACCACCAGCCGATGCGGCAGGCGTGGTGCACTATTTCGCTGAAACTTGGCGGCTGGGGTGCGATGCAACACGTGCACATGCTGAAACAGTACTACCGGAGGAAGAGGGATCAGTACAACACGGACTGTCTGCGAAACGGACGGCCCTTTGTGTACAGCAAGTAAGCGATGTTCATGGGAACAGAAACCGACATGGATTGGATTCCAGACAGATGGCGTTTCTGAAAGACTTGCTCGAAATGAACAATGCAAGCGATCTTCCGATGACTGTCGACATCGATGAATACGTGAAGACGTCCGCATCGGAAATCAATTTGGAATCGGAACTGTCCGCGGCACCCGATGCTATCCAGATGGTTCTCAGGTTGGAAGGATGCGATTTCAGCCAAAACGACGACTATTTCCAGAAGAGTGTCGGAATCGATCGATAAAGTGGCCAACAAGTGTCCGCCGGAAATTCTTGCCCTCTATCTCTCGGAATGTTGCAATGAAGTCGTCGACAACCGGGAGCAGCTCGCCACTTCAGGACTCCAGAGCGCGACGGACGGTGTGGAGACAGAATACGACGACGAATTCTAATATTATTTCACTTCCCCTTTCGTTGCCTTTCCCTCGAGAATGTCGTTCACTTCTTCCCCTTTTTCCGTGAATTCTTCTTTTTCTTCGTCTTCTCCCACCCCGACGATCACAACAAATAGGCCGAAAAAACCCGATTATCGTTTGGGCGCGAGGGGGGCGCGCGCGCTGCGAAAAGTACAAAGCCGAAAAAAACTGAACGCGTCGTCGCAAAAACTTGCGCCGTACCGTGTACAGTATGCTGCTGCTGCTTCTTTTTCTTCTCCTCCTCGTCGAGGCCTCCCAAACCGATCAGCATTATGTGTATTATGTGAGAAAAACGACTGAACAGCCTTGAACAAGCGGACGCGTATTTGTTGCGTTTCAATGGCTGGCTGCTTCAGGAGAAAAGACGAGTTGATTCGATTTGATAGATGATGTTGATAAGACGGAAGTAGTGCGTGGTGACGTGGACTGGGGGTTTCCGAACAGGTATCTTCGAGCGAGAGAGAGAATAATGGGCAGGTGCTCAGTGGGCAATTGACAGGTCAGAAGAGTTCAGGAAACTGATCAATTACCCGTAATTCCGGGGCAATCTCCTGATTGTAGGTGAGAACGCACTGATCCACCCTGATGCTAGTGATTCTTGAGGTGCGAGGGCTCGTGGGAAGGGTCGTGACCTTCGACTCTCGTGCCCCTCCAGATGACGTGCTCGCTACCAAATTCATGCTTCTGAATAGCCAACAAGGCTTCGTCCCCGGCGAAGAAATGGGTGGAATGCTTGGGCCCGCGGTCGCCGGTACGTCTAGAGATAACAAGTTTCGACAGTTCTGCCCTTTTGCCCCTCCGAGCGGTTTACTGCGAGTACTGTAGATGCGCGGGGAGACCGATTGTTGCTTACTAATTTAAAAGGTCGACGCGGTTCTTCTGATTCTCCGAAGTAAGAAGAACTTTCTTCAAGACAAGAAGAGGCAGTTGCAATTCGAAGCGACATTCCGATTGAATCAAAGAGAGAAGGGCGGCTCGTAATCAATTACCGTTTCGTTGTGAAACGGAACATCACTCGTCCCCCCAAAATCTGCGTTTCGACGTCTTCTTTCGGCTCGATTCTGCGATAAAAGTTCAAGTTTTCCCCCGATCTCACAACGTTTCGAACACTTTTTTGCGCCCCCTCCCTCCATTCCATTTGCGACACAATTCAAATTTGCGCAACAACGCCGCCGCCACAATTGGCCATTTCATTGATGTTCCGAGAGAGAAAAAAGGTCACTCGTTTCCTTTTTTGTCCCTCTTCACTATGCGTGAGACACGGCTGTAATGAACGAGGTGAGGAGGTAGAAGAGGTGGAGGAGGAGGAGGCGCCGCGGCGCAAAGTGCAACCAACGACACTGCTTCCTTCCTGCTTGACCCGAATTCTACTCGCAACACAATAAAAAGAAGGGAACCGAACAAGAAACCCTTCTCTTCTGAGACGACGTCTTCTGATATCTCCGTGTCATGTGACGGTGGCCGTGAAAAGGGCATCGTTTTGATAATAAGCGAGAAGTCGCTCACCTCTGCCTACCGTACTACTACTTCTGACGTCATCTGCCGCATCATCATCACCGTCACGTCTTCTTCTTCTTCTTCTTCTTCTTCGTCTTCTTCATGTTCATCTGAATCGGACGAAGCTCTCTGACCTCTTCTCGAAGCGAAACGACCCCATCGACTCCCCCACTTCTTCTTCATCGAAAAAAGGAAGCCTCGTCCTGTGTCTGTATGTGTGTCAGTCCACTCTTAGTGCACGGCGCTACTCCTGTAAGCCCCCCTTCGTCCTCGCGACGACCCAGTTTCGTCTCCTAATCGGGTTCGAAAGTAGTCCTCTGAAACTGGCGGCGGCCACTTGTCACTCCCGTCGGCCATGCATAACCGATCAAATTCTCGTCTCCACACCTTTCCCTCCTCCTCCTCCGACCACGGTCCCGTTTTTTGGAAGCCCGGGGGAGGGGGCGGGGCTGCCAATGTTGCGCATGTTCCATATATATGACTGCATGCATTTTTGATTCTTCGCGCCAAAAACGAGGAGAGAGCCCGCTTGTCAATGTTTCAACAAGTGCAGATTGGATCTTCGGCCACGCGAGAGCTCACAAATCACGAAATGATTCGTCGCTATCACAAACTTCGACGCTTTCCGGTCGCCCCCCTTTTACCCTGGCCACAGTAAGCTACAGTTGATGTGGAATTCCAAGAATAGGTTTCTCCCCTGTGCGCGTAATTTATGAAACCTAAGATGGTTAGATTGTGGAAAAGAAACGGTCGAAAACGGCGAGAGATGGCACTGGAGATAGTTGTTGGAATGAACTTTCTGCTGAACTTGCAGCCATCCCTTCTTCTCCCCCCGACGTCTTCTTCTTCTTCTCGACACAGTTCGCAACGTTCTTCTCTCTTCGTGTATGCTGGTTTGATGCCACACTTTGTCACTTTCCTATCACTCTCTCAATCAACTATGCGCTCTGATAAGTGCTTATTATCACGTCGTTTACTATGCAAAAGAGCGAGGACGGCTCGTCCCCACTACACTTTATTTTCCCTCGAGCGAGTCGCCGTGCGGGTGGGAAGAAAGTCAATTGCAGTAATTTGAGTGTCGATTGCAGTTTGCACACGTGCTCTCGCAATCAAAACAACACCTAGCAGGGGACAAATGAGGGCGAAATCCCCCCTGATGCCAGTCACAATTCGACGACATCTGTCTCAGAATTGCCCTAATTATCCGGACGAGCAAGAGTGGGAAGACGTCACTCGGTGATCATCAGTTGACTATAACGACAACACAGTGCTAACGAGGACGCGGCGACCTGGTTCGAGTCGTTCTTATCGGCGTGCCGTAGCTATGCGTACATCAACGCCCTCCCCCTCCTTCTCTTCTTTTCTCAATTTCCTCTCTTTTTCCTTTCTAAACGCCACACACCTGGAGAAAACGTTGTTATCTGTGTCTCTCTCGAAGGTTAGCATGACACATTTATGGTCCCTCGCTTCTCGGTTCCCAGTATCATTGCATATTATAGGGCCCCCCATATCTGTCGTGTTGGTACCATCTGCCACGTCAGACCATGTCCATGTCGTTGTATAACTTGCCCTCTGGGGCCGTTCGAACAAAAGTGGGCGTGCCCTTTCTCCTCCCCAGGTGGCTCCCTCCAGTTTTTTGCATCCCCCCTTCTGTCTCTCTCGGTCTCTCGTCCTCTCGCCTTCTTCAACACAACTGGCGTTTGAGCGGGGAGTAAACATTGCACTTTAAGTCCCGCCCCCTTTCTCTCCCCTGCGAAGAAACATCTCGGCCTCCCTGCGTCTCGCGAGACCCCGCCCCCTTCGATCTGCCAGACCACACCGATTCTCCGATTCGAGACCTCCGTCCACACCCGATCCATCCGAGGTTCCTTTCCCCCAATTTTGCCTCTCGTTATCATCTCGAGCTGTATCTGTTTACTATTCCTATTTTTGTGTAATACTCTCTCTCTTTATTTGTGCGCCGCCTCGCACAACTATACAAAACAGTCCGCATATCTTTCATTTGATATCTTTCATTTGCCCACCACCCTCACCTACTTCTTATTTCAGCACAAATGCTGTTCACTGTGGAGCAACTCGAGCTCATACAGAAGCTCCACATCACCGGGATCTCCTCCGATCAGATCATCAAGGCGTTCAGCGATCTCGACACGACGCCGTCGCTGCACAACAACAATCAGCCACAGAAGACGTCGCCGGCGCTCTACAGTCCGCTTCTCGTGCAGCAACTCATCGCCTCGCCCTCCATCTCGCCCGAATCGCTCACAGTGCAGACGGCGCCGTCGACAGTAGCCGTCAAATCAGAGGAGCAAGCGTCTCCCGCCTCCGCCTTCGAGCACCCGATCTGCTCGAGTGCGCCCAGACCGATCCGGAGCCAGCGGACGCCGATGAAGGAGATCACGACGTTGGACGACCCGACCGAGCTGGACGAGTTCATGAAGCAGGGCGAGGAGGCGTGCATTCTCGACATGAAGACGTTCATCACACAGTACTCGCTGCGCCAGACGACGGTGGCCATGATGACGGGAGTCAGTCAGCCGTACATCTCGAAACTTCTCAACGGGAACCACCGAGAGCTGTCGCTTCGGTGCCGCAAGAACATCTACTGCTGGTACCTGAACTGTCGTCGTCATCCCGCCAAACTCGCTTCGTTCCTCGCCGACCCGTCGACGCGTCTCGAGACGAACGGCGACGGGGAGCTCGTGCCACAGCGTCGAGAGCGCTATGTCTTCCGTCCGATCCTCATCCGCATGCTCGAGAACTTCTTCGCCCAGACGCCGTTCCCCGATCTTCCGCGTCGAATCGAGATTGCGACGGCGTGCAATCACCTGCTGCAGATGGACAAGAAGGGCGTCGGCCTGATGCCGAAAGAGATCGTGTCGCCGCAAGTCGTCTCGAACTGGTTCGCCAACAAGAGGAAGGAGCTGCGAAGACGTTCGGCAGAAGCGACGGCGGCCTCTTCTTCCTCCTCCGCCTCCTCTTCTTCCTCGTCGAATGCGGCCATCAACGACTCCTCGTCGAGCATCTCAAGTATGAGTCCTCCGTCCCACGATGAAGAGGTGAGTGCGTGCAATGAAACTTTTGAATTCCGCAACATTACGAGGCTGGGTTCCCATTGGGAATCGTTTGCCTCTCCACCTTACACTTAACAACGTATTCTTTCAGAACTCCTCTCGCAACACGACTCCGGAGACGTCGTCTCCGTCGCCGTCGTCCGAACTTCCGTTCGTGGTTCCAGTGGTGGCGCCGCCCCCTGCACCGGTTCAGCAGCAACTTCCGACGCTCCTCCCGCCGCTCGACATCCTCCAAATGGCGCAACGTCTCGGTCTGCAACTGCCGCTGCTGCAGTCCTCGCCGCAATTCTCGCAGTTCCTGCCGTTCCAGCTGCCTCCCACCGCCGTCCCTCTCTACAGTAACCCTCTTCTCAAGTAGACGTCTTCTCCCTATTTCTATTCTTCTCACCGATATCTCATTCTTCGCGCTCATGACACTCATCTTCGTTTCTTTCACCTACAATCGCTTCTCTGGCCGTTCCTTCTGGCATCTCCATCTGAAAATCCTTCTTCTCGCCCCCCCCCCGCGTTTTAAAAGGGATTACGAGTTTTCGATCTGAAAATACAAGCAGTAATAATAATGCAATGCTAGCCGCCCTCGCCGAAATGCAAAATCAAAACCCCCGCGCCGCCCCCTTTATTCTTCGCTTTTCGCCTAGAATCCGCCGTTAATTATTCATATTATTGTCTGTATTTGTGTTTGTGTGCAATTTTAATTTGTCTTTGTGCGTTTGGTTCTGTGAGCTGACGCCGCTCAAAGTTATATTCGGAAATAAAAAAGAATTGGATTCTTCGCCGTCCAGAAAAGGAGGAGCGTTTTAATTGAGTCACACACACAGAAACGACGAGCGTTCTAATCGGATCTTTTGCACGGATTCGTCAACAAAACGTCGCCGCCTCCTCCTCCTTTCAGCGGCGGATTATCGAGTCGGCTCGTTTTCGACAGGTGCAAACATCGCTCTCCCCATCGATTTCCAGGCCACACCCGTGCGTTTCCTAGGCCATCCCCACCCTCATTTCTGATTCTGCCACTTTAGAAGACGTCACGTCATCCTTCTCGCCGGGTCATAACACATTCAGGTATCGGATTGCCTTCGCTCAAATCCAATCACGACGCCGTCTCGAAAAGTAATCTCGCCCAACGGGCTCTCCCCCACACACACACAGACACACAATATAAATTTATATGGAGGAGAGCTGCCCAGAAATCGGCGGCTCGTGTGTAATATGCCCTTGTATTCTGGCGCCCCGACGCCATCGGATGAATATTCAATGGCCCGCCGGCAGAAGACGTCGAAGAAGAAGAAGAAGAAGACGTGCCCTCCTCATCAGAAGAGGAGGCGGAGGAAGCCAGAAGCCATCACTCACCTCCTCCTTCTCCTGTTGGTTGGGAGGCCCCTCCCGTCTTCAGATTAAGTATGTGCACACGTCTCAAATGACTCCACAAAAGACATTTTGCCCGTTAGTTTGCCTTGTCTCCAAGGTGTTCTGTCCGTTGTTCGAGAGATACCGCCGTCTCGGAAGACGTCGCGAATCCCCCGGAGGCACGTCGGTGTCGCAAAGAGGCGCCTTTCAAACACCACTTTTCTCCCCTCCTCGCCCCACTCTTCCACTTCGAACTTGTGTGTTTTTTCGATTGCTCCGGCTCCTTCCAGTCCATTTGAAACGTCTCCATGACGTCGTTTGTACAGTGGAGCGCGTTTCGGAAACATTCATTTCGTATCGCCGTCTCTTCTTCACTGCTGCTCATCGCAATTGCATGACGAATTAACGACAACAATGTCGTCGTCGTCGTTCTGCTGCTCCCAACTTCATCTTCTCATTTTCTGCTTCTTCTCGAGACGTTGTGATTGCGCGCATTCAATTAGCCGCGCCACGCCTTCTAATTCTTCACGTGCCCCCTTCTTGTATGTGCTAATCTCGCCTCTTTTCAATAGGATTATCCGTGCGTGTGTCGACCGGAAGAGAGCAGAAACAGAGCGAGCCAGCGAGTGTGTGTGTGTGGAATCCTCTTCCAATTTGTCTGCAACACTCACTCTCCTCTGGCGACGACACATGCCAACGGGAAGCAGCGGAAGCAGAAGAAGGCGATGAGTGAGCGATGATATGGAGCTGCCGCGATGGCGTTGCTCAAAGTGCGCGACGAGTGTACCAAGTTCATCGGATACCAGTGAGTCGTCCGCAACGATCACCCTCCACACCTCCCGCTTCCCCCTTCAGATTCCTCAACTCGCACATCTGTCTGGTGATCGCGTCCGTCCAACTGCTCGTCTGCTTCTGGGCCGTCGCACAGCACGTCAACTCGTACATGACACACAGCATGGTAGGAGGGACTAGGAAACGCTCTTCCACACGTCGCTTCCAGATTCTCAAGTGCGACTTTCTGGAGGGCAGCCTTCCGCTTGAAGCCGTCGACGCCGTCATCTTCGACATTCGGCTCTTCCACTACTTGTGGGGCATCCGCGGATGCGTGGCCGAGTACCTCGACGGCGGTGAGTAGTTCCCACGAAGATTGGCGCCGAGGGGCACGCCTTCAGGCTTCGGACGTCTTCTGTGGTGCGTCTCGCACTGCCTCACGCTGCTCTTCTCGATCCCCGTCACGTTCCTCTCGCACCCGAAACCCTACCTCTTCTGGCCGCTCCTATTCCAAGTGAGTTCATCGAGAGATCACAAACCAAAAGACACCCCCCCCCCCTTTCTCTCTCTCGCCATTCGCCACGTCTTCTGGGAATTCCGAAGACCTCGGGATGACATTTGACGGGTTATGTGTTGTCTGAACAGAAAAACGACTCCAATTGTTGAAGAGAAGGGAAGATGCGATTCGTGAAAAATTGCAATAGTTGTGAGATGCTGCAAGACTGAGAGAGATGGAAACAAGAGAAAAACGAAACAAAAAACAACTGAGCGTTTCGAAGGAGGGACTAGAAAACGCGTGCAGCGGGAGACCTCGGCCGCGCGATTCCAGGCCAAAGAGCCGTGAGACTGTAGTCTGTGGAGCTGCGATCACTGTCTGAACCCTTGCCAGCCACTTGAGACTGAAATCCGAGCGCCCGTGACATGTCTCGACACAAACCATCGCGGATCGGGGATCCGGGAGTAACAAGACAAACAGGCGGTTCGCATCTCGAGACACGCTCGTTACGAGCCGGGACCTCCGGAGCCGCTGCCAAAAGTGCAAGTTTCGAGAGATGAGCGGAGCTCGTAAAACGATTACACTTGAGCCGGTGAGCTTGCTCTCGGAGCCGCCGACCCCACGAACACATGTCACCCCCAGGCTCCCGGCGTGTCTGCGTCTCTCGCTGCCACACACTCCCTCGCCCCTTCTTCGGGCGCCCCAGATTTTTTGTAATCGTTTCTCTTTTTCTTCTTTTAGTGTCACACACACACGGGAGAAAGATGAAGAAGAAGAAGAGAACGCATAAAACACACACACTTTCTCTGTCTCTCTACCGTAATATCATATAAAGTGTCTCTGCGTCTCTCTCTCTCTCGTTCTCGTTCCTGGGGGTGCTGCTGCGGAACGATCGGCGCGGGGAGATGCAAAAAAGTGCAAAGAAATTAGAAGAGACCGGTCTCTCGCTCTCTTTCTTTCTCCCCTCTAACTATAAAAAATGTGGAATGAAGCGGAGGCAAAGAAGAAGAAAAAGAAGAGTTTTTTGGACGCCGCCGCCGCCGCACAGCTGCCTCCTTGCTGCGATGTTTCGAGGGATCTTCCAGAAGCATCGGACTCACTTCTTCTCCTTCTAAAGAGACGTCTAGACCACCCCCACTCTCAAGTTCAATATGTACTCTTCTAGTTAGGCGGCGCAGAGAGTAGTACTGGTACATATTGTCGAGTGGAAATGGTTTATTTTCGGAAGTGGAAAGGGACTTTCCGATTCCCACCGATCCATCGCGATCTCTGCTCATCTCTCCAGGCTTTTGTGCTTTGAATGGGGTCACTCGACGGTTTTTGTTCGCCCGGTACGGGCGCGCGGGAAAAAAACCAAAAGTCCATGAAAGAACCCGTAAAAGTGCACTCTTTCGGCTTGGGAGCAACCGGATTACGGTAGTCGTTGGACGGTGGTGCTAGGGGAGCGCGCGCACAGACAAACACCAGACAGAGACTTCACTCGAAACGATAACGGTTTTTGTTTATTCTCGAGCCCGGCGCCCTCCCGAAAAAAGGAGCGAGACGACGCGAAATGCCGTCTCGTCGTCTGGCGTCTCTCGCCGGCGCGCACTCTCTCGCTATTTCCAAATCGTCACCCCCAGGCAAACAGGACGCCCGAACACGGCCGCAAAAAATTGGGGCTTCACCGCATAAAAGTGCAAGAACGAGAGAGTGTGGCGTGATGAGAGAGTGGAGACGGACAGACAGAACACACAAACGACGACGTATAGTTAGTCCGGGAAGCGACTGTTTCCAGGGGACGTTCCCCTCGTTTCAGCAGTCCGCGTACGGCGTCTGCCTCCTCGTCCTGCTTCTCGCCGCTCTTCCGAGGATCGTCGTCGTGCTCGCCGCTCCGCAAGCGGCTCCGTTGATCCCGATTCTGTTCTACTTTCTAGGCACCGCCCTCAACTTCTTTCACGTAATCACACGGAATCCGGAGACGTGCCAGATGACGTCTGCTTTCAGCTATACGTGTATTGGCACTGGTACTGGCACGTGAGCGCCATGTGGAATTCTGTGGTCCGCGTCAAGTTCGGCGAGCGGCTCGAGAACGCCAACAATCGGAGTCGCCGCGACAAGCCGAGGCTTCCGAAGGAGGAGATCGACGAGGCCGTGCTGCACTACGTGCCCGGAGATCGGAAGCCTCCGCTCGACCAGAACCACGTGGATGCACAGCAGCCGAAGGTACCCGTTCATTGTTGGAGAGAGAGAGCAGTTCAAGAGGATCCGATTGCAGGTGATCCTCCCGCCTCCGAACCCGACTCGTCCGCCGTCTTCTCCGCCGCTCTCTCCCGTCCATCACAACCGGAATCGACGACGTCGTTCGTCTCCAGAAGTCCAGAATCATCGGAAACTGCTCCCTCCGATCGTCTCCTCCCACTACCCTCGTCGTGTTTATCTCAGCGACGAATGTGACGGCGACGAAGAAGAGGCAGAAGAAGAAGGAGGCGTCGAGGCGGACGTCGACGACGTGCCGACGCCGCCGCCTCCGATCTTCGCGACGCGTCTCACCGCCGACTCTTGGGAGAATCAGCGACTCCGAAGAGGTCCGGAACGGCGACGTCGTCAGCTTCCGGAGACGCCGGATCTGCCGATGCACGGCGAGTTGCCCCAGTTGTTCAGTCTGCCAGAAGCCAACGTCTAGTCTTACTTGTCTCGGTCATCCGAGTCCTCCGCAAACACTCTTTCATCTCCCCGAGTCATTGATTCTTTTCTTTCGCACCCCACTTCTTTTCTTCTTTACGAGTGACAAGTCATTGGAATAAACGATGAGACCGCAAAGAAACAGAGCAGCACAATCCGTTCCGTTTCCATGGAGACTCTGTGAGCACGGGCTCCGCGAGCCGCCACCTCACAATGCTACGTGTGTCGCAATGACGAGCATCTACGTCTGGGTTCGCACCGTCCGTTCCCTCCAATTCTATTTTCCCTCGTGCCACGTGGATTCCGACTCTTTCGCCCGATTCTACGATATTTGCACTGAAATAATCGCATCGCTCGACGAATCCGACCAAATTAGGTCAGAAACCGATAAACGACTCGAACAAGAGCTTTTCTCTGAAATTTTCAGCTCGGGCGAGTTCGAAAGTCTTTGCAATGAGCGAATTTCGGAGAATCATGCGGAGGCAATCTTTCAAAACGCGGTTGAACACGGAAATGTGAGTGGAAACGCGCTCCACCGTACAGGAAAATAATGACGAATTAAGGTGACGGCTCGCAAGAAGCTGCTCGTTTATTCGCTTCTTTTCGCCGCACTCCAACAGAAAACCAAAGAATTGGCGAAGGCGAATCGATCGGAGATTCTGCTCGCACGCCTTCAGAAGTACTTTGGTTCCGTATTCAAGCTTCTTTTCCAATTAGACGTCGGCAAACGTCTTCAAGACGGAGAAATAGTGCACGCCATCGGCGACGGGCAGGTCAGAATCCCTCTTTTCCCTCTCTTTTCCCCTATCAGTCTCTTTCTCTCTCGAGTGGGCGGAGCCTGGGCACGCAAAACATAGTGGGCAGCGAAACCCGCGAGATGTCGGCCGCACGCTCAGAGGACCTGGCGACGGCGCGCCGTTTCCATTGAGACCATACTATACAGAATCATTTCTGCAGTATGTATCTCGTAATTCCCATCTTATTGGTAGAGATGCCATCCGCGATGAGCGGGAGACGGGCGGGCCGCGAGCGTGAAGCAGCTCTTCGGAGCTTGATGACCGCACGGAGCCGATGAATTTTGGTGCCGTAGTGGCCCGCTCATCTGAGCGGATGTAAACATGAAAACGAAGAGAAGTGGAACTTGCAGGGATACGAGTTTCTTGATGGGATGTTCGAAGGAACGGTGAAACACAAGCACGGGAACTCGAACCAGCACGGAGTCCGGCCCCTTTCTCATATAGTTCCCCTGATAATGGACAAGGTGAACAGCATCTCGCTGCCGTTTCTGTGCAATGAGATCAGAAGACACCTCATCAAGGACCCGTACCGCATCGACGAGTTCTCGTCCGAGAAGCCGATCCCAATATTCTCGACGGTCCGACGGACCACGCTGGCCCACAACAGTCGGAGAGTAGTCCATCTGCACTACATAAACAAGATAGAGGTGCTGCGGAAGGACGAATTCGCGAACGTGCACCTCAGAATCTGCAACGACAAACCGAAGGCGTCGTTCGTTTTCGCGCCTTTGAGGTATCTCAAAACGTGGAAATGTGGAGGGAAGATTCTGGAATTTCAGATGCGAAACGGTGTTTCTGGACAGTCTAACCTACTGCAAATGGATTGTTTTGGGGGCGGTTCGCGGGATCGTGATAGTCAGAAACTGTCAGGGAACTCGCATTTCGGTGGCCTGCGACCAGTTGGTCATTCTGAATTCCCGTTTTCTGGAGGTACACTCGATGTCGCCGAAACATCCGATCATTCAGGAGAGCTTCTCGATCACTTTCGCCCCTTTCAACACTATTTACGAGGTGCGGCCGAGAGTTTTCTAGTCCCTACAACTACTGTTTCAGGGACAAAATGAGTTTCTGGCTGAAAATGGGCATTCTTTCGAGAACAATCTGGAGCTCAAAGAGCCCATAAATGTGAGTGAGCCTTCCGACGTCTTCTTCCTGAATGCGTTCCCTTTTGCAGTTTGGAGAAGGATCGTGGAGTCTCATGGACACTTCTCGCTTTGTTTGCCAGCACGTGCCCCTTCAAACGACCGAGAAGCAGTTCGAGATGCTCGTTAACTTCCTGCCCGAAATGTATCGTTTGGCACACATTCGCAACAGTTTGGACGGCAAGAAATGGGTGTCGGAAGACGTCGAAACGCGCCGAATCAACGACGTCGTCTCGCATTCCGACCTCCTTTATCTCAAGTCAAAAATAGAAAAGAAGAAGGAAGACGGCGGAGAAGAAGACGTTTTCGAGTGATATTTCTGTGATGAGTCACTTCGGCGTTCTGTCGTGACCAATTAGCTGTACTTTAATAAATTTCAAATTGGATCCGGTTCTTCTTACGATTATGGCGTCGTCGTTCTTCCGTCTTTCATTGTACAATTCAATTTTCGGACAGGTTACGATAGAGCTCAAAGTACGCAAAAATGCGTAGTTTTGAGCGCAAGCGAACAGTTTCTACAACGGCGCGCGCGCGAGTTCCTGAAAGTTTGCTCGCATTTCCACTGTCTCTTTCTCCTTCCTCAATCTGTTTACGTTCCGCTTTTCGTCTCTCTTTTTTTCTTTCTCTATTGATTAATTGAAGTGCAAGAGAATGACGGAGGCGTGGATCACTTTGGCAACGAACGACCACTATGCGCAGGGCGCGTTCACTCTTTTCAACTCGCTGCGCTCCTCTGGAACCACCCGTAAGACTCATTGTCTTATCACCAACCAGGTTAGCAGTTGAATCTGAAAATTGGTCCATGAAAACGCGTTCCAGGTGACTGCCGGTGTTCGCGAGGATCTCGAGAGAAAGTTCGACGAGGTTACCGTCGTCGACGTCTTCAATAGCAATGATTCGGAGAATCTGGCGTTGATCGGCCGCCCAGAACTCGGAGTCACCTTCACGAAAATGCACTGTTGGCGCCTCACGCAGTACACTAAAGCCGTGTTTCTCGACGCCGACACCATGCTCCTCCAGAATTGCGATGAGCTTTTCGACAGACCCGATTTCTCGGCAGCCGCCGATATTGGCTGGCCGGATATGTTCAATTCGGGCGTTTTCGTGTTCACGCCGTCTCTCACTGTCTACAGCGCTCTGGTCAATCTGGCCACGTCGACTGGATCTTTCGACGGAGGTGACCAAGGACTTTTGAACGAGTATTTTTCGAACTGGCGAGATCTTTCGTCCGCGCATCGGCTGCCGTTCATCTACAACATGACGAGCACGGAGTTCTACTCTTACGCCGCCGCCTACAAAAAGTAACCCTAATCATTTTCCGTTCCCATTCCAGTCCACTTTTCCAGGTACGGCGCGCAAACGAAGATCGTCCACTTCATCGGATCTCAGAAGCCGTGGAACACCAGTGCTAGTGGAATGCACAAGAGCGAGCACTACCAGCAGTGGCACACTTTCAGCCAGCAGGCGCACTCCGCTCCATTCGATCAGCACCGTACGGCGCCTCGTCCGAGCCAGCGCATTGAACAGGATGATTCTGAGATGCAGCGCATTGCTTGGGAAGCTGGACAGCCCGACTATCTGGGAAAAGACGCCTTCAAGCACATCAAGAAGGCCCTCGACGAGAGCATGGCCGACAAGAAGCCAACCTAATCAAATTGTCTCCTACCTTATTATATTGCACCCATAATTTGCCCTATAGAGATTGTTTTAGATTTTATTGCACTACTCGGACTCGTGTAATGACGGTCCCTTTCCGTGTACCATGATTTTGGCGGTTCTTATTTTCACCGAATGAAAAGTAGAGATGTGTAGTTTTTCGAAACTTCTTTATTACACTTGTTTCAATAAGTCCATAGCTTTCGGTAGATAACCAGGATACCAGTAATATTACTCGTTCTTTAAAAATGAAAGACGGCATTCAGCATTTTCAAAGTAACAGAGTGCCGGGTGCGATTTGAAGGCTCTTTGCTATAGAAGACCCGGGGTCATCGTGCCGGACGTTAGTGAGCGTCTGGTATTTGGTGCATTGCGTGCTCTGAAAGAAGGTGATGATCGGTCCATTTCTTGTGTCCAGAGACTCACCCTCTGATGCCTGTACACGCTCTCCTGCCGGGAGTACCTCTTTCCGCACCCATCGCATTCGAATGCTCCGTGCGAATCGTGCGTGAGCAAGTGCTGCGATAGGCCGTGTTTCTGTCGAAAAGTCTTATCGCACTCTCTGCACTGATAAGGTCCGATGGACGATTCGTTGTGCATCGGCCGTTTTCTCGAGGAGCCCGGCTTGAGAGCCTTCCTCTTGTCGTTCGGATCGAAAAATGGATTGTCGAACTGCTGCTGGAACTGCAGCGACTCGTCCGGAGTGTGCGCTTCGTGGAACGGCGGGATCTGGCTCTCGATCATCTTGATCAGCTCCAAATCGAGTCGCGGGGTTTCTCTCTCGTGGTGATTCATACTTGGATTCATGTAGGCAGAGAAGGAAGGCGTAGGAATTTTGATTGTGAAGTTCTGCTAACAGCGATCGATTGAAAATAGAAATAAAAAGTGTTATTTAGCTCACCGAACCGTCCTCTCTCTTCATCTCGTCAAGATTGATATCTTTATGCAGAATACTCTTCACACTCAACTCCATATCGCATTTGCACTTCTGAAGAATTAGGTTCTCTTAAATTTCTCGTCAAAAATCGACTCACATCTAGCCGCTCTTTGATTAAAGCATTGAATTGTCGATGCGAATCGTGCAGTTTGTCCACTTTTACCGACAGTTCTTGTTGCTCCTCCAGAAACTGTCTGACGAGAGAAGTCAGGTGGTTCACAGAATTCAGACTGTCGGGTATCTTCAGAATCTGAAATCAATCGATACTGAACAAAAGCGCGGCGCCCGATCGAGGCAATCAATCACTCACCTTTCGCGAATTCCTCTCGAGTAGCCTCCTGGTGTATTCTTGAATGAAGCTGGACGCCTTCAGAAAGTTGTGATACTCCGAATCGCCATTATTGAATTCCACCATTTCGGCGAGTCGGCGAATTGTACGGAAGACAGTGTGTTTACGCAGTTGTGTGTGTGTGGAAAGTCGATAGTCGATGCGCGTGTGTTGAAATGCCGTGTCTGCAGTGCCACACTCCGACGACACATTGCGGACTCGTTCAGCGCCTCCTTCCGCTGGAGGGGGGACAGACCCGTGCTATCTATGCGAACCGATTCGATGTGCGGGCGTGCGTGTTTGCGTTCTCTAATCACTTTGGCTCTCTCGTGTCTCTATTCTCTGGCTCTTCGCGCCGAGCCCATAAAAAGAGGGACATGCATAAAAAAGGAAGGAGCCGCTTCGGATGGTCCCTCGCGCCTTGAGAGAGCAAGTGTTTGCGAGGAAAAAGAGCGGCTGACGACAAACAGTTTTGCCAGAACGTCGGATCGTCTGGTTTTTGATGCCTTCTCCTGCACTGTTCACACACCTTCCCGACCCGAAACCTCGTGCTCTTTTCTCCCATAAATCTTCCTGCATGCCAATTCATTTAGCTCTCGCCGTCTCGCATTTCTCTTCCTTTCTCCCTAATCTTCCCAGCTCCATTCCGACAAAATGAAAGAGTTCCCTCCGTTTTGGTTGGCTTCACTGCTAAACAACGTCGCCGTCCGACGGTCTTCTGAATCGCGATAAGAATCGTGCGTAGAATGATTCGGGATGTGACGTCGTTGCTTCCGTTTGTCAAACTTTGCGGATCTTTGAGATTTCCTCGCGCGATGTTTCATTTCGTGCGCACTTTAGGTCACTCTACCCATCCGAATACGATTCGTTGAAGTTTCTCTTCTGTGAGATCACGCCATAACTGCGTCGATTCCCGTTATGAAGAGAGAAGCTGTGCGGCGGGAAACTAGAATCGGTTCCACCGCTCGGCCATATCCAGTCACGTGACTCCGCCCAATTGTTTACCTGTTTTCCCCCGCGGAAGATCGATACCATCACTTTCAGTGCGAACCGTTTCTTTCTCTGCCTCTCTCCTTTTTACCCACTCTATTCCCCCCTTCGATCATAATCGAAAACCGTTTTTTTTCTGTTTTCAGGCCTCTCACTCTCGATGCATTAGACCAACACACACGCAACGATGGAGATCATTCAGTTGCAGTACGGAGCTCGACTGGGAATGTACGACGGGGAGGATCAGTCCGAAGTGAGTCTCGAAACCATTTGAAACCCGCTGCTTCCCCGGGACGACCAGTTTTCGAGAGATGATCCTCTCGATTCCAAGGTCTGTACTTTGAAAACGCGGAAAAAGAGATTGTTTTCTTCTCTTCCTTGGCGAAATTGAAGGATTACTCTTCGTTTCCTCATCGGAAGTATAGCAGAAAACATGTGGTTTCCATAATCAAACGTCGTCTTCTCACGAGACTCGTGCACATAATTGCGAGCTTTTCGTCGTCAAATCTGCCCGATTCCGAGCCTTTCTCCCCTTATAATTATTCGTTTCCTTTCGAATTTCGCGCATTTCTCGCTGTCCCAAGTGAGCAAGAATCCACAGATTAGAGTGTACTAATAGATATCCGACACGAAGATTCTCGAATTACCCAAGAGTTCAACAGCCTCTCTTTTGTGTCAGAATTCACGGAAATCACTTTTTGTGCTCTTCCCGGAGCACAGAAACGAGGTCGTTGCCGATCTTCCGATCTCCGCAACTCGCTGCTCCCCTTCAGTGTAGCCTTGGTTCCTCAATTAGTCATGTACACACGTCTTCGCACCTCCTCGTCACTCTGAATTCGTTTCTCTCGGTTTGTTAGTCACGGCCGTTTCGAGCGGCGGTGATACAATTTGGAGCAAGAAAGAGTTTCGCACGTTCACTCTCACGTCTTCTCCGCTCGCCGCTGAATGCGAGGAGGAAGGAGTAAAAACGAATCCGGACCCTCATAAATCCGTCAAATCACCGGAGAGTCACCTGTCGTGCCACCCGGCTTCTCCTCCTCCTCCCACGGGCGCATCCTTTGTGCACGCCGTGCACCTCTTGATGATTTCTTACTCGTTGTGCCGTCCAGAAGACACATGTCGGGACGAATGAACGTTTCTTTTCGACTTTGCGGTAATTCGATTCCTCCTCTCTGTTTGGTCTCTCTTTTCATTTCCGTAATTGCCACACGGGTTTTGAGAGAGCGAATCGGTCTTCCCGTACTTTTCTTCCCAAGTTCTTCTTTGCGAAGATTCCCCGTTCTTAGTGTCTCTCTGTTTTCAGAAGAGACGTTATCTCGGTTTCCAGAGCAACTGCGCCCCGTCTGTAAATAAGCAGCGTCTCTTTCTCTGCGTCTCTCGCTCTCTCGCTCTTTCTTGATGTCCACGTCAAAGGAAAGAGCAATTCTATCGTACAAAAAAGATTCATTCCGGTTTTTTTTCCACGCCAACAATACGATTTCGTTCCGTCGCGCGCCCCTTTTGTACATGTTTTCCTATTCCGAACAAAAACTTTTCTGTCCGTTTTCGCGCGAGAAATGCAGTAATAAGAAGGGTCCTTCTGTCTTATCACGCCGTGTTTCCGTGGCTCTCTTTCCTCCTGCAGCCGTTGTTTGCATTGGGTTACCTGCTTTCGAATCATCAAGGTTTCCTTCTGTTTGTATTTGAAAACGAATGAGAGGCCCTTTGCGAAGCACTTTCCTCCCACCCTCCTCCCTCTCTGTCTTCTTCTTCTGACCACCGTTTTTGCAACCCGAAAGCAGAAACGTTCTCTCCCGTTTCCACGTCATCAGCTTTCCGAAAGCAGTAAACATTGCTTGCTTTGCATCTTTTGCGCGGAACTAAAACGAAGGAAACGACTGAAAATATAATTTTGTCGTCGCGACTGCTCAGTGTACATCGCGTGCTTCTCCGGCCTCTAATTCACCTGAATAGGCTATAAGAGCCGGAGATGATCTCGCATCGACTCGCTTCATCCGTGTTACGTCCTCGTGCTCCTCCTCCCCGCTCTTCGCTCGGTGACCGTTATCACCATGAGAATCCTAGGTTCGCAGTGTCACTGGCGTACGAAACACCTCCACCGGCACCATCAGATCATGTACTCCGGCATGTCGAGACGGCCGTTCCGACGGCTCGTCCCACTCAAAATGGTATCACCCTGAGCGGGATGGATTAGATCTGAAGCTGACCCACAACCGGTTCTTCCAACTCTCTTCTCATATCAACCGATTTGCAGGCGCACGGACGGACGGCTACTGATTATGCGGGTCAAGACTACGATGAGTGCTACGATCGGTGAGTCGCTCTTTCCCATTTCCGAGCTTCTCCCTCTTTCCTTCCCCCCGAAAAACCATAAATCAGAGGAGCAGCTGCCGCGTCTGATAAGTCTGCGTCTCGTCGATCAACGCGCTCTCTCCCCGCCCGCCGCCCCTCTGACCTCGTTTGTAAACTGGGGGCTCTCTTATACTCCGTCTCTCGCACGAATCCAATTGCACTTTTTCGTCTTCGGCTCGGATTGACGGAGCTCGGCGAGCCGCTCATTAGCAGTCTCAAAGCCGTTCCCATGGAAATGTGCCTTCTTTCATCGCGAATCTTTCCTTTTCGGACACAAGTTCTGCTCTCCGAACCCGGTCTCTTTTCATTATTCATTCCCTTCTTTCTCCTTCTTTTTTCTCCTTCTTCACATGACTGTTTCATGTAATATTCATTTAAAAATAAGCGGATTAGGATGCACGAAACGAGTCGAAACCTGAAAAAAAAACGAGAAAGAAGTGGAAGAAAAAAGAGGATCGACCGGTCAACACAATGCAAATGAGCGGCGGGAAGAGAGACGAATGCGCTTTCTTTTCTGACTTTTAACGACGGCGATGAGTTGTGAGAGCCGGAGAGGAAGAAATAGGAGACGAAAGACCTTTCCCTCTTCTTCTTTTCCGATGCAACCGCCCGGAAACGGCGGAAAACAAAGCGATGGAGTTCCTGTTTAAAATGAGCTTCTCCCTCACTTCCAAATACTAGCTGCAAAAGCTTCAAGCCTGCTAACAACAAATCCCTAGAGAACGGTGAAACTATGGATGGCATTGAACTTTGTCGAAGGCTCCGAGAGCATCGAAACGAAGTTCTCGACCTCTTCTTTGTCTCCCCGACTACCCGATTTCGATGCTAGACGTTCTCGTTTCGAAGCCAAAATAGAGTGAGGTTTCGGAAACAATTGAAACTGTTTTGACTATAGACCAGAGTGGGTCGGCCTTTGATCGTTTTCATCCGATTTGTCTCTCGATTCATCTGTCGCTTCGTCATTCGGACGGAGAAGTGGAGCAATCGGAATGCTTCGCTCTTCCTGCTCTTAATCCGACTCTAATCCCGAAAGTCGCGGAGCAAGTGCTCCATCACTCTCTTCCCACGCTGCGGAGGGCAATATGGTCCGTCTCTCTTGCCGCATTATGACCAGCTCTTCAGTCGCAATTTCGACTCTCTCTCTCTCTGTTTCGAGTAGTAGAAGAAGACGGAGGGTTATTGTTGTTGTTGTCGTTTCTGTTGAATTCAAATTCAAATTTCCCTCCCGTCGTGTCCTCGCTCCTCAATTTCTCCGTTCCCCAGGGGCCTTTCTCTCTCTCCCTTTCTCTCTTCTAAGAATTCTTTGTCTTCGTCGCCGGAAGAAAACTGGAAGAAGAAAAAGAGCGCGAAGAAGACGACGCAGAAGAAGAAGAAGACAATATTTATGTTTTTTTTTGTTCCGAGCAGCGCTCTCGAGTATTTGATTAGGCTTCTCCGACGGCGACGTCGACCTCCTTCTTCCCCGTCTCTCTCTCTCTCTCTCCCGCGCCTTTCACCGCTGCTAGTGTCGGTATTCTGGAGCTGCGAGTTCCCAGAAACCTCAAAGTGGTAATTAAATAAATTCAGATCGTTGATGTTTAGAGAAAAACTTGTGATCTGTTAATTTGCCCAACTACTTCATTTTCTGTCCTTCTCCGTCGCGAAACAGCGAGTTTTCAGTTGTTTTTCCTCAAAAAGAGATGACCCATTTACTTGAACGAACCTGCCAAAAATAAAAAACACGTCGCAACACTGGCAATTTGTCAAAATACGCGCACCCGCCGTTTCCCTCTGATCACCAGATTCCCGGCGATTTTTCGATCCGTCTCTCTCTCTGTCTCTTTGTATTTCCGATGATTTTTCAATCATTTGGAGGTCGAGACCTCCTTTTTCCCGTTTTCGTCGCCGTGCGGCTGCCGCTGCTGCTGCTGCCATCCTGGAGTCGCATAAACAAGAGACGGGACGAAATGGTTTGTATATTTGCTTTCCCATTCCCTTTCTCTCGGTTTATCGTCTGTGCCACGTCATCACAAGGGAAAGAAGATTCTTGATTCCCGAGACTTCCTGTTCCGCTCTTCGTTTTCTTCTTGTCGCGCCCTCCGAGACACCGAGAGACGTAATTGTTTCCGTCTGCGTCTCCGCGCGGAAAACGCCCTCTCCCTCTGTTTCGTTCGAAGACACTTCAAGACGACTCTGAAAGTGCCGATAACTACCTCCTATTGAGTAGTCTCCGAGGTGTTTCGAGAGAGAGGGAGAGAGAAGCAGCTGAGAAAACACGCAATCTGATGGCAGACCAGTAGTCCTCGTTTCCTGCGTTTATAAACAAATGAGAGACCACAAAAACGACTCTAATAAGTAGACGAGTGTCATCTGAATGGTCGTTTCTTCGCATAATTCGATCATCATCTTCTTCATCGTCTTCTTCCGCCCTCCCATTTATCTATTGTTAGTTTGGTTTGAATCGGCGAGGCGTGACGTGGCAACTCCCCTGTTTCACCTGTTCCGGTGACTCAATACAAGCGTGAAATCGACACTTTCTCGCAGTTTTTTCGCCTTCCTCGTCCACCCGGACACCTCCTCGCGCCTATTACTTGCCCCGACAGCAGCAGCGGCAGTACTTCCTTCCTTCAGAAGAGTGCACGTCTCCTTCTTCGTCCCTCTTCGGCTTCTTCTTCTTCCGCCCCACCTCACCTATTTATCTCTCCCTTTTTGCAGCTGCGAACAAGAGTGTGGCGAGGAGGCGTGGCGAATCGCGTGCTGCTCCAGAGTCGGGAAGATCGCCATTCTGGTCATGAGCCTCGTCGTTCTTTATCTCATTATATCAGGTAACTTTTGATTATGCGACAAAACATTTAAAACTCTTCATTTGAGTGCAGTCCCATGTCATTCAAATAGAGAAAAGTGACACGTCATAATATAAATGACCGTCTTTGAAATGGCAGCACTACGTCAATCTATTAGAGGACCGTTTAGAAATGAAAATACCACGTACTTTCTCTGTATAGATGCTGTGAAGTGGCATTGCCACGTCATTCAATATACGAATCGAGACGATTTCAGCACTAACACCGACAGAAACCACTCGATTAGCAGACGTGAATGAACCGCGACAAGGCATCAATCTGACGCGGTTTGTCTCGTTTCCCCCCGCCTACTCACTTATTAATTCGTCTGTTTCCAGTGCGAATCAGGTGCTGAGTGCTCTCTGCGATGCGTACGAACGGGGCGATGTGTCGGGAGATTCTTGCAACCGGCTCTGCTACGACAGAAACTGGCTTGTCACGGACTTCTACGAGGGTCACAAGACGGTGGTCCTCATCAAGGACGGCGGTCAGACGGCGGTCTACAAGAGCTCGAAACCTTTCATGGAGATGTTCGACGAGCCGCAGGACCATCTCTCGAACTCGCAGTTCTCGGACCGCGTCGTCGACGTCGTCAACGACGAGCTGAGGTTGGGGTGGCCGAAGCACTACAGTAGACATCTAATGGAGACTGTGTGGCCGACGCTGCTCCGGACCAAGGGAGAGTCAGTGTCGAAGGCGGACAGAAGGTCCATCTGGGCGCTTCTGAAGCAACCGGAGTTCATTCTGTTCCGTGTGCTGCCGCTGACGAGAGTCACTCCGAAGCTGATCGGCACGTGCGGACACATGTATCAGACAGAGTCGCTGGTCGCTTTCAAGATGAAGGGGTACTACACCAACCTGAAGGTATCCACGAAAATCCTCCTCCTCTACAGTTCTCTTCTCAGGCCAAGATCCTCGTGCACGTGATGGGTACGCTGAAGCTGCTATACGAGTTCCTCGACGAGCCGCTCCAGTGGTGCGACGTCCGATTCGACAATCTCGGCCTCTCGGCCGACTATCCGAAGCGGTTCGTGTTGATGGACGGCGACATGGTGTACACGAAGTCGAAGCTCGAATCGATGCTGAAAGGGCGGCCGTGCGAGACGGACGACGACTGCAAGATCGGAGACTGCACGGCCCGCTGCACAAGCAACATGGTGTGCTCGTCGAGAAGCAACGGAAATCTCGAGGTGGGTACAAACGAAACTACGGGGAAGCCACTTGACTCACTTTCCACCGAAAATAGCAACTTCCGATAATTACCCACAGTGGCTTTCCGGATCGCGTTCTTTGCGAGAACGGGAAGGAGCGGACAAATCGTCCAATTGCAATCTTCAATTGTACTCTGATCCTCTGTCGTTTCCAGGTTTTCTGCGACAAACTCGTCAACAAGCTGTTCGCGAACCAGTGGTCCAAGAACAACAAGTACCTGGTCGCGTGTCGGGACACCGGCCGCAACATCACCCAAAGACTCAACGAACTGCGACTCACGTGGTCGTGGAACCTGCCCGACGTCTGAATTCACTTCCTCTCACCTCCTCATCTCTGTCCCCGGTCTCTCTTTCCATTCGGTGCTAGTAGCCGGCCGTAAGCCGATTGTTAGGGTCTTGCAATTTTATCGCTTTTTTGTCCGTGTCTCCCACCATTGTGGTGCTTCTTTGCATAATTCCACTCAATTTCATAATAATTCTAGTACGATGACTGTTATGGGTGCCCTCCTTTCTGTTACTTCATGCTCTACAACGCACATTTGTACCTCTTTCATTTACGGGTTGACACACAAACAACAGTAACAACACTGATTGAATCATATGATGAGTATAATAAAACTGATATTACTATCTGTAACCTGTTTAGTAGCCGGCCGGAGCGCTCTCCTCCCCTTTGCGGAAGTCGCTGTTCGCGTAAATCTGTCCGTCGGCGGCCCGTTCGGCGGCAGTCACCACCGTCAGATTGTTGACAGGCGTCATCGAGTGACCTCTTCCGATGAGCGAGTTGACGTAGGCCTTCGGGAAGTTGGGCTCGTACCACGTGTAGTTCGGCTGCAGTTGATTGTGCATTCTCGGAGCGTCGACGGCCTGTTTCACGTCGGCTTTGAGCCACAGAGCATGCAGCGCCACTCCGGCCACTCCCGAGATGATGGTCGATCCGCCGGCCCCGCCCACCGCGAGCAGCTCGGTTCCGTTGGAAGAGAAGATGACCAGGGGGCTCTGCGAACTCATCGGACGCTTCCCGGGACGGATGAAGTTGGCCGGCGAGGGAGGGAATCCGAAGAAGTTCGGATGGCCGGGCGTCGAGAAGTCGTCCATCTCGTTGTTCCACAGCACTCCGGTCGATTCGGAAGCGACGAGGGCTCCCAGACTGCAAACGGGCACGGACTGGCAAACCGCATTCTGCCACAACTCACTATAAATTGATGGTGGAGGTGACGGAGACGGCGTTGCCTTCTGAATCCACGATGGAGACGTGCGTGGTGCCGTGGTCCTGTGGTGGTGCCTCGAACGATCCTCCGTAGTAGTCGTCGGGATGCGTCTGATCAGTGATCTTCGATCTGACCCACTCGGCCCACTCTCTCGACGTGATGTTTTTTGCGATCTGCGTCGCGTTCGTCACGAACTTCGGGTCTCCGAGCCACGATCTGGCGGCGTAGCTGAACTTGCTCGACTCGATGAAATGGTGGTAGAGGGTGGCGATGTCCTCGAACGACTTCATATTGTACTCGAAGCCGTCCATCACATTGAGAATCGCCTGAGCGACGGCGCTTCCGGAGGGCGGCGGCGGTCCGCACACAGATCTTCCGTTCTTCAGCTTCGTATAAATCACTTCGGAGGAGCCGTGCACTATCGATCGATACGCCTTCAGGTCTTGCGAAGTGACGATGCCGCCGTTCTTCGAGAACTCCTCCACCATCTTTTTCGCCATCTCTCCCTCATAAAACTCGCGAACTGGATCCGAGGAATTCGCGAGAATCTTGAACGTTTCAAGCAGATTCTTCCTCGTCTTTATCTGCTCTCCGGGCTGGAACACTCGGTTCGTCGCCGGATTTATGAATCGGCGCATCGTGGGCTCGCTTCGGATCTGCTGCTCGTTCTGGTTCAACGCCTTGGCGAGCGCGTGCGACGTCGGGTAGCCCTCCTCGAGAAGGTCGATCGTTGGCTGCAGAAGCTGACTCCACGACACCTTCCCGCTGCCGAACCGCTCGAACTCTGTCCTGAGGCCGTGGAGCTCGCCGGGAACAGCGACTGCCTTCCATCCGATGCGACTCTCGTTCCACTTGTTGCGGTACATCTCCTCCGTCGCCGCCAGAGGAGCGACCTCGCGCGCGTCGATGACAGTGCACTCCCTAGTCGTTCTGGAAGAGACTGGAATAGAAGACGTTCGGAAGAAGAAGAAGGTCTCACGCGTTGTAGATGGTCATGAAGTGGCCGCCTCCGACGCCCGCCGAATGCGTGTCCATGACTCCGATGCAGAAAAGCGAAGCGATGGCCGCGTCGACTGCGTTTCCGCCTCTCAGAAGGACGTTCCGGCCGATCTCCGAGCAGATTTCGTTGTCGGCCGCCACGGCAGCCTTCGAATACTTGCCCAACGGAGAGATCGATGGTCCCGGCCATCGCGGCAGACGGTTCGAATTCTGGAAGAGAATGACGCCTTCTGATCCTCCGCCTCACCTGAATCAACAAATGGAAGTAAAGAGAAGCGAAGGCGACGGTCGAGATGAGCAGTGTGAAGACGAGCACGGTGAGCCCGACGGCAGCGACGAGCGTCCGGATCTTCATCGGTTTCTCCGGTTCGATCAGAGGGTCGACCTCGTCGAAAGGCCCGTACTCGGGCGGCAGGTTCTCGTCCTCGTCCGGAAAAGTGTTGTAGTCCGACGGCATCGTGCTGCTGAAACTCTTGTTTTTCACTTCCATTTCCTCGTTTTCAGCACAAAAATGCATGTTTTTCCCCGCATTCTCAAATTTTTCAAAACACTCAGTTTATAAATCTCTTTTTCTTTTTTATTTTTCCTTCCTGCACTCTCAATCGTCCCGGTGGATTGCATCATTTTCACGTTCGTTTATATGACGTGGCATTTTTTTTGTTATGACGTGGCATATCCACATTCGAGATTTTTATGACGTGGCATGACTAATTATGAATTTAAAACGCCGAGGCGTGTCTGTGATCGCTCTTTCTTCTCTTGGTTAATATCGATTCGCTCTCACCTGGACGGTTCTTCGGGTGTCATTTTTTTTTCTTACAATAATAATGACATTTATAGGAGGTGAATTGAATAGAAAGTTGGTTGACACGAAAAAAGAGGGCGAGAATAGGAAAGAGAGAAGTTTGATGATAACGGTAAACGAGGGCAAATCGCGAAAGCGATAAGAACCTCAGAATGCGGTGGAGCGCGCCTGCAGACTGAGCAGTTGATGAGGGACAGAAGATAGTAGTTCTCTTTATTGGGACGAATTTCAGAGTAATCCATAACAGACGGTGAATGAATGGGGGACTACAGAAAAAAGTGCCGGCGCGGTGGTATTGAGAAGCGGGTCGAAGTTTATTTTCAGATTGAACAACTAACGTGGGGGAAACATAGTGACAATATCAACGCAACAAAATCGATCGATAACCTTAACATAGCTTATGAAAAATGAGCTTAGATGGAATTAAAGAGGAAACTGATGATGAGGGAAAACAATGGGATAACAGGAAACAAGGTTCATTGGAAGAACAACAGGAGAAATGATTTAGTTTCCTTGAATAATTCTCTGAAGAATTCCAGCGAGGTGCTCGTCGATTCCGTCTTGCTGGGCAAACTGGGGGAATGACGAGAACAGTTGTCTCACGATGTTGATTACTCTCTGCTTCGTGTTGTTTCCATGCTCGTCATCATTGAAAGCCTCGTTGGCGATAGCAGTCAAGGCTAAAAAACAGTTTACCAGTGAATTCCATTTCATATTCCAGCGGATTTCACTCACAAACTTTGAAGATCAAGGGCAGATTTCGGTTGTCTGGTCCAAAGAGAGCAGGATCTTGCTTGTTGAACAACTCGGCGAGGCAGGTGTAAATGTATGGGCTTTCCTCGGTGTCAGCGTAGGTTGGGAGCCAACTGAGGAACATCTCCACTACCTGAAGCGAAACAACTTTTGAAAAGAAATTGAATGTTGGACGAACCTGTCCATAATGTTCTGGCGGAATCGGTACATTTCCAATGATTTTGGCAAACGCAGAAATCGCATTCTCGGTAGCAACGGTGCTCTCCTCAGTCGAACGAGCGTCATCTCTTTAAATAACAGAATTGCTTTTAATGTTTTTGCTAACATTGATATACCTTTGGATCATGCCAGCCAATGGCTCCAAACAGCTAAGGACCTCAGTTCTGTACTCGCCGATTTGATGGTATCTGATAGCCATGACTCCAAATCCGTAGCTGGCTGCCTGGCGGACTTCTGGGTACTCGTCACCGAGAAGCTTGTACATCAGCGGGACAAGCTTCGGGAAACGAGAAGGAAGATGTCCACTTCCGAACTCGATGGCGTCATCGAGCAAGCACATTCCCCATTGTCTCTCGAAGTATTGTTTCGATCCCTCGACCAATTGGATAGCACAGTTGAAGACATTGATCATGCCCTCAAAGATAGCACCCTTGAACTCCTTCATGAGCGCGTGAGTCAGATCGGAAATGGCTCCGAGGCAAGACGCTTCGAGCTCCATGAAGTAGTCGAGCTCTTCCTTTGCCTCAGCGTCGTCGTCGTCCTCGTCCTCAGTCACACGCTCGGTCATTCTCTTTCCGTAGTTCTCGAGTTGCTTGAGAAGAACACTGATGATAAGCTTGACCTCATCCTCAGAAATTCCTTCGGTCTTCATCACATCGATGCAAGAACCGATGGCAGTCATGAATGATGCCAGAATTTCGACATCATCTTCCTCTTCCATCGAGGTAGTCAAAGCCTTCAGGAACTCGCACCAGAGGCGGCGCTTATCAGCAAGACCCTGTTTCTCGACACAGATGAGCAAGTACGGCATGATTTCAGCCGAGGCGGTGCGGACACCGTCGTGAAGTCCGAAGTCGAGGTTCTTGGTCGCGAGATCGCAAACTTCGAGCACGTAAGGCATGAAAGCTTCCTTCATCTCTTTAGCGAAAGCGACAAGCATGTCACAGGCGGTCGCCTTCTCTTCCAGCCCACTTGTACGTATTCCAACGGTCTTCTCTCCACCGATTCCGTGGTACTCGACTCCATCTTCGGCCTCTTGAATGTCCTCATCTTAAGATAATAAATCACTAGCATACAGAAACTCAAATAATCTATCTTACTGTTGAAGATGTTGAAGTCCGGTCGGTAACGAGCAGCTCTGAGAACTGGCTCCATCACAACCGGAAGGAACGGGGCGAAGTCAGCTCCAAGGATAGAGCAGAAGCGAGTCCAGCTGCTGATCATGTAGCTGTACTGTGGGTCATCGATAGCAAGATCCTTCATTCCGTCCCCAAGAAGATTGAGAATCTGGATAGCGGTTCCGTGAAACTGCTCCTTTCCAACAGCGAATCCAATGAGCGAAATGCACTCAATAGTCTTTCCTCTCAACTCCTTGAGCTCCCCAACATTCTGGAGAATATGAACGAGATTCGGGATGAGACGAGCATGATGCTCCTTGAAAAGCTCTTCAGCGGCCTCAGCAACCGACGCGATCGCAGTGACGACATTTTCAACAACGACTTGGTATCTCTTGTCAGCAAGACGGTTGAACACGTTAGACAGTACGCTCTCAAGCTTCTGGAGAATGAATGGAAGATATTGTCCGATGATGCTTTTCGGGCACTCCTCAGCGAAGTTAACGAGGGCTGAAGCAGCGTGAGCGCACACACGTGGCACATCAGTTTTGTCGAGAGACTCGAGAAGAGCTGGGACGACCGACGAGTGGCACTTCTTTTGAAGAGTTGGAGCGAAATCGGTAGACATCTGTCCGATGGCGTTGCAAGCGGCATATTGGACTCTCGGGTGGACGTCGTTGACGTATTTGGTAATGTGCACCATGATTTGTTCTATATGCGGCTCCATCGATCGCTGGCATCCTTCTCCCACGGCGGAGAAGGCGCGAAGAGCAGCGTGTTTCATTTTCCAGTCATCGCTGGTCAGAAGCTTCTCGACGAGCGGGAGGAAGACTGGTAGCATAACCTTTCCGTTGATGCAACAAGCCACACGGTCGATGGCGCTCTCAGCGATGATTGGGACGCTGAAGGATGGAAGTATTACCAATAGCACTGGTTTCTTCTACTTACTCTTCGTAGTCGTCCTCCTCTTCAATCTCAGTGAGCCACTCCTGGAGCACTTCGTCGTCCAATTCAGTCATGCAGGACAGCAGGGTCTCGACTGAAACAACTAGTTCAACGCATTGATTTGACTTGCGTTCTTACGAATCGGTCCCAGCGCGTTCGGCGCGTATTTCTTGAGTCCTTTCGGTGCACTCTCCATGTACGAACAGATGACCTCGATGGCATTCTGACGGACCATTTCGTTCTTCTCCTTATTGATAGCGAGGGCGAGAGTGACTCGGAGAACCTCAGCCATATGGGTGTTAAGGGTCTTCGGCAGAGAGGAGGCGAGTTCAGCGAACTCTCCGAGTGGGCCGTCAGAATCATCCTCGTCGCTAGTCTCCTCACACACTTTGAGCACGTGCGGGACAAGAGCAGTCATGAGTCGGACGACATCCTTCTCTTCGTCGTTGTCCACAGCAAAGGCGATGATAGCGCGAACAGCGCAAGCCTTGATTTGGAGATCCGGGGAAGCCATGCACTTCTCAAGAACCACTTTGAGTGATGGAAGGAAGTGAGCAAGACTGTTTCCGAAAATTATTGGACAACCGCGAAGAATAAGAAGGGCTATGTAGTTTCCGGTGATGTCGTCGCTCTTCAAGCAGTGATCCATCAGCTCGAGAACTCCTTTCCAGGTCATCTCTCCAGCATCGTCGATAAGGTTTGAGGCGATCTCAGAGATCAGGTCAGCAATCTTCTTCTTGATCGAAATGTCGTTCTCGTGGACTATCATCTCGAGGACCTTAGAGAGAATTCCCTGTTTGTTCTCGTCGTTCAACTTCTCCCAAATGGCATCCCAATCTCTCGAAAGGACTCTTCTCATGAAAACGAGGACAGTCGATCTCACCTATAATTAATCTGATCTCATTTCTGACCGTGTCTCACAGTAATCTTACGTCAGTGTTGTTCGCGTGGTGCGTGTAAGCTTCGAAGAGGGCGGCGACCTTAGTAGATCCGTCGATTTGTTCATAGTGCTCTTCGGCTTTTTTCCGGATTTCATTGTCTGACGATTGCAGTTGTGTGATCAGCTCGGTGAAGGAGTTAACATCCATGTTGGAAACGAGGGAGAACTGAAAAAAAACTTTCGTCGTGATGTTTCGAAATATCTGAAATTCGTAAAGGCAGTAAGAACAGTAGTGCAGCAGAAGCTATTTATGTTCGAGCGGGTCTCTCGGCTAGTGGGAGTCGGAAGATTAATTTATTTTCGATGAATTCATCGAAAAATCCTACGAAAATGGGTTGAAACCGCGGGAAAATAGGCCCAACTGAAATGAATTTTGGGACAATATTTTCTGCACTCTTCTTTCGCAATGGGGCGCACTTGCTTTGTCACACACTTTACACAGTAGCTGGCGCGAAATTCGAAATAATCACGTGATTATCAGGTGAAATCGAGGTGAAAAAGAGAGAAATCAAAAGACGTGGAAAGGGATAGAAACGTTTCGAAATAAAGCCAGTCAGTAGATAGCCTGATACGATTCAGACGCACTGAAATTTCATATGCCAACAGATATTCACACTATCATTCAAAAAAAAAAAAACAGCCGACAACGACCGGATTTCCTTTTCTACGTTGCATGAGGAAAGTCAGAAAAGAAAGCAAAAAACAGAAAGAGGCCGTGGCAAATCGGCAGGAAACTCGGGGCAACCGCATTCAAATTCACCGATGAAAAATTGCAAGAGTCGTAGAGAAACGAGAGACTTGTTTATGAGTTTGCGGACAGAAAACAAGGATCGAAGCGGGAAAAACAAATGAATTTCAGTCGATATTTTGCGAAGAGGACAAGAAGAGATTGAAATTGAAACGGGAAAGTGAGAAGAGAGGATGTGAAAAAGGGCATTTTGAGAACAGCAATCGTTGTCGCAGTAAAACCGCACTTTGTCTCGAAATCGACCTCTGAACCGATCATTTTGATCAGATCGAACTGAAATCTAAGGCTAGTGTAGAAGGTTTGCAAAGTATTCAGTCATCTCATCAATTTTATAAAAGTGCAATTATCGAGACCCGAACGTGACCTCTAAAATGAAAATATTACCGGTATCACGCGATCCACGTGGATTTTCGCGTGGCTCGTTCCGATGACACGAGTGTCATTTTTCCTAATTGCACTACTCGAAAGTCTCCGATTTCACTGATTTTGCCGATTTTTCGTTTGCAAATGTCTTTTTGGACTCGTCTGAGAGCCGCTCTTTTCTTTCTTTTGCTGCTATTCGACAATGGAAACCGATCAAAACTTCAAATTGACGGTGAATGTTTTAATTTAATCAAAAACTGAACGGGCATTCACTGTGTCTGAAACGAAAACATCGCCTGAAAAGGAGAAAAATTCGAATTGGCCCTGAAAGAGCAAATTGCTGCTGACTGGCACACCTAATAATATTTCATTTCGAGCTACAGTTGATCCGCCAGACTGATCCCTGCCAACTTTTATCCTGACTTCTAAGAGTCGGCGGTCGGCGCCTGAAATCTTCTGTTTCCTCGACCTTTGAGAATAGCAAGTCCCTTTCCACGTCTTCTTTTCTTTCAGCGGCGAGCACGCCCTTCAGCATCAGCGACTTGGTCAAACAGCTGGACAGTCTTCTGAACGTCGTCACCGGTGTCTCCTTCGCTCAGGGAATCGAAGATGGATCTGTGAAGGTCGAGACGATCTTGAATCTCCTTTTCGGACCGCTTGCTACCTTCGAACCAAAAGAAGTTACCGACAGTTGGACAGTTCTGAGCGGGCTCGTCAACGCTTCAGTGTCTTACTCACAAGGAACGGGATTCTGGAATAAGAGCGTCGTCAACGATGGACTCCGAGCTCTCAGTTCAATGTCATTCAATGATCCTGGAATTGCAGACGCTTTGAAAATCGACCAGTGGACGAAGCTAGAAGAAGCGTTGCAGCGTTACGATACGATTGTCAAGCTTCAATTAGACTCAACTCTGAAGTACCTCCAGGACATCATCAAAGATTCTTCGAACAAGGATCCTGATGAATTTGTAAGGGCTAAATTTAGTCTACAAGACATCATCAATTCGAAGGATTCGTTTGATGGACTCGTCGCATCATTCCCATCTGTCTATGGATCCGTACTCGTGAGTCACGTCGAAAAACTTTTGTCTTTGAATATCGAGACTGTGATGAGAAGTGTAGAAAAACTGGTTTCTGAAGTGAAGGCAACTGAGGAGACGAAGAAAAACCTAAAACAATTGCTCTCCAATCTAACCGTCGTAGCGACTTCCAAGTTTCTCGCAAAATCCCAGGTATTGCAAAAGTCTCTCTTCCGAGAACACGCCTTTCATATCGACATTCCTGATTCTGTGAAGCTCGTCGCCAACTCCTTTATTGAGAGCGCAGCGGAGACAAAACTGGCTGATTTTATCCGTCCTGCAGAATCGTTGTTGAAGATGTTCAACTCGGCCGTTGAACTACGATCAACAATGAAACTCCAGCCAGGATTCTCGAAGGCAGCGTCGATTCTTCCCACAAAACTTCGATCCGCTTCGGAGACTGTCCATCAAATGTTCCCGACATCTTCTGAAATCGACGCTTGCGTTCGAAAACTCAATCTTGACGTGAAGTATAACGACGTTTCCCTGAGAACATTGAGGATACACCTGGAGAAGTTCGATGCCGGCAAAACAAAGTTCCTTGCGAATAATATTTCGCTGTACGACAACTTGGAACAGTCGAAGGCATGTATTGACTTTTCGAAGAAGGAGTCGCTGAAGAAGTTTGAGAAATGGAACGAAGTGTTGAACGAGACCGTAATTTTCAAAAATAGCCTCGAAGCTATTTTGGACGACGATATCAAGAGCTTCGCACACCATGCAGGAGCGAAATCTGCCATAGAGAAAACTAATGTATGGTTGAAAGAAAGCAGAATTGGGGAAGCGAAGACTTGTCTGGGAGCTAAGGACCTGACTATGAGTCAATCAAACTCGCGTTCGGAAGATATCTCCACGGAACTCGTTCAACTTCTGAGATCCACGGACCTGCAACCAGTCGAAGAGGGAGTCGAAGAACTCGGAGATTGGATTCAGAAGTACAACGTGTTGAAGTCAGACATGAACAGCCTGATCAAGAACAAACGGAAGCGGAGAAGGGTAGGTGCCATTTTTCACATAGAGAAACTGTGGTTGGATCGGAATTCAGACTTTCTTTCGTTAACTATGTAGATTCTCTTCAGATCCCACGAGCAGTCAGAGAACGAAAGCTGCCTGATGCGTTCTCGACACTCAGCAGTCTCATCGGTGGGATCGGAGTGATCAAGGATCTGGCGGCGGCACATGCATCGCTGAACTCCATCGAGAACATTCTGAATCGTGCGAAGGACATCGACACGGAGATTTCCATCATTGTGAACAAGGACGAGGAAATAGCAGCCAAAGATGTTTGGAATCCGACGGTGCAGGAGCAGCTGAAGAACTACACGGAGGACGTCAAAACGTTCTTCTCTTCCCTCGGCTCCCCGAAGACGCTCGACGACTTCAAGAAGATTTTCGTCGACGCCCAAAAGATTCGATTTCCTGACATCGACACTGTTGCTCTTCGGGACCGTCTTCCATCCGATGTTCCCCTCCAGAGCGACTTGAACACTCTTACACAAGTCAATCTGGAGTTGAAACATGCGAACGGTCAACTGACGCAGTCGGTGAAAACTTTGGATCCCCTGCGGACTTTCCTCGACAGATTCCACAAGGACGTTCCTGCTGCCGTCGTCACGAAACCTCCTTCTACGCAAGTTGTGACGACGCTATATTCGAGCATACCGACTACTACTACTGCTAAATCCGCAATGTCAGCTGTTTTTTCTCCATTTAACTTTGAAAGAGATCTTTTTCGTTTTCAGACCCATCGGTGTCATTGCTGGAAGCGTCGGTGGAGCGGTTGTTCTAATAGTGTGTGCAGCCATGCTCATTTGGTGGTTCCGGTGCCGGGGGAAGAAGAAAAAGGAAAGCAAGAAGGACGCCGGAAACAAATCCGCTTCTGGAAAACCGGGGAAACAAGAAATACAGAAAGACGGAAGCAAGCCGGATGGTAAGGTGGAAAATACAAAAGAAGAAAAAAAGAAGGCGCCGGTGAAGAAGTCAGAGGTGAAAAAGGAGGGATCGAAGCAGAAGGCACCGACAGAGAGCAAGCACAAAAACCGTTCGGGCATTCTCTCGTTCTTCTGCTGCAATCGTAAAGAGAAAGAAAAAGTCGAGGAGAAACCGAAAGTCGATGAAATAAAAAACGACGAGCAGATCAAGAAGGCGAACGAGGAACTTACGAAGAGGCACACAGAGTACCTGCAGAAGAAGAAGGTGAGTAAGCGTTTGTCCTCTCGCAGGATGAACTCACATTGTTTCAGATCGAAAACGCTAATGATACCGCTTCGTGGCGGTTTATCAAAAAAGGATGCATCTTCATACCCAGAGAAATCGATGATAGTATGGTGAGTTATCAATTTGTTAATTTTGACGTTTCTCTTACCAGGGAAGTGTCTAATGGTAAGGTGGCCGTTTTGGTCGGGACCTGGCTCAATCGAAAGCCTGGTTAGAGACGAGTCACTTTTGAAATAAATATTTATTTCAGTTCCAAGGGGAGCCAGAGCCCGAAGTGCTGCATCTGAAAGGCGTCCAATATAACTGGACCGAGAATGTGATGATCGATATCGGAAGCGATAGGGACGAAGTCGAGCTCGAACCTTCGTCAAGAGCAAGCAGGATGGACTCAGTTGGCACTGATGTTGTCGTCGAAGCTTCGAAAAGGCCGAAGGGAAGGAGTCCAGCAGGACGTGATTTATCGGAGGCGGAGGTCCAACAGGAGCAATTCGCCCAAGTTGCCCATCATTTCGGTGTTCAACCGACTGACTACACCGTTTACGGCTTGCCGCTGTACAAGTTCCAAGAAATCAACGCGTACTTATTGGTGGAGGAGTTCCTTTAGAAGCTTGATTTTGACGAACCCAGCGTCGAGTTTCGATGAATGTTTACCATCTACGAATTTTTTTTATCACTTTTATATTCATTCAATTTTATTATCATTTCTTTCGTGTTTTATAAATCCTACCATGATACTGTTCACCCGGCAAGAACAGAAATCTTTTCAATTTCACTCCCTCTGTCGACCGGGTCAGTTTTGTTTTTTCTTGGAGCTTTGACATGGCCTGTGTGCTTTTTTCTTATACTAAAGAGGACATTTTAGTATTTACAAACTTGAAAAATTTTTACTCAACAATAAGGCAGGTAGCATGGAAAGGTGTGAATGAGAATATCGGTGTGAAGGGAAATTAATCGGTAGGCTTGAAGAACCGTAAATAATAAGAGATAAGAATCAAAAATATTTAAATGGAACAGCGATGAGACGACGAGACAACTGGTTGGTTTAGGACTGGATGGAATTCAGGTAGGTCACGATCTCAGGCGGCACGACGCGCACAACGTCCGGAACGTTTCCGGGACCGCGGACAAGGACAGCTTGTGCGAAGTAGGCTGGAAAACGAAATGGGAGTGTCGAGAAACACACACACATACACACCTTTGTGGTTGGCGATGTTGGGCGCGACCTGAACCGCCTTCGGGGCGTAACTGAGACGACAGAACGGATTGACGAACTCGCCTTCCGCATTGTACATGGAGGCTTGCTCCTCCTCCGGAGAGAGAACGGTGCGGTCGCTCGCGGACGCAGCTTCCAGAAGCATCGCGACTTCGTACGAGATTATTCCGTACTGTCCGCTGAAAATATAAAAATGAAAGATTTGAGTAAATCGTTCCGGAAACTTACGTTATGTTTTGGGTGGCTTCGGCAAGCAGATTGGCCATTCCTATAGCAATAATTCGCTTTTCCGGAGCAGTCGTCGTTTGTTTCAGGCCGGGAAGTTCCAGACAGACCACTCGTTCGATGAGCATTCCGAACATGCCAGGCTGAATGTTCTCGCACGATCTGACCAGATCCTGAGCACTTCGTGCAATCGTGAACCGGCAGAGGAACACAACGAACAGCTTCATGAACTTGGGCGTCTTAGAAGACTGCACTCGTGCGAACATCGTATTCAGCAGGAACGTCATTCCATCTCCTTCAAAGTGCTCGATGGAGGGGAGAAGAGCGCCCGCGAGCTGGAATCCATACGAGTCCAGAGTGCGGGACGCAAGGAGTCTCGCCAAGTGCTGTTTGATCAGATTCGAGTTGCTCGACACTATGCTCTGCGCGTTTACGGAGAGCAGCACCTCTAGAACCGAAAGAGCAGCCGGGACGTTGGCGGAGCGAGCCCAGAGTCTTTCGGACAGAAGGAAAGGCAGGAAGGCAGAGAATTGATCAATGGAGGCGTTGCGTGATATGCACGAAGAGACGAGAACTCCTGTGATTTGCAACGCGTATGGGATCAGATCCTCGATGTCTTCACGGAAGATCACTTCGATCAGCGGAAGAAGCTGAGCGTCCAGAGATGCTCCGATGGTTCTTGTCTTGGTGACGAGCACGCAGATCGTTTCGAACAGGAAATGCGTGTGGACGGAATCCGCTGGGTTCTTCGTCGCCGACTCTACCAGCTGCGCCAATTTGTTGGCGATAGAATCAGCGTGTCGGATCGTTTCGTCATCCAAAATCACGATTATTCTCAAAATCGCCTTGATCAAATACGGCGAGTTCTGAGCCTTCGGGTCTTTGTCGAACGCGGAGACGAGATTCTGAAGGATGGAGGCAACGGGCAGATTGTGGGCAGAGAAAACGCGTTCCGTGTCTGACGAGAGAATCTTTTCGATCGTGTAGGCGGCGTACTTGTGCAAAATCGGAGTGTTCGAGGATAGAAGCGAATCCGAGGCCTTGATAGTGGTCATCAGATGTTCCGGAGCCAGTTGCTTCCGGAACGTCACGGTGAACTTCAGTGCGTCGGCCTTGAGAATCGGCAACTGATTGACGTCGGCATTCAGATGAGTAGCGACTTGGGTGATGAAGAAGTCATTGATGTTGATGAGCGGGTTCGTCGCCGTGACACCTCCTTTCGCCGTTTCCGTGCGAACAGCAATTGCGACAATCAGGGAGTATACGACGTCAGTTCTGATCCAGTCATTAGAGCCGAGAAGAGTCTGGACGATCTCCGAAAGACACGGAAGCATTTGAGCTTCGAAGCGACGGCAGAGGCCACGAGCCAGATCAATGGCTCCTCGACGACGCGTTCCGACATCCGTTCCCTCGATGTCCCTCTTCATGTAATCGAGCGGCTCGTCTTCAAACATCTCCATGTCCTGCTCGCGAAGCATTAGATTCTCGACACAGACGTTCTCCGCCAACGTTTTCAGCACGCCTTCTCCGATGAAGTGGCTTTCGTAGTAATGTCGTTGGCTGACCATCGAGAGGAACTCCAGGGCAGCGCAGACCATTGTATCGTATCGCGTATCTTTTCCGGTCGTCTTCAGAAGCTCCCACACTGCTCCAATAATGCGCGGGACAAACGGGGCAATCTCCTCTTCGTATCGATGCGAGTAGAGAGTGAAGATCTCGCAGATCTCGGTTTTCAGCTCATCGAGCGTTGTCGGCTCACCTCCAGAAGACTTCTGCGAGGGCACGTTGATCTGGATCAGATCCAGGAAATGAGGCATCCAATCTGCAAGGTGATCCTGGAAGAAATCGATAGATTTTGGGGAATGCAAAGTCGCAAACCTCGAAATACTCGGGAATTTCTTGGGCGCAGAGTGAATGATAAACCCTTGCGATTAAATTGAGAACCTTCAGCCATTGGGCGACTTCTTCCACACTCAACTGATCCTTTCTCTGCCCAGCCTCCATCATGTTCTTCAGAAGAAGCGTCAACGGCTCCTGTGTGCTCTTCAGGCATTTGGCGAGCTCCTTCCACAGATCGGTCGACTTGGATTGATATCTGAACTTGCGGAAGATCTGCTCCATCGAAGTGAGAGCAGCCACGAGGTGGTTAAAGTCGGACCCATTGAGGAATCGCGACAAATATGGAACAAGCTCAGGCCACCGTTCGGGGAAGTCGCGCTGGGCAATAAGAAAGAGCGCGTTGGATAGAATATCCTGCACACTCGATCTGGTATTGAACATGGCCTCTAAAAGCATCGCTCTGAATTGTTCCTCGTCTTCTTGGCTCAATTCAACTTCCGGTGCTGGTCCCTAGAACAAAACATCAATTGTTGTCGGAAAATTCAATGGTTTCTGTACCCAGTTTCTCTTCACATAGTTTTTAAGCGCAACCGCTGCAGCTATGCGAATCTGAGGGGCGATCTGTTGTTGCTCATTGACGACCAGCTGAAGAATCTGGATGATGAATCCCGGGTTAGCTTGCAGGCTTCGCAGCGATTCCTCTCCTCTTCTGCGAACTGCCGCGTTTGGCTCCAAAGTCTCTTGAAGTGCAGTCCCAATTTGCTCCATTGGTCGCTTAAACAATAATAATGAGATGACGATACGGTCCGCATTGAAAATTGAATACAGTGAGCGAAATCTTGAACTCAAGGTATTAGACTGATACTATGAAGGATAAATTAGTAAAGAAAAACATTCTATTTTTAGTGCTGAAGCTTGAAGAAGTTCGAAATTGTGCGCAAAAATATTTTTGAAGTAGGATTCTGCAAAAAGGACCTTCGGTGTTTGCGTATGGCATCACAAAGTACGCGCATTGACAAAGTATCGTTGAATTCTCGGTTTTTTAATTTTTTGTCTTTTTTATTTTCCTTCTTGATTTTTTTAGCTGGAGCTTTCTGACAATTTTTTTTGCAGATAATGGGTGTTTCAAAAAAGAAAAGCGTCCAAAAACAGAAGAAAGTTAATCCCTTCGAGCTGAAGTTCAACAAATCGAAACACGACGTATGTTTTCTGCCTGCTTCTCGGGTCTCGACTAAAGCATCTAGTTTTCAGATTCTTGGTCGAAAAAAAGGAGCACAAGTTGGAGCACCGACAGCTTCTCGCAAAAGGGCGAATGAGCAAAGAGAGAAAACTTTGGGTGTGGAGTATGATCGAAAAAATAAGATCAGCAAGATTGTGGATAAGAGACTGGGAGAGAAAGACGGAAAGACCGAAGAGGAGAAAGGAGCGATGAGATTCACGGAAGAGAGAGTAAAGAATTACAAAAGAGCTTCAAAGTTCAATCTGACCGATGATTTCGTGGAAGAAGACGACAGTAGGTTAGAACTAGCTACTTCTCGACAAGCCCTGTTTTCAGTTCTTACCCACAAGGGAAAATCGTTGTCGGACATTGAAAAGTATGACAAATCAATGGTTTCGGACTCTGACGAAGACGAAGACCCCGGAAATATTGGATCGCAAATGGTGAAAGTGGCTCACTTTGGAGGAGGAGAGAAGACGGCCGAGGAGCACGTCAAGGAGAAAATGAGCCGCGACGACATGATCTCCAACCTGATTGCCAAGTCGAAGTTGGCAAAGCACGAGAAACAGCAGCAAAAAGACGAAATCGTATGGATTTGACGGAATACCTGTTTGCAAAAGAGTGAACGTTTTGCAGGAGTTGATGACCGAATCGTTGGATGCCAAATACCAGGCACTGATGGGAAAGATGCAAAACTCGTTTCGTCCTGTTGGAAGGCAAATTCTCGAAAAAGACGACTATGACAAACTTGTGAGAACTTCTCGTTGTATAATGAAAACATCAAAACCTTCCCTTCCAGGCAATCTCTCTGAAAACAGAAGCAGATGCTCGTGCTACTCCGGCAGATCGTAAAATGACCGAGGAAGAGCAGGCTGTGAAGGAGAAAGAACGCCTCGACTCGCTGGAGGCAGCGCGAATTTCGAAGAGCAATGCGGCTATCAACTCGAGATCGCACATTTCCGCTGACGCCGATGTCGACGTGGACGCGGGATCGAAGGCCGATGCTCGAAAGTTGAAACAGAAGAATGCGAGATTCGAAGTGCGATTCGACGATGAAGGAACGATGGTTAACGAAGGAAAAGTGGAGAAGTCGTCTATTCGAAAGGTCGCTGAGGACTCAGATGACGAGGATGAAGACGTCGAGGACGAGTTTGAGGACGAGGAAGAAGATCTGGATGATCTGATGGAGGATGAAGACGAGTTGGAAGATTCGGATGAGGAGGAAGAAGAAGAGAAACCCAAGAAGCAGAATAAAGCTGAGAAGAAGAGCGTCGGCGGAGAGATCCCATTCGTTTTTGAAATGCCGAAGAACTACAAAAAGTTCTGTGCTCTACTCGAAACTTACCCAAAGGATATGGCCGTAGTTCTTGAGAGACTCGTTAAGTGCCATCATCCAAGTCTTAAAGAGGGGAACAAGAAACGGTTAAATAAGATGTTTCTGATGGTTCTTCGGTGGTTCGATGACATGACGAAGGAAGAGTTGACCGAGCAGACTATCAGAGAAATCGATCTCGCACAAAACACCATGCACACGCTCATCAAGGTATCGCTACGAATGTGTCGTACTCTCAATTTACTATCATTCAGTTCGACATCCAATACGGCGTCCGTTGCGTCCGCGCACTGATCCGACAGCACTGGAAGGGACGTCAGGAGAAGGAGAAGACGTCGCCCGCCTCGTTCGGACTCATTTCGGCCGTCCGCCTAGTCTCCGGGCTGTTTCCCGTCGCAGACAGCTGGCATCCGGTAGTCGTTCCGGCCTTCTTCCTTGCCACCGAAGCTCTCTGCTCCGCAAGGGTTCCGAATCTCGTCTCTCTCGTCAAGCAGATCATTCTGGCGACCACCCTTGTCGAATACGTCGCAGAGTCGAAGAGATACGTTCCTGAACTGGTAGCCTTTGCTCGAAGTGCTCTTCTTCTGGCCGTTTCGGAAAAGCCAGAAAAATTTTCGACGAATGGATTCCCAATTTCCAAGCCATACTCGGAAATGCTCTGCATCAATCAAGCGACAAATAAGAAACTGGAACCAATTTCGCTGAATAAGATCTATGGAGAGGCACTTGAAACCGACGATTCCTCGTTGAAATTGACTGCTCTTCGAGCTCTCATTTCCCTCGTTCAGCATCTTCGTGTCATGTATTCCAATCAGAACGAGACCTACAACATCATCTTCACACCGTTCCTGCGAATTCTCCAGAACATCCAGACGGAACACCTTCCGAAGGAAATCTGCGAGGATTTAGAGACACTGACAGCTTCAATGAAAGCGGAGTGCGAGGCGAAGAAACGAATTACGCATCTATCGCTGATCAAGACCGAGAAGAGCATGCTGAAGATGTTGGAGCCTAGATTCGAGTGGGACTTCGACCCGGAACGCCCACACAAGGGACCGAAGAACGAGACGAAGAAGATGACCAAAAATCTGAAGAACGAGATGCGTGGCGCCATCAAGGAGCTCCGAAAGGATACGGCCTTCCTGGCCCGCAAGCAGATCACGAACGTGAAGGCGAAGGACCGGGCGAGAGTGGCAGCGACGAAACGCGTCATGGGCGGTTTGATGCAGCAGCAGGGCGAGTGGAACAAGGAGAAGCGTACGAACGAAGTGGAGAAGAAGAAGGCCAAGGGAAAGTAGTCGACTCACCTTTAATTGTTGTTTTTTCTTGTTATCTGGATTTTTTGTTGTTCTTGTTGATTTTACACTTTCAAATGAAACTTTATTTTCCAAGCTTCGAAACAATTACCGGAATGGGATTGCCCCCAAACAATATCTTTTCTCTCCGAAAGTGGAGCCAATTTGGAAATTGAGCCCTCGCATGCATCGATCCGAACATGTTGACGTCTTCTTCCCCATGAATAAATCCTCGGCTCTCGAATATTCGGCCGCGCATTTAAACGTGTTTATCATGCGAGGAAGCGACCGTTGCCATGGTCCCGCTCGTCCGTTTCCGGATTACGCACGCGATTTTCCCGCGCACCTTCCACTCGCTTCAATTCATTCCGTTTCCAGCGATGGCCACCTCTTCTGAAGAGCTCTCCAAGTCGCCGCTCTTCGTGGCGATCGACCAGAACGAGACTGAAACTGCGCTCGGATTGCTGAAAACGAAGGACGACGCGAAGCAGCTCGACCCCAGTGGAATGAGCGTCCTCGCTGCCGCCGCTTACCGGTTCGTTCCCGGTTTTCTTCCTTTCTTTCTTTTTCGAAACCTTAAATCGTTTCTTTTCAGTGGAAACTTGAAACTAGTCGAGAAGTCGATCGAGCTGGGCTGCGATGTGAACGGAAAGACGGAAGACACCCTCTACACGCCGCTCATGTTCGCCGCGCTCTCCGGAAAACAGGACGTGTGCCGGCTTCTGATGGACTACGGAGCACGGATGTACAGCGTGAACTCGATTGGGAAAACGGCCTCCGAACTGGCGGCTTTCGTCGGACACCACGAGTGTGTCGCCATCATCAACAACCACATCTCGGTGGATCTGATCGAAGAGTTCCTGCGACCGAAGACGAACGGAGAGTACCTCGGGGAGGAGTACCCGGATGAGCTCGCCGCGTTCATCCACTCGCTCTGCGGATCCCACGAAGTGCACCCGGTGAAGATCATCTTCCGGTTCAGCAAGTATCCCGATTCGGTCAAGTACAAGAAGAAGATCCTGTACGTGATCGATCGCGTGTTCGAGCGACAGCTTCGCTGCAAAGAGAGCAACGAGATAATGTCGGTCAAGCTGTGGCTCATTCTGTTCTTCATGCGTGAGACGGCCAAGTATGTGGAAGCGAACAAGGAAAAGTCTCCGGAAGAGGCGGCGATGCAGTACGCACGCATCATATCCACGTGGAAGGAGGGCGACGAGATCAGAAGACCGCTGGACGTGCTCCTTCGGAACGCCGTCTCCGCGTTCCCTTACAAGCACTCCCTGCTGCACGACACTCTCGAGAAGGCGCTCATGAAGACGCCCGTCGGACAACGGCCCTCCGCCTACGAGTTCATCGTCCAGTCGCTCTTCGGACAGAGAATCGTCGCTGTCTGTCAGTTCTGCTCGGTTTGCGGACAGGCGGGAGCCAAGAAACGGTGCCCGCAGTGCAAGGTATCCTCCTTCTCTTTTGTCCCGTGAATTCCTTCTTTCCAGTTGAGCTACTGCTCCCAAGAATGCCAGAAGTTTGACTGGCCGATCCACAAGAAGGTGTGCTCCTCTCTGAAAGGCAAGCAGGAAATGCCGGAAGATACGATGTCTCTCGACGATCTGCAAGCCCAAATCCAGCAAATCGACGCTTGATCTCATCGCTTCGCTTGCCTCTCTCACACGTTTAAACCCGCGAATAAAGTATGATTTCGTGAGGGATGAGCTTGTTTTCCTCCCCCTTTCTCGCCGTTTCCAGGCGACGTCCAGGGATTTCTTTCGGGAATCATGTGCCTGCGACTGCCTAGCTCGCTACTTCTCACTACTGCTTCCCCCGGTGACCTTCGTTTCGTGGGCGTCTCCTCCTTTTTCAGCTGTTTCCGTGAATTTGAAACAGCTGAAAACGGGGGGCACGCGGGAGAAACTTGAGTGGGCGCGGGGACTCGTATAAAAACGAGAAGGCGTGATTCTCGGACGGAGAGAAATAGAGAAAGCGTACGCAGGGTTTTGGGTACAAGATTTATTGCTCTCGAAATAAAGCCGAAATTACAATCAAAAAGGGTGAAAGCGCGATGCGGGTCGGGGTGAGTGGGACAAAACGGAGAACTGCCTCGTTGCCGGAAGCAACGGGCCTTATAAAGGGTGAGAAAGGGCGGGAAAGTGGTTAGCGGGGAAATGCATTATTTGGCGCCGAAAGGGCGCGGAGAGAACAAAAAGTAATCATTTAAATCCGGGAGGCGGGAGCTTCGCGGTGTGGCTGTCCGTGGGGCGCACTTGCATCGGTCGGCGGGGAGAAGCGGCGGCGACGACGCTCGTTCCGGCCTGCAAACGAGTAATAAGCAGAGGAAGTCGAGGGTTTCCCGAGACTTAACGGGTTTTTGTCCGAGGGAACCTCAGATTCCCTCACATCTCCCTCCCCAAGACAATAGTCCGTCCTCGGACTACGTTCTCCCCTTTACCAGACAAAAACCACATGAGGCAAAGAAAACTTGCGTCAGCGCGTTTCGCTCTTGAAGAGGTCCTCCATGTGGACGAGGCCGGAAAAGGCAGATAGGCGCGGGGACGACGATCCGTGTGGATCACTTCCGAGCCCCTCTCGCTCGAAGTGGCGGAGAGCAATGGTGGCGGCTCAGAGCTGATTCTGTACCAAAGGGTATTCGGCTCCGGCCAGTGTCCGGCTGACTATTCCGAAGACGTGGAAGTCCTTCGGGCCTTCGTCGGGGGTCTGCTCGAGAGCAGCTCCATGTGTCGGCTCTGGCGTCCGAAGAGGACGCAACTCCTTGCCGTAGCTCGGCGAGGCCACGGATGGTTGGCTCGAGAGAGCCGTCTTCAGTGCGACGAGCTTTTCGCTGTTCGGCTTCACCGGACGCGATTGACGTCCTGGGGTAGCACCCGCGGCTCGGCGATCTCGCTGGATCTCGATGAACGGCGGAGAAAACGAGGCGATTCCTGGGAATCTTCGAGTCCCGCTGACGTTTGTCGGCGTCGCCGTCACTTCGACTTACGCCGAACTTGCTTCGTTCGGTGTGGTACCGTTCTCGCTGATCATGTGACCAAGAAAACAATCGGCTCACAGTCGGACTCGAACTGCTTCGTCGATTCCTTCCGGTTGCGAAACTGGAATCGGCTGACCGTTTTCCGAACGACTTCCGAACAGGGCGTTGTCGATGTGCAGGAGCACAGACTCTTCCAAGCCTCCGGGCCCGGTCTCCCATGTTCGTTGGGAAAAAGACGGCGGGGGTGCCCCGACTGCTTGCCCGTCCTCCTCTGGGGTGCAGTCACGCCTGTAGGCGGGCTCGGCGTTGAGGCGAAGCTCCGTCGAGAATTACTTGGCCTTGCCGTCCATCTCGAGGATGGGATCGATTCGGGCTTCTCTTGACTGAGACTACCGTGCTTGAAGGCGTCGGAGAAGCGATGGGAAAGCTTACGACCTCAGAGCGGACGCCTTGTCCGCGGAGCACTCAAAGCGCGGGTGCCCGCGGTCACTGGCGGTCGAGGAAGCGAGCATCCTTCAGTCTTCGATCTTTTCGGCCTGATCGGGCGGTTGGCTCGTGTGATGCTTCGGCACCGACGGCGCGTCCGTCGCGTCTCTGATACTCCGGTAATCCTCCAGAGCGGGATGCGCGGCCCGTCGGGTCGGAGTCGACGGCCGTGTGTTCCTTCGTGGATACGACATGGGAGGAGCGAAAGCGCTTTACTGCGACCGACACGGTAGGCGGCCGATTGGGATTGGGCGGCCTAGAGAGTAGGGTAAGGCGGGGAAAAAGGGGGAATGGTCCCTTGTGGGATTGGTTTTTTGGTTCATAGGTTTCAGTCATTTGGGCTTAATGCCGCGAGAGACGAGACAGCAGACGAGTTGGACTCGTCTATGTGCTGCTGGCTCTCGGGGCGCCCGCTTACCTTCGGTCCTTCCGGTGTCGGAGGTTCCGCGGCTGATTTCGAACGTAGTAACGTCCGGTTGGTGCTTCGGCTTGCTCGCCTTGTCGTCGTCCTGTTGTTTTGGCACGTCGGCCGGATGATACTGCGACCGCAGGCTCTTGTAGGTCTTTCTTGTGTTCTTGTCTGATTGCGCTTCGGGGCGGCTTCTTCTGGCTCTTCTTCTTCACCGTCAGAGTTCGCTGGCTCTTCAGCATCCGCGGGATGTGCCTGCGCGGTCTCCGGGACTGATGGTTCTTCGACCGGCGGATCTTCGCTGTTTGATGGCTTCTCCGTCTCTTCTTGCTGTTCGGGCAATTCCTGCTGCTGCTCCGTTGACGTCTTCTTATTCTTTCGTTTCTTCGTGGAGCTGATCGTGAATACAGCGTCGGCTTCGGTCTGCCGACTTCGGTGGCGAGGGATCGCCTGACGTCAAAGGCACTGAAATCCACTCAGACTCGGCGTGACGCGTTGAGCCTGAGCTGCTGCGGTGTCCGCTGGAATCGTGATCGGCATCGTAGACGTGTTTGCGATGAGCAGGCGGATGTCGTCCGACGTTGAGATCGACGGTGTCACCACTAGTTCTTCGCTGGCGAAGGCGTTGGGTTCGATTTGGAGTGTGAACGGAGCCAAGTGCTTGGGCTGATCCTTGAGAACAGCCTTGATGATCTTCTCCGAGCGTGGAGGGATGACGGTCGCTGTAACGGTGTAGACGCTTACCTCGGAGGGGCGAGTCCATCGATGAGGTCCTTGGCCGACTGGGATGACGTCAGTGCCGATGTGGAGTTGACGACTCGCGTAGTTGATGAAGAAGACCGGTAGTCGGGCGAGCAGGTCGTTTCCCAGGATGAATTCGTATCCGTTTCTGCCTCTCGGAAGACACGGCGTGGCCGCGAAGTGGACCGTGTGCCGCAGCTTGTGCGAGCCGATTTGGAGATCGATGAGGGCCGAGCCCAGCATCTCCACCGAGTGATGTCCGACTCCGTTGACGGTTTGCGTCACGCACTGGTCGAGTTGACCGAGGTGGAGGAGAGTACGTGTTTCCGGGCCTCCGATTGAGATCGTGGCTCCGGAGTCGACGAGTCCGAAGCATCTCGCGCCATTGGCGAGGATGGGGATGCGTGCGGTGAGCATTTGCGGCTTCTGCGTGACCGATTTCACTTGATGGTGATCTGGTTCTTCTTCGGTCCACATCGATCCGGCGTACAGGTCTCCGTATCCGTTCGTCGTCAGTGATTCGACTTGGCGCGAGAGAGCTGCCATCCGATCATCCTTTTCTTGCATCAGTCGCCGCATCTCTTGAATCTCCGAGTTGAGCGAGTTGACCAGCGGTTGCTGCTCCGACGCGACGCGGTGGTGTGCAACCGGGTCTTGCTGGTTCCTTTCCGGCGTGTATCTGCCTTCGGCTTCGTCCTCCTGCTTCTTCCGACATTCGCGGCTGAAGTGTCCGGGGTTGCCGCAGTAGAAACAGCCTCTTTTCTTGCGTGTCTCCGATCGTCCGGATTCCCAAGCGTCGCTGAGCTGGGCGACTTGAGCCGTCAGCAGGCTGATCTGTGTCTTGAGATCCTCGGTTTCGCGAGACTTCTGAATCGCGTCCGGCTGCTCCATGGTCTCGATGTCCATGGCTGCTTCGAGAGCGTCGGCCAGCGTCTTCGGGCCGCGTAGCTTCGTCCATCTCTTGATGTTGTCGTTGAGGCCGCTCAGGAATTGGTGGCATACGATCTGCTCCATCGCGGATGGGTCGTTGAGGTTGCCGAAGGCTTGCCTCGCGAGGGTGGCCAGGCGCAGGTGGTACGACTCGACTGAGTCGGTTGGGAGCTGTTTGCACCTGTAGAACAGGCTCCTCTTTCTCTCGTTGAACGTTCCGTTGTTGAACGTGTCCTTCATCCTCCTGATGAGCTCGTCGATCGGCATATCCCGGTCGTTTTGTAGGATTTCTTCTGCCTTGTCTCGTGCGGCTCCTTTCAGATACATGAGAATCACTTTCTCTTTCTTCACCTCCTTGTGCGCCGGGATGGCGTTGTAGTAGTCGTCGAAAGAGCGGAGGAACGCACCGAAGTCTTCCCCTGTGGTGCCTCCGTATGATTCGACTCGGTTGTCTTGTCGGAGGTTGAGCATTCCGACGAATGGCGCCTCACGGACGGTTTCGTCGAGGTCGGACTCTTCTTCGTCCTCATCACTTGCTGATTCGTCCGGGAATAGCAGTGGGTTTCCTCTCAGCACTTGCTGTGGAACGTCGTGTTCCCTTGCCGGACCCTCCGGCGCTTGCGGTTGAGCGTAGGAGTCGTCGTCCTGCTCCTCATCTGAAACAATCTCACCTGAGATTCTCTGTTTCGTGTTCTTCTCGACGGTGTCTGCTTGTTCTCCGTCGAGGGTCCCATTGTCCATTTGCTGAAGCTTCTCGACGGTGTCACGTCCTCTTGCTTCCTGTCCATCATGACCGTTGAGCTCCGGTCGATTCTCAGTTGTGCCTGTTTCGGCGTCATCCTCCTTGAGGGATATCTGCATTCTTGCTCCCAATGCACGGGGTACTTCGGTTGGAAGCGGGATATTTTCAGAACTTGGCGAGGGGGTGTCTTGGGTGGGGTTTGGCGTGAAGCCGTTCTCTTGCGAGAGTTGATTTTGGTTGTTTGAGGAAGACGCCTGTCGGGGGGTGTTCACCCGGGCGAGTAGGGACTCGCCCATGTGGGTGGCACCGTATCCCTTCAGGATGCTTACCTCGCTCTCCAGTGTGTAGATGCGCGCCAGAATATCCTTTTCGAACGTCTTTAGCATGCCTACGATTTTCTTGTCGTCGGCGGCTGCGGCTTCTCTTATAACCGTCATGCTCAGGCGTGATCGGTGCGACAGTTCGAGTTGCCAGATCTCGACCTCCGGTGAGGACTCCATGGCGGGGATTTGTTTGTTGTCCAAGTTCTGAAAATAAACGCGCCGTTAGTTGCAACGGCCTACCGATGAAAACGGCAGGAGGGCTGGCGGGGCCCAAGCGTGGCACGGGCGACTGCTGCAGCTGCGCCCGCTGCGGCGGAAGGTGTTGCGGCTCGTCGATATCACGAGCGCTTCCTCCGCAGGAATCCGGATTGTCTGTGCCTCCGACGTCGACGGCGTGACCTTCTTCTTGACGTCCTCGTTCCGGCGCGCTTGTTCGATTGGCCGGTCGAAAAAAAAGGCGCGGGGACGGGTGGGGGCGGTGGCTTTTTGGGTGGAGAGAGAAAAATTTTGCGCGGTGGATCGAAACGCGGGTTGACAAGGAAAAAGAAAAAAAAAAAAATTTTCTCACAAGTCAACCACTTGCTGCTACCAGAAAGCGTACGCAGGGTTTTGGGTACAAGATTTATTGCTCTCGAAATAAAGCCGAAATTACAATCAAAAAGGGTGAAAGCGCGATGCGGGTCGGGGTGAGTGGGACAAAACGGAGAACTGCCTCGTTGCCGGAAGCAACGGGCCTTATAAAGGGTGAGAAAGGGCGGGAAAGTGGTTAGCGGGGAAATGCATTATTTGGCGCCGAAAGGGCGCGGAGAGAACAAAAAGTAATCATTTAAATCCGGGAGGCGGGAGCTTCGCGGTGTGGCTGTCCGTGGGGCGCACTTGCATCGGTCGGCGGGGAGAAGCGGCGGCGACGACGCTCGTTCCGGCCTGCAAACGAGTAATAAGCAGAGGAAGTCGAGGGTTTCCCGAGACTTAACGGGTTTTTGTCCGAGGGAACCTCAGATTCCCTCACAATAGTAATAACGGTTGGTTGAATGCAACTGAACTATTAACCTCTCTTTCTTTTGATTCCCGAAACTATTGATCACAGATGCTCCGATGCTCCGAGAGCTAAACGTTCTCGTTGGGAGACGAATCACAAATCAGAAGACAGAACGTTTTTGCACGGAAGGGGGCGGAGCTTCCAATGTAATCGTTTTGAGAACATTCCCCCTCAATCTTTCATTCTTGCTCTCCTATTCATCTGCACTTTTCATCTTCTTCCATTCGAAAGTGAGAGAGAAAGAGACGACGAGTATTGTAGAGGAAAACAGAAGAAGTCGTTCCGAGAAGGCGGCTCGTCCACGTCACTTGAGAGAGCAGAAGACGTGGAGGAGGGACCATCTATATATTTGTTCATTCATCAATTCATCGCCCCGCAGCCATTTCGTCGTCCCTTTGTCCCTCTCCTCTCTTTCATCCCGTTTTTGTCTTCTCTCAATTGATATCTTCCCCTCTCTTCCGCTCATTTTCTCCTCTCAGAAGAAGCCTATTCGCCCTTCTTCTTCTTCTTCTTCTGAGGATGAAAAAGTAGAAGACGTTTCCGACGATCCACGTGGAAGAGTTGACGGCGTCACTGGGCTCACAATAGACACGCTCGTCTCCTCGTCGAAATGACTAATTTTGTTTGTGAATGTTCCGGGAAAACAAGCGTCGCCGCTGCCGCGAGAAATAGAGATATATTGGTCTTTGCTTCTGAATGCAAATGGCGCCGCTTGCCACGTCAAAACTTCTCAACCCTGTCGTCGAAACGGGCGTCACAGTGCTCCGAAAAGAGCCGCAACGTCGTCCACTGTTTCGGCGTCAGGTGCTTTTTCTCGCGGATTGCTCACTCTTGTTTTCACCTGTATTACAGAATCGTATAGCGGGGCGGGTATTCAGATTGCGAAGACGGCGAGACTCGGTTTCTCGTGTTTTGTGTCGGAGATCCGCTAATTATACTCGCTGGAATATGACACGGACGGGCGGGAAGGGGGAGGGACTGCTCATCCTGCGGCCAAAACACGTACGCGCTCCTCTTCCGGCTCTTTCTTTTGTGCAAGGTGTGCTCCTCCAATCTGCAACCCATCCTCTTTTTTTTGCAGACCTTGTTTTGATGACGTGTTATCTTCTCTTGAGTGGGAGGTACATGTCCCTTGTTTCGTGGGAGGAGGAGGAAGGGCGAATGAACAGAGCGTCTGCCTTTTGCTCTCTCCGTCGTCTGGGGCTTCTAAAAATAGAAGTCGCGAGGTATTCTCCGTTGTTTCCTCGGTTTCCCATTTCGTCTTTCTTGTTCAAAGTTTGCCCGCTCTTCTCTTCTTTCCGACGACGTCAAATCCGTCACATCCATCTGACCGCGTCTTTTCGCTCCCTCATCCCCTGATTATCCCTCCTTCCCATCACCCAATTCTCCGACGTCTTCTTCTTCTCTCGTTCCCTCTCCAGAATCACACAATTCCAGAAGATGTCGTCCCGAAGAGTTTCTCTGCCCGTCGCCCTCGCGATTCCGCAGCAGTTTCCGTCGAGACTCTCGCCGCCGACGCCTTCTTCGCCGGCCACCAATCGACGGTAATGCCTTCACAGTGTCCTCTCGAATCAAACCCCGCATTTCTTTTTAATTCAATTCTTCGCCGAGCAGCCCACGCAGCGGCTCTCTTTCCGGTAACGAGTCGGGTGCGGCTGCAGTCAAACGGAAATATTGAATTTGCGCGAAAACCGGGTTATCCCCCCCAGCCGTCCAGAACACTTTGCGCCGGAAAACAACTACTCGCAGATCGCTGCCGACGTCTCCGATCTGCCGTCGCAGTCTCCCGTCCACACCGAGAGCCGTCTCGCCGCGCCGTCTCAACAACCTGCTGCCCGATGTTGATGAGCACTTTGCGAGCACGAGCTCAAGGTATGCGGGCGTCGGGTGCCGAAGGAAACATATTGGTTTCAGTTCGGAAAACTCGCCACGCCGTGTGAAAAAGCGTCGTCCGCCTCCGAGGTATTCGAGTTTGCCGCTCGAATTTCACTCATTCAGCCCGCTCTTTTAGGTACCAATATTCGCTGCAGACGTCTTCGCAGATGAACTCGAACAACTCGGAAGAGGAGGAGAAGCAGCCCGAGGGCAGCCTTCGCTCGTTCGCCATCAAGAACGGCCACGTCATCGACAACGGCTACAAGCCGATGAATCCGACTAGCCAGCCCATCTGCAGTCACTCTTACAGTCAGTCGAACCTTCCTTTCCCGAAAGACGCACGTCTTCTTCTTCTTTTCCAGGAGACCGCCGAGCGACGTGTCCAGAAGTTTGGCTGTTTCCTGAGACGTCGAACGTTCCAATGCGCCACGTCGTTCTCCGAATCTACGGCGCCAAGAGCAGCGGCAAGAAGACGTTGCTCAACTCGATCGATCAGTTTGCCACGAAACTCGTCACGCGTTATAACAATGAACGTAGGAAAACAACGTCTCGCGATTTCCAGAAGTCGTTATTTCAGCCAACGATGGAGATGAGAATTCTTCGAAGATGATCAATTTTCTGCTGAACAACGAGCAAATCGAGCTGGAAATGCTTCTCGAGTCGACGTTGGAAGTGAGCCAGAATCCCTTCGTCCCTCTTCTGAATGTACCGTTCAGAACTCGCCGTTCGCTTCTACTTTGACGATGTACGCGGTGGTCTACAACGTCGACAGTCGCGAATCGTTCGTCTCCGCCACGAATCTCGTCGGACGTCTTCTGAACCGGAAGATCGCACGTGGAATCAACGTGATTCTCGTTGGCAACAAGATCGATTTGAAACGGAACACGGTCGTCTCCAAAATGGGTCAGCCATCGATCGATTATCGATTGAAACCTCTTCGTTGTTTCAGAAGGCGCGTGTCTCGCCAAAGTGCACAAGTGCAATTTCATCGAAGTCTCCGCGCTCTACTCGATGAACCTCTCCGAGCTGTGGGCCGTCATTCTGAAGCAACTGCAGACTCCGCCCAGCGAATCCACCGAAGAGCAGCACGGTTGGATGCACAAAATCGTGAATCGGGGCAGGCAGCTGGCTCACTCGGCCGAGCAGATCGTCCATAAGTTCGTCAGCTGAGCTAACCATTGTGATAAAATCGAATTGATGACGTTCTCAGGATTTAAATGAAGAAGAGTTTATTGAAAAGTTCGGGATGAAATGTAACAATAACAACAACAAAAACAAGTGAACGGCGGCGTTTACTGCTCCATCTCCTCTCCGGCCGCCTCGTCGCTTCCCTTTCCGTCCTGTCCAGCTTCTGCGGAAGCGGCCGCTCGAGCAGCCTTAATCTTCTCAAAGTTATCGCGGGCGTCATGGGTCATCTTCTTGAGCATCTTCTTCGCCTTCTTCTTCGTGATGTACTGCGCAGTCGTGCCACGCTTTCCAGTCGGAGCGTCGAGAAGCTTCTTGCTGTAATAGAACCTTACATCAGCTAATGAATAAATCTTACTTTTCGCGAACTGGCAGTTCAAATCTGCGAATCTTCTTTTTGTCGTTGACTTTCGGCACATTTGTCAGCTCCCCAGAAGCCAACTTTTTCTGAAATATAGATGATTTTATGACCATACCGCATTAATGCTTACCAAAGAAGATACTGCGAGTCCTCTAACTTTCGGGAGCTCTTCTGTCATCTGTTCATCGACATCGACTTCTCCGTCTTTCTTCTCTGCTTTCAACGCGGCTTTCATTTGCTTGGCTGTTCCAGTGGAAATCGCCACTCTGTTCTTGATCAAGTTCCTCTTCTGGTTACGGAATTTGCCCATTTTGTTTTTTTCGCCTGAAAACTAGCAATTTATAGCTTGTTTCACACTGAAATCGATAAAAGTAGGAGAAAATAAAAACAAAATTGTCATGTCCACGCGGAGTACACAGCGCATGGCCGAAGATTTTCCTCGGTCCCCGCCGGCGGCAGTTCAAATTTCAATACTACAGCCGAACTGACGAGAAGAATTTAGATTTACCGGTGAATCAGATTTTGAAAAACAAGAATATGAGAACAGATTTTAAGTGAGAAATTGATTCATTCAAATTCATCCAACAATATACAAGCTTCATAAGCCATGGAACAAAAGGAAAGCAAATCGTATGGTACAACAAACGAGGAGGGAATCACACGGATAAGAAGTGACTGAACATGGGCAATAGAAAAGAAACTATCGTATATTCGATTATTACACGAAAATAAACGACAGATTATTATAATTCCCTGTTTTTGTTGAAGGCAAGATGGAAAGGGATTGGTACATGAAGGGGAGGGTCCGGATCCGGGGGGGGGGGGGGGGCGGATCCATCACAAAGAGAACGATGCGGGGGAGCGAGATACCGGTATGAAGAGGGAAAGTGGGATGCTATGGCAATTGTGCTGCTGCTGCTGCCGCTGACGGACGGCGAACTCGTGCAAAATGGGTACTCGTAATTCTATCCTACAACTAAACGATTCAGAAAGCTAGACGACGTCGGAAGGAACGATTCCGTAAATGTCCGAGTACAACTGGGAGGAGTCGTCGTTCGGCGGCAACGGAAGACGTTGTGGCAGCGACGAGCGGAGCAGTGTCCAGAAGAGGTGACTCCGCCAATCAATCCGCGTGTGCTTCCGCAGAATCTGCCCGAGCTCATCATCGAGCAGATTCGCGTCGACGCCTTCTCCGAGCACGGCTATCACTCGTTTTGCTCGATTCTTGGCGAATAGTTGATGGGATGTCTTGATTTGTAGAGTTTTCCACTCGTTTTCCAGAAAATGCTTCGTTAGAACGAGGATCAAACATTGCGACGAGTCCATTTGCGCGATAAGTTCGTCGGAGATAGCGTGGAGGTTCGAGTTGTAGGTAGGTCCATCACGGTGCAGCAGACACAGCTGGAAGTCCTCATCCTCGAGCGGCCGACATAACTGATCGATGACCATCTTCTCGTCCTTCTTTGAGTAGCTTACGAACGCGTGGTAGCTGAGAAGCGGAATCGGAAGAGGAGAGGATCCGGCCGAGGTGGAGCAGTTCAGCGAAGAAGCTTTGTATCTCCGTTGGTTGATGGCGTCGTGCGACTTTCTTATGAAGGAGATGCCGAGCACGACGAGAATGAACAGGAGCAGCGCAATGAGAGCCACGACGGACACGAAGATCACGCTGTTCTGAGGATCTTGACCGAAGAATCCGGACGAGTATGGCACACAGATGGTCGTATTGTAGTCGCGAAGGAACTGGTCAATGGGCATTCGGAAGACGTCGTGACCCACATTCGGAGGGTACGCCGAGAGGATCGTCGTGTCGTTCGTCAGGAACGCCTTCGTGACATTTTCCACACACTCCACTTTCACGGCATCGACAACGAGATTCCGATACAAAGACATCCACTCGGCGGCATTGTGCTCGATGATCGGAGCAGAGTAGGGACTGCTTCGCATGTTATACTGCTTGATTTGCGAGGAGCAGTCGCATCGGAACGGATTGCCTGACAGCGATATGCCACTCAACGAGGCAACGTTCGAGAGTACGGGCGGGATGTCCTCGAAAGAGTTGTTGTGCAGTGTCAAGAACTTCAGATTCGGAAGTTTGTCGAAGATTCCGCGAGAGAGGGCAGAAAAGCGGTTCCCGTTGAGGAAGAGCTGCGCGACGTCATTCGTCTTGATGAACTCGTCTCCGGAAAGTGACAGCAACGAGTTATCCGAGAGATCGAGAGTCTTCAGAGCCGGAAGAGTGTGGAACGCCTTCGGTTGAATAGATCGGAGACCCGTTCCGTTGATGTGGAGACGCTGGAGCCGGGTGCGCCCGATGAACGAGTGAGTCCGCAACTGAGGGAGAACCACTCCAGAGAGAATTATTTCGGTGGCCGACACCGGAACTTCGGACACAACGAACTCGCGTTTGGGCACGATCGTCTCGTTGTGCTCGCAGCGCACGATGTTCACTTGGAAGGAGTCGTCACGGAAGCATCGGCAAGAGGAAGGGCACACCGACTTGCAGTCGCAGTTTCCGTACTGACAGCAGATGCACTCGGGCTCGCAGACCGACTGATACGGGCAGAGGAGATCCTTCTTCTGAATCCGATCCAGCGAAATGAGGCGTCCGTCGACAGCGTGGGTGCACGTGGCATTCTGACGATCCTCGATCAGAACGCGAACTCCTTTCTTGCTTTCTGATTCGCTTCCCGGTCCGAGAAGCCACGTCATCTGACACGAGCACTCGAGCGGATTGTTGTCGATCGTCACTTTGACGGGATGCACTGCCTCGACGACTCGAAGAGATTCGTTCGGGATCTCAGTAAGCAGATTGTGGGACAGGATCAATCGGCGGAGCTGCGATTTGTCGCCTAGAACGGCTTTCCCGAGACGTGAGAGACGATTGTGGGAGACGTCGAACGATTCGACCGACTTCGGGATCTGCTCCGAATTGAGAACAGTGATTCGGTTCTTCGACAGTGTCACCACTTTTAGGTTGCTCTTCAGTGCAGCAGTCAGCAGATTGATCTCATTCTTGTCGGCCGTCAAATACTCGAGGTTCTCCGGAAGAGCGCTCCACTTCAGAACAACGATCGAGTTCTCCGACACATCGAGACGTCGGAGCCCATTCGCTTCGGTGAGTCCCTCGTCCAAGGACTCTGCAAGAAAAAGAAGTTAGATGTTAGAGAAGGCACGGTGTGGCTACTTATAAACTCACTGATTTTATTGTCTCGCATGTTTATCTTCCGCAGCTTCGGACATCTGGCAAACGCGTCCTTGAACAGAAGGGAGATATCGTTGCTCGAAACATCCAGAGTGTGCAGTTCCGAACTGTCCGAGAAGATATATGGTCCGATCTGAAAGTAGATGAAGGTAAAATTCCGGAAGAAAGGGACGAGACTCTTACACTCTGTAGCAGGTTGTTCGACAGATCCACAGTGTGGAGCTGTTTGATCTTGTTCAAGACGTACTGGTACAGCTTCCCGATGTCATTGTGACTGAGATCCACCTTCTTCAGCATCTCCACCCTCCCGATGGCAGCCGGAACTTCGGTGAGTTCATTGTGCGAGAGGTCGAGCACTTCCAGCTTCAGTCCCTCTAGCGAACGCGGCTCCAGAACTTCCAACGAATTGTTGGCCAGTCGCAAGTTGACCATCCGCGAGTTTGCCGGAAGCACGTCGTCCTCAAACACTCGAAGCCGATTCGATGACAGATCGAGCTGCAAATCCTTCGATTCAGTGGATGACCCTTCAGATGCGGGGCCAAGTGCCCTTTCCCTTCTTTCTGTTCACCATTTGGCCAATAACACGTGTAGTGGAGGTCTGCGACTATGCAAATATTAATCAGGGTGTCAAAAGTGTGTATATTAGAATAACAAACAGACAGAGACCCTGCAGGTATTCATCTCGCGCACAAGTGTTTTTCGCAAACATTTTGTTAGTTGCCTAATTGGATTATGGCAGTTATGACTGTGCAAGTGCCCTCCACAGGTCAATTGTGTCATCGAGACAGTGATCCGCTAATTGGGCAACTCCTCGTCCCCATTCCAGCGATACTTCTTGACCCTCTCTTCGGGACAGATCTCCTTTTAATCCGCCTCATCCGTACCCACCCAGAATGGAAACCTCTTCAAAATAATTACTGAAAACGCACTAAGATAGGACACAAATTGACCTCTCAAGAGAGGAAGGCACTAAGCCAATTCCAAAAAAGGGCACCTGCCAGCCGTCTTCTCCCATTCTCGCGAGAAAGAGCCATTCGATCCCCCGGGAGAAGGAGGATTAGGTCGTCCGTCCCGGCTGTCCGTCACACCTTGCCTCCCCACTGATACACGTCGTACGCTCTTTCCTGCCACCACCAGCACCACCTATTACACCCATTCAGATGACACCTCCTGCCACCAAGATGATATTATTCTCGCAACACAATACGGGACCTCACCACCATACCCCTTCTAAACCCTACAATTATACAACTACCCAACTATTTTCGTGACCACTTATTTAGACCCCTCATTGAGATAAAGTGAGAGAAAGAAGTGACACCTGTGGGGGTACTTTTCTTCTCGAGAAGAAGGTCAAACTAGATCCCTCCGGCACTGTTTGTCTTGTGGCACGCAATCACAGTGAACCGTTCTTCTTCGGAACAGAGAAAAGAAAGGACATGTGTCCTCGTCCGGAAGAGGGGAAAAAGACAGAAGGACTCACCGTCTGGAGATTAGTGGCATTCGAAAGAGAGCCGACCGCCAATTGCTCGATCCGATTGTGGTCGAGATGAAGGTGGGCCAGACGTTTCTCGCATTTTTCAAGCCATTCGGCGGGCAATCCCGAAAGCAGATTGAACGAAGCATCGAGCATTTCGAGTTCGGTGGAAGCTGAAGGAATGAGGGATTAGAAGGGGACGGGAAAGGGATAATGCTCACCGAGAACCGAAGAGTTCGTGGATTCGATGGCATTGTGTGAGATGTTGAGAGCGACGAGACTCGGCAGCGAGTAGATAGCATCGGGAACACGCGACAACTTGTTGCCAGCCAGATTCACATGAACGACGGTCTCGGGAATCGACTCGAGATCCCGAATATGGTTGTCTTCTGCGTCGAGCTGCTGAAGGAACGGTGTCGCTGTCGACAACTCGAGCGTCGAGATTTGGTTGTGAGCTACGGAAATCTGCCGGATCGCGGGCACTCCTCTCAGAAATTGCCTGCAATTAATAAAAATACGTTTCCGCTCTATTAGAACTCAAAAGGCTTACTCAATGCTGGTCAACTGGTTGCGCGAGACGTCGACGATGAGAAGCTGTTGCGCAACGCACGACTCCTCTCTCCGGAGAGTCGGCAAGCGATTCGCAGACAGATTCAGCACCTGCAACACACTGGATCAGTTTCCAAAAGGATCCGCGCGCGGGCTTCCTTTGAAGACACCCTCTCGAGACGATACACTCTCTGTCCCAATCGGATATTGTGTCGTTACACCAGGCGGGTCCCCATTGATGTGTGTTCTAATTAGTAGTCATGAGAGCAGCTAATGAGCTCATATTTATTAATTCCTCGTCACTATCTCCCTCTCTCTCTCTTCACAAAAGGAGGATGATGCATAAGGGCGCGCTGTTTACAACTGGATCCCCTCTCCCGTTCGGAATTCGGAGCAATGAATTATTGAGAACGGGCGGTTCCAACTCAAGATTGAGCACTTGTCGGGGAAAGACTCCGCGCCATTCAATAATAATAATTGTCGTGAGCCTTTATGGGTCCATCAAGAAGACATCCACGACGACGAACGAGGCATTATATGTTATGTGGCGTCGTTTCGATGATGGATATTCGTTTCGCACTTTACATATGAATGCCTTGTTTTCGTACCGTCGCCCTCGCTCCGTTACCTTGACTGCCATGGATCAGTGTCTCCGAAAAGACCATCCTCGGGGGCCACAACAAGCGAGTGCGGTACCGAAAGGGACTCATTAGCCAAATGACGCGTGATATTCTGCAGCCTGCTTGGCAACAATACACCTCTAATTATTGCTGGAGATTCGAGGGAAAGGAGCAGAGCAAGCTGCCAGAAAGTCGCTTGTCACAACAACTTCCGATGATATTCGACACTTCAGAAATAGGCCTTTGTTCTCTCCGTGTTCAATTGCCGCCCCCTTCTCTGCCAGATGGCTGCGTAAGCCCCCACGTACTCCCATTTAAAGCCCCCTCCCGAAACTAATAAACAACTAATTCCTCTTGCGTCGTCGCAAGAAATGAATAGCTCCGCCGACGAACCTGAAGATGAGGAAGCGAGCAGAGAAGCCGTTGCGGCAGCTCCACATTGAACGACTCGGTCAGCGAGAACTTCTCCAGACGGGCCAACGGCATCAGCACGTCTTCTGTCATCTCGAACGACTTGCCGCTTGTAGATGACATCCGGCTGAGCTCCAGAGTGCGCAGTGCGGCCAGATCCTCGAACAATTTGACGGCGAAATGTGTCGTTTCGCATCCCTGAAAAGAGCCATCATCATAAAAAGAGAGCTTGTCGGAAGACGTCTCCGCCGTGTTTCCGGAGAGCTGTCACCCACAGTCCGCGACCACTTCATACATCTGTCCGAGGGCCTCTCCAAGTATTGAATATTACATGGCTAATCGGCTTAACCTCTTCACGCCCAACACATGTTCGCCCACCCGAAGAGCGAAGTACCTCTTTCACTTGTACCCCCTCCTCTCAGTGTTCGCGAGTGACGCAACACTGCCTAATTAGAGACATCGGAGAGCCCTTCTCGGGCAGAGAAAGGACACCTTCTCGTGCGTTCCTTTCATGCCTTCACCCTCTCCCGGGTCATCATCTCCTCCAATTTGTATACAAATCTCTCGAAATAATGAGTCAAGAAGGCACCTCCTTTCGGCCTTCCGGGGCCGGGGCAGATGTAGAAAGGGACAGCTGAACATGATAAACTCACCACGATACGCAGATGATGCAACGCAGTCAGACCTTTGAAATAGGCCTCCGGAAACCGGATCCCGCCGTCACAGTTGATAAATAATGATCTGGAAAGAACGGAAGTTCACAGGCGGTCCACTCAAAACAAAAGTTCTCACCGAATATTAGCAACCTGATTATAAGCGGACGAAGAAATCGGTGTTATCGTGAAATTGGACGAATAATCACATAAGACGAGTTTAGCAGTCGGTTGGACTGGATCCGGGGCACACTTGCAACTGGAAAGAATTCGGATGAAGTCGGAATTCAGAAGACGTCAACCTACAATCGAGGACATTCCTCTTTTTCTGCTTCTTGGGACGTGTGTGCCGTCTGACTAAATATCAATATTAGTAACACAAAATACGGCGTTTTCCTCCTCATTTCGTTTCGTGTTTCACCGAGCAGTTATCATGTGCTGAAATAACGAGAACTGGGTCAACGGAAGGCGAAAAGACGAGAAAAAGTAATTAGGAGACGGAAATACGGCGCACGAACTGGGTGTTAATTGACTATGCATTTCGAAAAGAGCGCGCCAGGAAACGGGAAAGAAAGCAGGTGAAACAACTAGTACAACTTTCGGAATAGCAAAAGAAAACGGGTAAAGATTTCTGAAGAGAGAAGCCGAACGGTACGAAACCGGGCGATGATAGAAGATGGGGAAAAGTGTGACGAGGGAGAAATGGATCAGGTGGTGCCCGGGTGGCAAGAGAGCGAGAGAGACCACCAGCAGAGACGAGTGGGCGGGGCTTTCGAGAGGAGGGACCACCGGCCCGCGAGAGCGACAACGGGCGGGAGAGAACGCATGTACGGAGGGGGAAGGGACCACCGGATGCGGAATCCGGGAAGAGGACGATTGTTATCAATGCGTGATTAACAAGACAATGCGAATTAGCACACGCGCCGACTTCTTCTGGTTCCTTCTGATGTCGACGACTACTTGACACGTCGGAAGTAGTTGTTTGATGAAGGCGGACAGCGGAGAGGGAGGGAGAGAGAGACGATTATCGGAAATGCGGTGTCAGATGCAATCCACTCGAATTATCCATCACTTTATGAGAAGAAGCAGGCAAATACTCCGCCGTGTATCTCGACACATTTCACAAGTGGAATCAAGATGAGAAACGACAAGAGGAAACGGTTTTCGGAAGGAAAACGGACCGATGGGGCAGCTGCTGGCCGGGGAGAGTTCCGGATCTTTCGAAACACTGGGTTCGGAATAAGCAAGAGAGGGGAAAACAACAGTTGAATCGGCAGACGGGGAAGATGATATCATGCGCTTATCACTCATTTCTCTCAATTAGGCATTTTTTCCTCCGATTGGAAACGATAACGGGAAAAAAGAGAATGGTCTGAAACGAGAGCGATCAATGAATGACTCCTTTCGAAGAGCACCGGGCAATTAAGAGAAGGGCCACACCATCGCCCTCTCGAGATGACTCTCTCTCTCTTTTCTCCGCCAATTAACGGGCACGTTCTGCTCGTCGTTTTCTGTATCTCTCATGAGACCACTTTTACGACTTGTTTGACCATCCCCCCTTCGTTTTATTGCGGATTCGACCGTAACAAGCGAGCAGATCACCCAATTGCGCAATCCCTTTCTCTCTCTCTCTCTTTAGTGCTCCTCAGAGAGAAGACGTCTTCAAACTGATAGGTTCGTTCACAAATTGTATGCAAATTAATCCAGGAAGCAAAAAAATGAGATGGGCGAGCGAGACGCATCATTGAGCACCATTATGAAAATAAGATGGGTAGAAGAGACCATCTGGCCACAGTTGCAGGCGCAGTGTGAAGGACAACTTATCCGTTTACATCGGCAGATTTCAGATTTATGACTGCAGACGCAGGAATTTGAAAAAGTAGAGAAGCCAAGTGGAAAAGGGGATAAAAAGGGACTGGAGGACCGAATAAATGGAGAGAAGAAATCAAGTGAAGCGTAGCCGGACCTAATGGAATATTCGATTCGAGAGGCGGGGGAGCCACCAAAAAATGTGTTGCCAACATCTTCTGAAGTCTTCTGAAGCGAAATCGTAACGACGAAACCGAGCAAATACTGAATGGATCCGAACCGGGCAGAAGGCGGCAAAGCTCAAAAGAAGACGGAAGGGCCGGCAGAGGTGCGAAAGACACAGTTGTTTTGTGTACGTACGCGCCTCTTTGTGCACAATGTGTTAATGGATACATATATATTCGCATACCCCCGGACGGGACAGAACGTCCGGATCCATCCAAAACCCTTCCGGAATGGAACCGATTCGAGAAAATACGGATAAGTTTCGGCAGAGGAAAGTTGAGAATGATAACGGCAAATAAACTATGGTTTCGAAAATGTTATCCTAGGCTGCTGAAGGATGTACGGTAAACCGTTGAGCACTAATACTCGAATAAATTGTTTCATCTTCGAAAAGTGAAATTGGTGTTTTTAAAAAGTTGGTAGTAATGAAGAAGAGTTCATTCACAACTTTTCGCAAGAGCCAAAATCAAGAAGCCTCGAGAAGAACACAATCGGATCCTGGTAAACATTGTCAAAAACATGACAAGAGTCTTGCAAAGTGAAGTGATAATGGTCCCGGAAGATATAGATCTGTAGGCGAATCCCGCAAAAAGGATCACCGTACGATGCTAATTATAACGGCGATAGGTCACAAGTTTTGACAAGAAAATGAGGCGACAGCGAGATTCTCGTGATCTATGGGAAGCAGTGGGAGGGACTGTATCGAATGGAAGGAGAGGATTGCGTGTGCACAGGGAACGGGTCAAGTGGTTCGGAGAGACGGACGGCCCTTTCTAATACCTGCTCGAGAAGGTGTGTCTTCTGGCGGCTTACGCTTTGTTCCCTCACTCCTAGAAGAACGTGGCAACTAATGGAGTGCGTCTTTTTGCCGAGTGTCTTCTCCTGAGAGAAGAAACGGGCGGAACACTTGGCTGTGTGCCACATGTGTCGCCCTTCGGGGAAGAAGCTCCTGCCGGACGGACGGACGGCAAAAAGTTTATGGGGAAAGAGAAAGCAGGCGGGCGGGCCGGGGCATCGGACAACAGGGCCAATGAATTTTGTTGTGGTCGAGCCTGTCAGGTCGGAGCGCCCTCACAAATTAACATTTTCGAATGGCTGTGGTGCCATCGAGTTTTATGAATTTGGACGGACAGAGAGCGGGAGGGAGAAGCAATTGGATTCGGAGAGACGGAAGATCGAACATGGAGATATCGGACTAAGTAGCGCCAAGGGGCGAATTTGGGTGTAAGATCCAAGAGATTGTGAGCTCCGAGGCAAGCATATGGGGACAGGCATTTTCCACAGAACACATGCACATCTCGTGGTCTTCCCGTAATCGGCCTAATCCCAACTCATCATCAGAAGCAGCAGCAGCAGCAGCCCACAGTAATCCGTCAACAAACCGTTCGACAAACAGTAACCCGATACGGAGCGGTCAGAACGCGCTGTCCCTGATAAAAACTACTTGTCATCTCGAGTGCTCTTCACAGATTCCACTCTCTCCGTCAAACAGAATCAGCCCGGAAAAGGAGGCGAAGAAGAAACAGTGCGTTTTCTTTTCTCTCGCCTTTCCGTCCGTATTCTCTCAATAAAAGGTTAATTGGGTGGGTGGGGATGGCGAGCGGGCGGGCGGGCGGTTCGATTGGTTCCATATGTCGACGCGGTAATTGCTATCTGTGTTCGAACGAAAGCTCGCAAAAATGAAGGTGTGGCCGAAAGGAGAGGATCGCGAAAACAATGTGTTTGTGAGGTGGCAACAATTCGGGATGAATCGGGGGGCAGAGTGTTTGAATTGAATGCGATCGGATGGCACGCATAATATAAACTTTCGAGAGAGAGCAAACCCGCGAGATTGTTTATTGCGAGATCCCCACGAAAGTTGCCCACCGAGAGGAATGGCATCTCTCGGAAGTCCTTGAATCTTCCAGGCCTTCTATAAGATGTTGCAAATTTGTCTTGTTGAGAAACGTCTTCGGAGTGTCACAATACTTTCCAATTTTGCATTCTCACACCCTCAGTTCCGTCCAATCGAGGAGGTCTCTTCAACAAAGAAAAGGTCGTTTTGGCCTTTCCGCTCCTCAAAACGTCTCAAAAAACGACGCAAATCAGTTGGCTAATGCGCGTGTGAATAGGCGACGAAGAGGAAAGTGTGCGCGACACCCTCCGTGTGTGTGTGGACACAACACATTGAACTTTAATTATTTTTGCAAAACGCCCTATTTGTGAGTCACAAAAGACGGGCGACAATGACCCGATTGAGGTAGAACGAAGGGGGTACGTACAGGAGAAGGAGGCAAAATATCGGTGGGAGAGGAGACGGGCGGGAGGGAGCGGGGCCCGCGAGAGACGCGCCGATGTGATAAATAGCAGCTCATTTTCGATCGACCCGCCAGAAACAAAGAGGCAAGAAGGGCGCCGCAGTGTGTTGGACGAAAGGCGGGGCGCCTGGGGGACACATGATCGATGGACCATTGTCCAGAGCAAAGAGAAAGGAAGAAGAAGAAGAAGAAGGGGAAGACTCGTGGAAGAGAGCAGTCCCTTATCTGCTCGCTGACACCTTCTTATCAGACAGGGCACGGGCTGGTCCGTTTGGAAGGACCGCGGAGTCATGACTAAACAAATGGGAATGGGGTCGGGACATACGGACTGCTGGCAACAGAATGATGAAGATGAAACGAAGGGGACGAAACAAGGAGGAATTACTCATTGCTTTCTGTCGAGAGAGACTCTCTGATTGATGGGCAAACGAAGGAAGATCAGATCGAACTGGTTCCACCAATTACTAAAAGAGTTTCGAAATTCGAAACGAACGATAAAGTCACGGAGATCATTTGAATCGGGACGGAGTAATTGACTCCTCTTCTCCGAGAGCACTCTTGTGCAACTCGACCTTCACCTTTACAACTGTTACATCCGTCCGCACTGACCGCAGAGGGCAAAGCAGCACTTTCGAATTCCACCGATTTCCGAGAAAACCGTGCGAAAAGCGGCACGCGTCTCACACCATTCCATAAATATGGAAACGAAAGTAACGCAGCCATGCGGGTCAACATGAAACAGAGAACGCATGCAGTAACCGTCGTCGTAGTCGTCGTCGTCAGCAACAGTCAGTAAACAAAAAGAACGAATCACGGCGCTAACGTGGATCGATTATGGAGATGTGGACTGATTGCGCCCCCCGTCGAACATGGGTGCGTACGGAAGGAGGCGAAGAAGAAGAAGGCGAAGAGGAAGAAGAAGAAGAAGAAGACGGCGATGCAACTTTGCGAGGTGGCAGGGGAGGAGAAGTGTGTTCGGAAAGGGCGACAGTTGGCTGGCCGTATCAACTGTCGCGGGAGAACAACTGACGACTCCCCGGGAGATGACTCAATCCGAGGGAGTCGAGCGGGCAACACTAATCATGCGGGTAGTGCGAGAACATTCATTCACCCACTTTCCAACCAATGTTTACCTTCTCAATATAGATATAAGGAACGCAATCGAAGTGAGAAAGGGAGATTAACAAGAGACAAAGTTGTTTTATGCCCTCCATTTCGGGCCTGTCTGTCAATTATTCGGACCGAACACAGGACTTTTGTTGCTGTTTCTCTCCCTGCTTCGCATAAGTTCGGATTAGCCGAATACGGTCGAGTTGCGATGAGTGAACGAGTACAAAGCGAAATGAGGACAAAAGTGCATAATGAAGCCGGCGCGGCCGGTTCCATCTGGGAACAAAGTCCGATTAGACACGGGAAAGCTGAAAATTGGGGCGGAAGAAAGGAAAAACGGGAGAGTACGAGTAATTTCCGGGCGCCTCATTTGGAATTCATTAAAAAATTGACACTGGAGCGAAAGAGGAAGACGAAGAAGAAGAATTGGGAATTGAATTGCTTCTTCTGATCTCCCGAAAAGGTGTCCCGACTCTTCTGCCTACGATTATGACAATGAGGTGTCAGAGCTCTTTTGAGCAACACGGTCCAATTCTTCGCGAGATTCCGAGCGTCAGAAGGTGTGAGGAACACATTAGTGAGGAGGGAAACAAGCGAGAATTGGTGGGCGGTAACTACATATTAATAAAGGTAAATAGATCGATTAAAAAGGTGCGACTCGCGATGTTGTTGGCAAGCGATTTAGTGATGTGATGCGGCGGCGACGGACGGACAGACCGATAATCGCCTTTGACGGAAAAGGGGACGGACGGACCGGTCCGGAAACGTCGCGTGGGAAAGGAAGAGCACGAGGAGATTCACTGGAAGCGGGAACTCGGAGACACGACGACAATCGGGCACATTAATACTAAACGAGAAGCCAACTTGATTGGAGTGTCAGGCATCTGTTTTCCGTTTTCCAGTGATGACAGAAGAGGTCACGTCTTCAACGAAGAATATTTCGAGGAGGACCGGTTTGCAGGGGCTGCTGATTCAAGTGATAAATGATAAACGGACAAGTGTGAAGGAAGGCATCGATCACTGCGAGGCCGCCGAAGACTGTCATCAGAAGACCGGCGGCGGCGGAGAGATCCCATTTCGCGGATAAATTATGGCTTGGTCGTTAGAAACCTAACGATTCGATTTGGGAATTAACGGTGCCGCCGCCAATTCTGAATCACAGAAGAAGCGAGAGACGGTTATCGCGCCGAACGATCGAAAAAAGTGGGAGCGGGCGGGGCGGCTTTGTTTCAGGATCCGACAAAAGGAGGATCTAATTTTACGACTTCAGAAGTCGGAGGGGAGCAAAAAAAACGAGGACAGGTTCGAAAAGGATGATGATAGGAATCGGAAGATGTAGCAATTCTGATGAAGAGGAATGAACGAAGCATGCGAAACGACCTCAAAGAGAAAACGTTTGGATCATGAGAAATGAAGAAAGTATTGTTGGAGGAAGACGGAAAAACAGCTCAGAACCCGTTTTGGAGGTGAGAAGGAGGAGACGAGTCGTTTGCATATAACCTTCGGAGGAGCGTATCGTAACGGATGAGAAACGCAAAGAGACAGCTGACTCCGCCCCTTTCTCCGACTGACTCGGTATCTACGAATGCATGTGGCGAGCCGCTACTCAGCACTTTCCTGTCAACTGCCACAAACAAGGATTGAGAGGGTGACGCCCGCCCGAGCGGCGAAATTATGCGAATCGGTTTCGATTCCATCGCCTTGCCTTTCATATCTTTTGGTGGCATCGCGCTGCTTCGCTCACGCAATGCTCATCTCATTTGCAGCTCCCCGGAGAGACACAGAAAAGAGACAAAAGCGGGAAAAGAGGGAGGACATGATGATGGCACAAGGAGAAGAAGAAGCAAGGGAAGGAGAACGTCATCCGAAATTGAAACTTGCTGGCTCCATTTCTTTACGAGTGGGGTCATCTGGAGAAGTGGAGTAGATGAAGAAGACGTCGTCTGAGAAAAGAAGAGCGAAGGCCAAATGCGATTTGGGACTGATTCGAGAAACGAAGCGACGAGGAGTTTTGGGTTGGGCGGCGTTACGAGAGTGCAAAAAGGATGCGGCGTTTTTCATTTTTATGGGAAAACACACGAGTATTATGACTAAAAGTACTAAACTTCAGTGAAAGCGCGTGCGGGAAGAAATATTGGGGATTGAAGGCGTTTCAAGTTTCCCCAGAATGACCTTTAGCTGAGAAAACTGCTAATTCCCCGTAATCACAGGTTGGCACTTCATCGAAACTGCCCGAAATTACAGGTTTTTGACAAAAGATCTGAGATTTTCGATCATCTGAAGAGAATCTAGAAAGCGCGACCTCGACAAGCGTATCCTGGATGCGGAAGAATAAACAGTGATGAATGGAGGGAAAAAGCGGGGAAAGTGAGTGCCGAGACGGCGAGTTGCTGACTAATTACAGTGGACAAAGAGAGTCAAGGCTACCCGTAAACACTTTCAATTATTGCGATCAGCCGGAGATTCCTAGGAAACAAAAACTCTCGTGCGTCGAACAATACAGTAGCTGCTGTTGTAAAAAGAAGAGAAGAGGCAAGATAACAAAGTCAGACTGTAGTTGAAAGGGACAAAAGACCTGAAGGTAACTAACTTTTCGGAAGGGGGCGAAAAAACATACAACAAAGCGACGAAGTGAGAAGAGTAACGTCTTCTGAATATATTCTGGATATGAATGAAGTCGTCGTCGTCGACGGCGTGTTTTTGAACACAACCCAGATAGGCTGACGACGAGAAGTGGAGATTTTTGGGCACGAAGGAATCCTCTTGAGAAATTTGGCGGGTCCGGAGCATATGTTGTGGCCGAGAGGCGCCATCTTTTCTCTCTTTTCGAGTATTTCAACATGCCGGGATTAACTGGCAACTGCTTCCAGATGGCCTCTCACTTATCAGGGCGGCGAGTGATCGATGGCAGATTAGTTGGGAACGGGTACTCGCTAATGAAGCCTCCGTTTGTTTTCAACTCGTTTTCAAAGTTAGTTAGAGAAAAGCAAGGGCGAAAAGTGGGTAGAAAGCAAAAAAAACGAAGAAAGAGAAATTCATTTCCCGCTTGAGCTCCTCATCGTGTCGAGAACCAAGCGGAAGAATTTCGCCCTGCGTCTTTGTAAAAATTCCTACTGTAGTAGGTGTTTTCATACAAAACACATGCTTTTCAGCGAGAATTCGCGGAATATTGTAATTTTGCGCATCGGAATGAAGCAGTACGAAATGATTGGTAATTCGAATTCCGAAACATGTGTGAATAGAAAGAGAGCGGGAAGGAAATGAAATCAAAAGGCATCGAAACGGACGACGAACAATGGGAGGCCTCGCTTCCATTTGCTCATTACTTGGATTGGCTCCGTGCCATGCGAATCGTCTCCTGCTCTTCTCTCCCGTAATTAGAAGAGGCTTTCGTGCTTGTGCGTGTGTGTGCTCATATTGAAATGAAACGACGAAATGGGAGAAACTTTCAAAGTAATACGGACTTTTTCGAATATAATATGGGTAAAGCAAAGAGGAAAAGGGGCAGCGTAAGCTCATGAGCACTTGCAAATGAGATTGAGCAACTACTTCCCGTGTGGTTCTCTCTTTTGCTCCGCTGCACTTCTTATTTGATAAATGCACGCCAAAAAGTCCTCAGAAACTAAAAACATTCATTCATCGGGAGGAGGGAAAAGCACGAAGAATTACTGGTTAGCGAGGGATAAGTCGAACGGATTCTCGAAGGATTCGGCCGTCGGAAGCACTCGGACTCTCGCTTTCTGGTCACGGAACGTGACACACTGCTCGACGAGTTCTACGAGGTTCCGGTCTGCCAGATTACGCATTCTCTTATCGAGGCTTCTGAAGAATGACGTCAACACGGCGGTTTCGAGAAACCCACTTGTATTCGTCCTGCTCCAAAAGAGCTGCCGGATCCACGAACTCGTGTGTTCGATTGGCCAGTTCGGTCAGAGTCATCGACTTCATGACGGGCAGATTGAAGACGATGGAGTTGAAGAGAAGATCGAGAAGCAGGCACGTCGTGATGTCTTTTTTCTGAAGAACTCCATTTTTGGCACTCTGCCAAGTGGACGGCACCAACCGTGTTCAGTTCACTGCACAAATATCGCTCGCAGGCTCTCTTCAGAACCGGAAGGTCATTCAGCTCGGCGTCGATCAGAAAGTCGACAAAGTCCTCCACGTATTCCATCTGCGGAAGAACGACCTTGTTGAAGTACAGGTTGGCGAGCATCTGGAAAAGGAAACTTGGAAATGTCGGCCATCTCTCTTTTCTACGTCGTGCACGTGTTCCTTGTCGCTCTTGTCGCACTCGAAGTGCGGCTCCTCGTCGTCGTCCTCCTCGGATGCTTCCTCCTCGTCCTCCGTCTCCGAATCGTCTTCCGTCCGACTGTCGTACATGAAAGAGAGCCTTCTCTGCTCGCAAGACTCGCAGCAGCTCACAAGAATCTGAATTCAACGACCTTCCCGAGGCCCCTCCGATGCCGCCTACCCTCTTGAACATGTGATCGTCGAGCGCCGATTCGTGTTGATTCTCCCGGAACTGCGAGATGAGGGAGGCCCTCCGCGAGCTCGAGTCCTCCTCTTTGACCTTCAGCTCGCGCCGCTCCGTGATCTTCTCGCGCTCCTCGTCCAGAATCATCTGCACTTTCTTCTCGTAGTCCGTCTTCTCCTTGTCGCTCAGAACTCGACGCTCCACCCTTCCGTTCCTTTTCCGTGATCTCCTTTTCCACACTTTGCTGTTCACTCTCGCGTTGTAGTTCGCCGTCAGAAATGAAGCTCTCGGCGTCGGAGAGACTGCGTCGAGGTAGGTGAACGGTTCGAAAAGACGCGACTCCATGTTGATAATCACGGAGATCTTGATGACGTTGTCGACGTTCTCCTTCAGATACTTCGAGACGCACTCGCGGTCGGCGTCGGTGATCTCGCAGCCGACGCCCTTCTGCATCTTGATCGTCTTCGCCTCGCGCAATCCGGCGGGGATGCTCCCGATGGTGGCCGTCGACGTCTTCTCGAGAGCGCCCACTTCGGCCATCACGTTCACTTCGTTCACCGGTCCGTCCACGAAGTACAGATCCACGGCCACGTAGTCCACGTCTTCATCGTCGTCATTCTGATGATGTGAATGGAATAAAGTTTTTCCGATCTCGATACGTACCATTTCAGACGTCGCATGGATTCTGATGTTCCACTGGAAAGAAATCAGCTGATGAACAGTCGCAAACTTCGGAGAAATCGAAAGAATCGTCGTGTCGCCATCGGCAGTCTTTCTTGTCTTCAGCTGTAATAGGGGGAACGTCTTCGTGCTTCTGAATATCAGAATACCTTCGTCGTCCACGTGTAGCAGAAGGAGATGTTGGTGGCGGAAGACGAAGAAGACGTCGACGATCCGCAAATGGACGGGCTGGACGGCGTCGAGGAGACACTCATGCGACGCCTTCTGGAAGCGGTTAGAGAGGCGAGAATAAGCGGGTCGAGCCACAAAAACATTGAAATGCAAAGCGGGGAATTACGGGCAGCGAGAGAGGATGTCGCCTCCCGACACGACCATAATTTATGTGAATTGACGATTGGGGCGGTGACCTCGGAAAACGGCTCGCTCACTCACTCCAATTCCCCCCACTGGGAGCAGCGGCAGAAAAACGAGCGAGCGAGAAGAAGAAGAGTTATTCAAATGAGATTTAAAAACGAACACGAAGAGGGAAGCTGCCAATTGGAATGCGGAAAACAAGTTGGAAAGAGGGCGAAAACAAGAGATTCCCTTCGGAACTGACTGCAGGTACTGTAACTCTGAGCGGATTGACTTCTTCGTGAAAACGGAGAAAATAAGGCTGAAACTGAGTGCTGCAGGGAAGCTCCGCCCCTTTTAAAGCAACAACACAAAAAGTGAAAAGAAAGACGAGTGAACTGTGGTCGAGTGTGTAGTTTCAGTCCCCGTCCTCCTCCTCTTCCTCGTCCGCCAAACGCTCCGCCCCTTTCTCTGCGTCTCTCTCTCTCGTCCTTTTCTCTGCGTCTCTCGGTTCGCGCGCTCTGTCTCCTTGACAACCATCTCTCTCACCGACAAACACTTCCACTCGGAGACGATAATTGCCGTCTTCCTCGCGTGCCGGCCACCAATATTTTTCAAAGTCAATTTCAGATGGAGGACGTCACACTGCATCAGTTCACGTGGACGAGACCAGTCAGAGATCGGAGCGAGATAGTGTACGCGACGACGGAGACGCAGACGGCCGAGACGACGAGGAAGGACGCGGAGAGCACGGCCAATTTCCAGCAGCACAAGGAAGTGCAGACGGATTCCATCGAGCGAGGAGCGGCCGAGAAGAAAGACTTCCAAATCAGCGAGCAGGTAATTGAGGGACTAGGAACTGAGTTGCAGAACTGATAAAAGTAAATGACAGGTGCTGAAGCTGCTCTATGACTTCATCCGGGACGACTCGAAAGTGAACTACGACCGACTTCTAGAGTTCCACCGATTCGACAAAGTGGCGTTGGAGAGTGTCCAGAAGTACCACATCGAGGTGAATTCGCAGAAAAGAGGCGGGCGAAAAGAGGGGGTAATTGCTTGCAGACTCGCAACGAAAACATCATCACGATGCGGTCGAATTCGTCACGGAAGACGTTGATTCTGTTCGGAGGCGCGAGTCACGAGACATTCTGCTCCCACCAGGCAAGAGCTCTCGTCTGCTCCTCGGCCACCGTAATCCATCTTGCTCTCCCTTATCTCGCCGATTCTCATCTTCCAGACGGCCTCGCTCCCTCTGCCCGTTTGCGCCGTCTCCGCCGTTTTCTTCTCGTCGACTCAATTCCTGCTCGGGGACATCTCCGGCACAATCTCGCTCTGCACGAAGGAGAGTAAGCTGTTCGAGCAGAAGATCTCCGAGGGAGCCGTCACGTGTCTTGAAATGAGTCGACACGGACTTCTCAGTGCCTGTGACGACGGTCACGTGACACTCTGGCAGGTCGGCAGCTCGGGTCTCGAGAAGATCGGAGGTTTCCGACTGTCAGTGTCCGATCTCTCGCGCAAGATCCGTCGCTCTTCCACTTCCAACAAGCCGGTCGCCATCGTCAGTTTGCAAGTGTGAGTGAGGAGGGACTAGAAAGTGCATCCCAGTCCGTCATTCCAGAAGCGGCGACGAGTGCTGCATGGCGACCGAGACGGGCGGTCTGTACACGTTCAACCTGCCGACGCTCGAGCCGAAGTCGCTGCCGCAGTCGTTCGCCTCTTCGATCTCTTCGATCCTGTTCGACGCGCCCTTCTTCGCAGTCGTCTACCACTCCTCCAACGCCGCCGTCTTCACATCCGAAGGACTCGTCGACCAGATCCCGTTCATCGCGTCGCTCGCAGTCCGGTCCGTCCTCCGATCCTTCCGATCCCTCATTTCCTCTTCAGATGCGGCCACTTCTTCGTTTTCTCCAATCTGCGCCGCCTCGTTCTCTGGTCTTGCAGCACCAGATCTATTGTTGTCGACGAGCAAATCGAGTGTCAGTCGATTTGTGCTCTTTCGAACGACACGTTGCAGGTACTCGACCCGGCGGGCAATCTGATCTCTAACTTTATCAACGACGAATTATAGAGTTCGACTACAATAATAAATCTTTGTTTTATTCAATTGAACCGAGAGATTGTATAGCGGGGGAAATACAGTTAAAACGTTTGGTTGGCTGGGACGCGAAAAGTAGAATAACACTCTGGAAGGTGCGTAAGTGGCGCCAGGGGAGGGAAGTTAACGGAGAGAGAGAGCGGAGGGAATCACAGAGGAAGCTCGAAATATGCCCAGATGCGATCGGATGAATCGATAGGAACGAGACGGGAAGAAGAAGCAAACGAAGAAATACCCAGAAGCGAAACGGTTCGGTAAGGATGCTAGGAGGGAAGGTGTGCTAGAGGAGATGAACGAAAGCCCGTTGGCGGATAGAAAACACACACAAAGCAACAATAACAATAAAAAGAGGGAAGGGGGGAGTTAGGAAGAAGAGGAGGGAAAACGAGAAGAAACGGGAGGTTCTAGTAAATAAAAGTGAGTAAGAAGGATGGGATGGCTAGGGTGAAGAAGGGATAAAACGGTAAATCAAGCATCGGAGGAGACGTCATCGTCCACGTAGTAGTGCACTATTCCGTTTTCGTCCTCCACTGCTCGCATGCTGAAACACATCTGAAGTCAGAAGACGTCTCCTTTCGGATGAACGAATACGTACCTTGTGAGTGCTTTCACTCCATCTTTGGGTACCACGTTCAGTACTTCCACAATGTTTTCCTTCTCATTGCCAAACGAAGGAAGAGTCGAACTCTTGCACGGAGGGCTCATGAACTCGTGGTTCGAAGTGAGCACGCTCATTTTTTGCCATGCAAAACATTGATCGCACATAATATTAGTAACTTGAGAGGCCGGTTTGAACTCGGAATCGCATCCTATGCAAGTGAGCATCAGAGAGGAGGCGCTGAACGAGCGACTGATCCGTTTGCGGCAGTCGGCAGTTGTTCGCTGGTTCTGCTGGAACCTTTGCTTTGCACTCTTCATGTACTCGTTGATGATCTTGTCCATGTACTGATGATGAGTGGGTAAGAGCTCAGAGGCCAGGACGCATGTCGAGTTCATTCTAGCTATGCAGTCGTCCGTGCCTATCAGCTTCTCCTTCGTCTTGTTTGCAGAGGAGATGCGGAGAGTCCGGAGAACGTGCGTCCGGATCTCGTTGATTATCCGCCATTTCTCGTGTCTGCCACTGCCGATGCCCGAAGAGGCGAGTGTCATTCCCTTCGCGCTGTTCGGTGGCTGCTGCTGCTGCTCATCTCCAGAGTGAGCACTCAAATCTCTTGGAGCTCGTGACTCCGCGAGCTGTGCATGAGCACTTCGAACCCTCCGAGTGCTTCTGATGGATCCTCTTCGAACGTCGAGTCGGATTATGTCCATATATTGGCTGATAAGAGTGAGTTTGTCCGTCTGAGACATCTCCATCTTCGACATCACGAACTCTTTGTCTGTTTCAGCGCGCACCCAGTCGAAGTCCTCTCCAGGATCGACAGCGAAATGGACAGGAAGCAAATTCCGGTTCACATCTATGATCGGAATGATTTCTGAACATGTGTTATGAGAGACCGAAGGTTCAACGGGCTTCACTCACGTTTGTTGTTGGTTTCAGTTCTCATTAGAACGAGAGGCGAGAAATGGGCGGAGTCGTAGCAGAGAACGAGCGGAGAGCGATGACACTGGGATGGCGGGCACTCGAGAGGCAGGTAGACTCCGCCGAAAGCCACCGGCGACAGTTCTTCTCCTTTCGCGTTCCGAAGAATCTGAAATCATCGTTATTTGCGGCGATTCGGTGACATATGTGAGAAAAATTACATTGAGTAGACAAAATGCTGTTCTCATGTATTTAAAATTAAGTACATTTTATCAATTTTTGAAGCAACATACCGTATCGGATACGACGACGATCGGCCTTTTGAGGACATGAGCCAATGCAAACACGTGTATGGCCTCAAGACTCTCGTAGATCTGGTCTGTCGAGTTGGAACCGTTGTCTTCTTGCTTCCGGGGAAGCGGCGACGAGAGGCCCAGGACGACATCCCATTCGAGCTGCCATTCGGCTTCCGACAGCTCAAGCGCGAGTCCATTACTCTGCATATAGTGGTGTTCAACCCATTTCCACCGCCGGCGGATCGCTTCCTTCCGAGCGCCGTTAGTGAGAAGTTCGTATAGCGTTTCTCGGAGAGAAAGTTGCCGATCATGGACTCCCCACATGCCTGAAACACGAAAATTAGACAACGAAGGAAACGGCGCGAGAAACTTACCGAGAGACGCAGCGTGCAGGAGACAGTTTCCATCGCCGGTCGTTGAGAGCGGGTACAGTTTCTGTCCGAATTGATGCCACCAATTCAAGTGTCTTGAAGCTTCCAACCGCTTTTGCGTCTGCGTTTCGATAAGATCTTTCTCTAAGAAATTGCGGAACTCGTTGGGGAATCCACCAAAATCGGGGAGATAGAAGGCTAATCCGTGCACTCGCAAACGACTGGACAGTCGGTCCAAATCTATCTCTTCTGCAAAATGTGCAAATTTTGATCAGTTTCCAATCGTAGCGCCGTTAAAGTACCTCTAGAAGTGCCGGGAACCAGTGATTTATCCTCCTGTTTCGAGACGCGCCGCGACGAAATCACAATGTCCCAATCATTCTCTGCAAAGATGATTTATGGAGTTTTGCGAAAGAAATGCGATAGAATTTGAACTAAATTTGCAGTTTTCCGAATCATACTTACCTTTTAGCAGCTTGATGGCGTCCTCATCGGAAATGTTGACCATCGCGCATAACTCTTTCACCTTGATCTTCTCATTTTCGGTTAGTCCGTCCGGGTACATTGCTGACGTGGTGTGTGAACGGAGGAAGGACGGTCTAGCACCGATTGACCATCTAGTAGTACGACTATCCTGAAAACAACAAACAGTGAGTCAGAAAGAATCGAAAAGAACTGGTTGATGATGATGGAGAGAGGGGGAGGGAGAGCAGTGACATATGAAATTGTGGGTGGCCACCCGCAGCCATCGAAATATGATAGTGATGGAGCGGAGGGAACCGGTTGGCGGGATGAGTCGATACCAGAGAGACTCCGAGAATTTGTTATTTTTACAATATGTGCAAATAATGAGTGAGCGAACTGCAAATTGCGGCAAGCTTCTCCTCCTTGGCGGCGCGGCGAATGATGAAACATAGGGCGGACGGGGGGCGGCGAGTGTGTGTTGGCATTGATCCAAGAAACGAGAGAGTGCGGGGTGCGCGGAGACGCGCGACGACGAGACGACGACGCTCGCCGCCGCAGCAGCACAGCATTCGTTTCGAAACAACACAACAAGCAGCGAGAGGGAGAGGGAAAGCGGGCCGCGACTCGGATGGATGCGGAGGAGAGTGTGGCATCAGAAGAAGAAGAAGAAGAAGAAGAGGGGAGAACGGAGGCCACGCCTACCTGGACGCCGGCGCGACGCTGTCTTCTCGCGGATTCAGCAATTCATTCGGGAGCGAAGCAAGATAGGCATCGAAAGGCGCAAGAAAAAGCAGAAGAAGAAGAAGGGGGAAGAAGAAGAAGACGGATTGGAAATGGGGTGCGGAAAGCGAAAACGGCGCGATTCCTCTCCCGATCCAAAAAGCTAATAAGATGGAGGGACGAGACTGAAACGGACTGGCGGCCAAAGAGAAATATCTTCTCATATTTTTCACCGCAAGAATGTTACAACGAGACCGTTTATGCGGTTTCGATTCTTATCAGTGAGAGAAGAAGGGGAGACACATTCCGATCCGACGCAATCAAAAGAACACATGAATAGTTTCGGAATTCGCTCGTAAACAGCGATAACATTTTTGTGCGGTAGAGCTCGTTTTCAAGTCCAAGAAAGGAATATGAACAAAAGGAAGAAGTCGTTTCCGGGAAAGTAGGCCTGCGACGGAAAGGGAAAATGAGTTTGGAGGGAAGAGAAAGAAGCCTTCTCGCGCAAAAACACTCATCGGCTATTCAATAAGGAGGCCAACGATGCAAATGAACTGGCCGAGCGAGGGCGCCTTTTCGGAAGCATCTGCTCCTGAAACGGAGCGGTTTCACGTCTCCGTTTGCATGAAACTGGTCTGCGCTCCAGCGTGCAATCAATTGATATGTTATTGAGGGGCTCGTCTGCTTGTTTACCTTCGTCCGATCATCGACTTCTGACTTCAGCCTCCATTTCGTCGTCATCTACCGTATCTTCTGTATTTACCCCTGCGTCTCCGACGTCTCTTTCTTTTCTCTGCGTCTCTCCTCCCGATCCACTCTCTTCGCGCGTTCTTGGCAGTTTCTGCCCCGACCCTCTTCGTCTGACCGCCTCCGCCTCGTTCGCTCGGGGCGTCCCGTATTCTATTTTGTCGGGTTCCCTTCTCTTCTCGATTCGTGAAAACAGAAATACCCTCAGTGCCTACCCATTCTCCTTCTTTCAAGTTATTTCGAATCAGCCGATATCGATTTTCAGTTTCCGCCGCATTTTTTGAACGTTTTCAGGGTGAAATGGGTAACTCGACCAGCCGCACAAACGATCAAATGATCGATCAATTCGTCGAAAGACGTCGAGTCGTCATTCGCAACATCGAGCGAGCCTTCCGATTCGTGGACCGGGCCGCTTTCCTGCCGGTGGGACAGCGAACGAACGCCTACTCGGAGGTTCCGATTCGTCTCGTCACAGAAAAAGGCGGCATCCTTCATCCGGGCGCCCTTCACCTCTCCTCTCCCACTGTCTACGTCACGATCGCTGCCGAGCTCGACATTAAAAAAGGGCACTCTTTTCTGAACATCGGGTCCGGCTCCGGATACTTCAGCACAATGGCAGGCTGCCTTCTCGGTAAACCATAGTCGGGGTTTCGAATGATCGATTATCAACTTTTCGTTCAGGCGACACTGGAACTAACCACGGCATCGACATTTACCCGAACCTCGTCACCTACGCCGAGAATCGAGTCGAAGAGTGGCTGGAGACCCCGGTGGCCCACTCGATCGGTTGGGCGCGGCCCCAATTCGAGGCTGTCAACATCTGCAACGAGCAGTTCCTCGAAGGGCACGCCGACATGTACGACCGGATCTACCTCAGTTTCATGATCCCGTACAGGACGGCCGGCCGACGCCTTCTTTCGAGAATCCTTCGGATGCTTAAAGTGGGCGGAGTCCTCGTGGGACCTTGCGAGGACCGGGTGAGTTCTGGATTTTCTATCAGGCTTAAACTGGACTTTTGTTTCCAGCTGTGCCGATATATCCGCACCGGAGAGGACATGTGCACTCGCCAAGTTCTCGAGCAAATGAACTTCTCGATGGCGATCCACTCGGACCCTTCCGTCCCCAAACTTCCATTCGTCACATTCAGAACGTCCGTTCGTTCGCAGTCTTCCCAACAATGTTCCTTCGGTTTCAGCGTTCCTTGCTTGTTCGATCTTGCGCGCACCGTAGTGCGTCGAGAAGTCCGCAAGAAAGCCTACCATCCTGCATTGCTGCTCGTCGCGCGCTCGTGTACAGCACGAAGATGGGAGACGCATCGAAGCGCGCCTCCATCTGGGGCTAGGAACGAAACGCCGGAAGCGTTCGAGAATCGGCTCCAAGCGATGCTCGCAGTTCGGCCGGAAGTCGTGGGAAGGGAAGGAGAGGACCTCGGCTACTCGCCGGAACGTCCGCAGGCTTTGCTGGTCGACGACGACGGAGATCCGGTAGATATCGACTTGGAAGTAGATGTGGACATCGACAATGATGACCTCGAGGGCAACGAAATAGTCAACCAGCGGAGAGAGCGGGCGTTACGCGCGGAAAGGATACGTCGGTGGATTCTGAAGGCAGACGAGGTCCACGAGGATCCCCTCCATGTGAACATCGTTAGTGGTCTGGTGAGTTGAGAAAAAACGGAAAAGTTCGATGTGACCTCGAGTGTTACAGTCATCGGATCCGCGTGATTTCGGCGATCTGAGTGAGGACTCCGAGTGCGGCGGAGACGAACAAACGGAAGAGGAGAAGGAGCTGACAGCGGTTCTGATGGGGTATCCCAATCTGGAGTCCGAAAGCGAAGAAGACGAGATCAGATTTCGGGGACTGACGGGAGAGTCGGGCGGAAGGATGAGTTTCGCAAACACAGCGGGCCCCCCACTGCCACCCAGCGCTCCCATGAGCTTCCTTGACGAGCTGTTCTTTCCCGAAGACGATTCGTTTTCGTCGGCGTCGACTCCTCCTTCGGAAGATTTGAATAATGTCCTCAACGCCGAGGTCGGCAACTTCTCCGGATACAACCCTGTTCGCATCGAGCCGGCGCACATCGAAGGGCCGTCCCGCTCCCCCTCGTCCGAGTCGATGGAAGAAGAAGACGTGGACGACACCGCCCCATTCACCCTCGAACGTCTCCGTGCCCGGAAACTGCATCGGGAAAGACTGAAGCGACGTCGTCGTATCACTCAGCAACGTCTGATCGCCGCCCAGCAAGCCAGATGCGTTCGAAACCAGAATGTAAGCGTCGCCACGTCGATAGAGTCCGAATCCCCACTTCAGAAACGCCGCGAACTTCGCCCCGAACGGGACATCGCCATGCAGCTCGCCCACGACCTGTTCATCGAGATTATTTGTGACCTGCAGGTTCCCCATTTTTTGAAGATGTACATCGCCAAAATGGAGACTCCAGCGCCGATGGCCGACAGAATGAGTCACTAACCGTTAACCAATCCCATTGTATTTAACTGACTTTGAATTTCTGTATTTCACCAAAACATTTGTAACTCTACCTCTACACTGATCAGTGCTTCTACACAATGTACATTTCTGAATACGCGCTTTAATAAAAAAAAAGTATATTTAAAGTTTCGAAAAATACCCGCAGGCTGTATAAATATTGATAAAAATTAATCACAATGAAAGACTTAATGTGGGAAATTTCAGAACATATTTTCAGATTGTTGTGTCAGTCGCCGGTCCGGCGTACGCAAGCTTCTCTCGGAGGAAGGTTCCGTTGAAACGATGATCGTTGTTGATGAGAAGATGGGCATCACGAGCCGTGATGCGGACAGTGCGTGGGCGAGGAGCGGAAGACGTGGAAGCTCCTTCAAACCTGTAAAACAAAAATTAAGATCGAGATGCGCGAAAAAAGCAACTGACTTCTTGACTGTGCGGTTGCTAGAGAGAGCGGCTATCGCTGCCGCATTCGCGTCCCGATTTCTCTTCGCTTCGGCATCCTGTCTCTGCATTTCTTTCGCCTTCTCTATCGTGTCTTTTCCGCTGTTCTTGTTCTTGCTCAATCGGATCAACGACTCTTTTTCCCTACTTTCTCTCAGCTCCTCTTCCTGCCGATCCACGTCTTCCAGAAAGCGCAACTGTCGTTTTACATCATCCAATGGCACGTAGTTCTCGGGAACTCTAGAAATGTCATTAATTTCGCAGACATGGGAAGCTTTAGTTACCTCATGGACTCAACGCGATGCTCTGCAATCCCAGCCATTTGAACAAGGATCTCGCGCAGTTGAGATTCACAAGCGTCGGCAATCGCCACTAACGCCTCTTCTTCAACGGAACATGACGACATCATCCTTTTCGTGATCCTATTCAGAATCTCCTCGGGTCGTAGTATCGACGACTTTAAAGATCCCTCAGAATACTGTCGCGTCTGTGGAGGCTCGTCAACTTCCATCCTCGAATCACTCTGATGAGATGGTGGTCCTGGCACCGGCAACGGATGATGCTGTTGTTGTGGAGGCTGCTGTGGCGGCATTTGAGAAGGCTGCTGCTGTTGTGGATGCGACTGTTGCGTATGTTGCTGATGTGGCTGCTGTGGATGCTGTTGTTGAGGATGTTGCTGCTGAGTGTGTTGCTGAGAATTCTGTTGCTGTGCAGGTATCTGCTGATGCATGTGCATCGGCATTTGCTGCATCTGCATTTGCCCGCCCATCACAGAAGGCCTCGGTTGACCGATTGATAGCGGCGGCTGAGAAAGTCGCTGCGGCATAATACCACGTGGAGTGAGTTGCGGGTCTGCATTCAAACGAGAGATGATTTGCTGGGAAGGATGCTGCTGTGGAGTGTGTTGAGGAGTATGCTGCTGAGGCGGCATCGAAGCACGTGCATTGTTGAATACATAACCAGGAGGAGGAGATACTCCTTCAACGGAAGCTTCACCTGAATACCGAAAAAGATAAGAGCCGTATAAAAAATCTGTTAACCTTTTCTGACTGCCTCTCTTAATGCTGGAAGGGTGTTCTGCAGAAACGGAAGCAAGTGCGGTTGCGCTTGCGATTTCAGAACCTGCTGCAAGTTCCTCGTGAAGTCTTCCGCATTAGTATCCATGTAGATCACTCCTTGTATCAAATTTTTCACTCGGACTGCCTTGTCAGGCTGCTCTGGATCCTCGTTGTTCGAAAGGTTTATGAGAGTTTTTAAGAATCGAACACACTTGATGACGTTCTTGTCTTCCGACGTGATCCCTCCGGGCCCCATTTGAAACTGCAGTTGAGGAGGGATGTTCTGTTGCATCTGTGGCATCATTGGCATCTGTTGCATCGGCATCGGTGGTTGTTGCATCGGATGCGGTCTCTGCTGCATGGAGAGGGGAGGAGGTTCTGAATTAAAAGTTGTCTATACACTTCGTTATGATTAACTGAAAAAAAAACTCACGAGGGGTGCCGACCATCATTTGTGGGGGGCTTGTCGGATCTTCAGTTTTGATGTTGATAAGCGGAGAGAGCTCCCTCTGTATCTGATGGCTGTCCATCGAAGGATATCCGCCCATGTCCATCGGCTCTTGCTTCGGAACAACATGCTGTGTCTGCTGAGGAGGTTGCTGAGCTGGGTCGGGATTACTGAATCCTGTAGAAGTCGTAGGCGTTGATCGTTCTCCGATGGCCTTTCCTGGCACGAGCCGAAACCGGGGAAGGCTCATTTCTGTACAAACAAAACATGAAAAAAAAAACAAACTGGACTTGAGAATTCAGCGTAAACGAGATGAAAGAAAAAAATATATAAACTACACAGAACTGTTAACTTTCTCGAGCACCTCTCGACTAAAAAGACGTCATCTTTCTACGCTGGCCTCCCCTGCACTGTGTCTCGAACAAAGCAATGTACAAAGGATGTCGAAAAGTGAGACCTGCGATAGTCGATGCCAGGCCAGCGAAAATCAATACAACGCGCTTTTTTCTTCGAGCAAATCCCGTTTCTCGATGTTTTTGTGTCCAGTCGATATTTGCATCTTCCTTCCGATTTGAATATGTTCTCTTGCCGCGCTCGCTCTCCGCATTTTCCCGCAAACGGCTGCGTAACGAGGCGAGAAGTTGAATCAACACATGCAACCAATGACTGCTACCGTACTCTTCTTCGTTGCGAGACCCGCAAGGGGTGCATGCGGTCCGCGTTGCGGTCGTGCGGAGCGGTCGCCCGCTCAATTCAACTGCGGGAAAAACGGCGATTTGAACGGGATTCAACGCTTTGAATCTTTTGCCAATGGAAAAATTTTACTTTTTGATCTTTCGGCGCCAAAATTTTCAAGCTCTCAAGAAACTTCTCAAAGCTTCCAAAGAATTGATAATCATCATTGTTCCTGTTCCTGTGTTCTTCGAATGAGTCTTGTTTTCGAACGCTGTTCCTTTTTTGTCCTTCCTTATCTTTTCTCTCATATCATATACTGATTTTTCAGAATGGGTATTAAAGGCGACAAAAAAGCTAACAGCGATCAAGCGCGACTTGCAAAGCTCTCCCTGGAAGGAAATTCCGGGAACGAGGAAGATATGCAGTTGATGATAAAAACGGTAAGGAAGAATCAAAATTCTGTTGTCTATATATTGAAATCTTTGCGAAAGATCAACATGATTTTTCAATATTTCAACATATGCGTAAAAGTAGAGATTGTTGGGTTTCGAACGTGAGGTGGCACGTGATGTTGTTTTGAACACGCAAGGTGTCCGATTTCAGCGAGAATACGAACAATGAGTATCGATTAGCTAACCTCCCACAACGAACAGATGGGGCTTTTGTGTACCGTAGGGCTATATAATAGTGGCAGGTGTTCGCACATGCTGCTCTGAAGATGCGCAGATGTTCAGTCATGCGATTAATTAGTGTTGCACCTCGGAAATGTATTCTTTTCCTCATTAGGCTTGTTACAGATTATCGAGACCACCGGATGTACACAAGCACAGGCCGAAATAGCTCTTTTGGATTCGGAAAACAATCTCCATGGAGCTATTGACCATATTCTGGAAAGTGGAGATAAACTTGATTCCTGGACTGAGCAAAAAGGAGGAAAAAAGGAAAAGAAGAAACAGGACGACGGCAGTTTTAACAACAGAGGTTTTGTTGCTAGAGGCAGAGGTTAGGAAAATCTCGAGTTTCAATTTCACTTAAACATTATTTAGGCGGCGGTGCAGGAGGATTCTCCGACCGAGGAGGCCGTGGTCGATCTAATGGAGCTCCACGCGAGCGCGAAAACCGGGAGAACCGTGATAATAGAGACACTCGCGAACCCCGGGAGTACCGTGACCGTGATCAAGGGAAAGAGTTTGGAGGTGCCCCTCGTTTCAACCGAGGTGGATTCGAAAGACCGTATGTCGGGCGTGGCGGACGAGGAGGGGGCAGAGGAGGATATTCTCGAGCCGTTGCTCCATCTTCCACCATCGAACCGGACGCTTTCTCCAATGATCTGGACGAGGTATCAGTTTTCACGGAAACCGTTTTTAAATTTAATATTTATAGAATCTAACTAAGGTCGATACCAATGTCACCGAAGTTCAGCCACCAGTTGAAGAATCTGTCACCGCCACTGTGCCTACTTCTTCTGCTCCGGCCCCTATCTCTTTTGCTGCTGTTGCTGCTGCGGCTCATCGCAAAGAGGAGCTTCGAAAGCAACAACTTCAGAATCCCCAGCCTCCTGCTCCACCACGGCGGAGTTTGTCTCCGGCACCTGTTGTCCCTCCAGTTCAGGAGGAGCCGGCTCAACCGACGTATTTGGAACCAGAGTCGTCGCAGCAGCAAGACAAAGAGGACAGTTTCTTCCCGAGTGATTCTTCCGCTCTGGCTGAAGAGCAGATTCCGAACATGTCAACTTACAACGACGAAAATGTACAAAGCTCACCAGAACAAACAAACCAAGCATGGACTACCCAGCTTAAGACGGATCTCGGAATAGGATTGCACGATGCCCCTGGTTTGGGATTATCCCCTATCCCATCGAACATTCCAACTCAGTCCATTCCGGATCCTGGGGTTGAGTTTGTTGGTACAGCGCCGACGAACATTCATGACTATTCGTTCGGATTTGTTGAAGCTGCTCCAAGCCCTCAGATTCCTTCCGCTGAAACTTCCGGTGCCTCGATCTCAACAAACACTAGCGACAATATCTTCAACTCTCCTCGTATGATGTCGAAACCAGTCGAGGTGAGAACGAACGAAGGTTTTATTTTTTGCAATTTATTTTTCAGCCAGAACGGATCAATACGACTGCCGATTTCGGTTTGAAAACGGCGTCGCCCCCATTGGGTTACAACAGAGGACTGTCTTACGACACTTCGTCTGCTTCTTACCCACCTACTGATCGACTGGCTTCCAACAAGACGCAGTTCAACAATCCTGGACAGCTACCGTTGCAACAAACGACACAACAGACGTCTCAACCGCAGCAAAATCAGCCGACTCAGCAACAGCAGCCGACTCCACCCGCACAGCCGCCAGCGCCTGGTCATCCGCAGCATCCGATGCTGTTCACTCCGCAGTTGACGCCGTACGGACCGTACATGAACTCCATGTACAACATGTACAATCCAATGCAGCGAGATGAGCAGTATGCTGCTCTGATGCAGTACGGCATGGGTGTCGACCTGTCAAATCTGTCAACGATTCTCCCGCAGACGGCCGCGATCTCTCAATCTGCTTCCTCGCAGCAAGTTCCCTCTGGGCAACAGCGCGAAACGCACGGACTTATGGACTTCAACAAGTTCGGATCTCAAAGCACGAGGGATCAGCAGCAACAGCAGCAGCCATCGAATGTTGGCCCACCACCAGGATTTCCGTCCACCAACTACATGCAGCAGCCGAACCTTTCTTCTCTGTTCATGCAGCAACCGTACCCAGCCGCTCCACACGCGTTCCCTTTCATGAACATGATGCCGAACGTCGGAAGCAACGCTGCCGGTCGTCAGATGTATGGTCAGGAAGACGAGCGAAAGAGCTACGACAAAATGGCTGCGAAACCTGCTTCTCAGCAGAACCAACACTCGCAGTACCAACACAATAACGGAAATCTCGGAAAGTATGGCAACATGAATAATAAGTACAACTGGGGAAACTAACCGGTTTCAAATGTTCTCAGTCAGCGACTTTGCTCCCACCAATAATAAAATGATCTGTTTTATTTTCACATGTTCTTTATTCTCTACGGCTTTCCAAATAAATGTACCTGATGTCAAGGTGTACCATCAGTCGCATCGAGAGAAGGTTGCAGTTTTGAAATGTCTTGCGCTCTCGTTATCGGCGCCACTTCGACTCTGGGTAAAGCTGTCGTCCGGAGACTAGCGTTTGCCGGATATAAGGTGAATTCAAAAGTAAATGTGAGAGAAAGTGATGGATATGCAGGTAGCAGCGACCGGAGACTGTCCGAATAGCGTGGGAAAAGTGGCGGAGGACAACAAAAAGGTGAGGAAGAAACGCGGCGAAAACTGAGAATCCAAGGGATCCACAGGTCGGCGGTGATGTGACAGCATTCTCTCTGGACACGCAGAACGCCGCTCATCGGAAGGAGTTGATCCAGAAAGTGACGGAAAAACTCGGTGGAATCGATACTTTGGTCATTGTGCCTCCTCAAAACGAAGTGCTCGGCGAGATCATCGACACTTCTGCAGAGGACTTTGACCGAATTTTCTCCGAAAAACTGACGACTCCGTTCCGAATTTCACAAGCGGCTCTGCCGGAACTCGCAAAGTCAAAGCGAGTAGACGAACAACGTAAAATAATCGAAGGTCTTCTATTTCAGAAACGGAAGCATCATCTTCCTGAATTCTAGCTTCGGATTTACTCCTTCTATAGACATGGGTATTTTCTCGGTCGCTTCGAACAGCGTGCTGTCACTGACAAAGGCGGTCGCATCGAGTGCTGCTAAGAAGGGCGTCCGTGTGAACAGCGTCGTGTCCGGAATGGTTGAGGGCGACGGAACGGGCGCCGTATGGGACAACGCGTCCGGGGAGGAAGCTCGACACATCAAGCAGCAGCTCGAGGCGATGATCCCACTGGGCAGGCTCGGAAGACCCGCCGACATCGCCTCCTACGTGGAATTTCTCGCTTCCAGCAAGGCCAGGTCCGTGTTTTGGCAGTAGTTGATCTTGCTTGACCCGAATCTTTTAGATACATCACCGGAGAGAACTGCATCGTCAGTGGCGGCGTCTCGTATCGGTTGTAATAAAAAATGTGCTGAATAAATAGGGATTCCCTTTAGATTTTAGGTTACAAACGCCGTTTTGTTTATATGATTGTTGATCTTGTTTCCCCTTTCTTTCTGATTTCTGAACATAAATGCTTTCAACAGTTTCAAAAATGACCATTTCAACCCGGAAAAGGTGATCTCCGCAGAGAATACTTTTCCGAGATACCAGAGCAAAAACTGAAAACCAATAGAATCAGAATGTTGCGGAACAGTCGGAAGATCGTAAACACGTTGTGGCCGTCGCGGATTCCGAACGAAGAATACGCGACGAGACGGACGAATCTGCTGAAACTGCTGAAGAAGGAGGTGAAAACGGGCGAGAAGCAGGTGGTTGTGGTGATGAAGGGCGCGCGGAAGACGTTCATCGCTCCCGACGTCCCTCACGCCTTCAGGCAGAAGAGCCACTTCAGGTAACTGCTCCGAAGAAGGCGTCGAACCGCCGTCCCGTCTGCAGGTACATGAGCGGCGTCTCAACAGCCGACTGCTACTACCTCGTCCAGTCGGGCACCTCTTCCTCCAATGAGAACTGCATCCTGTTCGCCGACCGTCGATCCGCCTACGACGAGCTGTGGGAGGGCGCCCTGCCGAGCGAGTCCGAGTGGGAGGAGACTGCCAAGTTCTCCGAGATTGTACCGACGAACCGGCTGATGCAGACGCTCGAGAAGCTATGCGACAAGGGCACCGCCGTGTTCTTCGACTCCGCCTCCGACGAAATGCTTCTCAAGTTCCTCCAAATCAAGGCGTCTTCCGTTCGGGAACTCAACCAATTCGTATGGAAAGCGTCTCTCTTCTCTCGAAATCCCTCGTTTTCAGATCGAGAAATTGCGAGTGGTGAAGTCGGAGAACGAAATGGATTCCATGCGCGACGTCTGCACTCTCGGCGCCCAGACGATGTCGGCCATGATTTCGGGAGCCCGCAATCTGCACAACGAGAACGCGATCTGCGGACTTTTGGAGTTCGAGGGACGTAGAAGAGGATCCGAAATGCAGGCCTACCCTCCCGTGATCGCCGGCGGAATCCGTGCAAACACCATCCATTATCTGGACGCAAACCGGGACCTCGCCCCGAACGAATGCGTTCTCGTCGACGCCGGATGCGATCTGAACGGATACGTGTCCGACGTGACGCGATGCTTCCCGATTTCCGGCCATTGGACGGATCCCCAAAGATCCCTGTACGAGGCTCTTCTCTTCGTGCACGAGGAGCTTCTTTCCTATGCTCACAACCTTGAGAAGGTCCGTCTGAGTGCTCTTTTCCGGAGGATGAACGAGCTGCTCGCTGCGAGCTTCTCGGAGCTCGGACTGATCCGATCTACAGACGGGAAGGAGATGCTGCGAGCCGCCGAGCAACTGTGTCCCCATCACGTCAGCCACTACCTCGGAATGGACGTTCACGACTGTCCTTCCGTTTCCCGCGACATTGATCTGCCCGCCAACGTAGCGTTCACCATTGAGCCTGGAGTCTATGTTCCGAACGATTGGCCCGTCAAAGAGTTCCGAGGTATCGGCTACCGAATCGAGGACGACGTCGCAACGAGTGCTTCCGGAGGCATCGAACTGCTGACGGCCGCCGTGCCGAGGGATCCGCTCGAGATCCAGAGGCTGATGGGCACCGCCGAGTGAAGACACCGACAGAATTAGGGTTTCTAGATAATCTCACGTGTTTCTAACTTGTTATCCATGGATTCTTTTCATTTTCTGTTTCCTCCCTTGTTCGCTCCCGCAATAAAATGATTAGTAAAGATGATCTGCGTCCTGAAGCGACTCAATCCGATTCGATCGAAGAACACAAAAACACCGAGGACACCGAGAACGCCGCTGTCGAGAATCTCTCAACGACTCCGATCCACCTGCAGCCGACTCCGCTGACTCCGATCGCGACTCCGGCGCCCGAAGCTCCGCCCCCTCAACAGAAGACTCCCGCAGAAGGCGTGCCGCCGAAACAGAAGTCGATTCTGGTGGAAATAGCGAGCGACGAGGTGGGAAGGGTCGAGCGGAACATCGACAACGTGCCCTTCTACCACGGCTTCATGGGCCGCGCCGAGTGCGAATCGATGCTGCACGACCACGGCGACTTCCTCGTTCGGATGACCGAGATCGGAAAGCGGGTCGCCTACGTGGTCAGCATTCTGTGGCGCAAACGGAACTATCACATTCTGGTGAAGAGGACGAAGACGAAGAAGCTGTACTGGACGAAGACGTACGCATTCAAGTCGGTGTGCGAACTCATCGAGTACCACAAGAGGAACCATCTTCCGATCTACGAGGACATGATGCTTCTGTGCGGATTGGCTCGTCACGGATGGCAGCTGAACAACGAGCAGGTGACACTGAACAAGAAGCTCGGCGAGGGACAGTTCGGAGAAGTTCACAAGGGAACTCTGAAGGTGGGCTGCCCAGACTTGGGGGGAACGTCTTCTTCTTCTTGAAGACGTCCGTCTTCTCGTCTCCGTTCACCGTCGCAGTCAAGACGTTGCACGCGAATCATCTGTCGGCTAACGAGAAGATTCTGTTTCTGAGGGAGGCGAACGTGATGCTCACTCTGTCTCACGTAGGGACCACCCACCTCTAAATTGTCTTCCATGTGCTTTCAGCCGAACGTCATCAAGTTCTTCGGAGTGTGCACGATGAAAGAGCCGATCATGATAGTGATGGAGTTCTGCGACGGCAAATCGCTGGAAGACGCGCTTCAGTCGACGACGGAGAAGGTTTCCTCAGACGACAAAGTGCGCTACCTGTTCCACGCGGCGCTCGGAATCGACTATCTGCACGGGAAGCAGGTCATTCACAGGGACATCGCCGCCAGAAACTGTCTCCTCAACTCGAAGAAGATCGTGAGAGGCCCTTCCGATTCCAGTCAAAGCGAGTCTTTTCAGCTGAAAATCTCGGACTTCGGGCTCTCGGTGAAGGGAGTGGCCATAAAAGAGAGGAAAGGAGGATGCCTTCCGGTCAAGTACATGGCTCCGGAGACGCTCAAAAAGGGGCTCTACAGCACCGCTTCCGATGTTTACAGGTGCAAAAAACGTCCGACAAAGAGCCGCTCCCTATCTGGATTTCAGCTACGGAGCACTGATCTTCGAAGTGTACACGGACGGAAGGACGCCGTTCGAGAACTGCGGACTGCGGGGCAACGAGTTGCGGAAGGCGATCATCGGACAGAAAGTGTCTCTGACGCTCGAGTCGGAAGTGCCCGTCTTCATCGGCGCCATATTCCGCGAGAGCCGCCAGTTCGCGACGGAAGATCGGATCACGTCGCAACAGATCATAGACACCTTCAGAAAGGTCCTATATCGGATTTCTGCCGCGAAACGATGCTGATCTTTGCAGGAATCGGACGTCGAGATGGACGCCCAGTTAGGCCTTTTGCACCGTCTCGAGCGCCTCGGCGACGTATTCCGACGCGAGCAGCCCGTCTGATTCTGCATGTTCTCGCCTCCTTCCGTGTTTACTTGTGCCCCATTTGCCACAGTATCATCGAGAGCGTCTGCCGACGGATTGGGCTTTTCCACCGTCTACCGTCTCTCTCTCTCTCTCTCTCTCTCTCTCTCTCTCTCTCTCTCTCTCTCTCTCTCTCTCTCTCTCTCTCTCTTTCACTCGGCGGGGCAGAAAGCCTAAGTATACAAAAGGAGGCGCGAAAGAAAGATCATAATACTCGATGAAAGTCAACATCGATCCTCCAATTTTCCTGTTTTCAACTGATAAACTGTGCTCGACAAACAGACCGACAGGCGGCAAAAAATAAGTGTTCACGAGGCGGCGAGACGAGATAATTTCAGAATGCAACAATGCCTTTTCAGTGCTCTCTCCTTCTTCCTCTTCGTTTCAGATGGGAGGGACTAGGAATCTCTCTCGTGTTCCTCGACCCTCTCTCGTTCGTCTTGATCGGGTGCTACACGAGTTCTCTGGTCTGCCTGTCTCGAGATGATTTGTGGCTTGTGAGCACTCGCTGCCATTACCGTATCCAGCGCGTCCTTCATCTTGTTGCACTTTTTGCTCCGCGCCGTCCGTGTCTGCTTCCGCATGCGGCAATCCGCGCGTCAGTCGGCAAACAAGCTTGCTCGCCGTCGCTCCGCCCACTTTTGCCACGTATTCCGAGCCGAAGGAGCGATTGATTCGATTGATTCGTTGGTTAATGATTGCGCAACGTCCATTTCGCGCCTTGGCAACTCGGAGGGGACACTGATCTGGTTGGCGGAAGAAGGCGCGAAAAGGGGGGCGAGAAGCATTTCCGCATGATTCGCTCGGAGCGCGGGCGCGCGCGCGCGGCGTGCCATTTCCGTTTGTTTGTGTTTTGTTTGCGAAAACTGTCGATATCGAGTCTCGCGTAGAAGGGAGGGGGAGGGGACACCGAGAGCGGCAGCGCGGCACCAGCAGCAGCAGCAGCATACCTGAAATGCGATCCCGACGAGTGAAGACGGTCGTTGTGGCAGCTGTGCCGAAAGAAGACCGATTGTTTCCCCTCCTCCTCCCATTTTTCGCGCCTTTTGTTGCGGTCTCGAGAGGGGCGACCTTGATTACTCTTATCCCTCGAAATTCCATTCAAATCGAGAAGACATCTGTCCGAAAGTGAGAGAGAGACCGCCAATTCGAAAAGTATGAGTCTCTGTGTGTGTGATGATGGCGAAAGGACGATGTCCTTTGGCCGATTGTGTTGAAGTCTCCCTCCGGGGAGGGCACAAAAACACAATGCTCGTGGTCGGAACGATCACTGCTCACCGGCTCTCTCTCTCTCTTTTCAGGACAGTCGGTTGGGCGGCAACTTTGTCTTGAACGACGACTTTTCTCTCTCTCTCTCTCTCTCTCTCTCTCTCTCTCTCTCTCTCTCTCTCTCTCTCTCTCTCTCATTCCCGCTCTCTCCCTATTCCATTTTTGAATCTCCCACCACTTTTCCTTCGGCAAACAGTTGCACACCACCTCGACCGCCCGACGATAGTCACCCCTCTGAATCAGATACACGTTCCCTCTTTTGTTTCCTCTTTTTCGAATCTCGCTTCCCTGTGCCGCAGACTTCCCATCACTAGACTCTACTCGTTGTTGTTATTCGGACTAATCAAATGCCGAGAAAGCACGAGAGAAAACGAGCAGTTTGTTGTTCGTTTCGGTGCACCAGGAGGCGATGATCGCAAAGAACATTCATTATGGGAGGGGGTCAATAAAAAGGAGTTGCGTTGCGAAACGAGAGAAGAACCGAAAACATTTCGAAATCCCGTCACGACTACAGAAGACGTCGTTTTTCCTCCTGGAAGAGAACGCATTCTAAAGGCACTCTGAACTTTGGAATCTGAAGCCACGAATGTCACGTGACCCGATTCAGAAGGATCGATGGATTGCTTCTAGACCGTCGAGTAACTTTCTCTCTGCTAGTGACCTTGTTCATATGGAGAATGGGGCAACGAAGCAGTTATCCTCCAGACAACCTTTCCACACTCGTTTCTTCCAGTGACACTTTCTCTCTCTCTCCCTTTTCTTTTCGTAACATATCCGTTCTTCCTTCTCTTCTTCCGTGACAACACAACCCGAAAAGAGGAGCTTTTGCCGCTCCGAGAGGACACATGTTGCCCCCGCAGACGACGGTGTGCCCTTGTTCTCCGTTGAGATAAAATCTGCAGACAGCTGGCACGACCGTTTGTTTCATAACTGGAAGAAGGTTGCGAAACCACCTGGCACCGCCCCCCGCCCCCTTTTGACGGCCCCATTCATCTGCATTCAAGGCCCCCGGCGGGTCTGTTGATGCGCGCGCGCGCACGGGGGCTCCGATTTCAAAAAACAACAACGCCTGGGAGAAGACGTTCTGCGTCGTGATTATAGGGTTCGCGTGGGACGCCCGTTCGGCAACATTCGAATCGGAAAGCAGTCCGTCTCATCGCGGATTCTCTTGTTTTCCCCCCTACCGTACTCTCCCCTTTCCCACCTCGATTTGCATCTTTTCCCTTAAAACAGCGGCCGATTGTTGTGTCACAACCCGTCTTCCGTCGCTCTTCTTCCTCCTCCCCCTCCCCTCACACAAGCCCCGCCCCCTTTTCGAGAAGAGAAGCCCACCAGAGGAGCCGACGTCTTCTGCAGCGAATAAAAATGGCCAGAAGACGTCGGCCGATGATTTTGACTGATCGTTTCGCCCCTCTTTCCTTCCTCTCAGTACTTTTTGCATTTTAATTGGCTGCCCCCCGTCTCTCGGTTTGTGGTGCCTCTCCATTCTCGCCGCTGCCACCGGCTCCACACCTTATAATTAAAATCCGCTTTCCTCACTCCTTTCTTTTCCAGGTAAATAAATGTCCGGCCTATCTTCGATGCGATGCTACGAGCCGAGAAACAATCGATACGGTAAGTTCGCCCCGTTGAGAAAGTTGACAGTAGAGCGAAGTTTGCAGACGGAAGTTTGTACGGAATCAACACGTGGGTTTCGAAACCTGATCTCTGGAGCCAGCAGTAAGTTTTGTTCGCCACTCAAGAAGAGGCGAGAAGCGACAGTTTTTCAAGGAGGGCAAGCTTTCTTGGGTGGCCTTCAAAGGGGAAAAGAGACGATTTTTCAAGGATGACTGGTATCGAAACGTGTTGCCATCGAAGAATATCTCGAAATCTCTTCTCTCCCTTAAGTGGGTCGATAACCTTCTCGACTACAATTAAATACTCCGCCTTCTCTCACAAAAGAGTTTGTTCATCGCAAAAAAGCGAATTTCGCCCCATCGTCGTCATTTCTCTTCGCGATCATCATCGTCTTATCGCCCTCTTCTGAACTTTTTCTCACTAAAGTTCAGTTTTTCGAATGGAATACGGGAGAAACCGTCAAAATTTATAGACAGACAGCGCCCCCGGGGGGCGGGTTGTGTGTTTCAAAGCAAATGCGCACACGCGTATCCGCCATCTTTACCTCCCTGCGTCCAGCGTCTGTCTTTTATTACCCTGTTCTTTCTTTTCGCAGGGCGGACGAGGCCCAGAACCTCTTTTCAAGATTAGAATTGACGAATTTCCCTTGAGTCCCTTGAAAATAGTTTTTTTTTTGGCGGCAAGTGACTACGGTAAGCCGAGAGTGTGGATGTTTGATGTGCAACCACCGTGCTCTCGGCGAGAGCGCGAAAAGGTGAATTTTGTGTTTTTTGGCGGGAACCGATTGTCGAGTCATTCTGGTCACTCGGTGGGCCCATTTCGCTTCTTCCTTCCTTCTCCCGATGGTCGTCTCCGTCCCGCCCTTCCGTGTACTTTGCCATCTTCGCGATGCGCCGCCCATCTTCTTCCTTCCTGCCTCTTCATATTCGCAGTCCTCCACTCGCTTTCTGCGCATTTTCCTTGTTCCATTCGCATCCAAAAACACACGCATTCTGTTTCAGAATGAAAGAGGAACAAATCGCGCAGAAGCCAGGTCCGTGGTTCTTCGAGGAGGATCCCACCTCGTGCTCCCCAGTCAGCGATCCGGACGACATGGCTCAGTTCCTCAACTACAGAGTCGGTGTGCAGAATGTGACTCAGTCGGTCGAAGTGCCCACTTCAGAGCACGTCGCCGAGATCGTTGGCCGCCAAGGTACTCCAGAAAGTTGCGACACTCAACCCATTGCCTCTTTCAGGGTGCAAGATAAAAGCCTTGCGCGCCAAGACGAACACGTACATCAAGACGCCGATACGTGGTGAGGACCCGATCTTCGTGGTCACTGGGAGACCAGAAGACGTGCAGGAGGCGAAGCGGGAGATAGAGTGCGCCGCGGACCACTTCACGCAGATTCGCGCCTCGCGAAGGCACAGCCAAGGTCCGTCGAGTCTGAACAGTCGGGGAGGCTAACCGTTTCATTCAGTGCTTCCAGGAGCCCACGCCCCCGGACAGGTGACTATCTACGTACGGGTGCCGCTCCGGGTAGTCGGACTCGTCGTCGGACCGAAGGGCGCTACGATCAAGCGCATCCAGCAGGACACCCACACCTACATCATCACTCCGAGCCGGGAGAGAGAGCCCGTCTTCGAGGTGAGAGCAAACAAAAACAACTCGTGTCTGTGAGCAATCAGCAGAAAAAAGGGGAAATGTCTTCCAGCTGCCGGCCCCCATTAGCCATTCGGTCTCTCTCTTGTGAGCCGCCCGGGAAACGGATCCGGAAGCACTTTCTTTTTCGTTAATTTCTAAGTAATCGATGGGGGGAAGTTGCTCCGCGAATGTTTGAACACTGGGGAGCACACACCCGGATGAGTGTGTTGTTTGGCATGTACACCGAGATTAGGATCTTTTAATTTGGTCATCCACCCGGACTCCCCGCGGGACCGATTAATGTTGCATTCGGTGCCGTCCGTCGTTTTCGCAACAAAATATCATCTTGTCGTTGATGAGATAATTCAGTTTGATGCGCACAGCAGTAACGCCTTCTTCTTCTTCTTGACTCTTGAGAGCATCCCGCAGTAGATTAGTCGAATTACCGATGAATGGCCTGGTGGTGTCCGTGTGCGCGCGGGGGGGTTTTTCAAGGGAGTCACGCGATGCCGCCCCGACACGCAGCCGGAGGCGCGCAACTCTTCACCACCAAGAAAAAGAGGGGAGGGGGGATCCCTTTGTCATGTCAGAGGGAAGATGGACTCAATTAATTAAATGGCGGTGGGTGCGGCTGTCCTGAGAGGCGCCAAGATGGCCCAAATTGTGAGTATGCACATTTTATAACCCATCCATCTTGACCCGCTGTTGAGCAACATCCGACGACAAATGGGCCTCCCAAGGCCATCGCCCCGCAATAAGTGTGCCATCTTTTGTTACCTTATGGAAACAGTAATCAGATCATATTAGGGTTATGTAATTGACGGTTTTGTGTGGGTTTTGCGCGCGCAAGTGAGTGCGACAGGGCAGAAATTACCGTATCGCGGCGGCGCGGAAGGGTCTCGTTCCCTCTCACAATGGTAATTATCATCGGGTCGTCGACCTCCTCCTCCTCCTCTTCTTCCTCCCCTCACGAACTGTGAATGTGTTGACAGTGCGCGGGCGTCCCCATCGAGTACATGACATCTTCTTGCAACCGTCGTCATTCCTTCCAATTTAGTTGTCCGTTTGACACAAATGCCCCCGCTCGTGGTTGTACCCGAAATGGATGAATGCCCAGAATCAGACGGGTGATCTGATTTTTGGTGGCCGGCTAATTAGGGAGTTGGGCCGGGAGATTGCAAGGGATGTGGCGACTTCTCACTGGAATTTGTTTTCTAGGTCACTGGATTGCCGCACAATGTGGAGGCGGCTCGCAAGGAAATCGAGACGCACATCTTCCAGCGCACCGGAAACCTGCCGGAAACTGAGCACGACTCACCCGGACAGTACGTCGGGGCGTCTCTTCTTCAAGCACAGCAACAGGCTGCCGCTCAACAACAGCAGAGTGCTCTCTACAGAAAGGCGTTTGCGTCCAGCAACCTTTTCAATCAGATGAGCACTGATTTGCCGTTCGGAATCGACTCGAGCCTCGGACTTGATGCTCTGCTCCGCAGCTTCCCGTCCATGCGCAATTCGCTGACACCCGACTCGTTGCAAGGGTTCGGAAGAACTTCGATCGGTGGTGCCCCGACGATGTCGTCAACGCAGCAAAGCCGTCCGTCTCTCGGAGGACAGTCGACGAAGATGGATCTGCCGACATACGACTACTGGGGTAACAACAACTCGATCAACGACATCATGGAGAACGAGATCCTTTCTCGCAACTACGATGCTCTGTCTGCCTGGTCTTCGCTCGGATTGGATAAGGAGAAGAGGGAAGAGTCCCCGACCAACGGGTGAGAGTTCGTGGGAGAAATAATTAATTTAATAATATTCTTTGTAGACTGATGTCGCTGACTAGTGGCGCCGGCGGATTCGGAATCATGCAGTCGATCTGGACGGACCAATTGAACCTGAGCCCCGGCTCCCTCGCCTCGGCCTCGGCTTCGGCGTCGCCTGCCTCCTCATCCTGCGATCACAACGACCTCACCCTGGTGCCGATCAACGGATAGACTCTCTCATTCTCCTTTCCAGTCGTGTAGTCTCCCCGTCTTAGAAGTGTTCCACGAGTAATTTTCTAACTCCCGTCCTACCAAAAGAGTATTCTTTCCCGGAAGCTCTCCGTGTACGAGTTCCCCATTCCATTCTCACCCGTACCCCCTTTTCTTCTTTTATACATCGAAATTCACACCAATTTATATATACTCGTCCCAAAAGCGCCTTCCCACTAAGAACTAGATATTTATATAACTTTATTATTTGTTATTTATATTTTTGAAATATATGTAACTCTCCCCCCAATTATTTGATATAGTAGAGATACCTGTAAGTTTTGTATTAGGCAATCGGTGGAAGGTCCTTCCTCGCGCCGTTAGCCGTCCTTCACTCATTGTCTCCACTATCACTACATTCAGACTTACTCTAAATTTTACTTAGTAGATATTTACAGCTTCTTTATCTCGCATTAAGGCCACTGGAAGCCCTGCTTCTGTTGTCCCAGTTGTCGCTCCCAGTGGTCTTTCATGTTCTAAACACTTTGACCACCCACCTGACACACCACAATATAACTGATTTCTCACCTAGTGTAACCTGTTCCTTTCCACCTTATTTCTCTACGCAATCCCGACGCTTCCGCTCGGACACTTCCAGAGAAAAGGCAGAATTTATAGCACCTATCCATAATGAAACTCGAGTGAAACCATTTTCCCTTCTTTCCTGCGACCCACCGCTTCTAATGGCTTTGGATTTTATATTTTGATAGATTTGGTATGTGAATGAAGAAATTCGTGTTGATGCATTCTCTTGTTTACCCCTTGCATCTCATTGCGGGATGCATTGCCATGGCGACGGGCAGCCGCGAAAGAGCCGAAAGCACTCCGGTCTCCCTCATTCGGAGCACATTTCACTACTATACAATGTCGGAGAAGTCGGCTGAATGGATGGAAGTAAGTGATTCCGATGCAATATTCATTTGTTTTGTGCCACGTTTGTAGGGATATCGTCAGGGGAGGCTCGAGCAGGCTGAATGCAGGTGGACTCGTCAGCAGAAGCCGAAGGAGTGGTCGGATCACGGTGGGAGCTGTATCTGGGGACGGCAGGTTTCTAGTCCCTTCTTCGGTTTCAGACTGCGTCACGCACAGTCTTCTGGTCGATTATCTGGACTTTGTGGGATACCAGGTGGCTTCTGACACGATGAAGTCCCAGATGGGCGACCGGTTCGTGGAGGACGCGAAGCAGTATTTGAAGGGCGAAGAGATGCACTCGCTGCTGCAGAACATGCACATCGAAATACCGACGCCGTTGGTCAGAAACCGGAACATCTTCGAGAGGAAGAAGAAGCAGGCGTTGCGAGTGTGGCCGAAGACCGAGGAGCAGATTCGACGGGAGGAGGAGGAGGCGAAGAGGAAGAGGCGCGAAGTGGTCATCGGTTGGGACAAGGAGAAGTTGAGGGTTCTCGGCAATCGCATGCGGTCCACCCTCCACAAGCACCGTCAGTTCAATGCTTCTCGGCCAGAGCACACTTACAGGAAAAGCCAGCCCGTCGAATCCTTCTCGTCCTCCTCGTCTTCTTCTTCCACCTCATCTGGAGAAGAAGATGACGTCATGCAGAAGGACGAATATGCCGAAGACACTGCCCGTCTTCTGCCGCTTTCTGAACTGGAACTCACCACTGACGTGCTGCCAGTGTCGATGGAACGGAAGGCCGAGGAAGTTGTGGACGACGACGACAACTACGACTACATGGAAGACTTCGAGGAAGAAGACGTGCCAGATGCGACGACTCCGGAAGAGAAGGCGCCGGAAGAGAAGAAGCCGTGGAAGTTGAGCATGCCGTCGTTCTTCTCCACCGACGCCTTCCCGTTCTCTTCTTCTCCTTCTTCTCTCCCTCCGCTCCGTTCCCAATCACTTCCGCCTCTCAAAAGAACAACGGTTACCGCACCGAAATCGATTCTGAAGAAGACGATGCCGAAGGAAAAAGAAGAGCCGACGTCTCCGGAAGAGAGCGATTCGAGCGTGAAGACGGTCAAAAACGCTGTAGTGGAGCAGAATCTCGTGGTCCAAGAAGACGTCGATCCTCCTCTTCCAGCCATTTTCTCCGCGCATCTGCCGCCTCTTTCGATCCAGAAAAGAGACGTTTCGATGGAGGAAGAATCCAGTATCGACGATCTTCTGAGCGATTTGTCAGCCCTAGAAGAGGACGAGACGAAGGATCCCGAAGACGTCGCGAAAAAAACAGAAGACGTGGATAGTGTTTCTGAAAGTGAGGCCCCGATCAGAAGACGTCCCCCAATCGTTTCAATTTCAGACAACTCGTCGATTGATGAAGTGGAAGACCTCGAATCGTATGTTCTTTCGGCGCGATCCGACTTCTCTTTCTAATCAAATAAACTAGTTCCACGAACAATAGAATCGCATATAAAACCGCATTGAATGGCTGGAGGGAAAGAAGAAGAAGAAGACGATGGGCGTCGTGCTGGAATTGTATACTTCCGGCTCGCTCTTCTTCTCTTTGTTGTTTCTTTCCGTCGCTTTTCTCGTCATCTTCGATATTTTCGACGAGGTCAACGAGTTTCGCGCAATCATCGAGAAGGAAGCGAGAATTTTCGAGGTATTCTGAATGCGTCTCTCCAGAAGACGTTCACTCGATTCCAGTTCTACGCATCGGGCGCCTCGCGAACAATGGACGGAAAACACGGAGGACGGAGTCTGTTCGGAGGCGCTGTCTCAATTTGAACGACGAGAAGAAGAGATGATTGTTCATGAATGTCACGAATTCATAGAATAGAATAGACGACGTTACCCATATAAAGTGAATGAAACGTGGAAGAAGGAACACACAATTCTGTCTAGAAGTGGCATGTAAAGCTGGCACACGAATACTCTGAAAGCGAGGCAATTGGGTGGGAGTTAGAAGGTCTCGAAGCGGTGCGCGAACGAGGGCGCGTCTCGTTGCCGGTTCGCCTCGGCGCATCCCTCGGCGATCTTCTCGTTGAGTTGCACCGGTCCGCAGCTGAACACTCCGATCTCGGACTGCTGAAAAGTGATGCGAATTAGAAGACGTCGACGTCTTCTGACGCACCTCTCTGTGTTCGCTCTGGATGAACTGGAAGAACGCCCTGAAGTTGGGCCTTCCGAAGTGATTCTTGGCGTGGAGGCCGGTGAACATAGACATTCCGTCGTTCGTCGATCGGAAGTGCTTCTCGCAAATGTACTGAAAGCAGTGGGGGATGATTCGGGTAGAAGGGAGGGACTAGGAAACGCACCAGCATTGTTGTCCGCAGGTCGAACTTGTGGAAGAGCTGCGTGACGAAGATGTGCGTCTCAAGGATGCCGGGTCTCGCCTGCTCCTCCACGTTCTTCAGCACGTCGACGAACCACTCGTAGTTCTTGTGACTCGGACACACCCACAGGAAGTAGACCTTGCGACACCGCACTCTGTGGAACGCGTCGTGCGAGGTGAGCTGGACGAGATCGTTGAGGGTCGATGCGTACGGTGTGACTCCGATGCCGCCGCCCACCATGATCGCCACCTCGTAGTTCATCCACTCCTGGTTTCCGTCTCCGTACGGACCTCGCAGGTGGATCAGAGGGTATGGGGCGCCCGTGTTCTGAGCCCTCAGCAGCTCACTCCGCAGCTTCCACGTCCACGGACCGACGGCCTTAATGTACAGCTTCATGTTCTCGTCTTGCGGCGAGGAGGCGATCGAGAAGGCGTGCGACTCGTTGAAAGTGCACGAGATGGACGGCGACGAGACTGTCACCCACTGTCCCGACTTGTACTGGAAGGTGCGCGGACGACGGAACTCGATGTAGATGATGTCGGAGGGAAGGATGTCCGCGCGCACGATCTCGAGCTTCTTGTAGTACTGCATGAGGCCGATGATCCGGTCGATCACGAAGATCACGATCGGTCCGACGACGTAATACCCGAATTTGGGGGACTGAAAGGAGTTGAAATGAGAAGGACAAGGAGGAGAAGACGTCACTCACATCGAGAAGTTTCGGAAGGCCGTGCATGATAGTGAGGGCGTAGAAGGCAATGTTGAGAAGATGTGTGAGCCGGAAGGCGTGGTAAGCTCGTTTGATGAAGCACGGAAGTGCGAAGACGTAGATGATGCACATGACGGTGACTAGAGCGATTCCGGTGAGGCCGGTGATGGTGCCGTAGAACCAGTAGCTGATGGATGGCATGAAGTTGGAGCCGAAGAACGCCTCCTGGAAGAGACAGGCGAGTCCCTCCTGGCTCTGCGTGCCGACGTGATAGAAGTTGACGCAGTGGCCGACGGTGTGGAGAGTGGCCCAGAAGGCGGCGAACAGAGCCACGATCTTGTGGAAGGCGATGGCCGAATCGAACGGAATGTACTGGGCGACGACGGTCTCACGGAGCAGAGTGATGATGTTTCGGCACACGGTGAGCAAGATGAGCGCCATGCAGAACGAGAGAGCACCGGCGGCTCCGCGAGTCAGAGCGATTCCGACGCCCATCACTCGTCGCAAGTCCCGGTTTTCGGTCATATAACGGTAGTCTGAAGACATGAAACTGGGGGAAGTGGAGGGAAATAGGACTCGAAGGACTCACGCCAGAAACGCTCGAAGAAGAGCACGAGATTGACGGCGACGAAGCAGAAGACGATGAAGACGTGCTGACGGTAAGTCTCCAGGAAGGCGCACACTTTGTGGAACAGCGTCAACGGAGCCGCCATATTGATGGAGCGGTTGGGGACGACGAACGAGTTGAGCGAAGAGTTTCTGAAGAAGACGTCAGAAGGTGTCACGTCTCGACAAGGAGAACTCACTCTCCGATGCTCGGCTGGAAGTTTCTTCTGTTGAAGGGCAGTCCGACCGGCTGATTGTCGGGAATATCGGAGAAGATGGCGTTGAAGTCGTCGTAGGTGAGGTACTTGGCATCGTTGCTCACTCCTTTGTTGTGGAGCACTTCGTTGAAAAGACGCAGTTGCATGCCCTCGTTGATGTGCACTCCGGCCGTCTGGTTCAGCGACTTGACGAGATCAGCGAGGTCCTTTCGGAGCACTCGGTTCCGTCCGTCCAGATCGCACATTTTGAAAAGCGTTTGGAGTTTCTCCTTCTGTGGAGCTGCAGGAAACACAGACTCTCATGGTTCTTTTGTGGGGAAAGGGACTCACCATTGACGAACTGCCGGAGGACGGCGAGGAACTCGTTGAAGGAGAGCGAGTCCTCGTTGTGCTTGGCCGTCATCGCGAACATCCTCTTCACGAACTCGTTGTCCGCCTTCATCCCCATCGCCGCGGCGAGCTCTTCCCGACTGATGGTCTCGTTGAGAATGTCGTCGTTGGACGAGTCGAACGAGTTTTCCGCGTCTCTGAGCTCGTCGTCGTTGAACGCCTTCGCGTACGCTTCACGGAAGAACAGATCGAGACGGTCTTGACGACGTTCCTTCGTGATCGCTTGCGACAAAAGCACCGAGTTCTCCTCGTCCGCCACACTCACTTCCGCGTTGATGCTTGTGGCGGCGTGTCGGATCTGGTCGAGAAACTTGGAAAGATCGCGATCCGAAGGCAGACGAATCACGAGATGGTGGTTGTTTTTCTGAGAGAGCAGCACGAACGGTCCGTGCATCGCCGAAGGGTTCGGCGTCGAGTGGAACAGATCGATCTTCTGGCCCGTCTCGAAGCGGATCTTCCGGAGCACGCCGCCACGTGGCTTCTTCACAGTCAACGTTGTGTTCTCTATTTCTATGCGAACCTGCCGAATGTACTCCTCTTGAAGCCATTCGAGAGCTGGAAACCTTCACGATCCTTCGGAAATCTAACTGAAAGCCTCACCGTTCACTCCGTAGACGTCTCCTTTCGTTGAAGTGTTTTCAGTCAGAAAGTCCGTCGTGAGACTGTCACAGGCGCTGTTGTGACCGATTCGAATGCGACGATTCACGAGATACCTTCCGATTCCGAAGCAAACTGAACAGGGATCTTCGATGATCGTCGGTGACGGGGCAAAGACTCACTCAGCGGAACACACGCCAATCCGATGAGGGTGAAGACGTAGGTGGTGTCGTTGTCCGTCCAGTAGGTGGATTGCATGAACGGCACGCACGGCTCGAGGCCCGTCGTGTTGACCTGGAACGGCTGCGGACACGGGTCGCCCTCCTTGAAGAAGAAGACGTCCTTCTGGAGCATCGTCTCGTCGATGTCCGTCGTCGCCTTGATGATCTCGCGCAGTCCGATGCTGTGGATCAGTTGCACCTCTTCTTCCGTGAAGATGCCGTTCAGTTTGTTCTCGAACCAGAAGCGATCTCCGTCTCGGATGCGCTCGAACTGATCCTTGATGATCGCCTTGAACAGCTCTCCCGGCCCATTCTCGCCTCCCTCCAACATTCTGAAAGTGAGAATGTTTGAATGCGTTCCAGAATAGAGACAGTTACCCTCCGATGTAGGCGTCCAAATATCCGATGTTTCCCGCGTAGAGGTCTCTCAGCTTGTTCACTTTCTCCGTGTGCTTCTGATAGAACTCTTCGTTTATCGTCTCCCACGTCTTGGGCGGCAATCCGAACGTCCTTCTCAGCTCATTGTACGGAGGCAGTCCGTTGTCCCTTCCCCTCATGATCGAAGAGGCGACGACGTCGAGTCTGGAGAAGTGCATCGGTCCGAAGATGTAGTCACGAAGGTCCTCGACGACGATGTTGTCGTCCCGTTCGGCGATCTGACTTGCCATTCCTAAACCAGATGAGGTGTCTCTTCAACGCCTTCTGTTCGACACTCACCGAGAATGATCTCGTCCACACTGTACTCCTTGACGATGTCCTGGGCATTCCACCAGTTCTGGCACAGCCGGAGGGCCGGATAGCCGCCGACTTCTGTCCGGAACTCGCACTTGTTGCCCCTCTTTCGGAGCAGCATCGCCGGAGGAACTATCGAGTGTGGGAACCGGAACGCCGCCGCGCCGAAGGCGTGCGAGATGCCCGGCGGCACGTGGGGCATGTACTTTGTGTAGTTGGAGAGACGCACGTCTTCTCCCAGGAGCGCCGGCACGAAGTCGTACGCGATGATCTTTTGCATCGAAGCGATGACGAGCCGACGGGCGGCCTGGAAGATCTGCTCGTCGGTCCATTCGGGATGCTTCCGGTGGATCTGGTCCGCATTGTAGTTGTGCCAACGGAACAGGATCAGTCCGAACGACAAAAGTCCCGGGTTCTCGTTGACTCGCGAGTCGCCGAGCACTGAAAAGAGGCGGTGGGAAGAGATCGGAGACGCAGAGACACTCACTGAACAGACGATCGGGACTCATGAGTCGATGGACCTGCGGGGGAGCCGGGTTGTTGAGCGGGATGTGCGGGTTGTTGAGTGGCGGGTACCCGGGAACGCCTTCAGCCAGTCGTCCCTGTTTGAAGGAGCGCAGAGAGGAGACCCACGGCTCGGTGGTGCCGTAGATGAAGGATCCGTCGATCCACGAGGTGCGCTCGTTGATCTGCTCGCGAGGCGAGTTCAATCCGCTGCCCGTGTTCTTGTCGTACTTGGCCCTCGTGAACGGGATCTCCGTTTTGCCCTCGCACTCCTTGTCGAACACACTGTCGCACATCGGCACCTGGATCTTCAACGTCTCCAATGGACAACTCACTCCGTTCGACTGCATTATTTCGTATGCGACGACTTGACCTGAACACAACAAACTGGTTTTCCGGACGCTTATTATCGAGAAAGAGAAGGCGTAATGACTGACTGAAAAACGCGAGGAGTGTCGTGCAACCGCGAGTGTTCGGGATGCCCGAGTCGCCCTTGAAGAGCGTGTCCGAGAGCTCGCGAGCCGACGGCAGCGAGTTGTTGACGAGGTAGACTCCGTCGAGGTAGTGGGACCGTGCATCCCGGTGCAGCCTGCTGCCTGAACCCCACAACGTCTTCTGAAGTGACGACGTCGCCCACCTGCCGAGCCCCATTCACTGTTCGCCAGATTATTGTACCATCCGTCGTAGCGCTGGAACTCCTCGTTCTGCTGGATGCCTGCAATTCGGCCGTCGTTTCGTGCAAAAAGTGCCGTCCGGTCACTGCGCAAACATCGCATCCGAAACGGGAGCCGCCCGTCGCCACCTTCTCAGAAATATCTTTTCGCGCCCCCATCCTGCCTATTTCCACTTTGTTTGCCCATTGAATTTTGTACATTTTTGACCGCACTGTTGATTATCGCCCCCAGAGAATGGGCGAATAAATAAATATGAGGGCGAAGATGTCAACAAGAAAGAGTTTCGAAAAAAAGGGAAAGTATTAAGGAGTTTCGGCGACTGGCACCGTAATCTTTTGTTGATCGGACGAACACAGTTCAAAAGACCGTACACAGACGGGGGGATGCAGAAGCGTCGAGAGCGGATCTTCAAAGATCGGCAGATCGGTTTTGACACTTGAAGTGGCCTCGGTGGCAGTCAAACAGTCTCTCTTGCTTGTCACTGGTTACATTTCATCTCCGATTTCTGGCACTCACACATCAGGTTCGTTTCTCGAATGTTCCACAAAAGGACGACTCACCTAGGACGTGGTAATTGAAGGTGCATATCAAGGAGAGGAACAAGATGGTTATGTACAGCACAAGTGTCGAGCGCATCGCGCGCCCTCAAAGTGGCCGGGAATCTGAAAACAAAAACAGGAAGACGTGGGCAAGGGCGGGGGGGGGGGGGGGGGGGGGGGGGGGGGGGGGGGGGGGGAGAACGGTTGAGATAAGGGGCTGCTGATTCTGCAGAAAGTTCGTCTTGGGAAAGAAATGAATCGGTGGTGGGGGAGTGGAAGAGACAGTCAGAGAGACCCAATGGAATGGAGGGAATGAATGAGTGAGATGGTCGAGTTGCGCGAGATGAGACGCTCCGAAATAGCGCGCGAGAGGGAGAGACGCAGAGAGGGAGACCGTCGGGAAGGAGGAGGAGGACGCGGGCGAGAGACGGCCCCGGGGCGTCGAGACTATGAACAGCGGCGGCACAGAGACCTACTTTCTTCGCTCGGACGCCGGCAGCACCAGCGCCGCCACCGCACAGACGTTTTTTTCGAAACCGGTTTCGGGTCACTTTCTTCTACTTACTGTCACTCACCGGAAATGTACAATAGGAATAATGAGGAGTGGGGGCGGGGCTGGAAGAGGAAAGGTACGGTAGGCGGGTCTTCTTCATCCGGGACACAAACACTTCCGACGTCTCGGATGTTGGTTATTTACTGATTGGGCGGGCGGCGATGCCACTGACATCTCGCTTATGACGTGGCAGGAGGGCAACTTTTGATCTACCATCCATCACCCACACTTCGCCTCATCTCGGATCATTTTTTATCGTTCGCAGGAAGTGCGCATCCCCGCGCCTTGTTAATTTGATGAGGGAGCGAGAGAGTGCAAACAGACACGTGCGGAACAAACACATGTCGGGAAGAGAAAGGCGGAGGGAGAAATCGGAGGATCAGCTGAGAAAAGATCGGAAGCGACAGGCGAGACGCCGAATCGATATCTCCTCGCCGTCGCCGACAGACGTCTTCTGCGCATTCTTTGGCAGTGTAACAGCCGACGACGCCGCGGCTGCCAGCCAATCACGCATTGCGCAATGCTTATTGCGGCGTCATCGCGGGGGATTACAAGAAGAAGAAGAAGAAGCAGAAGAAGCAGAAGAAGAGGGAGAAGAGGGAAACGGGTATCAGAAGTGGAACTGGAACTGATAAGTGCTGCACTCTTATGAAGGGAACGATCCTTCCTCGCTTAGTCATGTCCGCCCTTCAACCTTCCCGTGACCGGCAGTATCGGTTCCGTCCATCTACAAAGGTCGTATGTCACTCGGAATCAGATAAAAATGGGAGAGTGGAATGTGCTGAAAGAGGAAGAAAACACAAACATTCATGATATGTTGACTGTTTTTCGCGAGGCGAGAAACACAAATATGTACAAGCTGATAATAAACAACTAACAATTAAGAACGAATTGATGATAATATTCAATTGGGCACCGTGCTCTCCGGAAGTCGGCAAGAAGAAGAAGAAGAGGATCAGACGGACTTCTCGACGAGAGGCTGATCGGCGGAAGTGGGCACCACCACTTCCTTCTCCTCGATCGACGATTCTTTCGAGAAGAGAGCGAGAACGACGGGCAGAATGAAGAGACCGTGGAGGAGACCTGCAAGGATCCCTTGTTGACTTCTCTCTCGCATTCCGAAAACTTACCGACTGCGACAACCAGAAAGACCGTTTTGGCAAAGCAAACAATCGCGTAAGTGGGCACGAAGATGAGCGGCAGCATGCACAGGAACGTCGAGAGACCCGCCTCGAACATCGGCATCGCCATCTCGGCCAGACTGCTGTAGACGCGCTCTTGAGGCGATCCGCGCGCTCGGAAGTAGTTGTAGGCGACGTGAGCCGTGTAGTCGACGGAGAAGCCGGTGGCGAGCAGCACGTCGACCTGGATCACCGGATCGAGGTCGGCTCCCCAGAGGGAGAGACCGCCGACGAGCACAAAACAGATGGAGGCGATGATGGAGGTGATGACGGCGACTGCGTTGAAATTGGCGATGAACACGAAACAGACGATGGCCATGCAGACGACGGTGACGGCGATCGAGCCGATGAGATCGGTGCCGACGGAGAGAATGATGCTCAGAATGGCCGAGTCGCAGTCGAAGAGCGTCGCATTGAACTGCTGCTCCGAACGGAGGATCGTCCGGATGTGCTGCATCGCCCTCGCTCGCTCCGCCCACTCGGACATTCCACGGCCGAGCAGAGTCAGTCGGAAGGCCGAGACTACAGTTCTGAAAGAAGGAACCGTCTGGACGTTCTTCCAATTCGTCTCACTTGTTGTCCCTTCCGATGTTGTACTTGACGATCGGAGGATTGCCGAGTGTGTCGAGCCACGTGGGCAAGTTGTCGTAGGAGGGCGTGTACTTGTCGCCGAGCAGAATGTTCAGCGAGTTCGCGAACCGATCGTACTTCTCGTACTGCGGCAGAAAGATCAGACTTCGGTTGTCGCCCCGAATTCCCGGCACGGACTCCAGCCGATGCATCAGATTCTTGAAGCGATTGTACTGCAAACGGCGGAATGACGAGCGATTCAAGGACTAATTACTGCATACCTCCGTGTGATTTTCGATGTTTGGTGGCCTGTTCACGATGACGGTGATGGGGAAGTAGGTGTTGAAGACGGGTCTGAAACGAGAGAGAGCGTGCGGCGGAGAGGAACGCTGGAACTGACTTGATGTTCTGGAGGGCGTCCACGAGTTTCGAGTTGGAAGGGAACGCCTTCGCCGGCTCGAACGTCGTGCGCATCGTGACGACTCCGTACGTCGTCAGCGAGTACATGGCGACGAGGACGAGCAGACAGACGAGCCGTCCTTTGAGTGAGCACACGAATCTCGAGTAGTTGGAGAGCCACTGGTCGGCCTTCGAGATGGACTCTGTCGTCTTGGCCACCGGCTGGTAGGAGACGTCGTTGCAGAGGAAGACGACGGGCGCGAGGATGGTGTAGGTGAAGATGTAGTCGAGAAGAAGTGCCAGAGAAGCCGTCAGGCAGAACAACGACATCTGGAAGCGACGTCTTCGGAAAGAGGGATACTTTGGAAATGTACCTGGGGCGTCGGAGTGAAGAAGCCGATTCCGAAGGCGATGATGTTGGTGAGGGAAGTGATGGTTATCGATGGTCCGACGTCCACAATCACTTGTTCCAGCCGTTTGGGTCTGAAAATGAAGGAAAGTGGGAAGGGTTCAGAAATAAACGAGACTCACGTGTCAGGAATCGAAATGTGATGTTTCCAGCGATGAAGAAGGATGAACGCGTCGTCGACTCCGATTCCGAGCACCAAGAACGGCGTGACGCACTGGATCGAGAACGAAGGGAATCCCATCCAGCAGATCGCTCCGAACGAGGCCACCGTGGCAGCCATCGGAGTGATGAGTGACGTGGCGACGAGGTAGAACGTCATCTTGACTGAAGCGAGCCGAACGATGACAATGACGACTTGCGTGAGCAACAGAAAGAAGCCGATCGTCATGAGCGTCGTCGCCTCGATGGCTCCGCGGATCATCTCGCGATTCGCGACGAGGTCGCTGAAGATGGTGAATTGCACCGATTGGAAGGCGGAACCGTTCTTCGAGAGTTCGAACAGCTCGTCGACGGCCTCCTTGAAGGCGAGTTTCTCTTCCGGAGTGTCGGACCTCGAGAAGTACCAGAGGACGAGAGACTTCGAACTGATCCTGTTCTTCGGAGGCTCTGAAGTACACTTTCATCGAAGATGTTCGCACAGAAGAGACACTCACTGAAGTCGACGTTGCTGAAATGCATTCCCAAGAAGACGTCCAGTCCGTGGTAGGGCATGTCCGGATACGCGAACACATTGGTGGAGCCGTTGTTCTTGCGAGTCTCGTTCTGCAAATCTCTCTGTGTGTCCGAGTAGACGAAGGGAAAACGAACCACGAGGAGATGGAAGGGACTGTTCAGATCGCACAAAGGATCGCAGTTCCTGCGACCGTCGCCGTCTCTCTGGGACACTGCTCCCGAAAGGCGTCCGTCGACAGAGTAGATCTGAAATCGGTGGAAAACACTTGAAGACGTGCATCGACCGGTATTTACCTCTCGCAACGCATCCTCCTGCAGAATACTCGAGTTGTCTCCTTTGGCGCTGAAGATGCAAAACGCGCGTTCCGGATAGATTTCGAGTCCGTAGTACTCGAGCCAAACTCTCGTTTCGCTGAAATAAACACAAACTACACGGAGGCACAAAACAGAGAAAAAAAAATAAAAGTGGGAGGCGACGAAAGAACAGGTTCTTTGGACGCTCAAGGTCGTTTTTGCCTCCTCGTCACTCACTAGCCGGCATCCGAATTCTCCGGAGAAAACGACTTGCGAATGTCTTGCTCCAGACGAATATTGACGAGGCCCGCACTGAGAGCGATGATCGAGAGGATGCTGACTGAAATCGAGGTTCAGAAGACGTGCGATTGGCTGGAAACGAACGAAAGATCGAATAGACGGGATATGCGGCCAGAAGACGTGCCACGATGGCACTGATCGAATCCCAGCCCATTTGAGCGGTCGGCTGAAATGTTGCTAGTTTGTTTTTCGGGCGAGGTGAGGAGAACGACGGGGAAAGAGGAAAGTGATTTGAAGTGGTGGAAGAAGGGAAGAAGGGAGGGAGGGGCCTGAAAACGAGGGTGGCCAACTGACGAGGATGCGGAGAAGAAGCATCGTAGATGACGTGGTGGGCAGAACTGATGGGAAAACACGGAGACACCCGGGGGGCAATCGGTTCGGGAAACAAAGGTCACGTGCACGTGAAACAGAGAGGCGGTTTGTAGTGGACAGAGGACAGGTTTCGATGGATCTTCCTTGCGAAGGATCACACGAACCGACTGACTAGTACGATGTGACAGGTGTTCGGGGAGACGAGGCGAATTGGAATAAGAATCAGGTATTCAGATGGAGGGAGAAGAAGAAGCTGTTGACGGAGAGAGAGATGAGTAGGGGGAAAGAGTACCTGAAAGAGAGGCGGATTCGTTGACCGATCAGAGACGGGCAGGACGGATTAAAGGGAGCTTACTGCCGCTGGCCACGACGATTCGAACCGAAAGAACGAGAAGGTGCAGAACACATGGATCTTGATAGCAAACCGGCAAACGACAAGCTACAGACAGATCGATGAAGGGACTGGAAACCGGAACACGGTGGTTGTGGCGAGAGAGTACTCTTCCGAAGAGTAAGGTCATTTGTGCGAGGACATGAATATGCAGATGGACACGAAACCAGAAGACCGGGTGGTTTGTATCCTCATCCATTTTTCCCTCCTCCTTCTCCTCTTCTTCTTCTTCTTCTTCTTCTTCCAGCTTTCGTTTTCGGAGATCTTTTCGAGGAGGAGACGCAGAAGGCGTGAATCGGGTTGCGTCGGGCAGAAATCGACGGAACGCTTGTAAATAAAACACGGGGGCGGAAAGTGGAGAATGGGTCGGGAGAGAGACGAGCGGATACCTCCCTCATTGTGTTCGCGGATTGGGGCCAAGTAGAGCGAGTCGTCGAGATTGGCAAACACGCAGGAAAGAGGACCCGAAGACTCTTTTGTCGATTGCATTCTTTCCTTGCTCTCTCCAGGAGCATTCTTCCTTTTTCTCCTCAGAAACCAAAGTCTCAAACGTTCAGACTTTCACTTCACAACGAACGAGCGATTGTTTTCCGAGGCCTCATGTTTCAAATTTGAAAACGCGAAGAGAGACAAGTATTTACAGCATTTTCTGATTGGACTACAATCGGAATCTGAGGACGACACTCTTTTGAGAAGAAGAAGAATCATCCAATTTTTAGAGAACTTCGTTGTTATGCGTGTGTTTTCATCTGAAATTCGGAAAACAGGCGTCTTTACAAAAAGAAGCCGTCCTCCGACGGACTCTTCTTCTCTCGACACCAATTCCGTGACACGGCAGTGCCTAGTCTATTCCGATCTTTGTTCCGATCATTCTCCACCAGATCTCCTCTCCTCGCCTCGTTTCTTTTTGTTTATCAGTTGGAGCACGTGTAGGCTAGAGAGTACCCTGCTCGCTCCCTCATTTCTCTCTTTTCCCCCTCTTCTTTTTCCGTTTTCCGCCGACGAGTAGTAATGTTGAAAGCGTACAAGGAAATTATAAAATACACGACGAATCCCAGGTCAGCAGCCTCTTTCTCCTGTAATTGCATTAGTCCGTAAAAGCGGGAGCGGAGACGTCTTCTGGAATAGGGCCCCTCTTTCGTCGTCGTCGCCTGTTTACCAGTCGGCCGCTCCTGCGTCTCGTCTCCTAATATCAGTGGTGTCCGTGTCGTCATCGTCGCCCGTAGCCTACAGAAGACCTGTTTGCCAGCGACAGCCGATTAGCCCCGATCCTCCCTCTCTCTGTCTCCCCGGCTGCCATCTTTTCGCACCGTTGCCAACCTCGTCGTTGCAGCCTGATTCTAATGGGAGGCTTCCACTCTAAACACACTCACCTCACTCCGGTCCATCATGCCACGTGTGGCCCCGTCAAAGGTGTCGGCTATCTCCAGGTGAGAGCACCGAACGAGTGAGCTCGTTCACTTATCTGAAACTGTTTCAGCACGACGAGTCAGTTGTGGAGGGATATCTGGGCATTCCCTACGCTGAACCGCCGATTGGACCTCTTCGGTTCAAGAAGCCAGTGGCGCATCGGAAGTGGGAGGAGCCTCTCGAGTGCATCAAGTTCGGACCGAGATGTCCGCAGAACGACGAGTTGCTCGGGCAGTTCGTGAACACCGTCGGGAAGAGCGAAGAGGATTGTCTCTCCCTGAACGTCTTCACTCCGAAATGGGAATCTGATGAATGGGTAAGTCTGCGTTTCTGGAGTCACGATCAGAAGACGTTGTTTCAGCCGAACGGATTTCCCGTGATGGTCTTCATTCACGGCGGCGGGTTCGCAGTCCACTCGAGCAGCAACTACGGATGCGCGTCGATCGCCCGCAATCTGTGCACGAAGGACGTCGTCGTCGTGACGATCAACTACAGACTCGGCGTGCTCGGCTTCTTCACGACGGGCGACGACGTCTGCCGAGGCAACATGGGCCTTTGGGATCAGACGGCCGCCCTCGAATGGGTCCAGAAGCACATCAGAAGTTTCCGTGGCGATCCGAACAACGTGACGATCTTCGGACAGAGCGCGGGCGGCGCCTCCGTGGATCTTCTGTGTCTGTCGCCGCACTCGAGAGACCTCTTCCATCGGGCGATTCCGATGGCCGGCAACGGAGAGTGCGACTTTGCAGTGAGAACCTCCGAACAGCAGACGCGTCTTTCGAAAGAGTTCGCCCGATATCTGGGATGGGAGGGCGAGGAGGACGACTCGAAGGGCCTTCTGAAGTTCATTGACGAGCAGCCGTTGTACAAAATCGAGATGGGCATCAATCCGAGACGTGGATTCAAGCACTCGCAGGCCGGAAGCCTCTACTTTGTGCCCAACTTCGACGGCGACTTCTTCCCGAAACCGTTGTCCGAACTGAGAAGGGAGGCGCCGAGGAAGCAGTTGATGACGGGAACAACCAAGTACGAGGGGCTCTTCTTCGTGGCTCTCGGAGCACTTTCTCGCAAAGCAGAAGGGATCAAGAGGTTCATGGCCAGAATATTCAAAGAGTGCGACTACGGGGATCGTTCCGACGAGGCGCTCCAGATGGCGTACGACTTCTATTTCAAGGGAGTCGATCCAAAAGACGACGGGAAGAATATCGAGCAGATAGTGAAGGTGAGAGTTGCAGACGTGAAAGACTGCCACTTCATGCCATTTCAGTTCATCGGTGATTACTCGATCAACTACGGTACATTCAAGTACGCGAAAGAGTCGGCGGCGCTTCAGAACGACGTCTTCTTCTACTCGTTCGAGTACCACAATCCGGGCGGTTTCGGCATTTTCCGATGGCTTCTTCCCTTCTTGGGCACGTCTTCTGACTCACATCCTCACGTCTTCATCTCTTTGTTTTCAGGATCCACCCATTGCACGGAAATGCGCTACGTGCTCGGAAAAGGCATCATTTCGAAGTTCCGTCCGAACGAGAACGACAAGGAAATGATCGAAACGATGACGACGTACTTCACAAACTTTGCCAAATTCGGGTTCGAAAAACACAACTCGTGACCGTGTATCAAGATCTTTCAGCAATCCGAACGGAGAAGACGAGGGGGGCGTGTGGGAGAAACACGACCCCGCCAAGCCTTTCCGGCACTTCAGAATCGATCTGGAAGAGTCTGAAATGGTGGACGACTACCAGGAGAGACGCGCCGAACTGTGGGACCGCCTGCGGGCGATGAACGTGAGCAGGGCTCAGATGTGAGAGCAGCTGGGAACACGCGGAAACACCACTGGTCTTGACTGTTTGAAAAACACAATAAAGCTCGTTTGTATGTATCTTGTTGTGTTGCACATTCCAATGAAAAACATAAGTTCTGGGACTTTCAGCAAGGTTTCAGACATCGAAGGCATCGCAATAGGAGAAGAGGTTCTCGTGACTGTTAAAAAAGTGTGTGGAGGGGAGAGTAGCGGCATGAAAGTCAGGTGAAATCGGAAACTAATGGCAGCGATTAGCATTTGAAGTCAACTTTTCCGTTTTGCGAAACGGTTCGGCACGCGAGTGCTTCCCCTCGAATGAGTCAGTCGACCCATTCGGTCCGTTGTTCGGGCGGTCAGTTTCATCTGCAAAAGCGTCTGCGTCTCCGTCTCGCACACACTCTCTCGCCCTCATCATTCTCATTTTTTATCATTCGCGCGTTCTTCTTCTTCTTCTTCCCATTCTCTCTCTCTCCTTCAAAACGAAACGACGTCGTTCTAATCGACCTTCTCCATACTACATATCAACCCAATTCTCTGTGTCCGTCGGCTAATTCGCGGTCAGAAGACGCCTGGAAATCGAGAAGAAGAAGGAGAATAGGACATCTTCTTCAATGAAATTTATTCGTCGTGTACCGACCGGTCCCCTTGTTTTTGTGTCCAAGAGTCGAAAGTCTCCAGAACGTTCTTCCCCTTCCTCAGAAAGACCATTCCGTTGTGATGCTCTGACTCATACAGTCTCTCTCTTTCTCTCTCTGTTCCCCTGCTCTCTGCTGGCTCCCAATGAATGGCGAACGATTCAATTGATCGTCTGTCGTCTCCCAGTTCGCCACACTATTCCTCTCCGATACTATCATCAGCTGATAACTCGTGTCTAATCCTCGGATCTGTCCTCCCCGCCACTTTTTGCCCCGTGTCGCTGTATCCGGGCCGCCCGTTATCTGCGGCCCGCCATCTGCCGCCTCTCCTTTTCTTCGGAATCGCGCCCTCCATTCTCACCAGATTCAGGTTCATCGACGCAGATTCGAAATATCCCCCTGCTGATCATATCCTCGCCACCACTCCATGTCGGATCAATCGCTCGTCCAGAGGGTGCCGCTCCTCGCTTCCTGCTCTCAGGTGAGTCTGTCGCATCAAGAACAAGAGGTCTTCAATAGTTCGTCGATCCGACATGCAAGTTTCCTTCTTTCCATCCTGATTTCTAATCTTTTACGTTGCTCATCGAATAGTGTCCTTTTATGGAAACAAACCTGGAAGTGCGAAAAAGCGAATCTTCGAGTCAACACTTTTATGATCAACAGTAAAATAGGAATGGGAAGTCAGACCGGGGTTCCGATCATCAGATCGTTGATGTAATCAATCACTTTCCCGGCAAGGCCTGTCAGTTTCGATCTACCACCAAGTCTCGGACTTTCGGGGAAACTACCGTAGCCAGGCACCCACGTACTCTAAAAGTCCACGTCAAGGTAAATTTCGGGTGGACCAGTTGGATCCGAACGGACTGTAAACACACCGGTAGATCTTGATGGGCGAGATAATTGAGTGTTCCGCTCTCCGGATCCTTTGCCCGCGGCCGCCGCCTCCCTCGTTCGCGCGTCTTCCTCCTTTCTACTTTCAACTTTCGCTTCGTCCCTCCTTCCTTTCCTTCGCACAAGATCCGCCCGTCATCCCCATCGATTCGTCATCTTCTTCCATTTGTTTTGTTTTGTCTCCTCCTCCTCACATTTGCCGCTTTCCAGATTTTCAGTCTGAGAGGATTCTTTCTTTGCGAATAAATCTCTTCGAGTTTAAAACGTTCTACTTTTTTGATCTACTCCATTCCAAAATTTCGACACTTCAATTTTTCAAAATTCGTTTGAATCGGATTTTATCGCAAAGACGTGAAAGTTCTGAAAGTTAGCCCAATTCGTTTGTTTTCGGTACTTTGTCTGTCTGTCTGCGTCTCCACACAAATCGCAGTCTCTCACCGCGCCGGAATCATCTGGAGGTGCGAAGAATCGGCACGTCTTCCGTCTCTCGCCGGTCCCCTCTCTCTTTTCTTTTCCTTCCGCGCGCGCACTCGACCTTCGTTCCCCATTTCGTTTCCTCGTTTCCCTTGATTTATCGATCGTTTTCGAGAATCCGGAAAGGCATGAACTCGTTCAAAAGGTTACAATCGAAGGTTTTCGATTCGGTTAGCTCGATTCGCAAGCCGCCTCAAACTGTAAGTGGGGTCTGAAAACGGAAAAACCAAGAAATAAGTAGCGACAAAAGATAGTTTCAGCCGGACGAACAGGCGTACAAAACGACAAGATGCTTCATCCACGTGAACCACCTCACTGTCGCCATCGCCGTCGTCGAGCTCTCGATCCTTCTCTATCAGGTATCCGCTCCCTTTTTTTACCCCTTCAATCTCTTTTCAGCTGTGCAACGGCAGCTGGAGCAACTCGGAGCACGCGTTCATCTTCACCCTCTCCGCGATTCTCTTCGTCGTCGTCATCGGCCTTCTGTTCCTCGCCATCTTCTTCCGAGTGTCGAATCTGCTCATTCCGCACATCGTCATGCAGATTCTCGTTGCCCTCTGCTTCCTCGGACTCGCCTTCGCTTCCCTCTACGCCCTCTTCTACGGAGCCACTTTCCAGTTGCTCCTTGTCGTCACTAATCCTCAAATCGCCGCCAATTCCATGGTAATCACCGTCGTTGCTCTTCTCAAAACAACGAGATTCCGTTCCAGACAGCCCTCCCCGCTCCGATGATCTCAACGAACGTCGTCTCGGGCTTCCTCACTGGTCTCCTCGTCATCTTCGCCTTTTCGTACTTCCTCATCGCCATCGTCAACGTCAGTTTTCCGCTTCGTGCTCCAGAATCGCTCCTTTTTCAGACGTGGTGTATGTCCGTTGTCATCGACAGCTACCAGCTTCTGAAGACCCAGAAGAGCCAGAGTAGGCCGCCGTCAGTCGAAGAATACTGTGCCCCGAAGACGATCCAGCTCTCGCTCTACCCGAACCAGATCGTTCAGGCCACCGATTTCTAGACCGTTCCCTTCCACTCTCCGGTTTTTTTGTAAATACGTCATTTTCCGCGAATTCAGGGTGCTGCTTTAATATTTTTAAAATTCGATTATCTCTGTGACATTTTGAATAAAAATTATGATTTATGACCTAGAAAACAAAAATAACAGAGGAAAAGTTTTAATAATCGCATGAGCCGTCTTTCCAACCGTCTCGCCATCGTTCCATAACATCTTTGCAATCGAATTGCTCTTTTCCCGTCTTTTTGTTCACTTTATTGTGCAGCTGACACATCCAAAGCGCGAATTCCTGCCGACTCTCCACCTTCGGAGGCTCCTCTTTCAGATCCTTCCGCAGATCTTTCGCACAGAAATCACATGGATACGTCTGAAATGAAAATTCGTTCGAGTTGTTGCGAGGGCAAGAATATACCTGTCCAAGAAGAGTCATGAAGTTTTTCGCCCTCGATTTGTCTTCTTCTGTAGGCTTTTCCGGGTAGTAGACTGTCATTGTGTGGAGAAGATTCCATGTGGACCGACCTCAAAATATACCCGATTTTTATCATCCTCCGTCTATTTTTCTTACCCAATTCGTCTTTATCCACTGGACAACCGCCTGGTTTAGCTGCTGAACTAGTGCTTGGAGCCGACGTCTTGTCTCCAGAAGATCCTTCTGCTTCTGCAAAACTTCTCATCCCATCTCCGAAGGCGTCACATCTTCTCACCTTTCTTTTTCAGTTTTTCAGCTATTTCTCTGCCCTTCTTCATCATGTCTTCTACACTGACACACGCCCGACAAGGCTTTCCATCCGGACCGATTTCCATTCTGAAACTAGGTTTTTAAATGATGCAATTGCAAGAACTGTGAGGAAATTGCGATAAAAGGCATTGTCCCTCGACAAAGCAATGGGAATGAAAGCTAAAAACACACGCATGTGAAGTCAATAGAAATAAGTTTTCGAAAAACGTTGGAAGCGGTTTCAATTTTGAAATTTCGGCTGCAAAAAACGGAAAAAATGCATTTGGCCTAGTCTCGGCGAAATTTGGCCGACGTTTTTCAAAGAAAATAAAAGTTCGGCCAGATTTGCGAAGCGCGAAAACACTCGATTTGAACTCGGTTTTCGCGCATTAAAATGAGCAATTTTCAGGTTTAATCCCTTTTTTAAGCGATTTTTTGTACCTAACTTAATTTGATTCTACTATTAATGTAGTCAAACTTCCAAAAAATAATAGAATTCATTTGGAAACAAAAGCAATGCTTCATATTTTAAATATTGTTCGTAGAAGTGAATTAGAACATAAAACAAGATTGTTTTCTTCCCCCATTATGTACTAAAGATTTCTTTGGCAACATTCTGTCTTGTTGTTTGCTCAAACCGTCGCCTTTCCGCAACTGATAAAATGACTTCGAGCACAACAATTTCCCGCATTTTTGGGCAGTTTCAGACATGGTAAAAGCATGAGCAGTGGACAATTTCGGACCTTAAAAAAGCTTTTCGAAGAGCTTTTGGGCCGGGAAAAATTAGGAGCGAAACACAAAGAGGTGAGAACGCGTCGATGTCTGAAATTAGCGTTTCCGAGTTCAGAAGCTCGTCAACGACATCTTCACGCTCTACGAGAGTTTGGGACGAGACGCCACGCGGCAGGAACACGAGGAGGTCTATGAGCTGTTCGATCTGTCGACCCACATATTCAAAGCGGCAAATCAGGTGGGAATTGGGCGGAAGGGAAGAAAGAAGGGAAAAAGAGCAGGGAGGTTTGTAGGAAGTGGTCGATAACGATGCGAAATGGACGAAGGAGAAGGGGAAAGAGAACAAAGGACACTGCAAGTTCAAGACGAAGCTCTTCGAACTCTCCATCTACCACTTGAAGAACTGCTGTCAAAGGAACCTCGACCACAACAACGTTCCTTGGATTCAGTACTCGTTGGCAGTGCTTCAGAAGCCATGGATCCTTTCCGAAGTGAGCATGGAGAGCGAACTTTCCACGTGTCTGCTCTCCTGTGCCAACGCGTCACATCTTCACTGGGCACAACATCATCATCTCAAAAGTTAGAATTCAGAAATATATGGAACAGACTGAAGTTCCAATTCAGAGCTCTGGGAATTCATCTGGAGTCGCATCGAACACGAATCACTCGAAATGTCGATTCTGAAGAACTACGTCGAGTTGGCGGTGAAAATGATGAAGGGCGTAGAAGTGAACGTCTTCGAGACTTCTCCGTTTCACGTCGTCCGGACTGTTCTTCTTTCTTTGAAGGCGGTAGCGACAAAGGCCGATTACAAGTTGTAAGTTGTCGAAGATTTCTGAAAATCTTCTCTTCCCACTTGCAGCTGGACGCATTCTCGGAAGTACTCATTCGTGCACATCCTCTCTTACGTCGTCCATCGATGGGGTCTCGAGGCGAGAGACCTCATTCTTCGCGAGGTTTTCCACATCATCGACAACTTGACCAGCCTGATTTCGGTGGAGCAATCGGGAATTGAAGACTCGAAGACGTTCATGATGCGGCTGACTGACGATCTGGTCAAACTTGCGATGGTGGAGAAGATCGGATCTCATCGGACAATCGACGAGAAAACAGAGGAGCAGTTGAAGGATCTTCTGAGAACGAGCATCACGGACGCTTTGAAGTCGGCTCATGGGATTTTCGTGAACAAAGTGCACTTCTCGATAAGCGAGGAGAACGTAAGGTATATTTCGAGGTGGATTCTAGCGGCGAGAGATCTGGATCCCCCGCCTACTCCCGACCATTCTTTCGAAATGGAATGCTCGAAGACAAAAAAGAAGGACGTCTTCAAATCTTTCTCGTACGAGGATCTTGTGGATCTTTCGTTCGGAGCGAACATCCCTCAAAACGCCAACAAGTGCAACGCATGGAGTGGAGCCGTGCAGATTTTGAATGAAGTGATTGCGAGTCGAAAGATCGACGCCGAAGAGATCGGAAGAATCGTGGCTTCGTTGTGGTCGAAGAGGAAGACGTTCTCGACTGATGCTCTTCGAGTCACATTTTGCTCGCTTCTCGCCTCGACCATCTCAGAAGACGTGAAGTTCGGATGCAAGCAGATTCCATCAATCGACCTTCTTCTCAAGTACGCCCTTTCTCTCATGTCCAACGTTACTTCTCTTCCCAACTCTGCGCACCTCGTCGAACGCATCCTCCGATTCCGATCCTCCGAAGTCCCAAAAGAGATGCTGCGTGTGATCACGGACACTGTCTCTCGAACGCATCCCTCTTCCATCGCCGTCGTCCGTCTCATTTCCGCCTTCATCTCGTACACTGAATTCGACGAGGACTCCCGATTCTGCAGCATCAACGACGAACCTAAGGGGTCCTGGAGCCTTCGGAAAGATATCGTCGACTGGCTTCTCGCGGATCCGAATGCCAATTGTCACAAACTGATCTACCAGCTGTGCCAGTACCATCCGATCTTCTGCTTCGATCTTCAAAAGCAGCCTCGAGACGACTCTCTCCTTCAAAACCTGAAGAGGTGCGGGCTACAATTGGATCCCGCACTGCGTTCCGAACCACATTTCCGACCGCTGGAAGTGGAAATCGGAGAGATGATTTCGTACGTTAAAGGGGAGCTTCAATGTATTCTCGGTATCAGAAGAGACGACCGTTTTTCCATTTGCATTCCTTTTTTTCAGCTTCCGATTTAACTCTTCCTTCATTCATCATTTCTTATGAATTCTCGCTGAAGTCGTCAGAAACTTCCATTGATCTTAGTGTGAGAGTTTTCTATTTTTCAACCCAGAGCGAAGAGATTTCCAGAACATCTATCCAAGAATGCAGTCAATTTGCGAGGGTCTCGATCTGTCGACATTTCGAGAATCCGTCGAGCAGTTCACAGTCTGGCCGGAAAAGTTCCCGCTTCCGAGGGACTCTCTCGAGTTGCTCATCGTCTTCCTGCTCTCCGGTCTCGACAATCAGCTGCTCAACTTGAATCCCTGGTTGGATCGGAAAGAAGAGCTCGTCGAGTCATTCGCGGAGCAGGCGACACGACGTCCCTTGCTCCGTTCGAGTCTTCAGAAGGCGATGCCGTTCAATCAGTTTGTCAAAAAGCACATTCTGGACAATCTGGGTGACTTGTACGAGACGACGAAGAAGTTCGACCGATTCTCGCATCTTCTCTCGCACAGAAATATGTTGTCCACGAGAGAACTCATCAAGTAACGAGCCAAGAAGTATTTTGAAGATGAGATCCGAATAATTCCAGAAAAGAAGCTGAAAATCAGCTGGCTGCGGGTGATTCGATCTACGAAGCAGATGTTGGTCTCTTCGAGAACATGATAGCCTCTGCATGCATCCGGAATGCTTCGGGTGGGAATCTGATTGGAGGCTTCGACTTGGATCCTGCCGCAGTCGCCTCTTATCCCGACCACGTCTGCTTCAACGATCGGAGTATTATCAAGTACTTGAAAGAACTCAAACAGTCTCCATTTCTGGCTCAGAATATTGTACGGCACGTGCTGAAAAGCACTAGAATGTGGCATTTACAAGCGACCGTTCTCAAGTTTGTGATGAAAAACGAAAAGTTATTGAGTGTAAGTGAGAGGGAAAAAGCGTAATGAGTCGTGGGAAACGGTCCAGGTCTGCATCGCGACGATTCCGAACATGATCCGATTTCTGCGCATCTACCAGATTCACTTCGATCCGAAATCCGAAGTGGCGCGATTCTTGTGAGTCTCTTCTCGACGTTTCTGGACTGGATCTTTTTTTACTTCAGAACCCTCGACACCGAATCCATGCGAAAGTGCCAGAAGTACTTACGGAAGCCAAGGAAAAACGGAGAATCTATCGATCCGGATGATCTGATTATTCTGTTCGGAACAGAACTGAAGCGATGGAGGACGCCCATTTTCCGATTCTGGAGACTATTCGAGAAGGATCCCGCGACAATCGGCGAGAAGTTGCACGAATTTGTAGGTTTTCGGATTCCCCTCACACCAAGATGACGTCGATTTCAGGCAAATAAAAGTGTGAAACTCGGTCTCACACACAGACTCGTATGTCTTTTAAGAGCAATTTCGACAAGCGAGCTCTCGAGATCAGTCCTTTTGGATCCGCACCTTCGTACAGTTTACAAGCTCATTTATAGATCCGTCTTCTCGATTGTCATCAGAAAAGAATGCAGGTTTCTGTTGAAGTTTCGTAGCCTTCTGAAAATCCCGTCTTTTTTCAGCCCGGAAATCATTGAAATGTGTTGTGACGAGAGGCTGAAATACGACGTCTTCCAGCACAGAATCAAAAAAGTTCCCGCCCCACACCTCGATGAATTCATGGCATTTGAAACGGAGATTGCTTTCTCGGTGGAGAAGTTTCTCCAGAAGGGAATCGCGTCGGACTCCTTCGACTTCAACGACCTCGGACTCGTCGAGTTCTACCGACAGCTGAACGAGAACCTTTCGGAAGACGTCATCAGACACAACGATGCAAGAGACATGTATCTGGTTGACTTCCTGTCCTCGATGTGGCAGCTCTTGCCTGCAGTGCGTCCTCAAATCGTTCCGATCGTCGCCCGCTTCCAGCACATCTCTCCCGCCTGGTCACATTTCCCGCAACCGCCGCACGTGACTAGCAACGAGCATTCCTTCGTTTGGAGGCTCCGATTCTCTCTCGCAATGAAGGTGATCGCTGGTGGGAGCTGGAAACAAGGCGAGCTGTCGACATGCACGAGCCTTCTTCTGAACAGCTTCGATCCCTGCAGATTCCCGTATCGGACGGATCTGATCCCGCCGAATCAGTTGTCCAGACTGAAAGAGAACACGAAACGAGACGTGCTTTGTATTCTGAGCCGAATACTTCGTGTCGAAGCCTTTTCCGAAGAGAACGAGGCCACTCAAGAACAGGGAAAGGAGTGGAAAGTGTTCGACTCGACTGCACTTGCCGCTTCTATTTTTGTGAGATTTTACTCAGTCTTCCTGGAAATTTCCAGTTTTCAGAGAGATATCGCTGCTTGCACTGTTCCATTCCTTTTCAAAATCTGTGTGGACTTCCGAATGAAGTACGACTTCTCACTCGGAAAGTTGCTCGCTTGTCTGAAAGGAGTCAACAAAGGTATTCCGGATAATGACGTCTTCTATTCAATCATTCATTTTTAGAAGACGTCCAGGTCGTCTACTGCCTCGCAGAATGCGTGGACTCGCTCGGTCTGAACGTGCTCGCCAGGTACGAAAGACTCGACGATACGGATCCTTCGACTTCGTCCAACTGGTTTTTTGTTCTTTCACGCCTCTTCCTGAAACACGGATTCCTTACGCACGCATTCGCAGTAGCCAACATCATCTTCGATCGCCTCTCACGTCATCAGCGGAATGTGATGATGATCGAGCGCGTAACTCTGGATTCTGTCGAAAAGAGCAAGGAGATAGTCGAGTTGCTCGTCGAGATCTACGTGGCAGAAGGCAATTCAGTGGCCCTTGCTTCACTGCCTCCGAGTGTTCAGACAAGGCCAGATGTCCGCCAAGTAATGCAAAAAAAGGCGAAAGAGTGGCTTCGTCTCGTTTCAAGTGGCCTCCTTGATAACCAGGAACTGACTGTAATCCGATGGATGTGGTGAGTAATCTGAGAAGAGAAAGCACCAACAACTCCGATTTCAGCGGATTGCCTTCCGAAGACACCGAGAAATATCTGGATTCGGTGCTAAGAGGCCACTTCGCAGACTATCCGAAACAGTGAGTTTAGATCTACAGATCTTTCCGTTCAAGTTCGAATCCTTTTCAGTATCGACACGCCTCGGAAATTCGTATACTTTCTGCTCTTTCACTTGGCAGTCGAGACGGATATATCGTCTGTTATCAGTGAAATTATGGTCCAAATGAGCGGAAGTCTCAAAATCGAAGACGTCAGACTTCTCATGCTGGCCAGCGGCGAGGCGAACTTCGAACCGCAGACAGTAGAAGAGCACGTCGTTTTGGCAGTCCGGATTCTTCGCGAAACAACTGGAAAACGACAAAGAATGGAGAGTCAGTTTGCGCGAGAAGTGAACGAGAAGACGGTCCAAATTATGAAAGTGGCCGCTATTCTTGTGGAGAACAAGGCTTTCGAGGCCGCCTCGCGGCTTATGAGCCAGTGGAAGGACGAGTGTGTCGCGTGGAGCTCCCAGTTCGTTGACGTGGCACTCGTCGAGGTCTGTCAGTTCGACATCATGTGCCAGGCAGGCGACACTCGAATGGCCGAGATCAATCTGAGATCCATGCTGCCACGTGTCGGACAAATGAGTGACGTGGCAGTGGCTGAGTGGACCCTCGCACTCAGCAACATTACATTCGACTTCCGAAACAATGTGGATGAAGGAATACGCCTTCTGGAGAAAGGGTGCCGACGGCTACAATCCCGAGAATCGATAGAAGCTCGGCTGAAAGTGCTGCTGAAATTCCATGCCGTGTGTGTGAATCAGCTCTCGAAACTGGAAGAATACCGTGAATCTCGGAGTTTCCGAATGAAACAACAAGCTATTTCTGTGTTCGAGAAGCAGATTTCGAACTCTCGAGTAGTGAGAGGCGGTTCCGGTGACGACAATCGGACGGTGCAGCGTGTGCGGAGGGAGCATCAATGCGAAAAGGACGACGTGGCAAAGGTGGAGAACAGTGTGACAACGGCAGTCCTGAAGGCCGTTTCCTCTGCGTTCGATGCTCTTGACTGCATCAGTCAACTCGAAGACGACAGCGAAGCTCTTCGGGCGGCTTCGCTCATCATCTTTCCGCTTATCGACGTCATCTATAAATACGAGCAATTACCAGAAGTCGCGAATCTGCTGAAAGAACACGTCGCCACTAAGCTCACTTCGAAGTTCTGGCTGTGTGCCACGTCGCATATAACTTCCAAGTGCTTTTCGGTTGAACCATCGCCCCTTCAGAGGTCCCTCTATCAGATCCTCTGCCGACTGATTTGCGACTATCCGTATCACGTTCTGCACACAATTCTGATGTATGAGTATGAGCAGAATGCATCGAAAGTCAGGAACTTTTTAAATTCGGTGCTCACGAAGGCGCCTGGTAGAGACCTGGCAAAACTGAAAGAGATCGTCGAGTCGATGAAAGAAGCGCACTTTGCGTATCGCGAACTGGCGAGACTTGACACGAAGGAGAACACGAGACTGCAAAGAGTGCAGGTTGACGGCAAGACGATGCTCCGAATGCCGTCGGAACTGAGGATCTTCAAGTGCAAGCTCCAGAGTCTACCAATCCCAACCATCACTCAGAAGGTTCAGTGATCCTTTCTCTCCTTTAGGTAATCATTTCATTGTTGCAGATCGGACAACCCGGAGACTACACGACGAACGGACTTGTCACTTGGAAGTCGTGGAAGGGTGTCTTCTCGATCGCAGACGGACTGTCTGCCCCGAAGATCTGGGAAATCCAGGGAAGCGACGGGAAGTGGTACCGAACAGTCTGGAAGAAGGACGACGTGCGACAAGATGTGCTTGTCGAGCAAATGTTCGACGTCACCAACAGCATGCTCGAGAAGCAGATGCTCCGAACCTACAACGTCGTCCCACTGGATACCGAGTGCGGAATCATCGAGTTCTGCGGCGGCACCGTCAGCATTAGTTTGTGATCCTCGTTCTTTTTTCCTCTACACCGTCCGCTTTTCCAGAAGAACTGCTCTGCGGTGTCTCGCGAGACAAGGGTCTCCACAGTGAGTTCAATCCAGGCGAACCCTCGGCAAGCAAAGTATCCATGAAAATGAGGGGATGCCAGAACGAGTCGACGGAGACACGTTGCAGAGTGTTCGTCGAAATTTGCAGAGAGTACTCGCCGGTTTTCAGGTAATCGGAAACGTCTTCTCGTTTCCACCGCTACCCGTTTCAGGCACTTCTTCTACACGAAGTTCTCGACTGCTCACGTCTGGCGAGACAAGATTGTCGAGTACCGACGAAGTCTTGCCACGTGGAGTGTCGTCTGCTACATCGTCGGCCTTGGAGACAGACACGCCTCGAACATCCTTTTCGACCAGAAGCTGTGCACATTCGTTCACATCGACCTCGGCATGATCCTCGAGTACAGCAAGCGGACTCTGCCCGTTCCCGAACAGGTGCCTTTCCGCATCAGTCGCGACCTGCTCGATCCGATCCTGATCGAAGGAATAGAGAATGGACAGCTGGCCGAAGAGTGCACTGAAATAATCGAAAAACTAAAGCAGAACGGAAAGGTAAAGTTCTTTTCCATCGATCCATCTGATCCTTTGGGTCTTCAGGTGATCCTCGGTGTCGCCTCTGCTCTTCTGCGTGAAACAATGACCAACTTCCGTGAAACGGAACAAGCGAGCGGCCGCCCCTCCTACATCTCCGAGATGGCCATCGGTCGTCTCCGAGACAAACTGGGCGGCACCGACGACGGCATCACTGCCCAGTCCTCGAGCCTCCAAGTGCGACGTCTTCTGCGAGAGGCGACGAACGCCGACAATCTGTCGAGGATGTTCTGCGGCTGGATGCCGTTCCTTTGAATACTCTGTCAGTCATCATTCCAAACCTATATCATATCTTATCATATCTCAATTTTTTTACGGTTTTCGCCTAGCTCCTGATGAATTCGAATATACATACATACCGGTTCCCATAAAGCTTTCCCAATTTATTTTTGCAATCTAGACCGAAATTTCAGGGATGTTCTATTCTCCTTTTGAAGAAGAAGAAGCGACGTTTTGAAACTAGGATGTTTTCACTAATCCCCATAACATCGTCGCTCTCTTCTTTTTGAGCCGCCACGTCTCGAATCAGTTGTCTCGTTTCGTTTCGAATCATTTCTTTATTCCCGGCATGATTCCATTCGGTTTCATACTTTTCTTCGTTCCGGCTCTTTCTGCTCAACAATGCGCCTCGTTCAGCCGCGAAATCCGCCCGATTCATTCGAACTTCGGCGGCGTCGATGGCTTCTACAGGCTCTCGAAGAGCATGTCCGACGGGCTCCAGAAGACGCCCGACGAGCAGACTTACCAGGTCGGAGAGCTCCTTCTCTTCCACCAAAGTTGTCTGCAACTCCCCCGTTTCCAGAGTCTGCACCAGCTGATTGAGGGAAAAGAGAGCTCCGGAGCCGTCGTGAAGAGCTTGCTGCTCCGCCAGATCGGAGTCCTCGTCTTCTGGAGCATCGGCATCCTCCTAATCCTCGCGGCCGTCGGTCTGTGCATCGGCTCGTGCATCTGGAGCTGCGTGTCGACGTGTGCTCCGAAGGATGGTGCCGTCCGGAAGAAGAGGAACGGCTACATCTACTTGGGACTCGTGCTCACCTTCTTCGTCACTCTGCTCACCGGCGTCATTCTCTTCAATCTAGCACAGGCGGACCTTTTCGGGTCAATCGATCACATGGTGGACTACACTGACGAGATCTCCACTGATTTCAACGGGATGATCGGGACGAACAAGGATCAGCTGACGTGCGAATTGCGCGCCACGACGCAGACGACGTTCGCGACGGTGCGTGACGTCATCAACACTTACGTTCCGGTAGTCGTCGACGGAACTTCCGAGCAGGCCGGTCTCACGGCAGTCAACAAGGTCCCCGGAAACAGCATTTCAAGAGTTTCCTGTCTTTTTTCAGTTCGACTTTGATGGGTTCGTAGCTCAGAACGATCAGACGCAAACATCAGCGGATGATCTCGCGAACCAGATTAAACCTCTCATCGCCTCTATGAGTTTGACATCAGCTTGTTCCGAAGAGATCATAGCCATGCATGTTCAATATGAAGCGTTAGGAAGGATCCTGAAAGTGACTGATCTCCACCCATCTCCTCCTTCTATTCTGTTTCCAGGGCCTCTCGGATTCTGTGAGCGGACTGAAATCGAATCCTGATCTGAAAGATCTGAACGATCAGATCGTTGAGATCAAGAAAGAAGTGAGACCGCTGCCTCTCCTCTTCTTTAAACTTGTGCTCTCCAGATCGAAGAGGAGGCCAAGAAGGCGTCGGATTCAATCACAGCTGCTGAGAATTCGATCGACGATTCGATCGGATCGATCAGGAACATGACTGAACGTCTTCAGATGACGATCACCGAGCAGATGAAGCAGTTGAAAGCGAGCCACGGTGAATTCGTGTCGTCGAGCAGCTACACGACTCTCAAGTTTTCCATTCTGCTCGGTCTGACTGTGCCCGCGTGCATCGCCGCCTTACTCGCCGTTTTCGCCCTCGTCGCCATCTGTCTCTCTCTCAAGAAACCGGACGGTCTGGCGTTGAAGATGGCTCCCTGCGTGTTCACCGCTTTCAACACGGTCGTCAACAGCTCGATCGTCCTCATTCTCTGCGCCTGTCTCACGTTCATCGTCGGCTGGGTCTTCTCCACGCTGTGTCTGCCGATCTTCGAAGATCCCGACTACCATCTCTTCCATCTGATGAACCACGAGATCGAGTCGACCGATCCGAACGAGCCTCCGACCGTCGTCAACGTCGGATCGTTCTTCGAGACTTGCTCCAGTCCGGAGACGACTATCTATACGGCCATCAACGGAACCAACATCATCTCCGGTACTCGGAGACCCTATTTCCCGCCATTAATCACCGCCGTTCCAGATTCGTCTATTGCCAAACATCTGAATGTAGACGCTTTCCGAAAGCAGGCCACCGATCGGATCACTTCGCAGCGAGAGCGGGATTTCCAATTGGACTCCGAATGGGAGGCACGCACCTTTTTCCTTCATTCTTCAGCAACAAACTTCAACGATTTCAGAGACAAAAAAACGAGCTTAAAGAATTCTATGAATCGGCGAAGGGTATGAATCTGCAGAGTTGTGCGGATCTGAACGTCAACGATTTGCACACGAAGTACATGAAGTGAGCACGTCTTCTGTTCACCTGTCTTTCAGTTTTCTGTCTCAGAAATCTGGAGTCGTCTGTGCACTTCGCGAACGTCTTCTTCGAGAACCTCGTCAGACTGAACGAGAACGCGCCGAAAGTGAAGGGGATCGCCGCCGCACTGAACGATGCGCAGTTCGGAACCGCCGATGCGGACGTCAAGAAGGCGACGTCCGAACTGATGGCGAGGCCTTTGCTTCGCCTGCTTTCAGACTTTAGTCATTTCCAGAGGAAGCTGAAGAACGACGTCTTCAAGTGTCGTCCGTTCGTCGACATCTTCCACAAAGTTGGACACGTGCTCTGCGATCAATTCGGAAAGCCGGTGCACGGACTGTGGACGGCCGCCGGATTGACCGCAATTTCAGTGTTCTCCCTGTCTCTTCTGTTCCTTTTCACGTTCAAATGGCTGAAAAAGAGCAACGAGACGAGCAAATCGGGAAGTAAGGAACAGGTGAGAAAACGAGGAAAAGAGGGCGGAAGAGATTCCATTCAATCACAGCTTCTGACGGTAGGTGTCAGCGGAAAGAAGCTAGGAGAGAAGAAGACGTCGGAAGAGAAGCTGTCAGGAGAGAAGACTCCAGAAGACGTGAAGTCGACTGAAAAGACGCCAGAAGCAGAGGTTCCGGCAGCTGGATCGAGAAGCTCGGAAGCGGACGGGAAGCCTTCTGACGACTCGAAAACGAATCCGGAGCAGCCTGCGTCCTAACTCTTTCTGTTTCCTCTATTCCAATGAACTTGTCTCGACTGTTTTTGTGTCCAAAAAGTTCGTTTCCGCCTGCGAAATAACACTCGTCACACCGCGAAATCCGCCCGTTTCGACGCTTAATCCGGTCGGATTCATTTACAAAAGTGCCTGCGAACCGAGTCGGTTGCGACGATGAATCGATATTGGAAACTGCTGTTCGTGTTCGTCCTCTCCGGATGCATCGTCGCCTACACGAACCTCTTCAACCGCGGCTTCTTCCTCGGCTACTACTGCCTCAACGAGACCTCGAAGACGTCGCCTTCCGCGGTGGCCGAGGAGTCGCTCGAGGTGTGCAGGGGCGCTGCGATGAAGGCGTGCGTGCCGCCGTTGATGCGGTACAAACAGTTGTACAGGGTGAGCAGGGACTAGAAAACTTCTCTTCCACCCTCTTCTCATTTTCAGACGGCCAAGGAGAAGAACCTGGCGGCGTGCGTCATCGAGAAGACGTTCTCCACGTTTCTGACGGCCATCATGTGTTTTCTGCACGACTCGCAGTCGTTTCGTGACAGCAATCGGACGCTGAATTCAGACATTTACTCGGAGAGGTCGGCCTCCGAATTTCGTTTTCTTTCTCTCTCTTTTCGCTCGTTCTGACCTTCAATTTCAGATTATGCAAAGATAAAAACGAGTTCACCGAACTGAAGAAAATCGCGAATTGGCAGAAAATGACACTTTTCGCAGTGGTGCGAAATCCGGTCGAGCGCTTCGTTTCGGGCTTCACCGACAAATGTTTGCGCGAGAAAGTGTGGAGGAAGTACCCGAAGAGGTGTGCAGAATGCAAGACTGTAAGAAGAGGGGAGGGGGAGCCGGAAGACGTGACGTCTTCAGAATGTGACCTGCTTCGTCGAGAAGATGTACGAGCGGATGCGGAGGTTCTCGCAGAATCCGTACAAAGGGATCGACTTTGACGACAGCCACTTCTTCCCGCAGTCGTGGAGATGCGAGTTCCCGACCCATCTGGTCAAGTATCGGATCCTCCAGCTCGACGGTGCCCACTTCTTCGACGAGCTGCTCGGAATGCTCGCGGAGCAAGGCGTCGATGAGGCGGGAATCAAATTCATAAGTGAGTTCGCAAGTGTGTGCGATGGAGCGCGTTTCCGTTTCCAGACGACAGTCTGCACACCCGAACGCCGCACAGCACGCTGGATTCGCTGGAGAGAGAAGGCGTCGACGAGGTCGTCCGGAACACTCCGAGCCTGTTGCGGAAGCTCATTCAGATGTACTACTTTGACTTTTTGCTCTTCGGATACCGACTTCCCGACATTCCCAACGTCGTCTAGTAGTGCCATCCTTCTTTTTTTCTCTTCTTTTCGAAAATTGGTTTATCGTCACAATAAATATAGGAGAATGTGAGTGTGTATGGCAAGGAAATGAAGTGAGTACGTGGCGGAGAAGGAGCACACCTTCTGGAGTCGTCAGGAGGCGGAGCTTGGCTCGAGAGGTAACCTAGAATCGGGTGAGAAACAGGAGTCAGTACATAGGGGAGCTCGTCTCGTCGATTTGCGTCTTCGTGATCGGTCCCGGCTTCTGGGAAGCTCGTGGCGTCGTTCCGTACGACATTCTGGAAAAGAGAAGAAATGAAGATGATCGATTCTGATGACTCACAGATGAACGTTGTGCGGCGTGTCGTTGGATTCTGGAGTGATGCTTCTGAGTGTGTCGTCGAGCGTCAACTTCATCGTCGACTGACGACGTCGTTTTGTCGTCATCTGAAACCACGTCTTCATTTCTGAATCACGTCTTCTAAGTCGAGTACCATGATAATGAACAGCGCCAGTCCGAAAACGATGACGAGTGCGAAGGTGATGACGACGATCATGAGGGAAGAGAGCGAGTAGGAAGAAGAAGACGTCTGCGTCGAGATGGAGTCGATGTAGGCCTGTGACGTCATTCCTGCAAACGGGAGAACATCTTCTTCCACGTCTTCTGAATTCTGGAGTTACCGTCGACGGTGACGCTGAGAGAGTCCACTTGATAGTCGGAGAGCATCGAGTTGTTCCTCGAAATGGCGGCTTCCAGTCTGGAAACGCACTCATCAGAAACCATCTGTAACTGTTGGGAAACCAACAAATTCACTGCCAACTGCGCGTCTCCGAGCGATTTTTTCGTCAGAACGTCGGCCGTCACGACGACGGATCCTTGTGTGAACGACTTGATTTCCACACTCACGAGGTTGTCTTCTCCGGCGATCGAGTTCATGAACTCTCCGATCTGAAATGCTGATTCAATAACGTACGAGAAGACGTCGGAGGACGCCTACAGAGGGAACTATTTCACGGGACAGCTTCTTCGATGGACCACTGTGGACGTCTTCGAAATCCGTGGAGAAGTCGAGTGAAACGATGCGGAACACGATGGGGGTTCGGATTGCTTTCGCCGGAAGGAACACTTTCGAGGAGTTCTTCAACGCCGGCGGGATCGAAACGATCTCTTCTGTAGTCGTCTCTTCGGATGACGTCGTCGCCTCCTCGGAAGTAGTCGTCGTTTCAGATGTCGTGGTCGTCGAGGGAGCTTCCGAAGACTTGGTTGTAGTCGTCGTCGTCGTCGCTTCTGGAGTTGTCGTCGTCGTAGTAGTCGTCGGTCTCTCAGACGTCGAGGCTTCTGAAGTCATCGTGAGGATCTTCGAATCTTCCTCCTTCATCTTCAGAATCGGGAACGCCGGCGCCGGATCTGTGGAGAGAGAAGAGTCGATGACGCTTCCGTCCTGCTCGAAGAGCCCCTCCAGAGCACTCTGATCGAACGGCGTCTCTCCTTCGTCCTCCGATTCAGAAGGATCGCTCACGGAGACCGTCGTCTGAGTAGTCGTCACAGGCCTTCTAGAAGGCGTCGGGAGCTCCTTCTCCTTGAGCACTCTCCTGTCGGCCACCTCATCTACCGTTTCAATCGGAAGCGAACTGAACGTGATCACGTCGAGCGTCTGAGTGGTCGGCGGCGGAGTCATCGTGGATGTAGTCGTCGACGTCTTCTCAGAGCTGTCGTCCTCGTCCTCCATGCTGTCTTCCTCGATCGTCGCCTTCGAGAAGTTGGATGCAGGCCCTCCGACGGGCGGGCCGGGCGAGAAGAGAGCGGTCTTCTGCACGGGATTCACTTCGAGCGACGTCTCGTTGCCGCTCATTTCGATCATCTCGGTGCTGGTTTCAAAGGCGTCCGACCTGCAAACGAATTCCGATGAGTGACGACGTCTTCTCTCACGTCTTCTCACCCCTCGTTCATCATCTCTTCTTGCGGCGGCGAGAAATCTGGCGCCTCGTCTTTCGCTAACGGTTTGTCGAACACGTCTTCACTGTTCTCGTCCTGTGCAACGCATTCTGGAATATCAAGAATTCATTGAAGATCCGACAACTTCTGGAACCTACTCGATGTGCAGAGTGCCAAGAAGGCGATGAATGCAAGTGCGTTTAGACGCATTTCTGGAACAAGAGACGGATGTTTTCGGTGGCGGAAAGGGAAGAAGAAGAAGACAGAAAGAAGAAGAAGAGGACGACAAGGTTACCCGCTTCTTCAGTTCTGATATCGAATAGATAGGAAATCAAAGAACAACAGAGATCAGGCCCCAGGCAGTGAGCGAAAAAACAAAAGAAAGTTGCTCGAGTCGAAGAAGCAGGGGCTTACGTGGCTCACGAACAAAGAAAGGAGGAGCAGGTTGGCAGGCGGCCGGAGAAAGTGATTGTTTTGTGTCGTATGCAGCTTGTATGCTTATTATTTACACTTCGGAATGACCACACACAAACACTGTCACAGACTGCACACCTCTCGAAAACGGCTAATCCGAGGCGAAGGGGGCGGGCCCTTTCGATTATGCATTCTCTCTCTCTGTTTCTGTTCGGAATCGAGTATTGTACAGGTTGATGATAAGTGGAAGAGAGAGAAAGGAAGGAAGCCGAAGGGGGGGCAAAGTTTCGAAGCGGAAAAGAAGCGAAAAAAGGAATGGGAGGGGGGATTTTCAACAGATTGCGACCGCCCGATATGTTTGGTTTTCTGTCTCCGAGATAGGGATCTGGACGAAGAAGGTGCCGGTCTCCGGCTTCTCCTCCTTCCACTTCTTCTTTCAATTTCCAAAACTTTCTCTCACTCACTCATTCCACGTCATAAAAAACGCGCGCGCGAAAGACACGCAGTAAAAGTAAATTGAATCGCAGAAATTCCAGACAACTCAACATGTCTTGCCTCGAACTGAGGTGGCTGGAATTGTGTACAAGAGTACGAACAGACCGCAATTATGAACGAACAAGGGAAGAAGACGTTGTGCGGGGGGAAGTGGAATGGCCTGTGATTATGGTCATCTGGAGACGTTCCACTGTGTCTCTTCGCTTCGCGAACAATGGGCACAGCAGTGAAGAAAGCGAGTTCGATCTCATTTCGAATTGACCTCACTCTCTGTCTCTTCTCTTTTGCAATTCCAGATGTGTCACCGTCATCAAGGTTGCCAAGATCAGTGTAAAGAGGATGAGTGTGGCAACAACACAATGGATGAAGAAGCTTCTAGAAGACGTAGAAGTAGGAGAAGAGGGAGACGATGGCCTATTGACTTTTGAACCAGAATAACGGAATGCCGACGCATTCAACACGATTACCTTTACTAGAAAAGTAGTACGGAAACGAGTAGAAGAAGGGCGTGGGGGAGGAAGAAGAAGAAGAAGTGAAAGACATTACTGGAAAGAAAGTTGGTGTTGGGGGCTGGAAGGAGGAAGCGGAAACGGATTCCGCTTCGACGAATCATCAGCGAAATGGACGAAACACGAACTTGTTCGATTTGGGGAAACCGAGGAAAAATGATGGCATTTCTGCGGAGGTGCGCGAGAGCCGCCCCGCGGGGACGGAAGATACTTGAGAGCGCGCATGCTTTCGGCATACATTCCTTCGCTGATTGTTGCCAGAAGAAGGGGGAGAAGACGTTCCGAGAGAGCACGCCTACTCGTGCCGAGTGGATTCAGAATCGAGAAATCGGAACCGATCTCTCTTCGCTCTCAAGTGGACGAATTCCATGCGAAACAGTTTCTCTTCACAGTCTATTTTCGAGTAGTTCACTTCTATTTTCAAATATACGAATCGAGTAAAAAATGAGGAATCTCTCGATATTTACAACATTTCAAGACCTCTGACCTGCGGTCGATGGACGGGGGGAAAAAATGGAAAAGTGGAAGGAGGAGGAGAGGAAGAAGGAGGAGAAGAATGAAAAGATAAACAAGGAAGGAATGGGAGAAGAAAAACAAGATGAAGTAGGTGAGACCGAATGTGCCTGGAAGTGCGTGATATGGGAATCCAGGAGGAGGGCGGAAAGAAGGCGTCGTACGGCAGACGAGGGAACTGGTTGCGTCGCCTGTGTTCGGTGCATTAGGTCCTTCCTCCTTCGTTTAATCATCTCAGACCTTCCGTTTCTGATGAATTCACTAGAACTGCCGACGGACACATCGCACAAAAAAGGTGAATCAGAGGATCGGAACAAGCTGTACGGGGGCCCCGCGAAGACTGGTTTCGTGGTTACACCTCCCCGGAGGGGGAAGAGAAACGAAAGTTCGAATCGTTCTCACAACCATCTGATACTGATTGGAAACCTAAACTCGGTTCGAGAGTCTGAAAAGTGTGCTCTTGGCTGAAAAGATCTGTGGAAAGAAGCAAGTGGTTTGAAACGTCGTTCTCGCAGAAGACGTGTGACCTGAAGACGTCGTCGGAAAGACGAAAGAACACTTGGTATCAGCCGAATCAGCCGCTCTCTCTTTCCCTTTTCACTTTCCCCCCATTAGAGCGGCACGCGGTCTCTCTCTTCAATTTCGGTTCGAGAGTGTCCGAGTGTGCAGCATGTGTTTGCCGATTGAAACGTGTGTATTACTATATAATAATACAGAGCAAATAGCCGCGGAGTGAACAGCGGAGGCGCGCGTTCCGACGGCTTTTCGCCCCGCAACACTTTCAAATGAAACTGTCGCGTCGAGACCTTCGAACTGAACTTTCGCTTCGAGACCCTCCATTCATCATCTGCTTCTTCTCCTTCTTCTTATTCACTCGCTTTCAGCAGAATGAAAGTCAGCTGAGATACTGAAAATGCTCAAAGATCCCGTAAGACTGATGAAAAATTCACCATTCTCACAGACGTAATCAGCGAAATGAGCCAAGTGCAACGGGAGGAACGGCATCTGGCGACCTCTGTCACAGCACATCCGGGGCGGCAGACCTCTTCCACTTTAAACTGCGACCTTCTTCTTCTTCTTCCGCGTGCGCGCGCGCTCGCACTCGAAACTCGATACTTTCCAACAGATTCGCGCTGAGAGAGAGAGACAAAACAAAAACAAAAGAAGACGTGACGGAGAGACAGTAGTCGTGCGAAACGAGTTGCCTGTCGCCAGCTGACTGACTGATCGTCCTCTAATTCTCACTGTCTCTGCGCTCGTTTCATTAATATTTTAATCTATGTACATGCCCGTTTTAGCCTCCTTCCCCTTCTTCCCCTTCTTCTTCTTCGCTAATGTTTCTTTCTCCTCCTCCTCGCGCTTCCTTCTACTTCTTCTTCTAATTTCCTTCCGAATATGAAATGCGACATACGCCGCCGTATCAGACGGCTCCATCTGAAGTCGTGATTGGCGGCGACGGCGTCGAATGCGTCATGTGCACTATTGTTGTCCGGCAAGAGGACGTCTTCTGGTGTGTAGTCGTTAGCTATTCGCTGGTCTCCCTAATACCTGCACTTTCGTGACACACGCATAGAAAACGAGCTGCTGCTGCTGCTGAATACGAATTCCCTTTCTTCTCCTCTTGTCGTGCGGCTCCGCCCTGCCCGGCTCGAGCCATTTTCTAAATCAGGCCACTCGTCTCCTCACGTCTTCTTTCCTATTCCCTGCTTCTCAATTGTCACTTCTCAGTCAGATGGGTCACATCGCCCCCCTTATTATATGCGAGAGTGTATTAAACTAATTATCCGGCCGTCGCTCGTCCTCTTGATAACTCGATTCGGTACTACTCGCAGCAGCAGCAGCAGCAGCAACAAGGCTTCGCGCGCTCGAATTTTGTCGTTTCCAGCTGACTGATCTACTGTAGCGCGACGAGAGAGTGTGCGAGAGCGAGAGACGCAGACACATTATAAACGACAAAGGGGGGCGCGGATGGGCGGATAATGGGAGAGGGCGAGAAGTTCTTCCGCTGCTGCTTGTTTCGCACTCACTTTATGTTTCCACGTCATAAAAGTGTATTGTGTCTCTCTCACCGTTATCTCTATTATTAGTTCTTCCGTTATCAAGTGTCCTCCGGAAACGAAAGAAGGCGTTTCCAACTGTGTCCCCCCCCCCCCCCCCCCCCCCCCCTCCCTTTTATATTATATTCTTAATTTCCCCTTCTGGGCACGCCGGCGATATTGCGTTTTTATGCAAATCGCGCGAACGGGAGGAGGACCCTTTCATTTCGACACCCGTCCGTTCCGACATTAGTGTATCGTTTTGACGTCTTCTTTTTGACGACGATTCGAAACGACTTCGCATAAAATGAGCACATCTTCCCGGAAGCAAAGTTTGCACAAACTTCGCGGCGCTCAACTTTCTTCTTCTTCTTCTTCTTCTCCGTTTTCCCCCTCATTCTCGCGCCTCGATTTTCTCGAAATTGTGTTTGTCTCATTTCGTGCCACGTCATCTGGTGGGAGTGTGCACACATTCCGCACGAAGAAGACGAAGAAAAGGGAGAAGGCGTCATCTGAATCTGCGCGCACCGCTCGTGAGCAATCAGAATCTCCCCTTTGGTCTTGCTCTAAATTGCATTTCGAGGCTGAATGCTCACCCAAAACCACCACCACCACCATCCTCATCAGCAGAAGACGAAGCAGCAGCACAAATCGGAAATTATGTCGAACTCGGTCGTGTGTGTCTCTCTCCAATTTCGGACGGCTCGCCTCGAATCCAATTGAATGCTCACGCGAGAGGAACGGCTCCGCGAGCCAAAAGTACACAACGTCCAGCAGCAGCAGCAACAGCAGCTGTTCCTTTTTCGAATTCCGGCCGACATGTCACATCGGGCCGCCTTCCGATTGTTGTATAATAATTGTGGCGACGTGTTTCGGCCACTTCAATTATCCATGTTCACTGGCCGTTCGCCCTCTGAACGCAGAGAGAGCTTTCGAACTGACCGCCCTTTCTTCCCTTTCTCCCCCGTTTTTGGGGGGCGGCTCTTTCTTCTTCTGCTTCTCCTCTTCCAAAGTTCCTTCCCTAATGAACTCAATCTTCGTGTTCTTCTTCTTCGTTTCCACGAGATATCCAGTTGTCCTCTTCTGCTGCCGACTAATGACCGTCTTGTTGTATATTCGAGTATCGAGTGAGTAAGTAACTAACCTAATTCGCCTCGCTAGCAAGTTTTTCGTCGCCGCATCTCCATATCGCTCGGCCACAAAATGTCTCGTTTTGCACGGTCTGATGACTCGTCTCATTGCGAACAATCATTCGCGCATTAGGAGGAGGAGGAGCACCCGGAGAGGGGGGAGGCTCTTCTACTTTCGTGCTCCTTGCCACACAATGTAATTGTCGTCTTCTCCCTCGACGACGACGACGTCAAAACATCCTCTTCTCGTTCTCAGTTCCTGCCACGTCACGTCGTCTTCCCACTGGACGTCGTCCGAGTATGTAGTCGTCTCCCACGAATAAGTGACACCTCCTCGTACTTTGTCCCCTCTCGAGGGTCCCATGCGAGCAGCCTAATGGCTTTTCAAAGACCTCCCTCTTGCCCTTCCATTTCGGCTTCTCGTTCGTCCTGATACTCCGCGGCCTCCGGATAAGCCGCGGCTGTTGCTCTGCCAATTAGCCGTCCTCCGTTCCACCTTTCCTTCCTTCCCTCCCTCCCGACTGACTCACTCTCTCTCTTGTTTTGCTTTCGTACACTCTCCCCTCTGCCTGACACATATTGTACAACTGTATGTATACTACTGTTGAATGCGTGCCAGTCTGCCCAATTTCCGAGAACGGAATCTTCGAAAACACGTCACTCGCGACGCCGTCAACTCCAGAATCTTCTTTCGCTGCGTTCTAATTGCTCTCCTCGTTGCCACTTTGTTCCCGGAACCCCCCCTCCTTCTTCTTTTCCCTTCTGATGGCTCGTCTCGTTTCGTGTCCTTTGGCCACCTCCTGCTATCTCTCAAATCCGCTCTTCTCGCCTCCTGCTGACTCATCAAGAATACTCTCTCTCTCTCCTGAAGCCGTTGTTTATACGGATGGGGTGGCACCCCGAAAGTTCGGAGGAGCCGCTAGAAGGGAGAGTGGCGGCTCGCTCCGTGTTTGTCGCGTGCACTCTCTCTGCGTCTCCTCGTCCCCCACACTTTCCTTGTTTACCTCGATTTTTTGATTCGCTTCTCTTTTCTTCTTCCCCCTCCTCCTCCGGAACGACGAAAAAACAATTGGCGGCGGCGGCGGTGTCTCGGGTGCCTCGCCGGAAAAACTTTCGGAAATCGTTTAGTTTCAGATGAGTCAGGAGGATGGCGAGACACACCATGTATTCGTCAGTGGCACGTCTCCAGACCCGCCGATGCTTCAAGTGACAGCACCTTCAGAAGGAGGACAGGTGAGAAGAAGAAGAAGAAGTGACAAAGAGGGAGAGAAGGATCAATTTCAGCCGGGAAGACTGGAGAAAGAGCCGCTGATCGACGAGGAGAGCAAGAGCGAGATGATCGACGAGTCGAAGGCCACCTACTGGAAGGGCTGCGAGTTCCTGAAGGCGTCCGGTCTCTGCTCCAGCAAACGTGAGTCTCCCCGCCAAGAAGAAGAAGAAGACGTCCTCCAAGACCGCTTCTGTCGTTTCGAAAGTCCTTGTCCGTCACTTTTTCGGCCGCTTCCAGCTGTGCCTCCTCCCTCCCGCTTCCCCCGATCCACTCTCATAATTTGATAAATGCCTTCCTCCTCCTCTGCAGTGTCGCTCCAATCGGCCTCCTCCAATATGTGTCGCATCTGTCACACCTCGAGTTCCACCCGTTCCAACCCGCTCATCTCGCCGTGCCGCTGCTCGGGAACCCTTCTTTTCGTGCACAAAGCGTGCGTAGTGGTAAGAGAAACGAGAAGAGAGCGAGAATGAAAAGAGCCTCGAATTGGCAGAGATGGCTCGAGATGTCCACTCGAAAGATGGTGCCGTCGCCACGTTGCGAGCTGTGCGGCTACGACTATCGACGCGGCAACATCTTCCAGATGCGGTCGGTGCACGTGCCGCACGTCGACCGCAGCTCGTGCGTCCTCAACATCCTCTTCCTCGTCACCGTGTTCATCATGATCTTCTGCGGCTATTTCACGATCCAGTTCATCCAGGAGAACGCGCTTCTGAAGCGGCGACTCTTCGCGCACAGCTCGACGAACACCGCGTACACGTGGAAGCGTCGCGGCTATTTCAGCGGCAACGGCGGCAACGGAGAGACGACGGACGGCGCGGAGAGCTACTTCTCGCGGACGCCCGTCTCGTCGCTGTTCGACTTCAAAGTCGTCTCGTGCGCCTCCATGTTCCTTCTCTCGTTCATCGTCGCCCTCTTCACGCAGTACAGGTGCGCGGAGAAAAGAGCGCCAATTCAAACATTCTTCTGTTCAGGGCAGAGTCGACCATCTTCCGATGCATATTCCGATTCTTCGTCATCAACCAGAACTGGATGATCAAGAACTACGACATCAAGTGAGTTTCCTAGTCCCTCCTCGAACCAGTCGCTTTTCCAGAAACGACCCTGAAATGGCGCACCGTCGACCGCTGAAACAGGCGCCGGTGGCCCTGTCGGCCTCGGATATGTGTCTCCACGTGTCTTCCTAGTCCCGTTCCCTTTCTTCTTCCCTCCTTTTCCGGGTCCCACTCTTCTTGCTTACGATCTTTTCCCCGCGCTCTTCTTGTTATTTTTACCTCACTTCTCCCGTTTCTCCCTCCCATTCTCAGGACTCCATTCTCGCACAGGTGGCCCCACGAGACCACAAACATTTCATCCACTTCTCTCTTTCCGAGGGCATAAATTGTGTGCAATTTACTCTTCATTCAGGCAGAAACACAAAGCTATAAAACTGCGCGAGAATGAAGCAATGGTGTGGATGTATGTGTGTGTATGTGTATGTGCACATTTTGATCTCATAAAACAATGATGCTACGAGTTTTTGACAAAACAACTAGGTGAGATAGAGAAAGGGCGGGGCGATGTGATCGATCGAAAACATGCGTCAAAATGGAAAGGAACGTGCTAAAATTCACAAAAAACAGTCATTTGGGTAGAGAATCGGGGGAAAACGTAGAGAATAAAACAGGAAACGATGAGGAATATGATAAAATCGGGTGGAGAAAACGAGAGATGGAAATAGGAATAGGATTGGTGGTGGCATAGTAAAACACAGGAATCAAACAATAAAATAGCCACTATTTGACAGAAAAGAGAAAGTGCAATAAAAAAAGAAAAGTCATCATCGTACAGAGATTCAGACGTGCCCTCCGTTCAACAGCTCCTTCTCGGAGCAGTCTTCAGAATGATACTCACGCAGCAACGAAGAGTGATCCATCGCCAGTTTGGCTCCGGCGCTGACGTGCGGAGAGAGCGGTCCGAAGTCCGAGAGGTCGCCGACGAGGTGAGCGATGGAGGGGACCGACGAATGACGGCACAGAGGGTACTCCGGGAACACGAACGCCTTCTTGTCGGAGCTCGGATTTGCCGAATGCGAGTTCGACGGAAGACGACTGTTGTTGATGTCGTCAAAGTTGTTATTAGGCATCTTCTGCTCCGAGAGAATGTTTCCTATCGGTTTGGGTTCTGGCGAAGTGTACAGCAGAAGGCTGCAAGGATGTTTGTTCTCGCTGCTGAAGACGTCGTCCTCCGTCTCGTTGAACTCGAGTGATTTTGATTTGATCGGAGAGAATTGAGGACTGGCGAATTGAGCAGTCGACAAAGATCCACTCTCGGCACGAAGACGCTTCACAGGGCTCCACGGAGCCGGCTCGTCGCAATTGTCGAACTGAGTCTGGAGAGACGGCTGTCCAACGTTGGGGTTGATTCGAAGGTTTCCGGTGGAGACGATCATGTCGGAAAGCTCATCGTTTGTCAGATCACGACGATTCGGAACAGTATTCTCATTCGCTGGTCCCAAATGTTTCGTGATAAAAGAGCAGTTGTTCGTATCGATCGGAGAGAGACCGGCAAAAGCGGATTGAGGAGCACGCTGGCAACTGTAAGCGAGAACGGCAGGGTCGTGTGGAGAAGAGACGCGATCTGACGCATTTCGTACTGAAACAAGATAATAGATTGAAAATCGGATGTGAAACTAACGGGAAGGCACTAAAGAAGTGACAGGAGAGGACGTTCTTGGGTATTGCTCGTAGAAGAGCGACGGGTTGATTACGGAGAGATTCGGACGTTTCTTCTTGTTAGCCTGTTCGTTTATCTGCTCGGCGCGAGCTATCTGAGCTAGAAACTGCTGTGGAGACATCGAGACATCCAGCTGCTGCTGAGATGTTTGACGATTCTCCGGCAGCTGCGGCTTCCAAGAATCTTCGATTCTCGACCCTTGACTCTCGTTTCCTTTGATCTGCAACTCCATTTTCCATGTGGGCGGCGCTGCTTTTGACGTATCGCGCGATCCGAGGCGAGAGCGGGACTCCGACTTGTGAGGTCCAATGCTCGAATCGGAAAGCCTGAGAACGTTACATTAGTTGCGCACGTCATATCAGTTGAGTGATGCAAACTTACTTTGGACTGCGTCTATAGTTTCCGAACGGATCAGTGGGGGTGCTGGATCTAACGAGGTTGGCAAGGTTGTCAAATCTGGAAAAAAAATCAAGTGAGGTGTTAAATAATGATCCGCAAGAAACCTTTTCGCTCCTTCGGTGTAGTCTTCGAAATGGAAATTCTCATTCGAGTAATGAGGAACATCGAAAAGCGGATGATTATGCTGTCCGGAAAAGGTCTCGTTCGGGAATGCGCTCTTGTTTTGGCCTCCACCACCGCGACGTCTTCCGTATGATACGTAAGAACCGGATGAGTTGCGACATCCACGACTGTTTTGATTGTTCTCGTTAGAAAGCTGGAATGGCGTCGACGAAGATGAGGACGGAAAGCGTTCCTGGACGGAAGCGGGTCGACGGCTTTGAGAGTTTCCTTGATGTTTAGCCTTCTCGAACATTGTGGCGATTGTCTCGCTGTTCGCGTGTGAGCTCTCCCTCAAAGGACGTATATGCAACTGCCGACCGTGAAGATATGTGCCTTGGAAATGGATTAGCACCATGTAGAGCCCTTGAACAGATCTGAAAACCATCGTATATGATGTCAAACTCCTTCGATCACCCACCTGAAGACAACCAGCGCATGTCGAACCGTACCATTTCTGACTATGACTTTTTCGACGTGTGCAATCTGAAAACAAGATGAAAACAGAACATGTCTCGTTTAGACGTACCCGATTGAAGACTTCGAAAAGTTCAATGTCAGAAATCGTGGCCTGAAGGCCAGAAACATAGGCAGTTCGATCACAACGATCGACTTGGCTGTTCATGGCTGAAAAAATAAAATTCGCTGAAAATTACGTTATTTCGGGAAACATATGTTATTCCTGAGCTGGTAAACATATTAACATATCAGAATTAAAAGCCGCATCCGTTTTCTGCAAAACGGGTTCAAGTTACACACAAAAACGGTCGGTAAAGTTCGAAAAAAGCAGGAAAAAAGCAAGAAGAGCGTTTTTTTTTCGCGATATTTTCGAAAAACAAGAGTCGCACAGTTCGCGGGATACCATAAACTTTCGTTACGGGACCGCGCGCTGAAAAGTTTTGAGTGTTCCTTCAAACCTCGAGGGGTTTTCCTCGAATTGCTAAATTTCAAGAGAACAAGAAAATCGTAAATGTTTTTAATTAACCGAAAAAGCTTCAAAAGCTAAAGTAACTCCCGTATAAAAAATGCACATTTTACAAGAAAACCCATGAAAATTATTAAAAAACAGCTGAACAACGAGTCACACGAAAAATTGTGACATGGGGAAACAAAAAAATGATATTAATAAATATAGAGAAAAAAGAAAACAAGTGATATAAATTAACGACGAATGAGTCCAGGCATGTTGCCCCACACAATCTCTGCCACTTCTGACCGCTCCGCACCGACCACTTCCACCTGAAAGGACGGTATTCGGAAGAGTTTCTCGAAGTTTCGACTCACCCGAATGATCACTTCTCCCAGTCTTTCCGCGAATTCCGCATCGTACAACTGACGGATTTCCGCTTGTGCCATCTCTTCCGCTTCAACGTGGCGAAGCGATTCGACTTTCTTGAAGCCGGTTTCTGAAAAAATAACATTGACTCTTCACCCAAAAACAGTTGCTCACTTATGTTTTTCTGTAATTTCTCTTCTTTCTCGAAAATGTCGTGCATATTCGAAGGGCCCGCCTCCTCTCGGATCGGAGTTTTCCACGGGTTCACAGGCTCCGGTGACTTGAGAATCTCGTTTGCTTTCTTGAAACGAGCCCCTTTCGGTGCGAATCTTTTCGATTTGTTCGGAGTGGAACCGGAAGAAATAGCCGACGGTGAGCCAGAGATTTCGGGGAAATCTTCCAGAGAAGTCGAGATGCTGTTCGTTCTGATCTTTTCAATCGGAATCATCTTCGAAGGCATCGATCCGGCTGCGGGCGAATGAGAGATCGGACTGCCGACCGACTCGGAAAAGCTCACGTTCTTCTGTCGTATCGGGATCGGCGCTGTTGACGTGGAAGAGGGGTCCGGACGGTACGTTTGACTGCTCGTTCTGTTCCTTTGCGCCCGCTGCTCTTCTTTCCGACGTTTCGCTTCCGCCATCGGAGCATCAATTGCATCGCCGAGATCACTTTTGATGGACTTCCAAACGACTTCTTCGGAGTCAACATTTAGATCCATAAAGAACGTAATGACGTCGTTGAAGTCAAATACTCGAAGTGGTTCGAGAGTTGCTGCAGCCGACCTTCCTTTGCTTTCCATTGCTTCGGTAAACTTCAGAAGGAAGTATTTTGGAGGGATATTGGAAGAAATGGAGTTGAAAAGAAGATGGGGTCTCTCAAGAACGCCTTCAAGAACCTTATCTTCGAAAGAAGTGAACAGTTCGAAGAGGAGAGGGAGCGAAAAGTCGGTGAGAGTCTCCATGAAAACGAAGAAGGCGTCGTCGAACAGCTCGAACATCAGATGGTAGTCGTAGAAGTGGATGCACTCGATCAGCTCGACTGTCTTCAGCGAGAACAGAGTGCTCGGGTTCAACATGCCTCGGAGAGCGTTCCTGACCGTCTCCTCTCTCGCATTTGCTTCGATTTCCGACGTCTCCTCCGATTCTTCGACTTCGAACGTTCCGTAAACAGGCATTCGATTGAATCGTTGCAGTGCTCCGATTTGACGAGAATGTAGTAGTAGAAAGTATTTGTGACATGCAATTCTCGTTTTCTCCGTCGTTACGAAATCCCAGATCAGTGAAGGATCGGTACCTTTCGGAACGAACTCCATCGTCGGATCATCCGGACACGGCAGCACACGTGGATGCAGGAAGTCCAACTTGAACGGGTAGTCGACATCTGCGACCGTTCCGCTCTGCTCGAATTCGGACATGTGACGAATGTGGAACTCTTGATGGCTGCTGATCGTCGGGATCAGATCGGGGAACATGGTTTCGAAAATGAGACGGTTCGTCTTGAAAGTCGTGATGTCGTCATTGGACTGGTGGAAGCAGAGCTGAAAGGAGGAAAATCCGATGAGAAGCATTGGGAAGACGGTATTACACTCATGTCAAGGGGAATATCGACTGGATCGGACTCCTCTTCCTCGCGTCTCTTCAGAATCGAATGGGCACTCAAAGAACGGAATTTCAGTCGTCCGCCGTCTTTCAACGGTTTTTTCTCTTCGTTCTGATAGCCCAGCTGAAAACTGGCGTTTTCTATCCAGAGTTCCTTTTCTTCCGAACCTTCATTATCAGATTTTTCCCGTCAGGCGAAAGCCGGAAAAGGCTCGTTCCCATAGATCCGGGCACCTCTTCCAGTAGTGCCATCAGCGTGTTCTTCGTGTCCAGATGCTCCATTTCCGTGCCGTTCTTCACTTGGAATCCGTCTTCTGTGTTCTTCCAGAACTTTAGTTTCCCTTTCAGAAGCACGTTTCTAGCCACGTAGATGGTGCCGTCGCCGAGAACTTGGAAAGAATCGAAACGAGTGGTCAGAGGGAGTCCGTTCACGATAACCGAGATCTCCTTCTTCGCTTTGAAATCTGCGAAGCGATCCCAATAAAGGTATCCGTCGATCAGTGAAAGGAAAATCTGTGAGTGCATCGGGGAATGAGTGAAAGAATGAGGGCACTCACATCCACAAAGCCTCCATCGTAGGCTATACGGGTTGTTTGATTGCGGACGGGCGAGATCATCAGCATTTCGGTCGAGATGACTGCACAGTTCTTGGCGATTTTCTTCGTTCCGTTGTAGGGACACTTTCCAATGAAGTACCACTAAAGGACCTTGTTGAGAAGCAAGACTAGCACTGAAAACTCACTTCTGTGCCGATCCGAACATGAGTCCCTCCCTCGATCACGCGGAAGTCGTCGATTCTAGAATCGGCCGGAGTATTCGGAATTCGGATGGCCGTCGGAAGTGCCACGTATCCACTTTCCGTTTCGGCGATGCCTTCCGGAAGAAAAGACGAAGCTTTTCCGCACCCGAAAAGCAGACTGTCGCGTGTTAGAAACACGGTGTGCGAGTTGGACATTTCGATGCGGGCGGCGTCCGGAACCGACACCAGATGCGGTTCTTCGATGGGACTGCCGTCGGAAATCACCCCGAGATTGAAGAAGCGGTTGGAACCGACGGCCACCACGTGATGACGGCGATCTGAAGAAAGAGGAGGTGCGTCGGATGACGTGGAATCGGCAGAACTCACGAATCTCCTGTCCGAGGTTTCCTTCGAAAACACTCCTCCCTTTGAAAATAAGTCTTCGCGGGAACATTGTGTCTTTGATGCTGCGAAACTGGTTAGAAAGGAGCATTCCGGCAAGAAGTGACACCGTTTGGAGCTGAAATCATTCGGAATCCAAGACATCGTCTTCAGAAGTCCGCTAACCTGAGAATAAATCATTCTCTTTTTGTAAAGACTGGAATGGCGGATGAAATTGGCCATAAGCTGACAGGCCTCCTCGACGACGGCTTCATTCTCTTCTGAATAATGCGTGTAGCATTCGCGGACGATTTTATCGAAAAGTGAAACCGCTGCAGAAGGATCCGTCGAAAGGAGCGCCGTCAATTCGGTGATTCCGACCATTTTAAGCATAAAAAGCCATCTGAATCAGAGGAAAATTGAGTCAAAACGCGTGGAGGAAGAAGAAATTGACAGATGCGAAAGTTCGGCCGCGCTTCGTGTTTCGATGTTGTTCGCAATTGTTTTCACACGAAGAGAAGTGTGCACAACGTTGTTTTTTCTAGTAACTTTATTCAAGGTAGGTCAGGATGAGAAAGGTGTGAATGCATTAGGGGTTATATGAGTACACCGAGTGAATGCTGTAAGAGTTATGCAAAAGCTTGCATGAGAGATCGAAACAGGAAGTGAGATCGAGTAATTGATGTTTCGAAATTTAAAACGGGGTTATGTTGATATGCTCTTCGAGGACGTGAGTTGTCTGCTCGGAATGCCTTTTAGGCTAGTTTCTTGGCTCCAATACCAGCTCTTATCTTCTCGTAGTGAGTCTCGAGGAAGTGGATCACGTTTATCGAGATTGTCTGGAAAGGAACTTGTTCCTATGGATAGAAATGGATATTGCGAGACAAACCTGGACCTTTTCGGCTATGACCGAAATGGAAGGAGACGATGGATCCGTGACTCCTGCAGCGACGAGCGCCTCTTCTATCTTGCCGTTTATGAAGGCGCGACGATTGTAAATCGCCTTTCTGACCTTCTTTATGTCGAGCGCAAGGCTCTTGGCAAGGCGAGTCGCCTCATCCAATGTTTCTTGTTTTGTCCAAATTGCGTAGGGCTCCGACGCCACCTGGCACTGAGTAAAGAAAGATACGGTAATGAGCAAGGACGCAGATATCTCACCCGTATCGACTCGCGGAGCAGCTCGTCGCGAGGACTAAGCACCGAAATCGAGACGGTCCTGGTTCGAGGAACCTTCGTCGACGCCTTCATAGGGCCTGAAAAAAGTCTGAGTGTCGGCGAAATCACAATTAAAAGCGCGAAACCTGTCATATTGTATCAAGAAGCAGTCGGATGAGGCGAGTAGAAGTCACTCGCACTTTGCGCCCGAGATCGCACAGAAAATCGTGCTGAAACGAAAAAAAAAACTGTGAAAAATAGAGGAATCGGAGAGAAAATTCAAAATTTAAGACCCAAAATTTTTGTAAACAACAAGTAAACAACTTAGTGGGCGGGGCTTCATTTGAAATTCTGTGCAAACGCCAGGCGCTCACTTTGCACAGAAACCTCTGCATACCGTACCACCGTGGGAACTTGCTTCAAATTTTCGAAAATTCAAACACAGAAGTTCGAAGTGACCCAAATCAGTAGAAACGATCGAATGAAAAAACATTTGAATGAATTTAAAGCATAATCTGGAACCAAAGTACCTGAAAATCGCTGAACCCGACGATTGAGAGCAAATAAGATCCAATCCGCATACTTCCTGTTATGATGTTCTCTCTAAGGAGGTCCTTTTGTAATTAATGCACCAAAACAAACTGAGCAAACACTTGCCGGAAGGTGTACAAGACCCGCCGCAAAGTGCATATGATCCCCCCCCCCCAATCCGAAGGTCGTCCCGATGGTCCCCGGGTACATTGAAGGCGACGGCAGATGACGTTGAACCGCACAAATTTCAATCGGAAACTTTCATTTCACTTTTCATCATCGAAACTTTTGAATTGGGTAGAAGAGTTTGTGAAAGGTTGTGAATGGCGGTTTGAAAGAGAACGGAGGCATTGGCACCCGTCGGGACCGCCCGCGCATTGTATGCGTAGGCACACAATAACCGGACTCGCCTCGTTCATTACACTCCGCCTTTGTGCTCGCGGGTCCGCCCTCTTCGGAGGGGTCTCCTCGTATAACCGAAACTGATACTCGAACCATTCTGCGGCTTCCCCGATGCTTCCCGTCCTCCTCCTCTTTATGGTAACTGCCTAGGACTGTTCCGATTAGTCCGTCGCTCTTTTTCCAGATACAACCGGCTTCGCCGTTTCAGCTGGACAATGAAATAGTGGGGGATCCGAAGTTCGAGTGCAATCCCGACAGCATCAGTTTCTCATTCCAGACGAGAAACCCGTTCAAGTCCGCCCGTCTCCCGAATTTCGCGCCATTTTCCTTCTCTTTCCAGAGGCAACGTCTACATTCGCGGCTTCTACGGATCCGCCGCGTGTCGTCGTCGATTCGACGTTCCCTCTCAGGGAGCCTCGCTCTCGATCCGTCTCGGAGACTGCGGAATGAAGCGATCGCGGCAGATAAGCGGACTGCTTCCGCGCGGAGTCAACCAGCACATCACCTTCGTCGCCAACTTTCATCCGCTGTTCACTACGAAGGAGGACCGCGCATTCAGCATCCGATGCTTCTACGCTCACAGCGAGTCTGTCGTGAAGGCCGATCTGGCAGTGAAGTGAGTTGGTTCAGAAGACGTCGCTCATCTGAGATGCTTTCGGTTTCAGTGGAGTTCCGGAAGAAGCGGTGGAGCAAGGCATCACTGTGGTTCCGAGTTGCACTTATTCGCTGCGAGAAGGCACCTTCGAAGGACCGAGAGTCCAGAATACGAGAGTCGGAATGACGATTGTGCATCGATGGGACTGCGACACGGCAGGCAACTACGGAATCCTCATCCGCGGCTGCTCGATCCTCGACTCTCGCGGAGTCGAATCGGTGCCGCTGCTCGACGAGAACGGGTTCGGACACTTCTGATCTTCCCACTCAATCATCCGTTTTCAGATGCTCAGTGTCGCGTGACTTTCCGCAAGTCGTCTATCTGCCCTCGCTGACTTCCGCCTACATGGCCATCGAAGCCATCTCGTTCCCCGACCAGCCGTCCGTTTCTTTCGCGTGTCAGATCAAACTGTGCGACAAGACGAGCGACGAGTGCCGTGGAATGAGTCCTCCCGCCTGCACTCCTCTCACTCAAATGCCCATCTCCGGACAGATTCCGCAGCCGATCGACAACACCATCGGCAACACTTTCGGTGAGAACAGGAAGCGACGGCTTCTGAAACAAGCATTTCAGACGAAATCCCGCAGGAGCCGTGGATGAAGGAGCCCTCTCCGCCAATCGACGACGACTACAACTCGACGTTCGTGCAAGGAGAGCCGCTGCCACGGCTGATATCCGAAGAAGAGCAGATAGAGTCGAACCACGTCATCCGGGAGGCTCGCGAGAAGAGGTTCGCCCACCGCCTCTTCAACATCTCCTCCGACGACCTCTACGTCGATCCTTCCGAAGATCCGAAGGAAATGGCCACTCCGGGAGCTCCGCGCGAGCCGGCGCCTCTCTCGAAGACGTGCGTCTCCGTCGAGACGTTCTACGTCTCCGCACTCGCCGTTCTCGTCGTTTTCGTGCTTTCCGTCGGAATCGTCTGCTTCTTCGGCAGCCATTTACTCAAAAAGTGAGCGAGACAGCTCGATTCCAGATCAATCGTTCCCGTTTCCAGAGAGAAGCAAGAGCACGTCTCCAGATTCTCCGTCCCCGAAGCCTACTACGTCAGCAAGTTCTAAACTGTTTCTTTCGACTCCAATTGTGCCATAATTCTTGCATTTCACAGTGTATTTCCTTTATTAAACAAATAAACAAGTGTGTCCGCTATCAGAAAAACCAGGCGTGGAAAGTGACGGTTCCGTTATCGAAGAGAGTCGCCTGCAAACGGGCAAAAGAAGATTATGCTGCTCGCCGAGCAACTCGCTCACCTCGGGCTCCGCGAACTTGAGGTCCATGCGCGCGAGCCGCTCGTTCTCGTGCACCTTCTCCACTTTCTCCTGACTCGACGACTTCTCGTCGACGGTGTCGGCGACGACGACGTCTGGAGCGACGACGGCTTCAACCGCTTCTTCGTCGATGTGCTTGTATTCCGGCTCTTGTCGATCCCATCTGCTCGAGGCGGTCGCCGATGGAGCGTATGAATTGAGTTGAGAGAGAGACGGTTCCATTGGGGCGACATACGGAGTTTCGGATGAGACGATTGTGGACGACTGATGGGAAGACGGCATTCTGGGAAGCATCGGAGGAAGCATCGGAGGCATCGGAGGGAACATCGGAGGCGGTGGTGGCGGAGGCATGATGGAAGGCGCCATGGCATACGGTCTCGGAGGCGGCAGCGGAGGGTACATCGGAGGGGAGGGCGGCAGTCTGGAGCATCAGTCGATCGGAATCTGTGAGAGGAGGGACGACTTACATGTAGCATGTCGTGCTGAAGCACTTGTTCGGTTGGCACGACTGGAACAGGGACGTGGATTGGAAGAGGACGACGAGTTGGAGGAACATGTGGGCAGGAATGAGAAGCGAGGAAGACTGCCTGCGGACACGTCGTTAGAGGCGGAGAGAGGCACTCGTTTATTGCTACAGACATTCGAGATTTTATATTCGAGGTGTATTTACATTCGAGAAGCAGCGATTTCTAGAGTTTTGTGTCCGCAATCGACTCGTAACGCTCCTTCTCGCTTTCTTTTTTCTGCGTCCAGATGGCAGGCGACGCGTCGGCAAAGAGGCAGAAGATGGCGTTGACGAAGAGGAGGAGGGCTGCGTGCGCGAGGAAACAGTTGCGCCAGTCGACGAATCTGAAGGGAAAACGTGGAGAAGGATCGGAGGGGGACGTCTTCTTACGAGTCTTCCGTCACTATCATGTTCACGAAGAACGGCTCGATGAAGATCGTGCACGCCCAGATGTTCATTATCTGGAACCGGCCGATGGAGAGGAAGGAACAGAAGACGTCGTTACCTGTTGCATCGAGAAGTAGGCGTACTGTTGCGAGTGCAACGTGGCACACTTGTTGAATCCCGCCGTGTTGCAACCCATCACACTTTCAGCACAAATCTGAAAAAGAAACCGCTCGCTCTCTTCCTGACTTCCAGGCAGACTCACCATGACAATGATAGCGAGAAGGTGTTTTTCTCGCGGAATGAACGCCAGAATGATGAAGAACACGGCGGCGACGGCGAGAGCGATCGTGTTGAAAATCTTGGTTTTCAGTGTTTCCGAGATGGATCTGAACGTCGGAAACTGCTGATTTGTTCGGGAAGAGGGTCTCACTTGATCAAGTCGCTGCTGATTCCGGAGAAGAGCTTGATGATGAACTGGAAGATGATGGGGAGTGCGGCGAGGAATCCGGAAGAGAGGACGTCGTAGTCGAGGTAGTTCTTCATGTACTGCGGATTGAATTGCGACACGAGCTGCACTGTGATCAGATCTCCGAACGAGGCGATCCAGCACGCCCAGAGCGACAGACTCGTCAGGATCGATGCGAAGGGAAGATCCTTGGGTCGGGCCGCCTGCTTCCGCATCCCGATCTTCTCCTTCTCCTTCTCGCTCACCCAGCTGTGTTCTTCCGGAGAGCACTTGAAGAAGAGGAAGAAGAGCGAGAAGGTGACGAGCGAGACCGCAGCGTGGACGTAGTAGACGGACGTCCAGCCGGCCGAAGAGGAGCACAACCAGCCGGAGACGGGCATTGTGAAGATGTTCGAGAGTTGCGTGTTGCCCGTCAGAAGTCCGATGAAGACGCCGTGCTCGTGGGGAGTCGCCCATCGCGAAGTGATGCTTCCTGCGAGCGGGAACGTCGCCGAGAAGGCCATTCCCTGGAAGATGCGCGCCGTGACGAACCATCCATATCCGAGAGAACTGGCGAGCGGAACGAGGGCAGTGGAGACTGAAAACAGGAATAGAACGAAGATGGGACGGAGGCGTGACACCTCCAGAAATGACACCGGCGACGATGAAGACGGGTTTGTGCGGCAGGTACTGGAAGGCCACCGAGAACGGAATCGAGGCGGCGAGACTTCCGATGGCGACGCACGACTGGAGGAAGTTGGTCTCCGACTTCGAGAAGACGACTGCAAACCGACCACGTGCTCTTTCCGTCCCGTATCAATCTCTCACCTCTCGCCGTGCTGTTATCGTCCTGCATACATATTTTGGTGAAGTTGAACGTGTTCATGTTCGAGAGAATGGAAGTGAGACATAGTGTGGCACAGATGAGAATCTGGAAGGATAGAGGAGAGAGCTAGAAGACGTGAGGGAGTAAAGAAACCCACCAGAAAACGGACAGGAATCGGCGAGTTGGCCATCGCGACACAGCCTTTTCTCGTGAAAACTCATATCAAGCAATTTATGAACAAGAATGTCGGCGAGGGCGATAAGGAAAGCGCGAGAAGCGATCAGAAGATTTGGCACTTTTATCGGAGACATTCCTCGCAGACAACCGCTCGATAATCTTCTTGGCTGCAGGGTTCAACTTGTTTCCCTGCTCTCTAATCAGCGCCCACTTCCGGAGGTCGGGATGTCTCTTGTTCAGCCAATCGGTTCATCGGCAGATAAGGGGGACTGTCCGAAAGAAACGGTGATCTTCCCGGCGGCTGCCTGCTTCGAGAAACACTATCTCGTCGTTAGATATCGGCTCTCCGGGTTTTTGGACCGGACTTCTGCTTGCCTCAAGCGACTCGACCGGCTGCACGTTTGACACTCAGATTGTTCGGACATGACCATCCATTAACTCTTTCGGCATCCCTTCCCTGAACCGTCAAGTCATCTAGCCCCAGAAACGGTCCTCTTCCTTTTCCTAGCAAATTGTCCGAGGAGTTCAGGAGAACTTGCTTGCAGAGGAGTGGGCCATCACTGTATTTATTCGTTCCTCGAACGGCCGAACCAGTAACTCCGACGTCTCCATGTCTTCCTCGTTCCCCCGCATTTCGACCGGGAGATCTCTCAAGTTCGAGTCGTTCGACTTTCCCTAACTTGCAACCTTCCGATTCTCGTTGATGCCCCTAAATAAGTAGTTTTGTGAGCCAATTCCCCAAAACCCTTGAACAGTATCTGAGGGAAAAATGCCAGGACTGAACGCCTCAGTGAAGAAGAGATGCCGGAAGAGATCATAAGAGGCCGGGACATCAGGATATCAGATGGCCAGACTGCCGAGTTGCTTGAGGAGGTGGAAGTCAGGCAATCGCAGCATTGCTACAAAACTCTTTTCAGCTCATCGTGGGCTCCTCGGCCGGCGCACAAGAGAGCACCAGACGACGGAGTGACGGCTGAAGAGACGCTAGAGAAAAAAAAAGGAATCGTTTGCGCTTTTCCAGTGCGGAGAAGAATCGTTTCCAATTTCGATCTCGCGGTCGCGGCCGAACTTCCCACTTTCACTCGCAGGGCGACTCCGAGTCCTCCGGCTTATTTTTCAATTTTCCAGCCCTTTTTTCATATTCAATCATGTAATTTTCCAGAAGAAACCATGGGATTTTTGTGGAAAACCGCCAAGCTTGGTATCAAAGTTGGATTGGTAGCCGGTGCCGTAAAGCTGTCGATCGATAACGATATTTGGTCGACGAACAATGCCAAGGTATTCACTTTCTCTTTGGAATTCGTTTAACCGCGGTTTTCAGGGTTCCGATCTCTACCAGAAGCTGAAGAAGTACATTCTTCCGGGAACCGTCGTCTTCCCTGAACAGGTTCCGTTTGATTTCAAGAATAGTAGGGTCATTTAAATAGAGCTTCAGCTCCCATCCGTCGAAGATGTGCAACTGAAGGCTGGCGGAAAGTGGAACAACACAGTCGACTCGGTAACGCTTTTCATAAAATACCGCATTTACTCTATTAAAACGGCATCTCTAATAGCACGGATACTAAAACTGAAAAACCACCTCGGTGATTTATGACAAAGTATACGTTTTTCAGGTGTTCACGACCATCGAGAACGTTCCTTCAAGCCTGAACACAGTGGCCAATCGACTGATCAACAATAAATAGACGAAGAATATCCGATCCGTGTGTGTGTGTTCCCCCTCCTCGTAGATTCTTCATGTATTCGTTGTCCGCTCATCTGCTGGTTTTTGGCCTTAGTTTCTCGTCGACCTTCCCGTTTTCCACTCCAAATGAAAATGTTCATATTCCTAACGAAAAGAAGTTTAATCGACATCGAGAATCGCAAATGCAACTCTTTGCCGAGTCTTATCAGTGAGAGGAGCTGCTTGCGAGCCGCTCACTCGGCTGATAACTCCACTCTCTGCCAATTGCCTTTTTTGGCAATTCACAACCACTCCGGCCCAAAAGAGAGATGAGTTCGGCGGTCGCGTCGCGGCTCTCGTGGGGTCTCATCCTCGCCTCGATCGACTTCCTCGCGTGTCTGCTGTTCGCGTGCCTTCACGACGGATCGTTGTCTTTTTCGAACTTCACATCGCAATTCTCCAATTTCTCCTTCTTCACCAGGTGAGAACTCGGGCGGCCCCCTTCCCCCCTTCTCAATCGATTCGTCTCCAGCACCATCGACCTCTTCCTCCTCCAACTCGTCCGGTTCGCACTATGGATGGTGCCGACGGCCATCCATCTGGCCAACAAAGCCGACACTCTGCACATGTGGAAAGAGCCCATCTTCTGCTCGGCACTCATCATTTGCGCCGCCAGTCCCACTAAACTCCTTCTTTTGACCGAAAAACTCAAGTCCGACGAGTTTTTGACGTTCGGAGACACTGCGTTCCTCGTCTGGAACTTTGTTGCCGCAGTGATTCTGAACTCTTCCTGGACGCGATTCTTCTCGAGAACGCCTTCTTCATACATCATTCTCGAAGATGAAGACGTGAGGGCGAAGTGTTCAGAATACAGATGGAGAAGACGTTGTTTCAGCTGGAAGAGGCTCCGAAGCAGACGTTCGAGCTCATCTTCCGTCTTCTGCAGTACTGCAAGCGCGAGTGGCTCTGGCACATCTCCGGCTTTTCGTGGCTCTTCATCTACTCCATCAGTCAGTTCCCATTCAGTGTCCTCGAACGTCTTCTTTTTCAGCTCGCATCTTCGTACCGTACTACACGGGTCAAGTCATCGCCACCGTCGTCGCCACCAAATCGTATCCGGCTCTCTCGAACGCCGTCTACATCATGACGATCATCTCGCTCGTGAGCGCCGTCGCCGCCGGATTCCGAGGTGGATCGTTCGAGTACGCGTACGCGAGGATCCAGAGATCCATCCGATACGACCTGTTCCACGGACTCGTCAAACAGGACGTCGCGTTCTACGATGCGCACAAGACGGGCGAGATCACTTCGAGACTCGCAGCCGATTGCCAGACGATGTCCGACACGGTCGCCCTCAACGTCAACGTCTTCTTGAGGTATTCAGGGCACGTCGTGCTTTCTCTGAAGTCAGTAATCTTCCAGAAACTGCGTCATGCTTCTCGGATCGATGATCTTCATGATGAAGCTCTCGTGGCGGCTGTCGCTCGTCACTTTCATCCTCGTTCCGATCATCTTCGTCGCTTCAAAGATCTTCGGAACTTACTACGATGTAACCATCCGAGGTTCGAAGCGCCATTCCAATTGTCTCGTTTTCAGCACCTCTCCGAACGGACTCAAGACACGATTGCCGAGTCGAATGACGTGGCAGAGGAAGTGCTTTCCACGATGCGAACAGTCCGCTCTTTCGCGTGCGAAACCGTCGAAGCGGACCGTTTCTACGGAAAACTGACGCACACTCTGAACGTGACGCGCACGAAGGCGATCGCCTACATCGGTTTCCTCTGGGTCTCCGAACTCTTCCAGTCGTTCATCATCGTCGCCGTCCTCTGGTACGGAGGCCACCTCGTGCTGACGCAGAAGATGAAGGCCGACTTGCTCGTCTCGTTCCTCCTCTATCAGATGCAGTTGGGAGACAATCTGCGCCAGATGGGCGAAGTGTGGACCGGACTGATGCAGTCGGTCGGAGCGAGTCGCAAGGTGTTCGAGTACATCGACAGGGAGCCCCAGATCCAGCACCTCGGCGAGTACACTCCCGAGAACGTCGTCGGCAAGATCGAGTTCCGCAACGTGCACTTCAGCTATCCGACCCGTTCGGATCAGCCGATCCTCAGGGATCTCTCGTTCACCGTCGAACCAGGAGAGACGGTGGCTCTCGTCGGACCGTCGGGATCCGGAAAATCGTCGTGCATCTCGCTGCTCGAGAACTTCTACATCCCGAATGCAGGACAAGTTCTCGTGGACGGAGTGCCTCTCGAGGATTACGAACACCACTACATCCATCGGAAGATCGCACTCGTCGGTCAAGAGCCCGTCTTGTTCGCAAGATCCGTGATGGAGAATGTGCGTTACGGAGTCGAAGTTCCAGATACGGTAAGAGCAGAGCTTCCACCGATTCCGAATCGCTTTTTCTTTCCAGGAAGTCGTCAGAAGCTGCGAGATGGCGAATGCCCACGGCTTCATAATGCAGACGACGTTGAAGTACGAGACGAACGTCGGAGAGAAAGGAACTCAGATGTCGGGAGGCCAGAAGCAGAGAATCGCCATCGCCCGAGCGCTCGTCCGCGAGCCGGCCATTCTGTTGCTCGACGAGGCCACTTCCGCCCTCGACACCGAATCGGAGCACGTCGTGCAAGAGGCGATCTACAAGAATCTCGACGGCAAGAGTGTCATTCTCATCGCGCACCGACTCTCCACCGTCGAGAAGGCCGACAAGATCGTCGTGATCAATAAGGGACGCGTCGAGCAGATCGGCACGCACGAGCAGCTGCTCAAGGAGACCGAAGGCACGTACGCGAAGCTCGTGCAGCGGCAGATGATGGGCGAGCAGAAGGGCCGCAAGAAGGCCGGCACTGGCCGTTCGGGACCGAGACCGGCCGCCTCGATCAACGTGGCCGGCCCGTCGCAAGGGAACGCCATGTCTCTGCTGTCGACCTCGTTCAGCCAGTCGGCCAGCAGTGTCACTTCCCACTGATTCCTCTGTTGAACTTGTTATTTTTCTCTCTCTTCTCTTGATGAACTCTTCTAGATTCTGGGTTTTTTCTCTAGCTAACTCGCCTTTTCAAATATATTATTCTGTTCATTAAAATGTGTGGCAATCAAATCGATAAAATTGTGCGTTAAGCGTCTCAGATCAGTTCCAAGTAGTCGTTGTCCTCGTCGCGCGCCACTTCTCTCGCTCGCACCGTGGTCGTTGAGCGAAGCGTGTTGTTCCAGCTGCGGAGCTGCGAGTACGTGCTCACCGTGCCACGCGTGTCATTCGGGTGCTGCCAGTTGTTCAGCGACATCCCGTACGTGTCGCCCATCAGCGGCATTGTTTGCATCGTCTGCAAGTACTAACGAGACTCGTGAGAACGTCTTCTGGATTCTCACTCACTTCGTAGTTCAGACTTCGGTCTCCCCGCTGACTGTACTTGAGCGCCGAGTAGTTTGCATTTGAGACGGCGTAAATCGACAACGGCAAGATGGGGAAGATCATGATGTAGTACAGAGTGGCAAAGTGGATCACAAGCAATAAAGCGAAGAAGATGGCGACGATGAAAGCGTAGATTATGAAGGCGGAGGAGAAGTATTCGGGGTGCTTCGAGGCGACGTGAGAATACTCGAAGATGGAGGTCACTGTCGCGTAGTACGAGAGAAAACACAGCATTAGCTGTAAAGAGAACAAGTTAGGCCTGCGGAGTAGTAGGAAAAGGGAACCTCGAAGAAGAGACTCGGCAGCGTCAGAACCGCTCGATACCGTATCTTGAGGTCCGATTCCTGCTTCACCAGATAGACGGCGTAGAGGAAAAGCGAGCAGCTGATGGAGAAGAAGACAAGCAGGTAGGCGCACTGCTCAACGAAAACAGAGCCGGCGACCATGAAATGCGGCAGGTTTAGGACTAGTTTGTGGAGCCAGAAGCACGACGAATTGCACTTGATCTTGGCGTGCGGCTGATTGCAGTAGGTCGGAAGAGCCAGGTGCTCGTGCATCGAGCGAAAGCAGTAGAGCAGGAGGAGGATGTACTTGGCGCACGAAACGTTCAGAGAGAGCTTCAGAAGTGGCACGTAGACCTGGTTGAAGGTGTCGTCGGCATTAGAGCTCCTTTCCCTCGAACGAGGCGGCGGGTACATTCTGAAGACTGACGGCAATCGAAAAGAATAAGAACGAGGCGTCGAGATAGGGGGCGACCGGTCGGAGAAACGGGTCTCGAGAGGAAATTGGGCGGAAGTCGATAATATTTATTAGAGAACAGAGCAATGATGATTCAAAGGTAAAAGCATGTCTTTCAGTCGCTAGAAGAACGACTCTGCGCTTCCTCGTCGACGGTCTCTAGCTGGCGGAAGCCGCGCGGAGAGGCCGAACGATTGATACGGGCAGGAGAGGCGAAGGAGGCGGAGGAAAGTGCAGACGCACTGAAAGATTCGAGACTGGAGATGGCGGAAAAGAATGCTTTTACCAAGGACCGGCCGAGGAGTGGTGCTCTTTGGAGACGCCCGTCACATCTGAGAGCAAATTGGAGCAGCCGACTGAAAGAGAAAAAAAAACGAAATTGATGCTTTCCGGTAATAAAAGAACGAGAGAACAATAAAAAGGACCTTTTGTTTGGAACCGGAAAGCAGATTGCTGAGAAGTTTTGCGGAGCGGGCGCCGGAATGGACTGCTTTGAGAAGTAGCCGTCGGCGTCGACTGATCACCTCTTCGCTGGTAATAGAGAACACCGAGAAAGACGCCGTAGAGGAAGTATATGAAGATGGTCCAGATTATGATTATTGGCACCATAGTGAGTCGGCACGAATCTGGAACGAAATCAGGTGGTATAGAGAAGTATTCAGTCGGTTTCTACCCAGAACATTAGAAAACTTGACGTTCTCTTTGATTAAATTGGTTATGGTCGAATGGAGAGTGCGCAAAGTCCAGAAGCTGAGAGGGTACAAGAAGGAAATCACAGAGATAGCGGTCGGGATGAGCAGTGTCGCAGGATTCATATGTGCAGGGAAGTTTCGACGGGCCGCACTTGTTTCTGATAACCTCATTCCCACAAATCCTGATATTACACTGGAAATGATTTGACACAATATGTGAAACCTATTTAGAATCTTACCTGAAAATGAGAAAGTAGGAGAAGCCGTTGAGAGCGTTTTTGGCGAACGAATAGTGTGGTCGCGACTGTGGCGAGGCTGACTTCACTCTTGAAAAGTTTCCGACTAACAGAAATCCGTCGAATCCAGGCCAGGAAACCGGATCGACGTCTCCAGAAGTCATCAGACTCGTGCTATAGAGACCGATGAGCGCAATAGCGAGCAACCCTATTTCCACATGAAAGATGAGATTCTGGAATACAAGGATCATATTCGTATTCAGATAAAGTTGTTACGAACTTTTACATGCACTTGATCGAACAACCAACGGTACGGATATCTTCTGTGGAGTCTTCCGGACTCTGGACGGGCTCCTCGCGATAAAATGCTTTGGTTTGAGCGAATGCTGACATCAGCCATTTCGGCTTAAAGTTCAAGACTGTTTAAAAGAAACTAACAAAATAATCTGAACTATTAAAAAAACCGAGCGGATGCCTTTGAGAAATCAGTTCACACAAATGTTGCAATCTTATTTTTTGAAACTGAATCATTCAAAACGATTTGGAGCATGCGTCTTTATTCTAAAAAGTACGGTAGCTACTGTAGTTTTCGCGGCGAGACCCAATTCTGTGCTTACACAACCGTTCCCCGGGAATTCCCATAAACCCACGCGCATTTCGCTCTCCTCTGGCGCGTTCTGTTCTGAGAATGGCTAACGAACGTCAACCGAGACCGTACGAATACACTGGAATCGTCATCAGTTCCGTGAACGACGAAGAATCAGAGCAGACGGACTTGGTGCTGCTTCTCAGATCGGACAGAGTCAGTTATAACTCAGTTATATTCAAGCAAGTCCACCTAATTACAGGAAAACATCTACCAAAAAACTGTCGTCTACGGAGTTAAAACTGAAGCTTTCATTCCGCCAACAGTCGAATACGATTTTGTTCATGTCGACCGAGCAAAAAACAGAGAGTAATCCGAGAAACTTTTCTCTCCGGACACTTCTTTATTTCCAGGAGACGGTTTGCTATCCCTCTGAAATTTGGAGACACTATTCACTGGAATGATGAGGATTGCGACCATGGCGACCACCTCATCTTATCCATGGCCCGCGAGAAACCGCTTTTCAAGACTAGTTCGGACTCTTATGGCCGCCTTTTGAGCGTCGGAGGATGTATCGAGCCGAATAAGCCAACTTATTTCTGGACTTCGCTTGGAACGGTTGCCATTCGTAAGTCCTAGTTGATTTTTGTTTTCAATTTATATTATTTAAGCCGTTCAAGAGGCATTGAGAGCCGAACCCGACGTTTGGCTGAATGCATGGATCAGGGTTGAAACGGACATGGTGACTAGTGCGGATCCGTGCAATATCACGCTTACTTTTGTCAAATTCGACGAATTTGACCCGGGAGAGCAGGGTCGCGTTTGTCAAGCTGTAATCAGAAAGTTAATTCGGCTTTGAGGAGAAATGTGATGTTTCAGCCATGGCACAAGGCCTCAATTGAATCCAAGTTCACAGTCTGGGCGGCCGAGCCGTCGCCATGCGATAGTGATGATGAAATTGCGTGCGAACCGCCAGCTAGTCGCGTTTTTGTGGAAAACAAATGGTGTGAGGTCATCAGAAAGCAACTGGGTCTTTATGTCGGAGACCGTCTAATCATCTGTAGAGAGCTTTCCCAATACGATTTTCTCATTCCGCTGCTATCCCCACTTTCTGTCGCGAACGACGAGAAAACTCTGATCTATCCTACAGTCGGCGAATATTACCATTTCGCTGCCATCTGGTCTAATAACCATCGCAGCTACCTGGTCAGAGACATAATGCCGGTTCCCATGCTGAGAAGTCATCAAGTCACTCCGAATGGCAACGTTCGATTTTTCTTTCGCTCGAACTGGTCGATTTTGTTCATTTTGCAGATGTGTGTCCGTGTGATGCATGCAATGGAGAGAGGATTGTTCATCGACCACGAGGAAAGTCTCGGACTTATCGACGATCCGATGCATTCACTTTCATTTTTGACTTTTCATCCTATGTCCTACGATACTATCAGAGTGACTGTGGAGATTCGTGCGGTGCGTTCTTGCGAGAACAGATCTATTCGATACCGAATCGTTCGTCCGATGAAGGACGACGAGCTTTTTGAACAGTTCACCAAATGGCTCAAGACTGCTCAGGTACCATTTCCAACTGAGTAATAATGTTCACTAAATATTTCAGTTCACTGTTGGACCCATCACCGGAATGCTCATCAACAAGGACACTGTGGTCTCCTCGAAACATCCAAACATTTATTTCCGTCTTCAACTGAGCCCAGGAGAAAGAGCGCCTCCAATGGGTACGGGCCTGCGCTTCAGAGCGGTTCGCCACTTGGACTACAACAGTGAGATGCACATCGTTGAGTGGCACATTGAACCGCAGGCGTCAGCTCGGAAAGTTGTTGAAGGAAATGGGGACGTGAGTTAACTATTAAGTATCGATCTGAACTGATAATCGTCAGCGAATCTTCCAAGTGATGCTGAAGGCTGTTCCGGGCCAAGAGCAACTTTCTTTCAATGAAGTACTCGGCTGCGTCGACACTCGTTCTCACAACCATCCGAATTCTAGCGGAGAATTGTAGGTGTATAAAACTTTCCATTCATTACAATACTTCATTAGGTACCAAGCCTGGGTTAGGGAGTCGCCCTTCGAAGGCGAGTGTCGCCGCGCTGCCACAATTATGGAGGTCTATTCGACATCGTTCAACCCGCCCATGCTCCAACCAAGAACGTCGACTTCTTCGAGTTTGCTTCCCAAATCGTCGGCTTCTTTGCTTCTCAAATCGTCGACTTCTTTGATTGGGGGAAGTCTGCACGGAAGCCACCATGGCTCAAATACTTCGCGCAAATCGTCTTTTTCGGTTGCATCGAACGTGAGACTACTCACTCTGATTTCCAGGTGTCATTTCATATTTTCAGAGATTCGTGGGACCGACCAAGTATCTATCGGCTAGCAGCAGCAACAACAGTTTCGCCTCTATGAAAGACTCAAAAGAAACGAGAAATATTAAATAAGTCCATCTTTATGCACCCCAATCTTCATGTATTGTGTTACAAAACACTTTTGACAATGTTCAAACATTAATGAATAATTTCACCACGACCATTTATTGAGGAAAGGAGGAATCAGGGGTCGTCTTCCAAGCCGACACCTCGCATCTGATGCTTCTCCTGTGCCCGGATGAAGTCGTAAATAGTAAGTTGCGAAAACGCGAAGATGTTGAGAAGGGAGAACATCCAGAATAAGCCTAGGCCGGTACTGCGTAGATACTCCAGCCAAACGGAAGAACTGGAAGTTGTGGCGAGAGAGGGAAGCAGTGCGATCGAGCTGAGGAAGCTGGTGATGGAGTAGAGAAACTGGAAATTGATAATGAACTAGTGGGTTGAAGTGGCAGCATACGAAAACAATCGCAATCAGCGGAACCAACGAAGGGATCGGATTTGTGAATCGAAACGCCGTGGCCGGCACGAGACGGATCGTGAGTTCCAGGAAAACGAACGTGAAAAAGAACGAGAGCGGAAGGACGAACTCGAGCACCGTCCGCAACGCGAACTCGAAGTACTGAAAGATAGGAAGGATCGGGGCACTCTTCTGCGGCTGTAACTGACTGCACTGAATGTCGGCTCCTTTTCGACGCAATCGTCGAATCCGAAGAGCGCACACATGACATTCGAATAGAGAAGAGGTCCGTGCCGGAGCGACTGTACCAGCATCGCCACGTTGCTCAGAAGACCCACAACCTGAATGCGTCACGTCTTCCGAGGGTCCAGTGTCTCCTGCTCACCACGACGAACAGCTTCACTTGCGGATGTCGATATTCTTCGAAACGTGGCATTCCGGGCGACTCGGCGTGCGAAGCCCGCGAACTCAACGACACGTTCTCCTCCAACTCGTACTCCAATCCGAAATCCAAGTCAGATTGTATCGACTGGTTGCTTCGCACGTCTTCAGAACTCATTCTCTCTTCCAAATGTTTAGCACCTTCACTGCTCGAAATAATGACAAGTTTCCGCACTCTTTATTCGTAGAAATCGGTCAAAAAAGAGTAAAACAATCACAGTAAATGCCAGTATCATAGTGCACGTGTAAATATTAACCAATTATTAAAATTGATGAACTTCTCGAGACTAACATACTCTACTCTACGGGTTTAGGAGTAAATACATTTAAAAGGTGAAATGTGGATGATAAAACAGGGGTGCAGGGGATAAATTGGATAGGTGCAAAACGAGGGAAACCGATGCGAAAGGGAGTACCCGTGCATGAAATCAAGTTAACGGAATCTTAGGAATATAGTTTTTCGATTAGAGGCGACTTGAGCAATGAGAGGTGGGAATGGCGGTTCGGAGGGACGGGACGAGGCAATTCACGGCAGCTTCGCGTACATCTCGTTCAGCTGCGTCGAATAGTGCGCCTTCAGCTTCGGGCGCTTGCTTTTCAGAGTCGGCGTCAGCAGGTCATTCTCCACACTGAACTGCTCCGAAGACAAGAAGATGTCGCGGACCTGCTCGAAAGAGAACAGTCCCGCCTTCTTGCCCACAGCCAGCATATCGTCCAGCACCGCCTTCTTCACCTTCTCGTTCCGGCACAACTCTTCGAAGGTTCCCTTGATTCCCATCTCTTCCATTGCCGGGATCAACACCTGAAAAACACAAGAGTTAGTTTACCGCGAATCTCGGATCTACTACGAACCTCAACGTCGGGAACGACGATAGCGATGAGACACGTCTTCAGGGACTCTCCGTGTACGAACGACTGAGCCACGTACTTGGACCGCACATAGATGTTCTCGATCTTTTCCGGAGCCACGTACTCTCCTTGCGACAGCTTGAAGATGTGCTTCTTGCGATCGACGATTTTCAGCGTGCCTTCCGGTGTCCACCGTCCGATGTCTCCCGTGTGAAGCCATCCCTCGCTGTCGATCGTCTCGGCTGTCTGTTGCTCGTTCTTGTAGTATCCCTTGAAGATGATGTGTCCTTTCACGCACACCTCTCCCGCATTGTCTTTGGCGTAGTAGTTCAACTCGGGCACATCGACCAGCTTGATCTGTGCCGAAGGGATCACCATTCCGACGTGTCCGGCCAGCGAGTCTCCCTCCATCGAGACGGTGCACGCGGCGACACACTCGGTTTGTCCGTATCCCTCCACAACGACACATCCCATCGCGGCACGCACAAAAGTGAGCACGTTCGTCGAGAGAGGCGCCGATCCGGTGATCATGAGACGGACGCGGCCTCCGAATCCCTCGCGGATCTTCTTGAAGACAAGGTTGTCGAAGAATCCGTCGTTGCGAATGTTGAAACTGTAACAAACATCAGATTGAGGGGGGCAAAGGTCTTCTCTTTTCTCACTTGGCCATATCTCTCGCTTTGTATGAGATGGCGAAATCAAACAACATCTTCTTCAGCGTCGACTTGTTAACTTCAGACATCACCTTGTCGTACAGCCGGTTCAGAACACGTGGCACCACCGGCACGACAGTCGGCCGCAATTCTTTGATGTCCTCGGCGAGAACTCGGATGTCTCCCTGGTAGAATCCAACCTTGGCTCCGACGCAGAAGCAGACGCTCTCGATGACTCGCTCGAGCATGTGGGCCAACGGAAGGAAGCTGATCATCGAGTCCGTGGCTGAGATGCCCGAGTGCTTGAAGAAGTCCATGCAGACGCCGTCGGCGATGACGTTCGCGTGAGTCAACATGACTCCTTTCGGAGTGCCCGTAGTTCCAGAAGTATAGCAGATAGTGGCCAGATCCGCCGGAGTCGGTGTAATGTGCTCCGGACGGTTCTTCGTCTCCTTTCCGAGACGCTCGAGCTCTCCGAAAGTGAGAACGGAAACGCCGAGGGAGGATGACTTGGATTTCAGTTCCTCGGTGAGGGGCTCCATCACAACAAGAGTCTTCAGACTGGGACACTGCTCTTTGAACTTGAGGAGACCTGAAAAGGAACAATCATCAACTGATAAGGGTGTTCACAGTTCGAAATTGGTGTCGAGAGGCAAGAGGTCACAAAACAAACCGATGGCTTTCGAGACGTCGTCACAGACGACAATCTTGATTTCGGCCTGGTTCAAAATGAAGACGGACGCTTCCGAGCCGAGAGTCTCGTAGATCGGAACGATGACGTTCGAGTAGTTGTAGGTGGCGAACTCCGTCACGATCCACTGGAAAATGTCAATTGTGAAACGTGAAAACTAGCTAAGATGCTGCCAACCTCTGGACGGTTTTTCGCGTAGATTCCAATATTTTCAGAGTTTCCGGTTGGGATTCCGAGCTCGCGGAAAGCCACAGACACGTTTTCGGCACGTTCCAGAATGTCGTTGTAGGTCTCCCAGACGTACGGAGCGGATCCGTCGGCCTTCTTGACGCGGTGTCCGAGCATCGGGCCATTGTTCGAGAGCCGGGCTCCACGCCGCACTCCCTGATACAGGGTCTGGGCGTCTTCGAAAAGATACGCTTGCAAGTTGTCGTCCTTCAGGTACGCACTGATACGCGAACCGTCCTGCAATCATTCGTATTCTTGTCTATAATCTCTTTGAGTAACAACTGACCGGCAGAATGCGACTCTGGTTCATCGGATCCACGAGCGGCTTCACGTTTCCAGTGTAGGTGACTCCGTTAAACGAGTAGGATCCGGTGGAGTTGCCTCCCTTCGAAAGATAGTATCCGAGACCCATAGTGACTGCGGCAGCGGCTCCGATTTGAACGTAGGGCGGGAGAGGTGTATTCGAGGTGGGTGCCGAGATGAAATCGACAATACTTCTACAAAAGGTACAAGAATGAGTCACAGGGAGCGCGAGAGAAGAACAAGTGTGGGGAACAAAACAAACATTTCGTCGGGGGTCTTATGAAATGATTCCCTTGGCCGTCCGACGAGCCTCTTTTTAAGGGCGGGGAGACGTCATCAGAGGGGGGCCACAGTCGAAAACAACCTTCGGGAGCCCTCCACAAAAGTACGCCTGGTACATTTTCAACTCATACATCAGCTTAACATATTGTTTGTCCCCGGCAAACACCGGCACACTTCCCGGCTCCCAATCGCTATCGCATGTGTTTCAATTCAATCGAGGCGCGCGCGCGCGAGAGCGGCCCGCAAAAACAAAACCTACCTTGATGAGGTCTGTACCCAAGACGCAGCCGTCTCTGTGATAACCATTGTGTACAGTAGGACTCTATTTATTCGTCTGCCAGCAGGCACAACCCCGTCTAAAATGAGATTAAATTGGATGATAGAAGAGGTACACGAAAGCAGAGAAAGAGGAAAAAGGAACGAGTGAAACGAAGTGAGGAGGAAGGAACCAGAACTTGTTCTGCCAATTTGAGGAGGACAAAGTGTCGTGTGGCAACGAGTGGAGGAGGCACTTAGACTGTGTCCGGACAATGTTCAACCCGCTGATAACACCTCCGTCTCCGTATCTGTAGTGTGTGTGTGTGTATTTGAAGTCGTAACCGAGCCGCCCCCGATCACCCCATTTCTCTCTATCGCAGCAACTTTGACCGGACAGCGCGCCAGCGTCGCACGCTTGTACATTCGATTTCGAGAAGAGTAAGATGATGATTAGGAGAGAAGAGACAAGGTAAACACATTCTCGCAAAATGATAACTGATTTGATTAGCAACGTCGTCGCCGCGAAGACGTGAATCAGAAGAACGCGCGTGTAGGTGACGACGTCTAATCGAGCGTGCGAAGAAAGACGATGCAAAGAACATACTGATGGACGGCGGAGAAATCAAAAAGAGTGTCGTAAAATTCAGAATGGCGGGGGATGGAGAGAACTCTCTGAAAGCCGATATAGGTCATGCCAACTGGTTTCTGTAGTTGAAAAATGATCAGAGAATAGCTTTCCGAATGCGAATAAATTAGCTTTGTGAACAAATCGATTCCGTCTCTTCCAGAAATTCGCTATTCAAACACAAAGCGCGGGGTGCCATAGAAATGGGGGGAGCAGCGAGCGGGAAAGAAGAAGCGGGTCGGAGAGGCGAGGGGCAGGAAGAAGAAGAAGCCGCTCGTTGGTCCGCAATGACCGGGGGCCAAACAAGTGGCAGAGTGTCATTGAGAAAACCTCGCCCCAAACAACAAAATGTTGCAATTGTTGCAAATAAAAGTGATAACGGATACTACTCCTCCCACTATCTCCGATTTCTCGCGGCAACGTCCCCCCATCCATCATCTAGCGGGGGGTGGCGGTCACAAAAAGATAATGAAGTCGTCATAAAAAGAAGTGAGAAAAAAGTCCGAAGGGGAATGAGCAAGAAGACAAGAGAGTAGTGGCGGAGCCCGTAGGAAAACGAATCGTTCGTGTTGAATCTTGCGCGGATGACGACGTCTGCGTCTCTCCGATAGTACACATTCAAACCCACTGCCTCATTCCCGCTAGAATAAAACGAGTTATGGCAGTGCGCGCGCGCACGTCTCTGCGTGTCCCCCGCTCTTCCTCAGTGAGCGGCAGTGTGTGCGCTGTGCGCGCGCGCACGCATGCGCGTTTGTGCGCTTCGGTCGGTAGTCATTGGCGTGAGCGGGGAGGAAAGAGCCCCGGAGAAGCGGCCGTCTCCTGCGTACAGTGTAGCTCAGGACGGAGCAGAGTGCAAGGTACAACGACCAAGTGTCGGTTCCGCCACACTACGAAAACGGGGAGGAAGCTTCTCCTTCTTGTTGTCGGGTTCTTGTTTTCCCATTAAAACAACACTTTCAAACTGTTTCGCTTCTTTTCGTTCTTCAGACACGGTTCTCATTCGACAGACGGTGAATAACAAAAACAGCTCGATCATTTGCAAACAATGTTTTTTGCACTGGATGAAGAAGAAGAGGAGCAGAAAAGTGTCGGTCCCCCAAACTTCCGTGTTCGTTCGAACGACCGAGTAGACTGTAGCGGGCAGCGGAAACATCAAAAACCCGCAATTTGCATGCGGGAGTGGGATCCGTTTGATCGAGACCGCCGATTGGCTCGCAATTAGAGAGGGCGCGTCAAAAAATGCAGGCACTTTGGACGAAGCAATTATCTTTCGGAGAGAAAGAGAGCGATGAACAGAGAAGAAACGATGTTTTCAGCCCGGAGAGCCCTCTCGCATCGATTCGGAGGAGTTCTCTTTTTAGGCGTTTGTTTGTGCCCGGGTCAGTCACGTGGGGGCGCGCGCGACGGCGAGATAAACACGAACTCACCCGAACAAGCTCTCTTCTTCGTGGCTTTCAGCCACTTTCGTCATCATCATCAGCATGATTTCCAACAATGAGCTCGCCCCCCCCGGGTCGCCGACCCCCTTGGGAACCAATTAAATACGTGAAGACCCACCTGATGAGTTGCGTGAGTATTTTGTTCAGCTGGTAGTTTATGTTGACCCGCAGCGAGAGGAATCCGTCGTTCGAAGAAGGAGTCTGCTGAAAATGGGCACGGGTTTCTTTTTCAATTTCCGGCGAGAGCGGAGGAAACACGACGAAAAAATGGGTGGAAACCGGGGGAATTTGAACAAATGAATGAGGAGGTCGCGGCTGTTTTTGTTGCCGACTTGGTCAGAAACGAACGAAAACCCGCGTTATTCCGCGCAGATCAAAAAGTGAGATGGCTCCGCGCGCGCCTGGATTTTGAATTCGAGCGTTTGGCGCGCAAATACAGCTCATGGCGGCAATTTGAATGCCGGTTTTTCTCAGCGGAACGCAGAATTGTTTCAGAATGTCAAAAACATGTGAAATAATAGAAATTCGAGGAAGTTTTTGCGATAATTGCTGTCGAACTTCAGTTCCAGATGAAAAAAGACAACGACAGTGAAAATAAATTGTTTTATTCGCTTCAAAGTGACACAATAAATAAGAAAAATACCATTCGACATACAATGAGTTCGTGAAGGGATGGGAATAATGACGACACATATCGGTTTGTCATAGATAAACGAGAATATTCGTAGGGGGCGGAAACGGGATACGAGGGAAATGGAAGGAGACACGGTTAAAGTAAAGGGGGGACGTATTGCATTCGGGCCACATCAGAAGATATAATATTAGAGAAATTGCACATTTCTCGGGGCACAGTCGGACTGCTTCACCTAGGGACACTTATTAGTAAAACGGACGGAACGGGCGATACGCGTTTATTAGTGGTACACGCGTATGGTAAATATCGACTGTTTCGGTTAGAGGTTCTCGAGAAGACGTGCTCATCGCGTTCTGAAGAGGAACGACGTCTTCTCGAGAAGCGAGAAGGGCACCATAGATACTATGTGGGAGGGAAGAACTAATGTATGTCTGATGGTATGAGGTGTCCCGGATGGATTCGATGTTCGGAGGGACGCATCATATCACTGAGAAGTGCGAACAAACGGAGAATTATTAGGAGACGACTACTTATTAGGGAGCAATTATTAAATGGGAGGGGACGAGGAGTGGTTAGTTGATGGTGCGGAGGCCTCCGCGAGCACAGTACATGATGACGTTCCAGTTGGAGAGACACACGAGGTCCTCCTTCTCGACAGAGCTCACGCGGTCTCCCGAGGGAGCCACGTTGCACATTCGGAGACAGCGGTCTCCGACGCCGAGCTCGGGGTTCGACATGCCGAGGTGGGAGCAGCAGGCGCGGTTGTCTCTGTTCTGGTTGGCGCAGTAGAGGAGGCTGCTCAGATGCTGAAACGAAGCGGAGGTTCGGGTCGGTCGGGAGCGCTCGGGAGGGGTACCTTCATGTCGCAGTGCTCTTGCTGGATCGCCTGGATGAGCGTCTCGGCGGCGACGTGCTCTCGGTGCTCGTAGGTGCACAGACCGTGGCAGTTGGAAGGCAGTTGCTGGCGACAGCACGAGAGGAACACGTCGTCGGCCGACTTGCGCGACAGGCACGGCGAGAACGGCGGCTGCGATCTTTCGGTGCCGCACTCGGAGGAGAGGTCGGCGTCGGTGACTTCGGTGATCGGGTACTCCTGGTTGAGGAGCTTGGCGTCTCCGGCGAGCGGCGCTCTGCGGATGTCCTTCGAGTCGATGAAGCGCTCCTTCGCCTCGTGGTCGACTTCTCCGACGACGCGGCTGCTCATCGTCACCTCCTTCGCCGCCTTCACCTCGGTTTTCGGGGCTCTCGTCGTTGTTGGCTCCTGGGTTTCGTCAATCGTCTCGTATTTCTCCAATTTGTGGGGACACTTCTCGGTAACATAATCGATACAACCAGACATACATTTATCTGCAAAAAGAACGGGGTTTGAGTCGTGATCCGACGAGATTCACGTACCTAAGACACGTTGAGTACAGCACAAAACTTTTGGAATCTGTTCGCATTCAGGCAACTTCGGTTCGCTATATACACTGGGAATAAGTGAGATTAGAATGAGAATACCAGCTGCCTGCGATCGCATTCTGAAAGAGAAGACGTTGGAGGATCGGGAGGCCAGGGATGCGACTCACTTGATTATTTATTTACTGGAAAAGAGACCGCCCGATGAACTGTTGGACGAGAAAGAGGACGACGAGCTGTTGTTTCCGAAAGCGAATCGGTCCTGGAATGAAGACGAGTGTGGAAGGGGGGGGGGATGAAGCTGAGTGAAAGGGGGCGGACGGGCGAAAGTGGGGCGGTCGGGACGAGAGACAATGGGACAATGGACGGCCGCAGGTGATAAACTTGATTAACCGCTTTTCACTTTCCGGGAAGACGGGAAGCCGATCGATCGGCGGCCCGAAGGAGGGGTTTGGCTAGAGGAGAACAATGGACGGATCGAAGACAATATGGCAACACTAGAGAAGCTTCTGGCAATCTAAGATCAGTGTGGAAGAACAATGACATCATCATCAGCGTCTTCCCGAAACGACATCACAAGTACTTCTTCTTTCCCTCGCCTTCTGGCGTGACTCACGTTGTTTCTGTTGCCGCCGAACATTCCGCCGCCGGACTTGTCCATGTAGTCGCCGCTGACTCCTCCGACACCTCGCGTAGACCTGTAATCATCGCATTCGTCGAGACACAAAAACTTGCTAATCCCGAGAGAGAGAGAACCCGTCGGGATTCCCGGAGACAAGCGGCGGAACGCGTCCGAGACACGCAAACCCGTCGTCGTTCGTTGCGTAACTGTCTGCCAGACAGCGCTCGCGACCGCTACCAGTTGCGTAAGAACGTGCTTCGCACTCACCAGTTGCCGGATCCAGTGCCAACTGAGAACGTCGAGGCGCCGGTCTGGGGCTGAAGGTCCGAGAGAGCGAGAGCGGCGCGTGGGGATGGGCTGTCCGGGAGCATTGTGTGAGTGGTGGGAAGGTGCGAGAAGAGAGTCTGAAACGAGACGACTGGAAAGGGAGAAGGAGGAACGACACGGGCGCAGGAATGCGCGTGCGAATGAAAACAAAGAAGCATGAGGGGGCGAATATGCTTATCTAGAAGGCGGATGGCATCCAGAACCGGACCACCGCCGCTGGAAGCAGAACGACACGAACACGAATGGCAGGCGAGCGGACCGCCCGGGCGCCCGGAGGTGGTCGCCGCCTGTCGAGACTGTGTCCTCGGCATACAAGTGTTGTTCGTTTTCTCGGCCCGGCCTCCCCCCGCCGGTCTGTCCCGGCCCCGCCCCCTTTCCATGGCATGCTCCGCCCCCGATTGGATATCGGGAGGAACAAGAATGCGAGGAAGGCGAGGAGGGAAGAAGGCGAGCGCGCGATGGCATCACAGGCAGAATCATCAGGACGCAGAAGGGGGGCACAAAAAAGCAGCATCAAGCGACGGGACGGACCGACCGAAGGGGGGCGGCGTCGAACACACGACGATCTTAGCTATGCGGGTGCCTGGTACGCGGGGGACGGAGGCATGCGTGCCGGGAAGAGCCACCTCGATTGCGCAACCTTCGCCCCGGCGCCCGCCTCCGTCCGTCTATCTTATATCGTATTCTGTTCTCGAGACGCGTGATGCTGCGTTTTGTATGTGTGTGGTGGCTGTTGTTTTTATTTTTTCTAGGTCAGTTTTACCAAGGACGAGACGATTTCGATGAATTTGGAAAATGACGACGACGACGACGTATAGTTGACGGTCGGGAGGGGAGAGCGCGCGCGCGTGCGGTCATTCCCGTGCGGCGGTGCCCAGGAACCGAAAAAACTGTTCGGACTTTGGCAAGCGATCGGTGTGGGAGGGAAGGAGCGAAGGACACGCACACTTTGCCTTGACCCGCCGATTCACAAATTCGAATGAAGAGGAGCGTGCGGATTGGCAGAGGATTGCGGCGGCGCACTTCCGACGAGAAGAAGATGAAGGAGGAGGTGGAGGTGGACTGGAATGGCACTTCCTCGATCGGAACAACGAGGAAGCTCGTTGTTTGGTTCCCTGCTCGTCGCTTCATTCGTCCAGTTGCGCGTGACGTTCCGTGGGATCCCGAGACGCGGCGGCCACCCGTTTAGTGCTAATGTACCTCCATGCGAAGCGATCACGCAATCCGTCGTATATCATGTCAGAAGCGCTGCCATGTGATTTAGTATGCCTCCCCTTCTCGGAGAAGACGAAGGAGAAGTCGTCGTTGTCCACTTCGGCCACCCGATCCCATTCTCCGATTACCCAACAACAGCGAAAGAGAGAGAGAGAGGGAGAGATTCCCGAGCCGTTTCTCTTCTCTTCTCCTGTCGCTTTCCGCGGCGGAATGTTGCCGTCAGGTCCCCCCGTATTCCCGAAGCATCTGGAGAAGACCAAGCGAAAGAGAGAGAGAGGTCTGTATACGACTTGCGCATTCTTTTTGAACGAACCATTCTCCTGGAAACAAGAGAGAGGAGAGAGAATTTTCGGAGAGAAAGGGCAACACATAGTATGGGCGAAAACAAGGAAAGGAAAAACGGGAAAAGGTGAGTGGAGATGCGATCTCACCAGAATCCGAGGGAGGCGAGCCGAGCGAGTTTGCCAGCAGCAGACCACAGATCGAGCGAACCTGATTTCCATTTTTGAGCGCCCAAAAGACAAACATCATCCGCGTCCGAATCTCGAGAGAAGTCACCACACCGTCGGGAGAACCTCTCCGAGTCTCTGCGAGCTTCTCCTTGGCTCAGGGGGGTCTTACGAGCATCAGAACTCGCTTCCCTTTCTGAAATGGAATGGCACTACCAGTTGAGCGATCAGAGCTCCGATCCTTCGACTGCTCAATCAGTGAAGTTCAGTTCTCCCACATAGGTTTTTTCAGGAAAGATGCCCACGGGTTACTGTAGCTCTACCGTAATCGAGTGACGTGGCACGATCGGAAAGCACGTGTGTGTCTATTCGTTATCAAACTACAAATCTCTTCTGTTTCTGTTGCTGCTGCTGCTTCCGAATTTCGCTCTCATTGTTTGTGGGGCGGCAGAATGGCATTGTTGTTTCCTCCACCTCCGAATTTGATAATCTCACTTGATTCGCGCCGCTTCTTCTTTCTTTTTCTTCCGAGGCGACGGGCGGCAGAATGAAAAAAGAATCGAATATCGGAATATCGAATAACAATGGCAGCAGCAGCTGCATCATCATCATCAACAACGTCTTCTTCTTCCCTCTTCTGAGCGGCTTCTCCTTCTTGTTGTTCTTCTTCCGCCTGTTCGTCGGCCCCGTGTATGACGTGATGACGATGATGATTTTCATGATTCACACTACTGTTTTGCGGGATGGGGCCGACAAAAAGATGGATAACCTGAGAGATTTTGAAAGACGATGGCCTTGGTGGATACGGAGGAATCGGAGAAGACTCGCTCGGTCGACTATCAAGAAACGAAAGTATCGAAAGGAGGAAGAGAGAGAGAGAGCGAGAGCGAGATTATTTACCCCCCGATCCTCTCCGGATCGACGTGCAGATGGGCGGTTGACGTGGCACGGTCTGGAAGAGAGACTGGACTGGCGATGCCATCAGCTGTTTCAGAACGGTTTTTCTCCTTCCTCTTCTTCTTCAGGAGTAGAAGAAGAAGAAGAACAAGCAGGTTTGCCGTCGTCGACGTCTTCTTCTTCTTCCAGGCGGCTGATACGTTCTGGCAGTCTCGACTTGTTCGCCAGCTTCTCCTCTCCGTCTGCGTCTCTCGGCTAATGTGGGAAGAGAGAGAGAAGACAGTTCCGTAATCTCGCCCCGAGTATCAGAAGGGGGGAGGCAGCCGACGTCCAGAGAGAAAAAGTGAAAAGCTATCAAATCGGGCGCGGCGTGGCTATAATGGCCGCCGACGGAACGGGCCGCCGTTTCTTCGTCGACGCATCGAGATCTGGCAGAAGGTGCAGAACCCGTTGGCAAGTCCGGGAGGCGAGGAGGGAGAACGAGCGAAGTGTTGTCATGGGAATGCCTGTCGGGTCAAGGCTTATTGTCACGGGAGAGAAATTCCTTTCCGGCGAAGGTTACCGTACACCTCAGGTAATCATGTGATCGCGAGACGAGATTGCGGCGAGAGACGGAGGATCGAGGCCGACGACGGACTTCTCCAGAATGCCACGTCATCACATGACGACGAAATGACATCTTCTTCTTCGTCTTCTCCTCCTCCTTCTCGTAGTAGTTGTAGAAGCGACGATTGGCAGGACAACATGATTTGCATCTTCTTCTTCTTCTTCTGCAAGAATGTCCACGACACATTCACATGCCGCCCGATCCGGTGATGCCACGTCGCAGAAGAGAGTGAGAGTACTGTAGCTGCCACGAAGTCTCTCTTCCTTCCTTCTCCTACTGGATCTGGTTTCGTTTCGGAAACAGAGAAGAAGAACAAAGAAGGGGGAGCAATTCGAAAAACGCGATTCAAATGTCACTCCTCGGCTACCGTAGTTTCTCACTTTCACTTCTTTGTCTTGTCGTCACTGCCTTGTTCCTCCTTGTCAATCAACTCGATTTCGTTTCCAATCTCGGCAGCTCATCAATCTGTCCGCACTCACTAAGCCGCAGAATTCAAACTGAGAGCGAGAGATTCGCCGGCCCGATCGGATGCACTTCCCACTCGCATCGCGACGTCTTCTTCTTCTTCTTCTACTCGCCTAGTGGTCGAGAAGAAGAAGAAGACGTAAAAGAAGTGCAAGGTTATCATAAAAACCGATTCTCGAGAGAGAAGGTCGCTCCTCTCGGCCCCCCCGAACATCACAAAAACAGTGCGTCCTTTGCGGCGAGCGCCCCCATAACTGATCATATCGACGACCTCCTGTGTGTGTTTTTCTCCTTCTTTCGGCCAACCATTCCTCTCAAATTGGGCGATTTTTTTCGTTCGAATTGCGCAAAAATTTGAGAGCGGGGGAAACGAGAGCAAGGACAAAAGATTCGTGACACGAAGACAACGACGAAGGACACCCGAAGTGACTCACTCAACCGAACAGCTTCCCTCGTTTCTTTTTCGAATTTTGAATTTTGAGACACGAACAAAAGAAGGAAGTTGAGAAATGCAATGGAAAGGAACGGGGATCGCAGAAAATTGTTTTAAAAAATCAAGCGAAAAGAGACGGAAGCACCCGTTGATGATCAGAGTTGTTCACAGCGGAAATTGAACATTCCAGTGTTTTCTGGAAGCTTCTCTGTGATTCTTCTCTCATTAATAGCTACAAAGGGCTTTAGGAGACTGTTTTCATAGATGCTCAAATGGGACTCAAACCGTGCTAGTTTCTAGCCTCTCTCGATTCAACTTCTAAGCGAACTGTCTCGAAAAACGGCTTCATTTCGCCGGCAGAATGATTGGAAAGAAACGCTTCGCCATTGAATTCGGAAGGACGAATCCATTTCGTCCAACTTTCTCAGAATCGTAATTTCGAATGAAACATCAATCACCACTTCTAAATTGAAATGAATACAAATGAAATACTCAATGGCTTCTATTGAAATAAGCTTTTCGGAAGGAGAAAGAAAGAAGGTACAAAGTACGACTGAAGAATTTTCGGTCTTCCACGGATTAAGTTCCAGAACGGTTCGTCGCAGAGCTTCCAAACGAGCAAGCATACGGTGTCGCGGCCGTTCCTCGGCATTCCTCGATCAAAAAGGTCTTCTTCCCGCTTCCCGATCCGCTTCACCACGCAACACAAACACTTCCGGACGGTCGTTCTGTCCTTGAGAATTCCAATAATTAGGCGAATCACTCGGCTTCGCCACTTGATTTCAGACCCACAGTGTGTAGTCTGATGCTTTTCCGAGGCTACAAATGACACAAAACGCATTGCGAGAGAGTAAGTTCCACCGGTTTGAACATTGGTGTTTCGCCTGGAATTAGCATAAATCCAATCGACGCGCGAACAAAAACGCCATCATCGACATCATAAAAAGCCGCGTGGAAAGCCTGTTCGATGGGGCGGAGTGTGTTTGTAAAAAGCGAGGTATATCCGGATTTCGGTTGCGAAATGTAACATTCTATGAGATTTGGGGGAGCCGCACAGCTTCTCGTCGCGACGAAGCAGCACGCCGATCGGAGAGACGCGCGACGAATCCATTCAACTGCGCAGTAGGAGGGAAATGTGGGCAGGTACAGCTGCCATCGGAGACTCGCTATAAAAGCTGCAGCTTCGAAGCGAATGCCATCCGACAGCTTCTTCTCCGGCTTCTGAACAATGTCCTTCCTCGCCAACGTCTGCCAAACCGTGAGTCTGTCCCCCCTCTCCCCCTCAACGCCTTCTGCCTTCAGATGCTCGTCGTCTGCTTCGTGCTGCTCGCCATCTCGACCAACGAGTCGCTCGCTTGTCTCGGAGGCTCCGGAGGAGGCTGCTGCACTACTCCGAGCTGCCCGAACCCGTGCGCCGGATACGGAAAGAAGTAACTTCTTCAGCGTCGGACTGATGTCTTCCACAGACCAACTTCCCAATTATTCTGTATATCTGTCACATAATGAACATATTTATTCAAACAACTGTCTGGTGTTTTTATTTTTCAAACCCACGTTTTTTCGATCAGTTGGGGAAATCCAGATGGACCGCAGGTTTCTAGAATCGCAAAGCTTTGCTTTCACGGCGTGTAAAAGCGTACCTCGATGGGCGCACGCCAGGCCACGGCCATGGGCGCCGACTAGGCCACCGGCAAATTGGTGGTTTTTGAGGTTTTTCTCGAAAAATAGGGAGAAATTCGAAAATTCCTCTTACAGATTTGTTAGAAATTTAATTACGCATCTTTTAAAAAAAAGAGCGCAAAAAAATATAGCCTCTGCGGTTCTACGATTCGTTTGGCGAGTTTCCCAACAGTTCGTTTTCTAGGCCAGCGCCAAAAATACGCGTACCGTGTGTCTAAAATTAAGTTTTGCTATTTTTTTGATAAATAAGCAACCTATTGAAATACGTTTCAATACGAAATTTTCTGAAAATATAGGCAAAATTTTATGAAATGTGCAGAAAAACCGTGCGGCACCTTTGCAATTTTTCCTCATTGGCTGGCTCCGCCCACTGGCCGAACTTCCCAAATTTTCCGTGCGCGCGTACACTTTTACACGCCGTGGCTTTGCAAAGCACACCTTCGAATAGGGTGCGTCTTTGCGTGTCGGTGTTTGCAGAAAACGCGAGCGCGCGTCGCTTAATTTTTCGACCTTGGCCGATTCTTCCTGAAGAACTGGCTGACGATGGCGAATAGGAAACAACTCGAGAAGCAGATAGTCGAACCAAACTTCTTCGACCTCGATGGCATCATCGCAAAGTCGGAAGGCGTTTCCTGTACATTCGAAGGCGGAGAACTAAATCCTGGTACATTCGCTTTTCCCAAGAACGTTCATACATGAAATTTACAGGTTTCTTTCCCGAGCTTCTGACTGTCGAGAAGCCCACGCAAGTTCCCGAAGGATTCGTAGCGGACACTCCCCTCTGGCTCATCGAAGCCGTCAAAACCGCTCGATCCGTGGGTTACTGTTAAAAATCTGAAAACCGAAACCATTCCATTCAGATCCACCTTCCAGAATCGTTCTGCCTGAACATGCAAAACGTTCTAACCGCAGACGCCAGGAACGTCAATCTCGCCCGCTTGAACCAGAATTTCTATTCGCACGGACAACTTCTGTGCCAAATTCTGAAGGAAACCGATCCGGATGCCGCATTCAATCTCTCCAAATGTTTGCTAACCGTAATGACGCAACGACTTGGAGGTTTCACTTTAGTAGATTGTTTCGTTTTGAAAAACGAAAGTCTATTCAGGAATTGTGTCGAACGCGGCGAATCCGACATACAAAGCAGACAAGCTGGACAGTTGGGAGGCAGCAGTGTTCCGGGAAACGAAGAAATGCAAGGAAGACACTGACAACTGGATGCGGCAGGAAAAAAGGACGGGAACGAGTCAGAAAAGGAAAAGGAACAACTAATTACTATAATCAATATTACTTTTTTCTGTTGACTGTAAATGAGATTAAGTATCAAATTTTAAAAGTATTTTTCGATGATTCATGTGATAAACTTATGTTTTAATATCTATTTGTACGTATGTTTGCTTCATTAGTTTGCTAACCGAACGCAATGAAGCTTTAAATTCAGGGCAAGTACTCTTCGCACTACGACCACTGCTTGCAAGCAACGATGCAAGCGCGCCCCACCGCATTATTTGAATTCGCGGGCTGGAGTTTGATGTGCAGGTCATATGGCAGCTGCGGTAAAGGCAGGTCGGTTGCAGAAAAATCTCGAATTTTTTCTTTTTTCCGCGCGATTTGTTCAAAAAATTTGCTGAAAACATGTTTCTCTACCCTGGTTTTCTTTAAAAGTCAATAGTCGACATATTTGATGAAAATTAATTTCCAATAACAGTTCTTACAGGGTTACCAGATTAAACAATGACCGGAAGCACCGATACTCGCAACAACGAGAAGGAGGTTAAGGAGGTTGGTGCTTTATTTAGAAAATATTTTTAACCGCCTTCAATTTTCGTTCCAGCCTCAGGTGGTCGATGGATCTGATGACTCCGACAACGAGTTGGTCGATCAGGAGCTCACCGAGGAGCAGAGACGCGTGGCTGAGGCCGCCGGACTCGGAGAGCACATTGACAAGCAGGCCAAGCAGAGCCGCTCTGAGAAGAAGGTAACATCGATCGTGAAAATGGAGCTTTAATACATTGTTTACAGGCTCGCAAGCTCTTCTCGAAGCTCGGACTCAAGCAAGTGACTGGAGTCTCCCGCGTCTGTATCCGCAAGTCGAAGAACATCCTCTTCGTCATCAACAAGCCGGACGTGTTCAAGAGCCCAGGCTCTGACACCTACATCATCTTCGGAGAGGCCAAGATCGAGGATCTCACCCAACACGCTCAAATGTCTGCCATCGAGAACATGAAGCCAACTCGTGAGGCTCCTCAACTCAAGACCGTCGAGGAGGATGACAACGAAGACGTTGAGGTAAATTGAAACCCGTTGGTCTTTTCTTATTTCTTGCTTTATAGGAGGATTCCACTGGAATCGAGGAGAAGGACATCGAGCTTGTCATCTCCCAAGCCAACACCACTCGCAACAAGGCTATCAGGGCGCTTAAGGAAGCCGACAATGACATTGTCAATGCTATCATGAGCCTCACTATGTAGCTAGTTTCCTGATGGCCTGCCGGATACTCTTGTTATCTTTTGTATCTGTTGCTTATCCCGTTTTCCGTTCCAAGTAAAGTTTTTAAACAAAAGTTCACTTTTTGTTTATATGAATCAATCAACTGCCAAGAAGCCGGTCATAGGTGTCTCCGAGTAAAGTCGCTACTGGAAGAATGAAGCGTATCGTGATCGTTTATCACAAAAAATGCGCGCAGTTTGTGTTGAACAAAGATAGTTTTCTTTCGCTCTTTGCAATGAATCATCATGATACTGCTGCAAGCTATTCAGTTAGAAGGCAAACACCCCCTGCTTGATGTTAGAGTGACAAATGCATCGCAAACGCGCCCCAGCAAACACGTTTGAATGCGCGGGCGCTCTGTGGTTAGATGTGCAGGTCATATGACAAAACGCATCGACCAGCCCCCGCGGCAACTTCTTAAGCTTTTATAGATTTTTTCACACGTTTTAAACAGCTTTTCAGACACTTTAAACGAACATAATGGTGTAGTAGATATATTACGACCACTTCTGGACCGTTTCATCTTGAATATCGTTGTTATTCCATGCGTTTTTTCGATTACAGTGACGTCACTTGAAAGCTTAAATTTCGCAACTTTCAGTCAGTTTCATGACCGAATGGCTCGTGATGAACCGAACCAGCAGCCAAGCAGTTCTGGAAGCAACGGAGTGCCAGCACAGCAAAACGGGTCGGCGAAACCTTCGAAAGTAACTGTTAAAGGTGCGTTTGTGATTACTTTGTTTCTTGCGATCTATTGTTTAGTTTTCTAGTTGTAAACGCGTCATTCACGAAGCCAGTTGATTGCTATGTCGAAATAACCAGCGATACATCATCAGCGGCGCCAAAAAAGACGACAGTCAAAAAGAAAACGGCGTCTCCCGAGTGGAATGAGCATCTGAATGTTCATGCAAATGACTCATCAACACTCTCGTTCCGGCTTCTTCAAAAAGCAAAGCTTTTCGAAGACACTTGTTTGGGCGTGGCGAAAATCAAACTGGCGAGTGTGCCAAAAAACGAAAATGGAGAGTGTGAGTGTTTACTTTTCTGAAACGATGAATCATTTTTGTTTTCAGTCAAAAATGAAGTAAATTCGTACTCCCTCATTACGAAAGACACTGTTAAAGTGGGAACTCTCGGGCTGATTTTTTCTGGTTACGCTGAAAGAAAGAGACGTAGTGCTGGAACGAGTCGGGCGGACGCTTCTGCGAATGCCGAAGCTTCTACCTCAAACGGAGCATCTTCTTCCGCTTCCTCCTCTTCACGACGACCTGCTACTGCTAAACGCGATACTTTAACGGTTCCAGTGGTGTGGCAAATGTAGTCAAATATGTAGTGTTTACTTTTCATTTGTAGAATGGAGCAGCTGCAGCGGCTTCGTCGACAACCGTGCCAGAAGAGCAGCTTCCGGACGGCTGGGAGATGCGATTCGACCAGTATGGACGGAAATATTACGTGGATCACACGACGAAGAGTACCACCTGGGAGAGACCATCTACTCAGCCTCTTCCTGCCGGCTGGGAGATGAGAAGAGATCCCAGAGGAAGAGTGAGTCACTTCTGAAGTCGACAGGTGTCTTATCCAATTTTTCAGGTGTACTACGTCGATCACAACACTCGCACGACTACGTGGCAGCGACCAACAGCTGATATGCTCGAAGCGCACGAACAGTGGCAATCTGGGAGAGATCAAGCCATGGTGCAATGGGAGCAGCGCTTCTTGTTGCAGCAGAATAATTTCAACGCAGATGATCCATTGGGTCCACTTCCGGAAGGATGGGAGAAGCGCTCGGATCCGAATACTGGCAGAATGTACTTCGTCAACCATGTAAATAGAACCACTCAATGGGAAGATCCACGGACCCAAGGCGGCTCTGATCAACCATTGCCGGATGGATGGGAGATGAGATTTACCGAACAAGGAGTCCCCTTCTTCATAGATCACCACACCAAGACTACCACCTACAACGATCCACGAACTGGGAAGCCAGTTGGACCTCTTGGCGTTGTGGGCGTGCAGATGGCGATGGAGAAAAGCTTCCGGTGGAAGATTGCACAGTTCAGATATTTATGTCTTGTAAGCGCTTTCAAGTTTTTTTGCTTTGATGTTTGTTCTTTTTCAGTCAAACAGTGTTCCTAATCATGTCAAGATCACGGTCTCGAGAAACAATGTATTCGAAGATTCATTCCAAGAAATAATGCGCAAGAATGCTGTTGACTTGCGAAGGAGACTCTACATCCAATTCCGCGGCGAAGAAGGTCTGGATTACGGAGGTGTCGCCAGAGAATGGTTTTTCCTTCTCTCGCACGAAGTGCTCAATCCGATGTACTGTCTCTTCATGTATGCTGGTAACAACAACTACAGTCTGCAAATCAATCCTGCTTCTTTTGTTAATCCGGATCATCTAAAATACTTTGAGTACATTGGACGTTTTATTGCCATGGTAACCAAAGTTTCCAGGTCTATAGATTTGCAAATAATTTTCAGGCTCTCTTCCACGGAAAATTCATTTACAGTGGTTTCACGATGCCATTTTACAAAAAGATGCTCAACAAGAAGATTGTGCTGAAGGATATTGAGCAAGTCGATTCTGAAATTTACAATTCGTTGATGTGGATCAAGGATAACAACATCGATGAATGTGACATGGAACTCTACTTCGTTGCTGATTACGAGCTTCTCGGAGAACTGAAGACCTACGAACTGAAAGAAGGCGGTGCTGATATCGCGGTCTCTGAGGCCAACAAGGTATAAATCTATATCATGCAATGATGACTTTTATTCATTTGATTTCAGCTGGAATACATTGAACTGCTTGTTGAATGGCGATTCAACCGAGGTGTAGAACAGCAGACGAAGGCTTTCTTCACCGGCTTTAACTCTGTGTTCCCTCTCGAGTGGATGCAGTATTTCGATGAAAGAGAACTCGAACTCTTGTTGTGCGGAATGCAAGATGTCGACGTGGATGACTGGCAACGGAACACTGTCTATAGGCACTACGCCCCACAGAGCAAGCAGGTTTGTGCTGGTCTATGTCAACGTTCAATCATTATAGCCTTGTTCCAGGTGACGTGGTTCTGGCAATGGGTCCGAAGTCTGGATCAAGAAAAGAGAGCCCGTCTTCTGCAATTCGTGACTGGAACCTGTCGAGTACCGGTTGGCGGCTTCTCTGAGCTGATGGGATCCACTGGTCCGCAACTGTTTTGTATTGAGCGCGTTGGAAAAGAGAACTGGCTACCTCGATCGCACACCTGCTTCAATCGACTCGATCTTCCTCCTTACAGAAGCTACGATCAATTAGTAGAAAAGTTGAACATGGCTATTGAGATGACTGAGGGATTCGGAAACGAATAGATCCTTTTTCAATTGTTGTTTCACCCCACACACCCCGCCCCCCAAAATGCGCCCACCCTCTTTTTTGCCTTCTTTTCTAATTAAACAATGGTTTGTGATAATTCGTGTTGTGATATTGCTTATGCTCTGGGTATGTACTTATTAGTCCTCTTGATCCCTGCTTCTGCGTCTTTATTGCTTGGAAACATGCTTAGAGACTCTGTGGTTGTTTTGATGACTGCCGCTTTTCACAACAATCTTCGTTGTTCATCGCGCTGGAAGCCTTTTAGAACTACGATACATTGATTCCGATTAGAAATTCCCCGTAATGAACGATTTTCTTTCAAACATTGTTCATGAATATGAAGGGAGAGTGCTCTACTGCAAGTGCAGGGTCCTTCCCCTTCTTCCGACCGGTCATCTGTCTGCTCAGTGTCTGCGTCTCCGCCCTCTTCGGAAACAAATGGAACCGCTCTCTTCTGGGCCCACTCCTCGTCTCGCTTTCATTGCATTGGCATTGAGATTCCTTTCCACATGAAGCAGAAGAAGCCCGAAAACGATCTCCTCTTTTAATTATCACTGTGTAATATCGTGTGAAATCAAGTGTGTTCGGAACAAGTTTCGGTTTCCGACACACAAAAATTACCGATTCGTTAGTGAGAAAAAGAAGAGAAAAAAGCGCAGAAAAGGCGGAAAACTGGAGAGAAAAAGTGCTCTGTGGTGTCCGAAAAGTTGGAGAAACGTTTCTTTTTCTCGAGAAACGAGAAAAGAAGCGAGCGGTTTTTACCCGCTTCGAGCTTCTTGTTTAAAAGTTTATGCTCCTTTAAACTTTTAAAATTAGCAATGTTTTCGCCATTCACTTTCAAAACTGTTTTCCGCTCTTAGTTCAAGAAATCCTCGGTTCTTCAAGTATTCCTTTTCTGGGAAGCTCTTGAATGCCGGGGGACCACTTGGAAATGTGCTCCCTCTCTTTCGGACCGTCGTGTGTGCAGAGAGCCCATTGTTTTGCTGTGGACTGCTCGCCATCTGTCGCATTCACTCCGAAAAACGGTCCCCTCTCTCTCTCTCTCTCTCTCTCTTTCTTTCTCTCTCTCAATTCCTTCGATTTTCAGTAGTAATCTGCGGAGAAGAGAAGAAAATCCGGATTCCGCGACTCGTCTCATTCGCTCTTTTCCTTCCATTTTCCCTTTTTCCGCTGCCACCAATTTGGTTTTCTCCGTTTTTTCTTCTTCGGCGCGAAGGGAAAAGCGCGAGCCAACTCTTTTTCATCCAATTGGAGCCTCGCCCGCATTCGAAACGCGGGGAAACGATGGTCCTCCGTCCGCCTGTAAATGGTTGTTTGATCCGAGAGAGAGAGAAGGACGTCTCCCCGGGGGGCCTCGTAATATCATTACTCTTCTCCCGGAAGCGTCTCGAATCGAAGCCTCTTCGTCGGCTGTTTTCGTTCGCTTTTCCAATCTCGTTTTGTCCGGAAGTGAGTCATGAAGGGGGAAGTGACTTCTGGAGGGAAAAAAAACCGTCCAATTTCGTGCCCCCTTCTCCATTCATTTGGTCTCTGTGAAGAATGCATAATTAATTGTTTGTTTTCCAAATCGAATCGATCCTTTTGCCGCCACAAAACAGCTTTCTATTCGCTGAAACTCGCATTTTCAGATCTTTCCGACCTGTTTTACTCTAAATATATCATTTCGCATGATTACCCAATTATCGGTGTCATCCAATTAGTCTGTGAAATGCCCTTTTCAATCGAATTACCCTCACCTTCTCGTTTTTCGAATTCACTGCGTAGCGGCTCATTCCACGTCATTCTTGATGCGGAATGATCAGTGCAATAGAGCGAATTTGCATCCACACGGGATTTCTCCGAGATGGAGCCAATCAGAAGACGTTGACGACGAGGGAGAGCTTCTTAATTGCCCCCTCGCCTCGCTTCTCCTCTGCAGCTTCTTCTTCTTCTTCTTCAAGTGAAGTGCCTCTTCAGAAAGAAGACGTCGTCGTGTTCATAAATCAGTACGTATCACCCGCTCCCTCCGCAAACAGTGTCTCTCTGTGTCTGCTCTCGCAATAATAGCAGTAAGCACCTCCCGAGTTGGCGTCTGCGTCTCGGACGTCTCGCCAATTTTGAAACAATCAATCCATAACCCTCGAATTCCAACCGGTTCCTCTCGCCCGCCCGCCCCTTCACCTTCTTCTCCTCTCCGACTGTACGACCGCCGTCTGTCGGTCTGCGTCTCTCCGTCCCGCACACTCTCTCCGCCGCGCCACAACCAATTTGGACTCGAAATTTTATGTGTGTTTTTGTCGCCCCGATGCCTTTTCTTATGCAGCACACACACGGCTTATGATAGCACGGAGTGTCGTTCAGTAAATCAGACGAGAGAGCGAAACGAGCGTCATGTGGTTTTAGATAACGCCGATCCGTGGCCTGAACAAACACGGAACTCCGAACTTCGCCCTCTCTCCTCCATGATCCGAATTAGGCGTCCGAAGATCGGGCGCCCTTTCCCTACCTACATGCCAGATATATCAGTTTCGTTCCTGCGCGCGCGCGCATTGACTCCTCTCGTGTTTACATAACTCGCGAGAAAAACCCGAGAGTCGAATCAAAATGTTTTAGTTTTAGTTCGAGCACTCGAATCGCACTAACAGACCGTTTTGTTCCGCGAAGGAAACGCGCTCTACTGCACACGTGTTTCGGCGGCGCTTTCGAACTTTTCGTCCCCGGATTGATCCATTGATCTTGGCGCCTGCGTCTCTCAAAATGCGGAGGAAAGGGCAATCCGTGGCCCCCGAAAGCTTCTTCTTCCCGTCTTCCTGCCTCCTCTTCCGCTTCGTTCTCTGATAACCCGGACACCTGTCAATTGTGTCTGCGTCTCTCGATCTCTCGTTCTGGGCGAACTTTGAGCTGGATGTGCTCGAATTTTCGGCCATCGATTACCGTCTCCGCCGTCGTCGATTTCGTCGTTTCCCATGTTGCAATGATTCATTCGTGCGGGGAACAAAAAAGAGAAACACCGAGAGAGAGAGACTGGAGAGAGAAGAAACGGAGAAAATGGCGGCCCGGGTGCGAAGAGAAGACAGGAAACATCATGATTTGTGTTTCCAAATGCCCCTTATCATCCCGCAATTCGCTCGTTTTTCGAGCATTCCAGCACGGCTTAACTGGTGGCTCCACACTCCTGATGATTCCGATAAGAAGCGCCTTCTGATTGACACTTCGGCACGGCCGGTCGTCTCTATAAAAGGCCCCCGGGAGGCATTCTCAATGTCATTCCGACCTCCCTCGCTGCCACGTCACACCACATCCTATTCGCTTCTCCTCCTTCTTCCCCTTTTTTGCGAACTTCATCGTGCGTACGTCCGTCAGTAAATGGAACTCTGCACTCGTGAAATTCGACACTTTATGGACGTCACCCACCAACTTCTACATGTATTCTTTGTTCTTTTCGTCTAATCCGACGCATTCTGATGACATTTCGCAACGTCTTCTTCTGAAGCGAATTCAATCTCGAAATCCGTCGCATCTCTCCGTTAATCCCTTCTGAATGCACGACGACTACAACCTATAATCGCACTCGCCTTCTCCCTCTTTTTCTTATCGATTTGTGCCAGAAAGCACATAAACCGTATACATAATATTATAGTTAGCGGCATCACTCTGTTTCGTTTATCATTTCGTTGCGTCTCCTCTCAAAAAGACGCTCTTCCCGCCCTACCGTAACCCGTTTGTTGCAGAAGAGAGACGGGCCCAGATGCAGGAGGGCGAAGAGTTCATCCATCGGCCGACCGTCGTCTCATCGTCTTCCGGATCGCGTCCCCGTCACAAGACGTTCGAGTTGCTCGGTCCGTTCGGATCCTTCTCGCTGGCCGACATGTACAAGGCGTGCGGAAAGATCATCGGACGCTTCCCGATCCCTTTCGTCATCGCAACCGTCATCATGTGCTCGGCAGGACGTGAGTTCAGAAGATCTTTACTCGTTGAAGATCACCGATGTTCCAGTGGGAAGCATCGGACTGCAGCTGAAGGACAACGTTCGCGACGGCTACACTCCGAAGAACTCGGAAGCTCGACTCGAGAACCGCATCTACCGCGAGTTTCTGGGATCCGAAGGCGATCCGGTGATGACGACGGTGCTGATAACGGCCAAGGACGAAGGATCGATGCATCGGATCGAGTACTTGGAAGAGGCCCAAAAGGTGAGCTCCGTATCCCCGGTGCGCAGCCAATTCGCTTCGTTTCCAGCAATGGCTGCACATTTCCAAGAACCTCACTGCTGACGTGGGCGGAGGACAAAAGATGAAGTTTTCTGACTTCTGCGGTCACTACTGCCAGGCCAACGACATTGTCCAGTACTTCCTGTCGGCCTACAAAACAAAGTTCGCAGATCCGAAGGTCGACGGCTACCATCTGAACTATCCGATCGCCACCATCATGGGCTACCAGCTGCATCTGGAGAGAAACTTCTTCGGAGTGACGACGAACGACTCGGACCCCGTGACGAACATTCAGTTCATGAAGGTGCTCACTCTGCCGGTTCTGTCCGAAGTGAAGACGTTCGAAGACACCGACAAACTGAACAAGTGGGAGTTGGCGGTGTACGAGTTCGCGACCGAGTACTCTGCCGATCCGGACAGCATCATCGAGATCAACGTCATCGGAGCGGAAGTCGTTGACATGGAGATGAACAAGGACGCGCAGAAGATGGCGCCCTACTTCATCGTCGGCATCGTCTCGATGATCGTGTTCATCTTCATCACCGTCTCCATCTCCGCCTCCTACTACGGCTACTTCTCGTGGCGCATCGGACTCGCCGCGCTCGCCTGTCTCCTTGTGCCGATCCTCGCCATCCTCACCGCGTTCGGAATCAACAACATGCTCGGTAACCGGACCAACTCTCCGATGATGATCATGCCGTTCCTGATCAACGGCATCGGAGTCAACGACGCCTTCCTGACTCTCCAGAACTGGCTGCAGCACAGTCCGGACTTGCCCGCCGGAAAGCGTCTTGGATACATGCTCGCCGAAGCGGGTCCGTCCATCACGACGACTACATTGACGAACGTCATCGTGTTCCTCATCGGATGGATGAATCCCACCGAGGAGATGTCGATCTTCTGTCTCGGATGCGCCATCTCCCTGCTCCTCGCCTACGTCTACACGCTCACCTTCTTCTGTCCCGTCCTCGTTCTTCTTCTCAGCGAACGAGTCACCGAACCGAGCAAGGTACATTCTACTCACTTCTTCAGTCGCGAAATTGTGAGTTTCAGCTCGAGAAGACGTTCAACAAAGTGCTTGGATGGTATGCGAAGATCGTGTGCAGTCGCTGGACATTCTTCCTCCTGATCGTCGGAAGTCTCGTCTACTGGGGATTCGGAATCTACGGAACGCTCGGCATTCGCGCCGTCCTCAACACTGCCAAGATCCTTCCGCTCGAAACGCCGATCCGGAAACCGAACAGAATCATAGAGGAGACCGTCTGGAAAGAGTTCTACCCGGTCACCGTCATCATCAACAGCCCCCTCAACATCAGCGATCCCACGGAGTTGGAGGCGTTCGAAGGACTCGTTCACGACTTCGAGTCGATGCAGAAGTGTCGGGGATCCGAGTACACGATCTCTCCGATCAGGGACTACCAGACCTACTTCTACGGCGTCGGCGCCGAGGACTTCGACTACGAGGCCGAGACCGTCCAAAACACTTCGCAAGTCTTCGATTTCTGCGTTAGTGCTTCGAATCCTAACCTTTCTCTAGAAAAGACTCTCAGAAACTCGGCGGTTTCCTGGCGAATCCGATCTACAAACATCACAAGGGAACTATGAAGTTGAACTTTTCCGATCCGTGAGTGCCAATCATCACGTCTATTCAAGTAAGAAGGTTTCAGTGTCCCGATACGAAAACTGCAACTGATCTTCGCCTACGAGAATGTGACGTCGTGGGACGATCGGATCCAGATCATGCAGGACTGGAGACACGTGGCCAACTCGCACGAGAAGCTCAACGTCTCCGTGTGGAATGTGAACGCAATGTTCGTGGATCAGATGCGCAGTCTGAAGGGTCTCGCCATCTCGAACGCCCTTGTGACGCTTGCCTGCATGGCCGCTGTCTGCGTCGTCTTCATTCGGAATCCGCTCTCCGTCGCCCTCGCCACCACCGCCATCCTCTCCATTTCGATCGGAGTCACCGGATACCTTTGCTTCTGGGACCTCGACCTCGATCCGGTGACTCTGTGCGCCGTCATCGTCTCCATCGGAATGTCGGTCGACTTCGTCGCTCACGTGGCTTGTCACTTCCAAGTCCGATACAAAGAGTTCGAAGAGGACGGCATCGTGAAGAAGGTGGAGATGAAGACGGCCGAAGATCGGGTCGTCAACTCGCTGTCCAACGTCCTCTGGCCGATGGTGCAGTCGGCGTTCTCGACCCTCCTGTGCGTCCTTCCGCTCGCCATCCTCCAGAACTACCTTCCGATGGTGTTCGTGAAGACGATCCTCCTCGTCGTCATCTGGGGCATGTTCCACGGCCTCGTTCTTCTGCCCTGCATCCTGTCGCAGTTCCCGCTGCGCGTCTTCGATCAGACGTTCTCGGACCTGCTGTTCGGCCGCACTCCCTCCTCTTCCCGCTCTTCGGAGACCGATTCGGAAGAGGAGACCTCTGCAGAGGCCCAAGAGATGACGCCCCTCTCGTCTTACCAACCGTAACTGTCTGTACAAACTGTTTTCATTCCCTTTTTACGCACACACTCACACGAACCCCGTAGCTTTATCTCGTAGCTTTTCATGCTCTAACCGTCCCCTCGCTAACACTTTCGCGCCCCCCCCCCCTGGTGTCACCTGTCACGCGGGTCCTTCCCTTCTCAGGGTCCCTTCCCCCCACCCATCCACTCCCGACATTTCCCCCCTTTTTCCAGTCAGTTTCAAATTGTTCTTGTCAACGTTCAACGGATTCTGTTTTCATTTTGCATTTGTTTTTCATTTCGTTTTCATAAATATACAGACTCAATTGACAATATGTCATACTCGAACTAGTTTCCAGGAAACAGCAGCAGATCAGACGGAGAAGGAGCATCGGGTATCGCACGTTTTGGGGCACAGTTTGGACACTTGGTCGCGGTAGCACAGCTGGAGCACTCCCCACAGACGGCAGTAGTCGCCGTAGTCCATGCACTTCAGAGGCGTGTTCGTCTCCTGAAAACGGCCACGTCATCAGAAGACGTTCAGATGTCACCCACCTCATCTGTAGTTTTGGATGACGTCGTCTCCAGAATCTTCACGTCTTCGGTTGTTGAAGGATTCGTTTCTGGAGCAGCTGTAGATGTCGTCGTCAGTTTGGGAGTTGTTGAAGGCGTTTCGGTCGTTGCAGTAGTGGTGGTAGTGGTTGGGTGGTTGGCTTCTGTAGTCGTCGTCGTCGTCGTCGTTCTTGTTGTTGTCGTCGTTCTTTCTTCAGTAGTCGTGGGTTCAGGAGTCGCAGAAGTAGTCGTCGTCGATGGAGAAGACGTCGTCGACGCCTTCTGAGTGGACGACTCGTCGATCGGCGGCTCCATTGTAGTCGTATCAATGATTGAGTATCCTCGACGATAGGGAGGAATGGCTGAAAGAAAAGAAGTGGGCCTTGAAGACGTGAGGGAGTCTTCTTACAAGGTTTCGTGGTTGAAGTGGAAGTGGTGAGCTTTGCCCGAATCACGGGCTCCACGAACTGAGCGACGAGCTCATCGGCGACCACCTTGATCGACTCGAACGTCTCCAGTCCGGTCGGCACGATCTCTCTTTCGGGAAGCAGGAAGCCGTGCCCCATCATCGTGTTCTTCGGTCTCAACTCGATGAGGTAGGCATACGGAACCTTCAGCTGTCCCTTCGCCCAGTCATGCGATCCTCCCGACGCCTCGTCTGCAATTCCAGTTCCAGCTTTTCACTCTACAAAGGAAGACTCACACATGAGATCGGCGCCAGTTCCCACTTGATACTTGGTGCCGTACAGTTCGTAGAGCGCCTTCGTGGCTCGGAGAGCAAGAGGTCGCAGTCCAGTGTGGTAGTCCTGCGGGTAGCTTTGTTTCCGATGTCCGTACGGGATCAGCCACATCTGCGAGTACGAGTGGAGCGAAATGAACGACTCGGGCGTGTTCTGCTCGAGAAAGTCCCTCACTGCCTGCGACTCGGGCTCCGAGAAGGCCGACGATCCGTGGTACGTGTCATGACAAGGATCGGAAGAGGATCCGGTGGCTGAAATGAGAGGATGAACGGAAAAGTAAAGGGGAATGGCTACTGACAGGCCCAGAACCAGTCAAAGTTGCGGTTCAAATCGACGCCGGAGCAACAGACAGTGCTGAAGTGCTGACGGTGGCACTTGGCGGGACTTCTGTTCTTCCGCCACATTCGGTTCTTCTCCCTCGAGTACTCGTAGCCGTCGGGGTTCATGACGGGCAGAATGTAGAAGTCGATGTGATCCATCAGCTTCGCCACGGCGGCGTCGTTCTCGTATCCGAGAAGGAGTTCGTGGGCGATGTACATGGCAGTGGCAGGGGCGATCCATTCTCTCGCGTGGATTCCCGCGTCGATCCACATCGAAATCTTCGATCCCAACGGATTGCGCTTTCCGGTTATCTGCAGAAAGGGGGCTTGATACACGGATGTAGAGGAGACGAGTGACCTTCATGACGAGAAGCGTGCGGTTCTCGTGACTCTGTCCGATGTCGATCAGTGTGATCATCGTCGGATACTCCTTCTTCAGTCTCTTCATCTCGGTGTGGATCTCCTCCAGACTGTTGTACTTGTCGTATGCGAAACCGGACACCGGATTGTAGAACTTATCGCTGCTGCGTTCGCTCTCGATCGCTCTGAAAGAGGACATGGATCCGAGGATGGTCGGAAGTGACCTACTTCGAGAGATCGTTCACCGCCACGATGTAGTTGATGTTCTTCGATTCGAGGTCTCGCACGAACTTCGGAGCATCGGAAGGAGCCACAGTCAGATCGACGATGGCTCCGATGTGGGTGGGCGGCTGCCAGAAGTCGAGTTCGTACGGAGAAGGGTCTTCGTACAGACTCCGCAAGTAATTCACACTGCTCTCCGTCTCCGGATTGATGCGGATGAGTTTGAAGCTAAACAGAAGACGTGCGGCGCAGACGTGGAAACACTCACTTTTGGAATTGGAACGCTGTCTCAGAGTTGTGAATGGCCCGCGCCTGCTCCAGAAGACCGAAGACTAGCAGGAGCAGAAACGGAACTCGCATGGCCGGAGTCGAGTGTGTTGTGACGGTGCTCGCAGGGCTCTCCAAGGGTCAGAAGCGAGCGCCAAAATTTGACATTTTGTCATATTTGAAGAGGAGCCGTGTATTATTGTGGACAAAAGAGATGCTCCCCCTCCTCCTCCCCTCAGAGGTCACCGTGCGCGCGCGCTCGAGCCGCGAGGGGCGGGGAGAAAGACAAATAGGGAGAAGAGAGCGGTGTTCGTGAACACTGAATTAGGAAAAACGCTGGTTTATTGCAACGAAATATATACAAAAACAGGGAGAGAGAATGGGTCAACAGAAGGAGCACGAGTAGGCGCAGTTCTCGCGCATGAAGATCGGAACCGTCCGACACAGCTCCTCGCGCTCTTGCACCCACCGTTTGCACGCGTGCCGCACATCGAAACACGATCCTTCCGTGCCGTCGCCGAATCGGAATCCGCGCGCTTTCGGCGCTTCTGAAAGGCCACAATGATGAGGGGAGCGGGATCGGTTACACGAGAGCTCTCTCTCTATATTTAGTCCCGTTTCCAGTTTCATTCAAATGAGCAGCGAGATCATTCTCTGTGTTTGCAGCGTTCCGATCGGGTTCAAAATGTGAGAAACGAATCCGTTAATGACGAAAGCCAGACTGCTTTCGGTTTCGTTCGACAATTCGCAAAAAGAGAAACCATTTATGGAAAACAGTAAAGTTTGAAACTGTCAACAGATAATTGCGATCAACCGGTTCGGAAGTTCGGAAAGCTTCCACTCGAAAAACAATCAATCTATTTACAACAATAACGGATTGGCAGAGGGGCTCTGACTAGTCCCTCCTGATCTTCGGAATAAGGGAATCACTTGCCTTTGGGCGTCGAGGTCTTGGAGGCTATTATCCGGTCGAGGACGGCTTCTGCCACGACGCGCACGCCTTCCCACGTCTCGCGGGCCGTCGGAATCAGCTCTTTCTCGTCGAGAATGAAGCCGTCCCAGTCTGAAAGTGAACCTTTGACACTCGAATCGCCAACAACACTCACTCTTCTCGTCGGGCCTCAGTTCCAGCAAGTACACGAACTTGACCTTCGCCTCGTGCTTCGCCCAGTCTTCTGAGCCTCCCGACGCGGGATAGAGAGTGTCTGCTCCACTGCCGACGACGTACTTCGTCCCGTAGACTCGCTTCAACGCCTGAGCCGCCTTCTTTCCCACCTCGTACTTCAAGAATTCTTCGTTTCGGGCGCCGAGAAAACGAGACTCACCAAGTCCTTGATATCTCCAGGATACGCGTCTTTTTTGTGTCCGTACGGGTGAATCCAGATCTGAAGAACCGAGAAATGATAAGGCGCAAAAGGCGACGACAACCTGCGAATAGGTGTGCAGAGTGATGTAGCCGTCGGTCCTCCCGCGGTAGCGAGCGGAAAGAAGAGCGTCTCGGACGGCCTTCGCTTCGGGCTCGCTGAACGGCGCCGGTCCCTGGTAGATCTCGGAACACGGGTCGTCGCTGGTGCCGCTCTCTGCAAGTCCAAAGTTCGGTTTCTCTCTCCCTTCCCTTTCCTTTGTTCGCTGGTTACCGAACACTTGAGTGGAGAAGACGAACCTCTGAAGTGGAAATCAAAGTTTCGATTCAAATCGACGCCTCGGCAACACCGGTTACGACCCCAAATATCTTTGCGACACTGCATTTTGGAGCGGTTCTTTCGCCAGAGACGGACGTGCGGGTTGGTGGAGGAGCGCGTGAACTCGTAGCCGTCCGGATTCAGGCACGGAACGACGACGAACGTGATCTCGTCGAGAAGCTTCTTGATGCCCGGTTCGTTGGCACGGGAAGTCAGCTGCAATGGGCGAACATTGCGCAATTCCGCTTTTTATCAAGTTTCCGCAGCCGCCACACGAAAAGTGTAAAACTATGGCTTTCCACTAATGGCAACGCACTTTTTGGAAGGAGACACAAAGGAAAGCGCGATGCGGAACGGGCGGAAATACCTGATGGATGAAGAAGAGCGCGGTGTGGGGAGCGGCCCACTCGCGAGCATGGATGCCGCCGTCGATCCAGAAGATCTTCTTCGTGCGGGAATCGCCTCCGATCTGAAGAGACGTTCGTTCGAGAAGCGAGACGGGACTCACTTCCACTCCATCGATGGATCTGCCTTCCGTCGTCTTTCCGATCGTGATGTACTGGACCATCTTGGGATACTTGGAAACGAGTTGCTTCATCCAGTCGGTCATTCTTTGGTAGGAGCCGTAGGTGTGGAAGTCGTAGTGGCCCGAGGAGGAGTCGTCCCACAGACGGGGGAACATCTTCGAGAGCGTCTTGTTGTTCTCGTGCTTCGTGATTAGTCTGGAAATGACGACGTTGGAGGGGCAGAGAAGAGCGACTCACTTTTCGACGTCTTCTATCGTCTTCAGATGAGAAATGTCGTTCGTTTGGAGGTAGTCGAGGAAGAACTTCTCGTTCTTCAACTCGACCATCACATCCCAGAACCCATGTTTGTCTTTGCCCGTTTTCCAGAAGTTTAACTGAAATCGAGAGATTCAGAAGGCGTCGGAAGGACGGAGAGAACTCACGTCATGGTCTGTGGCATTCTTGTATAACCGTTGGATGGCCTGGAAGTCGGTCTGTGATTTGGGGAGTAATCGATAGACGGAGAACGACTGGGTGGATAGCGAGACTAGCGAGAAGCAGAGAAAGAGCTGCGTGGCCGACGTCATCTGCTTCTTCTTCTTCTTCCTCTTCTTCTGCTTCTACTTCGTCTTCTGTCGTCTACTCCACGTCGTCGGCGTCGTCGTCACCGCCTCCTCTCCTTTTTCTGCACTCGAATCCTGTTCCGTCTGTACGTCTTCCGCTCTCCGCACCTGTCCATGCTATTTCCCAAAACAAGCGGGGAGAGAGGGGCCAGAGGGAAAGGGAAGCAGAAGAAGAAAACGAAGAAGATGAAATCTATCCCTTAAAACCATACCGTCTAATCACTTTGAGGCCCCCCTTCTCTCTCTCTCTCTCACGGAGAGAAAGCAGCGGGAGGAAGGAAGACGCGAGAAAAAAAACAGGTAGCGGAGCGGCGGGGGTGAGACCGAGAAGAAGGGAAAGAATGCGACACGACGATCGAGATTCTGCCTGTTTTTGTTTGAACTTTGAGACAATATCTCGTGGCGAAAGAGAGAGATGGGGGAAGCTTAGAATAACTGAGATCGGGTTCAACTGGAACCAGAACTTTGGATGTCTCAAAGATTTCTTCTCTTTTCAGTTTCTATCATTCGGTGACGCAAGAATCTGCCAACTTCCATTATTGTTTCCGTAATGACGCATTCTGAAGACGGAGAAGAAGAAGAAGAAGAGGCAATCAAAAGTACACGCAGCAGTCCTCTCTGATGGTTGATCTCCTTCCTGCCACCGTAACCCGATGCGTTCCCCCCTCTTTCGACGTGAACTGAAGAGGACGTCGTTCCCACGTGTCCGAATGGGGGTGATCTTCCCTTCCACGCGAGCCTCCCATTTCCCGAACGACGAGCCGATCTTTGAGTACTTGCTCCCGACATGTCCGCGAAGCCCGACACTAAGGATGAAAGTGAGATCGGAGGAGCTGCAGATTCCCATCGCTTCTTGCAGGCGATTCAAGTTCGTCATGGACCAAAATTGTCATATTCATAATCGTCGCCGTCCTGATGGTCGCCGCCATCGTCTTCATCGTGTGGCACTTTTGCATGCGGAAGGACAAGAGCGACGACGACGAGGAGAGTGTGTCGAAGAGCAAATCGAAGAGCAAGTCGAAGAAGAAGAAGAACACGTTGAAGAAGAAGAACGTCGGCCAGAAGCACCGCAATGCCTCTGTCAAGACGAAACCGTTCGCTGTCAAGAGGCCGTTTGCGCCTCCGAACGTTTCGGTCCCCCAGAGCTCCCTCGTCGAATCGGGCTCCTCCTCGACTGCTCCGCCGGTGGTGGGCACCGGCTCTGCGGAGAATTCGTTGAGAGAAGACGTCTGCTATGACCGCAGCTCGAAGAGGGATGTGCAGAGAAACAAGAAGAGTTGGCTGGAGCAGAATCCGGAGAAGGTGACCGTCCTGTGCAGCTACGGGAAGAAGGGATGGAAGGCCAAGACTGAGGTGAGCCCCTTCGGGAACCATCGGAAAACATTCTCTTTTCAGCCTCCGAAGGACTTCAGCTTCTCTATCGAATCCGAATGATCATTGACTCTCTTACTTTTTTTTTTGTATTTTCTGTCTCTTTGGAGCAATATTAAACTTGTTTGTATTCTTTGTTCCCGCTAATCTCCTCGGTATTCCTTCTTTTTTCTGTTTCCGGCCGCAGAAATGGACGAGATGTCTGTCGAGAAATGTTTGATCAGACTCCGGAAGTGCGTCGCCGGTGTGAATAGACTCGCTGAATGGCCGCCGTCCGACGAGAATAACTCGCTGAATGTCGGCCCGAATGAGCCGCCTATCTCGCCAACTTTCTCCCCGAATTCCGTTTCGATGAGCGGTCACTCCGGCGGGTGCTCCAAAGTAGTCAAGAAAGTGCGATTCCGAAGTGGCCTCTTCACTTTTGTACTCCCGCCGCCTTGGTTTTTTAAGGCGTGCGCGCGCGCACCTCTTAGGCGGAAAGCCGCGAGCTTCGAAACCGATTTACACGTTTCCGAAAGGGGGCGACCCAGAGAAAAGATGCAAAAACAAACAGGCGAGACGGTTGCGCAAACAATGCGTCGTGCTTCAGCTTCTTCTTCAGCTTCTTCAGCTTCTTCAGCTTCTTCTTCTTCTTCGCCCCCTTCTGCGGCTTCCTCGCCTTCTGGTATTGCCGCGCGCGCAGGCGGGTGGGCCTCGCTCTCTCCGCGCGGAAAGAGGGTGGGGGAGTGAGGGCGGAGACTGTCTGCCCGTCTGCGTGCGATCCTCGCGCGAACACTTCGGGGGGCCACCACCACCAGCGCCGACGACGGACGCACGCACGAGGGCATCGGCCGCCACTGACAATTCTTCGTTTCAAACTGAGAAGATGACGACGACGACGACGAAGACGAACGTCGCCATCCTACTCCTCCTCCGACTTCTTCTTCTACTCGTGCCATTCGCGCCGGAGACGTCAGCCCACCAGAAGTAGGTTGTCTTCTTCTTCTTCTTCCGTCTTTCTTCTGGGTAGAACCAGTCTCTTGTGTGTTTAGAAGAGATATAATAATAATAATTGCATGACATAGCCGCTAAATCCGCGCATCTTATCTATGATCGCGCAAAAAAAGAAAGGAGAGAGTGTCGGATGCATTCGACTGGACTTTCCCGTTGTTTCATTAGACATCTCCACTTCTTCTCTTCCAGAAAGTTCACGGTATGGCGAGTGCAACCGACGACTCAAAACCAGGTGGACATACTCCAAAATCTGTACCTCAACGACGTCAAGGTTCGTTCTCCCCCTCCGTCCCCTAATCAGCTCGCTTCGCTGATCATCACTTTCGCCTTTCTGTCGTGTTACATTGTTGTATGCGGATGGCCTCGGGGGTTCCCTGCAACCTGTTCTTTGAAAGTGTAAGCTTTTTGGGCGACATGTCCATGATCACTGTCACTTCGCATCGTGTCGTCGAAGAGACGCGATGTTGCCAAAAAACGGAACGCGAGGCGCTTTTCGGATAATCCGTGTTTCGCGGCGGGACGAACAGTAGATCCGTTTGCAGCTGGACTTCTGGAAGTCGCCGTCCGAAGCGGGCAAGGAAGTGCACGTGATGATCTCGGACGAGAAGACGCCCGTCTTCCTGCAGCAGCTCGACGACCACTCGATCGCCCACTCGGTCATGATTGACGACGTCCAAAAGTGAGTCGGATGGCATGTGTGTCAACCGAAAATGAATCACGAAACCTGTCGGCGCTCTTTATTTGTAATACACAAATCATCACTGCGAGGGAAGGAAAAGAAGGGCCGACTAACTTGATTTCCGAATTACACTCGCTTTCTTTTCCTCGCCTATAATATGCATGCAGTTGAACGTGCGCGGGGCGAGGATCAGCCATTGTTGGCTCGTCACGGACGGGCGACCCGGGAGGAACGGGAAGCATCAAAGCACGTATTACAGGGTCATCGTTGAGCAGAAGGAGAAACGAGACAAGTTGCGCAAACAGGTGCGATTACACGACTGGCGGGAGCAGAAGGTGAGTCTCCGTGGGAGTCGAGAAGAGAGCGAATCCGTTGTTTGCAGGTCCAATTCAATCTCGCCCAGTATCACTCTTTCGCGGACGTCATCAACTACCTGAATTCTCTCGCCATCACCTACCCGGAGCTCGTTTCAGTGCAGCCAATCGGAACAACGCATGAAGGCCGACAGATCCCTCTCATCAAGGTCCGTTTCTCTTCGTTCACGTCTTCTGATCCATGTCCATTCAGATCACGAACAAACGGAACGGCGGAGTGAAGAGAGGCATCTGGGTGGACGGCGGCATCCATGCCCGCGAGTGGGTCTCCCCCTCCACCGTCCTCTACTTCATCCACCAACTGGTGACCCAGTACGACAAAGACGCGCAAATAAGACAGTTTGTCGACCAGTTGGAATGGTACATTGTGCCGTTGCTCAACCCGGACGGCTACGAGTACAGTCGCAGCAGCAATGATCCGGAAATCCGGCTGTGGCGTAAGAATAGGTCACCTCCCAAGTGCATACAACAGGCGACAGGTGCGCAAGAGATGGGCCGTCGCGGGGTCACAACGGACTGTTTGCAGGCCTCTTCCAGCCGCCGACCACCACCTGCTGCCAGGGTGTCGACCTGAACAGAAACTTCGACTGGTTCTTCGGACAGGTCGGCTCCTCGACGGACCCGTGCTCCGAGATCTACCAGGGAGCCTACGCGTTCTCGGAGCCCGAGACGGCCGCCGTCAGGGATTTTGTGCAGAGGCACCGAATCTCGACGTTCCTGACGTTCCACTCGTACTCGCAGATCCTGATGTATCCGTTCGGACACCAAGTGAGAACGTATTCGAACGATCTGAATGATCTGGTAAGAGGACATCAATTCCATTTGCATTTCCCCGACGCGTTTATTGCAGAGATCGACGGCGTTGAGTGCCGCGCAGGCGTTGAACAGTGTCTACAACACACAGTACAAAGTGGGAACGGGAGCCGATACCCTGTGTAAGACCGCTGGAATCGAGAGGATCTTCTGAACGATGATTTCAGATCCGGCGTCGGGAGGATCCGAGGACTGGGCGAAGGGAAAGGCGCACGTGAAGTACTCGTTCCTGTTCGAATTGAGACCGGAGGAGCAGGTGTGGGACGGCTTCTTGCTCGCCGAAAACCAGATCATTCCGACGGCGCGCGAGACCTGGGAAGCGGTGAAGGTGATTGCGGCGAAGACGATCGAGTTGCCGTCGAACACGCACAGATCGCCTCCCAAAAGGTACGTCTTCATTTCCCACGTCTTCTGATTCGCTTCTCTGCAGATGCGTCGACCACGACTCATTGTGTCCCTCATGGGCTCAGGGCGGAGCCTGCGAGAACTGGCCCGAGATGAGACTCCGTTGTCCGCAATCGTGCCACGTGTGCGCCTAACTCTTCGCTCCCGATTCTAGTGTTTTGAATTCCGATCATCATGACGATTCTAGTCTCGCTCCCCTCCGATTATATCTCGTCTCGTTCCGATTCTCTGGAACCTCTTCTTCTTATCGTTTTCTCTTTGCTCCTCCTTTAATTCTCGGGTATCAAACTGCCTTCAGTGCTCGTTCTTTTCTGTATTTATTGCATTTGATGAACCACTTTTAAGGATAAACGTCGTAGCGATTCCGTTCTGGACATCTGCAGTAGGTGCCGTCTTTGCCGGGCACTCCTGGAAGTCCCATCTGAAATGGAATTCGTCTTCTCGAACATTCAGGTGCTCACCTTCCCGGACGGGCCTTTCAGTCCGCCGATTCCGTTCCGACCGGCTTCTCCGACGGCTCCCGCCTTCCCTGGTTCTCCCGCTTTCCCAGTGCTTCCCGGACTTCCTTTCGATCCTTTGCATCCTTCGTCGCCTCGTCTCCCTCGTTTCCCGGGTACTGATGTGATGCGAATCGCGTCCATCCCGTCGATTCCGGATTCTCCGCGACTTCCGTCGATTCCGTCCTGTCCTGGCAGTCCGGGAGGTCCGATCGGTCCAACAGTGTCGTGTCCGTCAGGTCCAGCAGGGCCGGTCTTCCCGGGATATCCAGGTTCTCCCGGAGATCCTGGATCCCCAGGAACTCCAGGAGGACCCGCGGGGCATCGGATGCAACCATCGTGCGACATCTCTGAAACACTTTCAGATAATCCCTGTGACACTGTTTCCACTCACTGATGTCCATGTTGCTATGTCCGTTTTCTCCGTCCAACCCGTCCATTCCAGTGATACCTGGCTGTCCATCGGATCCTATTAAAGACAATTTCAGAATCGATTCATTTGTTAGATCCACCTCGTGCTCCAGGTGCTCCTTTCGGCCCAACTGGACACTTTTTGGATATCGTTGAAGAGCAAGTGCACTTCTTCGCTTCCACGTATTCTCTGGAATCAGTGGGTGTCTGTGTACTTCGTGGAATGCAAGAGACGTCATCGTCACCGTCATCTGTTACCTCTTCAGCCTTGCGCTTCTCTCGATCTTGTCGACCTCGATCGAGATGCTTCTCATTGTCGTCCGATACTCTTCACTCGCGAGAAGAAGACTGTTTTCCAGTTCGAAGACGTCGTTGAACAGTAGAGAAGCAACGAACACGAGGAACATCAGAGGGAAGGTGGCCGCCAGAACGAGACGTTTCATTCTGATTCTTCAGATCCCATTCCCGACGTTTCATTAGTTTTATACCCGGGAAGAAACGAGTAAATGAACATTCATTTCACTGATTACGTCTTCATTCTCCCGTGATAAGAAGGAGGAGAAGAAGGCGAAAGTGTCTGCGACCCTCTCGCCGTCGCCCGCTCCCTCGCGCCCTCCTCTCCGGATCCGTGTTTTTGGGTCACTCCCATAATCGCTCTCGTTTCTCCTTGTCCGTTTCTCTCTCCGTCCATTTTTTCACTTTCCTCCATATTCTCCCCTGTTTGCCTCTTCAACTTCTTTCGCTGAAGATGAACGAGTCGACTCGAGAAGCTGCGTACGCAGCCACGATCCTCGTCTCTCTGTTCGTCTCGCTTTCCACAATGTCGTCGTTCTTCATTTCTGTGCATCCGCTCGCCTCGATCCTTCGTCCGGCTCTCCAGAATACGGTCAACGATGCCAATTACTGCCAGGTTTCTCTGTCTGTGTGAACTGTTTCTATTTCATTCGGATGTGTTCAGGAGAGTGCCGTTGAGATGAAGGGAATGCTCTCTGACATCGGAAGCGAGTTCCGGAACATAACGAGACAGAAGAGGGACGAGATCGACGAATTCCTGCGAGAGACGGGCCAGTCGGCGCGGGAGAGGGAGTGCGATTGCAGATATCCGCAGGGCCCTCCCGGCCTTCCCGGCAGAGACGGACTTCCCGGCCCGAAGGGGTCCGAAGGAGCCCCCGGACTGCCTGCCAGACTGCCTTGCGAGGCCCCGGTCGACTACAAGAAGCTGTGCTCGGATCCGTGTCCGAGAGGAGTTCAGGGACTTCCTGGAATTACGGTAACTCTCTAGCTATCTTCTGATCGGAAAGTGCGTCTTTCAGGGAATCAAAGGAGACCAAGGAAAGACTGGAGTGCCCGGAAAGAACGGGATTCGTGGAGAGAACGGCAAGATGGGACCAAAAGGAGCCGAGGGTCCACAGGGAATTCCTGGATTGGACGGAGAGATGGGAGACTCCGGAGCTGACGCCTCGCCGAAGCCCTTCATTCCGGGACCGCCGGGACCGATGGGCGAGGAGGGCGAGTTCGGACCTCCTGGACCGCCTGGAATGCCCGGAATCGACGGACCCATCGGAGCTCAAGGTCCGCGAGGAAAGAAAGGAAAGCCCGGATTCCCCGGAAACGACGGAGCCGCCGGCGCAGAAGGGCTCATCGGAGAGCGCGGCGACGAAGGAAACCGGGGCGTGTGTCCTACGTACTGTGCCACAGACGGCGGCGTCTTCTTCGTGCAGCCTCCCGACTGGATGCTCCAATAACCTGCTCCGTCTCCCTCCAGAGAGCACAACTCCCCTGACCAGAGTCTCCAATATCCCAGGAATACGTGTACATAATCTATTGTTCTCTTGCTCACAATAAACGTACCTCACTGCTTCTCTTGTTTTGATTCCAGTCGGCGTCACGAGCTCTCTCCTGCTCCTCGGTCTTCCCGTCCCGCCCGGCTAATCTCCTCCCGTCTCGGTCATCTCGCCCCTTCTCGCGCTTCTCTGCCCTCTCCGCATCCCCCCGTTTCCCTCGTTCACTCTGTCGTCTGTTCACTCCGTCGCACTCACCGCTTCATCATTCTTCCTTTTTCGGATCGAAACGCTTCATTATAAGTCTGAAACATCCCTTTTTCCATGGAAATGGCTGTTGAAGCAAAGTTCGCCGAGCAACTGCGCAACAGTGGAGTTTCGATGGCTGCAACAGTGAGTGTTATATCGATTTTTGATCTAAAGGGGGGTCAAACCGCAGCAGTATGTACGTGATAAACACACAAACATACGCTTGCGGATGAGAAGACGAAATGCACGTCTTCTGGCGACTCGGAGACGTAAATAAAGTATGAGTCACAGATGATGTTTCAGTATTTGGGGAGTATTCCAGTGATCGAGTCGATCAGCATGATGGTCTCCGAGATGAGGGTGCAGGTCGTCTCGTGAGTCTCCTGACTTCTGAATTCCCATTCCAGATTGTCTCTCGTTTCAGAGAATGCATTCAACACGTGGCAGCGACTGTCGGCAAGAGCCAAGAGAGGGAAATCAACCCGGTAGTCGGGCGGGTGAGTCACTTTGTTTGCCTTCTTCCTTTCACGCCCGTCTCGCTGTCAGGTCATCGGGGAGGTGAAAACGGAAAACTACGATATCGACATCAACATCTCCTCCAAAATGATCAAAGTGATCCGGAACAACCGACTCATCCTCCGTCACCCGTTCGCCTTCTTCTCGTTCGGGTCCCAAGGCCAAAAAGGGACGGATACGGAGAAGATGTTCGGCTACATCGCCAAGAACAAGGACGGGTGTGACCGGAGGTGTCACGTGATCGCGTGCAAGGAGGTCCAGAACCTGATCGACACCCTCAGCGCGGCGATCAGCGTGCAAACGAGCGATGTGCAGGCGAAGGCGGCCAAGGCGCAGGACGACGGATCCGCGGCGTCGACGGTGCCGGTGCGCAAGATGGTCGGCCAGAACCGGATGTCGTTCGTGTCGAACGTGAAGCCTCCGAGTGTGATGGACGACGTGCGCAAGCAGTGCTGGTACCACGGAAACCTCTCCAGGGACGACGCTCAGGCACTTCTCACGAATCCGGGAGACTTTCTTGTCAGGTGGGAGGCTTCACATTGGGGAAGGATCGAAAGAAGACGTTCAGGCAAAGCGACCACACTCCGGGACAGTTTGTACTAAGTGGAATCACTGTGGACAAGGAACCGAAACATCTGATTCTTCTGGATAGTCAAGGGGTTAGTCACTTCCACACGCGGAGCTTTCCTCGAGATTAGACATAAAAGAGTCTTCTGATCTTTTGATCTCCCGAAGTTTGTCCCTTTGGATCTTCTCTGATCAAAACAACGTAATAATCATGCAACTTCAGAGAGTACGGACGAAAGATCGCGAGTTCACCAACATATCGGAGCTGATCGAGTACCACATGAAGAACGGGATGGCCGTCCGATCGGAGGGCAGGGACCGCGAGACGTCGCTCAACCTCATCCATCCGGTGCCGCACCTTCTGACGACTCCGGCAGACTGAAAGTGGTTGCGTAACCCGAGAAAAGAGTGTCTCTCTTTCGTTTCTCGACATAATTAGGTAGTTGTCCTTCCACAGTAACATGTCATTACCACCCGCTCGTTTCCTTTTTTCGTCCCTCCCCCCTTCTTCTGTGTGTGTGCGTTGCGCGCTCCTCCAATTATACCCATTCTTACGCCATCCGTCCGACCGCCCACCTCACCTCTTCTGCTTTCTACTCGTGTCTCTTCTACTTCTTCTTCTACCCCTTTCATATTATTACTCTCGAAGAATAGGAAGAATAAGAACCAAATCGATTCCTTGATGCTTTTTCTGTGGCTCATCGGCTGGCTGCCGTTCATTCAGTCAGCCGCCATCGTTGACACTTCGATTGCGTGCGATAAGGTGAGCAACGTCTTCTTCCCCTCCTCAACTCACTACTTCTTCTTCTTCTTCTTTCTTCTTTCTGCCATATACTGCTCCTCCCTTTCAACAACCACCTCATGCCATCTCGCTCAAATTTCATATCCCAATAAACTCAAGTGATATCGATTCTCAAATTTGATGACGTCACCCACACAATAAGGGGGTTTTGTTGAAAATAATCGGATTTCAAAAAGAAGGAGGTTATGGTTATTGAGGCGGCAAAGAAGAGTTTTTGAACAGACGATTCTTCTCGAAGACGTCGTGAAGATCAGAAACTCTTCGGACGATCTAGTTCATCAGAATGCGTGTTTCAGACGGATTTCCTTCTGAAAATCAAGTTCGACGAGGTTTTCCGTGGCACGATCCAAAGTCGCTCAGGCGATCCGAAGTGTATTTATGCAAATGGAACCCTGCAGCCAGATACAAAGTATCAGTTGAAGGTCGGAAAAGTGAATGGAGGGAAGACGCCTGGTGTTTGTTCAGATTCCGCTGAAAGGCTGCTCGACGAAGGAGAACGGAGAGGGTAATTTGGAGAACGAGATAGAAGTCGTCATGGGCAACGAGTGAGTTTCTCGAGAGTGGTAGTCCAGAAGACGTGGACGGAGTTTCAGATTCAACGGAGATTCGGACAAGAGGTTCCTGCTGACGTGCATTCCGGCAGCTCCCGTTCCCAAGTGAGAACGACCCCCCATAACAGCCCATTCTGATTCTTGTTGCAGAGAATCGCAAGTGACCGTCTCGTTCGGAGGGATCACCATCAATTCGGACGCCACGACGGCCAGCTCGATCATCGAGAACAAGGTGAGTCTCGTGGATCGCGAGTCGATCTCTTCCCTCGTTCAGACGGTCGATTATCGCGTGCGTGTCTTGGACGGCGACACTCTGGACGCACCGCAGTTGCAGCGTCCTCTGGCAGTCGGAGACAAAGTGGTAAGCCGGAAAGGACGGAAATCGAAAGTGGTCGTGAGCGAAGGGATTTGCAGACGTATACTGTCGAAATGAAGGACGACCAGAACGGACGGATCGGCAAGTGTTGGGCGAACGACGGCATCTCCGAGCTGCCGCTCTCCGACTCGCACGGATGCTCGCTGCAAACATCTGGAGAGGTGAGCACGAGCTTTCTTGCATGGAACCGATCGGCGGATTGCAGGTGTGGGGCGACTTCGAAGTGTCTCGCAGGAACGGCAAGACCATCTTCTACAACCACATCAAGGCGTGGGCCTTCCCGACGAGGTAAGCGGCTTGTGGGAACGCTTCTTGAATTGCCATTGTTCCCGCAGCAACGAAGTGAACATCTTCTGCAACTTGCACGTCTGTGTCACCTGTTCGCAGTCGTCGTGCCGTGGCCGCGAACGACGTCATCACCCTGTGGCGGACCCCTTCTCCGCCTCCGTCGACGTCTCCGACATCTCGCCGCCGATCGCAGTGCGCACGTCGTTCCGTCTGAAACGAGAGAACGTCGCCCGGATGGACGCATCCGCCGCCTCGCCGTCAACGGCTTCTTCCTCCTCCTCTTCTGCCAATCACGTCTTCTCCTTCGTGCCGCCTCTCTTCCTCCTTCTAATCGTTGTTTCAGGTGTCGTCTATTAATAAATGTTTTGCGAGCGAAAATAAATAATTGGTCCTCCTCCTTTCTGTACATGGATGCATTTGTCCGCCACTGACACTTTAATTGACTCCTTTCTCCCCCTTCGACGAAAAGAAAGGCAACTTGCCAAAGTTCGCTTCGTTACCTCCAGATGAAGAACAAACAGGAGACGTCGCGCAAGAAGAAGAACAAGAAGACGTGCAATAAAGCGTAGCTCTTGTGGTTTCATTGCGCAATACGTCATAAACCCCTCCATAAAGTAATAATTGATGCAGTAATAGCAGTGCACGTGCTTCTTTTTATCAGTGAAAACAGTGATACGGGTGCAGAGACCGTCTCCTGCTCGACGCTTCTCGCATTGTTGTCGAGCCGCAATCCGGGCAGCGCGCGGTGATTTATTTGTGCGCCGCCTTCTCACAGATATGATTGATGTCTCGCACAGTCGTGCCTCCGGAGGGAATCGGCGTTTGCAACACGACGTCTTCCACGAAGACGTCGTCGTCGAAGACGTCCCAGTGGTTTTTGCCGCCTCCGAAGCGAAGCGTCGACCCCGTCGGAATCTGGCCTCGATCGGCTTGCCGGTGGTTGACATTCTCAATTGGCATGTAAATGAGCCCCCCGGCCCGTATGAATGAAGTGTCCTTTTGGCGGCACACCCCCCGTCCCATTGAATTAATCGCCGCCGTCTTTGTCCCTCACAATCTGTATCGGGTGCTGCTGCGTGATTCTTGAAATATGCTCCGCGGGTGACAAATTGGCCCCGGACTCGGCAGAAGGATGCGCGCGTGCCAGATGGGCAGCTCGACGACAAAAACAGTGAGAAGTGTGACGGACTGTCACTAATCGAGGGGGCCAACTGCCAGGTGCCGAGCATTCGCGATGAACGAACGAGCCGCTCTTCGGAAATGGGCAAAAAAGTTCTCTCGTTTCGATTCGACGGCCCCACAAATCTCGTTAGTTCGCAGAGAGTTCCATCTAGGGGCCAGCGCCCCCGGGGGGGAAACCCAGTTACAAAGTGTACTTTTTGTGTGCTCCAGGCTCGTTTGCTCCAATTGTCTACGGCCGGAAATCAGATTTGTTGTTTGAACTCATGCGACTTCCAAATTGAGCCACCACAAACAGAGGCCGCCCGCCCGCTTCTCGCAATCAATTCTCGTTACGTACACAGAATGAAAACCGTTTTTTTTTTTCATTTCCTGTGCTTCTTGCGCTCTCGTCGTCTCTTCGTCGCTGATCGGAAGGGGGGTCTTTCAGAAGCTGCTTCTTCTTTGTTTTCAGAACGATCGGATCGACGACCTGAGGGCGATGATCGTCGTTATCGAGTGAATCGGTGCTCCGATATTTATTACAGACCCATAAAAGCGGCGTCCGGGAGGAAAGAACGGCGAAAGCGATGCTCTCTCTCTCTCCGTGTCGTGGCGTCTCGGTCTCTCCACTTCCTCACCATGCATACAAATATCTGATAACCGACGAGCGACCAGGCCTCCTCCCGGCCAGACTCCGCCCTCTCCCGGGCCATTTGTCAGCGGACAGACCCCGTGCTGCGTGCCCGCCACTGGTGCTGTGCAGAGAACCAGCCCCTCCCCCTTCCACTCGGCGTCCCGGACACTGCGGTCCCTCCTTCTCTCATTCGTTGTTTCTTTTGCACCCCATCCCATTATCATTAATGGGCTCGTTGTTGCCCATCAGCGGTTTCGTGCTGCTGCTCCTCGCGACACTGCTCACCGCGACGGACGCCCAACGATGTCAGCGGATCGAGCACGAGATGTGCTCGGATCTTCCCTACAACCTTACCAGGTCAGTCTTGCGCCAGCCTTTGTTTTTGCGTGTGTACGTGTGTAACACTTCGGGATGGAAGAAGAGACCCCCATCAATTATAAGATTTACGAGCATCGCTCCGGAGCCCGCATTCCCCTCCTCCTCCTCCTCCACCACCTCGTTTCGTTATTGTTGCCACCTGTTGAAGAGGAAGAAGAGCCCGTGTATAGTGTGAATGGAGAAGAAGAAGAAGACGGAAGGAGAAGAAGGGGCGCATTTACGGTCGAACTGATAAGAGGAAGAGAGAGAGAGAGAAGGCAACGGAAGACTCGTCCCGATCGGCAGCAGCAGCAGCAGCAGCCTCGGAAACCATTCGAATATCGATTCGGTGCGAGTTTGGGAGACGCGCGCGCGCCCTTTCTTTCCACATCGCATTAATCAAAAACGTGTCGGAATTCGCAACATACGGTTGTCAAGCAGCCATGTGGCCCCGGTGCGCAGGCGCGCGCCTTCTTCTTCTCCCCATTCATTCATTGTTGGCAACTCGGGCCATCTGTGGCAGACGTTCGATGACAGTTTACACTCGATGCCACCACGATGGCGTGTTTACAAATTGATAGGTTGACTAGATAAACAATGGGCAGAGAGAGAGAGAGAATATGGAGTTTCACGGGGGGGGGGGGGGGGTACACCACCATTCCCCTCCGCGACCAGTACAAATTGTAAAAGAGGGAGAGGAAGAAACATCCAACGGAGGTCCGGAGTGTAACGGAGCAACTGTTCCTGTACTCTTCCCCCAAAGTGATTTAGTATGATTACTTTATGACGTGGCAGTGGGAGCCTCGGTTCTGTACATTCGATCACTGCCCCCCGAAAACGTCGCGTTTCCAATTCATCACTGCCTCCGTTCGATGCCTTCCGGTGCCCCTCCCATGCCACGATTAGCAGCAGCAGCAGCACAACAAAACTTTTGTTCATAGGAGAGAGAGAGGGCTCTCTTTGTGGGTCGAGGAACTAAAGAAGAAGCGGCGAAAAAGTTGCATAGCCGTGCGGTTCGGGTCGACGGCAGCGGCGAGGAGCCCGTGGTGCACAGCCTGAGAGGCGAGCCGTGATATATAGACGGGCTTACTATCTGCTCGCCATATTTCACGCTGACAACGAGAGAGTGCGGGAGTCGCGGAGACGCAGAAAAGACAGCCTTCTCTCCCTCGGAGCAGGAGCGGAGAAGTCGCCTCGCCTATCTCCTATCATTTATACTCGGGCTCTTCCTTCCGACTGCTCCCAGATCAACGGGCGAAATGAAAAGATCATCGAAAGAAGAGGGACCGGAATCCGAATCGTTTTCAGTTTTCCGAATCTGGTGGGCGAGGAGACGTTGAAGGATGCTTCCGAATCCATATCGACCTACAAACCGCTGCTCTCCGTCGTCTGCTCGGAGCAACTCAAGTTCTTCCTCTGCTCCGTCTACTTTCCGATGTGCAACGAGAAGGTACCTCAAAGATCCGTCGTCGAGACCCCGAAGAATCATTCCGTTTGCAGCTAGCCCATCCAATCGGTCCATGTCGCCCTCTGTGTCTTTCCGTCAAAGAAAAGTGCCTTCCCGTCCTGGAAAGCTTCGGGTTCTCGTGGCCGGACGTCATCCGATGCGACAAGTTTCCACTGGAGAACAACCGCGAGAAGATGTGCATGAAGGGTCCGAACGAGCAAGGCACTATCCAGGACGAGCGGGCGAAACACGCGGCGGCAGAACTGGTGAGTGGGGTGGATGACACGGGCGGTGAGGGGGCAACCTTGATGGAGATAGAATCTCCGAGGGACGTGTTGCGTAACTAGAAACACACCTAGCTCCAAATCAATCATCGCTTTCCGCAGGACGATGAGGAGGAAGATAAGAAGCGCGAGGCGGATCGACTGAACGGAAAATGCCCGCCCGACGAGGTCTTCTTGAACCGCTCGACAAAGTGTGTTCCGTTGTGTTCGAATCCGCAGAAGGTCGGACAGGTACGAAAAAGAGGCTGAAATTCCAGAGAAAGATGGCTCATTTCAGACGGACCGCGAGTCGTCGTCCCGCTTCCTGCTGTTTCTGTCGCTGAGCTCGGTGATCCTGACGATCCTTTCGGCGTTCGTCGTCGGTCTCTCGTAAGTGCTCACCACCCGCTTACTGTGTGCTGTTCTAACCGCGTGCCGCTTTCCAACAGGTACTACTTCAGACGTCTCGAACTGATCGCCTCGCTGCCCGAAACCGCCATGTTCTTCTCCTCGATCGCCTTCTGTGTCACCTCGGTCATCTACATTTTCAGTGTCGCATTCAAAGATCAGGTACACTTTATTGCACGACTACAATTGCTCAACTAGAATTGCAGTTCCAAATCTCGTGCACCGACTACACCCACCATCTGCTCTTCGTCGTCGGCGGTCTCTCGCACGTGCCGTGCTCTTCCGTCGCCTCGCTCATCTACTACTCTGCCACGTGCTCGAGACTCTGGTGGCTCCTGCTCTGCTTCTCCTGGAACAAGGCGACAAGGACTGCAAACATTCTGGTACCAACTGAAATCGGAGAGCCGTCAGAACTGTCTTTGTTTGCAGGAAGAGTCCCGCACCCGAGTGGTTATGCTCATTCTGGGCACCCCGCTCGCACCTCTGATGCTGGCGCTTCTCGCGAAAGCAGTCGCCGCCAATCCGCTCACCGGCCTCTGCTTCATCGGATCCGCGAGCGCCGCCACTGATTGGGTCTTCAACTTCTGTCGCGAGCTCGTGCTCTTCCTCATCAGCTCGATGGCTCTTTCCTCCGCGTGCTGCCGTCTTCTCGGCTCCGAAGACCAGGAGGTGAACGGATTCGCCGGCGTCATCGCCTCTCTGTACCCGATCGCCGCCCTCTTCTACATGCTCTCGTTCATCAACGACGCCACCCAACCGAACGTCGCCTGGGACCGATCGTTCAACGCCGTCTCCGCGACGAAGTTCTCGTTCGACCTTGTGCTCAGCTTCATCATGTGCGCCTTCTGCTTCGTCTACCTGCTCACCAGAGTCGCCCGATCCTCGTGAGTCGCCACCCTTTTTGACTCGTTCTGACTCGTCCATTTTCAGCTCAAAAGTGAGCAAAGAGGGCTACCAACCGGCAGTTCCGAAGCTTCCGCAGCCGGCGATCCCCGGAAGTGTGCGCTCGAACACGTACGCGTCGACTTTCCGAACGAACAATATGATCTGAGGCTCTCTTCTGGCCAAAAACTGTAGTTGACCGACCGACGAACGAAACGGGTGATTAGATAGAAGAATACGAAGAATACGAAGAAGAAGAAGGAGAAGAAAAAGAAAGAAGGAGAAGGTGCTCGCATTATTTCCGATCGAGCTTTTGTTTTGTATATGCATCGAAACACCACATGACTAATGCTTTTTCAATAAACGGTCTTCGTGAAACAATTCTCGATTCTCGATACTGCCATCCGACGTCGCGAGCACGTCCCTCGTCGAGCAAACTCTTTCGACGGCGGCCAGCGGCCTTTGGCCATTTTTGAGCCACTCAACACATTAGGCAATTATTTGGGACCCGCCGCGGGCTCCGAGAGCTCGCACAATGGCCGGTAATTAGAGCTCGGTAGGCAGGTAGTACAGGAAACGTTTATACCCTCCAGGCACTTACTCGCGCTTTCCTCCTCTTCCACACGGCTCCATTATACTACCAATTAAGTGGGATAGGTAAACGAGCGAGCGCAGGAATTGCTTTTTTCTTCTTCTCCGGCTCCGGCTCCGGCTCCGGCTCGCGGAGCCCGTCGAATCTGTGAGCAATTAGTCTCATCAGGGCTCGCCGAGCCGCGCCCCTCGCAAACTATTTGTTTTTAATTAAACAACTGCTGGCTCCGGACACAGAAAAACTCTCGATTTTCTCGTCTCGCTCTTATTTATCTATTCACGTTTTGCCCCGCTCGGGACCCGCCGGCCAACCTAAATAAATTCTAATTTCCCGCTCTTCTTCCATTCGTGTGAAGAGCTAATCTGGCGGCGAGAATGAGCAGATCAGCGAGTCGATTCGGCCGAAATGTGGGTATACCGGAGAAGAGAGATACATCCGTTTGTAGGCGTGACGTCTCCGGCGGATGTCATCTCGCAAAGAGCACACACACTCACTGGATCCTTCTGAATCAGAAGCATAAGCAGCTTTTGACTCCTAAGCTGCCTTCTGTCTTCTAATTAATCCCTCCGAATCAGAGCTCGGAAGGGGGCGTTTCGTGGAATTCGTCCCGTTTTGTAGCGCAAAGGTGCACACTCTAATTACTCCTGACTTCGACGTCTTCGATCTCAGAAGATGACGACGTCTTCTGATCTCGGCTTCTTCCGGATGTTTCTTGAGAGAAGAAGGAAGGTCGTCCGCCCTTTTGCCGCCTCCTTCTAAACGTATTCATGGCCGTCGAGAGAGCTCTCCTTATTTACAGTCGTTGTCCCGTTGCTCTCTCTCTCTCTCTCTGTTGGAATGTCCTTTCATCTCTTCCACCCACTAATCAGTGACTCGCTTCATATCGCCTCGCGGCTCTCGTCGCCAATTCATTTATCCGCTTAGCAGGAGGCCTCCGATTGATACGCTTCCAGAATCTCACGAGGGTCGGCTCGTCTCTCTGCGTCTCTCGCTCCCGCACACTCTCTCGTCACCTCTCATAATTGCCGCCCGTGCGGCGATAATCATTAATCACGGACACAAAAGGAAATTGCTTTATCTCTCTGGCGCGTCCACGCACTTTTCGCTCCCTCCGTCGTGACGCCTTCTCCCCCCTTCTTCTTCTTCTTCTGGAGACTCGCACCCTCTAATTTTAGGGATGCGAGCAGGCGCGTCGAGTTAATTTCCAAATCCGGCATACGTATTCATGACGGACGCATCCTTTTCTCTCCAGTCACTTCCATCGGGCTCCCATCCCGTATTACGGTAGTCCCTTCTCAATCCCTCAATGTGATCGTGTGAAACTTGGCAACGCTGGCTCAATCAGGTGGAAAAGTACAGTAGAGCGCATTTGCAATCACGCTGCCTTTCCGCAATATGAGTAATTAGTGTATGTTTAGTGGGGTGGGCTCGTTTGGAGCGGGAAGGAAAGGCAATGAAACAGACCTTCATCGAAAATTCAATTAAACGCTAAAACGTAGGTAGGGGCGGGAGGCGGGAAGAGTGCCCTCCAAAAAAGAGAGAGAGAGAGAGAGCCCGCCGCTGTGGAGCAGCAAATCGGGCACGACGGGCTCCGAATTCATTCAAAAACAAATTATGTGCTCAACCGGCAGCTCACCGCTCTCGACTGGTAATTACTCTTGAGCCGATTCTTCTTGAGAGCAGCGCGGAGAGTTCACCCGCAAACTGCGCCGCCGTCCTGCCGGATAATGCCTTTCCGCACTCGCTGAGCCGAGCTCTGAAACTGGGGGCTCGGCGAGCAGCAGGAGCAAGAGCAGCAGAAAGAGGGGCAGCTCTCATTGGGTCCACCGCCTAACCCAACTTGACTTTGATTACCCATTTCCGGACTCGGCTCTCTATAATTACTTTCGTCTCCTTGATCGCTCCACTTCTCTCTTTTTGCAGAACGCGCGGAAGAGCAAGAGTTCCTCGTTCTACAGTAAGTCTGTGTCGTCGTCGTCTTCTTTGTTCTTGACGTCTTCTGGAGACTTGCCAAGCTCTTTTTTGCTTACTTCTTGCCCGTCGCCGTCTTCTCCTATTCTTAATTAATGAAAGCCTTTTCTAACGAGTGTATGCGGAAGGCAGGAGAGTGAGCACAGGATGTGTCTCTTCGGCCGAGCACAAGAAGGAGAAGAAGTCTCTCCCTCTCCTGCCGGACAACTCCCCCCTTCGAAGAAGAAGAAGAAGAAGAAGCCGTCCCGCTCATTAGCTCATTTCATCCACACGCTAATTTCATTAATTTTGCCGCGACGGACACGCGTGTTTACCCCCACTCCTCACCTCTCCAGAAGGCACAGAGAGACTCAGAGAGAGAGAGAGAGAGAGAACGCTCCGCGGATTTCCAGCCTATCCTCTCACCTCCCGTCTGTTCTCAAATCACTAGGACATTCTCTTCTCCTGAATGGACTCATCAGAAGACGTCACGTCTTCTGATGACCTACCGTAGTTCGAACGTCTTCTTCTTCTCAGTCGTTTGGCGCGGATTAGTCACGAATTCACACGAAATTCGTACTTTTCGTCTATTCGTAACAAAGGATTTATAAAAGTGAGTCTATTCGTTTCCTCCCAAAATACTCATTCTGATTCGGTTCTCATTTGTCTTCTGTTTCTGACTACCGTAATCCCTCCGTTTCCTCCGTCTTCCACAACAGTTTCAGACGCACTGTTTTGTGCTCATGGAGCCGCGAGTCATCCAGGCTCATTAGCTCGTTCGTCGTTACCGGGGGCCTTCTGAATGTCTTCTGGCGAGGGAGGGGTGCGGCAGTAGAGCGCAATTAGCAATCGATGCAAATTAATTAAACAAACACAGAAAAGCAGGCGACTTCAGCAGTCAGCAGACGGCTGAAAAGTGAGTGAGAGCGAGCGAGAGAGAGGCACACTTCTGTTAATTATTCAAATTACACGTTGCCTCCTTTACCTTTTCATTTCAACAATGCCACGTCACAACAAGTGCCTTCTCTCTTGGATGAACCAATGGGAGGAGCCGAAACAATTAGGGCCCATTCTCTCCTCCCGCCATCCTGATGAGAGCATCATCCGGAATCCCACTGGCTCCACGTGAGCCACGAGATCACCTGAGAAGGCATATGTAAAGAGAGAGAGAGAGAGAGAGAGAGAGAGAGAGAGAGAGAGAGAGAGAGAGAGAGAGAGAGAAAGTAGACAAACGTGCTAATTAGAAGCGAGGGAAACTGCTGCTGCTCGAATAAGACGAATAATCAGCGGCGAAGGACGGGATCAGTTCTCACGGCCACTTCCAGGCCCCTTTAATCTGCTCTCGGATTGGAGACGCGTGTCTTTCCGATAACTATTCTGCTTCCTCTCCTCATTACCTTCTCTTCTTCTTCTTCTTCTTTCGGTGTGGGGAGGTCTCAAAGCATCCGAAAAGAGCACCTGTCCGATGAATCGGGGCTCCGTATCCACCTGGCGCCACGAAAAAACATTTCCCTTGGGAACTGAAAGATCAGCAGGAATCCTTTTCCGGGGGAGCTCGAGAACATCTCCGATCGCCTCCAATCATTCTCTCTGCGTCTCTCTCTCTCTCTCTGGTTTTGAATTCGCATCCAATTCAATTGAATTTCGAACTAATCGCCTCCGCTCTTCTCTCCGCCCCTCCCCCAAATATTACAATTACGAGCCCGCACACCTTCCCCTCCCCGGATTCGGAATTGCATAACCGTCGTCACGGTGCTCCGTTTCCTGCTCACACTCTCTTCTCTCATATACACCTCGCCGCGATTGTTATTAGCCAAAAGCCGCCCGGCACCAACACCAGCATAGCCAACCGCTTATATCGCCTAATTTGATTTTTAATTCGATTCCGCAATTTATTAATTTTCCCCTTTCTCTCTGTGTGTGTGCCCACTTTCTTTTCACGCGCGCGCGCTCACGAGCTGCCAACGGACGGCGCCCCGTGGCAAACAATGGGCGCCGTCGTCGTCGTCGTCGTGAGCCTTCAGAAGGAGAAGAAGACGTCGACGTCGTCGTCTGAAGACTGGCGACGGCGGATAACTCAATCACACTTCCGATGCCTAATTACCGGCGGGCGGCCAAAAACTCTCGTCTCGAGCGGGCGGCTCTCTATTTACTTTCGATTACTCTCAGAACCCCCCGCCCCTCTCTCTCCAAATTACTTCATTGCTTTTCTAGATGAGCCGCCTCATTTCGCCTTCGAAATCCGTTTCTTCCACTCATTCGCCACTCAATTTTGTTCCAAGGCCTCCAGCTGTGACGTGTGTTTTCTTTCCGTTTCTCTCTCTTTCCTACCTGAGCCCTCCATACTGTAGACTTAGACGGGGGACTAGAAAACCTCCGTTCGTCTTCTCGTCCCTCCTGATTCTCAATTCCCTTGCTAGCAAAGACACTGTCGGTTCCCATGATCAGTGGGAATCGGAGTCCTCTTCGAATCGTTGCAAACGGGGGGAAATGTTCTCTAGTCGGCGTGTTTGAACCTACATTCCTAGTCCCTTCCTACAACTCTTCCAGTTCCGGATTAGCCCCCTTCCACTGAGCACTGTCTTCCTTTTCCGTGCTCGAGAGCTCATCGAAAAGTTCGACTCCGTTGCGATTATGCATGTTTTGAGACCAAATCCGAAAGCCCACCAACGACCTCGGTTCTTTTAATCCGATCAGTCGGTGAGCTCTCTCTCTCTCTCTCTAATTAATCATTTTAATGGCTCGCTTTAATCTCCTCGACGCATCCTTTCGCGACGTCTTCTCTCACGTCTTCTGCTGTGCACGTCTTCTCCGTCAACTACAACTGTTTCCCGGAGGCGTCTTCGTGGCGGATATCATGGGCACGGGCGAGCAGCACTAATTGATATAAGAAGAGACGACTAGTCGAATTAGAGCCTCTCGGCGAATAATTCGATTCGAAAAGGACCTTTCGCTTTTTGATTTGCCTCCTCTTCTCGTGTGCATTACTTTCGCCCGAAATAAAATCCGGCCCTCCCCTCCCACGTCTTCGGTGTGTGGAGCGTTACACCTTGCGCCTGCACAGGCCGCCGCCGCCGATGAGAATTATCCTCAAATCCATTCAAGCCTCTCCTTCTTCTTCTTCTTCGTTTCCAGGATAATGAGTATTTACATCATCACCCCCCGCTTCTCCGGTCGTCGTCGCCGGAGGAGGAGGAGGAGAGCCACAAAACAAGCGGCAGCTAATCAGTCGCCAATCCGGGACGGGAAAAGCCATTCGAGACGGGAACAGAGCCGTTCTAATTACTCTTCCATTCGCGCTCACTTCAATCCGAGCCTAATTTCCCTCTCTCGTTCGCTAAGAACGTAGTGAGAAACGTTCTCAGGTGCCCCCCTCCATTTGTCGAGTAAAAGCGAAACTGGTGGTTTGGGAGCGTCGTCCCTTCTTTCGTTTCCGTCGTTTACAGTTCTCTCTGTCTCTCTTCCGACGCACAAACAGCAAACATTCCCACCGTTCATCTTTCCATTGATTATTCAATTCTTCTTCGAGTGCTACGACCTGATTATGCGTCCTTTCCCATCAACCTTTCGCTTCGAAAAACAGTGCTGCTTCCCTTTCCCTTCCCCTTCGCTTCGCTCTTCTGGGCGGTCGTCGAAACTGCAAAAATCAAAGTAATTTGCTCGGGGGCTCTCTTGCTCGTTTTCCGCCGACCCTCTTCGTCTTCTTGAGTCTTCTTCTTCTTCTTGGCCGAATTTAATCAACTTCTCCTTGTTGAGCAGCACAAGCAGCGCCCTCGTTGGCGAGAAAATCTTTTGAAATTTAAACGAATTCGGCTGGTCAAAATTTCATCAATTTGAAGAGAGAGAGAGAGAGAGAGAGAGAGATATGTGAAGAAGTCAAGAGATTGCCTTGTGAGAAGTGAGGCCGATGAATTAGATTTAACACAACACATCGAATACAAGTAGTAGATGAGAGCCGCCGCCGCCCTGACGAACAAGAAGAAGATGAAGAAGTTGAAGACGTCGTCAAGTAGAAAGAAGGAGAAGAAGTGGGGAAGGAAGACCGTACGGTGCTCATCCGACAGCCCCCCGTCCCGACTAATCACACGACGTCTTCTCCGTTCCCCACAACCGCTTCTTTCCGCCGTGTCCTCGTGTGTTCTCGCGCCTCATTTCACCCCATTGACGATCGTTTTCGCGGGGGGCTCCGTCCCTGCGACGACCACTCGATTTCGCTCGCCCAAAAAAGTTCTCGCTCGGACTGCCAGGAGGACTCTATTATTAGGCGACACACTTTGACGTCGCTCTATATGGTTTAATGGATTACGCACGATTTGACACCGCCGACACCAATTTGCGAGTGTCTCTCTCTCGAGTAAGCACGTCTCGTTTAGTAGCAGTAGTTTTCGACCCCCCTTCTCTTCCGATTACGGTACCTTCGTCTTCTTCCTCTTCTTCGACTTCATTCGCTTCTGGCGCCCTTAGACAACACAGGTGCTCTGCATTTCGGACCCCTCATAACAATAATTCATTCGTTGGAAGGGGAGCGCGCGCGCACGAAAAATTGTGGAAACGGGGGTCCCTTTTCCGGGGCGGGAGAAGGCGTGCGAGCCGCCAGAGGGACCAGGTATCCGGCTCCGCTTCCGAAGTGCCCAGCGACGACGACGACGACGGCGGTGGTGGCGGTAATTTATTAACTCGAGCCCTCGAGATCGCTCATGCGCGCGCCCCCCACCGACACATTTGCTCGCGCTCCCCGCCGCTTCAACCTTGTTTAATCGACGCCTCGGTGAAATTTGGTGGGGCGAGTGAGAGAGAGAGAGAGAGAGAGAGACACACCTTCGTGTCACGCCAATTGCACTAATGTGGCCCCCCTCAACTTTTCAATTCACACTTTTTCGAACTAATTCGTCTCCCTCCCCCGAAAAGCCCATTTTAGTCGATGACAGCTTTGCTCCGAGAGCCCCAGCTACCGTAGTCCCTTGTTCCACAGATTCCCCTCTCTCTTCTACAGTAACCCTGACGTCTTCTGCTTCTTCTTCTAGTTCATCAGGCTATTTGTGCGAAGGTGTGTCCGGAGGAGGGAGGGAGGGAGCAGAATGCGCGGCTCGTTGTGGCTGTGGATAATTGTGAGTCCGATTGTTATGTAACCAACATAATAAGTGAATGTACATAAATGCGAGAGAGAGGTGCGCTTTTTCGCGAATAGAATAGAAATAATAATAAATTGAAAATTTTTTCCCGCCTCACTCTTTCTGTGCTCTGTGGGCCGCCCGGGCGCCCGAAATTTCATTTCGCGGGCATGTTTTCGGTGGCCCCCACAAAACAAATTGGCGACAAGTTTTGTGGAGGCTGGGGGAAAGTTATGATAATTTGGGGGGGGGGGGGGGGGGGATGCTGCTGCCAGTGGCCCCGTCCGACTTGCCAATTCCGTGTGTGTGTGTGCGTCGTCGTCGTCGCGTCGGGCGGGCCCCCAAAACCAACCGAGCAGCAAATTGAGCAAATTGCTGCTCACACGTACGTAGATGAACAACTTCTTGAGAGCCCAGAGCCCCACGGGTTACTGTAGGAGGGACTAATTGGGGGGAGCTGTGTGATAGCTCTGATTGGGAACTTCCCTTCGAACAACTCACTTCCACATCGTTAGACGCGCGCCCTCCTTCGGCGTGAACTAAATTAGCGAATCATTGACTTATAATCAAGTCAATCGGTGGACGGCTAATCTAATTAGCGACACCTCGGACTCTCTCCCGCTCAACGAGTTGCTCGCCACAATTAACGACGAGAAGTCAATAATAACAACGGGGGGCCGTCTTCTGGTGTTGGAAACTAGAGGCACTTCATTGATAGGTGCCAATTAGTAGAAAGTAGTGGTGGTGGGGCTGGAATGAGAGCCCAAAAACAAGGAGCTCCCTGGATCGAAAAAGAGCTCTCAAATAATTAATCGGGGCACCAGGGGTGGCCCCCCAGGATGGGTCGTAAAAGACCGGCGGTGGCCCCCTCCTCCTCTCGGCGCTGTGTGTAATTAGCTAATTCACGGAGCAAGAGGAGCTCCGATTCCACGTGGCAAATTACTACTCTCTCTCTCTCTCTCTCGAATTCGATAATATAAACTTGTGCATCCCATCACCTCGAAATTGAATTCAACAAGCCAGTTACAGTAGTCATAATCATTTTGCTCCCCCTCCTCCTCGCCTTCTTCTTCTTCGTTTCGACACATTTAAACGCGTTACCTCGTTCTTCTTCGTCTTCTTCGCGCCCCGTGTCTCCCCTCTCGAATAATGCGATTTGCTGTATAAAGCGACGGGACCACACAAGCCCCGCCCCCTCCCCCTCTTCTCCTTCCGTGGACTTCGCCAACTCGAATGCCTAATCAGCCAGTTATAACGAGCTGCTACTGCTGCCCCGCCCCCTTTTTGGTGAGCATCATCAGACCCATCGTCCTCTCTTCTTGTCGTCCCGCTCTCATTCTTTCACACATTTCAAACAAATTTCAAAGACTGTCCAGAGGGACTAGTAGCAGTTTCTAGTCCCTCCTTCCTTCAAGAAACTTCCGACCAAAAATCTCACCCGTTTCAAATTCAAATTCCAATATTCAGTAGCATTACCTTCGCATCGTGACCCATTGTTATTATTACACCTCTGAATATTTCCGACGCTCCCGAGAGCGGAAGCCGAAAAGAGAGTCTCTGCGTCTCTCGCCCCCGCCCACTCTCTCCGTCGGATCCCCTTCAGAAGCACCCATGCCCCCCGCCCATCCGACAGGTGCGAATCGCCCATAAACCGACGCCATTATAACACAAGTGGCTGCTCTGTTCGCAGCGCGGCGCCCGCCAACTCGAGTAGTACACAAAACATTGGAATTGTCTCAAACCGATGTCGCCTCCATATGTTACCGTACCACTCCACCATCCGAGTGTAATTGTTGTTGTTGCTCGTCGCAAACTACCCCATTCGCGCCTCCTTCCGCAGGTGTCTTCCTCTTCTTCTTCCGTTCCGTTCCGCCCCCTTTCCCTTCCATCTCCCCACTCCCACAAAGTTTCCGAGCGGATGCTCGTCGAGTCAGCGCCACTTCGGCGCCCCCAAATTTTAATTAATTGCAAGCACATGTGGCAGTAAAACAAAAATCGTCGCCCGCATCCGCCGCCGCCGCCGACTCATTAGATTTTAAATCACTCGCTCGCTGCTCCGCTCCTCTCTCTTGTCTCTTTCCCCTCCTTCTTCTTCTTCTCCTTCTCTTCGCATCAATTGCAACTTCCCGCACAGAGTGACCGCAGTCGACTCCAATGCGAAGATGGACGTGGCACTGCTGACGATGGACGACTCGGCCGCTTCCACCGCCTCTTCGGCCCCTCAGAACGGAAGTCGAGGTGAGCGACACCTTCTCAAATCCATCCCGATCTTCTTCGGATCTTCCAGAGACGGGCTCCCCGATGATGCCCGATTCCGCCGACATCATGAGGTTGCTCACTGACCCCGCCTCGCAGATGTTCGCCAGTGACAGTGCCAAATCGCAGCTGGAACGAATTCTGGCCGCGACGGCTGGCTTCGACGAGCAGAGTTTGGCCAACGGAGCGTTCGCTTTCGACCCGGCGGCGCTCGGATTCGCGGACCTCTCCCCGTTTTCGTCGCTCAGAAACTCCTCGAAGACGCTGAAATGTCCAAAGTGCAACTGGCACTACAAGTATCAAGAGACACTGGAGATCCACATGAAGGAGAAGCACAGTGATGTAGACGTGAGTCGTCTTCTGAATCTCTCCCGAACGTCTTCCGTGCTTCAGGTGAAGTGTATCTACTGCGTCGAGAACCGACAACATCCGAAGTTGGCTCGTGGAGAGACCTACTCGTGCGGCTACAAACCCTACCGATGCGACCTCTGCAGATACAGCACGACGACGAAGGGCAACCTGAGCATCCATATGCAAAGCGACAAACATCTGCACGCAGTCCAGGAGCTGCCGAGCAGCATCGAGTTCGCAGCAAACTTCGGATGCGCGCCAGTCAGTCGGAGCAGTCCGATCGAGGAGTCGGACAGGTCGCTGGTGTGTCTCATCTGCGGCATCTTCGCCACCGAGTCGATTCCCGAGATGCTGGAGCACGTGGAGAAGGACCGCTCGCGGACGCTTCAAGGAGACGTCTCGCTGGTGAACGGCACGTTCCGATGTCACCTCTGTCCGTACAACACGACGCTGAAGGCGAACTTCCAGCTACACACGCGCACCGACAAACACCTCCAGAAGGTGCAAACGGTGAGTGCGACGTCTTGTTTGTCCAACTTCCGCCCGTCGTCCGCTCTCAATTTCGTACTTTCCATTCTCTTCTCCACTGTTTGCAGTGCCATAAAGAGCGGCACAGATTCATCCTGATTCCATTCATTTGTCGTCAATTCAGCCTTCTTCTCCCCCATTTTCACGGCAACGAGACGAGGCGATTAATTCGTGCGTTCTCGCGTCTTGTCGGTCCTTCCCTCCCGCACCGTCTGCACCGTCCGTCGTTCCCTTCCGACCGCCCGTCTTGTATGCCCACCGATTTGCATGCGTCCCGACGACGACGCCGACGGCGGCGGCGGCAACGAATATACATAAATTCATGATTTAATAGTATAATGAGTAATATTTGCTCAAGCCCGGCCGCTCCTCGTCGTTTCGCCGCCTGGCGCCTCGTCGGCGACCGCCCATGGGGGAAAGATGGTCAGAAAATGTTCTTCTTCGGATGGTTTCGAAAGAAGAGGTAATCTCGTTAGCTCTCGAGAGGATCTTCACTTCTCGCTTCCGAACTTCCGCCCATTCTCTTATGAGAGAGCAGTGAGTTTTCAGAACCGGTCCTCTGCCACCCTCTTTTCATTTCTGACACATGATTCGAGCGCCTATTAGTGCCGGTCGCTGTCTTTGTTCGTTTCCAACCGTCGCCTCCTCCTCCCTCCTTCTTCTTCTCGAATTCGAATCCTTCTCAGTTGTTTCTTGCCCATTTTCCCAATCCAATTAGTTACGGGAGTACTGGGTTGGCGTGACGACGACGACGAAACGAAGAAGAAGGAGACGGGGGGTCTCGTCCCGATCATTTGCACGCGTCGAACAAAACAAAACTGTCAATTTGAATAAATAAGCGCGCTGATGCACAGCACGACTTCTTCGAGACCTTCGTTGCCTCTTCAGAAGACGTCCGTCAGAGGGCCGTCCATTAAACGATTAAGAGGATCCTCCTCCTCGTTTTCACTTAACTGTCTCCTTCTCTCTCTCTGTCTTCCCAGTTTTTGCATCCACACCATCATAAACCTTGCCAAAGGTCGAGTATGCCTTCAAACCGAGAGCGCCGCCGCCAGCGAGAGGAGACACAAGAGAAGCGCGCCCAATTAGGTGGGCGGGGCGCTGGGGGCGCGATTGGCTGATGAGTCGCGACTCCGCCCCGCCCCGATTTCGGAACACGATTGCATTGCACTGCACACACTCGCTACCACCAATTATCGCTTATTGACAGACGGTCGTTGAAAGTCTTTCTTCCATTTCCTGCACTCTCAGTCGCCTCTTGAAATATCGATCCTGCCCGCCTTCTCTCCCTCCGCTGCTTCTTCCTCTTCGCCCCTCCGTCGTCGTCGTGGTCGTCGTTCATAGCCTCCTCTTCCTTCGTTTCATTATTTCATACACCTGTTACCACTTAATTCGCCTATTATCCTCCTCATTACCTTCATTTTTGCGGACGACGGCGACGCGCCGAAGGGAGAAACGAGGGGAGAGACACACGTACGCCTTCTCCTCCGATCATTTTCTTTCATTCATCTAATCCTAACCGTCGTCACCGTCACCGTCGTCACCGTCGTCATCATCGTTTCCTTCCTTCCGTCCCCCGCTCTTTCTTCTCATTCCGTCGTCCTTCATCTGAATACTCGAATGCCACGTGGCAACCTCCGTCGCCTCCTACGCCTTCTCCTCTTTGTCCTTTGGCTCGGAAGTAGGCTGCGCTCGTGCGCGGAGCCCATTACGAATTGCTCATCGAGCTGTTTCCGGCTCTCGATCGTGCGCTCTTCCGTAGCCCATAAACTTAACCAGTCGTTTTCATCCAATTTGCATCCAATTTTGAGCGACGATTAATAGGTATTTTTGGGGCCGAGTCTCCTCTTCCGACCTCTCGTTTCCCCCCTCATCATTCGCGTTTCTCGCGCACTCACTCACCCCCCACCCACTTGACCATAATACGACCCTTTGCCCCTCTTTTCTCTCCATTCTTCACACTTCATGCCAATGATATTATGACCGACCCGATGGACGCCCCCCTTAATCCGCAGCCTGCCATGCCCCGGCCACACAAAGAAAACTCTGGTTGCAGGCGAATCATCTTCGCGAAGGAGCCCGTCCTCACACGGCCATCTACCGTCTGTCGAGCACCAAGACGAGTGTGCAAGTGCTGTGTCGACAGTGTCAGGAGGTGATCTCGAGCAGCGAGCTGCTCCGCGAGCACCGTCACTTCCCGTCAGCCCTGCTCGCCGCGCAGCCGTCGTGGCGATGCAAACTCTGTAATCAGGAGTTCGACTCCGCCCCACTCGCCGCAGGCAAGTCCTCTCCGCCGTCCTTTGTCCGCCCTTTCCGCGCAACGCAACCCCACTTGTACCTCTAATTACGGTCAACAAGTTTGCGGGTTTAGTTTAGTGAATGAATGCGTCGCCGCGTCAACCAGCAGCAACCAGCACCCACCCGGTTGTCCCTTAATCCTTGCATTTCATTATTGAGTAGTAGTCGGGCGGGGGATAGGTGTCGCAGAGATTCGAAAGAAGAAAAGAGAGAGAGAGAGAGAGGTCCTTGCCGGCCTTGACAGCGGTTTATATTCATTTCATTTGACACCTCCCCCCTGACGACGTCCCATTCATGTTTTTCGCATTTTGTTAATAAAGCCGCTACTGGCGCCACGATCGCCGGCGCAGTCGTCTTTAGTTCACCAAAAACAGCCATTGATGCGTATCGGAATTATAATCGGGCGTTTATTGTAGGACACATGACTTGCCACGAGCCGTCCACTTGGCCCAACGAAACACTCGGTAAGTCTATTTCTTCCTCCCTTCTATTTTCTTATCATGAAGTTTTTTATCGAGAAAGATGGGGCCCAGATTAGTCAAAAATTTGCACCTTCTTCCCAGGGGGGCGACCAGTGAGGGGCGCCGAGTAGTAACAAGTTGATGAATCGCTCCTCGGAGCGCCGCCGAAGGGCCTCTCCGGAAAGCGAAAGAGCCTAATTTGGCAGTTGTATACACACGACCACACGTGCCTCCTGCCGTCTTCTTCTTCTTCTTCTCCTCCGACGACGACGACGTCGTCCAATCCAATCCAATCATATTTTGTTTTGTCTAATCTCTCCTCGCTTGCCAATCAGGGCTCCCGGAGCCGTCCGTCATCGAGTTCCGCAATTAGCCGCCTATTCTCCGTAGTCGCTCGCGCGCGCGCGCGGGCACGCGTCAGAACTGCGTCGTGGTGGTATAGTGTGCTCCATTCAATTTCCCCCGCACACTAATCACTAGATGATGGACGATGGAAACCGAGAACGAAATCTCTCTCTCTCTCTGAAATGAGGAGGAAAAGGCGCAGTTTGCCTCTCGCGGGAAGACAAAACGTGTAAGCTGACACCTGACAAACGAGACGCATCCGGGCAGATCGGGAGCAGCGCAAAAACAGTACAAACACTGTATCCCCCTGCTCCGTTTTTTAGCTCTTTCATTATTTATTTGAAAGCGAGACGGCTGTCGGTGTCTGCGGCCTCCGAGCCTCTCGTCTCCCACTTACAGTTTGTATGATGAATCAAGATCGTTTTGGGAAAGAGAGAGAGAGAGAGAAAGCGCGAGGGACCGGCCACCTGCCTCCCCGCGAAACAACATTTGCATTTTGTACATCGTCTCCGTCGCCTTCGTCGTCGTCATGTCTCATAATTGTTTGAACATAAAACCACAACACGCAATTGAAACTTTGACTGTGGGAATGAGAGGACGGGACGAGACGAACAAGGCTGTTAAAACCGACACCTTTTTAGTATAGTCAATAAATGTGTCACTCGTTTTCTTTCTCGAGAAGAAGAAGAAAAGCGTTTCCGTCTTCTCGCCTCCATAAACTCTTTCTCACTTTCCCCCCTCAACAGTCTTCTCCTTCTCCTTCTTCTGATTACGGTAGATGGGACTATCGATCGGTCCCTGACCCACTTCTTCTTCTTCTTCCAACCTTCGACGAGCCGACTTGCAGAAGCCCAATCGGCGTCGTTTATCTAAATGCTCATCAACCGAGGCAATTTCCAAAAATATTGCGTGCGCGGACCCGCCAGATCTAAAGCGGGAAGTGGAAGAAGAAGAAGTGGAAGAAGAAGAAGAAGTTGGTGGTGGTGGTGGTGTGACGGGAGGGATGCTCATCTCGAGCTGCCAATCTTGCACATTAAGCAATTGGCTCATTGGCATGCTCCTTCTTGTCCTCTGGGCCCGAAGCGCGGCGAGCCCGTCCCGACTCGTCCTCCCGCTTGATATCTGCTCCCGGGGGACGGATGGCCGGGCGCTCCGTCGGCTCTCACCAATCGGCGCCGCCCCAACAATCTGCCCGACACCCGCTCGCTCGCGCGCGCGCTCGGACCAACTTTCTAATGTAATGGGCCGGAATTAGGAGAAGAACAAACGAAGGGGGCGGAGGAGGGGAGAAGAAGCGACGAAGAGGAGGAGAAGGCGGCGGCGGAGAAGGAGGACGAACTGATTTGACGGCCGTCACAAGAGCAGCTCGTTTTGTTTTCTTGTGGAAAAGACGGACTGCTCGGGCGCCGCTAGTTAGTGGTTAAACGAATCAGCCAAATGTGATAGATGTCCCGCCAATTTGGCTTTTCTGATTTTCGCATTCATTTTTCGCGTCGCCGCTTTACATCCTCGGCCTGATTGACGTCTCCTTTTCGCTCCACTTCTTCCAGTTTCCCAGATGCCACGTCATCTTCTCTCTTATCAGTCCGCTCTTAAAAGAGTTCGTGTTCGTCCAGATAAGCTCGCAGACATTCGGGAGACTGTACTGCATACTGCAAACAACTGTACGATCGAGATGAGGGCGAATTTGCGTTCAACATTTCAACATTTCTCGTCTATGTTTGGATTTGGGTCCGTCATTGTCTGCCACGTCACCCCGAGTCACTATATATCGGCGGACCGTCGTCGCGAGCCGTTCCCTCCTCCGATGGGCGCCAATTATTGTTGTGATCGGTGTGCGTCCCGTTTCCTCCTCCCTCTCTTCTTCTTCTTCTTGTCCGTGTCGCCGACTGTATATAGTCAACACATCATTATTATTATATTATGAGCCACGGGGCTCCTCTCGTTCTTCTTGTTTGAAGTCGCCGGTCGTCGCAGCGCCCCCCAATCTTCCCATAATTACCATTTCTAAGGCGCCGGTCCTCTTTCAAGTGTGCCGTTTCTCGCTTCCTTTCGGTGCACGACCGCCGCCAAACACACACACACACTTTCCTCTCGTTGGTTTTCACAATAATCATAATCATCAAGTTGGACACCAAAAAAGCCATAAATTCGATTCCGGTCGAACGAGAGAGGGAGAGAGGAGCGAAGAAGAGAGCGGGCGAAGGCGAGAGGACGAACGAAAAGAGATGGTTTTGCCCCGACGCGCTCCTCATTCCTCTATTTATTTTTACAGCTCTCGCCCCTCTCTCTCTCTCTTCGTTTCCGACCCCCCTCCCTTTTCCGAAATTCGTCCCTCCTCACCTTCTACAGTATTCCGATGATGATAGCAGTCAGCGCAAACACGCCCCGAAATCAAGAAGCCCCGCCCACCGAGCGATGATGAATCAATTGCTAACAAATTAGTCATTGCGCGATGTCCCCTCTCTCTCTTCCTTATCAGTTTGTTCTGGGCCTCCTAGGCTCCGCCCCTCCGGAAGAGCGCCTCCTCAGTCGTTCTCGGTGCGCCCCTCAATGAGCCCTCAATCTAGCCAAGTGTTTCCGTCGTTCCGTCTAATTCGATTCCTCTTTTCAGAATTCAAAGTGATGGAGGACGCGGCGTACGCGTGTGCCGGCTGCGACTTTACCACAAGTGAGTTCGTTTTCCCGAGACACTCGAGACACCCAGAAGTGTTGACCCTTCGCCCCCTTATCTTATCAGTCCGCCGACAGCTTCTCGCCCACCCCCACTCCCTTCTTCCGTATCACTTCTGGTCCCTGCTGGACGCGGCGGCGGCGTCCTTCTCGTGCCACTCTTTCCATTCACATCGCTAATACCGATCATCACAATTCCCCCCCCCCCCCCCCCTTCGCCCTGCAATTTGACTCATTAATAGCCCTTTCGCCCTGACGACGATCGGTTGTCTTCCTCTCTCTTTTCCTCTTGCAACCAACCTCTTTCCCCCTCTCTCTACCTACCTACCTACCTTTGCCGCATTTAATTGGCAACTAATTCTGTGTCGCGCGGCTCAAACGATGCGCGTCGCGCCAACGTCGTCCGACGTCGTCCCGCCGACGACGCCGACGACGAGACCGGACCGGTTTTGTGTGGCGGTGCCCCCGGTGGCGGGGGTGTCTGCCACTGTTTCGCTAATTTACTTGGTAGTGATGACTGTACATCATTTCGATTTGAGAGGGGGTGTGCATTTAAAAATAATTATAGCCCAGGAGTGGTGACACCCCGCACTCGCGCGATCCAATGCTGCAGCAGTAGCTGTATCTGCACGACGATGCCCCATCATCATTCCGAATTGCTTCTTCTTCTTCCTTCTGCTCCCAATCACTTTGTTCTTCTCTCCGCCGAAGAAGAAGAGTTTTGCGCTTCTTCTCGATCTGTGCCTCCTCCTCCTCCCTTTGATATTTACCGCGTTTCGGCACTAATTTCGCGCCCCGGACCGGGCGGCTCTCTTTCATCTTTTGTGATGCCTAATCGACCCATTTCATTATGAGCGGAGCGCCGGTGATAATAATAATTATGCAAGCCAAAAAGGCATGCGACGCGGAGAAAGGAGAGCGAGAGAAAGAGAGCTCCGGGAAACAGGCGTTGATAACGAGAGAGCACACGAAGCGCGCGCGCGCACCTGATAAGCATCGGGCCCTTTGAGTGCGACGAACGCCCAAGAATAACAATAAGTGTTGCAGAAGACGTGTCGGATTTCGAGGAGCACGCCAAACTACACGAAGAGGAGGCGGCGGCGTGCGAGGGAGGCTCCGCTTCCTCGTCGCACAAGTGCGCCCTCTGCCTCGAACCGACGTCCGACCTCGAGAAGCACCTCGTCGAGCAGCACCGCATCGCCGAGAGCGCCATCGAAAAGTTCCTGCTCGCCGAACAAAAGTGGGTTTTCGTCGTTTTGCCTTCTGCCTCTCGCCTCGCTTGCAACTTGTCATGAACCATAAAACAACGCTGGTTTCCGTTGCGCGCATGGCCATCAACTTATGGTAATCATCAGAGGCGGTCGGGCGGCCACATAATGATTACAGTATTACCTCGTAAGAGTCGCGTGTGATCATCGTCACACTCATCATTCTCATCATCATCACCGCACGTCATCTGCGTCTCCACAGCACGCCTCCTTTCGCTAGCCGTCCCTGGCTCGGTCGCAATTAGTACAAATAGCGAGGCACGATCCGATTTTGCATATTTTATGCACGGCGCCGCCTTTTCACGACGATTTCCTCTTGTTTACCTCGACACTCCTCGCATCACTATTTTTGCCCTGTCTTTCTCTCTCTCTCTCTGAATTCTTGTATTGATTAGTTATTGGAAATCAGGGATCATGGGAAGAATCTGAATTCGTCGACAGAGAGCAGATTTGTGACGACTGATCCAATAATTAGCCTCGGGGGATAATTAACGAGTCGCCTCGAATTAGGTCATTGAATTTCCCACGGAATCGACGACGTCGCAGATTCATAGGAAGCTAATTGAATGTTTCGAAAGCGGCCGGATAATGAGGAACGAAGCGGAAAACGAAAAGGGACAACGCGAGAGAGACGTCGTCATCGACGGCTTCTGGAGAGCCAGTGCCACGTCATCAGTGTTCATACACACCGTTGGGAATGTTTTTGGATCGTCAGTGTCTCCCAAGTTTGGGATGTTTGGAAACATGCAAATGTCCCCCCTTCCGTCGCCTCTTCGACCTTTCCAGTCGCCTCGTCCCTCCATCTCCTCCTCTTCTTCGGCTGAATCATAATTGATTGTTAAACTGGCACACCTCCCGCGCCCGCCCCCTCCATCTGATTCTTCGTCCAATGGGTCCCCTCTCTCTCTCTTATTACAATCGGCTCTCCGTGCTCCAAACAGTCTGTCTCCTTCATTCCTTCTCATCATAATACGTTATCACCTCCAGCTTTCATTGCGCCGCGTAATTGAATTTTTCGGATTTTTTTCGCCAGCCAACTCGTTGTCGTCGCCTTCTTTCGAGCACAAAGTGTAACCGAAGTGTTTATGTGTTTGCTGATTGAATCGTCGTTCCCTCGCCAAATGACTCACTTTCTCTCGCCTCCCTTCCCGAACCGTCGTCTCCTTTCAGAGAAGCGTCGTGCTCGTCCGCGGAGCCGTCGGCCGAGTTCCCGCATCGTTGCTCCAAGTGTTCGATGGCGTTCCGCACGGATTCACAGCTCCAGAATCACTCGCTACAGCACGTCTTTCACAGCTTCCACAAGTGTCCAACGTGCGGCGAATCGTTCGATGAGAACACTATAATGGTGAGTCTGAAATCGCTTGGGAAGGGAAATTAAAGCTCAGTTTCAGAGTCACATGCTGGAGCACACGAAAGAAGAGTGCGAGATGTGCTCGGAGACGTTCCCATCGAAGGAGTCGTTCCTGACGCATCTCAACTCGGCACGTCATCTGCAGCAAGCCAAGAAGCAGCTCGAGAGCTCTCTTGCCGTCGACCTCAACTCTCAAGTGAGTCTGATGATGTTCGCAGGCGGCTACCGTAATCCTGTCCCTCTCCTCCGTCGCTCCCATTATTTGCTGCAATTACAGTACCCATTACTAAATTGATTTGCTTTTAGTTATTGCCGCTCTGTGCCTCTCATGAGGCCGCCAATATTACACTTTGGCCTCCCCCCAGCTCATGGATTTTATGAATTGCTTCTTCTCGCGCCAGAAGGCCTCCTCTCTGCCTCCCATCGCAGGAGGCAGCTCATTCAGCACCCCATTCCGGAGGGAGCGGGTGTGCGAATCGGAGGCCGTCCGTCGCGAGTCGGGGCGCTCTCCCATCGTTTCGATTCGAATCTCTAATGATTCCAATTCATGATCCTCCTTTTTCTCTTTGTGTGTGTGTGCGTGTATGTACAAATCGGCGCCGAATGTCAACACACTGGGACGAAACTTGTCCGAACTTTTGTCTTGCGATTTCCCAATCCCCCTCTCTCTCTCACTGCGGCTTGCATTATTTGCTCATCTCAATTACCGTACCCATTATCATTTGGGGCGGCCGCCTGCCGCCAATTGGAAATGAATTGAGACTGCGTCCTGTGCGCTTCACGCGCTCTTTCGCGCGCGCGCGCGCACTCGCATTCTCCGTGTTTGTACTAGCCTAGGCGGCGGCGGGAAGACGAAGGTGAGGAAGAAGAAGAAGACGAAGGAGAAGAAGAAGAAGAAGGTGTACGTGTCGGTGGACAAACAAATACACGCTCAAATTCGTGTGAAATAGATGAGGGCAAATAGGAGGAGGAATAAGAAGAATAAGACGAATGAGAAGAAGACGGACTGATCTGCTACGACCATTAATAGTGTTGGCTCACATCGGCGCGCAAATTGTTTCCGCGCGCGAACACAAACACAATCAAACTTGTCACCCTTCCCTACAGTAATCAATGAGAAGAGATAAAGGGATGTGCTTGCAGGAGGGGACCGACAAACGGGTGTTCGTGTGCAACGTGTGCAAGCAGTCCTACCCGCAAGCGTCGAATCTCGACGTTCACATGAGATCCATGAGCCACCAGAGCAGGATGAACCGGCTCGCCGAGCTGGTGGCCACTGGGGAGTTGAATGCGGACAAGCCGCTGTTCGAACAGCCCGGCATCCATGCGACGACCATCCAGAACTACATCGAGACGGTAACTGAAGAAAAGAAGACGCCTCTGTGATGTAGTTGTTTGTTTCAGACTGTCAAGCAGAATCCGATGAACGACTGGATGAGTCTTCTGACGAGAACCGAATCCGACGAGGCACGCGAGGAAGTGAACGGATTGCAAGTGCTCACTCAGATCAAGGTCTATGGCGAGCAGAAGATCACGAATCTCGTCCCGGCATTGGACGGAAAAATCGATCAGATCGGTCAGTTCGACGATGCGAGAGCCGCGGAAGTGTCGAAGATCGACTGTGCCTCGTGTGGTCAGCAGATCTCTGGCATCCTCGCCCTGAACCTTCACTACGAAGAGAATCACTCCTCGACGATCCCATCGGACGTGCTACGAAGGTTCGGAGAGAAGATCCTCGCTTCACTGGACGATCGGACGAGTCGGGAAGGATCGACGAAGAACGGCTCCCCGCAGAGCACCACGAGCAACGACGACGAGCCGGTGAAGAAGAAGATCAAGATGGAGAACATGCCCGAGATGGACCCCAGCTTGGCTGCCAATCAGTTCGCCATGTTCCAGCAGATGATGAGCTGCTTCCCTTTCATGGCTCCCCCTACCCCGGCTGCCGCCGCCGCCGCCAGCTTCGGGCTCTCTCCGGACATGCTCAGCCAACTGATGAACCCGGCCGCCGCGGCTGCCGCTGCTGCTGCTGCCGCCGCCGCCGCCGCTGCCAACCACAACTCTCCGGCGAAAAGAGCTCGAACGAGGATAACCGATGAGCAGCTGAAAGTGCTTCGGTAAGTAACGAACGGGTTACTGTAGCATTTCGGGGGTGGGCGCAAAGCGAAATGAATTGTAAACAAAAGATGGAAATGGGGGCAGGCGACGAATGAATGAAGCGCAAACATGGGCGAGAATCGATCGATAGTGGGGAGGGGATCCGTCTGAAAGTGTCTTCTGAAATCCACGTTTCTCCCGGTTTTCAGCCAGTACTTCAACATCAACAACTCGCCGTCGGAAGCGCAGATCAAGGAGATGTCGCAGAAAGCGGGACTTCCGGAGAAAGTGATCAAGCATTGGTTCCGGAACACGCTGTTCAAGGTCTGTTTGACAAAGAAAGAAGTGTTTGTTGTTGTTATTACTTGAGCGCGAGAAGTGTGATTGGGCAGGAAATGAGAGGAGTGAGAACGGGTTGAGTGTCTCTCTGTGTGTGTGTGTGTGGTAATTAGTCATCGGATGAATACCGAGAGAGCAAACAGGCCGAATGAGTTTTCGAATTGAATGTGTTTAATGTCAGTTGCTGGCCCCGCGAGAACCATTTAGTTTTGATTCGATTTCCGTTGTGACTCACCCTCCAGATGGGAATATTGAATACTACTACGGGGCCGGCCCGACAGTTTCCACAACATTCGACGACGTCTTTCTTCGCAATCAGGGACTTTCAGGAACGGCAACGCGACAAGGACTCGCCCTACAACTTCAGCATTCCGCCACAGATGGGCATCGACCTCGATGTGTACGAGAAGACCGGCGAGGCGAAGGTGGTGTCGCTTAACAACGAGAGCATCAAGTCCGAGATCAACTCGGCTCGCGCCACGCCCACCGCTCCGATCCCCGCGCCGCCCGTCGTCGTCGAGGAGAAGAAGCCGGAAACGAAGAGCCACTCCTCCTCGTCCGCCTCGTCCTCCTCTTCGCAGCTGAATCTGCAGGCGATGCTCTCACAGATGCAAGGGAACGTCAACTTCTTCGACGCCAACAACTTCATGGCAGCCGCCGTCGGCGCGAGTCCGATGACGCCGTCGGTTCCCCCGCCGTGCAACACGACGTCGAGCGGTCGCAGAGCCAATCGTACCCGATTCACCGACTTCCAACTGCGCACTCTTCAGCAGTTCTTCGACAAACAGGCCTATCCGAAGGACGACGACCTGGAGTCGTTGAGCAAAAAACTGCAGTTGAGCCCTCGAGTCATCGTCGTCTGGTTCCAGAATGCGAGACAAAAGGCCCGAAAGATCTACGAAAACCAGCCGAACCACGAGAATTCCGATCGTTTCGTCAGGACGCCCGGCTCGAATTTCCAGTGCAAACGGTGCAACCAGGTGTTCCAGCGCTACTACGAACTGATTCAACACCAGCAGAAGAAGTGCTACAAGGACGACGGAGCTGCTCTGGCCAGTGACAACAAGGGATTCGAGGAGACGCTCACCGACGAGGAGAAGGCCCAGCTCGCGCAACAACAGGTCACCCAGCTAGCGAACTCGCTCGAAATGCCCAAGTTCCAACCGGCCGATATTCTGAAAATGATGGGAGCCACGCAGAACTCGAGCAATGACGTGCTCCTGAAGATGTGCGAATCGATCGGCGTCACCGCTCCGAGCACGTCTTCATTTCACAAAATGTGTCCGTTCTGTGCTCAAGAGTTCCGCGACAAGGCCTCCATGACGGAGCATCTGCAACAGAAGCACCCGCAGCACATTCTTCTCCCGGGGTTCGACGTGGATCTTCTGCCGGAAGGAGGCGCCGAGGCGTTTCTGCAGATGGACATGAAGGAGGGCGCTCTGGATCTGTCCGGCTCTTCTGCTGACCGCGAGTCGCTCTCCACGTCTCCGACAAGATCTGAAGATGACGTGCTCACAGAAGCTCTCGACGATTCCACCTTTGCCGCGTTCGGGATCCCTCTGGCCACTCCGAGCAGCAACTCGGAATGCCGATCTCCACCGAACAACAAGAGATTTCGTACGCACCTGACTCCGATGCAAGTGCAAATGATGAAGAACGTGTTCAACGAGTACAAGACGCCGTCGATGGCAGAGTGCGAGCTGCTCGGAAAAGAGATCGGACTGCACAAGCGAGTCGTCCAGGTGTGGTTCCAGAATGCGCGAGCGAAAGAACGAAAGACGCGCGGGGCCGTCGACGAGGATTCGCGGGCCAACCAGCTGCACTGCGACATCTGTGACAAGACGTTTGCGACGAGACTCTCGCTTCAAGACCACCTCTTCGCAAGCGAGCACATCCAGGTGCTCAAGGCGAACCTCAAGAAGGAAGGCGTCTCCGACTGTGCAACTGCCTCCGTCACTGAATGCGTTCCAGAGAAGAAGTGAGTTTCTGTCAGTCTCCCAGTCACTGAAGTCATTCTTTCAGAGTGCCAAAGTTACCAGCCGGACTCGACTTCTCGAACTTCCCGTTCCTGAATCCGCTCATCGACATCCAGCTCTACGGCACTCCGATCACGTTCCTCCAAGTGCCGGATGAGATCAAGAAGCAGATCAACGACGACATGATCGCCGGCAAGTCGCACACCTCGTTCTCGCAGGACGGTCTCTCGATCGAAAAACTGCGAGACGCTCTTCCGGAATCCGAAAAGGCCAATCTCTCGACCACCCAGAAAGACGTGAGTGACTCTTCCGAATATCGAACGTCTTCTGACACTGAATGCTTTCAGGTCGGGTGGGCGTGTCCAGCTTGCACATATGTCTTCCAAGAAGAAAAGAAGCTCCGCGAGCATCAGAAGTCGATCTGCCAGTCCGACAAGGTAACATCCGTGCTCCCTCGTCCCCATTCAACGTCTTCTTCTTCTTCCAGACTCTAACCCTCGTCCAAACGCACTACTCCTGCAAAAGTTGCCACAACGACTTCTGTCTGCAGTCCGAGTTCGTGTTCCATCTCTCGATGCCGCCGCACGTCTCCTCAACGCCCTGAGCGCGTCCTCCTCCATTAGTCACCTCATGTCCTCCCGCTGACCCACCCACACTCACCCAGATGCCTTCTGTCCCGATCTATCCCGATCTGATACCCCCTCCGTCCACCTTCTCCCTCTTCTCCTGCAGCAGCAACTTCTCGTTTTGCCAACTTTGTATTCATTTTGTCCCTCCTCCCGCTTTATGACATCGAAACTGGTCCCGCTTCTCCGTCCCTTCCGTCCGCCCCCCTCTCTCTCCCTCATAATAATTCCTCGAGCAATAATAACGACTCTTTCCCACACCCATCCATGCACAATTTCAGTCATACTTTCCACGAAATCTGTAGGTTTTTCCCCTTTTTCCGCCCTCCTTCTGATATAAGAGGAAGATAACTGTCCGGTTGACACAAAACATAGTAGCCCCCCTTTCCTCCTCCTCTTCTTCCTAGACTTTTTATTTCTAGATGCCCCCCGTTTCTCCCGTTCTGTCCCACCCCGGAGATAGTCTCTGTGAGCCTTGTTTGTGTTTCTAATCACTCGGATTTCTATGAATTGCAATAATGCGAATAAATATTGGTAAAACTAGGGTTTTTTGTGTTCTTCCTCTAGACACTACACACTCGAGAATGCAAAAACCCGAAAATCGGAGGAGGCCTTATCCGATTCTTCTGCTTCTTATCACGGCGCAACGACGACTATGGGGGGAAAAAGTGTGATTGAAGAGGAGAGAATGAGATTGACGCATCCAGTACGCCTTCTTTCCTTCTCCTTTTTCTTCGTCTTGGATGAGCTAACAAGCCGATTCTCGCGCAATCTGCCGCGACAAAGGTGGCTGATAAGCGACGTTTCGGGAGCGACAGAACCCGTCCCTTTGTCTTCAGACTCGAGAGAGGCGGTTTGCGACACGCCTCCGAGGACAGGTTGTCCACCACGGCTTCTCTCTCTCTCGCTCGCCGCACTTGCATTGTTTCTGCCCGGCGGGACATCATCCGCCCGTCGCTTATGCAACTGTTGCCAATCCTCTCTCGTTTCAGAATGCATTGGGAGAGTTGGGCCATCGCGCTCAACGTGCTTGTTCTGTGCGCGGCAGACGAAGCGCCCGAAGGATTCCCGGAGGACCACGTCGACCTCGTCATTCCGATGAAAAGTGAGCTTTCCTTCCACTTCTTCCGGACCATCGCGGTTCGTTTCAGTGAAGTACGACAGTCACCTCCGTCAGTCCGATCTTCCTCCCCACTTCATCGGCGCCAACGAGACAAATCTCGTTCCATTGACCCTCCGACTGGAAACGAGAAGAAAGAGATGCTCGTGCGGCTGCTCCGGATGCGATCTCTTCCCGAACAGATCGTGCTGTTCCAGCTGTGAGTTCCCTTTTCCCTCTCTCTCTCTCTGTCTTACCTCACAATCAACTCTTCCTTCTTCAGCCTGCTGCTCTTCCCAGAAGCCGATTCCTCTGGCCTGTTGTCCTCCTCCGCCGCCTCCGAAGCCTTGCTGCCAGCCTGCATTCGGTCCGTGCTGTCCTGCCACTCCCAACTGTTGTCCCAAGCCGTGCTGCCGTGGTCGTCGTCCCGAATACGAAGAATACGAAGACGAGGAAGGCAATCCGGGAGGCGTTCCGGCTCCTCCGAACCCGCCCCGAACTTGCTGTCCTCCACCCACTCCGGCCGCTCCTCCACCGCCTCCGCCGCCTCCGCCACCGGCCCCGGAAGCCCCCACCCAGTGCTGTCCTTCTCAGCCGTACGGAAGAACGCCGTGTCGGTCGGGATGTCCAAACGGAGACTGCGGGTGCGGAAGACCGTGCTGCTACTACCAGAATCCGACTTGCTGCAACCAAGGACAACGGCCGTGCTGTCCACCGGAACAGCCGTGCTGTCCCGAGTTGAAACTGGACAACTGCCTGGCCGCCGTGCCTCCGTGCCTGCGCGCCTGTCCGTCCTGTCCGTGCAGAAAGCGACTCATGCTGGGAAAGAGAAACAAGCGAGCGGCTCCGGGACTCCATTGCCAACCGAGTCAGTCGCCGCCTTCTTCGTCACTGTATCAATATTTTCGTTTCAGTCGGTCTCCTCGGTCAACAGTCTCCGCCGACTCTCGTCTCGCAGCCCATCAAAACCGTCGTCAAGGCGAGAGCCAAGGCAGCGGCAGCGAAGACGTCGACGTCTCCAGTCACGAGTGCGAAACAGCTCATCGAGCAGTCTTCGGATCACGTTGAAGCCCCGCCCACTGCCGGAAGACTCTACGACTTCCGTAGAGCGCACGTTCGCGCCAAGAGAAACCTGGATGGGAACGGAGGGTGCCAGCTGTGCATCAACGGAACGCCGCTCAAGAGAACGAAGAGGTCGTTCGACTGTGTCCCGTGCACCTACCTCCAGCCGCAGTACTCGGATTGGAATCCATTCCTCGGAGATCAGACGCCTCGCGGATCGCAGTCTCCAGTCGGAACTCCAATCCACAAAAGAGAGAAGAGAGCCGGGGTGAGCTGTTTCTCGTCGCCCAGAACACTCTCTGATCTTTCGCTTTTCAGTGTCTCCCTCATCCACAATGCACTCTTCACGTCAGAAGATACAAGAGAAACCTGATCGGCTCGCAGTACTGTGAACCGTGCAACGGCCACTACGGCCGGAAGAAGAGAGAGGCGGAGAGAGATCAGTGTCTGCGGAGAGAAAAGAGATACGCTGTCGACGAGCAGTGCGACAACGACGAGTTCAGCATCAACGAGAGAAGCAAGCGACAGGCCTACAACCCGAAGGGCATCCTCGACGTCGTCAAGATGCTCTCGAAGGCGTCGTCTGGAGGCAACAACCCGGGCGGATGCATGAAGTTCCCAGCGTGTGTGCTGGCACAGAAGAAGAGAAGGAAGAGGAACGCCGACAGAATGGACAAGTACTACAAGGCGGTGGAAGAGCACAAGAAGCAAGTGGAAGAGTACGAGAAGGCGCTCGAGGAGCACAAACGAGTCAAGAGACAGTTCTTCGCCCCGGACAACTCGGCCGCTTGTGTGCCGTGTCCCGCGTGGGTCACTCTTGCTCTAGCGAGCAGGAAGAAGAGAGAGGCGGAGGAGACGGAGAGCGGAACGAAAGAGAGCAAGCAGATGAGCATCAGCGAGGCCATCGCGGACATCAGAGCGAAGAAGGGCTACAAGGAAGGATTCGACGGCGACGACGACGAGGACGATTCCTCCGAAGAGACCATCGAGATGCGGAGGAAGCAGCGACGGTCGTGTCAGCAATCGGACGACTGTCTCAACAACGTCGAGTACGCCGTCTTCCAGAAGGTGTACGCCGAGAAGCGAACGAAGCGAGAGGCGGTCTTCAGAAGGAAGAAGTGCACGCGGTGCGGAGTCAGCGGACTCTCGCCGCATCGAGTCAAGAGAAACTTCGGCGGCCCGAACATCAACGTCTCCGAGCAGAACTGCATGGCGTTCCCGCAGTGCAGACACCGAGTCAAGAGGAACCTCTTCGGCGAGGACTGCAACATCTGCACCTCGGATCCGGGCGTCAAGAGACGCAGGAAGAGGAACTTCGGAACTGCGGTGAGTCGGGATTCCTCAGATTTCTCATTTCTTCTCCATTTCAGCAGTGCTATCCGTGCCCTCAATAGACCTCCAGTGGCTGATATCTCAGAAATCTCAAAGTGCAATCCCCCATAATAACTGTATATAAACATGACTTTCGCGGCTCTTTAATAAACAACTTCTTCATTAGGTTCACCCGTTTCTCGGTTTAATTTTCAGAACATATCCAAATATGTGGAGGAGTTTTCGTATCAACATGCATGGGACGAGATGTGAAAGAAAGGCTTCTTTGGTCTTCAGAACGCTCGCAGATCCTTCAGTTCCTTCAGGCGGAATATCGATTGGTTCGGTGCGAGCAGGTGGATTTCACGGGGCAGCGAGGCAAAGTACGGATGAAGCATCGCGCTGGCCGCCGAGACACGGCTCTCGGGACGCAGCTAGAAACAGGGGATTCAGAAGACGTCGATGACATCGAGACACTCACCTGGAGAAGCATTCCGAGCAGCTCCTGTCCTGTCTTCAGGATCTTCGTGAACATCGGATTGACGGCAATGAAGGAGAGCTCGCGGTATCGAGGGAACATCTCCGGAGTGTAGCGAGGCAGGCTCACCACCTGAAACAGAAGACGTTCCGAAACACATCGTCGCCCTAATCCTCACCTCCGGCCACTTCTTCTCATCTGGAGCGCCACGAATACTGAATATCTTGTCGAGCTGGTCGATGACATCCTTCGTGCCGGGGAAGAGCGCCGTCCCCGTACAGATCTCCGCGAATATACAGCCGACTCCCCTGAAACGAATGAATTCGTCGTCCTCGCTCTCTCTGTCCAAACCGACCACATGTCAAGGGACGTCGAATAGTCGGTGCTTCCCATGAGGACGTCAGGCGGGCGGTACCAAAGTGTGACGACTTCATGAGAATACGTTCTGCTCGGCACGGATTTCGCCCTTGCCAGCCCAAAATCGGCCAGCTTCAGAACGCCATCGTCGTCGAGCAGCAGATTCTGAGGCTTCAGATCTCTGTGAAGGATCTTCTTGCGATGACAAAAGTCTAGACCGCGGAGCAGCTGGAAGAGCAGCAGTTTGATGTCGATGCTCTCGAGCCCGTAGATGTTCTGCTCCAGATACTTGCTCAGATCCATCTTCATGTACTCGAAGACGAAAGTGAGTTGATGATGTTGGTAGAAGATGTCGTGGAGAGACACAATGTTGGCGTGTCGCAGGTTGCGGAGGAGCGAAGCCTCTCGGATGGCGGTGAACGGGAGCCCTTCCTGGAACTGAAGTTTGATCTCTTTCAACGCGACGATCGATCCGTCCAATCTGAAAATGTCATCTTCTGAATCGGCGCCGACGTCTCCGGGTCACCTGGATTCGCATTTGTAGACTGTCGCGTAGGAGCCCTCGCCCAGTTTCTCAATTCTTTTGTACAGGTCATTTACATCTTGCGGTGTGATCTCCTCCTTCGCTGGAAGCGTTATCGTGTTCGGATCGTAGTGGGCGGAGCGAGGACGACGTTTCCGCAGGTGGGTGAAGTCTGCGACGGTGCTGCTGGAAGGCGGCGGGATCGAAGGAGACTTCATCTGGGGCACAGTGGCGACGGCTTCACTCGGGTTGTTCGAGCGAGATCTCGACTGGCGGCTGGAAAAGAAGACGTCGAGATGGAGAAGAAGAGACGGTTTACCTGAGGAAGCTGAAGATGTTCTTGCTGTGATGTTCCGGAGTGCTGCCACTGCCGGATCCAGAAGACGTTCCGTTCACGTGGTTCGAATGCCACGATTGCGTCATTTCTGTCGGTCCGCCGTTCTTTGCCAACGGAGACTTTGTCGATCCTAAAACACTTCCGATAGGAGGGACTAGAAAAGAGTCCTAGTCCCTTCTGAAAGGACTTCTAAATAAAATCAACTCATCCACTCATACTATGTAGATAGTGTTAAAAGAGAAAAAAAAAACATTTCAAAGTTCTTCTCCGCGGCACTCAATTTCCGCATTCAAACGGGACACATGTGGTCGATCGAAAAAGGGAGTTAGTGCGAGAATTGGCAACTCGTTAAAAAGACTCTCTCTCTACGGCACGAACCTTTCAGCGAGAAGAAGCTCGAAAACATTGTGTCTTCAAAGAGAAACTCGAATCGTATCGAATAGTTATGGCCTTGTTTACGACTCCGCTCCGAAACGAGGCAGGCCCCCCTCAATTGGCCCCCATCACTCACCGTTTTTGTATTTCTTCTCCTTGTTCCGACTGCGACGCAGTGTGAAGATGGAAGAGGTCTGAAAACGAGACGGCTCGTCGAGCGGAAGTCGCATCGCGTGACGACTCACTTTTCGGACACTCGGCGAAGAAGATCCGTCGACGTCCTGCACTCGTTGCGGGGACATCGTCGTGATCTGAAAGCAGATAGTGAGACAGTCGACACTCGGTTCATCATACCCGATGGAGGTTCTCGGAAGACTTGGAGTTGCGAACGGCGGTCAGCTGCGGATGGTGGATCATGGAGAGCGAGCAGGAGGCGCGCATCGGCCGTTCGGCCTCCTCGAGTCCCAGCCAGACGCCGATGTGAGAGGTTATCTTGCCCCACATTCGAAGACGTTTTGCGGTCTGCAACAACAGCGAAAACGAATTAAGACGCGAGACGAAGGAGGAGCCGTCGAAGGGGGCGAAAGAGGGGCGTTAATGGGTTACTAAACCCGCGTCCATTTTCAGACGAAACGGCGCCGAAAGAGAGAGAGAAAACAAGAAATATTGTTTGAGAATGGAAATGAGGCGAGCAAAAGAAGCCGTTTTTGAGAGAGGAGCAAGCGAGAGAACGAAAGGCTCGAATATAAATGAAATAATTAAGTGAGCGGAGGAAAAGGCAAAAAAAAGAAGATGGGCGGTCGGGAGAGGAGCGGGAATTTGATTTGGATGCGGGCACAGAAAGACGAAGAAGAAACGAAGAACGAAACGGATGCAGTGAGCACTCTATCGAGCGGAACGAAATTAGGAGCAAAAAGAGGGGCGAAATGAAGTTTTTGGTGGAGAGATGAGCAAATAGAAAAGGGCGGATGGGGGGCTCCTAATCTGGGGCCCAAAGGGCGTTTTTCGAGGGAAAAAGAGGGGCTCATAAAATAGTAAGTGGTCATTTTTAGTGTCCATTGTTCCCCCTCCCGCTCCTCCTCCTTCTCCTCCTCGTCTTCTTCTTTTCTTCGTCCCGGGGCCATCGGAGCACGACTGAGAGGCTCTCAAAAATGAGACTGGTAAATGAAGAAGATAGAGAAGCGGCGGCGGCGGAGAGGGATGAGCCAAGAGGAGCGAGCAGCAGCAGCAGCAGCAGCAGTAGCAGAAGGAGCAGGAGTTGTATGGTGGTGGTGGTGTGTTGTCGAGGAGAGAAGAGTCCGATAAATTGAATTACAACCCAGGAAAGTGCGAACAAATGCGATGATGCGCAGAGAAAGAGCCGCCCGGAGCCCAGGTTGTTTGACACCGGGACCCCGGAGCAGCCGGAGGAGCAGCACAAAGGGAACGCGATGCTCCGAGAGCAAAGGGCACCGGAGGCCGGTGGCTCTAGAGTTTCAAGCGAATATCAGCTGACGCAGCGCTTTTTGCAACGCGCTTACGTAGTCGAAACTATGTTTGAAACACACTAAAAGCCGTCTGAAGTTGTCAACTGCTGCGAAAAGTAAAAAAGAAAGGGGAGGGGAGGAGACAGACAAAACGGGGGGTTTCTCGTGGATTATACGGCTGCTCATCAACGCGATGAGTTCCCCCGCTCCCTGTCTTTCCCCTTCATAAACAAGTGGATGACGGATCGGGTATGCCAGAGGTCAAAAACGAGGGTTTCGTCGAGGCATGAGAAGGGAGCCGCTTCTCGTCTCCTCGCTTCGTAGTACGCATGTTTCTCTTTCTTCGTGTTTTTGGTAGTGGGAGGTGCCGCGCCTCCTCCGCCACTTGTCAGCCTTTTTGGGAGGGCCTCCGGACCGCGCGGCGGCTCTGATGGACGCGAGAGAGTGGGCGGGATGGCGAGACGCAGACACCGCAAAATGATGAATTACTAATGTGCACATGGAGAAGAATGGCTGTGGATGGAGGGAGAGGCCGGGGGAAAAGGAAGAAACAGAGGCAGAAGACGTCGGACGGAGGCACCTGCTCCGACGGAACCGCTGAGTTATTCGAAGTGACAGCTCCCCCGCGCGGAGCAGCTAGAGGATGGAGAAAACTATGAATTTCAGAGGAATGCAAACAGGGACTACGGGCGAGAACACACTATTGTATATACATGAAAGGCCGGTCAAAGAGACCTCCTGATCAAACAAGAACCAATGGGGGCAAATGATAGCGAACACGTATGACTCACGTGTCGCGGGGCTCCCGCAGCAGTATCAGCAGGAATCGATTGGCAAATGAGTGGGGCTCACACCGGGAGGGAGCCCCCTGTTACACTGGAACCGGTGGGCTCTCGAGAGCCCGATGAGCTCACTCCGAAACCCGACACTCCTCGAGGGTGCACTCGGATGCGAATTTAAGAATTTCGTCGACGAACGGCAGCCGGCGATCAATCAAATCGAGAAAAAAAAACATGGCTGTCGATTGGAGTGTGTCTGCGTGTCTTTTCACTTTTCAGGTTCCGGGTCCGCCCGTGCGAACGGTGACGGATTAGTGATTTAATTGCTGAACTTGCGCTGAGAACGATCTAAAAGAGTCCGAAAACGGCCTTCTGAATTGTGTAATACATCTTTAATGTCAATTAAATACATCAAATCCCGATTCAATAAATCCGAAATAAACATTTAAAATCGATATAGCTTGGTACTTGCATTTTTATTAAATTTTCGAATTTCTCATCATCTCCCCCTTCTTTTCAGCTGTTCTTCTCGGTTTTCTAACGATGAGTCACGCCTGGCCGTGACTCCCTTCCGCGGACAGCGGTGCAAACGCGCTCCACCGAACTCTTGTTCTGGCGACCTGACGCAGCAAAATTCCCTATTTCGTTCCTTTTCGCCAGCTTTTCTCTCGAAGAAACATCGATTTTCTTCAATTTTTTTTTGATTTCCAGGTAATTATGTATGGAGGATATCAAGGAGGATACAAGTACGTTCATTCGCTCCATTTTTATTCGCACAAATCCGGTTTTCAGTAGCAACTATGGTAACCAGCAGTACGGCGGCCCGCCTCCATCAAACCCATACCAACAGAATCAGTATCAGCATCAGCAGCAACAACAACAACAGAACTATTACTCGTCAGTCATTTTTCTGTGTGAATCTTTTCAGATTTTGAAACGAATTAGTTTGTTTGAACTTCTGCGATACAAGTCTGAGTTCGATTTTACGAACGCCGAATCCTTTTTTTTCAGTCAAAATTTAGCGCTAAAAATAAGTAAACCGTTTTCTTATCGATTTGTTTTGCAGCGGAGTGAATCCATACGCAAATTACGGATATGGGGGACAACCCCCGATGCAGCCGCCGCCGCCGCCTCCGATGCAACATGTTCGTGCACTTCTACATTCGTTATGATTTGAGACTTGAATTTCCAGGTGGAGTACGATGTATCGGCACAATATCGGACGTTCCCATCTCAACCAACGAAATTGCCTGGACCGCCCGACGGAAAATTCTTCAAAGGCAATCAACAACAAGGTTTTTTCCCGTTTGGTTTCTTCTTTCTCATATAAAATTTATTCAGGAGGATTCAATAATGGATACGACGCGGCTGTTTACAACTATGCGCAAAATAATCAAAACACCAAATGGGGAAATAAGAGTGGCGCTCCGCGAAAGTACGGAGGTTCCGGTGACTCGACAATGTACTACTGCGAAGTGTGCAAGGTGTCGTGTGCCGGACAGGTAACGTACAAAGAGCATCTTGATGGACAGAAGCACAAAAAGAAGGAAAATCTCGCGAAGCTAGGCGTTTCGAGTGTCCCTCTCGCCAAGAACAAACTGTCCTACCGGTGCGACCTGTGTGAGGTGACGTGCACCGGACAGGACACTTACAACGCTCATATAAAAGGTTCGAAGCACACGAAGACTGTGCAGCTGCACAAAAAGCTCGGAAAGTTTGTTCCTGAGGATGTGCCCACTATCATTGCACCGGGAGAAGACGGCCCCACTGAGACAAAGGCCAAGCCAAAGTGGCACCAGCAGACACTTCCGGGGAGCAAGCGGTGAGCAATTTTCTGATTTCTATCCAAGTGGAAACCATTGAGATGTTTCAGTGTGGTTGGAATCAACACTGTGAATTTCGTGGGAGGAACAAAACTGAGTTCGACAGGACAACTGGAAGAGAAGAAAAAGGAAGTTGCCGCGGCAGTATCTAGCGCCGGAAAAACGGCGGGAATCGATGTTGAGGACGAAAAGTTGAAGGCGATGATGGCGGCAGAGGAAGTGAAACCAGTGGGAGAGGAACACGTGGTAGAAGAGCGGGATACGGCCGGAAAGCTTATCCAGTATCACTGCAAGCTGTGCGATTGCAAGTTCTCTGATCCGAATGCGAAAGAAATTCACATAAAAGGACGGCGCCATCGTTTGTCATACCGCCAGAAGATCGATCCAACAATAGTGGTCGATTCAAAACAATCGGCGAAGAAAGCCGCCGAGAAGAAGAAGGTAGCAGAGCCAATCGCCAGCTCGAACTTCCACAGTGCTCCCTGGTTCGCTCAGCCACCTGCTGAAAGTCGCGAGTTTCTGATTAGCGACGAGAAGACCGTCGAGTCGAAATATGCCACATTGAATCCCGGCAAAGAGTTTGTCGACAACATCGACAAACTCGTTTTCGATGTCAATGTAGTGCTGAAGAATGTATCTGAGAAGATAGAGCTATTGACACGTGGAGTCGAAGAAGGCGCCACCCTCACCGAAGACTCTAGCCAGCCACGGACTATTCTAGGAGTCGCGCGAGTCGGTACAATAGCCAAGAACACATACATAAAAGGAGAGAGCCTCGCGGAGCTCGTTCTCTCGTGCACTCCCGTTCCGACACTTGCACTTGTTCAGCAGGTCAAGCAGATCTTCGAGTCTTCGACGGTAAAAACATTTTTCTCGCGCCTAAAAATGACATTTTTAAACTTCAGACCGAACTGAAGATCTCAGACGACTCGTTCTCGCCCATCTGTCTGCTCATTTCCGCTCCCTACTTCCCGGAAATGAAGTGTCGTCTTCTTCTCACGTCGACTGCTGTCCGGTCGGATAACGCAGAGGAAGTCGACTGCCCCGACAGATCAATGTGTCTTCGTGCTCTTGCCTTCATTCGAAACACGAAGTACTACGATGTAAGTGTTTTGTGCCACTGTACTGGAATAATATCTTCTGTGCAGAGTCACTGCGCGTTCCTTAACTCCTGTCAACAAGTTATTCGTCTCTTCCGAGATGCTCGTTCGCGATACAACGCCTTCACATTCTTAGAAGACTACGTAAGATTGATGTTGCTTGTTTCAGTCTCTGAATCTCTCATTTCAGACTCTCGAGCTGCTCGTTTCGAGCATTATTGACTCCATCCGGTTGACTCTCAAACCCTCGGAAGCTTTTAAGCGTGTTCTCGAAGCGCTCTCTACTGGATTCCTCTACTCAGGTATCACCGAATTCAACTTGTTAGATACGAATGGGATTTACTTTACAGCAGTACTGGAAGATCCATGCGAGACAGACGCTCGGAATATTCTCGAACCATTGACTGAGGAACAGAAGCATCAGATAACCGCATGTGCTCAACTTATGCTCCGAAAAATTGCATTCGACCAGCTCCACGAAGTAACTTTGATTTTCATTTCATTTTTGACATGGCTCCTTCCAGGTTCTCGGTATCGATCGAGTCGTATCGGCTCCGTCAGCTAATCCGTCTCTCAAGCGCGCACTGGACTCAACCGAGAACGGAGACGCCGAGGCAGATGCAGATGAGCCACAGCCCGAGCCAGAAGTGAAGAAGGAACGTATCGAAGAAAACAACGGTGAAACCGACGCGGATGAAGTGAAGATGGAGACGACCGTTGTCTGAATTCAAGAATATTCCTGTTTCCATGTCTGAATCTCTTTTTTGTAAGATCTTGTTCTTTTCGTTCCATGCCCTTTAATCGTACTCTTTCTCATTTATACTTAAATTAATACTTACATTTTCTGTGTTTTATCAAACCCTGCATGCTTCATGATTTATATTTTATTATAGAAAATCCCCGATTTGATCACGAAAAGTGTGAACCATTATTGAGTGAGAAATACAATGATAACGGAATTGGATGGAATATAGAAAAAAAAGAAAGGAAGAGAGTCGCGGCGGGCAAGACGCAAAGATACATAAAAAATGAAGTGGCAAGAGATGCGGGAACAGGAAAAACAACAGAAAGCCTCTGTTTTCGTTGTGAAAGTGGACCGCACAGGGAAAATAGCCGGAGAACTGCAAAGAAGAAGACGTTCAGAAGTTAGTTTTGTTTTTTTTTTCAAAGTTTAAAGCGCATTCATCGAGAAGACTAGCTGCGAAATGGGAATGGAAATGTGAAGAAGAAGAGCGGGAGAAAGGGATCAGAGGGCGAGATTCGTGTTGTGCGACGGCGTCCACTGCGACGTCATCTGCTTCCACTTTTCGTAGTTCGACTCGAGCTGCTCCGAGAGCTCGCCGAGCTTTGCGAATTCCGTGAACGTGGCGAAAGCCTCGCGGGCGAACATGTCTGAAAGTGAGTCGGTTCGGGAAGAAGCCGAGCGAGACAACGCACCGATGAATCCGCACTGAGTGATGGGCACGTTGCACGTGTTCCTGTCGAAGACCTCCATCGTGACGGGCAGCCCCTTCTCCTTCTCTTCGCGCGTCTGCAACTTCTCTCTGTCTGCGTCTCCGCCCTTTCCATGCTCTCTCGCTCACCTGTTCAAAGTATTCCTCGACGATCCGATGAGCCCATCGTTGACAGAGAGCCCACTCTCTCGCCGGATTCGAAATGTCGGCGCACTTGACGAGCATGTCGCAGATCGTCAGAGAGTTGGTGTCCCGTTGCTCCTCGGCGACGTCCGCCACGTGCATTTTGTTGAACTTGGCGAGGTACTCGAAGTGCCGCGAAATGTCCGTCGCGAGCACCATCTCGACCATCGCGTGTCTCATCTGGATGAACTCCTCTCGCGACAGATTGCCGAAGATGTTCACGTTGGCGTTGTGCTGCAGAGTGAGCTGGAAGGCCAGCGCGATGTGATGGTTCTCGAGGATCGAGTTGTCGTTGTAGAGAATCGCGAGCGACTGTCTCGTGTTGATCAGATACGCGTTTCCCCGTCCCGGATGGTCGAGATCGTGGACGGCGGCGGCGAGAAGAGCCGCGACGGCGTGGCTCTCGTTCACGTGCACGGCTACGGACGGCGAGTCGAGGAAGAACGAGGTCGCTTGGAGCACGTCTGCTGCGTGCGTCGCGTTGTGGTATGTGTTGCCGGCGTGGTAGTGCGCTTCGATCGAGAGGATCCATCGGTTGAGCAGCTCGTCGGAGCAGCCGAGCACGTCGCACACCTTCCATCGCTCGAACACCTTCATGCCGACTTGCGAGAGCGCGTGGTGGTCTGACACCTTCTCCAGATGCAGAATGTCAAACTTCCAGCAGTTGTCGTTCTCCAACGCGTTCTTGACGTCGGCCGACACCCGTCGTCGCTCGCCATGGGATCCTCGTTTCTCGCGATGCGCGTCGACGACGCTCCTCTTCCGCTGTCTGGCGGGGTGGTGTAATCGGATGAGACCGTCGTAGTACTGCGTCGCGATGCGGTCGGCGTCGCGGAAGCGGTTGATGGACGGCGCGTAGAGCTCGTGCGACGAGAGCACCTTCATCGCGTCCTTGATCGTCTGTGCCGGCTCTCCATCGACCCGTGCCGACACGTCTCTGAGCATCGAGAGTACTTCCGAGATGGGCGCCTCGATTCCGCCCGTCTGAGATTTGAGACTCTTCAGGGAGACGTCGCGGAAGATCGCCGCTTCACCAGTTGTGTTTGAGCGTTTCATATACACGAATTGACTACTGAAAGAGAGAAATGGAGAGATATGCAGAGGAATTGAGAGAGAGAGAGAGAGAGAGAGAGAGAGAGAGAGAGAGACAGAGAGAGAGAGAGAGACAGAGAGAAAAGGGGACGAACTTGTTCGCGAACGGGACCCGTATGAACTTCCAGTCGCTGCTCCTCCGCCGCTCTTCATCGCCGCGCGCCCTCGGCAGCGACTTCCTCCGCATCTCCGACTCGGGCTGTCCGATCACTTCCGATCGGATGCAGCCGGTCACTGTCTCGTAGGCTCGGTTCACGTACTGAACCACTCGCTGCTCGTCGCACACTTCGACCGCCTGGTCGGTCTGCAACAGACGAAACACTCGTCGACGGAATGCGCGGGACGGCACTCACCTCGTCGAGGACTGCGAAGAGGGCGGGCAGGGCTCGGATGCGATTCGCGAGTCGACCCACATAATCAAAGAGGACCACGTCACGCGTATTCCACGTCACGTGCTGAAAAGAATGAGAAATCTGATGATGAAAAATTGATGCGAAACGGCACTCACATGAATGATGTTGGACTGCGCCAGAGCCCTCCGTCGCTTCTCGCTTATGTGTCTGAAAAGAGGATGGGACGATTCATTGGAATCCGATTCCGCCAGTAATTTCCTAGACTCACTTCTCGGAAATCGACGCAATCAGGACCTCTTCAGTGCTCACCGACGACACGTCCCTGCAAGAAAAGAAAGAGTGGTCTTCCGGTTCGAGCCGTCCTTCTTCTTCTTCTTTCCGTTTCCCCTCTTCGCAGCAGGTTTATCAATATTGCGTGCTTTTCGCCGACGACAAAGACGAAAAAGCGATTAAACGAGCCGGACGGGCAGAAAGAAAACCAATTAAAAGGAAGGCACTTGTGCTTCCCTCTCTCTCTCTCTCTCTTCTGTGAACTCTGATCGTGGAAGACACCGTACTCCCCGTGCCGATCCCTCAATCTCTCACTCGCGATGAGCCGAGCTCGTTCCCAAATCTTCTGGTCGGCTGACTTCAAACGTCACACGATGATAAGAGGGGATCAGAGAGCTGATTCATTCGTGTACTACTACAACGTCTTCTACTTTTTGCTCTTCTTCCTCGTCTTCTGCTCTTGTTTGTCGCGGATTTGACGGCACAAGTGCGCGGAAAGAGCACAGAGAGAGAGAGCACACGGAGCACAGAGAGCCCGGAGGGAAAGATATGCAACACTCTCGTCCCTTTCTTCGAGACACGGAAGGAAGGAAGTGTGTGTGGAGGGAGCGAGAACTCGTACTCTCTTCTAGTCTAGCCCCCCTCCTCTCGATTGTACGAACACTGTGTGTACCAGCACACGAACCGTCTTCTCTTCGCCTTCGTCTTCTTTGTGGCCGCACGGAAATCAAACAAAAACAAAATACAATAGATTTGGGGCGCCCCCTCTATTCAATTGTATTGCCCCCCCCCCCCCCCCCTTCCTCCTCCTCTCCCTCCGTCGTTGTCGTCGACGTCGCCCTCGACAGAATGTCCCCACGGAGAGAAAGAGAAGGAGAGGGACTCAAACTCACTTGGCAACTTGCGAAGGATGCGGCACCCGCAGATCGATGAACACCGCCAAAGGACAGATCGATTCCACGTCGGACGTCGCCTGAACTCGTCTTCCTTATCATCAGATTATCCGAAAAGAGCGTGACCGCTTCTTTCCCCCCACACTCTATTCATTGGAAGCTAATCTCAGAGAGCAGCAACGCACTTTGCTCCCCGAAGAGCACCTGCCTTCTCGATTAGTCAGAAGACACGTGTCCTTTCCGACGTCTTCTTCCGAAGAGACGGGGGAGGACGACTACGCCTACGACGACGTCACAGAGCATTTTTCTCGTCATTTCTGCTGGATGCCGGAGATAATTACGCGCGGAAGGCTCTTTGCCTCTCGACTTGCTGTCATCATCATCATCATCATCAGAAGCAGAAGACTGAAGGGGGAGACAGAACGAACCTGAGTAGGAAAGGAGATTGTACAATTCCATCCGGCGGCTCGCAGTGCGTCGAGCAGCACACTCTCCCCGGTGCCTTCCGTCACGATGACCGCCTGAAAACAACACCGATTGGCTTCGTCTCGGAAGGGAAAAAGGGCGGCCGGGAACGGTGAGAGACCTCGGACGGACTGTGCTTCCCGACAAAGTATTGATTGACGTGCATCTGAAGTTGCGCGGCGCGGCGAGAATGAGGGAGGCAGTCACAGGTTGAGTTGCGTGTGCACAAAAAATGTATCTATGTGGCGAGTGAGTGTGCTGGGGCCTGCCTCTCGCCAGTATGTACACCTTTTCGAGCGTGTGCTGCCCGCGACTTCTTCTTCTTCTTCCCCTTCTATTTCTTATCACAACGCACCCCTGCGAGAGCAGACAAAGAATGGGAATGCACAGAATGGAGAGGGGGGAGAGCGGGGCGCCGGACGATAAAATGTTTATTCACAAACTTCCCGCTGCCACGTCATATAATAGAATCGTCGTATCTATTCCGGCGCCCTCTTTCTGTGCGTGTGTGTGTGTGTGTGTGGTTATTGAATTTCGTGATGAGGAGAAGAGCTGTAGAAGGTCCTCTTTTTGCCGCTCGCACATCATCATCATCAAGCAGAAGCCGGCGCGAGAAGCGCTTCTTCTCCTTCTCCTTCTTCTCCTCGTCGTCGTCGTCCTCGTCTTCTTCTTTTCCTTCTTCTTCTTCTTCTTCTCCGTTTTGTTGCCATATCCCATCCAACCAACTTTGTTACTTACGGAATTCGCGCGCGCCGCGCTGCTCGAAGAGCCCCGGCACATCGGCTCTGCGTCTCAGGGCTCTCTCTCTCTCTGTCCCTTCGTGGAGCTCCGAGGGGCTCGGCGGCGCTTCAATGAAGAAGACGAGAGCGCGAGCCGCGCAAAAAGGCGCCGAATACACGATTTGTCATCGAGATGGGCACTGACAACGAGACGCGCGAAATGGGCGGAATCGTTCCGCATTCCGCGAGTCGCAGGTGAAATTTGCAAGGAGACTTTCAGAATAAGACACGTCTTCTGACCTATTCTGGGATTTCTTCGTCCCTTGAACGATACAGTTTGTTCACGGTCTTCAAGAAGTAGAAGGCGTCGTGGAACAAAAAGTATGGGCGGAATGTGTTTGAAGTACTGTAGGAGGTGGGAAATGGAAGAAGAAGAAGAAGAGGAAGAGGAATGTTTTGGGAATGGAGCGACTGCACGTCTTCTTTTGAGAAGGATTGTTTTGGGAAGCGAAACGAAGGGAAAGAGTCCTACTTGGGAACCGGGACGGCTCCTCCTGCGAACAAGCACAGATATGACGTCTTCTGGAGATGAAGGGGGTACTGTAGCCAAGGGAAGGAGACGTCTTCCGGGCCTTTTTTGGGAAAACGAATCAACTCACCGTCTTGAGCAGTTTGACGTGCATCGGACCGAACGTGTCGTGCGTCGCGGGCAGCAGAGCCTGACTGGCCCCCGAGCCGGCGGTGGTGGCGACGGTCAGCAAGGGCGTCGGAGCAGCGCCTCCTCTTCCGCCACCATTTTCAGAATACGACCCACCGCAGCACCATCTCATTGCAAACTGCTGTGCCGCTAGTGCCTCTTCTAGCTGCGGAGCGTGCTGCCAGCTTGGCTGCTAGCAAGCACCGTGTCGTCCTCTTTCTCCTCTCTCTTCCCTCCCCGGGCCGTCTTGTCGTCGGCGCCCTCCTCGCCTCTCTTCTATCGTCGTCATCGATGGTGCTGCTGCTGCGGCGGCGGCGGCTGCCCGCGTCCGCCCTCCGTCCATCACATCCCCCCGGCCCGCCTCATCTCATCGCAGTTTTCTCGCCGCCGGCCACACTCTTCTCGCGCTCGCGGCGTGCTATCGATTTGTCTGCAACGCTCCGCGCGCCGAGCACTATTCGCCGAGCACACGGCCACTTCTCTGCGTGTCCCATGGCCGAGAAGGCTCTCTCCGCCGTGCTCTTGCTCCTTGTCCTGCTCCATCCGATTCTCGCACAATTTCAGGTAACACCACAAGATAACATAATCCGGTCCGTCACAATTCGTTCCTAATTCTCGCGACGCTTTCACTAATAATAAACTCGTTTCTCATAATCTATGTAAATTGTTTATTATTTTTATTATTATTTTCGCTGGCGAGGGTAACAGGTGCCGAAGAGCCGGAGACGGATGGGCTGTCACACGGAAAGACGCTGATTGGCTCCGATCGGCGCGACGAAGAGGCCGCGTCTAAGTGGTCTCGATTCCGTTTTGGTCAATTGGTTCCGAATCATATGATCTGATGTTTACTACGTGTACGTGTGATTGTCTTTTATGTCGTCGAATCAGAGAAAAGAGGAACTACAAACTACACGGGGAGTCACCGATTTCAGGTGCTTTATCGCGAGAACTCGGAGCAAATCTGGAACAGCTCTCAGCCCGTTCGGTTCTGGGAACTCGTCGAGTACCGGCCGACGACGACTCCTCCTCCCACGACTACAACCGAAGTTCCGACGACGACGACGACGTAAGTCCGAACGGAACGGCTGACCTTCTGCGAGAGAAGACAAGTGTTTGTGTTTGGCGAAGTGAAATGATCTGCATCGGTTTTCTCGAGCGACCTGTTTCGCGGTTCCAAATCACAGAAGACTAAGAAGACGTCACTTTGATCTCTTCTGACTTCCCCCTACGCCTTCTGATTCAGAACTCCGACCACTACAACGACGACGACGACGACAAAAGATCCGTGTGAATCATCTCATCCGTTGGATCTGACGAGACGGCTCCGCGACACAGCCGGCTACAATCGAATCTATATGGCCAGCGATTTCCACACGGCGCGACAGGAGTTTCCCGATCTGAGAGGACTGGCTCACAAGCCCTCGACCGACTACCACTGCGGGAAACGGTGTCAACGGTGAATTGGGCGGGGCTTGGGAGCCGCTGGCGAAACGGGAACCGCTTCAGATCGAGTCAGCTCATTCGGAAGATCATAAAAACGGGACAGCCGGCAGAAGCGGAACGAGCTTGGTGGGACGAGGAGGAGTGGGAAGAGCGTGCGAGAAGGGCCATCGAGTGGCGTGACTCGGACGACTCGATGAACGACGTTCTGCTGAAGAACACCGGCACTTCCCGTCACATCCTAGGTCGGGGACACCTCCGTTTCTTCCAAACTCACACGTCTTCTTTCAGGAATGACAGTGGCCGTGGAGTGCGACGACGACAATGGAGAGTTCAACAGCGGCGGCTATTCGCTGTGCACCACCTGCCGGGCGGTCCGTCACTTGCCGTCGTCCTACTTCCCGCGCGTCGTCAACGAACTCATTTGCTCGCAGAAGGCGTGTCTTCGCGGCGAGGGAAAGTGCATTCAGAGAGTGATGCCAATGAAAGTGCTGCGGAATGTGGGAACTCGCGAGTGTGCTCGCTGGCAAATGAGCCAGATCGACGTCAGAACGTGCTGCGACTGCATGCTCAATCCGTCGTCGCCGCTCGTCACCTACTTGTGAGCGGACCAAAAAACAAAAGAGTTCATTCTCATGAAGCAACAGGAACAAAACAGTAACGATACATTTTTTCCATTTTTCACCTAAATCCTAGCCTTGTACACTCGATCTTTGTTGTAAACGGTGACGAGCGGTCCGCCACTGTGGCCTCTCAACTGCAAATTTCTCCATTTTCTGGGTACTTTCCTCACTTTTCTCTCGTGCCTGAATTTCTCCCTCGAGCTCTTTGTCGTCGCAGAGCATCTCAAAATTCGTAGCCTCGATTAGAAATCTAGAATAGAATTCGCTGGTTGTCAATAAATGGTTGTCTTTACCGTCTAAAGTCCCGTTCCGGCTGATAAAAACATATTTCTTTTCGATTATCAGCAATGCGATCCATAGACCATTGGCTGAAACATATGAAATACGCTGGAAAATGAAACTAATTGAATTGTACTTGAGGGCTCGGCAGGCCAGATCTATGGGACAACGAGCGAATCCGAACGAAACGGCATTTGGAAAGAGTCGAGGATGCTTCTGAAAGGCCAATTTCAGAAGAGTTCCATTCTTTCCTTTTACATCTGCAAAACTCTCGTCGACCATAGTGATCGAGTTGTCACAGCTGTCGAGAAGCACCGATTCGGGAAACTGCAGCTCGAAAAGGCCGATGTCGTCGATCTGCAACATTGTGGTTTCTGCATGCTCCCAGCTGGAAGGGATTACGTTGGAGAGAGTGAGATGACGCAGACGGATGCACTTTCTGAGGAATTTCTGTAGATGGCCGTCCAGACAGACAAAGTAGAAGACGCGGAGCACTCTGGAATGCAAGCGAATGGATTATGATGCATGCGCGAGACTCGCCGAAGGGTTTCCCAAGTGTTTTTACACCGGATAAACTCTCCAATGAAGTCGGCCACGTATCGTGCTTCTTGAGCTGGCGCCTGCAATAATTATCCTCTGCTGCCCCTCTTAACTCTAGCTCACCAATGGGTACACTTTCCTCTTGGCTATTCCCAGATTGAGGACGTATGCTCGCGGAGCCAAACGAGCCAGGAGCTGAGCTATTTCCTTCGTCGCATACGTGAAATCGAAGATGAAAAAGACCAATCGTTTGATCATAACAATTTCCTTGCAGCGCTCGCGTCTCTCGACAAACTTCCGGAGAACATTCTGGAAAACGCGCAGTCTCCTTCCATTCAGCCTTTGTTTTCTCCTCTTTTTCGCAGAACTTCCTACCCATATAACATACTTCAATCCTCTGATACAATCCAATGTCAATCTTGTTCGCTCCAATGTTGATTTCGATTTCGACCGAATCGAGCAGAATTCGGTCGTCTGTTAGGCATTCTAAACATTTTCCGGCATCCGAAATGGGCACTTCGATGAAATCTGAGCAAACACTTGAATGGGTTTACGATTTGGAAGGGGCGAAATCACCATCCAGCTGGCACGCAACGTCCATTTTCGGGTGCCCCCCATTCTCCGTTTTGTCAGTGTTGATGTGGTGGAATTTGATGACGAACGGGTCGGTCGTCTCCAAATCCTCGATTTGTCCGTACTCTTCGTATTCGCGAGACAAACTTCGATCTAACGTCCGCTTCCACCTTCAACCTTTGCCATATTTCTCTTTATTTGCGGATATTCGCCTACCTGAAGTGCGATTCACTGAAACCCGACGTCGAGGCATCCGATCTCGGGCTCTCCAAATTGGCGAAACTCAGCGAGTTTGTCGGCGAGCTGTGCATTTTCCGCGGCTCGCGCCACAATATTCAAAAGCGGCGCTCGTAAAACAGCTTGTCCACGAGAAGTACACGAGGGTCTCGCGCGGAAGAGACGAGCTCGTAAATCATAACTTGTCGCGGCTTTTCAAATTTGAAGCAATTTTAAACTTTTCCGAATTTTCTGTTTCCCAGTCCTATTTTAACCCGTCTATCGACATTTTTTCTCCATTTCTTCGCCTCAACTCCATCTGTTCTCAATTTCGATCCCTTTCAAGCCCCCGCAAAGAACATTATGCATCTTTTTTCGTCTCGCTCCGCCCCACCCGGCGGCAGAGAAACCTACATAATTGCGCTGACACTTCCAATTAGAGACTGCAGTCTCTCTTTCTCTCCCCCTCTGTTTCCTCTATTTATAGCGCTATCTTCTGGAAATTTCGCATAATTTCTTCGCATTTTAAGTACCATCGCCTACGCAGCTCTCTCGGATAATTGGAGAGGTTCTCGAGCTGAAATTGAATAAGCGGGCAAAAATGAGGAAGCCGCAGCTAGTATCTAATCGAATTGCAAACATTCTTCCTTCCTTCCCTCTTCGTCTTTTCCTTCTTCTCAAACGTTCGTCCTCTTGACGACCTTCACGCTAATCAAGTTGTCAGTCAGTGTGTCTCGATTCGATTAACTCTCGATGCGCGCGCGCGCAGAGAAACAGAATGTTGCAATTGTTTGTGTAAAGCACCCTGCTGCCTCCTCCCGCACACGTCTGCGACACCCAAAATGACGAGCAATATCTTTATTCTCTCGAATTTCGCTGTGCACATGTCTCTCCATCTCACTCAATAACGTGCCCCTCTTTTTTCCAGACGCTCTCGCCACAAAATGGGTTGTATTATGAGTCAGGAGGACGAAGCTGCCAAGCGAAGATCGAAGAAAATCGACAGATTGGTGAGTTGTTTAGGGATCTTTCCCAGTAACGAGATAGATGGTTTCAGCTTCGAGAGGACGCAGAGAACACAAACAGAACCGTCAAGCTGCTGCTTCTAGGTGCCGGCGAGTCGGGCAAGTCGACAATTCTGAAGCAGATGCGCATCATCCACGATGTGGGCTACACGACAGAAGAACGAAAGGTGTTCAGGGCCGTCGTTTACGGAAACATCATTCTGGTGAGTGCACGAAACCAGTTCTGCGCCGAACACAGACTACATTATAGTCACTCACCGCCATCATCCGAGCCATGGGACAGCTGCAAATCAGTTTCGCGACAGAGGATCACGAGTCAGATGCTCGCAAGCTTCTGATGTTTACGACGACCGGAGAAGAAGACGAGCTGCCGGAAGAGCTCGTCGTGCTGATGAAAAGTGTTTGGTCCGATTCGGGAATTCAGAAGGCGTTGGAGAGATCTCGCGAGTACCAGCTCAACGATTCGGCCGCCTACTATTTGAGCCAACTGGACAGAATCTGTGCGCCAAATTACGTTCCGACACAGGTAAAGAGAATACTGATAAGATAAGAGAGTGCAAGTTATTATTTTCTTTAAGGACGACATTCTGCGAACGAGAATCAAGACAACTGGAATCGTGGAGACCCAGTTTATGTACAAAGAGAGACTTTTCCTGTAAGTATATTCTAAGTTGAGCGTGTTTTTGAAAAGGTAACGCTCAGGGTGTTCGATGTGGGCGGACAGAGATCCGAACGGAAGAAATGGATTCATTGCTTCGAAGACGTAACTGCCCTTATCTTTTGCGTTGCAATGTCGGAATACGATATGGTGTTGGTCGAGGACTGTCAGACTGTAAGAATTTGGTGTTAACAAACTCCGCATCCGGGTCAAACATTTCAGAACCGAATGCGAGAATCCCTGAAATTGTTCGATTCGATTTGCAACAACAAGTGGTTCACGGAGACGTCGATCATCCTGTTCCTGAACAAGAAGGATCTGTTCGAAGAGAAGATACAGAGATCCCCACTGACGCATTGCTTCCCTGAGTACACGGGAGCCAACAACTACGAAGAGGCGTCCAGCTACATTCAGCAGCAGTTTGAAGACGTCAACAAGCGAATCGTCGGGCAGAAGGTAAGTGCGCATATTGAGGACAATATGAATAAGCGACCTAGAATCAGAATCAGGAAATCTACACTCAATTCACGTGCGCTACTGACACTAACAACATCCGATTCGTGTTCGACGCAGTCACGGACATCATAATTCGAGACAACTTGCGCACGTGCGGACTCTACTAACCACCTCCCTTCCCAAAGATCTCCCCGGTCCGCTTCCTGTCTTTCCCCGTAATATTAACCGATTTCACACCTCCCCCCTCCGGTATTATGTATTGAATTTGAGCACCAAACTGCTCGCCCCTCCCTATTTTACGGTTATATTTTCTTTTCGTTTTACTATTTTCTATTGTGTAATGCCTTTTGAAAACGCCCGCTTTACTGGTATCGTCACTGTCGAAATATCAATTCTTCTAGGGTTTTCCATGTTCTCCATTCTCACGTAGGGAGAATCAATTCACAAGTAAATAGTTTTCCTACGTGATGCCCTCTGTTGCTTCTTCGTGTGCTCCGAATATTCCGTAGGCGGGGTCCGAAACACTCCGTAGTCGGAATGCGCGTGATACACTTGATCGTCTTTGCATGCTTATCGATTGGCTCCCAATCCAGATACCACTTCAGATTCCGTGAGTCGTCCCGTTCGGGCTCGCGGAGCCCGACTCTTTGCAGACACCTGCTACAGAGAGGATCAGGAGATCCTGGTGCGAGAGAGCCTGCTTTCTCTCTACCAGGTCGCCTTCATCGACGACGGTGCTCTTGTTTACCACGACGGTTAGTCCGGATTCCCGTACACTCAGACTTTGGTTCGTTTCAGTAGTCTCACTGGAAAAGGCGGGAATCGAAATAACTGGACCTTCTGGATGGAACGGTTCGGTTCCGGTGAGGAAATGCGCTCCGTTGAGAAGTTTACAACGGAACGATGTTTGCAGGGAGCAGAATCCGCGCTGAGAATCGTGAATTTTCGTGCTTCCGACCATTTTCTCGTCATCAATTTCTGGTTGAGAAACACGTGGCTTTTGAGAGAGAACTCGGTCGGTTTCAGGTCGAGAACGTACTATTTCAAGAGCAAGAAGCGCGACCGTTACACGATGGAGACGCCGAAAATGACAGTGAAACCATCGTTGGATCACTTTGTTCGGTATTCCGAAGACCGTCACAGCGTCTTCTTGAGTGGTGTTTTCAGAGTGTATTTCGTGTGCGCTCCGGGAAACAGTCGCAGTGCGCTCATTCTTTTCGGAGGGCAGAACGCGAAGACGAAAGCGAGGAAATCAAGATCAACGGGAGATGAAGAAGACGTGGAAGATCTAGAGAATTTAGAAGATGTGGACAATGAAGACTGGGACGATGATGACGTGGACATGGACGACGATGATTCAGAAGGCGTGGCAGAAGAGGACGACGATGATGGAGAAGATGAATACGAGAATGATGAAGACGTGCCGAAAGTGAAGACGAAGCGTGATGTGGTGGAGCTGAACGACACGTCGGAGATTGAGAAGATGAAGGCAAAGTCGAGAAGCGAGCAGTTCGAAGAGCGACGCAGACTCCGATCCATGTGAGTTTGAATGTGTACCGTCGGAGCAGAGCGACAATTACAGACTGTATTATCGGAAGGCGCTCGCCGCCGTCCACACCGGATTCTCCTTCGGCATCGCCATCAACGCGCTATTAGTGGCCTTCTTCCTATGGAAGAAACGGACTCCGTTGCCGGTCGAAGTCGTCAAAAAGGAGCCGAAGAAGGACGCGACGAATCCGTCGAATGCAACGACGACGACTATGGTAGCGACGGTGAAGAAGGAAATCGAATGAAGACGGGCTCTTTTATTAGCAAAAATGAAAAATATTGTTGATTGTAAATACATACACATGAGAGTCAATTGCACGAGGAGCATGTCGTCGGCTCCTTTTCTTTCTCCTTCGGAGGCTCCGGTTTCGACATGAGCCGCGAGCTAGAGCATCTGGAAATGAGCCGTTGAGGACTGAATGAAGAGGGGGAATGGGATACCTTCGAAGGCTGAGACTCGAGAAGAGCGGCGTGCACTTGAGCATGTCCTTGAGCTGGATCGATTCGTAGTTCTCGATCGACTCCTGGAACTTCTCGATCCACAGCTCCTTGTCGGTCTTGTCGGCGGCCTGAAGGGTGTAGATTCCGACGACCTGGTAGTATCTCGTCAGATGGATGATCACGAACGCGAACTTCAGCGACACTGAAAAGAAGAGGGTTCTCGCAGAGATTCGGAAAAGAACGCCTACTCGGAGTGGCCTGGTCGTTCGAGTCGGCGTCGCAGAAGACGCACGAGTCGAGCGGCACCGGCTGTCTCTGCACGATGAAGTGCTCCGATTTGCCGATCGGGACTCCCTTCTGAATTCAGAATGCGTCTTTTTCTTTCCATTTCCCTCTTCCCCACCACTTTCAGCTTCGAAGCGCACTTCTTCGTCTTCGTGAGCACGAACATGTCGTTGAAAAGGAACGCGTACATGTCGACGGTTCTGCCGTTCTCCACCAGTTCCAGAGGTCCTTCGTGGATCAGTTTACGACGTGGATGAGCCAAAAGGTTCTCGCAGAACTGACGAGAGAGGGCCACTCGGAGGAACTGCAACCGCAACGTCTTCTGGTTTCTTTCTGGAAGAGCAACTCACGTCCGGAATGTAAGACTTTGGCTCCAGCTCGCTGATGTTCGGCCAGATGACCTGCGTCTGCAGCTGCTGGAGGCGTTCGAAGTTGTGGAGCCACTGGACGCTGTCGTCGATGGACCGCAGCGACTCTGTCATCGTGTCGATCACCTTCTCCACCTTGCCCTTGCACTCGTCGTCCGCCGATCTTTTGTGGATCTCGCGCAGAAGGATCGGAAGTCGTGTTATCCTCTGGAGAGGTGCGATGAGGAGGTCCTCCAACTGCAGACGGAAGCACCGCTCGTCGGCCAGACAGATGCGCTCGAACTCGGTGAAACGCTCCTCCTTCTGCCGGATCGAGCCGAGATACTCCATGGTGGCCTTGTAGTTGATGCAGTACGCCTGGTAGGCGGAGATTGTCGACGGGCCCTTCGAGAACTGAAAGCAGAGCGGATAGGCAGCGGAACGTTCGGAAGGACGCCTACTCGTTCGAACAGGTCGACGACCAGCTGTGTGCAGTCCCAGTTCTCCTTGTCTACCGTACTCAGCAGCGAGAGAAACGACTGACAGAACGTGCGCGAGATTCTGAAAAGAGAGTGAGTGGCGAGTCGAAATGAGACGGGCGAAATGAGAAAACCTGCAAAGTTGATCGAGGTTGCCGAATAGCAAGTCGGGCTCGACGAGCAGCAGACAGCCCTCGACTTGACATCTCTTCAGCGGCTCCTTGTAAACATCGCGGAGCACGAAGAGCTGGCGGTAGAGGAAGACGAGCTCCGTGTGGAAGAGCTCCCACACCGCCTGCAGGTACTTCTGATGCGCCGCCGGGATCGGCGAGTTCTCGTCGCCCATGAACATCTCCTCGTACGACACTGGCTGAAACAACGGGGGTCTCGATCTGAAGATCGGAAGCTGCCAACCAGAAGCTTCTCGAGCTCGTCGTCCTCGATCTCGTGGTCCTTGGAAGTCTCGAGAGCCGCCTGCACGTGCTTTATGATCTCCCGCCGCTTGGCTCGTCCCGACCACTCGTACAATCGCTTCAGAATCCACGGACTCCGGTTCTTCTGCGGCTCGCTGGCTTCTGCGTAGAAGGCCTGCGAGGCAATGGTGGCCCGTTGCAAGTCTGAAGGATCCAGATGGAAACCCGAGAGGAGAGCAGGAAGAACTGGCTAGAGGGATGGAAGAGAGAGAAGTGGGCAGTCGGTGCTAGTGGGAACGGTTCCGGAGAGTTTCAGAGAAAAGAGCTACGCACACACACGTTTCAGACACCTACCAAGAGCCGTGATCTTAGAGTCTGCAAGAGGCGTTAGACAGCGAAAACGAGGGCGTGCTCACCTGCAAGAAGGCCGCCTCCGGAGCTGATGGCCCTGTTGAAGAGGTGGCTCTCGTTGGGAGAGATCTGCACGTGCGGCACGATGATGACGTTGTCGGAGGAGCAGCAGCCCTGCGACGACGCCTCCTGATCCTGGCTCGGCTGGTCGGGAATGATGGCATGACGACGCGAGAGCTGATCCTTGTTCGGATGGATCGTCTGCGATTCGCCTTCTTCCGGCTGAAAACGGGCGGTTTGGTGGACGCTTTCTGGTGGTGGACCCTCCCCGAAATGCGCTGCCCCCACTCTTTGTATTGTACCTCGGAATACCTAATCAGCGGCGTGAACAGTTGCAAATCGACCATCGGAAGGAGGAGGATTGGAGTGACTCTTGAAAGAGAGATGAAGATGAGAAGAGAAGGGAGAATCGCCTCGAGGGAGCCGGGGAAAGAGAAAGAGAGAGGGAGCGAATAATTACTCGATTCGCTTCTTCGTCTTCTGCTTCTTCTGCTTCTCAGCCACACGACACCGTCAGGCCAATTATCAGAACAAGAAGAATACGGAGGAGGGGAGGAATGAGGCGGCTGCACTTGCGAGTGTTATCCGCTCTCCCGATTACTTATTCACACCGACTCTCGATGAAGTCTCGAGAAGAGAGAAGAGGAGGAGGAAGAATGGAGGTGTAACGAGATATGGCCACAATTGTAGGCGGCGACCAGAACTCTCGAGTGGCAGCGCGAAAAACAACGGGCGGCGAAACGAGAAGGAGACAATTAATCCAATTCTAAACAGAACAAAGTGTTTACTTTCGCCTTCTCGGGCTCCTCGCGCGCTCCCAGACTGTCTGATAAAAAGGGGCGGGGCGACGACGCTTCCGATGACGCAAATCGACGTCTCCGCCGTGCAAATTCAAATTTCCCGCCCGCGCGCGCCCCGTCGCTGACTCGTTCCCGGAAAGTTCAAGTCAGAAGAAGACGAAGAGTTCAAGTAATAAGTGATTCGTTGATCTTGTTACGTCCCTCGAGTGGAATCCCAAGTTTAAGCAAACTCTGTCAGGAGACACCTTCGGAAGGGAAACGGGGCGGAGAAGGGGGGTGAGTAATCAGAAGAAAATGCGATTATTGAGTGGATTTCCGGAGATGAGAGAAAACAGGGCGACAACAAAAGAGTTTGCCGGTTACGAGTCGGGCGGGCGGGCGGAGAAGAAGAGAGATGGAATGCGTAATGTGGGTGGGAGAGGGGAGAGTTCAGAGAGTTAGTACGTAAACACGCCGAATGAATATTTGATATGATGGTCCCCCGCCCGCCCGATTCTCGCCTAATTACCCGCCCTAATGTGTCAAATTCTCGCTTCTTTTTTCTCGGACTAAACAAGCCCGACGCCCTCCGCCCATCGCACACTCTCTCGCTTCCGACGTCGTCGTCGTCGTCGTCGGAGCGAGAGGATTCTGAAAATAGGTGTGGGAGCGAGAAACTAATGAGAGACAAGTACGTGAGAGAAGCGAGGAGAGGAAGAGATCGATCGAGAACGTGATTCGGGAGTTGTCCCCTTCCGGGGATGAGCAGCCACTGGTGCTAATCCAATCACAGTGCACATCCTTCCGTCTTCACTACCAAACACCAATCCATTTAAGATCTCTAGTTGCTCGAGGAGGGACTAGGATTCCCACTTTGTTCTTTTGTCCCCTCATTCGAAGTCGTTACTCATTCGATAGAAACGAAAACAGATGAGCATCCGGTGGATTCACGTCTTCTAGATTGTTATCACGCCTTCTTCGTTCAGACTCCACACATTCTCACTAACTCGCTCACTTCAACACTCGATCTCGCTCTATTTCGGGACGTCTTCTGATTCTGATGAAGCAGATGACAAAAGTGAGAAATCATCGTTTCTTCTCCTTCCTCGGCTTTTCGAGAGCGAGAAAAAGTGAGGGGCGAAACTGAAACGCAATGAAAACGTCTTCTGAAGCGTCAATTTGTACGGGGGGACTTTGGCCGGATAATTGAATGAAAGTCCACGAAGGCGGAGAGAAAAAATGCAAATTTCTCCGAAAAGAATTGCTGGTTTCTCTTCAATGTGCCGGCGGAGAGCGCCCTCGAAAGAATAGAAATCGCGAAAAAAAGAAGGTTTCCGATTTCCGGGGCAGAGAAACGGGACGACGTTAAAGGGGGGTGTCCAAATTGATCGGAGAAACATGGAAACGCATCGGGTTTCCGAAAAAAGAAATCACGTACCCTTCGGAAGGCTTCCTGGAAACGAGTAAACATAGAAATAGAAGGGGGGCCTCAACCAATAATGGAATTAGAAGCGGAGGCAGCTGAAAACGGAGGAGGGAAACGGAAGGGGCCGAGGAGGAGGAATGTGGAGAGACAAAGGGTGGTGAATCAGGAGTGATTGCGAGAAAAGAAGAAGAAGACGTCGACGACTACAATAGAGGATGACGTGGCTGAAGAAGAACGTACCGGCTTGATGAGCTGATTGCCTCGCAGATGGTGGAAGAGCGTGAGAGCCGGCGCCTCGCTCGTCATTTGATATCGGTGTCTCTTGTTTGGAACCTCGGAAGCTTCTTCTCCTTCTCCTTCTTTCTCTGGAACGATGGCAATTTGGCGTCCGGGGGACAGTTTGATTGAGTTAATTAGACGAATCGAGAGCCACCGGATGAGCTCTTGATGGCGCGCACGAATGGAATAATCCGAAAACAGAAGAAGGCGTCGAGAGGCGGCGTGAGAAGGAGCAGGAGCAGGATGAGGAGGAGGCGCGGAGCAGGATGCATCAAGTTGACAAATTCGACACTTTGGACACGAAATTGGATGAGCGGTGCCGGCGGCGTCGGACCGACAGCAAAAAAAACGCGGAAAAACGTCAAGGACCCATGTGTGTGCGGCGGGAGAATCTGGCGAGAAAGTGCTAATTTGCACTCACTCGCCGTGTTTTATTCTCTCTCATTTCGGAGCCCGAAAGGCTCTCGAGTACGTATTCGGAGGGAAAATGGAAGAAGAAGAAGGTGCAGAAGGGGGGAAATGGGAGGGTTGCTGGAATGATGAATGAAGTCGTTGATAAGAAGAAAGAGAAGAAGGGGGAGGAGGAGGAGTTAATGACACGTGTCCTTTGTTCTGAAGAGCATGATCGACGGTGGAAGAAGCGAGTAGAAGAGTCTCGAAAAGATCAGAAAGGATCGGAAACGAGAAGAAGTTGTAGGAGGGAGGGGGGACAGAGAATACGAATCTGCGCGAGCAAACACGAAGACGTCCTTCCAGATATAAATACTTTGCACAGAGAGATAGAGAGAGAATAATTGAGGCAGCGATCCACGTCATAACAGCGTGAGAAACGGCTCCGTTGCTGCTCGGAAAGGGACGTTTCGAGCGGCGAAGTAAAGTTGTAGTCGGCGGCGGAGGCAGCGGCGGATGGTAACCAAGGAGAAGAAAGAACAAGTTGCCCATGGTGAGCCACCGAAAACATCGGCTCGAGCCGCGAGCACCCGGCTATTAGAAGCACGAAAGGGCACGCGGAGGACACGTGGCACCGGTTCGAGAGACAGCAAGAGAGAGAGAGAGAGAGAGAGCGACACTTGTCACTTGCCATCATCGTCGTCTTCTTCTTCTCCTACGCCTTCTCCTTCTTCTTCTTCTTCTTGTTCATGTCGCCGTGTCGAGCCGATCCGAGAGTGTCATCTCAACGCGACTCGCCGTCGTGTCATCGCACAAAACGGACGTCTGCGTCTCGGCGCTCTCTCGTCTCTGAAATTCTAAACTTGGCCAACGAGTTTCGAATTTACACAAAAAAAGCTCATTAATTGGAGGCCGGGACGAAGAAGAAGAAGAAGAAGGAAAAGAAGAAGACGCCGAAAGAAGCGGTGCGTGCGTGTGACGGCACGTGGAGAAACAGACAGAAGAGCACGAAAGCAAAGAAGAAGAAGAAGAAGAAGAAGAAGAAGGAAGCGAGTAGAGAAAGGAGAAGGAGAAGAAGGAGCGGATATGTAAATATGAATGCGACCCGCACGCCGAGACATCTGGATTGTCCTCCAATTAGGCCCGACGTCTTCCATTCCGCCCGTTCCGTCGCACTTTCCGGCTCTCTTTTTCCGAAAACCCCTTTGAAATGCATTGACTCGTTTCTTTTTCGTTTCACTCTGATCCACTCGAATTTCGCTCGTTTCCGATCGAGAATCGCCTCGTTTCAGACAATTCCGATGAAAAATCAGTCGAAACTCGATGAAATTGCGGGAAAAAACGAAAAAAACGAGTGGGGGAAACTGCACCTTTTTGTGCTCTTTCGTTTCGAAACTCGATCCACAAAACAAGGTTTCCGGTAAAAAATTCATGGAAATTCGAGTGAAGACACTTGGGAAAAGCGAATTCGAGGTCCTCTTCTCGATTTCTTGGCTCCTCCGAGTCGTCGTTCCGTCGCGCGCGCGCATAAATTCATCGGCATTATGCTCCCCCGCCCGCTCCGACATTTTTTATTTGTTGTCCGGTCTGCGGACTCCGGTTATCACACGCTCTTCCCTTAATTGAGACTGAATTCGGAATGATGTTTCGGAGAGAAAATAAGAAGGAAGCAGAAGACGTGGGGATTAGAAGGGAGGGATGTGATTGAATGAGGAGGAGAAACGGCCCAAATGAAAACGGCACGAAATGAGGTAGAAATAAAGGTGCCGAATCGGGAAAACAATGCGCGAAAGATGCGGAGACGGCTGTTCGACAACAAAAACACGAGAACGACGGCGAAAAGACGAGCCTCCCCAATGAGTGTGACATACGATATACGGAAAGACGAGGAAAGCCCGTCGGACCAGTCGGGCCGAGTCTCGTAACGTGACGCGTGACTCAGGTGTCCCACCACTTCACACGCTCTTCCAGTGACTCATTAGCCTCGCTTGTGTAATACACAGTCTCTTCTTCTGCTGCCGCTTCTTCTTCTTCTTCGTTTACAACCACTTATGACTCACACGACTTCCTCATCTATCTCCCTTTTTATCTGTATCATTCACCCCTTTCCAGTCGGCCGAAGACTCGAGAAGCTACGAGAAGCAGTGTAACGGGGACAGTGACCTCGACGAAACAATGGTGTTATCGGTGGGAACGGCGAGGAGGTCACTTGTGACGACGTGCAACTACACTCTGAAACAGGTTGTCTCGACAGATTAGCCGCCAGATATCGCAGTTTGGCAGTGGAGGTCGTTTCAGAAGAAGCGCCTCCCCCCTCGTTTTTCACTTTCTCTGAAATCCGCTCTGAATCGCTGCTGCTGCCTCTGCCTTCTTCACACCTTCCTTTTCTCGCGCGGCCCTCCCTCCCCCCACTAATCCCCGCCCCTTTTTGTACTTTACTACTACTTGAATGAGGTAGAACAAATTGCGTGTGTTGGCAGACGAAGAAGAAGAAGACAACACAACTGAAACCAGCCGCAACGAAACCATCCGCCGTTTCATGAGACGTCTCTACTGCAGCTGCTAGTGTACTCAAACCCACCATGAAGACGCTCCATTTCCTAGTCGCCACGCTGTTGATCTCCTATGCACAGGTGAGTCGTTTTTCCAAAAATAACCTGAAGAGAGTGGGATTCGAACCCACGCCCCCGAAGGGACTGGTGCCTTAAACCAGCGCCTTGGACCGCTCGGCCATCTCTCCGCGCCCCACCATCCCTTCCGAGTGCGTACACTTGACGGCCGGAGAGAGTGTCGACTGCCAACCCAACTACCGCTCACTCGTCGGGTTGCTCGCGTGTAATTTGTGATCACGAGGCATGTCGGTGTCCTTCGAGATTCGTCGAGGTTGTAAATTTACACCTTTATCAGAATGCCAATCTCGAGTGGGGGCAAACACTGAAACCCAACCGGTTTCGTGTAACTTTAGGACAAACAACGTCTTCTTCTTCGCTTCAGAATCCCGTTTTTGCAGGCTCAAGACTTTCTGTCGCTCTTCAAACCGTTCCTCGGAGGCGCTGGCGGAGGCGGCGGAGGAGGCAATCCGTTCGCGAATCCACAGGCCATCGGAGTACGTTCTGCCACGTCATGCCGGAGAAAAAAAAACCGAAAGCGCGCGTCAGAAGGAGAAGACGACGGAGGGCTTGTTATGCGTTGTGTTGTGTGAATGATGGTTACGCAATGACAAACACATAGCATTTATTTGCATACGGCATTGAAACGAACAGAAAAAGAAAGCGGCGCCCCGTGGGGCGGTGGATTGATGCGATTACGGTGCGAATTGCAACGTTTCCCGTTTCAGGGCCTCTTCCAGCAGTTCGCAGGCGGCAACGGCGGCGGATTCGGACAGTTCCTCGGCGCGATGGCACCGGTTAGAACGCTTCCCGCGCGGCGGCACCACAACAAGATTCCTCGTTTCAGAAGCCGCCGCCGGCGCCCGCAGCGGCCGGACCGCGGCCTGCAGCGCCGACGAACGAGGACTACAACACGGATCTCGACGAGATAAAGGCGGCGCCGAAGCCGAGAGCGCACGCTGCTCACAGACCGCAAGGTGAAGACGACGACTCGATTGACATGTCGCTCACACAACTCGGCTAACTCACTCTAACACACCGTCTCGAATCTCGAATATCTGCACATATCAGTAGAACTCACCGACGATACTAACCGAATCGTTTTTCGAGCGACAGAAAATTACAGTGATTACTTTTCGACTCCGTTTTCCGATTTCTAGTTGTGTGACTAGTCTCTCTTTTATTGTAATCTCTGTAATTTTGTGTCCCTCAATAAACGGTTCCTCTCGTCCATTTCCATTCAAGCTCCTTCTCGTCGTTTCAGCCGACGCACCGCCCCCTCCGAACCCGCGCACGAAGGCCGGAAAGATCGACAGATTCCGGAACATTGCGAAGACGTTCTCGCCGTTCTTCTTCAACGATCAGGAGCAGCTGACGACTCCGGCGCCGCAGTTCAACAACTACATCTGGCAGAACGCGCCGCCCGTCGCCACGCCGGCCCCTTTCACTTTCGCGCCCTTCTCGTTCCCCACTCTGCCGACTCCGGCGCCTTCCGGACCCACTCTGGAGCCGTTCCTGCCGACAACGGCCAGTCCGAAGCTCCTTGCTCACAATACGGCTCGAGTATGACTAGCCATTGACTCCGAGAAGAAGACCTTTTTTATTGCAGATGATCCGGGAGATCGCCAGTTTCTCCGACGGAGGCCGTACTCGCGAGCAGGACTTTGGGGCAGTTCAGACGCTGATGCAGGCCTTCTTCGAGGCGGTCGCCACCAACAACAACCCGGGAGCCGCGGGAGCAGCAGTGGGCACTCCTCTCGGAGATGCTCCGATGCTCAACGCTCGCAGGGACGGCACCGAGCTCGGAGCTAACCGTGCTCTGACCAACAAGCTCTTCGAGTCCGACATGGTGCTCACTGTGCCACAAATGAAGGCGTCAGTCGTCTCACTTCTTCCCCACCTCAAACTCCAATTCTTCTCGATTTCAGAGTCGTTCTGGCTGCCCAAGAGGCGAGAAATCCGCACGGAAGGAAGAAGAGAAAGGTGATCACTGGATCAGTGTACCGATGGAAAACGACGATTCCGTACCGCTTCAAGGGCGGCGACTCCAAGTGGAAGCAGTTGATCCGCGATGGATTAGGCCTGTGGGAGAAGGAGACGTGTGTGCGGTGGAGCGAGAATGCTCCCGGCAAGGACTACGTCATCTTCTTCCGAGGATCCGGGTGTTATTCGTCTGTCGGACGGACCGGAGGATCTCAGTTGATATCGATCGGATACGGATGTGAAGACGTGAGGGGATGGAAGAGGGTATGTGATGAAAAATGACTGAATTTCAGAAAGGAATCGTTGCTCACGAAGTGGGACACTCTCTGGGATTCTGGCACGAGCAGTCGCGTCCGGACAGAGATCAGTACATCCATTTGAGGAAGGAATGGATCATCAAGGGGACGGACGGCAACTTCGAGAAGAGAAGTTGGGAGGAGATTGAAGACATGGGCGTCCCGTACGACATCGGCAGTGTCATGCACTACGGATCCAACGCTTTCACCAAAGACTGGGACCAGATCACAATCGAAACTAGAGACAAACGGTACCAGGGAACCATCGGACAACGTCAGAAGCTTTCGTTTATCGATGTGAAACAAGTCAACCGTCTCTACTGCAATTGTAAGTGATAGTAGGAAAAACAAAAAACGTTTGACCACTGAGCGGATCGAACGCCCAACCTTTCGATCTGGAGTCGAACGCGCTACCATTGCGCCAAGCAGTCACATTTCCCCGCAGTAAGGGGGGCCGCTAAGAGAGGGGCAAGACGGAAAGAGAGAGAGCGCACACACGCGCACGCCAATACTCTCTTCTTTGCAGCGGTCTGCCCTCTGGCCTTGGCCTGTCAACACGGAGGATACGCGGACCCGAACAACTGCTCGCGGTGCAAGTGTCCCGACGGTCTCGGGGGCAAACTGTGTGACCACGTGGCAAAGGGAACAGATCACGGTTGGAGCTCACTTCGGAGCCACTGAAATATCAGAAATTGCAGCCAAGTGTGGAGGGGAGTTGATTGCGACGCCCGAATGGCAAGAGATGATCTATAAAGGGAAGAGGACCTGCAACTGGAGAGTCAAAGTGAGTTTCGGTCCGAAACGCATCCTTCAGAATCTCGTTTTCAGTCTCCGCAAGGAGGCCGCGTCCGTCTGGTGCTCACGGAACTCCGTTACCAGTGTGCCACGTCGTGCAAGGCCTACATCGAAGTGAAACACAACAGCGACTTCCAGCAGACCGGTTTCAGAGTGTGGTGAGTGTTCGCTAATTGACTCCTCGAACTACTCGGCCCGTTCAGCTGCTTCAACAAGACGTACGACGTGATCTCCGATCAGTCCGAAGCGCTGATTCTCTCGAATGCGAACATCGTCGACTACGAAGTGTCGTACAAATTACAATGGATTCAAGGTGAGACTGTGTTCATTTCCAGCCAAACTGGAAGTGATTTCAGACAACGGGAAGCCGCTGCCGCCGCCGAAGCCGACGTCGACGTGGGTGCCCGGCAAGGAGAACCGCCCGTTCCGCGGAGTCGAGAACACGGGCGGCTCCATCGAGAAGTTCATTCTGCAGGCGATTCCGAAGATCCGCGACGCGCATCGTCCCCTCGAAAGCATCGCGAGCATCGTCACCGAGTACGGACTCGCCACGTTGCTCGGAATATCACACAACGGCAAGAAGAAGTAACTTATGTCTTTCCACGTCTCCATTTTCTGTACATTTGCCTCCATTTTGCTCATTCCACATTTGTCTCCATTCGGGTTTCATAGTCATCGCCACACGAAATAAAGTGATTCCGACTCGTATTGCGTCTTCTTCGTTTCGCGACGAGTGTCAGTAGGTCATCCGTGACTCTGCGTCTCCGCTCCGCCCACGCTCTCTCGTCGGTTCCCGTCGGATTTCGCTTCGATCGCACTTGCCTCATTCGGCCGCTTCCATGTCTCCCTTACTCTGTTTCGCTTGCCTCCTCTCGACGGTTCCTTTGATTCAAGCGAGTAAGTGAGTCCTTCCGACACTCCCTCCCTCATTTTCTCCGTTTCCATTCAGTCGGTCCTGTCCGTCCGTTCTCAAATGCCATTCCGATTCCCGGAAAAAACGTGCCCGTCATGCGGCTGTTCGAGAACTACGCCGCCTCGTGCCGACCGACCAACAAGAAGGAATTCAACGTGGATCAGCTGGCGTCGGTCGGTGACGTCTTCTGAAGAAGAAGAAGTAGAAGACGACGTTGAACTTCAAAGTCTTGCAGCTGCTGCAATCACTTCAAATGGACGAAGTCTCGATGAAGGTGTACAAATCGTTGTTCTTCGCTATGAACGACATGCAGATCGAGAAGTTCATGGGCAAATGGTACACAGTGGTGGACTCGAAGGAGGTGCACAAGGAGGACTGCTCCATCTTCTACTGTCGGTCCCCGCCCCCTTTCTCGACCTGAAGTGGTGTTTTCAGTTGAAATGATCTCCCAGACGCCGTACACGGCCACTTTCACTTCGAAACAGTACGCTCTGATGAACAACGACGTCGTGACGAACGAAGGATACGGCAACGTCGTCGGTCCGGAGCCCGGATCGGTGCTCCTCACGACGGGTCATCCGAACGATCAGTGTCCATGTGAGCGTCGTCTCTTCTCCTGATTCTGAAGACGTCGTTCCTCATTTCAGTTTTCCCGGTGAGAATCGGCGGAATGGACGAGCGTGGGGACTACACGTACATGATTCTGAGCACTCCTCTGAAGTATCCGACCATCGTTCTGACGCGGTAACATTGAGAATCCGAGCGAGGTGAGAAGTGCGATGATTGCAGAGATCTGGAAGTTTTCGACTCGAAACACAAGAAAGAAGTGTACGATTTCGTCGAAAAGTACGGCTTCATGAGCCCGATGGCGGCTCTCAACACGCGGCTCCACTTCACGGACGTCGACGTTTGCCGCAAAGTGAATAAGTTGTACGAGAACGGCACTGTTTGAGAAACGGATCATTTCTTTCTGCTCACGGGTCGTCTCTTCGCAATAAAACTCTTGACACACTAAACTACAGTATTCCCGGAAACTGCAAGTCATAAAAGTTGCCGGACGCCCCGCCCGCAAGAATGCATAGTTTGCTCTCTCGCTGCTTCGTAATCAACACACGTGCTGATAAGAGTTCGCGAACGAGAGGCAGTCAGTCTTGGCTCGAGCTGTGTGTCGGGATGTCGTCGGCTCTCCGCCCCTCTCTTTTCCTCCTGCTCGCCTTCTTCGCTGCTCTCTCGTTGGCCGCCCTCCCTGACCTCGGGTATCCGGGATGGCAGTGCGATGCTTCGCTCTACCAAAAGTGAGAGGATCCGAAGGAATCTCCGGAGCATTCGTAGCCTTTTTCCAGAAGTAAGACGGTGCCCACTTCGGCGCACTCTGTCCGATTCGCCGACATCAAAGTGCTCGGAGCTCTCGGCGACTCACTGACGGCCGCCAATGGAGCTGGAGCTCCGAAAGGAGACCCTCTCGCTGTGATCCTTCAGTACAGAGGACTCGCCTTCCAGTGCGGAGGCGATCATTCACTCGACGAGCACGTCACTGTCGCCAGTACGCATCCTTCCTCACGTCCTTCCAACCGAATCTTCCTTTTTCAGATGTTCTCAAGAAGTTCAATCCGGACCTCATCGGCTACTCGACCGGCATCGGAAGCGCCAACGTCTGGGAGGTTTCAAAGCTGAACCAGGCGGTTCCGGGAGCAGAAGCCGTCGACATCATCACGCAGGCGCGCGCTCTCGTTCAGATCATTCAGGGTCACAAGGAGGTGAAGATCAACGGTCACTGCCGCGTTTTTTACGACCCGAATTCTAGATCGACGTCAAAAAGGACTGGAAGCTTATCAACGTTTTCATCGGAGCCAACGACATGTGCGCCTATTGCAACGATCAGGAAAACGTGCGTTTTGCATTCCAGACACGATTCCGATGCTTCTGATTACAGGGATCCCACTCGAAAGCCCAGTGGAAACAGAATGTGATCACTGCGATTCAGATCCTGAAGGACAACTTGCCGAGGTGAGACGAGATCCTTGCGATCCGAAGAGAGCCTTTCGGTTCAGAACGATCGTCTCGATGACCGGAATGTTCGACATGGGAATGCTTCGCAAGATCGACCACGACAAGTACTTCTGCGACGGACTGCACGTCTTCGAGTGCGGATGCGAGAAGAAGGCGTCGTTCACCAACGACGACATCTCGAAGGCGTGCCATCTGTACATGGATGCGCAGCAGGAGATCGTCGACTCTGGAATCTTCGACACCACCGACGACTTCACCTTCGTCCTCCAGCCCTTCTTCAACGACATCACCGTGCCGCCGATGAAGCCCGACGGAGAGGTCGACCTCGACTGGTTCGCCCCCGACTGCTTCCATTTCTCGAAGCTCGGACACGCGAACGTGGCGAAGCATCTGTGGAACAACATCGTCCAGCCGGTGGGCTCGAAGAGCCACAAAGTGAATCTGTCGGACCCGACGATCCCGCTCAACTGTCCGGACGTCTCGTGTCCCTTCTTCAGAACCACCAAAAACAGCGCCGACTGCACCAAGTATCTGACCGCGTAGACTGTATTTCTGTATGTATCTTCATGCTCTTATCGGGTCGCCATGCAATAAAAATTTCTCTTTTGCCTGGGAAAAACGTGGTGGTGTGGTGTGTTATCAGCGAGTCATGAGAAAATCGAGAGATCTTTCCGTTTATGGCAACACAAATATCACGGGGTCTGAGAGGAAATCGTGGGAAAAATGGAGCTCATTGCGGCTTGACCACCTGCTCTTCGGGAATCGAGGCTCTCTCTTTCTCCGACTCGAGTTTCTTCCACTTGGTGCGCCGGTTCTGGAACCAGATCTTGACCTGAAAGAGGGAACGAATGGAAAAGAGGGAGGGCGGGGAACCGGGCACACCTGGGTCTCGGTGACGTCGAGACGGTGCGCGAGTTCGGTGCGATCGCTGCTCGAGAGGTACTTCTTGACCTCGAACTGCTTCTCCAACTCGAACACCTGCTTGCCCGAGAACGTCGTCCTCGCCTTCTTCTTCTTCAGTTTCAGCATCCTCTCCTCGGCCGCCTTGTCGAGCGTCGCCTCTGAAACTGATCTCTGCAAACGAAGAAGAAGACGTTCTGGAATACTCACTGCTCCTTCCGAACTCGTCGATCTGCTCCTCATTCGGAGAAAGTTCGAGAATGTCCTTGATGAGATGGCTCGTTTTCTTCGCCGGTTTCAGCTCCTGCGAAAGCAGCGTCAAGTAGGGATGCAGCAGTTGGACGAGCCAATCGGACTCCATTTCGGAATGAGCCTGCTCCGTTTTCGCCATCGTCGTCGCTTCTCAAGTCTCCGCCCTCAATCAAATAATTGAAAGAAGACGTCGTGCTGAAGACGTCGGGCCGACGAGAAGACTCGAGGGAATTTTTGATGGTGTCGACAATTTGGCAAAGTGGTCGACAATGATTGCGCAATTGGTGGCCCGCGCGTCAAAAAGCGAGCAAGTGTGCAAAATTGAATAAGAGAGGGAATGAGCCGGATGATGATGCGCGGAGCAAGAGAGCCCACCGGAAAGACGGGAGAAGGGAGAAAGGGGCAGGGGGGGGGGGGAAGGGAAACTAATCCGCCACCTGTCCCGCCCGTCCGTCACCTTTCAGAACGACATTCGAGAAGTCGGATTCGATTTGAGAGCTCAGCAAAACTAATCAGTGCTGGAGGAAAGAGCCAAATTGCTATTGCCAGAAGTTTGTTTTCTTCGCTCCTTCCTCTCAAATGAGCGATATTAAGTGGGAAATGTATAAAGTGAGAATGTGGGGATTTCAGCTGATTATGTGGCATTCACGAGGCGGCTCTCACGACGCCGCCATTTCGCTGTAATTGCGCGCAGACATTAACTTTCCGTGGCTCTCCGGATCCCACACCTGCTATTAGGTGCCCATTGAGAAGGAGGAGCACGGCAATCAGGCGGCTCTTCTATTCTTGTTTACCCGCCGCCCAACATGTACAATCCGCTTTCACCGCCGTCATTTCCGATGATCCCCCCTCCACCTCTCGCTTCTTCCGCTTTTATCGCCGGGGCGCCGACTGCATTATCCTTCTCCTCTTCGTTCTTCGTTCTTCTTCTTCTTCATCTGACGGCATCGTCGACGTCTTCATCGTCCGCTCGGAAGAGGAGATTCACTCAATCACATCCTCGACACATTCAATTAATCCGATGTCCTTTTCAATGGAGAAAGAGAGAAAAAAAACGCATTCATTCGGATTCTTCATCAATTTGTACAGACACATGCCGACCATTTTGAAAGGGATGGCAACGGCGGAAACCCAGAAAAAGGCGGGGGGAAGTTGGAGTGAATGAGCCAGAATGAGCCTGAGCAACCATAAATAGAGCGAGACGGAGAGGGGGAAGGTAGTAATGGATGGAAACAAAGAAGAAGAAGCATAAGTTACGACAACTAGGGGGTGAAGGCTAGAAGGAGGGGTGACGGAAGTGGTTAGTCCTCCCAGGTGAGCGAGTGACGGTTCTCGTATCTCAGCTGGCAGTTCCTCTTGCCGTACCAGTTGACGTACGCGAACTCGGCGTCCGAGACGATGGCGTTGAAGCGGCCTCCGAACTTGGCCGACGCGTCTCCCTCGATCTTGCGCGCCGCTTCCAGGTTGTCCTGCAACCACTCTCATTTCCCACACCAATCGCATTCGTCTCGCCGATCTCAGGTAATTGGAAGCATAAGCATAAGAAGAAGCCTCGGAACTTTGAGTGATTTACGTCTCCGATCAATGGCCTCCAGTTGTGGTGTATCATTTCTCTCTCACCCATTTACATAACCCAAACCGGGTTTGCAACATTTCTTAAATGTCATTAAGGTACAGGCCCCCTGGCAGCTAGATGGTGTTGTAAATAGGTACGCTAACGATATATCCAGTTCTGGCCCGTTATCAAGTTTCCCTCCCACCACCACCACCCGGCGCTATGATGTAATCGGAGGCGGAAGGGAAAGCTGCCGACAGGGAAGAAGACGTCGACTGACCTTCTCGTTCTTTAGCGCCGACTCGACGATGGCGCGGAGCTCCGGATCATCGCAGTTTCCCTCGTCTCCGTCCTCGTCGGCGTACTCGACGGCCTCGTTGGTCTCCTGGAATCGGGCGGTTTTCAGAGCGGTTTTCTCCTTCAGATGCCTACCTCGACGACGTCGACGGAGGCGGCCTCGGTGGCGGTGGCTGGCTGCTCCTCGACGATGTCGTCGTAGGTGCTCTCTTCCTTGGCGGCAGCGACTGGAACTGGAGCCGGCGTCTCCTCGACAACGACTGGGGCTTCGGTCTCGGCGACGACGACTGGCGCCTCGGTCTCGATCACAACTGGCGCCTCGGTCTCGGCAACGACGACTGGGGCTTCAGTCTCGGCGACGACCTCTGGAACAACCTCTGTAGCCTCGGTGACGGTCTCAACGACAGTCTCGACGACTTCTGGTGCTGGTTCTGGTGCAACGGCAGGCTCTGGTGCGACTGGCTCGATGACCTGCTCCACAACCTGTTCGACAGGAGTAGGCACAGGTCCCTGCGTGTACTGGGCGACTGGTGCGACTGGCTCGACAACTGAACGTGCAAGAGGTGAGTGCGGGGTGGACGTGGATGCGTGCGGGATGCGGGCGACTTACCTTGTGGGGCGACGACTGGCGCCTGCTCCGGCGGCGACTGGTAAAGTCCTCCGTGCGAGACCTGGGTCACCTGGATCGAGCTGACTGGTCCCGACTGGTAGGCTCCTCCTTGTGGGGCGGCTGGGGCCGGTCCTTGCTGGTAGGCTCCTCTTTGTGGGGCGACTGGCGCTGGTCCCTGGTAGGATCCTCCTCCAATCGGTCCCTGGGATGGTCCCTGCTGGTAGGATCCTCCTCCGATTGGTCCCTGAGCTGGTCCGGACTGGTATCCTCCCTGGGCGGCGGCTCCGATGGTCTGGACGGCGGCGGAAGGTCCGGCGTAGGCTCCTCCTCCGATCGGGGCGGATTCACCGCCGGTCTGGTAGGAAGAAGCTCCTCCTCCGATTGGTCCTCCGACTGGGGCGTTGTATCCGGCAGATGGTCCCTGGGAGTAAGCACCTCCAGCGATCGGGCCAGCTCCTCCGAAAGACGGGGCCGCCTGGTATCCTCCTCCGATTGGCGCCGGCGGTGGTGGTGGCGGTGGCGGCGGCGGGGGAGCGGCAGCGTAGCTTCCGCCACTTGCGTAACTGTAAATGAAGACATTCACGGATGAAAGGAAGCAGGTTTCGGACAGGAAAAGGACACAATTCGATGAATGGGGTGTCAGAAAGAGAGGATATTCCTCGGAAGAGGACACAAAAGAGAGAAGTCGGTCGAGAGCTTTTCAAAAGAATCATCGAAACTGGAACTAGAAGCAAAAGAAGAAGGAGAAGAAGTGGTTACCTGGAGCTAGAGCATGGTGGAGTGGCGGCTCCGCACGACGGCTGGGAAGGAGGGCAGCATCCTCCGGCACTTCCGGCTCCTCCGATGCATGCCAATGCAGGCGAAACGGCCAATAGGACGGCGACTAAGACTCTCATGATCGGAAGGGAGGCTTCAGAGAGACAGCTGAATGGGCGAAGGCGAAGGATGAGTAACTGTCGTCAAATGGCAACGCGGCCGTGCCTTTTCTACCTGCCCCGCAACTCCGCCCCCACCGGCGCCTCGCTCGCGCCCTCCGCACGACGATGCCGATCGCGTTTTATCGCTGATGATGATGAGATGAAGCCTTTCGCGGCCCGATTGCGACATTTGAAGAATCACAGAAGAAGAAGAAGACAGGATGTTGCAGCGATGTGGAAGACGGAGAGGAAACGAAATCCATCGCGCGTACGAATGGGGTTCGCATCCAAAAATGGGCATCGGAATGAGTGACAGGCGTGCCACGTCACAGATCGGCATTCCATCAAACACGACGCCGTTGCTGTCCGGAAGAGGATTCTGATTCGACGTCGCACGTCTCCTGATCATTGTTCCATTGCTTTTTCGCACTTTCTCTTCGCTGGTCAGTCAAGCGGATAATGAGAAAATTCGCGGCACTTTCCCACCGGGAAAGCCGTCGATTAGATTACCAGAAGAACGGAACGAGGGCACTTCCTCGTTGCTCTTCCTCCTCCTCCAAACTCAATTCGATTCGCTTTTTTCATTGCCTTCGCCGCCTGCAGTTCCAATTCTTCGGTTCCCTGCTTAGAAAAGGGTACTAGTCCGATTTCCGGGACCTGTTTCAGCCTGAAAATCCGTGCCTCTGCCTCTCTGGACGTTTCGATGTTTTATGTGTCCCTTCCCTTCCTTCCTCGTCGCCTTCCCTTCAAAAATCCGCGCGCGTTCTCTTCGTCGCAAGTAAATACTTGATAGGCTCGCTTCTTCTTCTTCTTTTCCAAGTGAAACGTCGTCTGTCGCGCGCGCGCGCCGGTTGCGTAACAAGACGGTCTCCGCGCGGACGACGATCGCGCAACGCGGAAAAAATGGGGGAAAAAGGGAAAGAGATAGAAGAGTGATAAGTGTAATCAGATAATCAAACAGCGCGGTTGTAACTGCGAAAAAAAGGGGGGAGATATCCGTTTGCCGCCTGCTTCTTCCCTTCGATGTCACTTTCGATCGTAAATACGAAGAGAGAAAGTGTATGGTAATGGTTGATGGATTGGCGCCACGGTGACCAGAGAAGAAGCACTAATCGCCGCCTTCCGCTGGCAGAGAGGCGGCAGAGAGCCTTCAATCCTCGTCTTCCTCTGCATTCTTTCAGTCTCAAAAACGGTGTGTATCGTCTTGTTTACAGGTTTATTACAGCACAAATACACAGAACGCTGATGCATCGCGGATAAGCGGAAGCCCAGAAGAACCAGTCCGTTCGCGCGTGACCTCTACCGACTCTTCTCCGTTTCTCACAAGGCTTCCCGTCGTGTTGTTCGCTCACAAAAGGTGTCCGCATGGGGGCCACTTTATCGCTTCTGCCGGATCGCCTTCGGCTGCCGACTGGACTGCCATTCAAACGGGTTTCGCGCTGTAGAAGGCACACTTGTAAAATGAAAATAATAAAAATAACAATTCGGAATAGGAATCTGGAGATTCGAGGGAGGAGAATTGAAGAAAAACGGGGGGAAAACGGCAAAAAGTGCGTTTCAACGGGAAAGACAATGCTTCGCTTCGAAACGCCGAGATGGCAGCATCGACGACGCTTCCGTGGATTTCTTCTTCTTCTTCTTCGAATAGGAGGACCCTGAAAAGTGGGGGATGTAGAGAGGGACTAGGAAACTGTCGGCCATGCTCCTCTAGTTGTACCTAATGATCATGTTCGAATAGTTGATATCTAGACCTCATTCGACGGCTTTTCGCTTTCCGCTTCCAGTTTAACTGACCTTTGAGACAGTCTCTGGCGTCTAATTGCATCAATTATTACATTCTGAACGTACCGTTGAGAGAATGAGAAGCTTCTCGTTTACACGTAGAATTCCTTGGCGACGGCGTGCCGCTTCGGTGCGTTCCTCGACAAATCATACGAATCGGAGAAGCGGCGAGAGAAACGGAGCCACGCGAGCACGGAGCAGAGCACAAGGAGCAACAGACTGCACACGAGCACAATCCATTGGTACCATAGCATAAGGGAAACTGAAATAAGAAGTGGTAGAAAAGGAGAAGAAGGAGAAGAAGGCGAGACGAAGCGAGTGGAAGACGGATAATTGAGGAGGGAGCAGCAGTGCTCGTGACAGGAACAACTGGAAGAATATTATGGGAAGAGGAAGCGAGACTCTTTTCTTTTTATTATTGCCGGCAAAAAGAAGAAAACAAATTCGATTCGGGCCATTTCAGACGAGCCGCGGACTAATGAGCCCGCGGCCCCGGGGGCCTTTGGTCTCTCGAATTTCTCGCAGAAATCAAGAGTGTCGGGTGTCAGAAAAGAAAAGAAAGAGAAAAAAGAACATCTGAGCCGTTTCTCAGGGCTCGCGGAGCACATTTCGAAAGAGTTATGAGAACGGGAAACGGAAGCGAAAGGGATGGGGGCGGCGAGAATGTTGCTGACACGGCTGAGAAATGAGCATACGCCTTCGCCGCGAGGTTCCGAATTCGAGGTCCCGGGGGAGAATCGGAGCGCCTTTCCCGTGTTTTTGTTTGTGCTCTCTTTCTTTTCGCGGGTGTTCTCGGAGCAAGAGAGCCGGCTCAAAGTTGAGTGAAAGTGCGGTTCGCATGCCTGAAATCGAATTGAGCCGAGAAACGAAAAGAGAGGAGACTGAGGAGGAGAGGTTTTTTTTTGATTATCGAGAGAATGCTCTTGAACTCCTTGACGAGCAGCCGGCTCGCCGAGCAAGACGCGCTTGTTTGGAGCCAAGATGAGACCGGAAGCACGCAACTTCTGCCCCTCTTCAATTGAACTTTTGTTGTCGGCGGAAAAAAAAAGAAGACGAAGGCGAAGAAGAAGAAGAAGAAGAAGAAGATAGAAAAATGAATTCGTTTCGCGCGGGCCCCCACATGAAACATTTATGAGTTTTCAGGCTTTTTCCGATATTCCATTTCTCTCGAGAATTACGTTGAAAAACGAAGGGATACTGTTATTTGGTTTGCCGAATTTCCTCAGGTTTTTCATTTTCTTTTTCCCTCAAGAGAGCCGATGAATCCAGAAGACTCGCAAGGGGACTCGTTGAGCTACCCGAGTACCGAGTACTTCTTATCATAGTTGCAAAAGAGGGACGGCCCTGTAGCTTATCGGGCGTGCCGGGCCTTGGTCCGGTCCGGCAATGGCGCCGGCTTTGGCCTGACCACGCCCGGGGTAGCCCAGCCCGATCATTTTTCCAGACCCGTCAGGGCCGGAATAATCAGAGCTTCGGTCGATCCGGGTCAGGCGGGCCAGGGCCAGGGCCAGGGCCAGGGCCAGGGCCAGGGCCAGGGCCAGGGCCAGGGCCAGGGCCAGGGCCAGGGCCAGGGCCAGGGCCAGGGCCAGGGCCAGGGCCAGGGCCAGGGCCAGGGCCAGGGCCAGGGCCAGGGCCAGGGCCAGGGCCAGGGCCAGGGCCAGGGCCAGGGCCAGGGCCAGGGCCAGGGCCAGGGCCAGGGCCAGGGCCAGGGCCAGGGCCAGGGCCAGGGCCAGGGACAGGGACAGGGACAGGGACAGGGCGGAAGGATCAGCGCCGGGAGCTGAAGCTCATGTTGTACAGGATGTTTCGGTTCATCTGATTGCGAACGAGAAGCCTGGTCTTCTGGACGGGATCTGTGTCGATCTCCTCAGGTTTTTAGAGGAAGATATCCGTTGATCCCTACCGCCGCAGAAAGGCCAACTCCGTGCTCCTGTGTTGTTATCCCCCACCCTTTTGTGATGCATGAAGAGCCTCGATGGCTCCGACACCAAACGATTGTAGTCCGGGAGCTGGCACCAGAGAGTTGGCAGCTCCGCCCCTTTGCCGCACCCATACACACCCTCAGACCACGCCCCTTTTGATAAGTTTACCTGAACACGCCCCTTTTCTTTGAACTTCTCTTTTATCGTTTCGTAGAATCTGGAAGATCAAATCATCTGTAGATCTGAACATCAATCTTTCTCTCAGTAGCAATTGAGACAAAATATCTGTTGACGGGAGCTTTCAACTTATCAGCGGTCTCCAGAAGCCGTCCTTCTGTTCCCTCGACATTAGTAGATCCTTTTCCACTTATTTTTCGCACCGAGTGCATGGATAATTAACGAGTGAATAGAATAATGTCAACGCAGCGATTACTCGTGAAGCTTCTGCCCCGTTTTTATCCCTTTTTCTGGAATCATATCTCTTTTTCGCCCCCGTTAGGCTGGCGACTCGACGCCTGAAAAAAAACAGGCGCCTGAAAAAAACAGGTTCAGGCGGCCTGCGCCTGAAAACGCCCGTTTTCCCACCCTAGCCCCCGTACAGCCCGCGCCAGAAATGCGCGTGAAATTCAGCGCCGCATCTGCAAACATCACAGTGGAATGGAGAGATTTTTTCGAAACCCAATTTCAAAGTTAAACTTTCATTCCACTTAAAAACTGAAGATGTCGGATTTTGTGCCAGAAACAGAAGAAAATGAAGTAGGACCAATGGAGCTCGGAGAGTCCGCTATTTCTGTTCAGACATTGAATCGGGAACAACGAGAGGATCCAGTCGTCGACCAAAGTGAGTGACTTCGTTGAAATCGAGTCTTTTAATTTGTCTCACAGGCTTTTCACGTCGGTTGATAAACGAAAAGTGGTACGGGAAGTACGGCGAAGAGGGCGAACTTCTGGAGCACGTCAAGGAGGAATGGGTTCCTGTGCCTCTGGACGAGGTGGAGTTTCTGAGTCAGTTGTGGTTCGAGCAAGAGGAGCAGGAGAAACATGTCAGTGGTCTTATTTCTTCGTTTTAGACCAATTGATGACTTTCAGTACAATAAGAACTACAAATGGGACGAAGAAAAGAAGGAGTGGATTCCAAAAGACGCAACGGAACTGGAAGTGAATGAGGACTTCATAGCTGAATATCAGGCCAACTATGGAGTTCAATACGACGATGTTTACAGTGAGCTCTTCCCTTTTCTGCCCGAAAAAAGATAATTTCACAGGAAAAATGGATGAAGAGCTTCTGGCAAAGACAGAAAAAGCACAGAAGGAGAGCGAAGAGAGAAAGAACCAAAAGAGGAAGAAAAAGGCAGGATTGGGCAGTGAGGCTAAAAATGATGGTGAGAATTGACTAATAACCTCTGCTCACGAAATTAATGTTTCAGGTTGGGTTGACCTCGGAGACAAAGTGCACGCTGTCTACGTTTCTGATCTTCCGCCGGAATTGACCGACGAAGAGTTCCAGACGTTTATGTCAAAATGCGGAGTGATACAACCGGATATTCGGACAAACAAACCGAAATGCAAGCTCTATCGTGATGAAGACGGGGAGCTGAAAGGCGACGGCCGATGCTGTTACATCAAGAAGGAGTCCGTCGAGCTCGCTTGCAACATTCTAGACGGAGCCACCTTGAAAGGAACCGTCGTCAAAGTGGAGGAAGCGCGTTTCGAACAGAAGGGCAACTTCGATCCGACAAAGAAAAGGAAAAAGCTGACGGCGGCGCAGAAAAAACGATATATGGATCAACAGAACAAGTGAGTCCTTTTTAACGTCTTCCGTTCTTATTTTTTCATCCAGAATCTTCGAATGGACTCCCGACAAGCCGAGAAACTATCGTCCGAAATCTGACTGCACTGTCATTGTCAAGAACCTGTTCACTCTGGAAATGATGGCAAAGAACGCGGCACTGATGTTGGATCTGAAAGAAGAGATGCAACAGAGTTGCCAGAAATACGGAACCGTCAAAAAAGTCGTCGTTTATGATGTAAATTCCATATTTTCTTTCCTCTGTTGATGTATCTTATGTTTCTAGAATCATCCGGAAGGCGTCGTTTCGGTAACATTTCCGACGACTGACGAATCGGATAATGCTGTGAAGTATCTGAACGGAAGGGTAGTCGACGGAAGACGTCTGACAGCCGAATTGTGGGACGGAAAGACCAAGTACAAAATGGAAGAGACGGCGGAGGACGAGGAGAGGAGACGGATCGAATTCGAAAAGTTCATCGGAAACGAAGAGAAAGACGATGACGAATCGGACGGAGCAGAAGAGAAGGAGGAGTAATCCGTTACTTAACTGCCATTTTTATTTATTTAAATACAATCAAAAAAGAATCACAGTCGTGCAATATCAAGGCAAGAAGCTATTCAAATTCTCTTCAGGAGACTTTCGACGGCTCGGTCCACTTGAGCACGAGTTTCCTCGTATTTCCATAGAGAACAAAGGACGACGTTGCTGTTCTCGATGCGTTCGTGGTTGCTGATCTGCGAGGACATCCGGTCTCTCGCCTGATCTTCGGTCAGGCTGTCTCTCTCGACGACCCGACGGACAGCCTCCTCTGCCGGAACGAACACAGTCCAAGTCTCTGCGAGACTCTTGTGCCAGCCCGCTTCAATCAGCGCCGCCGCCTCGATCACTGCAATTTCACGGATTGGCTTCGTTTATTCGATCACCGTCTTACCGACGACCTTTGCAGTTGACTTCTCAGCAATCGCAGTCGCTTTGTCGCGAACTTCCGGCCAGACAAGCTCGCTGAGCTCTTTCAGTTTCGATTTTTCCGAGAACACGATGGCTCCTAATTTCTTGCGATCCACGACCCCATCAACGACGACGTCTTCTCCAAAGTGCTCGGCAATCTTTTTGCTCAACGAGCTTCCTTTCTCGTAGCAAGTGTGAGCCAGTTTATCGCAATCGATCACTTCGAAACCGTGTTTCTCTCTCAAGTACTTGCCGATGTGGCTCTTTCCGGATGCGATTCCTCCCGCCAGTCCCATGATGTACGGTTTTCCGGCGGGGCGCGGAACGTGCCGAACGGGACGGAGCACCTTTCCGAGATCCTCCCGCCTCCGCGAACTCGAGCTGATCTTCGTCTCGTTCAGCACTTCATCCTTCCCTTCCACCAACTCCACAACTATCACGTCCAGCTGACTTAGACCCTTCTCGCCTCTCTTCTTGTTCACCGCATCCGCTCCTTTTATCGTCTCGCGACTGACGACGATCGCTTCGAGATCCTCGATTCTTGTTGATGGGCCGAAGGCATCAGAGATCGGTTCGGTGATGCACTTGGCTGTTCCGGAGACGTCTTCCACGAATTCAGCCACCTTGTTCATTCGGAGCTCGATGGACTCTATCATTTCGAAAAGGGACTTTTCTGAAATGATCGACAGATGCGCACGGAAGACGAAGGCGTCTCTTCACTCACTGACTATCATTTCCCGGTCAGTCACTCCGACGACGACGTCTTCAGAAGCGAGCTCGGCGGCCTTGTTCAGAAGCACCTTATGCCCGTTGTGCAACCGGTCGAACGTGCCTCCGAGCACTACTTTCTTGTACTTTTTCTCCACAACTCCATCGACGTCTTCTGGCTTCTCTTCTCCGATCAGCACATATTCAGACTCTTTTGAAATATGCTTTCCGACGAGAAGCCGAACGTCGAGATCCGGGCATTGTTGTGCCGATCCGAGGTATATTTTCGAGACAAGTTCATCAGTTCGTGGCTCGTCCGGGTTCAGTCTGAACTCAATAATTTTGAACCCTGTTTGTCTTGCTATTTTCAATACCTCACATAAAGCCGGGAAGTGAGAGAAGAAGCTGCCGAAGAGAGCAGCTGCTTCAGTTTCCGCACATTTCTGCTGTTGACGACGAGGAGGCCGTACTTGGACGCCATCTTTCCTCGACAAATCCACCCGCCGAATTCTCCGGCCCACAGATGTTATCTCGTTCTCCGTGTCCTGACTTGACCCGCATGCGGCCGCAGTGTCTCGCACGTCGTCGTTCGGCAGAGCGCGTTTGCATCGCGTCTCATTCAAACTGCTGCGATAAGATCCTCGCACGCCGCCGTCGATAAATACCCGCTTTCCGATTCTTGTTTGCGTGTTCTCTCACCGTCGCTTCTCTTATCCGATTCACTTAGCCGCTTACATAATTCTTACTTTACTCGCCGATGCAATCAAAAGTGCAATTTTGTCGAATAACAAGTTGAAAATCGAAATTTAGCATTTTTGTCCCAAAATTTGAATCGCGATATTAATGTGATTGCAATCATTACAATCATAGATTCTTATCAGAAGAAATTAAAATAAAGAAAGTTTAGACTTTTTTGGTCTCTGGTCTCAAAATCAATTTTATTGGTTCACGCAGAGAAATACGAGCTCTTCTTGTTCTTGGTGCGGACAGAATGACAATGGCTAGCCCATTTTGGAACAGCCCTCGTCCTCCGAGACGGTCTTGTTCTTGCCCTTCTTTTTTCCCTTCTTCGTCGGCTTCTTCTTTTTCTTCTTGCCCGACTTCTCCTTCTTTTTCTCCGAATTCTCCTTTTTCGCTTCACCGACACCAGGGTCGTGCTTTCCAAAGTCGGCGTCCTTCAATCCGACCTCGGGTGGCGCAACCATCGGAACTTGTTGATAAGCGGCTCCCTTGTAGTCGGTCATGCAGTCCCAGTCTGGCGGCTCATGCGGATTCGCTTTCGACTTCTCGAACAGCTTCATCAGGGAATCTGCTACTTTGTCGTAGTCCACAAACTCGGCCACGTCTTTCGGTTCGCGAATGATCGTCAAAAGCTCGAAGAAGCCAGTAACGGCTTCTGGAGCCGTCTTCCAAACGGAAGTAACCATTTGAGCTGTCAGTCTTTTCTTTAAGTGAAGCACATCCTGCTCGCTCTCTTTGTTCAGAAGAGCCCATGGGAGAGCTCCAAGGAAGAACTCGAGACACATGTACCACCACGATTCCATATCGTCTTTGTACCCGAGATTCTTCTGAAATCGATCGATTTTTCTAAGTCATGAGCACAGTGAGCCGCGCCGGCCAAAACAAGCCAGATCTATGCTCGCGCGGCTTACAACGGCTCAAAACAAATCTGAACTAACACCCTGGTGTGCATGAATGCTGGCGTATTTGACGACGCCTCTGTACATGATAGCGTTTCTTCTGATTTGTTCTTCCGCCTCGTCGTTCTTTTTCGCAAATCTGCAAGCTTCTTTTGCCATGTAACCTCCCTATTTAAAGACACACTATGGCAGTCGCCACGTTAGACCCCTTCAATTAATCAATATTTTCCCAATCAGCGCGTTTCGATATCCTCGTAGTTTATCACCACGCAACACTTTTGTATCAACCCACATCTGTCGACGCTATTCTTTCTTTCAGAAATGTCAGACCCGGAGGAGGAAATGGAAGATGTCGAACAGGCGGAGGAAGGACAACCGGAAGGCGATGAGAAGACGGCTGTCACCGCCAAGAAGCCGTGAGTGTTTACCTATCTTACCTTGGTCTCTTGCACAACCCGAAATCGAGCATGAAAACGTTGTGGTACTGATCCTCAGACTCTCTTCCGATTGCAAAGTGCGTCGGCTTGATGTCGCGATGGATGAATCCGTTTCGATGCAAGTCACGAATCGCAGTCAGCGTTTGCTCGGCCAGATGAAGTCCAGAGGCCATGCTGTACTTGCGATCTTTATTGGTGTTTTGCATCAGATCGTACAAGTTGTCGCCATACTGAGAAAAAGTATATAGTTACAGCGGCTGACCGCGTTATGACAGTAAACTCGGCAATACGGTAACTCACGAGGGGCATGACGATGAAGAGAAAGCGACTGGGAACAGTTCCGCGCTCTTCGATATTTGGGAAAAAAGGGGACGGATAGTGAATCGAAGCGAGCACTACCGACATTTGACGGAGCAACTGAAAAGAATAGCGCTCATTCTCTCGAGAATCCATGTCGCACCGAGTTTTTCATGTTAAGCGACTCGCACTTGACCGCGAAATGCTTGCCGTCGCTCTCACGTTTGGCCTTGTAAATAGAACCGAACGTGCCGGTGGCCAGTGGTTTCGTGACTTCATACGTGCCGTTCTGCGCTCTTATGACTTCTTTTTGCGGAGCCACTGGTGGTCCCGCCGTCGCCATTGTGCCACAGAAAAGCAACACTGAATAGCCTAGTGGATTTATTTGGAGAACGACACGAGTCACACAGAGCACACGGAAATAGTGAAAACGTGAGAATTGGGCTGATAAAAGTTTGTGGTATAGGGAAGAAGTTCGAATCGTGCGTCAGATTTCATGCATGGGAATTGGGCGGGGAGGGTGCACAGGTGCGGTCCGGGGCATTCGAGTGGACGGAACTCCGAGTAGTAGCCGGAAAAGCTCTTCGAGCAATGAGAATAAGGATTCTGTTGAAGCCGCGAGATGATCCCGGCCATTGTCGCCTCCGAGATGGTTCTGGAATTTCAATAATCACATTGCAGGTCTACAATCAAGGCCAAGATCATTGCCGGAAAAGAGGCGAACACCGATGTGAAGGCAAAAAGCACTATCGTTCTCTGCAACTTCTACCAAGCTACGGATGGAGCTAAAATCCTTGAAGTACCGAAGCTACCTCCAATTATCACGGACTGCGTGGCGAATCAGCCAGATGATTATGAGGATTACAACGGAAAGTTGAGCAGCTGGTACACGGAGACTGAGCGAAGGTTCAAGGTTTCGAGTAAGTCAGAAACAAGCCAAACTTTCTTCAAGTAGCTTTAACTAAACATTTTTTTCAGGCAAGCCGGTTCCGGTTCCAAAAAAAGACTTTAAATGTATTTTTCCCAATTGCGGGTGGTCGTTCGACACGATGACGAGACTGCAACGTCACAGAGAAACCCACTTGGACAACGGAGTGTTCGCGTGTCAGATGTGCAACAGTCTCTTCAATCACCAGTACAACATCTACATGCACTGGAGAAACTCGTGCCCCCCTCTTTCTAATAGGAAGACTGATGCGGACGTCACCGTGAGTAATTCGGATTGAAACTATTGCGAGCCTCCTGGTTTTTTTAGAATGGCAAGGCCAAGAACGTGCGCAGTTTCGTTCTGTGCATGATGGGAATTGAGAATCGAGCTCAACAGTTCCACGTGTTCGGAGGAGTCATCTTCATCCCGTCGGCTATTTTCCTCAAGGACAAAAATTGCTCGAATCACCCCAGCTACCAGTCCACGTGCTACCTTTGCTCTCTTTCGGTGCCCACCAAGTTTATCGAATGCCACGGAGACGTGCATCGTGGTCGCTTCCGCATCGACGGCGCCATTTATGGCGAATACTACTGCCACATTTGCTCGCAAATCTTCGAAGACAAAAAAAATCTGATTAACCACTGGCACACGACTTGCGAGGAGGTGAAGGCATACACACCGACCGAATACTATTTGAATGACGAGGAGCTGACCGCGCTCGCTTGGCTTGTTATGCAGCAGACGATTCCCGAGAAGCATATCTACGATATGAACCCAAACTCGATGCAGATGCTCGAGAGATGCGCTCAGGAGCACGCCATCAAGAACGGGCTGCAAGGACTTTTCTACAATGGCGGCTACTACCACTATCCCCAGGAGATCTGGCCTCTTGCCATTCCCATCGTTCACGATTTCATCAACGATTGTCTGCCCATCAAAGGGAAAAACATTAGTGTTCGTTTTTCAATATTATCTTCCTCCGAATCTCATGTTTTGTAGGAAACACCGACCGAAGAAGATCAGCTAGCGTACCAAGTGCACCCTGTCAATCTGATGGCTCATATGTGTCCGGAATTCTATGCGACCGGAATGACATTCACCACTATCGCCGGCACTCCAGCGAACCCTGAAGATCCGAAAGGGGTATTTAAAGTTATTCTGCGCTACACGATCGACGAGTCTGTTATCAAAACGGTTAGTTTCTACCCCGAATCGCGTGTTTATATCTTCGATTCCAGTACACATTCAACGAGAAGTCACGTCCCCGATTGAAGGCGACTGCACTCGCCTGGGAACCTGACGGCGAAGAATCCTTCTGCACGCAGTGCAACAAGAACAATGCCCAGAACACCCTTTTCTTCACCAGCAAAGGTCGGTGCAAGGTGCATATGGATAAACACGCTAACTCGAAAACACTGTTCTGCAAGATCTGCCACAGATAGTAAGTGAATATTTTGTCTTCTTTACCGTCTCACTTGATCATTTTTTCTCAGCCTATTCCGAAAATCGAAATATGAACACTGGCTGAATGGATGTGAACCTCTCGCGGAACTCTTCCCAGATGCCGAACATCGAAAGTACTGCACTGAGGAGTTCGCTCATTCTGTCAATACCACTTTCAAAAACTGCCGACTGAAAGTGAACTTGGTAGACAAGACGGCCTTGGAACTCGGACAAGAATCGAAGAAGAAAACACAATTCCAGTCGAAGGACTCTATCGGACATGAGATCGAAGTGTCTTTAGAAGCAGTATCCGGAACCGTAGAAGTCAATCTGATCAAGGCTCGCAAGCACATCAACCTTGCATTCTTGGCGGCGAAGAGCAACTATGAACTTCAGCAGAGAAACGCGGAAAAGTTCGTGCCGGTGACGGTGACGACTGTGGTGTGTCCTCACTGCGGAGGCATCTTCCATAACGTAGCCTTCCTCACTCATCTCGTCAACCGTCACAACTACCCTGGACATCCCAAAGATCGTGAAAAAGCGGTGGAACTTTGGAGAAAGGACAAGTGCAGAAATACCACAGAAGTTTTCGTAAGTTCGGTGTGAACACATCCATCCATCCTTTATCTTGATTCTAGACTGCTATCATCGAGGAGTCCAAGAAACGATACGAGGAAACGATGCCGAGCGATCACGGGGAGAAAGCAGTCAAACCGTTTCCAGCCCTACTTCCGGCCTATCAGTACGAAGCAGTAAGTGAACAACACACGCTTTCACAGATTATAATTCGCGCTGATTTCAGTGCTGTAATGCGTACAAAGAAGGCAAGCTTTTGAAGCCGTTCGAGCACCCTTGGGATTTCGAGAACACTTTTCGTGATGTGGTCCTCGAGGGACATTTGGAAATCGCCTCCATTCAAAACCTCGAAGCGACGTGTGCTCCGGAACCAACCACCGACTGGGAGTTAATCTTTCCACCGTCGCAGAAAAGCGATATTCCAGAGGATTTCATGGGGAAGAATGTTCGTTTCCCTCCCATTGTTTGTACCTAAGGTTTGGTTTCAGGGAATTGTTTGGAGAGCGGCAGATCCGAAAGTATCAGTTCCGGCCAGAGAGATCGTAGATCCTCAAACAGGAGCCAAGCTGAAGCCACCGCTGAAAGCGAAGGTCAAAGCCATCGATGACGTTTTCTTTGAAGACTTTATGATGGAATCGCTCACCAACGGAATCGACATCATATCGATCACCGAGTTCTTCCCGAAGAGTTTCGGAAACCCGAAGGCTGCAAACAACACGGAGTCCGATCTCGTGATGCAGGAGTCAGCGACCGACGAAAAAGTGAAGTCTTCTCTCATGGAAGATGCTCTTTTGCAATGGTACAACTCGGAAGAGGATGACAAAGACGACGGTCACGAGCTCGCGGATAGAGGATCCAAGTTGAAGGAGGACTCGTCAGACATCCGGAGAAAGAAAAAAGTGCGCAAAGCTCGGAAAAAGATGAAGAAAGAAAGCCGGAAGGAGTATAAAACCGAGGTCTACGATGGAAAACAGTTTGAACCGGAGGAGTTTTTGCTAGACCCATACAAGATCAATGAGTTGAAGTTCCTGACACGGGTCGACGAAGTCACTAGTGATTCGGAAGACGACGAAGAGCCGGAGGGAAGGGTTCTGCCTTTTAACGATACCTATGAGCGACATTGGAGCGACTTCGGTGACAACGGAAAGAGATTCCAGAAGGAATGCGTGCGAAAATTACAATCTGACGACGGTTGGATTCCGAGAAGGAAAGTGAACTCTAGCGAGATGGAAAATGCGATAACCGACGAACAACTGGACAACAGTGAATTGCAAATGACGGCGATCGTCGATTCCAACGGAGTTGCCTACATCGGAGGCTTCGTGCATCCGATGAATGCATTCGGTTTCAAACATCATCAGACCTTCTTTGTCAGTCGGAAGAAGAGGGGAATCAAAGAGCGAGAAGAAGTGAAAAAGTACAAGACGTACGAATGTGAGGACGACGACGGAAAGTTCGTCTGGTTCTGGCCGGTTGACGAGCAAAGCAACAATGAAATCGAGGAGAGTTTTGGCCTGACGAGAATGGAAGTCACATCTTACGCACCTGCCACATGTAAACCTTGTTATTTAAAATAATCCCCATGTTTCTCATTTTCAGATGAAGGAACGCCCGAGTACACAATCAAAAGTGACTTCCACCAGGACCCTCAAAAACTCCTCAAAATATTCAAAAAGAACCGGTTACGCCTTTACAAGATGAAGGCCCGCCATTTGAAGAAGAAAGCAGCACGGAAAGCGAAGTTAGCCGCCAGAAGGGCTCCCAAGACTGGCGAAGAAGTTCAGGATCCTGATAATGTCAAGGAGACTGACGATTCGATAGCGAAAGCGAAGAAGAAAGCTGCACGGAAAGCGAAATTAGCCGCCAAAAAGGCTCCCAAGACTGGCGAAGAAGTTCAGAATCCTGATAATGCCAAGGAGACTGACGATTCGGTAGAGAAAGCGAAAAAGAAAGCTGCAAGGAAAGCGAAATTAGCCGCCAAAAAGACTCCCAAGGCTGGCGATGAGGTTCAGGATCCTGATAATGGCAAGGAGACTGACGATTCGATAGCGAAAGCGAAGAAGAAAGCTGCACGGAAAGCGAAATTAGCCGCCAAAAAGGCTCCCAAGACTGGCGAAGAAGTTCAGGATCCTGATAATGTCAAGGAGACTGACGATTCGATAGCGAAAGCGAAGAAGAAAGCTGCACGGAAAGCGAAATTAGCCGCCAAAAAGACTCCCAAGGCTGGCGATGAAGTTCAGGATCCTGATAATGCCAAGGAGACTGACGATTCGGTAGAGAAAGCGAAAAAGAAAGCTGCACGGAAAGCGAAATTAGCCGCCAAAAAGGCTCCCAAGCCTGGCGACGAGGTTCAGGATCCTGATAATGTCAAGGAGACTGACGATTCGATAGCGAAAGCGAAGAAGAAAGCTGCACGGAAAGCGAAATTAGCCGCCAAAAAGGCTCCCAAGGCTGGCGATGAAGTTCAGGATCCTGAGAATATCAATGGGGATGGCGATCCGGTCATGAAACCGACGATAAAAAAGAATAAGGAACCAGGTAACGCCAAGAAGAAAAAGAAGAAGGAGAAAAAAACGACTGCTGACGACAAGACTGAGAAGAAAAGAAAAATTACCTCTGACGACCATACAGTGAAGAAGAAGAAGAAAAAAACTACTTCTGACGATCGGACTGAAAAGAAGAAGAAAAAAATTACCTCTGACGACCATACAGAGAAGAAGAAGAAAACTACCTCTGACGCTAAGAAGAAGATGGCATCTGGAGCACCACCCAGGAAAAAGGCTAGACTCGGAGAAGAGGCTGAATCAGCTATGAACAACTACACACAGTCCTATTTCCTCGCTACCGAACCGCCTCCGAACCAACCTGGAGGCGATTTGTATGAGATGCCCCGAGGTTCTCCGGTGGAATCGGAGAGAAGCGTCAGCCGAGAAGAACCGCCAGCCAAGAAGACGCATTATTCTGATCCATTCGAAACCGCTCCCCAGGTTAGATACACTACTGGGCCGCACGAGGAAGGAAGTTCCACATACATCCGCCGCCCGAGTTTCGATTCGGATCAATTCAACACTGCTCCACAGGTTAGATACTCGTTTGGGCCGCACGAAGAAGGAAGCTCATCCTATATCCGCCGCCCGAGCTTCGATTCGGATCAATTCAACACTGCTCCACAGGTTAGATACACTACTGGGCCGCACGAGGAAGGAAGTTCCACATACATCCGCCGCCCGAGTTTCGATTCGGATCAATTCAACACTGCTCCACAGGTTAGATACTCGTTTGGGCCGCACGAGGAAGGAAGCTCATCCTATATCCGCCGCCCGAGTTTCGATTCGGATCAGTTCAACACTGCTCCACAGGTTAGATACTCGATTGGGCCGCACGAGGAAGGAAGCTCCACATACATCCGCCGCCCGAATTACAACTCTGATCCGTTCGAAACCGCTCCACAGGTTAAGTACACGACTGGTCCGCACGAGGAAGGATGCTCAACTTACGTCCGCCGCCCGAGTTACGATTCTGATTCGAACGAGTACTAATCATACTTAGTGTATTGTTTTCTTGAATTTGCAATAGGTATTTACATATATATATATATATATATATATAGTTTTTCTTGTTTGTACAATGATACTCTAATTTCTGTTACATTTATCTTCTTGTGCCCATACCCTCTCACCATTCTAATATGCTTTGCGCTTGATAAACTTTCCGATACGTACGTTTTCAACTCTTCCCTGATCGTCTGTAACTGATCCGTTTTCAATATTTCGCTGCCCGGGAAGTTTCCCTCAATCATCTCCTCCAGACCGTCCTTTTCCGTCATTTGATAAACTTTGTTCGGCGCCATTTGTTTGCTAAAACCATTCATTATAGATTTAGATGTGTTCTCCATAATCCCGAATACCTGCTCATTTTGTACGGTTTCTCGGCGGGCTCGTTGACCCAGACGCTGTCGATGAGAAGAGGGCGGGTGACGATTTTCGAGTGGTTTCTTTTGTCTTTGAACTCCAGAAGTCCCACGTAGATCTCGGATTCGAAGAAATGCGCGTATTCGTAAAAGTAAGAATCGAAGTTCTGCGGGAATATAACTTCATCCCAATCGAGAAAAGTTATGAAACTCGCAGAACTCTGAAAATTGTTATAGAGTTCCGAATTTTCTGTTTTCTCGCTCACTTTGTACTTGTTGAGGCAGTCACAGTTCGCCACGGTGACGCCGCCGAACTCGATCTCACCCAATCGTGATGATCCATAGAAGTCGGGCATCGGATCCACTGAGATCCCCTTGCTCCTCTTCAATGCTTCCAAAAGTTGAAAGAACGGGATGGTGGCACTGAAGACGTATGCTTGGAGATGACCTCCGAATCTGCAGCAGATGAAGATAGTTGTCATGGTGACGCTCCATGAAAGAGATGGGTACCTTGTGTATATGTGAGAGACGAGGAGAACATTCTGCCAACGGGCCGAGTGGTAAATGGGCGGTGTGCAAACCACGAGGTCTCTCTTCTCCGTGTCCGCTGGCATGTACCTGATGTCTGCCACGTTTCGATTCACAAGAATCTCCAGATTCATAAGCTCGTCCTTCAGAATGATGTTCCCGGTTAGAGTGACGAACTTGCACAAGTTGTGTGGCGAAGCTCTCCGCACGCGCATCGTCTCGAGCACCGAATTCGTTTCGTTGCTCCGGATGACGACTATCTGTCTTCGTTCCCAGTGGGCGTCTCGTGGTGCCACGAATACTAGCGACACCTGGTTCTCATACATGCTGCAACGAATTTTAATTGTTCCCATGAAGAATCTGCGGGGAAACCTATACTCTTTTCCGTAATAGTAGGCTGAAACAAAGAAAAGATCCTTCTCCTCGTTCTCCAGGTCCTTTAGTTTGTAGTTATACGCGTTCTTGACACGTCGAAGAACCGGAAGAGGATGGATTAGAATGTGGAGAAACGCGAGAAGAATTATCAGAAGATAGAGAGGCCTTGATCGGAATAGGATCTTCTCGTACAGGTGGCCGTGTCTTCTGATGAGCTCGCGGACTTCTGGAGGCAACTTTGAGAGGATGTACATGAGGAGAAATGTAAGAGGAAGAATGAAAGCGGGAATCGACTGGTAGCACCCTATCTTCGAGAGATCTCAGCGAAAGTTTTCCGCAGTTTCGAAAAACCAACGGATTTGAATCGAAAACCAATTGCAAAGCGATTAAGGGTCCTGAATTTTGTTTCCAGAATAAGATGAGCCAGCCACTTGCTTCGAGACAGGCGGCTCTGTTCAGCGACGATCCGGTTGTTGTCTCAGCCAGAGAGCAGGTGGATTACTCGAAAAAATTAACAATTGAAGACGCTAAGAATGGCCTTCGTGCGTTTATTCCATAGTAAACCCAACGGAGAACCTTTCTTTTCCAGTCAGTCGTCCGGTTCGTGTCTATGCGGACGGCATCTACGACATGTTCCACCATGGACACGCCAAACAGTTCTTACAGATCAAGCAGATGTTTCCCGAAGTGTACATCATCGTAGGAGGTACACGAAGGTCTTCTATTTTGTTTTTGGACCAACTGTTTCAGTGTGCTCGGATGCGATGACCAACAAGTACAAAGGACGGACGGTGCAGCCGGAGGAGGAGCGATACGAGGCTCTCCGTCACTCAAGATACGTGGATGAGGTGCTCAGAGATGCTCCCTGGGAGGTCTCCGTCGAGTTTCTCGAGCAAATGAAGGTATTACCATCCTATCCCGTTTCTTATGTTTCTCTCTCATCTACAGATCGATTTCATCGCGCACGACGCGATTCCGTATCAAGGTCCGGACGCCGAAGACGTTTATGCGAAGCATAAGGCGGCGGGACGGTTCTTGGAGACGCAGAGAACGGAGGGGATCTCGACGAGCGACTCGATATGTCGCATCATTCGCGACTACGATACGTACGCGAGACGCAACTTGCGAAGAGGATACACTGCAAAAGAACTGAACGTCGGATTCCTGACTGTATGCAGTCTCATCTTTCAGCCCGTAATGTTTTATTCGTTCCAGACGAGCAAATACCACATCCAGGACAAGGTGGACGAGATGAAAGAGAAGGGGCGAGAGCTCCTGATGACGTGGAAGGCCAAGTCAGACTCTTTCATCGACGGCTTCTTCAGCACTTTCGCCAGAGATCTCGTCAACTCAGTGGCTCTGCCGCAAATTGAAACGGATGACGTCGTTGAGAATTAAACTGTATAACTGTACCCTCTCTGAACGTTTTATAATTCACCCAAAAACCGGCTAGAGTCCAACTCTCTCTCCCTCTATGCATCCGATCTCTTTTCTATCCAATAAAATCGTGTGAATTTATCTCTTCGTCGTGCGAACTTTTCGCTCTATAGTTTGTCATCTCTCGCTCTTCTTCACCTCTTCCTTATCGTCCGTCTACCAGGCCACACCCTTCAGATGCTCTCTCGTCACTTCGAATTCCAATTTGCCTCCACTCTACAATGATTCTCTCCGCATGCCAGCCAGCCCCGTTCAGCGACGCTCCGGAAGTGGTCAAGCATCGCGAATCCATCGACTACTCCACCCAGATCACCCTGGAAGTCGCCCGTTCTGGCAACGGTTCGTTCTCGCTCCGATCCTTCCTCCTTCTCCGCATCTCACCGTTTTCAGCTCCTCGTCCAGTCCGAGTCTATGCCGATGGCGTCTATGACATGTTCCATCACGGACACGCCAAACAGTTTCTGCAGATAAAACAGGCTCTTCCGAACGTCTATCTGATAGTCGGAGGTGAGTGGGAGGGACTAGAAAGCTCCCACGGACTTTGGACTCTTTCCTCTGAAATTAGGATCTTTCTCAGTGTGCTCCGACGAGGAAACACTCAAGTACAAGGGTCGGACGGTCCAATCGGAGGAAGAGCGATACGAAGCGATCCGGCACTGCAGATACGTGGACGAGGTGTTCAAGGCGTCGCCCTGGACGTGTCCGATCCCGTTCCTCAAAGAACTGAAGGTCGACTTCATGTCCCACGATGCGCTGCCGTACACGGGCCCGCAGGGGGAGGACATCTACGAGAAGCACCGAGAGGCGGGCATGTTCCTCGAGACGCAGCGGACGGAGGGCATCTCGACGAGCGACTCGATCTGCAAAATCATCAGGGACTACGACACGTACGTGCGCCGAAATCTGCAGAGAGGATACTCCCCCAAACAGTTGAATGTCGGCTTTCTGACGGTTGTTGACGTAGTTCTTTCTCTCGAGAATCGCGCTCTTCTTCCAGACGAGCAAGTACCACATTCAGGACAAGATCAGTGAGGTTCGCGAGAAGGGGCGTGGCCTGCTTGCCACGTGGAAAACGCACTCCGACCACTTCATCGACGGCTTCGCGAGCACTTTGGCCAGAGACCGCCAATCAGCTGCTCCTCCCTCCCAGAACATTGCGCCCGCTTTCACTGATAACTATCCCGCGGAAAGGGACAATGACCACATTGTACAAACATGAGTCACCCTGTTAAATCATCACTCCTTTTCAAAACTATTTTCCGTTTCTGAAGATGATTTCTCTCGAGAAATCGAAACGGTCGGCGAAGCGTCTTGTAAATAATATATAAATAACTGTATGCAACTCGGGGGGACAATAAAACGAGCTAATCGGGTTATTGGACGAAAGCGTCTTCTTTGTTTCCTATTTCACCACGGTCTCAGGTTCGATTTATCCTTGAGGTGCGAAGCGTCGGAGCTGTACAAATGGCGGTATTTTCCGGGAGAAACCTCCTCGAATTCGGAGACTGTTGCCTGGCCGACGTACTTGAAATCGCCCATCAGCACCTCGTGACACGCCCCTATCGAAGCTCCGTGACCGACAAGAAGCAGGTTTCCTGGAATCACCGGACGGTATGACGGCATCTTCTGGCATCCGATTACCGTCGTATTTCGCGAAGATCTTCCGAAGGGTGTCTCCGACACGTGTCACGCATGCATCGTCCCCGCAGCCTTCCCGCGGAAGAGTGTAGCGAGAATAGATCGGCACGTAGTCCGTGTCCACCAACGAGAACTTCTGAGCCAGTTTCTCGGTCTCCCAGAAGCCGGGTGGCTTCTCGCACAAGTACAGAGCTTCGCAAAGACCGCCTTCCGCTTTCACCTTCAGATTCTTATCTTCGACGATCGTGGAGGCCGTCTCGATTGTTCTGTCGAACGGAGACGCGAACACGTGATCAATACGGGCGTTTTTGAAGCGAGCTTGACACTCGCGAGCCTGCTGTTTCCCGCGAGCACTGAGCATCGAGTTGTCGGAGGCGAGTCCTTCGGAGGCCGGCAGCTTCCGCCATTGACGGTTAACGTTGTCTTCCCTGAGACGTCAAAGTTCTGAAGGCAACACATATCAGGAGGGCTTACCGTTCCGCGTGTCGTACAATCCATATTTTCCGAGGGTACTGAACTGTCATCCTAGAGAGATCCTGAACGAATGGAAAAAGGTCAATTGAAAATAAAAACGAGTGGTGACGCAAATATGAAATTGAATACTCGAATCAATGAAACAGAAGAAAGGTCGAAATGGCGCAGAGGAAGTGTTTATTGGTCGGTGACGAGTCAATCAATTGCGAAAGAATTCCGGGTTGAACTGCGAGTTGTACTTCTTTCTGCCCTTCTTCTCTTCCTCTTCCCGCTTTCTTCTCTCCTCTTCCGGATGCAGAAACGAGTGAGTCCGTGCCTTTTCGGCTCTTTCCCTCTTCAGCCGCTCGTCTCGCATTTCCAGAAGTTTCCGCTTCTTCTCTCGATCGTACTCCTCTTCGAGTTTCCGTTCCTTCGAGCTGTCACGGTGCTTCTTCTTTTCTGCAAGCTCTTCATTCTCCTTCTCCTCTCTCGCTCTCCTACTCACTTTTTTTCTTCTTCTTGTCTCGTTTGTGACTCTTCCGATCGTCATCGGAGCTTGAATCTTCCCTTTTCCGCTTCCTGTTCTTCTTCCTGCTCTTCTCCTCCTCTTCGTCGTCCGGTCCGATGCTCGGAAGAGCGTCTCTCGCCCTCCTTTTCTCCAGAACCTTCGTCTCTTTGTCCGGTGCTCTTCGCATCGGCATCTCCTCGTACCATTCTTTCTTCTTATTCAAATCGTTCGTATTATCCGCGAAGTACACCTGAATCCCCATTTTCGTCTCCCATTCTCGTTTCTCTTTCGCTTTCTCCTCCTCGTATTCCTTGTTTCCGCTTCCCAAATTTTTGCGTTCTTCTCGTTCCAGGTCCTGAAACAAGTTGAAAATCACGGGAAAGTCCATGTAGAGTTTTGCATACTTGGAACAGATTGACGTGCCCTGTCTCGTCAGAAATGCTCACGTCCTTGGCTGCCATGGAAGAAGAAGAAGAAGCGCCGAACATCGTCGTCATTCTGAAGCGGAACTTTCGGATGGAGACTGTCGGGAAGCCTACCGATCGTCGGCCCTGGCCCGCAACGTGTTGATCCTCCGTTCGTTCTCGGCCTGGATCTGCCTGTCGAGCACCCTTTGCTCCTCTTCCGCAGCCTTCCGCTCGTCCCTCCGCACCCGTTCCATGTTCGACTTCGTGCGCACGTGCCATGATTTGTGATGAAGAATGTTCATCTGAAGCTGGACGATTAAGACAATTCACGGTTGACTCAAAAATATATCGTTGATTTCTGATTCAAGACAGTGTTTCTTTCCTCCGTTGATGCAGATGCAAGTACTTACAAGTTTATTAAAATACCATTATTATGTCTTTATCACAACATCTTCAGTTTTCAATCACAATCGGTAAAATTAATTATCACAATAAATATAAACGTATTCAATATATTACGCGGGCGATTTGTCACTATTAGAAGGCAGATTCTGAGTATAAAGCGAGAAGCGAACGGTTCAGATGGTCGGCACGTAGAGATGGTTTATCGACTGAGCCAGGGCCATCGGACGCATGTGCGCGAGAGCCTCATTGCAGTAAACCTCTTCGCGACGACGCAGTGGACGGGAGTGCTCGACTCGTGCGAGGCGGTAGGCACGAGAAGCGTTGATCTGGAATGCGAAACGACACTATGGGGAGAAGGATCACAATACGCTTACAACAGTGAGACGAACGAGCTGAGCCAACTCGGACATTGAGACGAGAGCTCCGTCGAAAAGAGGACCGAATTCGAGGGCGGAAGCTGTGTCCACACGCACGCGAACCATCTGGAACAGATCAGTCTTCCGTGAGGGACTCGCTCTCTCTTTTTACCTTGTCTCCGACGTGCTCCAGGACGATCAAAACATCGCAGAACTTGGTTGCGATCGTCTCTCTCGTGTACACCTTGCGACTGTTTTCGGTCCAAACGACGTGCACCTCGTCGTTTCCGATGTGTTTCCATTTTTGTTGAACGTCTCCGCCGAGCATCGTGCTCACATGAAAGATCACTTCGCTTTCGGCGTCAGCGTAGTATGGGGCTCTCGTTTCCACAGGCAGACCTCCGTTGTAGCCATCGTGACCTCTTCCAACTTTAACTTCCCATCCGAGTTCTCCAGCAAACTCGTCAAACTGAGGAGAGGCCGTGGAGTTTGAGAGAATAGAACTCCGATCTTCTTGACCTTCCCCTACATAGATCACAGCAATCTTGTGCACCTCCCGGGACAACGTCTGATCGAGATGCTTCAAATCTCTCTGGAAATTCGAATGAACTGAGGAAACTGCAGGAACGAATCCGAGCGACGCCGAGAGAGATCTCCATTCGAGAAGCTTCGAGTTTGGAGTGAACGCGGGAACCTCGTGCTGCGAGCAGCTGCCTATCGGCTGTGGTTGTCGTCGACTAGTCTCGATCATCGAAGCGAACTGAGCGGACCCTTCGATCGGAGACGCGTCCGAATAAGAGGATCCTGCCGATTGGGCTCTCACTTCCGGAAGCTCGTCGAACGGATCGTCCATCGCTCCGAGGATGCCCTGGCTCTCCCTCCCCGGCTTCTTCCCTTTCATCGCCTCCTTTCGCAGCCAGTTCGTCACATTCGTCGGTGTTTTTCTCTTTTCCTCGTGCGTGTCCACTTCCCAAACGTGTTTTCCCACGACGGTTCGGCATGTCACTTCGCAAGCGGCCTTCCGAGACACGCTGACGATCGCCGAGTGTCTATTCACGAAGACTGTCTTGTCGTCTTGAACTCCCGGAGTGGCTCTCGGAGTGCCCTCGATCGAATTCCACCTGGATACGTCGAAACCACGCATCGGATACTGACCTCCCAGTGAGACGAGCTCTCCGTGCAGGACCATATGTCGATCGGCAATGATTCCTCGAACGACGAGAGGCAGCTGAGGTTGCGGCCAGTGGACGCACAACTTTGTCATTTGCCACTCGACTTCCGTTCTGGTTCGCTCGTCGCGAAGTAAAGAAGCCGCTCTAAGGAGTGCCTGCAGGAGAGTCGTACTGCTGAACTGGGCCAGAGAGGCGATGGACGAGCAGAAGAGTGGGATCAGTCTCATCGCGAACTGATGCGTCTCGATTGCCTTCATCACGGTCAGAACAAGGTCGATCTGGGCTTTCTGCACGATCAGAATGGCCAGTGTGTTCACAATTACGACGGCATTCTCGGAAGCATCTGTATTGATGAGCTGCTCCAGAAGAACTTGTTCGGCTCCGGGGTATGAAGAAGCGAGCATCGAGAACAGCTTCAACGAATTTGAAGAGACTTTCGCATCTTTTGAAGTCTTCGCAACACTGAGCATTTTCGGTAGGTGTTCGAGAGCTCGCGGAGCAACGATTGAGAGCTCGTGAGCTGAGAGTCCGCAGATTGCAGGGACGACGAGTTGCTCTTTCGATTGCATCAGGCGAATGAAGCAGAGGAGAATGTTGGCAGAGAGAAGTGGCGGGGGACGACGGACCGAGGAGTCGTTGAGAATGGCGGACAGAGCCGGAACGCATCGCGGAAGCAGGATCGGAGGGACGGTGACGAGGCGGCAGCCGAGCCAGTGAGCGAGAGGGTGCAGGTTCACGGAAAGGAGGTTCTTGATTGTCAGCGAAGTGCAGTCGATTGCCACGTGGGCCGATGCGTTCGTGTACGGATCAACGAGGGAAATGACTCGTCTCCACGTCTGAAGCCATGCCAACTTGTCTCCGGACCACGAAGTGACAGCGTTAGTGATGTCATCTGTGTCGTGGAAAACATTGTCTTCTGCGATGGTGTTGGAAGACGAGAGACTGTCTCCGCCCTCAGGAAACTCTTTCCGCGGTTCCTCCATCGCGGCGACAGACTCTACGGCCTGTCTTCGATTTGCAGAGCTCTGTGATCCTTCCGTAGCCTTGCGTAGGGCTTCCTCTCTCGAGAAAATGTCGACGTGAGCCAGATGAAGAATTAGAGCTCTCGTCACGCTGTTCACGATAGCCGCCCACTGCTCGGCCATCGATATCCAGACGCCTCTCTTCATCACCTCGTGAACTTCGTCCCACACATCGTCGTCAATCTCGATTCTTCTGACCGCCTTTATGATGACAACGTTCGAAATGAGAGTGGAAGTGAACGCAGCGGAGACGTTTTGTGAGAAGACGTCGGATTGATGGCAAATCTTCGAAGCGCACGCACACAGACCGGCCATTAGTTCAGACCAGAACTTTTGTGGCAGCGGTTTCGGAAGTTGAATTCGATGGGCAACAAGCTGTTTGCACGACGTCAGAATAGCGAAAGCGATGGAAACTGCAGAAGAGTGCCTGGAATCGAGAATAATCAGATGATGATCATCGGAAGCGGAGCGAAACTGACCGTTCTCCACATTGCGCCAGATAAGGAGAATGGAAGAAGCTGAGAAGAATGTTGGAGAGCAGGAGAGAGCACCTTTCGATGGAAACCTCGCCGGAAGCGACGAACGGCGGGATCTCGTACTGCAGAAGCCAAGCGGACAAAACATTGACCACTTTATGAGTGACGTTACTGCAAGGCAGAGGAAGTTTCATCGCTTCTCGCATCAGAGTCAGTGCCACGTTCGTCGCTTTATGAGACGAGAAAAGTGCGTTTCGATAGAGCAAAAGAGACGCGTGGGCAGTCTGTGGTCCGTTCGGAGCGGTGTGAGTGGCCGACGCAATGTTGTTGATCCAGCGAATGAGCCAGTATCTCGCTATCACCACCGGATCAGCAGTGTCAAGGGGCTCTCCGGTCTCGTCTGCGCCTTCCCATCCTCCGAAAACGTCGACTCCGTTCGATTCGAGTTCTGTGAAGCACTCCCCCATATAAAGTTTGATCACTTTGTCGATGATAAAATTAGCACACTCCTGCCGTTTTCCCTCGTCGTTCCACTCGATTCTGACGGTTTCACGCGTGCAGTACTCGAGGAACTTGTCCAGGTACACTTGAAGCATCTGCGCTCGCTCCTTCGAAGTCTGTGACGCGGAAGCAGTTGACTTGATGGGGCCGTTGCGAAGTCTCTCGCACCAATCTCCGGTTCCGGAGGATTGGCAGTACTCGTTAAGCACGTCTTCTGCGTTCTCGCCACTGCGAAGAGGGAAGAAGGGAAGAAGACACTGGAAGACGCGGTCCAGATCGGGAGTCGCTTTGCCATACACTCCGAGGCACTGGTAAAAGACGAGGAAGAGCCGGATTGCGATTTTTCGGACCGCCATCAGGTTCTTCGGATAGACGGCCTTCTTGAGCAAGGATTCGATAGCGTGTCTCTGCCATCCACTCCCAACCAGCTCCGGAGCTAGGCAGAGAACCTGCTCGAGAGTCCACAGTCCACTCTCCGCTTCGATGGCACTGTCGATCTGAAAACACCATCGACTCGGATCGGTTTCACTCGGCACACCAACCTGACTGCTGACATCATTAACGAGAAGAAGCTCGTCGACCAGATGAAACGTTTCGAAACTGTGCTCATCAAGCAGCTGCCGTTTCTCCTGAATTGGAAGTTCTTGTTGGATGTCATTCCGAGGTTCTTACATTGGTGGTGAGCGTGTCCAGGAGGATCTTCAAATGCTTCACTCGACTAACGCAGTCTCTGTTCAGGTCTGTGAATCTGGAGATACTCGCCTGCACATCGGAGGATTTGCCCTTCCGGGCGAACATTGCACTGCAAATTCAGAGGTCTTTTTGTCGATTTTTGTTTTTCGAGGAGGAGTGAATCAGCAAACATTGAGCGCGCACGAAAATGGAAACAGAACTATATTACGGAAGGAAAATCGATTTTCCTAGACAATCAATATGTTCGAGTTGGATTTCACAACGCTTTCGAAAAGGCTCGAACGCATTACGAGACAAATAAGAATATGCCAAGAAAAGTCAATCGAATATCGGAAACTAATAGTGCACTTTGTGGCTGAAAGCGACATGCTTCTGCAGTGAAATCGGTTTTGGGATTGTAAATGGAAAAGAATCGGGAATGACCTGAATAAAGAGTACAATTATACTGGGGAAATATATGGAAGCATAGAGTCGAGCGGACAGAGACACAGTCTTTCTCGCTGTGCTTTCCAAACAACTGCCCTTGCCGGAGAGGATGCGGGAAAAGCAGAGACTGCGAGGCAACGAGAGACGATTCGGGGCGAAGAGTGAGCGGAACGGGGAGACGCAGACCGAGGGAAGCGACACTTTATGACAGCCAGATTGGGTCGCCAGGGAGCGTCCGGAATGGCACTTTCGATGAACAAAAATCGCACATGACTTGTGCGAAAAGGGACGTGAAAAGAAAAAACAAAAGAGAGTGAGGGGGCAGCCAACTGGTACCGATCCATCAATTTGGGATGGAAGGCGGGAAGAAGATGTCACGTGATCGAGGATCTCAGCAAGTTCCAGAAACTCAGTATTTGAAAAAATGTGCTTCTGTACTGTGTGGGTTCGTAATGGGGTTCCGTCTGAAGGCTGCACCAGTTACACTTGAGGGACTCCTTCGCTTCATTTACGCCATGACCGGATACGTTCGCATCGGATTTTTCGTGGCTCGAGCAGTGGAAGAGGGTCGTTACTCGCTCCCACCACAGTACCATCACGAGTTTCTAATCAGTGGAATCGATATGGTGAGAGGAGCGACGGGGAAGCTCGGTGAAGTCCCGCTTTCAGATCGTCATCTCGTTCTTCATTTGTGCCATCTCCTGCTGCCCATTCCGCCCTATTTTCACTCTCGCACTCGTTTTCATCGTCGGCGTCTTCGCGGAAAGCCTTCTCGCCATCTACTTCAACTTCCGTCTTCTCACTACTTTCCACGACAACGACAGTAATCTCGCCTACTCATTCAAAGAAATTGACTTTCGTTTCAGGCGTCAATCTACAAGTCATCCGGGCTCTCGTGCCGTTTTCCTTTCTTCTACACATCATTCTAGCCTGTATGGTGACCAAAAACAGCCATTTTTGTGGAAGTGAGAAGAAAAAGATATGAACGCGTCGGATACGAAAGAGATGCCATAGAACTTACGACGAATGTTGTGGATCTTACAGCTTTTTTTAAAAATTAAACAAGAACAAACAAAACAAAAAATAAGCAAATAAACAAACTGATACAGACATTCAATAGATCTTCATTCTATGTTTGGCCTCTGAGCCTTTTCATTGCTATTTGAGCACATTTCCGTCCACTTCCAACAGGATTAGATCCGATTCGAGCCGAAGGCAGCTGAACCTTCCTTGGACGTCCCCTTTTCCTAGGCGCACATTCGTCGTGAGAAGCTTTCTTTGAACTCTTCTTCTCTTTCAAAGGTTTGATCTGAAATATGTCCGGCTTCTTGTGTATTCTTGTCGACATTCTTCGTTTCTCCGGGGACTTTGACCTTCTGTGTCGAATGGGAACGTCAGGGGATTCTCTTGTGTGGACTCGAGGAGCTGCTGGATGGCGGGAACGACTGTAGTCATAGACGCCTTCATCAATTTCTCTTTCGATTTCTCTCATCCCGCGATTCCACTCTTCTAGCCACTCGTCGTCTTCCTCTTCTTCTTGGTTCATGGAATGTCTTCCTCGTCTATTCATTCTTTCCTGAACTCAATTTTTTTCAAAGAACGGAGTTTAATCTTTTACGATAAACTCCATTCGATTCGGAATCGTTCTTCCGATTCCTTCGAGACTTTCTTCAAGAACCGATTGCCTTTCGAAAGCTCCGAGACGCTGAAATCGATTCATCGCCTCCACTTCCATTCGAAAACACTCATTCGCACCTTGAATGCAAACATTAAATACTAAGTAGTTTGTAAGAAAATATTACGGGCGGAACTTCTTCGATAAATGGCTCTTCCAGGACCTTCGAAACTGGGAGGTGGCCGGAAAAACGAAGAAGGCGGTTCGAGCAAACGGAGCTCTTCAGCTGAAAAAGATGGAATAATAAAAACACACACGCCTAGTTTTTACCTGTCAAAGGAGGCAAGTAGTCCCCTCCGTACATTGGATCGTCTCTGTTGGAATACATTTTTTGCTGTGAGAAAATAAATGCCAACAAGAGAGTGATACACTGTTTTAAAAGTGCAAAGGCGCATGACAGTAAACTTCAAGATGGTCTCGAAAAGATTGCGTCAAACTCGCTCTACTGAAATATATTTTTGAATTAATTTGCAGACTATTTCAACAATTTCAGGTGCTCTCACGAATTTCAGTTTCCAGAATGTTTGGGATAAACTGTCCCAATTTCGATCGCACCAACAACTTGGAATGGAAAGAAATTGTGGTGATCGAGGATATTCATGGATGTGAAGATGCCATCGCCGAGTTCTTGTCGGGAAGTAAGTGGTCGCATTATGCTACTGAAGAGATTTTGTCTGTTTCAGGAGACATCATCAGAATGACAACGATAGATCGGGAACTGAAGCAAAAGCACGAGTTGAAATATGGCAGAGAAGTGAAGTGCGAACAAGATGATAAGCTAAGAGGGAAATTGGCACTAAAGAAGTACCGCCAAGAACTTGTCGATTTGAAGTCGAGTAGGTGCTTTCGAAGGGATTATAAATCTGTTTTGTTACTTTAAGAATGCGATGCTCAATACATTAACAATTTGAATACGTACTACGGAGACGGAAGTCACTTACAACACTCAGCGAAGCCCCACTACGCATGCGATTTTGTTGTGAGCCTAAACTTGAACATCCAAATCAAGTATCCCAATTTTCAGCGACCTGTGAATGGCGTAGAGTCCGTGGACACGGGGCTTTTGAAAAGTTTGAAGGTAAACTATAGTTTCAAGCTCCTGAAAACGGCTAAATTCTTGTAGGTGTCGAAGAGGAAAGTAACTTCAGAGTGGCTTTCAAACACTTGTAGAGTGTCTTTTGGATCCAGCCTCCTCCGTCGTTCCTTCTCGTGCATTGATCTGAACTTTGAGGAGAATCAAAAGCAAGAGCCTGATCCGACGCCGGAACCGGAGTGGGAAATCAGGCAGATCCACAAAGACGACTGCGTAAGCGAGTGGTACATCCGATGAAAAGGTTGAGTGGCATCTTTCAGTCGACGATCGAGAATCAAGACGACGACTTCAAACTTCCGCAAGAGTGGTATCATACGGGTCCTCGCGGGTCGCCATTTTTCTCCTACGAGCGCTTATGCGCGGAGATCTCCACCGCATATAAACTGCTGGTTCGACGAACTCGTCTTCTGGTGAGGATATTCACATTCAGCAAACAGAAAACTTACGATGTGACAGGAAATCGAGAACACAGAAGTCAAGATTTCAAAAGTGCTGTTCAGCACAGATGTCAACTACGCGTTCGTCGTTCCGGAAAACAATCATGTCCTGGAAATGTTGAAGAAGTTTTCGGCGAAATGCGAATCCGAGACGTGGGTACGCGAACGGAAGCAAGAAAACAACACATGGCGACGGAAGAACACGGTTCTCTATCTGCCCGAGTTCGAGGAGGAAGGCACTCAGTATCGGAGAGCTCGCCACGTAAGGAGGCTTGCTCCGGGCAGTGAACTGTTCATCGAAATGGAAACTGGGATGCTTCGCGAACTGCGAACGACCTGCGTTGATGGCGATTCCGATCAGATTACTAACGTAATGACGATGCCAGCACATTGGGCGCGCGAGCCGCCGGCAGTGATGGAAGTCTTCTTCAGGGGAGCCAAAAACTGCAGACAAGTGTCGAATCGGGTAGAGGAAGTCAGAAGAACGGGAAGAATGACCGTTGAGGGGTTCGCGAGAACGGGACCACCGAATCAAGTGATGTATGAGACGGTTCCGGAAACTGCGGTGATCCGGCCTCCGATATCAGAGTCAGAGTCGGAACCAGAGCGAGATTCACATGAGATGCCAAGAGTTCCGCTGACCCGTTTGTTTTGCGAAGACAGGGACTGCATGGGTCTGTGCGGAACGGACGCCTTCTTCCGCAAACCGGTCACGAACCCTTTGCCGTCTCCAGTCCGGACTGTCGATCCGAAAGCCTCGTGGCACACAGACAACAAAACAGTGCTCAGTGTTACACGTGAAAGAAAACCCGTCGTCGAGGAGCCTTCATCGTCGCCGCCGTACCTGATTATTGCCGAAAACGACCACTTCTTCGATCGCGCCCAATAGGTTCATTTATTAATTTCTCAACATTTCGTTGCTTTTTGTATTCCCCACAATTCTTTACTCGTCCTCAAGTAGGTTATGAATGTATAGTGACTTTGTATAATTTGGGAAAGCATCCAGAAAGAATAAAATTTTTACCGTTACTAACGCTGGTCTGGCAAACAGAGGGTGCAATCGCGCTCTAATGCTAACTGCCAAAACGGCGGGAGTTTGAGTGATGTACGTAAGAACGCTGCCCTTTTAATAATTGACCTGTACAGTTTCTGAAATGAGCAAGAGTTTGGAGCAATCCGCCGTGAGCGAGAGTCCGTCAAACTGCACGTACTGCTACTCGCTGGATTGTTCGCTGAGAATCGAGTCGACGTCTTCTGCTAGACGGAAAACCCCGATCACGGCCAAAAATGCGGTTCTGACAGTCGGAAGGAATTCTCAAAGGTAATCATAACTGGAAGACATGAATAACGTTTTGAATTCCAGACAAATCCAGCTGCAAATCGACTTGAACACGAAGGTGTCTGGACGACCGGCCAGTTGCTGCTATGACGTCCGCGACGCCGTCTTACACCTTCAGAACGTGTCCAATGGAAAGTGCTCTGTCGAGATTCCCTCCAAAACGATAATGCTTCAACTTATGAACTGTGCTCCCCGGAAACTGAACGTCTTCATGAAGTCTCTCCAGGCGAAACTGGACCTGATGAAAGCGGACAACAAGGATCAAAAGGCTAACCCTCTTGCTCGAACTAACGCAGTTTTTAGCGTTTTGAGTCCATTGACAATCGGAGAAATGCGGAAAGTGAAAAAGTTAGCCAAGTTCACACCGAATTCGGAACTTTTATCGAGTTTATTCAGAATGCGAGAGCCGACGACACTGGCGAGTGGGGCGAAACAAGCGACGACTCCGAAACGCCGGTATTCCTTTTCAATCCCGATTCTGACTATGCCGACCTCATTTTCAGAACTGCTTCTTCCAGTCTTATTCAAAACGGGCTTCAGAACAGAATCCTTTTCGGCTCGATCGGATTGAAGAGAATGAATAGTTTCGCGAGAGACGAGAAAGACAAAACTGACGCGTTTGCCCCTTTGAAACCGCTCGAAGACGTGCCGGATGTCGTTGAACGAGTGAAACTAACTGAAGAACAGCGGAACGTCGTCCGTTCCGTCGTAAACGTCAGAGCCGTTATCAGTCGACACCTTCTGATCTTTTCTTGTTTCAGTCAAAGACGAGTCTCTTCTTCACTGGATCCGCTGGAACTGGCAAGTCTGTGATTTTGAGGAGGATAATAGAGATGCTTCCCGCGACGAGCACGTTCGTGACTGCTGCCACCGGAGTCGCCGCGTCGCAGATCGGAGGTATCACGTTGCACGCCTTCTCCGGCTTCCGATGCGACAACGCATCCGCCGAAGCTTGCTGTCGGCAAGTTCTGAGCCAAGATCACAAGGTGAAGCAATGGAAACAGTGCGCTCATTTGATAATCGACGAGATCTCGATGGTCGACAGCGATTTCTTCACGAAGCTGGAGCTCGTCGCGAGAACAGTGCGGAACAATGATCTTCCGTTCGGAGGTATTCAGTTGATCATCACTGGAGACTTTTTACAACTACCGCCCGTCTCGAAGGACGAGCCGAAGTTCTGTTTCGAGAGCGAGGCTTGGTCGCGATGCGTTCAGAAAACAATCGTTCTGAAGGAAGTGAAGCGGCAGGACGACGACGTCTTCGTCGATATTCTGAATAGAGCCAGAGTAGGCGTGTGCAACGGAAAGGCTGCGGACCTTTTGATGGCATCGGCGCAGAACGTGTTCCCTCCGAACGTCGTGCCGACCAGACTGTGCACTCATTTGAACGAAGCGGAGAGCATCAATCGGAACAGTTTGATGAGTTTGACGGGAGAGGAGAAGACGTTCTATGCACACGACGACGAGCATTTCGACATGGACAACCGGACTCTGGCGGTCAGGAAACTGACACTGAAAGTGGGCAGTCAGGTGATGCTGATCAAGAATCTGAACGTCAACAAAGGACTGTGCAACGGATCTCGCGGTTTCGTCGAAAAGTTCTCCGACGGCGGAAACCCGATTGTTCGATTCGTCTCGCACAAGGAGACGGCCATCGAGATCCGTCGGTCCAAGTTCTCGATTCGAATGCCCGGATCGGAGAGTGTCTGCATTCGAACACAGCTGCCTCTTCAGCTGGCATGGGCGATATCGATCCACAAATCGCAAGGACTGACTCTCGACTGTGCCGAGATGAGTCTCGAAAGGGTTTTTGCCGACGGCCAGGCCTACGTGGCATTGTCAAGAGCCCGTTCTCTTTCCTCAATCAGAATAATCGGGTTCAATGTGTCGTGTGTAAGAGCAAATCCACGGGTAGGTCGACAATCGAAAGACGCTAAGAAGACGTGCGATTTCAGGTAATTGACTACTACAATTCGATAGACGAGGAAGAAAACGAGGAGAACTGGGAAAGCGAGCCGCGTTACAAAAGGTTCAGATCTCTCTGAAGAATGACCGAATTCTCTTTTTCACTTCTTATCCCCTCCTTTTCCTTCATAAACTATGTATTCCTCATCTTTTCGACGAGTCGAACGTGTTCACGCGAACTTTGAAAAGAGTGACCTCTGTCACGTCACACTCTTCTCGGAAACCGTCGTTGATCCACAATCGAGAGGCACAGTTTGCTTTGAAAAATCCGAAAAGTTAGCAAGAATGGAGCATCTGCAAGAAGATCGCGAGGATTCGAATCTCTCGGAAGACGAGCTCGCCGAGCTCATCGAAACCAAGTTTGTGGCCCAAAAGCGGGAATCGGAGAATGAAGAGGTAAAACGGAGAGTAGCACTTTTCTGAGAAGCCAGGGACGTCTTCAGACTGATGACGTGGAACAAGCGCGACCGTGTCACTCTCCGCTGGTGCTGCAGCTGAGTCCGAACGGACATGTGCTGAAGACCGTCGTGCTGGAGGAGCACGAGTGTCTTCTCCGTCCGATGGACGAGCGAGTCTGCACGGACGAGGCGACTCTCCTGACCAGCCGCATTCAGAAGGCGTCGGAGGAAGACCTGAAGACGTTCGTCCTGTGGGATGTGTTTGAGTGCTCCAAGAAGTGGAAACAGACGAGCCGTGCCTCGGAGCTCGCTCTCGTCGAATCGGTCCTCTGCCGTGTCGACTCGCGTCCCGTCCATCTGCACGTCTTCTTCCGTCGTCTCATCGAGTACGACGTCTTTCAATACGTGCGTAAATCGCTTTTCGACGTCCCGCCACCCTCAAAAAACCGTTCTCTCCTCCGGATCGTCTGCAAAATGGACGCCGGAATGCCGTTGAAACAGCTGCTGTGCCATCTCAACGACCTCTACATTTCGTTTCCCGACATGCAGATAACAGAAGGGATGGTGACCGCCGTACGCGTGGAATTCGGAGGCGCCAAACTGAAACTTCGCACTCCGATGGTGTACAAATTCTCGGAAATGGAGCACTTTTTGATGATGGGCGAGCCGGCGAAACGAATCGAAGCGACGGTGAAACTGGGTCTCGCAATGCCCGGAAGACGCCACGTGGCAGTACGAGTGGAGTACCACACAGAACTGACTGGAAGCACCGGCCGCATCGTCAAGCACATCTCGATCGAGCAATCGGTGACTCCGCCGCCCGAAACGTTCGCCACGAAGCGCGTCTCGTTCGGAACTCCCGAACTGACGGCCGTCCATCGCTACGAACTTCCCGAATACGTGCGTTCCGCTTCTCACAAACACGCTTCTTCTTCTTCTTTTCAGGCACCGTTCAACCCTCTCGGACTGTCTCACAAGTTCGGAGACCTGATCCAGTACCTCGAAGGAAACGCCCCGCGAACTTGAACTGTTGCGTTGTCACTTGGAACTACATGTACATCAGTGCATGGAAGAGAGAAATACATGGTTTTACTTGAGTGGATCTTTCAATACAGAGAGGGAAACCTCGGGACAACTCACTGGACGAAAGTACGTCACGCTTTTCATTTCTGCGGAGACGTCGGCCTTCGTCCCAGATCAGTTAGATAGAATAAAGGAACGTTCGGACGTCATCTGATGATCTGGCTCCAGAATAATCTACAAACTCATAGCATCTCGTCCACACCTGTTTCAGTAGTTTTTGTCTTGAACTGTGGCCTCAACGCTTGCGAGTCGATTCAGAAGAAGCGAGACGAGATCAATGTACACAAAGATCGTCCGTCCCTGCCCCGTCGGTATCAGTCGTCTGCACTCGATTGTCATCATTTTCCATCTGCTAACTTCTTGATCTGTCGGTTCACCAAAACAGTCATTCACGTGAAAAGGTGGCTATGAGAGGCGAGAGACGGAGAGATGACGCCTGTCACAGAATTATGTGCCGTCAGAAGCAGTACGGTTGCCTGAAACGGCCGAGGTATAAAAGGTAGAGAAGCCGTCGGACTGGTTCAGAAGGATGCTTCTTCGTTTCGCTCTTCTCCTCCTGCTCGCCGGCTCTTCGCGAGCTCTGAATGTGCTCGTCTACTCGCCGGCCTACGCGGCCAGCCACACGAACTTCCTGGCGAGACTGGCGGACACTCTGACAGAAGCCGGCCACAACGTCACCTTCTTCACTCCGATCATCGACGAGTCGCGGAGACACCAGATGGGAGTCAAGTTGACGAAGGACGTCCTCATTCTGGAGCAGGACGAGGAGATGAAGAGCAACAATATCTCGATCGACTCCATGATGGGCATCTTTTGGACGATGGACGTCACTTCCGAGAACGGACACCGCATTCTGGAGACGTTCCATACGCAAACCGTCCTTTGCTGCGGGAACGTGCTCCGAAGCAAGAGAACCATCGAGGATCTCAGATCGCGGAAGTTCGACGTGGCGATTGCGGAAGGTCTTCAGACTTGCGGCCTCGCCCTCTTCCGACATCTCGGCATCGAGAAGGTCGTCATCACCAGCTCGTGCGTCTACTACGACATTCTGATTCCGGCGATGGGGGAGCCCGGAGAGACGAGCTATCTGCCGTGTGAGTGCGCATCCTAGAGAGCCTTCCGGACCGTGTCTGATTTCAGCGATGGGCTCACAAGTCACCGATCAGATGGACTTTTCGGAGCGGCTCGAGAATCATAGGATCTTCAATGTGATGGTCGACACGTTCGGAGCGATGTTCGACGAAGAGATGGGCGTGTTCCGGAAGCATCTCGGGGCGGAGTTCCCCCACTGGAGACAACTGATCCCCGACGCTTCTCTGCATCTCGTCAACTCGATCCCCTTCATCGACTTCCCGAGACCTCAGATCCAGAAGACAGTGCCGATCGGAGGCATCTCAGTGGATATGGATCAGATCAGATCGGAGAAACTCTCTTCGGAATGGGATCCGATTCTGAACCGCCGTCCACAGAACATGTTCCTGTCGTTCGGATCTCTGGCCAAGTCGACTGAGATGCCTCAAAACTTCAAACAGAACCTGTTGACCGTTTTCCGGTAGCACCCGAACGTGCCTTTCATCTGGAAGTACGAATCAGACGACGTCAAGTTTGCAGATGACGTCGAGAACATCGTCTTCGTCAAGTGGGCTCCACAAACTTCGCTACTCAGTGAGTTACTGGGAAGAGGAGAGATGAGAGACTGTGAAGACTTCAGATGACGTCAGAATGACTGCGTTCCTGAGTCACGGGGGTCTCGGCAGCACAAACGAAGCGGCTCATCTCGGGAAGCCGTCCATCATGGTGCCGATCTTCGCCGATCAATCGAGGAATGGCAACATGCTGGCTAGGCAGGGAATGGCGATCGCTCTACACAAAAGAGACCTCGGTGACGTTGAGAAGGTTCGGAAGGCGTTCGACGCCATTCTCCACGATGAAAACTACCGGAAGAACGCGGAGAGAGTCGCCGACCTTCTGCAGAACCAGCCGACGAAACCGAAGGAGACGCTCGTCAAGTACATCGAGTTCGTCGCCAAGTGAGTGTGTTTTCCGGTCCAGAAGACGTGACTCTGCTTCCAGATTCGGGCCGTTCCACCAAATGACGCCGCACAGTCTCCGGATGCCCTTCTATCAGAGACACAACCTCGACGTGCACGCCTTCATCCTCGTCTCCTACCTCGCTCCGTTCGCTCTCTTATCGCTTATTATCAAATTAGCTCTTCCTTTTCTACCGATCAGACTGAAGTCTAAAGTTGAGAAACGAGATTGAAACGCTTCTTCCTGATTCGTCAACGACGGGTAAAATAAAGATTTTCAGACCTTATTTGAGTTGGTTTGATATTTATCACGGAAGTGAGATGCGGGTATAAAACAAAACCTTTTGGGCTGTCAGTCGGTTATGCCTGTCTCTTTTCAGTCAACGACTGCATTCCCAGTAGTGTCGGTGAGCATCGTGAAAATGCGGTGAGCCATCGCAGGGCCGACGCGCCGCCCGTTCTCGGCCACCAGATCGCCGATCTCCTTCACTGCCTTCGAGTAGTCCATCCGTGAGTACTTGTCGATTGCGACAATCGGGTCGGGGATGAGAGTCATGATGGCTCTTCGCTGAGCATCCGAGATCCGATCGATCGTCGAGAGCATCTTGCTCCACCAGTCGGCGACCAGCTCGTTTCTGTTCCCGAGTGTAATCCCCTGCAAGTTGGCTCATATGCTCCGGAACGTCGTCCTTTCACCCACTTTCTCTCCTTGATACTGCACTTTGTGACCTCCTCCCGAACCCTCTTTGCTCTCTTCCAGTCGTTTTTTCTCTCTTCTCGACAGACTCCTCAAGTACTGTGCGGCGAAGAGAGCCAACTCGGAGAGAGAATCGATTTGCACGATCTGGGCGCGATGTTTCTCGTATATGTCGAGAGCCAGATTGTGCAGTTTCTTCTTCTGAATCGCCAGCTTCCCGAACGAGACGAGGATCATCGTGCACCGTCCGTTCTGGAACTCGTTCCTTTCTTGCGCGATAAAGTCGCTGAGAGTGTTGGAAGCGATGACTTCTTTCAGCACTTCCGAAGCGATGACGACAGCGAACAGGTCCTGTGTCGACTGAAAAAAGACGCATTCTGGAGGGAGAGGACGTGCTTCAGACGGACGGAATACTCGAATCTCTCGCTTCGGCCGCACTCGTCCTCTTTTAACTCGATGCACGTTCTTCTCCATTCGATCCTCGTTCCCAGATCATTTTCAATTTTCAACTGATTCTCAATCTTGCGGTCCGTGAAGAGCATTCGGATTTCCGCCTCTAGGCCAGCTGAAATAACGCCGATCTTGTCACATCTTCCGAAAGCCAACTCACGGAGAGACTCGAAGACGTTCTTCCCGACGTGACAGAACGTGTATTGCTCGCACTTGGAATTGATGGACGTCGAGATTTCCCTTTCGATTTTGCGAGTCTGCTTCTCTCTCTGAGACAGTTTTCTGTGCTTCTCTCCGTTTCTCTCGTCTCTCACCTCCTTCTCGTCTCTCTTTCTCTGCGTCTCCGTCTTCTTCTGATCTCTCTCCAACGCCTTCTTTTCTTTTTCTATCTCCCGAGCTCTCTTCGCCGTCTCCTTCGACACCTTCTGTTCGTCTGTCATCTTCCTCTTCTTCATCGCTGAAACACTGACGTCTTCTGAACCAGTGACGGTGTCAGAAGACGTCTTCCTTCTCTGTGTTTCAATAAATCTGTTCAGCTCCTCCATTTCTTCGTCTAAGTCGCTTCCATCAATGAAGGAACTACGTCGACGACTTCTTCCAACTGACTCGACGACGGAGTAGCTCGTTTCGCATCTGAAATCGTTCTGAATTCAACACCATCTTCTTTTTCCAGCACGTCTTCTGGGCGGAGCTCTCTGCCACGACGGTCGTCTCCTCGATTAGAACGCATTCTTCGTCGTCCGAGAGAATGATGGCGTCGTCCATCTGAATCTCTTTTCCTCATTCTGACGTCTTCTTCCTCCAGTAGCCATTAGAATGAATCAACTACTTTGTGACAAATAATATTTTCTTTTTGCAATCTTTATTTTGAAACTTTGAAAGCAATGAATAATGAATGTGCGAACGAATATTTGAACAGAGAGAACAAAATAAAAAATCAGGTTGATGAAATAGATAAGTTAACAGAGGAGATGAATATGGTGGAGATAAAATATTCAGATACAGTGGATATTTAGATGATTTCGGCGATGTTCATCGGCATTTCGTCGATTTGGGTCGAGTAGTACTGCTCGATGTCTCTGAGGATTCTGACGTCGTCCTGCTTCACGAAGTTGATGGCGACTCCCTTGCGTCCGAAACGTCCGGAACGACCGATGCGATGGATGTACAGCTCACGATTGTTCGGAAGATCGTAGTTGATAACCAGCGAGACCTGCGGGACGTCGAGTCCACGAGCCCAGACGTCAGTGGAAATGAGCACTCGGGTGGTTCCCGCACGGAACTCCTTCATCACTTCGTCACGATCCTTCTGTTCCATCTCTCCGTGCATCGAGGAGACAGTGAAGTTCGCCTCCTTCATCTTGTCGGTGAGCCAGTCGACCTTCCTGCGGGTGTTGCAGAACAGAACCGCCTGTGTGATGGTGAGAGTATCGTAGAGGTCGATCAGAGTGTCGAACTTCCACTCCTCACGGTCGACGGCAACGAAGAACTGCTTGATTCCTTCGAGAGTCAACTCGTCACGTTTGACGAGAATGCGGATAGGATCCGTCATGAACTTGCTAGTCATCTCGAGAATTTCGTGGGGGAGAGTGGCAGAGAGAAGAACGACCTGAGCACCTGGCGGCAAATAGCGGTAGATGTCGTAGAGTTGCTCCTTGAATCCCTTGTTGAGCATCTCGTCAGCCTCGTCGAGAACGAGAAGCTTGATAGCACGAGTGCGCAGATTGCGACGGCGAATCATGTCGAAGACACGTCCAGGAGTTCCCGAAACGACGTGTTGTCCATAGTCAAGCTTGCGGATGTCTTCTCCAAGGTTGGTGCCTCCGATGCACGCGTGGCACTGCACATTCATGTAGTCTCCGAGAGCGAGGACCACTTTCTGAATCTGCACGGCCAATTCTCTGGTGGGCGAGAGGATCAGAGCCTGAGTCTCTCTGACTTGTGTGTCGAGTGACTGAAGAACGGAAATCGAGAACGTGGCCGTCTTTCCGGTTCCAGATTGAGCCTGCGCGATGACGTCACGGGCCTTCAAGATTGCTGGAATGGCTCTTTGCTGGATAGCTGACGGCTTCTCGAATCCGTAAGCGTAGATTCCGCGGAGCAGGTCCTCTCTTTAAAAAATAAAATTATTGATTTTAACGTTTCGAACTAGATTCAAACCTCAATCCCATCTTGTCAAACGTCGGTACAATCGAAACTTCCTCAGAAGATTCGAATTCAACAGTCGCCATGTCATCGTTTCTCTTTTTCGAATCCGACATGTTTGCGGTTTGGAAGATCCGTAACCTGAAAATGAAAATAAGAAAGGATCGTTAGGAGGATGAGAGCAATGAATGGAAGAGGACAGAGCGAGAGGAACGCAGAGAGGAGAGCATATGGTGCGTTGCGGTGCGTGCGCGTTTATCGACTGACTGGCTATCGATTTTTTAGTGAGTATTTTCAAACCTAGTGACAAACTGAAAATAAAATTGACAAGTTGACTTAACAGAAACATATTCTTTAGATTTGATGTGGATAATTACAATGCAAGTACAGATTTCGGGTTGAAACGAGTCTGCCCGACGATATATCTGGCAGAATAATGAAATGCATTTAAGATCCAATTATTTATGAAAAAATCTAGCAATAAAGATATGAAAATCTTTCACAGAGCCACTTTAAAATCTTAGGACAGCAGCGGAAATTCTTTCGAATTTTTCGAAAATGCGCCCCGGGACTAGTTTTCTCTTTTGAGTCTCCTCGGCCAGGCAAGTGTCGATTTACGAGGGGCACGCGCTATTGATCGGTGATTGTACACTTTCGAGAGCTTGAACTGCCGAATTTCACGATTTTCAGAATATGGGCGGAATATTTTCGAAAAAAGAAAACCAACGACCTAAACCGGTTCCAGTTTCCGATCAGGACAATGCTATTTTAGTGAGTTCCCGTTAGAGAATACTGATTAAAACTGTAGTTTGTATCTGAAAACAGGCTCTCAAAACGCAAAGGGACAAAATGAAACAAATGGTTAAACGGAAAGAAAACTGCATGGAAAAAGAACGGCAACTTGCGAAACAACTACTGAAGGACGGAAAGAAAGAGTAGGAAGGCACGGGAATTTGACCGCACTAAAAATGAAATTTCAGTCGTGCCCTGCTGCTTCTGAAAAAGAAAAGATACCAGGAGAACATCATAGATCAGACTCTGAAGCATCTGAGCAAGATCGAGCAGATGGTGAGTACGGAATCCGTTCGAAAGGGATCCGAATGGTCTTCTAGGTGCAAGACCTGGAGTTCGCTGAGATCCAGCAGAGAGTGACCGAGGGACTTCGCCAAGGAAACGACGCGTTGAAGAAGATGAACGCTCTGTTCGACATCGACGAAATCGACAGAATCATGGAGGAGACAAAAGAAGCGGCCGAATACCAGGAGGTGGGGGACGAGATTGCAGGTCCGACTCATTCTTTCTCATTCAGGAGATCTCGAATATGCTCACTGGGCAGTTGTCGAGCACTGACGTCTCCGACGTGGAGAAAGAACTGGAGGAGCTGCTGGCGGCCGAAGGAATGCAGATCGCGAGCGAACTTCCGGAAGTGCCGACGCACGAACTTCCAGTCGCTGAAAAGCAACGGGAGAAGGAGAAGCCGCGGAGAGAGAAAGTGGCACTCGAGGCCTGATTCATTCATCACATCACCTTATTGTTTTCCAATATAATGCTATATTGCATGTTCTTGTGAATAGAAAAAAAAGTAAATCGATCAGAAGCTTTGCACTGATCAAACAAGGCGTTTCCGAGAGAGAAGAGACGCAAGCGCCGAGACGATTCGTATCGACTTATTGCCGACTATCCCCCCACTCCCACCCCTTCCAGAAGCGACTTCCAGAATGCAGGATTCGTTGTTCCGAAGACGTCAGCCGCCCGAAAAGCGAGAAGGTGAGTGCGGGAGCGAGAAGAACGGAACGCTCAACCTGTCAGGACGGGAGCCAACAGCAGCCTACTCAAATATTTTGATTGCTCTCCGATCTTTCGCACCCGTTCCGATGACGTGTTCCCCCGGCCGGACCGGCCGTTTCCTGTTCCCGAATACTCATTACACGAGGAAAAGAGCCGCTAATCCTCCGTCCGATGCCCAATTTTCTGAAAACTAAACAAACATTCGCTCATTCCGTCGTTGTTTATATTCATTCTCCCCCCGTTTTTTGTCCGCTTCTCTCCATTTTCAGACACGAGGCTCCCCTCGGAAAGTGCCGCCGGCGCTCCCGGGGAGGCGGCTCCCGCGTGCTCCGAGACAGCTGCTCTCAAAACGCGAGACGCGACTTCTGTTTCTTCGTCAACTCTCCCGTCAAGTCCCCACCGCCCCCCCCCCCCCGTTTTTTTGATCGAAACACCTCTCTTGCTGCCTCCCGAGAGAGTGTTTTGCTCGTTCCATCTGGTTGTAAATAGCTAATTTCGTCGTTTCCATTCCACTCATAACTGCTCGCCGAGCCGCTGTGCCACGTTTCGCGGCTCCTCTCCACCAGATCATGACGCGTGTACTCATGGGAGCTCTTTCTCGAGTGGCTGCTCATTTATCCTCGAAAAGGCGTGAAGTACCCGTTCATGAAGCCTCCTCCACAGCGGCGCGCGCGCAGAAACTGAGAACAAACACGAAATGAGTTCGGCCCCGTTCGCATTCTGTTTCAATTCTTCTGCTGCTGCTTCTGTTGACCGTACCGATCAGCCGACCGTTCCCTATGCAGATGCTCTCCGCCGCGCGACTAATTGTGCTCCTCGGAATGGTCTTTTCTCCGTCCGATTCCTGTTCTTCTGCTGTGTCGTCTCAAACATCATGATCTAGCTTGTTTCGCTCTGCCCGTCCGAATCAACGTCTTCTTCTCCATCACCTCAACGTGTTTTGTTTACCGACGTCTTCTCTTTTCAGACGTCACTGTCCACCGTTGCACTCTTTTAGATCCTGAAAAGGGCATTTCCGTCCTTCACGTCTTCTTTCTCGTTCTTTTCTCCAGTTCGCTCGGCTTTCAAATCCCCTCCTAATCGGAATAATTATGTTGCGATTGCGTCCTCATCCCCCTTTATTCTCTCTCGATTTCTTTTTTTTCAAGTTGTCTTCTCTGAGTGGAAATCGGATATCTTCTTCTTCTTCTTCTTCTTCTTCGTTTCTCAACTTTTTAGTTTCCTCCTCCTCCTCTTCCCGTTTCCCATTTGCTCATTCAAAACAAAAAGCGATCTCGAGAGGGGGGCGCCCGGTTCAAAAACTGTTGTTCCGGTATTATGTGATAGGGGGGCGTTTCGGAAATGTGTCAAACTGTTTGTTTTGCCAAAGAGCTCGCTCGTTTCGGGAAGAAGGAGCCTGGCGGTCATTTTGCAGGCATGTACCCGAGCGACAAGGAAACGACGCGGACGACGTTCGAGACGCGCAGTCGCAAGAAGCGCCTTCTGCAGGTGGCACTCACCGTCGCCGTCGTCGTGCTGCTCCTTCTTGCCAGTGAGTGAATCTTCCCCTCCACGTCTTCTTCTTCTTCTTCTTCTTCTCATTCCACGTGTCCCGATTTCAGTCGTCGGTCTTGTCTACGGCAGCTTCTTTCTGTACAGAAGATACGTGACAGACGCCAACGACAAACGGGAAAGTGACGAATATTTGCGGAAGCTGGTCAGACAGGTCAACGACTCGCCCGAAACCACGTGGAAGGCGAAATTCAACAAGTTCGGAGTGAAGAACCGCTCGTACGGCTTCAAGTACACGAGGAATCAGACGGCCGTCGAAGAGTACATGGAGCACATTCGCAAGTTTTTCGAGTCCGACGCCATGAAGAGACATCTCGAGTGGGTTTGAATTCGGAGAAAAGAAGACGTGGCACTTTTGCAGAGAGTTGGACAGCTTCAAGGACGCCGACATCCCGAAAGAGTTCGACGCGCGTCTCAAATGGCCGAACTGTCCGTCGATCTCGAATGTGCCGAACCAGGGCGGATGCGGCAGTTGTTTCGCGGTGGCGGCGGCCGGCGTCGCCTCGGACAGAGCCTGCATCCACTCGAACGGCACGTTCAAGGCGCTTCTCTCGGAGGAGGACATCATCGGATGCTGTTCGGTGTGCGGCAACTGCTATGGCGGAGATCCGTTGAAGGCGCTCACCTACTGGGTCAACCAGGGACTTGTCACAGGTGGGAACGGGACAGGAAACGGGAAGAAGAGTCGTTTTGCAGGAGGCCGCGACGGGTGCCGCCCGTACTCGTTCGATCTGTCTTGCGGAGTTCCGTGCTCACCGGCCACCTTCTTCGAGGCCGAGGAGAAGAGAACGTGCATGAGAAGGTGCCAGAACATCTACTACCAACAGAAGTACGAGGAAGACAAGCACTTCGGTGAGCACTTCTCCACGTCTTCTGACTCCGCGTCTTCTTGCAGCCACATTCGCCTACTCCATGTACCCCCGTTCGATGACGGTCTCTCCGGACGGCAAGGAGCGCGTCAAAGTGCCCACAATCATCGGTCACTTCAATGACAAAAAGTCGGAGAAGCTCAACGTCACCGAGTACCGCAACGTCATCAAGAAGGAGATTCTGCTGTTCGGACCGACGACGATGGCGTTCCCGGTGCCGGAAGAGTTCCTCCACTACTCGTCGGGAGTGTTCCGCCCGTTCCCACTCGACGGCTTCGACGATCGGATCGTGTACTGGCACGTCGTCAGACTCATCGGATGGGGTCAGTCGGACGACGGAACGCACTTCTGGCACGCAGTCAACAGCTTTGGATCGCACTGGGGAGACAACGGTGAGGGACTAGGAAACCCCTCGGCCATGGGAATTCTTATTGCAGGACTGTTCAAAATCAACACGGACGACATGGAAAAGTACGGACTGGAATACGAAACGGCGGTCGTCTGAGCTCCGCTTCGGAGGCTCTTTTTGTACATTTCCCCCCGTTCGAATCTCAATTCCCACACAAATTCTCCTATTTATTCGTTCTTTTTTCATTTTGGCTTAGTTCATTCCATCGATTTTCGAATGCTAAAATTGCCATTTTCATAGACATTTTCACACTTTCTCGTGTTTTTTTTTCTAAAAATTTAGTCTTTTCCACTTTGACTTCTATCCCAAAACAAACCCATATAAATTTTTAGAGATGGTCGCTCAATAAATTTTTCGAGCTTTAATTAATCCAAAGATTCATTCTAAAGACTATGATCTAGAGAGTTTGTTATGCTAATTCTTCTTCATGCTCGGGCTGTTCTGCAGATGAAGGAACTTGGTCTTCAGGTTTTGAATGCGTCGATTCTGCTCGATTTGTCGTTTCCGAAGAGCCCTCCAGTACAACCATCCGTCCTTCTCTGGATCCAGATCCTCGAATTCTCGCGGCGGTCGGAGATCCAGTTTGAAGAGCCAGTCGGGGTACTCCGAGTCGGGGAGCACTTTCGGACCCGGCTCCTCACCTTGAATGTAGGCGTTGATGCAGACGTGCGTCGCCAGTTTCTCGGCGTCCTCTTCCACGAACGACTTGTCCACTTTGACGGCAGCGCCCGCCGCAGCGGCCTTCGGAGGAGCGAACGAGCGTCGGAAGTTCAGACAAATCTGCTTTCCGCCCGCTGCTATCACTGCTCGGAACATCTGGAATCGAAGTTGAAGAAAAGATTGGAAATCGAATCGTGAAACAAGTATTATGAGTTGTAGCGACTCGCTATAATATTCAACTAAAAGGAGAAATTCGCGAAAATTTATATGGAAACCAGCAAACATTGAAAATTGAATTGATATGAAAATTGACAGTGGAAGTGGAATGTAAAATGGTACAAAAAATATTACTCGAGAGCACTGAGCTTGCTCTGCCTTTTCCGTTTCGCCTCTGACGACGGATCCGGAGATTGGCGATTTCTTTTTACGGCTCCGGTGCTCAAACGAGAAATGGAAGATGCCGTCGATAGTTCAGCTGGCGGATTGAATTTCTGGACATACATTTGTTTTGATCCGCCAACGCCTGCAGTGAGAACTTCCTGGAACGAGGCGGCGAGAGTGGTCTTCGAGAGGAGAGACGGCTTTCCAACTCGAGACTTGATGGTGATCTCCTCCGTCGTCTCGACCACCGTCGTTGTCGTCTTTTGCATCGAGCGGCCTGCTCTTTCGAACATAAAATCGTCTTCGTCGACTTCGTTCATCTTCATGAGCTCTTCGGCGTGCTCTATCTTGAACTTGACCATATTCGCTCTTTCTTTCTTTTGTTCCTCGTCGTCCTCGGGGTCTTCGTCCTCCTGTTCTTCGTCATTGTCGGCTCCTTCCTCCATGTTCGTCTCTAACTCCTCTCTGATTTTGAACCTGAACTGTCTGTTCGTCTCCACTCCTCCTAAGTCTCCGTCAGCAAGAAGACGGTCTTGCAGCTTCGCCAGAGCTCTTTGTTCTCGATCGCTCTCTTGCTTCAGAAGCAGCTTGTGATTCTGTCTTCGGATCGTGTCGTCATCTGGAACATCGTCTGCGTCTCCTTCTTCCGCTTCGTACTCATTCGCAGCTTCTTCCTCTTCCACATCGCTTCCTACATCATCTCCGGAAAGAGACGCTTCATCGTCAAAGTAGGTCTTCTTCTTGACATTCTTCTTGTACTCTTGATGCTCGATTCTCTTGATTACTGCCAGTTCGTCGTCTTCGTCGTCAAAGTTCGGATCTTCGACCTCTGGATCCTCGACCTCTTCCGGATCTTCAACTTCTTCGACGTCTTCCTCATCAACCTCTTCTTCTTCCTCTTCGTCGTCAACTTCACTTTCTTCATCTCCACTAAGCACAATACGCCTCGTTTCTTCGGTTTTCGCTACTGGGGTATCCTCAAAAACGTCTTGACTCTTCTTCTCGTGCACTTCCTCATGCGCACTCTCCGTGACGACTTCATCTTCTTCGTCGCTGTCCAGAACCCGGTTAGCACGAACAATTTTCTTTTTCTTCATCAAGCTTTCCTCTTCATTATCTTCATCGAAGTCGACAACAGTCACGCCTTTCTTCTTGGGGGTTACCACCTTGACACTGAAAACTATCTTTTTTCTAAAAAAATTCTCATGAGGAATTCTCACTTTTTGCCTACCAGCTCGTCTTCCATCAGCATCTGCAGTGTATCCGGAAAATCTTCTGCTGTTGAACCCATCCGATCTCCTCCAAACTGCCCAGAACACAGATTCAGAAGCTCTCCAATGTCATCGGATCCTCCAATCAACGACTGTTGCATGTTCAGCTTCTCGCCACTTTGGGAACTCCTTAAAAATGAGGCAATACTAATTTCGTGGGAACATATAACGAACGTGTCGAAACTAGAGACTGTTGATCCGGGTCCAGGACGTTTTTTATGGCCGAATATGTCATAGACAAACGAGTCGTCGAGGAAGTTCACACTTAGTTCATCGTCAGCTCGGGCGGCTCCCTCCGGAGCCGCCGAGTTATTTTTCTTATCATCCACAGTCTCTGCTTCTTCATCGCTGCTGTTTTCCGGCGGAGAGTCTTCTTCTTTGTAGTCTTCGTCGTCTTCGCTGTTGTAGTCGTCTTCCAGATTCGTCATATTCGGCTTCTTCTTCTTCTTTTTCTTCTTGCGAACAATATCTTCTTCTTCCTCGTCACTTGGAGGCTTCAGATGCTCGTTGTCTTCTTCGTACATTTTTCGACGCTGTTCCTGACCTTTAAAAAATAAATCACTTTTCGAAATTCCGCAGAAAGGTAACCTTTTCGCCGTTTCAATGACAAGGACGCCTGCAACGTCTTCTTCAACGAGTCTCGTATGACCACTGAAATTTCATTTCGTTTATGATTTTATGTGATTGAAACGAAAACGTACAGCTTCTCGGAGCATGTTTCGGAATGTTGTGGGGAACTGCGAACGGTTTCACGCTTTCCGGACTTTTCGCTGTCTTCAAAACAGGAACTTTGAACGTTTTCTCGAACCATTTTTCAGTCGGATCGTCCTGAAAATATGCGAACGAAATTTCAGCAGTAGGAACAAAATAAATCGTACGTCTTCTAAAGTAAGATCGATGGTGTTATTGGGAGAAACAACTCTTCCGAGTCTCGGAGCAGGTAGCGGACTTCTTTCGAGAGCGAGCGCCTTCCGTCTATTGATTCGACGAAGTTTCCGTTCTTGCTCGGACAATTCGGTTACTGAGTCGTTTTCGTTCGTCGTAATAAGCTCCTGAAAGTACATTTTAGGACTAAACTTTATTTTTCTTCAATATGGAACCTGAGTTTCACTCGTGGTTGGCTCCGTAGTCATGGACGATGGAGAGCCAAACGCTTTCGATTCCACAACATTCCCTGAGTTTGAATCATCCTCCATCTCTGAAATTCTATTTTTCAGTTCGTAAAATATCAATTTTTATGAAAATATATGCAATGTGGTTGTAATAGTTGTATAGATGATTATTTCTACAATTTGTATTGACATTTTCAGGCGACAGTATTATTTAATGTTCCAAACCTGCCAATTTCAGCTGAGATTCCTTGAAAAATTCGAAAAGGAGCGAGGAGAAAACGACTTTGGCAACGCGCCAAGCGTTTGAACTGGCGGGGTACCGTAGTCTGCCTGCACATCAAACGCAGCCTCGCTGGAGGAATTGTCGACAAATTTCCTTACTCTTGTCACGCCGCTATCCTCTGTGCGGTCCTTTTTTGTTGTTGTATCTGAAGAGAACTCTACAAAAAACGAAAAATGGTAAGTATTTTCTGAAAATTTTGTAGGTTTTATAGCCTAACGCTTGGGACGCTCTGAAACTTCGAAAAAAATTTAGGCCTTTTCTTAAAACAAAGTTTTCATAGGCCTACTTGGCCTACAATGTTTCCCAGATTTTTTCACCTTAAAATTGACATATTTTGGCCTTATTAACAAGACGAATGAAATTTGCTATGCATTTCGTCATTTTAGTAAATAAGAATTGAGCAAAGTTTCGCAATAGGGAAATGAGTAGGTAACAAAAATTCAATCGATAATCGGAAAAATGACTTGATTTCAGGTCAACTTCACGATCGATGAGATCCGTGCGCTCATGGATCGCAAGCGCAACATCCGTAACATGTCCGTCATCGCTCACGTCGATCACGGAAAGTCTACCCTCACCGACTCTCTCGTGTCCAAGGCCGGAATCATCGCCGGAGCCAAGGCCGGAGAAACTCGTTTCACCGATACCCGTAAGGACGAGCAGGAGCGTTGCATCACCATCAAGTCTACGTGAGTCGAAATTTCACTGTGAGACTCTGAATTCAAGAATGGCTTTTCAGTGCTATCTCTATGTTCTTCGAGCTCGAGAAGAAGGATATGGAGTTCGTCAAGGGAGAGAACCAGGTCGAGACCATGGAGGTCGATGGAAAGAAGGAGAAATACAACGGTTTCTTGATCAACCTGATCGATTCCCCCGGACACGTTGACTTCTCGTCTGAAGTTACTGCTGCTCTTCGTGTCACTGACGGAGCCCTCGTCGTTGTCGACTGTGTCTCTGGAGTGTGCGTCCAGACCGAGACTGTGCTGCGTCAAGCTATTGCTGAGCGTATCAAGCCGGTTCTTTTCATGAACAAGATGGACCGTGCTCTTCTCGAGCTTCAGCTCGGAGCCGAGGAGCTCTTCCAGACCTTCCAGCGTATTGTTGAGAACATCAACGTCATCATCGCCACCTACGGAGATGACGATGGTCCGATGGGAGCCATCATGGTCGACCCGTCTGTTGGAAACGTCGGATTCGGATCGGGACTTCACGGATGGGCTTTCACCCTCAAGCAGTTCTCCGAGATGTACGCTGACAAGTTCGGAGTCCAGGTTGACAAGCTCATGAAGAACCTCTGGGGAGATCGCTTCTTCGATCTCAAAACCAAGAAGTGGAGCAGCACCCAGGGAGACGAGGGCAAGCGCGGATTCTGCCAGTTCGTCCTTGACCCCATCTTCATGGTGTTCGATGCCATCATGAACATCAAGAAGGACAAGACCGCCGCTCTTGTTGAGAAGCTCGGAATCAAGCTTGCCAACGACGAGAAGGACCTCGAAGGAAAGCCGCTCATGAAGGCCTTCATGCGTAGATGGCTCCCAGCCGGAGACACTATGCTCCAGATGATTGCCTTCCACTTGCCGTCCCCAGTGACTGCCCAGAAGTACAGAATGGAGATGCTCTACGAGGGACCCCATGACGATGAGGTCGCTGTCGCCATCAAGAACTGCGACCCCAACGGACCGCTCATGATGTACGTCTCCAAGATGGTGCCAACCTCCGACAAGGGACGTTTCTACGCTTTCGGACGTGTCTTCTCCGGAAAGATCGCTACCGGACAGAAGGCCCGCATCCAAGGACCTAACTACGTTCCAGGAAAGAAGGAGGATCTCTACGAGAAGACCATCCAGCGTACCATCCTCATGATGGGACGTTTCATCGAGCCGATCGAGGATATCCCATCCGGAAACATTGCCGGACTTGTCGGAGTCGACCAGTACCTCGTCAAGGGAGGAACCATCACCACCTTCAAGGATGCCCACAACATGCGTGTCATGAAGTTCTCTGTCTCCCCTGTCGTGCGTGTCGCCGTCGAGGCCAAGAACCCTGCCGATCTCCCGAAGCTGGTCGAAGGACTCAAGCGTCTTGCCAAGTCCGACCCTATGGTCCAGTGCATCTTCGAAGAGTCTGGAGAGCATATCATCGCCGGAGCTGGAGAGCTTCACCTCGAGATTTGCCTCAAGGATCTGGAGGAAGACCACGCTTGCATCCCACTCAAGAAGTCCGACCCGGTTGTCTCGTACCGTGAAACCGTTCAGGCGGAGTCTAACCAGATCTGCTTGTCCAAGTCGCCGAACAAGCACAACCGTCTTCACTGCACCGCTCAGCCAATGCCAGAAGGCCTCGCCGACGACATCGAGGGTGGAACCGTCAACGCTCGTGACGAGTTCAAGGCTCGCGCCAAGATCCTGGCCGAGAAGTACGAGTACGACGTTACCGAGGCTCGTAAGATCTGGTGCTTCGGACCAGACGGAACCGGACCAAACCTTCTCTTCGACGTCACCAAGGGAGTTCAATACCTCAACGAAATCAAGGATTCCGTTGTCGCTGGATTCCAGTGGGCCACCCGCGAGGGAGTGCTCTGCGACGAGAACATGCGCAGTGTCCGCTTCAACATCCACGATGTCACCCTCCACGCTGACGCCATCCACAGAGGAGGTGGCCAGGTTATCCCAACCGCCCGTCGTGTGTTCTACGCTTCCGTGCTCACCGCCGAGCCACGTCTTCTCGAGCCGGTCTACCTGGTCGAGATTCAGTGCCCAGAGGCTGCCGTCGGAGGTTTGTTGTTATTTAAGTTTTCTTCAGTTTATTTCGTATACTTTCAGGTATCTACGGAGTGTTGAACAGAAGAAGAGGTCACGTCTTCGAAGAGTGCCAGGTCACTGGAACTCCGATGTTCGTCGTTAAGGCTTACTTGCCTGTCAACGAGTCCTTCGGATTCACCGCTGATCTCCGCTCGAACACTGGAGGACAAGCTTTCCCGCAATGCGTGTTCGATCACTGGCAGATCCTTCAAGGTGATCCGCTCGAGCCATCGACCAAGCCGCACCAGATCGTCCTCGACACGAGAAAGAGAAAGGGACTCAAGGAGGGTATCCCAGCCCTCGACAACTATCTCGACAAGATGTAATTCTGTCAAGACTTGTTTATTGTTAAATTTCCTATTATAATAAACACGGTTGTTTGTTACTTTCTTTTTTCTTGTGCTCTATCCAATAACTGGAATAAATCGTAAAACTTTATACACTGGGAGAGTAAGAGAAGTTGATATCTGGAATACTTGTCGCAAAATTGAAATCTAATCCGAGCCCCATAGCTGAAAGTAGGCCGATGCCGGGCCACCATTCGAAAAATTCAAGAAAGGAGAGATTTTCTGGCCTGGCCCGCTTTCAAGTTGCAACTATGCCTACTTAGCTCAGTCTCATTTCGATTGATAAAGTATAATGCAAAAATTTCGCCGAAAGTGTTTCGACCTGCAAATTTCGGCGGGAAGTGCGCGCAAGGATTCACATGTAGATCACGTGCTCGTTCGAAACTGTTGACCTAAAACCGAGGCGCGGCGTCTCGATTCGTTTCCATTCCGATCACTCTTCTTTGTCACTTCTCTCTCTTTTCCGCTCCTCTCCTGCCCAACAACTTAGTTTCTCCTCGGGGCGAGAAGGGACCCATTTCTTCAGCGCCTCTCGTTTTCCAGTGCTCTCTTTTCGGTCGGCAGTGATGCAAAACTATGAAGGCAAGGAAGAAAAACGGGGCGCACACAGAAAGAAGTGAGCCAGCACACAGAAAACATTGTGAGTGTGCGTGTGTGTGTTCTGCCTTTTCCCCTCGCGCCCAACCAACGGGTCCCTCGGCGGGTCCCCTCGCCCCCGAATTTCCCGTTTTCGAACTTCCTCTGTCTTGCGATCACAGGTTGCCAATTTGAAGAAAACAACGTCCCATTCGACGCCTGATTGTTTTTCGACCTTTCTCTCCTTCAAATTAGTTCCGATTTCCGTCAACTCAAATAGTTTGTTGACTCGACAAACGGTACCTGTGAAGTCATTGAAGCGAACATTTCGCAAAGAAATGCCCTCGAAATTCTTTGCCCGAATCAGCGCATTGAATTTGCACTGCAAGACCTGAAAGGCACCAATTAGAAGAATGAGATTTGAGTCGCCTGACAGATTATTGTGACGTACTTCGAGGAGAATGTCGTTGTTTCAAAAACTCGTCGAGTTGTTTGGAATCCTCCGAGATCCCATCTTAAACTGCTTGTTTTCTCCCAAAAGAATCAGTCACGTGAGGCAGCTGCCCTGTGTACTTCACTTGTTAGTCTATTTCAGCTGCACATATTCTGTGTTCCAATAGAACTCAACCTTTTGCCCAGCCTATCGATAGTTGCTTGACATGACGAAATAAGCTGATTGAAATGAGATCGACTCCCTCTTCCTTTCGCACCTGAACGACACAGAATCTCCTCATTTCCGTCTTATCGCAGTGCCTTTTTGTGTCGGACGATTTTCGAAAAACGGCCCATCCCCCATCAATTTCTCTCTTCTTCTCGCTCCCGTTTTCATTTTCCCATCCGTTTTTCTCTTTCGATTCTATTCGCCACGAAATCACTCGATTCGCTGACTCACAATCCCCTCTTACTTCACAATGTTCAATGTTCCGCCCGTCTTTCACTGGCCTCTATTCCGAATCGTTCCGCTTTTTCACCTCCCTCAAATCGATTTTTCGTCTCTTTTTTTCGCGGACACATCTTTGTTTTCTCTGTGTGCAGCACGCGTTCTATTCTCTTCTTGCAGGGTTAATCGTCGTTCCTGCCGCTGCTGCTGCTTCTTCCCCGATGGCTTCTTCTCTCGTTCAAGATGTCGTGAGTTAAAACATTTCGTGGCCCAGGGGGTGGGGTGTGTCAGGAGCCAACTGACTCTTCTTTCGATCTCCGACACTTCCGAGGTTTACACACTTTGCGTTTTTGGTCACCAGACACGCTTGCCGAAAGGGAATCGTATCATCTTTGTTTTAGTGTCTGTTTCTGTTGTTGGCTGGTTGAAGAACCAGCAAAAACTGTTGATAATCGGCACACTGATTGTTTATTTGCCGAAGCGCATCGGAAAGGGAATGTCCGAGATAAGCGGGCGAAGGAACAGACGGGTACATCACATCAATTGGAGGGACCGATCGGAGGGGATTGGGGCAAGATGACCTCGGCAGTTGTCTCGGAAATGTGATAGGAAGGACGCGAAAAGACGAGAGAGCATGGAGAACAGCGAGACGAAGGGTCGAGTGTTCGAAGAGTCGGCAGAGGATGCAAGAAGAGAGAGAGACCATCTCAAATATTGACTGTCGAGTAGTGAATGGGGGTCGAGAGGGAAATGCAACAGTTTGTAGCTGGGAAGTACGTGAGAAGGGGACTGGAAGAGGGATTAACCGGAAAATCAATCAGGAAGAGGTTGCCGAGCATTAATCCGGCATTCTAACGCCTTCCTCGTCGGAATTTGCTGAAAACAGCCATTTTCTCGTGAATGCTGATAATATTTTGATGATTTTCTGTCCTCGGTTCCGTTTCTACTCGAATTGTATCGTTAGGTCAAACACGAGACGTGAAGGGTAGAATTGGTGAAGCATGGCTTAATCTCGAGAAGAAAAAGACGGAGACTCGGCTCTTTCTCGCCTTCAGGTAGGAGTCGTGAGAGGCGAAAGTGCTCCCACGAGCTGCCGTCTTTCGGTTTCTATTGGCTCAATCAGGCATTCGTTTCTCGTTGCCGAGATGTTTCTCTATTCGTTTCCATCCGTTTCTAAGTCATGTGCCACTTTTTGAAGGCTCTTCTCGTCGAAAAATGCGAACTCCTCACAGCAGTTCTGCAGTCGGTCCGATTGATTCCACTAACGGCAACTTCATCGTCTCGAGCTCTCCGAGTGAGAGGCTCACTGTTCGATCCGCGGCTGGTCGGAGGGATATGTGTCAAGACTGTAGCGAAGAACAATTGGGGGAGAAGAGATCTAGTTCTGCCGAAGAGCTGCTCACGGAGTCTGCCATTTTGTCTGCTCTGACTTCTTTGCGGGATGAGAACTGGGACGTCTCCAAGAATCTGAAGACCGAATTCATTACCGAGAAAGACTGGGACCTCCATTCCGAAGACGTCGCAATCTGCGGACCATGTGAGTCGTCTTTGGAAGCATCTTCCGATTCGCTAAGCTCGGCTCAAAACGGAAGTTTCTATGGCAACAATGCGAAAAGTCACGAGAGTGTCATGAGAAGCAGCGATATGCTCGAATTTATTGATGAATACGAGGACGGAACGAGTTGCGTCATAATCGAAGAGATTGAAGACGTGCCGCCGACTATCAGACAGAACAATGAGTGGGACGAGGTGCCTGTGAAAGGCCTGACGACGACAGAAGAGAGTTTCGAGATGGCTGTGGAGGAAGAAACGACAGGGAAAGAATCAGAAGACGTTGAGTCCATCTGGAGTGTGAGAAGACCTCATTCCGTCGAGTGTCCCGTGGTCGTCCCCAAGATTTTGACGCCCGAAGACTACAAAAAAGAAAAAGAAGAAAGACCAGAAGATCCAGAAGACGTCCGTCGCAAGTCATACGTGACTCCGTTAGATGAGCTCTATAAGAGATACAACCATCAGCCGATCCACGCTAACGGCGTCATCCGGGTCGTTCACACACCGCCGCCTCCGCGTAGACAGAGCACGTCGGTTCTCAGAAGAAGTTCTTCTTGTGGCACGATTGCCACGTATTCCGAAGCTGTGAAAAGGAGGCCATTCTGGTACATTGACGAGAACTCGGTAACTTCTGAAGAGGGCGAAGTGACATCAGAAATCGTTCCGAAAGAGCAGAAGATGGAGGTGTTAGAGGAAGAAGAGAGCTCTCCGACGTCTTCTCTGTGCCTAATTTGTCTTCCGCTTCGTCAGCTTTTCTCCTGCAAATGGGGAAGCCCCGTGAGTTTTCAGTCAGAAAAGAGGGCTTCCATCTCACACATACCCTACATTCCTCTTTCTTCCATCCAATATCCGCTGCTTGTTTCAGGAACTGGCCGAGGCCGGAGATACTGTTGCCGAGGTGAAGGGCGGAAGTGCTGCCGGGCGAGGACGTCTCGCGAGAAGAATGACGATCGAGGAGGAGCACGCTGGAGACTACTTCAAGTGAGTTTCAGATGACGAAACACTCGCTCTTCCGCTTGTTATCCCCCTTCCGGAATTGCATCATCGTCCCACAAAAAAGCATCTCGCATACTTTTTTGTTTATGCTGTTTGGCGCGGGTATTCCGATACGAGAGCCACATGTGTGTATTCGTCAGCAGCCATATATTATTACTTTTCGTTTCTTGCCTGGGAATCTAGAATTCTCTCGCTTTTCGAAACGGCCCGTCTTCTTTCAGAAGACGTCGTTTTGAATAATGCACGCACCAATTAGTAGGCAGGATAGGAAGAAACGAGCTTTTTCTATTTTATCCGCCCCTCAAAACGAATTGTTTTTCTCATTCTCCGGCTACAGAACGATTATTTCGAGGGCATTAGATGCATTCATTTCGACGGATTTCGAAACGAGCGCGACCTCGTTCCTTCCCCCTCCGTTCATTTTCGTTTTCGTGGCGAGACCCGCGACAGCTTCACGGCCGCGCCGCCTTTCGAAACATGTTTCATTCGTTCCCCTGAAGTTCGGCTCTTTTTCCGCGTCTCACTCCTTCTCGCCCCTTTATTTATTTGTTCTCTTTCGAAAGTCGATTGCGTAGGCGAACCAACAGTTCGATGCTCCGCCCTCATTTTGCCGTCCGAACAGTTTCATTGAAAACCAGTGATGTCTGTTTCGGAAAGTTACACATGACTTTTCAGAATCATTCTTGTCAACATGTTGGCATGTCCTTTCATTCCGAAGACCGCAGGGGCGTGGCGTGGGAATTCCCGTTTCGGGCGGCTCCTCGTCCGGTCAGTCCCTCCTCCGTTTCCTCTTTTTGTGCTCCTCGCGGCGCCTTCTCTTTTTTCTCTCATTCCGCAGCACTCCTTCTCGCTCTCTTTTCCTTTATGCGTCTCCTCTGAATTTTACTGCGCAAGCGCACGCATGTGAAATCCGCGCCGACTCGACTTCTTTCTCATTTTTCGAAAGCGCTCTTTGAGCAGCCACCGTTCGTTTTTGAGACTCAAACTTCGCAAAGGTCATGTTTTTCTCGTCTCGGAGACGGCAGAATGGCTGCCAATTGTTTGTCGTTTGTTTTCCGGAGGCGAAGATTCAAGAGAAATGGCTACTTTGCGCCTCAAAACCAGTTGTTCCATTTATCGATTTCTCTCGAGTCCGAAATGCGCCCTGGAAACGGGGGGAACCCTTCTGGAACCTTCTTGCCCGGTCTCTGGTCGCTTGTGACTAGCTTCTCTGGTCACATGTTTTTCAGATGACCATTGTTTTCCCGACGGGCTCCCCCATTGCATCACGAATCTCGTTTTCTCTCCACCTGCCTCCATAGTCGGAAGGTGTTCAGAGCAAGGTCTCCGAATAGGATAAGAACTGTCGCCTCTCCAGAAGAACCTGTTTTTGTTTTCGACATGCGCCCGCCCCTTCCATTCTAGAGGTAGCCTTGAATTCACTCAATCAGTAGTCGTCATCGTTATCGCTGTGCAGAATTCTTTGCCACTGCCTGATATTTGGGATTGGAAGTAGATTAGCCGTCTCCATGGGGATAAAACACTTAGTCCCGCTTCTCCAAAACATCTGCCTCTTTTCTCGTTTCTCTCTAATCCTTCTCCGTTTCATTCCAATTAGTCTCTCAGGACACTTAATCTTCGCGCGCACTCTTCTTTTCTTCTTCTCCTCCTGAATTCGCGAGCTACCCATTCTGAGCAGCTCGTCGAATCAATCAATCCGTCAAAACGGGAGCTTTAACCGCCAAACCTTGCGAGCATCCGGACACCGACGCGTCTCACGAGACGTCGTCGCCGAAGCCTCAGCCGATCTTCGAGGCCCCCGAAGAGTCCGAATCGCCTCCACAATCCGCCTCGAAGCCAGTAGTTTCTCCGGTTAAACCGCCGAAAGTCGTCAATCTCTTGGCCCCTTCCCTCGCAACCGAACACTTGAAATCTCAATCGACCTCCTCGTTCCGCGAACTTTTCTCGTACGCCGCGCCGACTTCAGAGGGGAGAGACTGGGATTCGGAAGACGAAGACGAATCGGACATACTGTGTAGTAGAAGCATCATGAGTGAGGATTCGTTTCAACGGGAACTCGATGCAGCCGGATACGACAAGTGAGTTTCTCTCGCGTGAACTACTGAACTACCCTCCCGAGTCAATCCAATATCATTAATCCGAGTTCCCCGCTAGTTATCTCGAAAATTCACTCGTACCCCATGTATCGCTTCTGGTCTCTTGTCTCTGGTGAGAGAAAATACTCGACCAAAAGCATCGAGCAAGCGAAACACATTGCTCATGTCGAGCAGGTAACCACGACAACGATCCTCTTCAGAATTTGTAAACAAACTATCATTTCTGAAGGCGCCGTTGAAGCCGATCCTCTCGAAGCTGGTCGGAGAGCCACCTGTCACTGATGTTAACAATAATAGCTCTGCGGAGCCCCCAAAAGACGGGGGAGTCCGTGTGAAAACTCACGTGTGCTCGGTTCCTGGATTCAGACAGAATCCTTACAAGACTAGGTGGGGACAGATTGATCAGAAGCGGAAGGGAGAGTTCAAGACTAGAAGGAGTTTCCAATTTATGATTTGTTAAGGCAAGAGCAACAGGTGGTCGCTGTGCCTGCCACCACGCACCTCGAGCACTTGTGCCGTCTTGACATCCGCGAAGCCCCGCATCTCGTCCGCCAGACCGGTATAATCTGTACCATCGGACCTGCGTGTGCGAGCATCGAGATGCTCCAGAACTTGATCATGAACGGCATGAATATTGCTCGCCTCAACTTCTCTCATGGATCGCACGATGTGAGTTTGCGTCGTTCCTTCGAAATCCCTTCATCTTGTCCGTTTTCAGTACCATCGGGGAACCATCGAGAACGTCCGTGCCGCTGTTGAATCGTTCTCGGATCCACGTGTCATCGGAATCGCTCTTGACACCAAGGGACCCGAGATCCGTACCGGACTTCTCGCTGGAGGTGCCTCTGCTGAGGTGGAACTTCTGAAGGGAGCCTCGATCCGCTTGACAACCGATCCGCACTTTGCCGAATCGGGAACCGCTATCAATCTGTTTGTCGACTACAAGAACATCTCGAAGGTGCTCTCGGTCGGATCGCGCGTCTACATCGACGACGGACTCATCTCGCTGATCGTCGAGGAGCTGCAGCCAGAAGCGGTCGTCTGCACCGTCGAGAACGGAGGATCTCTCGGAAGTCGCAAGGGAGTCAACCTTCCCGGAACAATCGTCGATCTTCCGGCCGTCTCCGAAAAGGACATCAAGGATCTCCAGTTCGGAGTCGAGATGGGTGTCGATATCATCTTCGCCTCGTTCATCCGTAACGCCGAAGGAATCCGTACGATTCGCAAGGTGCTCGGAGAAAAGGGCAAGAAGATCAAGATTATCGCCAAAATCGAGAATCAGGAAGGAGTCGATAATGCCGATGAGATCATTGCCGAGTCGGATGGTGTCATGGTGGCCCGTGGTGATCTTGGAATCGAGATTCCTGCCGAGAAGGTGTTCCTCGCTCAAAAGGTTGGTTCTTCGGGGAAAGATACTATGCGTTCGGGGGGAATCGAACCCCCGTCGAATGCTTGGAAGGCATCCATGCTGACCATTACACCACGAACGCGATGCAAATGTTCTTGTATGTTTGCGGAGATAAGATGGATTGGGAAGCGAAACGAGAAGTCTTCTACCTAGTTTTCGTCGCGTGTCGATTTCCTTCTTTCTTCTGAACCCCGACTAAGTCGTCTCTAATTACAGATGCTCATCTCGAAATGTAATCGCGCTGGAAAGCCGGTCATCTGCGCCACGCAGATGCTCGAGTCGATGGTCAAGAAGCCGCGGCCGACAAGAGCTGAAGGATCCGATGTTGCCAATGCGGTGAGTGACCCTGACGTAAAGTAGATAACTGCGCGCAGAGTGTAAGCGAGGCTGACCCAAGTGGCCTAGTGGCGCGTGTGTTTGTTTGTCGCCGGTCACTCGCTGGTTCGATTCCTGTGGGGGCACAGAGTTGCAGTTGATTGAAACTATATCATCTGCGCTAAGTTGTCCCGAAAGTGATTCGGATCTGTACATTATGGGGCTTGTTGTCGAGAACCAAATAGATATCTATTCGAACATTTTTTTGATTTTTAGGTCCTCGACGGTGCAGACTGTGTGATGCTTTCCGGAGAGACTGCCAAGGGAGATTACCCGGTCGACGCTCTCAAGATTATGCACTACATCTGCAAGGAAGCGGAAGCCGCCGTCTACCATCGCAGACTCTTCGACGAGCTCCTTCTGAACACCCCGAAGCCGACCGACATGTCTCACACGATCGCCATTGCCGCCACTTCGGCCGCCGCTTCGTGTCATGCGTCGGCGATCCTTCTGATAACCACCACCGGAAGATCGGCGATCCAGTGCTCTCGCTACAAGCCGGCCGTCCCGATTCTGACCATCTCGCGTGATGCGGCCGTCTGCCGTCAGCTCCACTTGTACAGAGGAGTCTTCCCGGTGCACTACTCGGCCGACCGCGCTGTTGACTGGCCGACCGACGTCGACAACAGAATCAACCACGCGATCAACATTGGAAAGGACCGTGGATTCATCCACAAGGGCGACTTCCTCGTCGTCGTCACCGGATGGAGACAAGGAGCCGGAGCGACCAACACCCTTCGCATCATCACCGCCGAATAAACTACTCGTTTCCCTTGATAAACTATTGATGCATTATTATTCCCCCGTTCAGTTTTAGTGTGGTTACCGGTTCCCACAGACCCCTGCTGACTCATGCTGTTTTCCCCAGTTTCCCCCGGTATTCATCCCTGTCCCATAGATATTCTTCTTTGATATATTGCTCGTTTCCCTTAAGTTAAGGTATTTTCTTAGTTTCCTCATGTTCTCTACTTTTAGATGAATACGTTTGCTCTTTGAAAAAGTTCAATAATTTATTCACGCATTCACAATAACCGCTCCTCCGCCGCCGGCGCCTCCATGAACTACCGTCACTTGGGTTTTACGCTGGGGACGACAGTAGCAGTACCAGATTGCGTGGTAGAGTCCGGGAAAGAGGAAGCAGCAGCAGAGGAAGATGTTAAGCCACACGTGACCGTTGCATTTGGCGTCGTTCTTCAGAAAAATGGCAGCCGGCTGGAAAGAGGGACTAGAAACCTCGGTGGAAGAGGAAACGACTTGCTGGACAGAAGAAGATGACGATGCAGAGAAGACATCCGTTGACGTCGCCGTTGCCCATTTCTGGCGGGAAATGAAGAGAAAACATGGAGGGGACGATAAAAGTCACGTGCAAGTTGTATCCGTGGATTAGGCAGCTCCAAAGTTCCGTTCCCACGTCTTCTGACTCCAGATACTTGTTTGGAGCTCCAAGATCAGGTACTTTTATTCGGAGCTCGAGTTTCCTTTCAACAAAAACAACAACAAGTTCACGCATTCACGATGACGGGTCCGGTCTGGACGACGCAGATGGGCGTCGGCGGCGGTTTGGGTCGGAAGAAGCAGTACCAGATGGCGTGGTAGTAACCGGGGAAGATGAAGAAGATGCACAGTAACACGTTGAGCCACACGTGGCCATCGCACTTCGCGTCGTTGCTCACGAAGATCGCCGCCGGCTGTAAGAAGAGAGCATCTGTGGAGCCGTCAGAAGACGACTTGCCGGCACGCAGATGATGAGGCAGCAGAGGAGGAACGGATTCGCGTTGTCGGTGGCCATCGCGACACTGAACACCGTCACGAAGACGTCTCTTCCTCTGTCGGGGAGGCCGGTCAGGCCGGTACGGTCATGTCGAGCGCCACGTGTGCTCGCGGATTCGCCCACCGTCGGAATCACGGGATGTCCTTGTTTGTCGGGCGGAAGATTTTGTCGTATTGGGGAGGAACGATCATCGAACTGACGTCATCTGAATCCAAACCCCGCCCCCTCGTGTGCTCCAGAACGAGCTGTGTTCCGTCGCGTTTCGCAACATTCCTTGCCGCCGTTTTGTTTACTTTCGAACACGAAAAGCCACATTATTTAGTTGCTCGAAACGACATACTTTCGCTTCTTTCAGCGGAACAAACAACGAATCAGTGAGTTGGTGTGTGAACTCTGTCCGGAAGAAGCAGAAGACGTCAACGACGACGATCGCGGAGGAAGCAGACGTAGACGGCGTGGATGTAGGCGGGAAGGCAGAAGAGGAAGAGGAAGAAGACGTTGAGACAGACGGAACACTTGCAGCTGCCCTCTTTGTACCACACCGCCAGCGGCTGAAACGCTTTCAGATTGTGGAGGAAGAGAAGGAGAGGATACCGGAAGGAGCAGAATGAGCAGAGCCATCACGATCTCGTCCTGGTCGGCGGCCATTTCGGAAAGCGAAAAGTGAGGGAGAAGCGGCCGGTCGGGGGGCCGTTTTATGGAGACGTGTGACTCATGTTTTGAATTGTACGATTCGTGACTCAGTCTGTATGAATACGTCGCATGAAGCACAGAAGGTTTTCAGATTCATTTCACAAAATATGAAAGAACAGTCATAGAATAGGACAAAAATAGAAGGGGAAAAGACGGAAAAGAAGATGGAAAATGATTGAGGGTGACAAGTAGAGGGGAAAACATTTGAAGGGGGGGCTCGAAACGATGCGTATTATTTCAGAGTGAATTGGTCTCGCCACGAAAAGGAGAATGGGGGGAATTTCAGAGAAAATTGGGGAGGGAAGCTGCATCTTGGGCACATTTAAAGTGGGGAAACGAACACGAAAGCGAAGGCAAATGCAAAAGAGAGAGGGAATAATGTTATGCGAGAGAAGGGGGGGGGGGACTATTTACATCTAACGGGAGGGGGACGGTCAGGGGTTACTGTAGTGGGCGTGGCTTCGATGTGGACAGGGGACAGGCAATTGTGTTCCTAGGAGCAGCAAAAGGAAGAGAAGCGACACAAAACTAGACTAGACTGAACTGGGGGACCCTTCGAAACGGAAGAAGAGGGGGATAAAGGGGGGCAACACAGGGATACGGTTACCGAAGATGGAGAGAGAGAGAGCGGAGAAGTGAAGAAGCGGGGGGAACACTGAGAGCGACGGCGGCTACGAGTTGGCAGCCATCAGACGCGCCTGAAACAGAGAGACCATGAGAGAGAAATGTGAACTGGCGGCGGAACGAACCTTGGCGCACTCGGGACACAGGATCTCGTGCCCGTCGGTGATGAATCCTTTGCCTACTAGGGAAGTCGTGCATTGCGCACAGATGAAACAGTCGTTGTGCCAATGTCGGTCCTCGAACGAGATGAACTTGGCGCCTCCGATGCCTGCAACGTCTTCTCCACGTCTTCTGGCTGCCCTCGTCTTCTCTCACCTGTGATCGGCTTCGTGCACGCGTTGCACCGTTTCGCGAACAGCTCGCCGTAGCAGTTGGCGCAGTACGGCTTCTCGTCCTTGCTAGTGAACCGCTGGCCGGCGAGCGACGAGTTGCAATTGGTGCAGCAGAAGCACTCGCGATGCCACGGCTCGTTCTTGTACGTCACGCCGCCCGCCGTGATCACCTTCTTGCACTTGCTGCAGCGCGTCGCGAACTTCTCCTCGTAGCAGGGGCCGCAGAAGACGTCGTCGTTCTTCGGAATGAACGACTTCGTGCCGATGGCCACCTTGCAATGGGCGCAGCAGAAACACTTGTCATGCCATTGTTTGCCTTTGTACTCCATCTTTTTCATGCCTGAAAATAGAAGCTCTATTCAATGGAATGGAAGACGAAAAAAGAATCGGCAACGGCGACTCTGGGCGGCCGCTCTAATTGGATTAAAGTCACGAGAAAAGGGGGCCCGACCTGCTCGGAAAATCTCGTTGCATCCGTCGCATCTCGTCGCGAAAGCCTGATCGTAGCAGTTGGAGCAGAAGACTGAAATGCGCGAGTGAGGGGATTATCGCCACCGCCGGTCACTCACTCCGATCGTTTTTGCTGCCGAACGGCATGTCGACGAGCGAGATCTTGCACATACTGCACAGGAAACAGTGCTCGTGCCAGTGCTTGTCTTTGTACGAGAGGTCCTGCAAACCGACGCGGATTAGGCCTGAGGGGGGAGCCGACGCGCAAACAACCTTCGAGTCGATGCCGATCGGTTTGGCACACTCGTCGCACTGGTTCGCGAACACGTCTTCGTAGCACTTGATGCAGTACGGCTGCTCGTCGCGCATTATGTACCGCTGACCGGTGAGCGTCTGATCGCATTGCCAGCAGCAGAAGTGGTCGCTGTGCCAGTCCTTGTTCATGGCCTTCGTGTACTCGCCGGCGAAGATGAGCTGCAACAGAATGGAGGTCACTCCGGATAGAGGCGGGCGATGCGAGGAGGAGGAGACAATCCGAAATGGGCTCTGCGCGTCGTCTAGATCAGTGCACTCTCGGACGCCTATTAATCATGCAACACTGCCCCCCTCGACCCCCAATTCATTCGTTTCCCTCCTTTTTCTCTCGGTTTCGCGCCGTCGCTGCCGGATTTTTTGGTGTCTTTGGCGATATAATTGAATATCTGTTGGGGGGAGGGAGGGAAGCTCGCGCCTCGGGGCCCAATTTTCGAAATGAACCTCTCTTTGTGTCTCTCTGTGTTTTGTGGTGGTGTTGAACAATTCCGTTGGGGGGCGGGCGACTGATGGCGGAGGAGGGGGCGAGAGAAAACAAAAACACACGAAAACGGGCGGCCGATGTGGGAAAGAGAGAGTGAGACGAAAGTTTCTTCGCCAACTGCACCCACTGCTTCGGCACAATGAGCCTTTGTTGTTTCCTTTTTATAAACATTTCGAATTTTGCTTTTGCGGCGAACAATTATTTCGCGGCGTGAAGCAACTGCGCTCTATTGCACACTGCTTGCGACGGGGCGCAGTTACACAAGAGAAGAGAAATGAAGAAGGGGGGAAGATCGGGAATGACTGAGAGAGAGAGAGAAAGAGAGAAGAAGAAGGGATATCTGGCGGTAGATCGGAAGTTTTTAGGGGTTCTCAGGGATTCAGAAGAAGACGTGCCACCTCGAATCAAGAAGGAGGCGACGAAACGACCGGCAAGGAAGGAGCTCCTCATCTGGCGGCGCTTCCGCCTCCTCCTTCTCCTTCTCACACGACGGAGGGCTCACGAATCGCGGCGGCCGCCTCGACACAACGACGACGAGGTCCCCGGAGGATCAGAAAAAGAGAAGAAGAAGAAGAAGAAGAGTCTCTAGAAATACCAGAGGAGACGACGTCTATATATACACACTGCCGAGACTTGTTGTGGCTCGGAAGAGACGACACCGCACGTCGATTTACGAGTCGACGCCGAGAGTTATGGTTCCCGACGAAACAAAGTGTCGGGCGAAACGGATTGATAAGACGTTGCGAGAAGAAGAAGAACGAGACGGGGGCGCCGAGGAACAATTGGTCGCCGAGCCGGCGACGAGAAACATGCGAGAGGTGACGGGGGGAGGGGCTCAACGAGCACCTCTTTCAGGGGGATTACAGAGCGGCAGCACAAACACGTCTGGAAGCGGGCAGTACACGCGGGTGGGCGGGCCTCCCCGATCAGGTGGTCACAACAACAATTGCCACGTCGTTTGTCGTCGGGATGAACAGATGATATCGACGAGAGGAGGCGAATCAAGTGCAGCAGCAGCAGCAGTGAGGAGGAGGTGCGGGAATGAATTGTGAAATGAAATGCTCGCGGGAAGAGAAGAGAGCGAGTGAGGGGAGCGTAGGCCGATCCCCCTCCCCGCGGTGGTGTAATAGCCGGCCAGGACCCCGGGCTCTCTTCTTCTTCTTCTCGGCTTCCAATACACTAAATGATTAACAAAAAACTGCGACGTCGAGCACACACACACACACATACAAACACATAAAACATGACGAAGAAGAAGAAGAAGACGAGGAAGAGGAGCGCGCGCCTCTCGGATTTCATGTCGCCAAAACATGTGTGTGTGTGGCTCTCCAAACTGTCTGTACTTCCGAAGACATGAATCCCCGGTGATGAATTATTCGATTCGAAGAAACGACGTCTTCTTCTTCCTCTTCTTCTTTTCGCAGAACACCGGAGACGAATCGTTGGGCCGGCCGGAGGAATGAGAAAAAAAAGAAACTAATAATAATAATAACGGAAGAGGAAGAAACGGACCGAGACAATAGAAGCGGAGACTGTCCGCGAGGAGGAGGAGGGACTAGAAACCTCCCCCCGAGGTTTTTGTTTTCGTATCGTTTCTGATTAGTGTTGACTATGTATACAGTCGGGGAAGAAAGCTGCAAAACAGCCATTTCCCATAGGAAACACTCTGACACCAATATTGACTGTTGGCTTGAATAATCGCAAAACAGTTATTGAATGTGGGAAAGTGACTCTGGTGGCAGAGGAAACGCTAGTCCGCCCTTGTGACCTCTCATGAATCATAGTTTTTTCCGCTTCTCTTATCACTCGGAACGCGACATTCTCACCGCCGAAAAAGCGGTCGTCTCGACTCAAAACGCAAAGAATGTCGGGACAGAAAACGAGAAAAAACTGGGGAGATTCGGTTAGCAGTGGCTCTAAATCTGGAGTGGAAGCGTCTGGAAGCGCCGAGAGAAATGAGTGCGAGTCACGCGATGCGAACTTCCGAAGAAGGACCAGAAAGTCACCGTGGTGGGCGAGACGAAGAAGAAGGAGAAGAAGAAGACGTCAAAGGAGAAGAAGACGTCAAAGAAGAAGAAGACGTCGAGGGAGGCGGCACAATTCAATTGGTGTCAGGGGAGACTCTTATCATCAGACAGAAGCACGCGAAGACCGAATCAGCGGAAACAATATTTGCGTTTCGCATGTTTCACGCCGCCACTCGACTTGTTTGATCGTGCCATCCGGCCCCTCGTTCCTTCCGATTCTTCGTCCCGCCAATATGTACATTCTTGTTTATTTCTTCGATAATGATGACGGCGGCAGAAAGGGACGCCGGAAATCAGTGAAACAGCTGTGACGTGGCAGCGACCGAAGATGAATCGGGAGAAAGAGAGGGGCGAAAAGTACACGACAGCCTCGTTAAAGAGCGCCGTTTTTTGATGGCCGCCGATCGTAATCTGTCTCGGGAACGACGTGGACCGACCGACCGACGGACGGTTCGATTCCCACAATGATCTTCCCGAGACGTTTCGGTTGACAATTACTATTAAAAGGGCACTGGGAGAGGCGCGACAAAAAGGACACTCGGCTTAACAAATACCTCGTCACACGCCGAGCAACGCGGTTTGTGGAGCTCCGCGTAGTGCCGTTCGCAGTAGATCTGATTGTCTTTGACGCAGTAGGTGAGGTCGACGAGCAGCTGAAACGGCCGTTCGGATCGGAACGAAAGGAATGGGTTACCTGTTCGCACGTCTGACACGTGAAGCACGCAGGATGCCAGCCGGTCGAGTCGCCGAGCTTCGGAGCGATGACGGCCATCTCGTTCGTCTCGAGGATGCCCGAACACTTGTGACACTCCATCGCCTTGTTGATGTTCGAGGAGACGTAGCCGATGTCGAGGGCGATCTCGTTGCGCGCGTTCACAAACTCCTCGTACACCTTCCTCTCCGTCTGCGACGTCAGATGTCTGCAGTAGGCGACGGAGAGGTCCTGCCTCGGCAACTGCAGCAGCAACTGCTTCTCGCGCAGCTTCTCGCCACTCGAATTCGTCCGCGGAACCACGTTGTTCGGCAGTTGTGACATGTATTCCTCGACCTGAAAACGCACTTTTGATGGCTGTCAGGACGTTGGGATTCTTCGGTTTCTGTCCAGAAACTCACGTCAATGAGCCAATTGTGCTTGGATTTTCGGAAAAGCTCGCCCGCTTTTTGCATGAATCGCAACATGAGCGGATCGCCGCGCATGTTTTCGGTCAGAAGGCCCATGGTCGGAACGGTTCGCAGGTTCGTCGGACGGACACGGAGGAATTTCAGGAGAGGGGGGAGCGAGCTGATAAATGAGAATGTGGGGGAGAGAAGGGAGCAAATAGCACAAGAAACAGTAGTAGTTTGGGCTAAAGAACGGAGAGAGAGAGAGAGTGTGCGGGGAGGAGAGACGCAGACGGAGAGGGAAAGGAAGGAAGAGACGAAGTTTGTAGATAGATTAACTTTGTAGAAGTGGGGGTTGGTGGGACACCGAAATAGAACTGACACGGAATGGTTGACCACGGGCACCGGGAGGACGCTTCGAGACTGGAAGGGGGATCTACTCGGGGGAAGATCAGCGAGAGTGGAAGGATCAGAAGAATAGATCAGGAGAGTTCTAGAAGAAGAAGATCCATCAGTGCGAGACAGTGAAGAGGGAAAGCAAGCTAGCAACTGAGGGCTGGAAAGGAGTTCCCTTTAGGAAGAGAGAGTGAAGAGTTATCAAATGGACGAGGAAGCGGTCTTCACACGGAATTTCGTCAATGAAAGCGAGCAGGTCAATATTGATGAGAAGGTGCCCGAGTGTCTGCACAGACGGATTAGAAACTAATCGCGAGGAAGGGAGAATTGTTGCGAGCGGCACGGAGAGCCCGTTTGCATTATCATCATCGCCGTCGCTAGACTCTCGTGGATCCACAGTAACGCTCCTACAGTAACCCGTGGAGGAGGAATGTTGTGACGTGGAAAGATGGAAAAGTATCAAGAAGCGAGGCGCCTCTCAAGAACTATCAGCGAGCAAATAAATAGGAGACATTTCGGTTTTCGGACGATCGAAAGAAACGATCCGGATAAGAGATCGGAGGGGTGTGGTATGTGTGTGTGCAAACAGGTGTGCTTCTTCTTTTTCTTCTTCTTTCGCCTCCGTTTCCCATCGTGTCCGTCCCCGACCGTTTTGAAACCAAGGCCATCTGGGCGGCACCCGACGCTTGCAGGTGCGTCGATGATTGACGACGTGAAGAAGAAGAACATATTACCTTCTTGCGCGAGAGACCGGGCGGCACCCACGCGTAGCCGTGGCCAACGGATCCGGGAATCTCCTGCTCGGCGACTGCGGACTGCGGCATTCCGGCTGCAAGACGAAAGAATGAGCGGTCGGGTTTCAAAACAAAGGCGATCGGGTTGTTTTCGATACCTGGCGGTTGGATTCCGAGACGGTTGTAGACGTTGAGCGCTTGGTTCGGCGGGAGTTCGTGGTCTGACCGGTCGCTTTTGCAGTGCACACACACTTTTCTGCAAGTATACAACAATCAGTCTTTCGATAAACTTGTGTCATCTTCTGTCTCTTCTCTGGCTCCTTCTTCGGAAACGGGGGGCCGAGGGAGCGGAAGAAGCGGCACTTGTTGAAAGATTCGCCCCCTCTTTGTAAACAAATTGTTCCGTTTCGGAAGATGAAGAAGACGAAGAAACACGACTACTGGCGCCGTTCGTTCCGTTATTCGGATGACGTGGCGACAGGAAGACGTCGGAACGAAGATGACGTGGAGGAGGCCGGAACAAGAAGAAGAAGCGGGAGGAGGAGGAGGAGGAGAAGTAAAGCCGGAAGGAGTACAGCTCCACCACCACTACCAGAATGCTGTGGTGGCAAATGGCAACACAGAGGGAATCTTCTCTCCGGATTGCGGTCCCGCGGGACGGGCCCCCCTCGGCCGCACAACCCACTAAACATTTGCATTTCAAAACACTCGGTCGTTTTCAGACCACTGAGAGAACCTCAAAAAACACGACGTCCCTGAGAAGAGACTATATAACCGAAATCCGATTTGAGAAAAGCGCTCTCTCTCGCAGAGTCGTTCATTTTTTGTGGCCCCATAAATTCGACTATTATTATGATGCGATTTGGAAAAACGAAAGAAAACGGGGAGAAAGAGCTGTCTCTCTCTCTCCGAAAATCACCCATTTCCGAAACGCACACCAAACACCATCCGCCCCCGGTCTCCCAATTTTCGTCTTCCGCGCGGAAGCCGCCGCCGCTCCGTTCCGCTTCGTTCCGCTTCCTACGAATCCGTCGTCTCGCGAGTGCCACGTGTCATTTGAGAGGATTGAATTTCGAGAAGAAGTGGGAGAGGGGAAAAGGGGGGAGAAGAGGTCGTCGTGCCCTCGGAAATTTGTATGTTTGTACGTTTTCCAGAGAAAGAATGCGAGCGGATTATGGAAATCGGAGAAGACGGGAGACAAAGAAAACATGAAACATATCAGAAATGGTAATTCGGATGGCACGAGAGACCGCTTCCGATCCGATTACGGTGTCCGAAAATAGAAGAACACTTTCAGACCTTCTACACTTCTCACGTCGTCAATCTGTCCGACGTCTCCGAATCACCTGAGAATCTCCGAATCATCGGACAACGAAACGAGTGTTTTTTTCGGACTCCACTTCCCCTTGCCTCTAGCCAAAAGTTGCATTCCCTCTCCCGAATCCGTGCAGCAGTCGTCTCCCCGATGAGCAATTTTATTGTGCATCTGCGGCCCTGCGTCCGAAAACTTTGTCTACGCCTTCTGCTTTTCCTTCTTCTTCTTCTTCTTTTTGTTCGTGGCGCCTCGACGGCTCGTTAGCGGGACTCTGATTGTGTGGGAGCCCAGTGTCCTTGAGCAACCGGAAGGACGCCGGGAGCCTGGCACCGTCCGTCGCCGAGAAACGTCTTCTTCTTCCTCAACTTCGTCTTCTTCTTCTCATTCTTCTTCTCCGTCGACGCCTTCTTCGTGCCGACGAATCCAATCGGGCACAAAACGTCGTCCGAGATATCTATCTTGTTGCTCAATCTCTAGCCCCCCATGCTGAAGAAGTGCGCCGCGCGAGCGCCACAATTACATTTCGGGAATCTCTTGAGCGAGAGAGAGAGCGTGCGGATCGCGGAGACGCAGACACGAGGAGGGTCAGACACACGGTCAAGTAGAAGGGCTCTGGGGAGTCCGGGAACGCGTGAGAAGTGAAGAAGTGACGATGACGAATCAGATGACGGGCGCATAAGGAGAGAGAGAGAGAGAGAGAGAGAGAGAGAGAGAGAGAGAGAGAGAGAGAGAGAGAGAGAGAGAAAAGTCGTTGGCAGGTCCGGGAGGAGGATAATTGGCGCTTGCAAGGGGAAAGAAAAGAAGAGATGGATTTATATGCGAGGGTACTGTAATCGAATCGGAGCCTCCTTCGTGTTCTTCTTCTGCTCGAATCGAATTACTTTGCTCTTTTTGCTCCGCGAGCACTTGCTCCCTCTGCCTCGTTTCTGCGCCCCCAAGGCCACTTGTCAAAACTATCAATTATTCCAAAAACAAGCGAAGCAAGCCGCGAGAGAGGCCTGCTGTTTGTGGTCCCGGACACTTATTATTAGGGGATGATGATTTGTAGCCGCAGGCGAGAGATCGAGAGACGCAGAGGGCTGAGAGTGTAAGATTGGAAGAGGACTTCTTCTTCTCCTTCTTGCTCGCGAGAGAGAGAGAGCGCCTCCAGAATGAAACTCGATATTCATATGTGGTTCGATTCGAATGAGAAGCTCTGCATTTGGCGTCGAAACGAAATGAATGAGAGCCGCGAGAGCTCTCGCCTTCGCGAATAACTAGTAATATTTGTGAGGGGAAGCGAGGGGCGCGAAACAAACGACCGGATTTACTCGGGAATCTCACGCTCCTCGATTGGGAAGAGCAGCTCTCGAAGGAGCCAAACATCGAGAGACAAAATACTTACATTGCGAGATCCGTCCTGACGACGCCTCCCCCGGCGGACGACTTTCCGCTGGGCACCCGTTTCGGAGGCTGTCTTCTGGCCGGCGGACTTCCCAGCGAATGGTCTATAGTGCTGGCGGTGATGGCGACGGGACGCGAGTCCTTGCGTTCGGTGGGAGGCGAGCACGAGAAGCTCGGCATCACCTTCGCGTGCTTCGTCGATGTCGAGTTGGCGGTGGAGGGCGGAAGAGGTGGCTGCGGCGGCGCGACTCCGTTCTTCTCTTTCTTCTTGCCGCGACCCACCATTCCTCGCACCATGGCACGCATTCTGGAGACGACTGGGGGACGCGAGCGAGGGAGACAGAAGACGTTACTTTATCCGACGCATCAGGAATAGGCAGGGAATAGGCGACAGTAGAGGGTGCACTGCACAGGAGCACAGCTCGGATGAGACACGCACTCACTCAGCGAGCACAAACTAGAGGCGAGGGGCTCCGTCAGTCGGGGAGGCCTGGCCCGCCGGTTTGGTGTCCTGGCCGACGGCACGACGGAGAGAGCGCGTCGAGCGGAGAGGAGCAGCGACGAAACGGGGCGGAGCCGCGGCGGGAGGGGAGAGGAGGAAGAGGGTCCCATGGAGGATGAGATGGTGGTGGAGCTGGCGGAGCCGGATGTGTCCGCTTCACTGCGCCCTCGCGGTTCACACCTTCGCTTATTTATTCCGGTCTTTCCACTTGGAAGCAGTAGTCGCGCCCTTCCGCGACGTTTCCGCGTGTTCCCTCGTGAGTTGTTTCGTCTTGAGAGAGAAGAAGAAGAAGGCACTTGAGAGTCTCTTTCCGGTGGCTCCTCCTTCGGCTTCTCTTCTCCCTCTCCTGCCCTCGCGCCGTCGAACATCTGATCCGTGTGGCTGCACGCATCTGTCGTGCTGCTCTGTTGATTTGATTTTTACAGCACCCCCCCCCCCCCCTTTCCTCCCGCCAAAACATGTATTTCGAGTCGAGGCGCTCCGCGAACCAATTTATCGCCTTCGTCGCCATCAAATCGGGTCCCGTCGTGTGTGCTAATTGGCGAGCGGAGGGGCGTCCCCGAGATTTGATAAAACGTGTGTGTGAGGGAGAGAGGGAAGAAGAAGAAGAAGGCACTTGGCGAAAGACGCATCCGTCAATTTGTCAACTCTTCTTCTTCTTCTTCTTGAGAACGAGCATTCATACTTGATTCCCTAATCTCGTCGATTCGTCATTTCGCCTCCTGAGACACTTTCTGCACTTTTCGCCCATAAAATTTGATATTACGATAGCCGCCCTCCGAAAGGGGGCCCCGTTTGATACTCCTCGTGTGTCGCTTTGTCTCGTACCCGTTTTTGTGTGCAAATCGCTTAAAATCCCCCTGGGGAAGAAGGGCCTCGCCGAAAGCGAAAGAGAGGGAAGGAAAGGACCACTCGAGAAGGCGGACGAACACGACGAAGCGAGGGAGATTTGAATCGGATGGAGCACAAAAAGAGCACACTCTTCCACTCGGAAAACTAATAAATCAGAGCTCGGAAATGAGGTGGAACGAGATAAATGGGTCGGCTGGAAACGGAACAAATCAACAAAGTAATACGAGAAATCGAACCGAGGAGACAGCTGATCCGAGTCGAAGATCAAAGGGAGCTCTCTCACTGGAAGGGTCTAGAAGAAGAGGTTCGAACCTCTGTGCAGAGCACGGAAGATCAGCCGGAAGGGCGTCTCTCGTCTCGTCGAGTCGCCGCTCAAATCTCGTTTTTGAATTCGTCTGCTCCCCTCTCAACAGCTTCTCTGCGACGATGTCGTTTTCGTTTTTGGCCCCAAAAATAGTACATTCCCTCCATTTTTGTGTTGTTTATGTTTACAAATTGAGCGTGAAGCGGCAAAAGAGGATGCTCCCGCCGGACAAAAAGCGGCCAGACGAGGAGAGAGCACGCGTTTCGAAGAGACGCAGGATTTGTGTCAAAATATAGTTTACGCTTCGTTTGAAGCAGCGACGAAATTTTGGGTTTGAAGGGAAGCGGCGACGACGGGGCTTATGACAAATGCACTTGGTAATTCGATTTGAATTCCCGGAGCCTTCGGAAAGAGAAGAAAAAAGGAAGGAAGCGAGGGGACGATTCGGCGCGCGAAAACAATATATCAAAGAGTCGTAAGTTTTTGGGACGGAGAAGGAAAGCATACAAAAGAGAGAGCGATGAATCAGTGATGGTCAATTTGGGCGCGCGCTCTTGGGAATGTTTCGGAGCGACTTAGTGGAGAGACGTGAGTCAGGAGGGAACGAAACATCTGGCGACGAAGGTGATGACAGTGATGATAATGGAATAAGCAAGAGGAGGGAAGCGAGAAGAAGGAGGGACGTGTATGAATGAAATGAGAGGAGGCGACGAGCGAGAGGAGGGGGGCACTTCAGAAGGGTCATCTGATACGAATGCCCATTCTCTGACCATTTCAAACTGAGCAACTATACAAGAACTGCAACTTTCGGTTTCTTCTCGAAGGAGGGATCCGAAAAAAAAGAGAGGGAGGGATCGCTTCCAGAAATAGAAGACACTTGATACGTTCGAAACGGGAGAGCTTCTTGATATTGTTTTTAGGACTATGATTTCTTTGTCGAAACGAAGAAGAAGAAGCAGAAAATGAAAATGGAATCAGAAGACGTTTTCTCTCTCGGCCAAACAACTCCAGTTGCGTGTTGTTTGCAGTTTGGCCTCCTTCCACATCGGAATTAGGAGGAGCCGCCCGGGAGCCGGCCGAAACAAAACGAGCCGGAGCACAGAAACTCTGTCGAATTAGTCGTCGTCAAACTGCGGCACAGAATGGATCTGGGCCCGCCCGATTTGCAAATCTGGGCGGCTCGAAACGGAAGCGGGCGCATCCGGAGCCGCTTCAACGACGGCGTTTCGGGAAGAGGAGGGGGAGGAGAAGACGAATGCATTGATAATAAGGACATACCTCCAGGCGTGCTGCTTCCATCCGAGACGACACTCCTTGTCGCGACACCGCGCGCCGTCCTCGACGTCCGACAGATTCATCGACTCGACGCGCATCTCGCGAGCCAAAGAGCCGCCGGATCCTCCGATTGGCATCTGAAACGAGCGATGTTCAGGTGGAACAGGTCTTCTGGAGACAACGACGCGAAATAAAGAACAAAGAAGCTTTTCTTCTTCTTCATTTCGTATTCGCAGCACACAAAAGGTATCCTTTCTTCTGGAAGGAAACAGAAAAGAGAGACAGAGAGAAGGGGGGTCTGAAACTGGTGGAGCTGCGAGTGACAAGCTCCGTTCAAGAAACACAAACGTCTGGAGAGGGAGAAGCCGATGGATGACAAGTCGGAGACACTTCTCTTCCCCCTCCCTCCCACCCCCGGCCACCCGCGACAAAATCCATGCTTGAGTGGGAATCGGAGCGGAGGCCACAGGACGCAGATGTGTTGCAATTTGGCACAAACTCATCGTAAAAGTTGCGCCGAAACTTTGCTGGAAACGACGAATTCGCAGCGAAACGGATTGAGAAGACGTCGTCCAGAATCGGGGGCTCTCAGTGAAAGGGGATTCAGAAGGGAAAGAAGAAGAAGAAGACGTGACCATCATCGAGATACTGTAGGACCAGGAAGACTCCCCCATAAACAGGGATTCCCGTTGTCACGCTTTCTAGCTCAAAGTGAAAATGATAAGGACTGTGGCCGAGAACTTGAGGAGCAAGAAATTCTAGTCCCCCCTTCCGGATACTGTTTGGGAGTTGTGAGAAACGGCGAGTTTTTCGAAAACAGGTAAAGTTTCGAGTGTAACTGTGATCTTCTCAAAGTGGGATCTGACGGCGAAAAGTGTGTTTTCGGCAACAAACAATAAGAGAAAAGCGGGGCGAAACTCTGGACAAGAAGCGCCGAAATACGAACAATCGGGCCCAAATTCGACGCCTCCCGCTTCTTCTTCTTCTTCTTCCCGTCTTCGCCCGGCGATTTTAATCCAAAAAGCAAAGAGATGGGCACTGGATATTTGTGAGAAACCGCCTGTGAAACTGGCGGAAAAGGAAGAGGCGTGCAAAGTGCAACAAAGCGAAGAAAACGGGCGCCGTTTCCTTCGCATCTCTGGAGGACCATTCAATTCATATTTCCCTTTTTTCGACAAAAGATGGCCGACTCTCTCGTTCGCACATTATTTACTAGTCTCCAGATAATTGTCACTTTTTCTCCCTTCTTCATTCCTTCGAAAAAAAAACGTTTCCTTCGCTTTTCTCACACGGCTCCGTATCACTGCTGCGCAACGAAAACTCACTTTTCCCTTTCGTTGACCGCTTCTTTTCGTGATGAGAAACGGAACGGAAATGTTGCGAATATTGCCATTTGAGGGGAGAAGAGACGAAGAGCGTTTGGGAATCATTTCAGAAGACGTGTCGGAATGGGGGGGGGCGGAAGAAGGGAGCGGATAATGAGAATTCGATTAGAATCCGTCCAGACGAGCACTTTCTGACGTCTTCTGGATGGAAGGGAGCACTTACTCTGAACGACGGACGGATGTTGTTGTAGGTCCGATTGACGGCAGTCGTCGCCTGGCACACCTGGAATCGCAAGGATCAGAGGACGAGGTGGGTGGCGGGGAAAGTGGAACCTTGAAGGCCGCCGGATCCTCGGTTTTGTCGAGCTTCTCGTACTCGACGAACGCGCCTTCTTCCTCGTTTTCCGGCTTTTCGTTCTCGTTTCCGTACGCAGAGTACTGAAAAACGGGGAAGAGTTGGAAGGTGCGAGACAACTGTTGTTTGTGGGAAAAGAGCTGCCACGTCATGCCACCTCACCTCCGGATCGTCGGTGACGTCTTCGATGACCATCCGATGATTCGACGTGTTGTTGTTGTTGTTGTTATTGTTGTTGTTGGAGCTGCTGCTGCCGCCGCCACCGTACGGATTATTGACAGTGGACAGCATCATCTGAAATAGTGTGGATTCAGAAGACGTCGGACGTCCGGATGACGTGATTTCTATTGGAATCGGATGCAAATGAGTCGTCCCATTATTTGAGGAGAGAAGAGAAACACACTGAATCGGACGGGAGAAAGAGAAAGCGAACAGGAAACGAGTGAAGAAAAAGGGAATCGAGAAGGAGGTTCGAGTGGTGTGTCTGTAATTATTTGGTGGGGAAGGAGGAGGAGAAGAGAAGGAGACGATTGAATTCAGGTCGATTGGGCACGCACGGATTACGGTACGAAGCAGCACAGGTGACGGCTACTTATTCCGATCACAAACTGGTTCTTTCGGTTTGACGGTCAGTTTGCGAGGCAGTTTGAATTCGAGTGATTCAATTCGGAGAGTGGCGTCAGGTTCGAAAAGACGACGGAAGGGGCGGCGACGATGCTCGCGCGGCGGGCTCGGAACCTGAATCAGCCACAACAACAACACGGTAAACAAACGGGATAATGAGCGAGCAACGGCAGTCTGTTTGTTTGTGGGCCAGCCCGCCGGGCAGAGACAGAAAGTTCGCAACGGGACGGAAAAACCATTTGGGTCGAGACGAGAATTAATCAAATTATGATTCACACGAAGAAGACGTCGAAGACGGTACGACTACAAAGAAGGAGGAGGAGACACTTGATAATAGAAAAGGGCAAATGAGACGGGAGAAGAAGAAGAAGAAGAAGAAGACAGGTTGGGAGGAGATTACTGGTAAGACGCAAGTCAAATCGTGTCCTTCTTCCAGTTTCCCTGCCCGTGTGTGTGTTTGCTTTCAGGAAGACCTTTTCGTGCCACGTCACAGGGTCGGGCGGTTCGGAAAAAGAGGCGGCGAGTGGGGGGCAAAAGAGGAAGATTTGTTTGATTTGATAGCGGACACGGATCGAATTAGGGACAAGAGAAGCAGAGAGAAGAGGCGCAATCGATGATGATGCTGGCGGATTGGAGGCCGGGGAGAAGCCAAAGATACACTTATTGTATTGTGATGAACGATGATAGTGCTGTGCGCGCGCGCGCGCGACGAGACACTGTTTCGAGAGCGAAGAAGCCGTCGCCGAGGAGGGCGGCAAACAGGTTTGATAGCGGATTCGATGCAGAAAAAGAAAAGTGGGGGGCGAAGACGACGACGGAGAAGGCAAAAGGGGGAAAAGAATATGTCGACGACGACGACGATGAGGATGATGAGGATGGGGTCGCTGCCTTCGAAAAACGAAACGGTGAGCAATTTGTGAAAGAGACGGGCGGGCAGGGATTATTATGTATTTTGAGGGGGGTGAAAGTGAAAGGACGACCGACCGACTGGATGAATGTTTCCCGCCATTCAAATAAACACTCGTTAATTGGAGCTGAAAACAAAGGACCGCATCGGGTTACTGTGTTGATGACATCACTCGCCGAGTCACGCGAGAGAGAGAGAGAGTAGTTGTGAAACTGACAGTGTTGACACAAAAAGGTGCTTCTTCTTCTTCCCAAAAAAGAAGAAAGTTTCTCTTCGTGTTGCTCGCGGAGCACCCGATTACACGGCGGAAAGGGATGGGAGGAGGAGAAGAAGCATGACGGAAAGCCGAAAAACAAGCGGACGGGGCGGAAGAAAGACGGGAAGGCATCAATCAGTTGATACACGGCGAGGTGACAACAAGGTCATCTGCATTCGAAATGAACCCGCTGGCGGGAGGACGTCTTCTGGAGAGAGAGATGAATTGGACGACGATAAATCAGACGAGAGGCCAGATCTGTCATCAATTACAAAAAGAAGCGAAGGACGTGGCACACTTCGGGTATCATGTGATTGCGCGAACACAAAGACTGCGGTCGAAAGAAAGAAAAAGAGAGAGAGAAGACGTTGTGTTGCAACAGGGAACTGATTCGAGAGAGAGAGAGAGAGAGAGGGAGGGCCTGAAAGTGCAGAGGGGAGTGTGAGCGAACCTTCGAGTTGGGAGTGTCGTCGTACACTTCCACAATGATCGGCGACGTCTTCTGAATCCGCTTCGAAGGCTCTTCTGGAGACACTTCCACGTCCAACGGCTTCTTCTTCTCCAACGTCGTCGACGTCTTCACATAGTGATCTACCTGGAAGGAGAACGAATTCAACCGACTCTCTTCCTTCTCTCTTCGGGTCTCCTCACCTGCACGTCTTCTCCGTTGTCGTGCACTTCGACGACTTCGGTGTCCTTCGAGTAGCACGAGCACAGAAGTTTGTGAAGTGCTCCGTGAGCCGATGGCATCACTCCGTCCGAGGCGATTCTGGAGAGAGATAAAACAGGAAATTGGAACGGAAAGAAGAGAAGAAGCGAGAAGACACGTGGCGAGACGCTATTGTTTTCGACGTCTTCTTCTTCGCGTCAAGATGATGATCGCTTGGGTGTGGTCATCGTGATTTCTATCGATTCAGATGCCAAATGTACTTCTCCCCCTCCCTCCGGAGGATTATGTCGTGTTTCCATCCGCATAATGAGGAGGGAGGGACGAGAGAGTGTGGTGAGAGAGGAGACGCAGAGACAGGTGACACACTTCGCCCCGAAATTAGATATCAAAACGGGCGGGACTGAATTCTCGAATTGCCACCAAAAAAGGGGGAGAGTGGGAAGGGGGAGAAGGGCTCAAAGTTGTCGGTTATGCCGCTTGTAGTCATTTCGAAGCGTCCGCAGGATTACCGAGGGCTTTGGAGCGAGCGAAGGAAACGAGAAGGAGAGAAGCCGATGGGGGGTTTCTAGTCCCTCCGGGAAGACACTCACGAGTCCAGTTGATAGGCGAGCAGATACTTGAACGCATTCGACAGCTCCTTCGGGCTCACGTTGTCCGACATTTCGAGAGGGGGGCCCAAGTGTCTGTAACGAGTGCACTTTCGAAGAAGACAATGGAGCCGAGAAAGAGGGGGCGGACGGCTCGGCGATGACGTGGCAGAGCACAGAGAGCTCGTTTCAAAATACTTGCGAACGGACCGAGAGTAACCTGTTTGCGGAGCGGCTGAGCAGCAAGAAGCTACGCAACAAGTGCAAAACTCAGGAATGCGCGTCTCTCCTTCCGTCTGACCGCCTCTCCAGACACGAGCCACGTCTTCTGGATGCGGAGAAGACGTTTCCGAGTCCGGTGACGACAATTAATTCCCCATTTCCACTGCTCTTAATAAATCTAAACGCCAAACAAATCAAGATGAGCACGATGAAGGAAAAGAAATTGCTCCTCCTCGAGTAATCCGATCGGCAAACAAATTGAGAAGCGAATCCGAGAAGGTAAAAAAAAGAGCTGAAAATCGTGGAGAACGACTCGTTGCGTGCACAAAACAAAGTGCAACCGACCATGTATTTAGACTAGAACAAATTCAGTGATTCCAGTCTTCCCTTGATTGTAGCTCGTTTCCGTTTGATCCGTCGTGCGGATCAAAGAGTTCCAGGCGATTCAGCTATATGCATTCTCTTTGTCAAAGAAAACAAGAACTTGAGGATGTGAAAGAAAAAGATCACACAAGTAAACCATGTATTTTTCTCACATGTAACTAAAACAAATAAACTTCAAGTATTTCACAGAGAATAATGCCTTCTTTCTTTGTTTCAGATGAGCGCGTCGCACACGTTCTTCAGCGTCAACAGAAGCTTCCTTCCTTCCGGATCACTCACTTTCGTCATCGCCTTCGACACGAAATAGGTCGACTTCTCCATGTACGACTGCTTTTTCGTCGGGAACCTTCTACCGATGGAAATGAGCGACGTGGCGATGGCGGTGAAGAACTTTTTGTTGGTACAGTGAGCAAGCAGCAAATTGGAGAGTCGCGGAGAGAGCTTCGGAAGGAGCGGCAGGATTGTCTCGTTCGTCTTCTCTTCGGGGACGAGGACGAACGACTTTTCAAGGATGGCGAGCAGTGGATGCAGGATGCTGGTGTACGAGTAGCCACGGTCTGCCACTTCGAGGATGTCATAAACGAGTTTGACGCCGTTCAGTTCGCACACAAATGACTCGAGAAGCGACGGGACAAGGTCCGTGAGGCGATCTGGAAACGATAGATGTATTGGCGAAGCGTGGGAATAGGTACCGATGATGGTGGCCGCTAAATGGACGATGTGGAGATTGGCATCCGTGAGTCCGTACAGGGAGCAGTTTCGAAGTCTGGAATGGTAAAGTTCGAAGAATGAATTCTCTTCGCCTCAACCCACTTTGTCTGGACAGAAGAGGTCGTCAGGGAAGTGTCCGCGGAGGTGTCCCTCACGAACTGCTCGTCTTCTCGCGCTAGAACTTGATTGTAGACGGTCACTCGTTCCCGCATGTCCTCAATCTCTTTCCGCATCCGACGACGAGCCAGGAATCCTCTTATGGTCTTCTGAATCACAGAGGCCGCCTCGTTTCTCATTTGCTCTTCCGCTGCTGCTCTCTTTTCCGCCGCATTCTTCTCGGCACTCTTGATGGCTTCTTCTCGTTCAGTGACCTCCTCTTCGATCGTTTCCTCCCCGTGTATCATTGCCATGTCGAGTCCCGCGTCAGACCGATCGTATACAGCTTCCGATTTGGCAGCCCATTCAGCGAAAGCCTCATCCGCCTGTTGATTCCGCGCCGCCAGCGCTTGCCTTTCAATTTGTCCTAGTCGTCTCGCCTGCAATGTCTCGAAACTTTTTGTAAAGAACAATCCGTCCGTCCGAAACAAACCACAGCCTCCTGCTTCTTCTTCAACAGTTTCGTCTCTCTCAGAATGCGTCTCAGCTCCGGAGTCTGCGCGTTCTCATTCCCGGAAGCGATTCGAATGTCCAGTTGGTTTTTCACGACAAAGTTCTTCTGATCGTCAATCATTTTGTTGAGAAGGTCTTGCATATTCAACTGGCGCGGAGTCATCAAGTACTCCTCCGAAGAAACTTCTTCGGCCGTAATTGGACCTTCGTCGTCTTCATTTTCGACTCGGTTTGCGTCGACGGACGTCTTCTCAATCTCTTCAGCGCTCGGAATGAAAGGGTCTTCGATCATTTTTTCGAAATCCATGGGAACTGACTCCTCCTCCTCATCTTCAGATTGTTTCTCAGGCTCTTCCTTCTGAACCTCGTCGAAATGAATGGATTCTTCGTGGAGTTCGGAAACAGATTCGAGCGTCTTTTCGACATTGTTCGCCGTTTCTTCCAAGTCCTCGGTCTTCTCACATCCGACTTTTTCAACAACATCAACGAACTCTTCTATTTCCTCTTGATCCGTTTCTTTCTTTCCGACGTCTTCTTCCTCCGATTCGATAGTTTTATCCATGTTCTCCTTCTCTTCTGAACTCTCTTCCAGTTCCTCCGTCTTCGATTTCACCAACGTTTCTTCGTTTTCATCGTTTTCCTCTTCCTCGATGACTTCGTTGAAACAGTGAACAAGAGTCGTTCTGGAAAAGGTCACTCGAGATGGAGTCTTCGAGATCTTGAAGTTGAGGTCGGCTGACTCCCTTGAAACGGTGAAAGTGGCATCGTTCAACGTGGATTCACACGAGTGCCTTCCTGAGAATGTCGAAGATCGATTAACAGTGAACGTTGAGTTTCCTATGGAGAAGTTCGGAGAGCAGCTGCGATCTGGCGAAGCGTTCAGCTGGACGAGGAGCTGCTGGACAACAGCGTACATCTTCGGCGTCCTCTTTCTGAATGCGTAGTTTCTCCACGCCTTCTGAATGATAGCCGCTTTCTCGTTCGAGTTCCTCACTTCTTGCATCCTTTCGAGGAACGTCTTCACGAAAAGGGCCATATTCTGATCGAGACCACGCGGAATTCGAAGTTCTTCCTCGGCCATCGTCACCACCTTCTCCCAGAGGGAGCTTCCTTCGAAAGTCTGAACTGGAGCAGCGGAGGGCACGTAGGCACTCCACGCATTGCTCAGCAGCACGCCGTCAGCCAGAGTGTCCAGGTCGAGCACTTCCACGTTCAGCTCTCTTCCGTACGCCTTGCACGTCTTCAGGATTTCAGATGACATCTCGTCGTGGACTCCCGACCTTCTTTTCGTGATAACGCGGTTCTCGTCGACCGAAGGAGCCCTTGACAAGCGAATTCGTTTCTCTTTGGCCACTCGAACTCCGATTATCGCCCAGAGAATCGCAAGGATCGCCTCCTTTTTTCCCTTCACAATGCTGTCTGGATTGACGTTTTCCGTCGCGATTCCCATAGAAGTCATCTCCGAAAGGACCGTCCTCACATTGTTCACTTTGCGGATCCGATCACCGGAAGGCTCTCTCAACTTCAGAAGTAGTTTTCCGTGTGGCATCTCTCCGACCGTCTCGACGAGTTTGGCGAGAATCAGACCGTCGGAGAAGTCCCCGAAGCCTTTCGTCTGGTAGTCGTGATTCTCGATGAACGATTGTTTGTAGCTGGGAGTGAATCCGATTTTCGAGAAGGCTCTCCGCAAAGAACTCGAACTTCCGGAGAGAAGGTCTTTTGTGAGCTCGCTGAACATGTCGTCGAGGCACTTGAAACAAGAGGACTTGGTGAAAATGCGGGTCAAGTTCGGAATGACGCGATGCGTGTAGGCGGTCTCGATCAGGAACATGAGCTTCATGGAATTCAGAAGAAAGTGACGATGAAGGGCTTCTTTTCCTTCAGGAGTAATGATCGGTCTGCAGAAAAAAGGCATATAGTTAGCTGACAAAGCGAATGTCTCACTTTCCGGATCCTTGCGCGAACTTCTTGTTCTTCAGCATCGCTTTGTTCGAAAAGACGTGGTCGATGAAGAATCTCGAGATGGCTCCGACGAGGAACTTCGGCTGCGTGTTGAAGTTCGTGTCGAAGATGGCCTCGAGGGCGGCCTTGAGCCACGCTGGATGGAAGGAGAGGAAGATTCGGAGGAGCGAGGTCTGCTGTCCGAGATCCGAATAGACCGCGAGCTCGTTTCTGATTGAGAGCGTCTTCTTCGATAGCAGGTCCCTGATACTCTCATCGATCCCCGACTCTTCCAGCAATTTCTGACACTGCTTCTTGATCTTTACCGGGTCGTTCCTTTCGAAGATATTGTGGTAACGACGTCTCGCTTGCTGCTGCGTGTTTTCTATTTCTCCGTCGCTCTTCCTCGACAGCATGTTCTGGATTCTCTTGATCGCTTCCGCCTTCGTCGCTCCCAGGTCCATCTCCTCCGAGCTCTCCATTCCGATCATCGTGTTGCACCACGTGGCAAGAGCAACCATTTGTTTGTCGGCTTTTTCATCGAACGTAAGAATCGGAGATGCTGATTCGACGACAGAAGGGACGTTCGAACAGGGGTTCAGTGGAGTCTTAATGTTCACTGCAGACGGACTCGAGCTCAGAAACGCCCTTTCGGTCGCACCCAGGTCAATATTCTTCTGACTCGAGTTTTCAGCCAATCTGAGTATTCTCTGAGCTGAAAAGCAACAATTCACGAGAGCAGAAACTTATTATTACTTACCATTTCTTTCAGCGAGCTTTTTCATCTTTGCTACCCGCCGTTCTTCGATTTTGTCAGCCATTTTTTACTGAAAAGAGCAAAATAAAGCAGGACAAAACAATATACATCAGAAATAGATTCGGAAACCTAGAAAAAAAAAAATCGAGCGACAAGTCGTGAAAACACATTTCAATTTTCAAACATTCGCGCTAAATTTTTGCCGGCGGAGCGCGTTTGCACAGCGCATTTCTTCTCTGCGTCTCTTCGTTCTCTTCTGAACTGTTCCCATTAATTGTGTTTTAAGAATGTGTCAAGTACTGAGACACTGATTGAAGTTATTTCTCGCAGTTTTTTAGTTTTTAAGCTCAATTTCTATACACTTTTCTTGATATGTGTTCTGTGTCACGAGGTCGGCTGGCTACAGTCTTGAGATCAACTTCGAACTGTATTTTTGAAAATTTGGCATTCGAGGAGCACATCTTTCGAGTACGTTCTACTCTATTCCTGGGTCCATGAGAGCGTTGTTCATGTATTTAAGACGCACAATGTGACCGAAAAAGGAGAAGTTCTGCTGATGTGGAGCAACCGTCCAGCCGTCGTCGTGGGAAGACACCAGAACCCGTGGGTTGAAGTGAATCTTCCGTACGCGAAGGAGCACGGAATTGAAGTCGTGAGGAGGCACAGTGGAGGCGGCACCGTGTACCACGACCTCGGGAATCTGAATATCTCACTGCTCACGACGCACGCCCAGCACTGTCGCCCAAAGAATCTGAAAGTAACTCGGTCCTTCTTCTCCTACGCATTCACTCGTTTTCAGTTCATCTCTGATGCACTCAACAATCGGTTCTCGGTGAATATCGTTCCGAATAAGCGAGACGATATGGAACTGATGCCGGGAAGTCGGAAATGCTCGGGAACTGCCGCCAGAATCGCCAAGTATGCGACAATTTAAAAGTCAGAAAACGAGTTGATCTCTCGCAGAGGGCAGGCGTATCATCATCTGACTCTCCTAGTCGACGCCGATCTTTCCGTTCTTTCTCACGCACTACGGTCCCCATGGAGAGAACAAATCGAGTCGAATGCGACGAAAAGCGTTCGAGCTCCGGCCGTCGGATTTGTCAGACAGGATGACGTCACGGCGACGGTTGCTGAATCGCGGGAAGCGATTCTCGAGGCTTATCGGTCAGTCAAGAATCTTTCAGTTCTGAGACTCTGTTCTTTTTCCAGGAAGCTGTTCGGAGAGTCACGAGTAGAAGACGTTAATGTCTCTGAAGAAGTGAAGAGAAACGATAAAGTTTCGAGAATCGTCGATGAACTGAAAGCGTGGAAATGGATTTACGGGAAAAGTCCCCGCTTCTCGTTCTCTTCGAACGGCCGGAAAGTCGATGTGAAAGAGGGTCTCCTCATCGGATCCGACGCTCAATTCTCTCCGTTCTCATAGAATTTCCTCCTCATTTACACTCGTTTCTAGAAGCTTTTTCCTTTCTTTTGCCGCTCGTTTTCTTTTCTTGTTGAATTTTTTGGCAATAATTCAGTTTTAGACCGAAGAATGAGAGTCTCGCATCCGGAGCCATGGCGAGAGACCAGAAAGCAATTGTGTAAGTGTTTCTTCTCCTTTTTCCGAGCAGAACGAGTGTTTCAGTGAGCAAGTGGCACGGAGTTCGTGTCTGCGACGAGCCGTCTCCCTGGTACATGAGCATCCCGACTCCGTTCGCGCAGCTTCACAACGTGTTGCCCGAGGAGCAGGAAGAGATGGTTTTCAGTGAGCTGAAGCTGTTCCTTCTTGGCAATCAGACGGAGAACATCCGCATCGAACAGTACGACGACCACCTCCTGCCAGTATCTGTTGTCGCCAATATCTCGTTCGATCCCTACATCCGGTCCGAACTCGAGCGCTTCAATGACGTTCTCATCACTATCGCCACCATCAAAATCTGTTGTTATTGTGAGGATCCCTGTTCTCTTTCGCTTCTAAACCACTTTTCATTCCAGCCATCACCCATGACGCTGTCACTTTTTCTCCGATTGGCGGAGCAGTCGCCGCAACGATCGAGAAGAAAGTGAATGGGTTTGTGAAGGGAGTGTGCACGAGACTCGACGGACTGCAAGACGCCACGCAGCAGATGAACAATCTGTTCCGCGAGGTGCACACGATCCACGAGTCGCTCAGTTTCTACGCTGACATAGTGAAGATGATCTACGTGGAGCAACTCGTGGGAGGCCAAGTGCTCAGTTTGCTCGACTCGAAGAGAAGACACGTGTTCGCGGGCAGTGTTGTGCAAGACCTCGACGACGTGTTCCAGGCGGGGTGGAAGGTGTTCGCGAGGTGCATCGGGAGGCTGGTCTGCAAATTCGAGGCTGATAATCTCGACTACGAGGTAGGAACTTGACCCAGAAGAGAGTAGAGAAACGAAAGTGATTCCAGTTTGTGATATGGTCGACGAAGGAAATGAACGAAAACACGAGGAAGAAGCTGATGTCCCCCCACCAGACGAAGAATACAAAGTCTTCGAGATACGTGATCGTAGAGGCTCTTTGTCCGAAGTTCTTCACGAAATACCTCGACATTTTGGTGAGGTGCGCAGAGTTCGGAGACGCTTCGAAGACGGAGAGTGCGAAGCGGCAACCGACGAAGAACGGAGGAAAAGAGTCTGTGGAGAGTGTGATGGAAGACGTCCGGAACGTGGATTGGAGCAACCTCGACGTGGCGACGACTGTTCGCATGGTGAGGAGAACTGGGAGAAGAAGAGAAACAGTCTGGAATTGCAGCTGGTACAATTCTCACGGAAGGAATCCGCGTGTCTTCTCCGAGAAATCACTTCTGCTACGAATGTCGATCAGGCGATCAGGTAATGGTTCAAAAACCGTTGCTCTTATGATTGTTCCTTTTCAGAGACATTCACGAACTGCTGATCAAGGGATCGTGTGCTCACGACGTGATGCTTTACTGTCTCAAAGCGGAGATTCTGCAAAAGCCCATCGATGAGATTGGCAACCTTCGGATGAAGAAGCTGACGAATGACGTGCTCGGATCGGCCGCCGAAAAGCATCATCCGTTCTGGAAGTACTTCTCGTTCTACATCGATCGGCAGAACGTGTTCGAGATGCTGGGACAGAGAATCGGAACTGGTCCCTATGTGGGACATCACCGGGAAAACGTGACGCCGACGCTTTTCGAGTGCATTTCGGTGCAGATGGAGTGTCCGATCGACATTGAGCCGATCATTTCCACGGCTGCCACGTTCACTCTCATCCCGATTTTCCGAATCTGGCTCCAGTTGCACGTCGCCATCTGGACAGTCGCTAACTAGTAAGAGGTTTATTTCATTCGTTTTCCAATCTCATTGACTTCAGTCGTGATTCAATTCGTGGTCTGATGCCTTCAAAATCTGGATACGGAGCGGTGGTCGCACAGAAGAAGCACCTGATGAGTGCACTCGACTCGGAGATCTTCAGTTTCAAAAGAAAATGGGCCTCCTATGTTGATGTCGCAATCTCGTTGTACTACGAGAGGATTCAGAAGGCGGTCTCACTGGATGAGTACACAGAGTGCCAGGACATTCTCGCTCGCGACGTCACCAAGGTATGCAGGGAAACAAGACGTTCGTTCGACGGTGATGTTTCAGATGATGGGAATCACGGAGCTGTCGCAGCTGGAGAACATAAAAGACACCCTCAACATCATCTGGAACTACGACAACGACTCCAGCAGTCTGGAAGAACTGACGGCGGACTTCGAGGAAGTGCAGTCAAGGGCTCGCATGGACTCTGTGGTCGCCTAACCAGTACTCGTTTCGAACTTCCTTTTCACTTATATCGGTGCGGCGCAATGCATATTCAATAAAGTTATAACAGAAGGGTTCTGGTTCATCACAATCCTGCAGAACTGACCGACAAAACGTCTCTTATGTGTCGGTTTGAGTAAAACTTTAGTCATCATCAAAGTACAGGAAATGTATGTGAGATCGATTCGGGGAGAGATTCGGTGGGAGAGTCACAGGGTATTCGAAGGGCCCGCCGTCTCGGCCAGCGGTTCATCGGGCACCGATTGTCGTTGCGTGCGCTGCTTCCGCTCTTCTACGCACTTGCGAATGTACTTCAGGGTGGTCACGTCGGCGAGAGCTTGTCCGATGGCGTGCACAAACGAAGAGATGGAGCCGCCCATGATGACGTTGCAATGAGCGATGCAGCAGAGGAGAATCAGGAACTGCACTGAGAAGACGATTACGTAGAAGCCGCGCGAATTTTGAGTGCTCTGCAAAGAAGCAAATGGAACGAGAAGAAGGACCAGTTCTTACGAGGAAGGCGACGAGGAGGTGCGAAATGAAAGCGGCTGCTGCTGGAATGAAGGCGGACGGAATGCGTCGAATCTTATGGCAAGTGTCCCAAACCATGATGGTCCAAGTGACGTGGAAGAGGGTGAGGAGGACGGCCGAAAGGGTGTAGACGAGTGGAAGAAACTTTCCGGCTCGGTTAGGATCCAAGAAGCCCCGTTCGAGGGCGGTGGGAAGGCCGAGCGTTCCGGGGCCCGAGAAGGCGGCGAACGCGTTCATTGTGTAGAAGAGGGCCGAGATGACGCCCATTCCGAGTCCGCAGACGAGAGCCAGCATGTGGCGGGCATTGTGCAGGTCACTGACTCCCGGAGCCACCGATATTTGTCCTTGTCGCGTTATTTTGTTGAGGCCACTGAAAAAAAAGAGTTTTAATGCGGAACCGATCAGCAAATAAGTTCACTTTTGAGCCTTTTTGAGAAGCAGAAAGTAGCCGACTCGTGCGATTTCCTGAGCAACAATGCAGACGGCCAGAGAGATGAGGAAGGAGTTTGGGAGAAAATGAGTCAGTCCGAGCCAGGCGAGAGACGAAAAAAGGAGAGAGACGAGCCAGAAGAAGGCTCTGAAAGGCTTTAAGTAACGACGGAGCAGCAGGATGGGAACGGACGGACCCGAGGAAAAACAGGATGATTCGGACGGGATCGTGAGCGATGAACGTGTAGAAGAGAGCGACGGCCGGCGAGAACGAGGCGATGTAGCAGGCGATCGTGAGGAGAAAACCCATGATCTGAACAAGGAGGATGGGGGAGTGGGAAGAAAAAGGGACGGAGAAGGTATGGGATTGAGAGGAGACAAATGGGAAAGTAGGGAACAGCCGAGAATAGAGGAGGATTCACAGTTTATTCGTTCTTATTTCTGTGGAGCAAATCGACAAAACATACAAATAAATAGGAGAAATGGACAGAAAAAGATATAGAAGGAGGAGGAGGAAGAGGGGAAATGGCTACTCGCATCAGAGTTTGGAGGGGACGGGGGAGTTCTGAATCTTCCGGATTCTGTGGGTTCAGCAATTAGAGAAGGAGTTGATATGCTGCAGCCGTAAAGAAATGAAACGGAATTCATGAATAGGCGATAAAATACCGGGGGGAAATGTGTTAAAAGAGAAGGGGAAAGTGCGTAATTTTCAAAGCGGAAACTAGTAAAGCTTTCGGGTGGGGAGAAAGAAGGCGACTAGTGGGGAGAGAAAAAACAACGACGATTCAGTTAACTTTCGCGTAGCTTGGCGGCGAGAACTTTCGTCGGAGTGCCTTGATGATGTAGAGAGGGAGACACGAGACGGCCGTGATGGCTGTTGTCTTCGAGATGAAGACCCATGAGAGTACGAATTGACGGTCGAAGTACTGATCGAAGACGATGAGCGAGATCATGTAGAGCCCCAGCGAGAGAGCCTGAAACAAGAACACATGAGGGGAAACGTTCCACAGTGGAGTAGATACCTGCGCGAGAAGCATCGCCCAGTGCCACGTATGCACAGTCATTGCCACCATTATAAGCTCAGTGACGATGAGGGCTGAGAAAGAGATCGAGACGACGTGGATGAAGTCGGCGTCGAAAACCAAAAGCGCTCCGTACATGATGACTGCTCCTTGATACAAAGAGATGAGGACCCAGATACAGAACGTTTTGTAAGAGAGCGACCTTCCCTTGCCAAGCTCTTTGTATAATTCCGGATACGTCAAGGCGTTCGTTGCGGTGACGTCACGATCGACGACAAGCGAGAAGACGGGAAGCATCGTATAGCATGTGGAATAGGCGACCATCAGAACTCCTTGGTACAGAGAGACAGAGGCAAAGTAGAAGACGCACGAGAAGATGGCTTGCATGGTGGAGATTATCAAGCCCCGATGCATGACGAACTGGGAGAGGGCGCACGACCTCTTGTAGCAGAAGCGACCGTGAACGAGTAGCAGACGGCAGACGTGCGAGAACTGAGTGATCGAGAAATCGGCGGCCAGTGAAGCTTGTTTTCCTTCGTTAGCATCGATTCCGATTCCAGCATGAGCCGCCTGGATCATCGAAACGTCGTTTCCTCCGTCTCCAATCGCGGCCACTCGAAGAGGAGCTCGATACTTTCTGAGCAGTTGAACTATCTGAGCCTTTTGCTCCGGAGAACATCTACAGCAAACGACCGCAGTGCACGCACAAACGAGCTCTGCGACTTCCGCTTCGTAGTATTGAAGACAGACATTGAGGGCGGAGCCGGGCATGACCAGTGCGACGTCGGTCTTCCTTCGCAGATTATTCAGTTCGTTGTGCGCATCGGTTCGATTGTGAACATTTCCAAACACGTGGATGTTGTCAGATCTCGAGAAGAGACCACTCGATTTGGCGATGCAGATTGCAGTCTCCAGCTTGTCTCCCGTCAACATCCATATTTTGATTCCTGCGTTACGAAGCAGTTCGAGAGAGGTAGTCACTTGGTCCTGCAGACGATCTTCGACTCCAGTCAAGCACAGCAATTGAAGATCACGTTCGAGCATTCGATTGACGACACATGCCATGTTCTGAGATCTGTCGGATATCGACATTTTCGCCGCGTGGTAAGCTCTGTCGAAAGCATCGAGTTCGGCCGGTGAGAGTGGTTTTCGAGCGACGACAAGGGTACGGAGACCTTCACGAGCCATGTTACTGCACTCTTCGTCGAGCCAGTCGTTGTACTGCACCATTCCGCTCATCACAGTGTCGGCTCCCTTCATCAGAAGAGTTACCTCGTCGGTGGTCTCATCCTTGACAATGATGCCCATTCGTTTAGACTCACTGGTGAACGGGAAGACGTGCAAGATCTGGAACTGCTTCATAAGCGTCTGCCCGTTCGGAAGCTGCACACTGAGCGACATGGCGTGGAGATCTCTGCTCGCTAGCCGCACTCCGACTGTTTCCGTCCATTTCACAAGAGCCACCTGCAAGACACATTTCGGTCTCTGTCGATTTTTGTTTGTCTTTTTGTCAAGGCTCGCCGCCGCGTAAGTATACTGACCTCATCCGGACTGGCCGCCTGATACGAAGTTTCTCCGTTCTCGAATATGGGTGTCACGTTGTGACAAAGGGCGATCGCTTCGACAGCATTTTGCAGTTTGGCAGAGAACGAATGTCTGGAAGTGGAAAGGTTAAGTCGATTGGTAGAACAGGGCTCACTCACTTGGCAAGTCTTCCGGCATAAGCACTCTTCACATGCTGTCCCACTTCTTCAAAGGCGTCACTGCTGAATGCGACGGTTCCCAGGTGAATCTTCTTGAAGTGCATTTCGTTTTTCGTCAGAGTTCCTGTTTTGTCCGAAAGCAAAAAGGAGATTCGTCCGAGCTCCTCCGGAATCGTAGATGAACGGATCACCGTTTCGGGAATGTGCTTGTCCCGTCCGATTTGCCACGAGTAGAACAACTTGGCCATGTCGAGATTCACACGAAGTGAGATCGGGATGATGTAGGAGAAGAGGAGGATGAATCGCATCAAGTAGCGGTACCACAAGTTGTCGAGTCCTTTCATGACAACCATGACAGAAGCGAGCACGAGCACGAAAACGAAGAGTAGTTTGGTCAGATTGTTCACTTCCAGGTCAAGTAGACCAACTTTGCTCTCCGGGAGAGTCGTGTTCATCACACTTCTGGTCTCGCGACCCGTGTACACAACAATTCCGACGGCAGTTCCAGAAGCTACGACCGTGTTCGCCCACAGCACGTTCTCGACATTCAGCGATCCGTCCTGCACAGTATCATCGACAGTCATCTTGAGAGTTCCGACAAATGCGTGGATGTCCTTCTGTGGCTTCTCCGCATAGATCTCACAGTTCAGTTCCATGATGTCAGCTTCGTTCGGGAGGTGTTGTGTGAACGGCACGGGGATCCTCAGTTTCCAATCGGTTTCTCCGTCCAGCTGGTCAGTTCGAATGAAGCAGGCTCCCGATTTGTCGGTGGTCCTAAGCAAGACGACGTCGGCAGGCACTCTCCGATCTTTGTGCATGATGATGACGTCTCCGACCTCGATGTCAGCACTTCGAATCTCAACTCTCGTTCCGTCCCTCGTCAGCTTCTCATACTTTTCTGAATTGAGGTCTCGATCTCTAAGGTATCGCACGAAATCGTCGAACGCCTCTCGAATCAGTGTAATAGTCAATACGAATCCGAGAGGTCCCCAATAAGTGATGGGCGCTCCGATTTGTATAGCGGGAATGAACTGTGAGCAGGCCATCAGAAGAAAGTAGAGATTCAAAAAGAATTTGAATTGTTGAAACAGCACCTGGAAAAGGCGATTCGTTCGGAACGATCGAAAAGAAACCACTCACGATTGGGACGAAACTAAACAGGTTGTACTTCTGATTGCAGACGGTGTTCGGGGCGAACGTGACGTTTGCATCGTGCCCAACGGGTCCGTATCCGACTCGCACCGTCCGCGAATGTAGGACTCGTCGTCTCGAGAACAACGATCGACAGCATCTGAAAAATCTTGCCGGGGTTGAAGGGAAGGAATGTGCGATCTGGTGAACCGAAAAAGAGTTCATTTTGGACAGCTGTGCTAAATATGGAACTCTTTCTTGATTTCTGAGATCACACACTCCCCTTGTCAGAAGGATGCTGATGAACCTGCTGAACCTCGATTTCGGTTTGATTTTGAGTATTTCATTGATTAGAATAGTGTTGGTTTGCCGGTCGAAACCAATCATTTCCAATTTGTGGGAAACTGCGAGAGCGAAGTCAGCGGGCGATGGCTTTTTGAATGTGTCTTTCGTTTCTCTCTCACTCTCCCACACTTTACATCCGGAAAACTCACAACAATCCCCCTTTGGCAGCAGATGCGGCCGAGAAATGAGTGGCGTTCGATTTGAGAGATGCTGTTTTGTCTCTGATCGTAGTCGCCACGTCATCATCCTCGGTCTTCACAAACGAGACACTGAAGTCGTCGGCGCCAGCGGAAGAAGTGGACGGCTTCTGGTGGGAAGACGAAGACGAGAAGCCATCGTCGTTCTTCTTCTTCCTTCCCATATCAGTCAACCATTAAAGATTGGACCAACAGCCTAGAAACGCCCCCAAGAAGTCGCTGAAACGGAAGAATGGAAGAAAAGAACGGAGGCGAGTACCGGAAGACACAAGAATCGGAATCCGGGAAACGAGAGGAAACGGAACTGTGTCGAGTAATAAAAGACAGAGTAAACAGAAGAGAAGTGTGCTGATTCATCCGGTGTCACGGAACGAGGAGGATCGCATAAATATTGGAATACCATCTTGAGCGCGCGCACCGACGACGCCTTCTTCCTGTTCGGAGGGCGGATAATCTGATTTGCGTGAAGGCGTCGTCTGAATCGATTCGTCTGATGCAGAATACGAAGAGAGGTAGAAGGAAAAGGAGAGTCGACCGGGCGGCGCGACGGTGTGACTGTCCATAATCCGGCGGGTTTTTCGATCGGAATGGAATGGCCGGTAGACGGTTTGAAAACAAACACACAAACTCAAAAGTGCGCCTGATCGAATCAACAACTCTTTCTTCCTCTGTCTCTTTCAAAAAAAGAGACCGCAATTCATATCAAAACGGGAAAAGGGTACTGAGTGAGCAGTGTGAAAGGGAGAAGAGGACACTGATGCGAATGTGTGAATCAGAATCCAAAGGCCATGACGTGGCCAAAGAGGAATGGGAAACGAATCAACGCCCATTTTGAGAAGACGGAGATAGTTTTCATGTGCTTCAAACTCTCTAATCCTCCTCTCAATATTTCGTTTCGTCGCCATTTCGGATTGGTTTCCGCGCGACAAAGTACACAATGACTCCCTCGCTTTGAAAAGAGCACCTTTTCGACTGCGTAATCAGAGCCCCTCTTGCTCTCTAGAGGTTTTCAGCTCTGAAACGGCGAAAGATTGCAGACAAAAAGGCGGTTCGGCGAGTTCGTGTGTTGGTGGCGACGACTGTTGTGATGGATGAACGAGGGGCGGCCCAATTGAACAAATATCCGAATAGCAGCAGAGGCAGCCAGCGGTTCGCACTCGCTCCCCAAATGTGCGTATTTGCGCGCTCTTTCGATTGCACCGGGCAAGAGGAATGGGCGAGAAGGGGAAGGGATCGGGCGAAAGAGGCGACAGGTGGAAGAAGACGAAGAAGCGGATCGAACGGAAGAAGCAGGACTCAGAACCTCGCATTTACTCGAAATGCTGCTGTGTGAAGCCATAAATTATGGGAGGGAGAGTGAGAAGGCGTATGTTTTGAAACGTGACGCGACGAACGAAGAGCCATGGAGGCGCAGAGACAAAGATTATAAAGCAAAAGAGCTCCAGAAGAATCGAGAAGGCTGATTTCCTTCGTGGGAAAAGGAATTGGTTTCCCCTTCGTCCAAATGAGAAACGAATTGATACGCGTCGTCGAGAAAAGACGAATGAGAAGAAAACGAAACGAAACAGTGTCCTGGCCTTTGACACACTCGTTTTCCCATGCCATCAAAAAAGGCAAACACATGCAATACAACACAAAAATGGATGGATGGATGGGGCGAGACAAAAAAAGGAGCGTCGCCCCGTCGAATGAGAACAACACTTTTTGCGACCGGGTGTCTTCTCCATTCGTCTGCGTATATGCCCTCGATCAGCGATCGTCGCAAATTAACTGTTACAACTGCGTGTATGTCGGGGAAGAGGGGAGAGAGAGAGAGGCGAATCAACGGACAGGAAACGACGGCGGCACCGGTATATTTTATGGAAATCGCCACTCCACGCCATTCTCGGAATAATCAGGGGAGTGAGTGAGAATGTGTGTGCCGGGCGGCCAAAATAACTGGACACTCCCTTTTATTCTCTCTCCCTCTCTCTCTCTTTCTCTCAGCTCTGTGTCTCCTCATTAGTACGAGGTTGTCAAGGAGAGCAGGGCGGAAAACAACGGGAAGCACGAGGACGACGGGACGGACTGGCACCCAGAGCACGGCAACAAGTCACTCTTCCTGCCTGTCTCGCTGTCAATACCCCCAATAAGAGAAAGTGTGTGTCCAATGCGAAAGCGAGTAAAGCGGGTTCCTAACCGTGACTGCCACTGGAATTCGCAGTTTTCTCCGACGGAGATCACAAGTCAACTCTCTCGCGTTTTCAATTATGCGGTGCTTCGTATGCGCGAGCACTCTCCATGGAAACACTCTAATACATCTGCACCAACTGCCTCACTCTCGCTTCTTTTCGGCGCCCTCTTGCAAACACCATTCTTCACATTTTATCAAAGTTGTTTTCCCTTGGTTTTGAAAAGATGATGAACAACGCATTTTTCAGCAGCGCTGTCATATTCTGACTCACCGTGTCATGCTGAATGTGGACGAGGACGTGGAAGACACGGAGGGCAGGAGATAGACGTCGTCCGATCCCTCGATTCCTATCTGCAAAGAAGACGTCGGTTGAGAACTCCTCTTCAGACGACTCACCTCAGAATCAGGCATTGGGAGAAGACGTGAATACTCGTCGGCTTCTTCTTGGCTTGATGCCAACCGACTGTAGCGCATACAATGTGAAATTACCCAACTATTCTGGAAACTTTCAAGGGTTGGAATGAAAAACGGAGAGAAAGGAAGATGAGATATTGAAGCTGGTGAGTAAACCAGGAAAACGAGATCACTAGTAAAAAGGAACCGAAAAATTTATCAATATAAAAAGGTTTGAAAAGTGAGACAGATATGGCCTGATGACTACTCGTTCAATAAAAGAAAACTCGTCAGTTGAACTGGATGGACAGGGAGATTGGAAGGGAACTGATAAATACAGACAAGAAAGCGGGATGAAGGTAGAATTCAAACTAGTTTGATGACGAGCACTCCGAAGACTCCGCCCACCAGAGCCGCGGTGACCCCAATGAGAGAGACGATGCTTCCCGCGAGTTCACGGCTGTCTTTTTCGATCGACCTGCAATCCGTGGGTCAGAAATATGAGAAACTGACAAAAGAAATTACAAAGTGGCTCCGATCGTCGCGTTGGTGATGCAGAAGCCGTGCGAAGTGGAGAGAAGAATAACGAGAAGGATGAAGACGCCGTCGTACGGGAGCGTTGCGTGTGTGTGTGCTCGAGGAGCCACGTTGCACATTGTGAGCAACGGGATGAGCAGAGCACGAAGACACGCGACAAAAAGAAGGTACTTCCGGGGCTAAAAGGATGAAGGATTTAGGACCGGGAAGGCGGAAACACTGACCATTCGGATGGAGTTGGCAGCGGATCTTCCGATTAGATCCCCGACGTTGTAGAGAAGGAACGAGGCGACTGCCGAAAAATAGGCTGAAAAGATAAAGATTGGAGAAAGTCGCGGAAAAAGAGCTTACAGTTCCAAGTGTGATTTCTGGATGTACTGCGCACGAGACTCGTCAGACCCGGATAGGAAGCCAATGTAACGAGAAGAACGACGGTGATGGTGGTGAGATCTAGAGAAGACTTTCTGATCACTTCCGTGTACTGCGTCCATTTTGGCTGCTCTTGAACATTGCTAGTCTCCGAGGAATCGATCGGCGGGAAGTGACTGGCCTGCGTCTCGATGTCCACTTCGCTTCCGGCGGTCTCCTCGTCGTCTTCTTCCATAAGTCTATTCTGGTCTTCTTCCACAGGCGGAGTCAGATTTGCGAGCCAAAAGTAGGTGACGAGACTGACGAAACACATGATCAGACAAAATCCGAAGTAAATTTGACCGTTGAGAATGACGTTCGAAGTGATTGCTTGACAAAGGATGCTCATTAGAGCTGCCAAGACTCCAGCGCACGACTGTCCGATCATTACAGCTTGGGTCTAAGGAAAGTTGAAGTTTGATGCCAACGTCTTGAGAAAACTCACATATCTCGAGGGGAAGAGAGCCGACAATCCAAGAACTCCACCAGCCATCATTCCTAAAGATCCGAAGCAAGCGACTGATATGAGTCCCATCGAAACGTCGAAGAACAGCGTCTGATCATCGTCGAAGTCGAGGAAAGTCAATGCGATGGTTGGCAAAAATACGATTATGACCAGGATGTGTCCCCAGACCATTCGACAGCTGTTCGATAGGCTGAAAAAGAAAACAGTTCAGGAAGGAGGCAGAGAAAGTCCTCAGTACCTCTTCGTCGCAACGACGTTGAGAATCGAGCCGAGGACACAAGCGGCTCCTCCGTAGACAGTTAGATAGGCTTCGAAATCCGCCTGCATTTCAGTGGGGCCATCTTCAGCGAGCTGCTTCTTCAGGAGCCACGTGCTCGTACTGTTCACGGGATCCTCGTCGTGAGTCACATTCCGTAGTTTGTAGTAAAAATACTGAAAGAATACAGTTGCCTGCGGGAAAACGGGAGAGTTCTTTCGACACTGTTTGCAAACTGATGTGGAGCAGAATAAACAGAGACAAAATGCGAAAATGAATGGAAAGAGGAGGAAGGCAAGGTTTAAAATCGAATGAATCATCGATTCGCCTGTCCGTTTCGTGGTGGCGATGTTATCAAAAAAGTGAAGAGAATCCGACGGACGAACATGGAATGTTGCGAAATATCTCTCGTTCTCTACGTTCTCTTTTCTCCAGATTCTCACATTTCAGACAAAAAGAAGAGCGATAAAAGTAGAAACGAACCTCGTGAGCGTTCATGAACGCATTGTTCGGGAACATCGAACTGATCGATACTATTGTGAAGGCAATGAAGATTTTTACAGACATTTTCAGATGAATTCAGTATACAAATGCAATTTCTAGATACAATCGGGACAGGAATAATCGATATCGGCTTCTGGAAACTGGACCTGGAACGGCGCCAATCTCCGAGAAAACAAGAGAGAAGAGAACGCTAAAGTGGGCGGAGTTTCGGAAGCTCCGCCTCTGCAAGTGTGCGGCGCGCTTTTTCTGTACATTTTTGCCTCTATGCTGCGGTTTATTAATAACAAAAGCTCAGGAAAAATTACGAATCAGAATACACCGAAGACTCGTCGTCGTCCATCTCCACATCTTCTATTGAGACGTCTCCTGCCCTCGCTTCTTCTTCTTCTTCCTCTTTTTCTTCGTCTTCTTCGTCATCTTCTTCTTCCTCTTCTTCTTCGTCTTCTTCAACCTCCTTCGGACGCGGCGTCCTGCAATAGAACTTGATTCTGCCGCTTAGAAAAAAAGGCGATCAACCATCCGATAAGACAGAAGATGCCGGCTAAAACGAAGTAGATTCCAAACGCCAAAATATTCATGAAATACAGAAACGTCATCTCGGGAGAATCGAACGATTCCCCGCGGAGCGCGTCTTCGATGAATCGCACCGCTCTGTAGAGCTGAAATCGAAAGAATGACATCCGAAAATTGAGAATTTCAGTTTCACCATGACAATGGAGTAACACAACGCGAGTATTCTCGAATTGCATGTTGTTATCACGAAAAACGAGAATCCGTCGATTATCTGAAACAAAAAACTGCTCACTGCGGACTCAAAAGCTCTTTACCATGACATAATTTGCGGCGTACGAGAAAAGATTCGAGTCTCTCGCTCTTTTCAGCATTTCCTGGCTGAAAAGGTAGACGGAGAGTCGGAGGAGTCCGCATGAAATGAGAGTGAAAGAGGTTCTCAAGAAGAAGTCCTGAAAAGGAATTCAGAAGACGTCAGAAGGAAGACTGTGCTCACTCGAGCCGTGCAAAATCCCCAGTCCCTCTCGTGTATTCTGGCGTCGTCGTCGAAGTTCGGAGGCGAAACGTCGACAGCTGGCCCACGAAGTCTCTCATCCATTGCACACTGCCACTTTTACACGCGTGTTCCTTCCGCCATCCGCCACGTGGTTCGAAAAGGGACACGACGGAGCCAGTGGAGGAAGGAGAAGAATGGCGACGACGTCGGAGAGCTCTCTGCCAACACCGACGGCTCTTGAGCCCACTGCTCAGGGATCGAACGTCCAGGAGAAGACTGCTTGTGAGCCCACAGCTGCTCCAGATGCAGCCAACGCTCAGTCGCCGAAAGAATCGGAGGAACTCAAAAAGGAGGAGGAACCTTTGGAAGCGGAGTTCGAGCAATCGTCGGAATCAGATGAAGAGGTGGCAGAGCGGATCGACGAGAGTCGACCCATTTCAGAACAACTCATCTACGACAAGATGTGGTTCTTCGTGCCTGTTCTGGTCAGGAAACGACCGGCTCATCCGAAGACGTTCCCCGACTTTCAGACGTTTCCACATCTTCTGATGTTCACCTACATGATGCACTACATCTTCTGCATCTATTACGGCAACTGGCTGTTCCTCATGAAATCCGTGAGTGCAGTCTGAAACCCGACGCTTAATTGAACTTTCAGCTCTTCTTCGGCTTCTTCATCTTTTACAGTCTCTACAGAAAGTCGCCCAAGTGGTATCGCATATGTGCCGTCGTTTGTGTATGAGGGGGATCACACACTGAAAACTGGGTTTCTTCTGTGTTTTGCAGGGAGGAGCGTTCATCGCCTACATGTGCATGTTCATCGAAATGACTCTCAACGACTGTCAGTGCGCTCTCTCTCTCTCTCTCTTTCCAGTTTCAGACAGTTTCAGACAACGGGGTTAGGGTGGCCTCCCGGCCGGCGCCCACTTCGAACACCGCCTTCTTCTTCTCCTTCACCAGTCTTCTCGCCATCTGGTCGTTTCTCGTCCTCGGAAGGTGCATCAGAAAGACGAAACGGAAGTACGTGTTGTAGTTCTCATTTATTCAAATAAACATTTGTTTTCACTAAAAAGCTATTGGGAGGAGATCTGAACCGTGTGAAATTATGCATGATTTCTCAAATCGAGTCGCACTTTCCGAAGCCCGTCGAGGGCTCCCACTGAGCCGATTGGCACTGCAGAGTGGCCACTCCGGTCACTGCGAAGCCCTCCTCGCAGTAGAGAAGGGCCGTCGTGCCGTCTTCGAAGTCGAGCGACGAGCCGCTCTGGATGTAGACGATCCGCGAGTTTTTGGGCGGTGCGAGCGGCACGCAGACTCCGGGCTGTGGAGAAGAGACTTCGGATCCGTTGGAACATCGGCCGAGGATCGGACGGAAGGATCCCTTGCGACACGTCGAGAACGAGGCGCCCGTCGGCTTGTAGCCGAGGTTGCACTTGAGAGCAGCAGTTGTTCCGTCCTCGAACGATCCTTTCGTCGACAAGCCGGAGAAGGTGATCTGCAAGGAAGGATTGGAAACGAGAGAGAGAAGGGGAGACGGTTCGCACTTCTCCGAACGCGGGAGCGATGGGCGGGGGGCACGTGTCCCCGGAAAGGATCACTTTCGGAGCATCGTCGGTCTCTTCGTCTCTCGGAGAATCGGCTGCCGACTGAGTGATGTTGTTCGATTTGGTGTGCGGTTTGCGAAGAAGAGTGGCGATGCAGGTGCCCGGAAGGGGGTTCCATACGCCGTTCGTGCAGATGCCGGTCGCAGATCCCGAGAGAGTGGCTCCGATGTTGCAGAGGACGGTGACCGACGTTCCAGAGGGATAGGGGCCGAGTCCGAGAGCACTGTAGACGAGAGTACCAGAGAGAATGTCGCCGAGTCGACCGCACGAAGTGCCTCCGAGCTCGTTGCCGAGCAGTTCGCAGGTGCCGAGAGAAGCGGGCGACCAGACGCCGTTGGTGCAAGAGGCACTCATTATGCCGTTGGCGATGTAGCCGGTCGGGCACGTGGCAGTCACCAGAGTGGCCGCGGGATACGGTCCGAGAGGGCTCTCCTGAAAGCAGTCTTCGTCTCGAAAACCTCAATTTTCGGTATTTACATTCGAGTACACCATCGTGGCACCGAGAACTGGAGCTATTCCAAGTGGACAAGAGGCGGAGAGCACTTCTGGAAATAATAGTGGATGGGAGGGTTATCCTGGGATCTTCTGATGACGTCGGGCCAATGCAAACCTCTGAGTGCCCTCTGACACGTGGCAAGACTCGACGGAGACCAGACTCCGTTGTTACACGTGGCAGAGGTGACGCCGTCGCTGGTGACGGCGTAGTTAGTATCACAGCGAAGCGTTACGATGGTGCCCTGTGAACGGTGACGTGGCAGACTCAGAGACAGAACAACATACACTTGGAAAGGGGCCGAGACCCGAGACACTGTACGAAAGAGTGCCGAAAGACGGAGTGGAGATGGCGAGACACGACTGGTTAGCGATTAGTGAGGATGCTAGAAACGAGGGACACTGCACGCAACGAGCGACGGGACGGAGCCTACCCTGCTGCACACAAGAGCCGACGGTGCTCGGAGCCCAGCCGGCGGCTGTGCACGAAGTGAGCGAGTTGCCGCTGAGACTGTAGCCGCTGTTGCAGACGACGGAGACGACGGTGCCGATGGGCACGGTGGCGGTGATGGCGGGGGTGAACGTCATCCGGCCGTTGGTGACGGTGCCGCTGAGGGAGCTGAGAGGAGTGCATCCTGGAAATGAGTGGGCATTGGAACTAGACGACTAGACTACACTCATGCGGGGAACACAGAGGGAGAGAGGATTTATCTGCCGGATCTGGGAAGAGAGGAGGGAAGCGGAAGGAACAATTATGTCTTGGTACACGTGGCTGTAATTTCCGAGAAGACTCCGTTGGTGCATGTCGACGTGGCACCGCCGCTGCCTTGCACCGAGTAGCCGGTGTCGCATTGAAGAGTGACGACTGTGCCGGCGGCGTACGGCGCCGTCTGGCTCGTCACGATGCTTCCGTAGGGCGGAGCAATCGGCAGGTACGAACACGTGGTGGAGGTATCGGCTGAAACGGATATGCATGCGGGAAAGGGTACGAGAATCATGCGGGAGGGACGGAGCGGAGGGAGCCGAGGGAGAGCCAACTGTACCTTGACCGACGGAGCTGGTGCCGGAGCAAGTGCCGAGAGCCGGCGACCATGCTGCGTTGGTACAGTAGGTGACTGTGGTTCCGGAAGCCGTCTGGCCGGAAGGACACGTCATCGTTGCTGTGCTTCCTGAAGCAAGAAGACGTAAACTTCTTCTTCGTCTTCTGGAAAGGGTCACCTGCGTTCCACGGTGCAAAGTATCCGGACGAGTAGGTGAGGGTGGCTCCAGTGGGCGTGAGAGGAGGAGTGTAGCACGGTCCCGTGCTTGTTCCCGAGGAAGAACAGCTTCCGAGAGTCGGAGTCCAGACTCCGTTCGAGCACGTCGCGAAGCTGTTTCCGGTGAGGGTGGCCGAGTTGAGACAGCTCAACGTGGCAGTGGTTCCTGCAGAGTGCAGGACCATACTGCCGTCGCTGTAAACGATCTGCGCGTTCGTCGGAACGATCGCTCCGATGCACTGGGTTCCGATGGCGGTGCTGCTCCCGGAGCAAGTGGCCGAGATGGCCGGAGTCCACGTACCACTGTAGCACGTGGACTGTCCGATCTGGGTTCCGTTCGAGCAGCTCACTCGAGCGATGGTCCCCGTGCTGAAGCTGGTGGAGAAGCTCGTCACTCCGTCGTAGGTGACAGTCTCTCCGATGGGACGGGACAGAGAGGAGCAAGTGGTTCCGGTGCCACTGGACGAGCACGTGTTCGTGATGCTCGGGGTCCAGATGCCACTGGTGCAAGTGGAAGTTCCGAGAAGGGTTCCGCCGGTCGTGCAGGTCACGGTGGCCACTGTGCCGGTAGTGAAGCTTGTGGTGCTGAGGCTGAAAGGCGAGTAGGTGGCCTGAGCGCCGGTGGGGACAGTCAAAGCACTGCACTGTCCGGTCGTGGAGCCTCCGATGAGGGAGCAAGTGCCGAGGAAAGTGGGGGACCACATTCCGTTCGAACACGTGGCAGTCGAGGAGCCGGTGATTGCTCCGCCGTTGGTGCATGTTCCGGTGACAGTGGTGCCACTGGGGAAGGGACCCATCGATCCGCCGTTCGAGTAGGTCACCGATCCACCGAGCGGGGCAATCATGACAGTGCACTGGAGACCTGTGGAAGAGGATCCGCCGAGGGAGCAAGTGCCGAGAGTCGGCGTCCAGGCGCCGTTCGTGCACGTGGATTGGGAAGTTCCGGAGAGCGTGTAGCCGCTGTTACAGGCGAGCGTCGCCGTGGTGAGGGCCGGTCGAGTGATCTGGAAGAGAAGATTGAGGAGGGAAGAGCGACGGGACTCACATCATAAGTGTTTCCCTGACTGTAGGTGATCTGTCCGTTGAGCACTGTCGGATTGATGCACACGGCTCCTACGGTGCCGCCAGTGGATCCGGTTCCTCCAAGATTGCAGGTGCCGAGAGTCGGAGTGAACACCCCTCCGGTGCACGTGGATTGAGAAGTACCCGAGAGAGTGTAGCCGCTGTTGCAGGTGAGAGTCGCCGTTGTGAGGTAGGGACGAGTGATCTGAAAACAGAGCGATGTCTTCTGGAACACGTCGTTCCCACTCACATCGTATGTGTTGCCTTGGCTGTAAGTGATTTGTCCGTTGAGAACGGTGGGGTTTGTACAAGAGGTAGAAGTGGAAGTTCCCGTTCCGGAGTACAGGCACGATCCGATCGTCGGACTCCAGAGGCCGCTCGTGCACGTGCTGGTCGCTGATCCGGACACTGTGTTCATGAGGTTGCACGTCAACGTGGCCACTGTTCCAGATGGGTAGGTGCCGACTGAAAAAGAAGGACATAGAAGAGAGAGTGGGAGGAATTGGTCGCCCACATGAAGAGTACGTGATGGTTCCGTTGACGGGAGCCGTCAGGGCGGAGCACGAGCCCGTCGTCTGGCCGAGAGCAAGGGCATTCGTGCACTGGCCGATGGTCGGCGACCAGACGCCGTTGGTGCAAACGGAGGAGACGGAGCCGGAGAGCGAGTAGCCGAGGTTGCACATCAAGTATCCGGACGTGCCGGAGGAGTACTGGACGCTCGGATTGATCTGCATGTAGAGGATGTTTCCGTTCGCCGGAGTGGCGATCATTGTGCACGCGGCACCGGTGGAGATCTGAAGACGGGAGTTCGGGAAAGAAGGAAAAGAAGCGAAGAAGTTAGAAGACAGAAGAGAAGTACTATTAAGAGAGAGAGGAACTTAGAGAAAGAGAGTTAGAAAGAGAAAGAAAGAAAGAAGGAGTCCGCATTCCGAACCGACCTGTCTCCGTTGACGGCTTCCGTGCTTAAAAAGAATCATTTCACTCTCGAAAGGAGGTTCTTTTCTTTGGGAGGGACTAGAAAACTCCACCAGTCCCTCCCGGTCACCTGTTCATTTTGACATACATTCTGAGCGAGTTTCCTGATTCCGACCGCTTCGCAGTGTCCGATCTTCTGGTCCCATCCGGTGGAAGTGCACGTGGCAGTCAGGTTGCCGGTTCCGAAAAAGTTGCGATCGCATTTGAGAGAGATGGTCGAGTTGAGAGTGTACGGAGACACGGATTGGTCGGTGAAGACGAGCTGAAAAGTCTTTGGATAAGAGAAGATCGGGGACCGTCAGATGTCACCTCTCCGTCTTTGGGAGCCGAGAGAATCTGGCATTTCAGGTCGAGAAGGGAGATGCACGTGGGGAGAGACGGCTGCCATTCTCCGTCGACACACTTCGAAGAAGGCGCCGAGTTCGTGGGCACGTAGCCAATGGAGCAGAGGACGGTGGCTCTTGTGGCCGAAGGAACGGACGTCTTCGAAGTGCTCGCCGCCACGTTGGCAGAATAGACGACGTTGCCGTTGGGAGTGGAGGACGGGATGTGGCACGACGTGGCAGAAGAGGAGACGTCCGAGGAGAGCACTTGGTTCTGGGTGACCAGCAGTTGATTGCTGCTCTGTTCGTGGCACGATCCGAGCCCTTCCTTCGGGTACCATCCCTCCTTCGTGCACAGAACACTGCTGATTCCGACGCCGGCGAACCCACGACTACATTGGAGAGCGGCGGTGGTTCCGATCGAGTAGACGTTGAGCTGGTTGTTCGAGTAGATGATCCGCCCATGACTGGTTTCCGGCAGCGTCAGACAGACGGCGGCGTCAGAAGAGTTGAAAAGGACGACGGAGGGCGTCTGACGCCACGCGAAGCAGAGCGGGAAGAACTCTTTCTCGTAGCCCGGAAGTCCCTGATCGACGTTGTCGAAGGAGTATGCGTAATCTGAATGCGTGGATCATAAGAATCAGAGAGCGAGGGGGGAACTCACGTGGACCAGTGAGCGAGTGTTTGACGAGCCGATAGACGGGCACGTCGGCTCCGCAAGAGCCGTTCCGTCCGGCACAGTAGAACTCGTCCTCGATGTTGTTCATTGTCGAATCGTTCATGCGCACGTTGCGACGATCCGTGTGCAGAATGGCGCCGTTCACTTGCATCATCGCCGTCAGACGGACTCCGCACTCGCCGAGCACACAGGCCTCCGGATGCCGTGCCAACATCACCGTCGAGCTCGCCTTGTCTGCGCCGGCCCTCTCGTATCCGCGAACCGACAGATCCTCATCCGAGATGCGGTACTGGGCGGTCGAGTTGTCGAAGCTCCTCTTCCAAACGCCGACGACCACTGGAAACGGAAGACGTCCGGTAATGAATCCTCTCTCTCTCTCTCTCTCTCTCTCTCTCTCTCTGTCTCTCTCTCTCTCTCTCTCTCTCACCCAGTTTCTCCGGCTTCAGACTCGAATCGCATTGTTGTGCGTCGATGGAATACGTGGCAAGAAGAAGAAGAAGAACAGTAGAAAGAAGAATCGAGACACTTTTCTTCATTCTTTCATCTAAATTGACCTGAAAACGAGAAAAAAAAACGTAAAGCAACATTGCGGGACGGAAGGCGAGAGTTCCACGAGAATGACCGGAAGCGCTTGTGACCACTCTTTCGACGCTTTTCAAACGCTTATAAACACGACATCCGAAAGTGTATTACTATTATTATTATGGCGAGTGAATCACTGATTGCATATGATCGTATCAAGCGAAGAAAAGGGCAAAACGGAGAAAGGGGGCGAGAAGAAGAAAATGAAGGAATGGCGAGGGTGAAAGGGAGAAAGAGCAAATAGATTTCTCAAAAAGTGGGACATGTATGTTGAGGGCGGATGAATAAATGTACTAGACGAGAAAAGAGACACGATTATTATTATTCCCCCCTTTCCGAATAGACATGTGTATTATTGTGTTATTGCCGCATGAAGCTGAACTCCCGCGACTACCGTAATCCCCGTCGAACCGCCTTTTATACGAGCACTTCCGGAAAGGGGGGTCGAATGCAACTTTTAACCGAACAAAGACTAGAAATACGAACTGAAAGTCATAAAAAACCGAGGGCTTACCCACCAAATCCGACACGATTTTTATGTCCGCCGCCGGCTTATAAACCCATTCCTTCTTTTGTTTTCCGCCAACCGTTTCCTGTTATCACGACGGCGGATTCAATCAGAAATTCGGAAAAAACAGGCGAAAATTGCGTGTTTTTCCGGAGAAATCATGCGGTTTCGGCATGTGAGCGAAACCGAAAAACCGAGTACAAAAAACTGAAAACGAAAAAGTGGGCGGTCAACAAATGGATCGAAAACAGGCGAGAGAGAGAGAGTGTGGGATGAGAGGAGACGCAGACACAGTGCACAGGGGAGATAATCCGCGTCGGTGATCCGATTTGGGATGTTTGAGAGCGGATCCGTGAGTAATAATGCAGTTTCGATATCGGGGTCACGACGGAAACAAGAAGAAGAAGAGCCTTCGAAAGCGAAAGGTGGCAAACGATACGGTTGGCTGAACACTTCGGGACGGCGGCGCCGCGAAAAAACAGAAGGTGGACACGGAACGAGTCGTCTGGAAACGGCAATCTCCGGTTGGAAGAGGAGATGTTCTAGTCCCTCTCTCGCACTTTTTGAACCCGAAAGGGAACGGGTAAGCCTTCCTTTCTGAATGATTCATCGATGGTCTCTTCCTCGTATGACATCATTTTTTGTTTCCTTTTAACAGTCCAATAGTAGATCAGATTATTGTTTATTTCAGCATAATAAGTAGGAGGGAGAGAAAAGGCTACTTCGTGAATTCTTTCCGAAATAAAATGAGACCTGAGAAAGAGGCGAAAACGGGCGGTTCAGAGCGAGTTCTGCTCCTCTCCGCGCAGACTGCGTTCTTTGCGCACGAGGCCTGCGTTGAGGAAGAACTGGCCGCCACGTGGGCTCTTCGTCTGGTGCGGACAGTAGATTTCGTCGGAAGAGTCGGCGCAATCGGCCACTTCGTCGCACAATCCTCCCGGCGGCAGGCACTTCTTGTTGTCGTGGCACTGGAATTGGCCAGGAAGACAGATGCGCGGCGCTGGAAAAGACTGGAAGTGGACGGAAAACAAGAGTGCACTCACGGCAATTCAGTTCGTCCACTTGGTTGCTGCACTGCGCGAGGCCGTCGCAGAGGTAGATCTTCGAGATGCATCTGGAAACGGGCACGTCTTCATTCATTCACTCGGACGTCTTCTTACTTCGGATCAGCGCCTCCGCACTCGATCTGCGTGGAACTGCAGTTGGAGGAGCACGAGCGGCCGTCCGTCTGCAGGTCGAAACCCTCTCCACACGCACATGTCGCCGCGCCGTTCTCGCCCAGCAAACACAACTGCCCGCAACCACGAGTATCACAAACCGACGGTTCTGCAATGCGAAATGTGGCCGCGTGGCCTAATGGATAAGGCACCAGACTTCGGATCTGGGGATTGCAGGTTCGAGTCCTGCCGTGGTCGAAATCTTTTGATCTACTACTTACGGTCGGGCTGAAGAGTCTTGTGGAAAATCTTTAGCGAATAGGGGAGGAGAGCGGTCTGTGCCAGAACGGTGATGTTCTCTCCGCTGTGTTTGTTCGCCCTCAAAAGACCGCGGTACGTCCAGTCGGTCCAGTAAAGGAAATCGTCGGCGACAGCGAGTCCGAAGACGTGCGGGACGGATCCGGCGTCCGCGATGATCGTCCGACGCTCACTTCCGTCCATGTTGGCAGTTCTGCAAAGAAACGGAAGTTGAATGGGAAAGGATCGGCGGGAAGTGAGTACTCGATGGTGTCGAGGAAGGCGTCGGCCCAGTAGATCTTCTCTGCGAAGACGTCGACAGCGACAGCGTTCGGCCACGTGATCCTCTCCGTGACGATCTTCCGGAAGTTGGATCCGTCCATCGAAGCGGCCGCGATGAAGGCGTTCGAGGACCAGTCGGTGACGAACATGACGCCCTTGGCCGGATGGAGAGCGATCGCCCTCGGCAGCTTCATGACGTCCTTGTAGACGGCCTGTCTGAACCGTCCGTCCAGACTCTGCACCAGAATGTCCGATCTGAAACCGATTCCAGTCTCTTCACTGTCGCCGTTGTCTCGCGGACCTTCTCAAACTGTACAGATTCCGGGCGACCCAGTCGACGGCGATCCCTTCGAGTCCGTCGACGTCGAACCGCTGCACGGCCTGCGGGAAAGTGCCCTCGATGTTCATTCTCTCGATGACGTTGGCGCCGATGTCGGCGTAGTAGAGTCTGCCCTCCTTCACGTCGATGTCTATCATCGCCGTCTTCTGCAATCCGGCCCTCTGTAGCTGGAACGACTTCCCGTCCGTCGAGATGTTCCAGACGCTCTGTCCGTGCGCAAAGAACAGCCACAGAGGCGCTGAAACCGGAAATCTTTGTCTGAAAATGGGTCAGAGACGCACAAGTGTCAATCCGTTCGCATGTTCGGTTGTCGGAAGCGAGTCTGTAGAACCTCTCGTCACAAGAGCACTCGAACGTTCCCGGCAGGTTCGTGCACTTCTGGGAGCACGCGGAGGAAAGAGATTCGCACTCGTTCACATCTGAAACAGACTCTTTTATTCTGGAAGGGGCTTGGTTTCGGAAGTGTATGATAGAGCGCGTTTTGATTCCCTTCCGAACGCACCTAGACACTTTCTCTGCGCGGCATCGTAATAGTAGCCGGGAAGTCGGCATTTGCAGTTGCCTTGCGTGTCGCATTCTTCCAACGGCTGCGCTGTAACTGTCTTCTCCATGTCACTTTCCCTCTTCTTATCTTACGTTTCGGCCTAGCTTTCGTCGCATTCGTGTTCAATTCGCACTGCGAATCTAGATTTCTCTTCGCCAGCATCGAAAGGAAAGATATCTCGATTTTCACGGCGTCTTTGCACGTCGTCTCCTCTCTTTCGATCAAACAATCCACATACGCTTGGATCACTGTGCATTCGTATGTCTGTGTTGGTGTCGAAACTGCAAAAACGATCTGGGCTGAGCCGGGGATCGATCCCGGGACCTCTCGCACCCTAAGCGAGAATCATACCACTAGACCACTCAGCCACGCTCGGAGCGAGCCTCTGTGCAGTATACGTTTTCTCTACTCACCAGTGTCTGGCGTCTCGTCTCGCAATGTGTTCGTCTTGTTCACAAAGCACTCTTTCACGTTCTTGTCGCTGCAAACCATTTGAAAGAGTGAGGGAATCGGAGAGACGCAGACGGGCGCGCGCGCCCGACGACGAGAGGGCGCAGACGAAGAGAGCGTTTCAAACGGGCGACGTACCTCTCGACTTCAAGCAGACACGCCTTCTCCTCCTTCATTATCGCGGCGAACTTCTCCTCGCAGATCGTCTCGTACATGTTCTCGATGTTCGGAGCGCGTGATTGTCTGAAAGGCGGAAGGATTACGGTATGAGCAAACTGCATGCTCGCGCGCCTCCAATCCCTTTCACGCATTCCGAAAGTGTCGACTGTGTGTTTGTGCTTCTGTGTGCACTCGCCGGAAGCGTGAGACACTCGACACGACCGAAAACCGAATAGTTACCTGCAGTCGGGACGGACGCCCTGTGTGCACATCATGTACTGGTTGAACTTCTCGCACGTCGTCTCGACGGAGCTCAGTGGCGGATGGAGCACGTTGTTGGACAGGTCGGCGGCGTAGTCGACGAGAGGAGCGATGCAGTGGAGGGCGGCCGCTTCTTCGATCAGGTCGCACGGAGAAGACGTCGAGATGAAGCGGTGCGGGAGCAAGGGAGAAGACGTCGGCGGCGGAGCAGACGTCGTCGGAATCGAAGAAGGCGTCGTCGAGGTGACGATGACTGGTTCTGAAGAGACTTCGTGCCACGTCGCCACAGTAACCCGTGTAGTCTCAACTCACCTTCATTGTGGCCGAAATGGATCGCAGACGAAACTGCGGAAAAGTCTGAAAGCGGGTCTGAAAGTGTTACTTTTTCCAGCAAAAACTCACGTAGCAGGAGCGGAAAGGACAGTAAAATCAGGCGATGCATAGTGTTTCGGAATGAGCACACGAACCGAAACGGGCTCGCGGAGCAAGAGGGACAACAGTACCTGAGAGTAATTCGAGTGCGAACAGGAGTCGCCGGCTCGTGTGCAAACACGTCCGCCTCCAAATAATTCCAGACACATAAATGGCGCATATTCTAATATGTTTGATCAGAGCCTCGGGGTCAATTGGGAGGAGGCAGCGTGCACAGCGGAGAGACGCAGACGGTCAACAGAGGAAGAAGCTGATGAGTGGGGAAACAAGCGAGTAACACAGTGTGTGTGCACAAAAAGGAGAGAAGAGTTTATGCACAAACAGGGAGTCAATTATCACAGATTGACGACTTCTATCTCGCGATCCTCCTCCTCCTCTTCTTCTTCTTCTTCTCCTTGTTCTTCGTCGTCCCGGGGCTTCCAGTTGCCGAGATTCACCGAGTGTCGGCCTGCGAGCACCCTTCCGGCCAGCATGTCACACATGCTCGTGGCAATCTGCTCGAACCTCGTCCAATTCTCGCTTGCAAGTCTCGAAATGTTCGGCTGAGCCATCATTTGCAGTTCGTGATCCGATTTTTTCGCTGAAAACTCTCCAGTTTTCATTTTATTTTTCCATTTTCCCTCACCGATTGTGTTTTTTAAGTCTGCCAAATCGTGACGCAAATACAGATAGAGCACGTCTAAAGTCGAACTTCTGCTCCACTTCGGAGTGAGTCCTCTCAGATCGTACTGCAATTTCAGGCGGTCTAGCTTTCTCCTAGTCCCTCCACTCACATATCCAGAAAGTCCGAGACTCGGGTGGAAAATGAACGTCTCGAACTTGAGCAGCGGCGTCAGATCGGCGTTTCTCCGATCGAAATGGGCCTTCGTGAAGAAAAGGCAGCCTTCGTAAAGCGAGCCTTCCGGTCCCTCCACTACGATCGTCCACACCGATTTGTCGCTCTTCTGCAATCACTCCGTATCCCCGTTGCGTGTGGTGCGAGTCGCTACGCCGCCAATTACCTGCCGGAATCCCATGCAACCATGCACTTTCTTCTTGTGAAAATGCCAGTTCCGCTTCAAAAACGCGTCCACATCGGGGTGCAATTCGTCCGTTTCCACCTGATTTCGGTCCTCCGGCTCCACATAGTTCATCGTCCGGAACGAGAAAATCTCGCCTTCCCCGAACCGCTTCGCCTCGAGCAACAGATCGTCGATGGATCCTTCCGCCGGAATCGACACATTCCGCACCGGATCCATCAGAACGCCGTGCAACTCGTCCAGTGAAACGTTTTTCGGAATTCTGAACTTCTCTTCTATACTCGCTTCTCCGACGCTCAGTTACATTCTCCTCTCCGTCGGCTCTTTGTAATCTGGAAGGGGTTCCCTTTGCGGCACTTCAGAAGGCCTCAGTATCCGCAGATCTTCGTTGCGAGGCGACTCATCCGGAGCCAAGCGCATCGGGCGCCGTCGTCTTCGCATCGCTGAAACCTGTCCACGTCTTCTTTTTCAGAACACTCCCAGTAACTCATTGGCGGCATTGTATGTGTGGCTCTCGTTTCAGCTCGCGGACTTCTTCTCGTTTCTTGTCCGTCTGCCATCTGAATTCGCCTGTTTCAGAAGAAAATATCGAAGGAAAACATCAATATCAGAAACCGATGAAACGAGTTGATCACAAAGCGATTTTATAATTTATTGTGTTTATCGAGAGAGGTTGCCGTAAAGAATGAATAGAAAAAGTTGGAGAGTGACTAAAAGGGTGGGATGACGAGATAAGAGAATAGAACGTTGAAAGAGTCGAGAAGCAATAAATAAGGGAAATGTGAGGATGTTTCTTCGTTTTTCAGATGTTGTTGGGGCGGTTGTTGGGTGCGTTAAATCTGGATGCAGAACGGGGAAAGGGCAATTTGACTACAATCGGGGGCGAAGTTCAGTTAGAGGGGGACTCGAAAAGCATGGAAAATTGTGCAAGCTCAATCACTGGCTGATAGGCGACAAGTGAGTCGCTGTGGGTGTTTAAGCAATAGTCAGAAATATACAAAAAGGGTCGGAAGGGACTATCTGCCAGCACAAATTAAGAGTGGGAAGAGAGAGAATCCGATTGGCCAGCCAAAGCGGAACAATCAGAGGAAACGACGACGATCACAGGATTCACAGATATAGGACACACACACACAACACGGACGGGCGGAGAGGGTTCGGAGAAGGATCGGATGAGGAGGAGTCGTGGTGAGGCGTCTTCTACTTACAGCAGGAGCCCTTCTGCTGCTGCTGCGGCTGGTTCATGTCAACGGTTCCGGTCGGTTCTCCCTGTGGAGGTCCGATCGGAAGCTTCTTTGCTATCGCCATAAAGATGTCGTTCACGTTCATGGAGGTCTGAAGGATCGCATTATGTTTTGCGAACAGAGAGACGCAGATTGCTCACCTTGGCGGAGGTCTCCATGAACAGAAGAGCGTTGTCCTCGGCGTAGGCATTAGCCTCCTCGTACTCGACAGTCCTTTTATTGGCGACATCGGCCTTGTTTCCGGCCAAAGCCATCACAATGTTCGGTGACGCTTGTCTCTGCAGCTCTTTCACCCAGTTCTTCGCCTTTTGGAACGACTCTTGATTGGTGATGTCGTAGACGACGATGGCCGCCTGAGCCCCGCGGTAGTACATCGGAGCAAGTGAGTGGTATCTCTCCTGGCCGGCAGTGTCCCAGATTTCGAACTTGATCGTCGCGTCATCGAGGCAGACGGTCTGCGTAAGGAAGGCGGCACCGATAGTCGACTCCTGATACTCGTGGAACTGTCCCTTCACGAACCGCAGCACGAGAGACGACTTGCCTGAACGGACGACGTCATCACGTATAAATTAGCCAGAATGCTATCAGGTGACCTCTCTTTTCAATAAACAAAACGGAAACATAAACGACTCTTAGCTAAATCGTTCGTCATCATAAATGCAAAAGGAAAGGAACAAAAGCAAGAAATGTGTTCGACAATTCCTTGTTCTGTTTGTTCATCTGCGACTATTCTAGTAATTTCGCAACTCACCGACGGCGCTCTCTCCGAGAAGAACGAGTTTGAATTGGCACGTCCTGTTGGGACCTCCCGGACGAGCAGCTCCTGCGTTTCGGGCGGCCATTTCTGCAACGAATCGATGAAAAAAGAAGCTATCACGAGAAAGGCAATCGAGCGAAATGAGAGAGAAATGACTGGGGAGCGGGGCAGGAGGCTGGTAAACAAGCGTATCGATTAGGAATGAGAGGGTCTCCTCCTGAGGAAATTGTGATGAAATCTACTAAAGAAGACGGGTTTCACCTCCGCTTCGTCACTCTTATCTCCAGATCACCGCTTCATCGTACTTATTGATAACAAACCCCCCGGGTATTTTCTGCCTCTTTTTTAATCATTTTATCGAACATGCAACCTTGCTTACTATTATAACTGCCTAAAACATTGAAAACGAATGTGGAGGATTGAGAGAAGAAGCTTCTAGAAATCGAGAAATCGATAAAGAGAATGAGACGGACTGTTTGCGCAACACGACATCACACAGCAGAGACAGACAGATGACACACTCGCTCCTCTCATCGAGCGGTCCAATTCGCTGCGTACTTCGCCGGGGTGGTGACGCCGCTTCGCTGAGTATCCAACGTCGCAGCGCTGGCGCAGAGAAGCAGACGAATCGAAGAATGCTTTCTATGCGCGCGTTTTCGAAAGAGGTTTTGCGCTCGAGCGTGCGACGGAGCAGAAACGGTCAGAAAGAGATCGGCTGAACCGCCCGAATCGCAGCTTGCACCAGAAGGCAAGTATGTCTGACGACTACAAGTTTTATAAGAAACGTGTTGAATGGTTTCCAAAAAGTGTTAAATTCTTGGTGAAAGTTATAAAATCTCCGAGAAAAAACGGGAAATCGAGAAAAATGAGGAAATTTCGAGTGGCGCCAATGGATTGTTTGAAATCTACAGTAAGATTTTCCTCGTTTCGAAACCATGAAGATGTCGCGCACAATGCTCCTTTAATTGTCTAAAAAACTTTTTTTACTCCTTTTTCATCTATTTTTTGGACTGAGTTTTTGCAAAACTATTCCGTTTGAACAACTTTTTTTTGCAGAATCTAGGCGCAGACTTCAGTAATGATAAAACGTGTGGCTCTGCTAGCTGTCGGCTCATTCAACCCTCCAACAATTGCCCATTTGCGCATGCTGGAGGTTCGTTAGTCCAATAATTTTCGCTGAATGTCAAAATTTGTAGGTTGCACGGTCAAATTTAGAATCGAGGAATATGCAAGTAGTTGAAGGAATAATGAGCCCAGTTGCCGATTCCTACAACAACAAGTCGACTCTGATAAGGGCAAACCATAGGTGATTTCAAAATTTTTCCTAAATTCATAAAAGTTTTAAAAAAGATTGCAGGTTCCAATTAGTTCGGGCGGCCACAAAAAGCTCCGATTGGATACACGCCGACGACTGGGAGTGCACGAGGCCCACGTGGACTCGCACCCTAGACGTCCTTTCGTATCATAAGCAGCGAATTCAGAATAAACACGGAGAAGACGTTGGTCTGATGCTTGTAGTAGGAGGAGACGTTGTCGATTCTTTCCCGAAAATCATGCCAGACGGATCGAATCTCTGGAATTTGTCGGATATTCTGAAGATCATAACAGAGTTCGGGCTGATTGTACTCGCCAGGGAAGGATCGAAACCACTGGACACGGTGAATTCGATGAATCTGTTGGCGGAGCACGTGAGCAAGATCCTCGTGGTGCAGGACGAAGTGTGTCCGAGCGGTGTCAGTTCAACGCGTCTCCGAGCAGCGATCGCCTCGAACCGCTCCATCAAGTACGCGACTCCTGATGAAGTCATCGCCTACATCAACGAGAATAACTTGTATCGGTCTTGAGTCTCCGTTTTTATGTACTAATTTCGATTCGATTGAAACCTTCTCACATAGAAAACGGGTAAAAATAAACTGAAGCGGGAAAAGCAAGGATTTTAATCGAATCGATATCTTAAAGTATCCATTGCCATAGAACTGTTGCCACGTTAGATAGATCAATAAACGCTTTTTTTCATCAGTTTCATCGGAATCCACCGCCCATTCAATCTGTGTTTTGTATCGCATCGTCGTGTCGTGTCTCGTTTATTTTGGGAACCAATCAGTATCACAACCTGTTCGGGAAGCATTCCATCCCTTCGAAACGACCTCCAGACTCCGCCCCTTTTGTCTCTTCCTTCGCCTCCTCGAAAACAATTCGAATTCCGCGCTTCTTTCCCTCTTTTCGCTTATAACAAATGGAGCATTTCACGGCTCCGCGAGCCCTCGAGCATTCCCTTGTGTGCACTACGGGCGCCTCCTCCGACGGACCAAACTGACAAGAACAACTCGTTTTTTAGTCTCCCCATTTCTCTCGTTTCGCCTCGAAATGTTTCCAAAATTGGCAATTTCCGTGTATTTTCAGATGGCGCGACGAGATGCATCGGTGAGAATCGTGGCGATTCCGGAGGTGATCATCACGGCGGCAGGTAAATAAAAAAGAGACATCAATCACTGTCACCTGACCCGTCTGAAAGCAAAATTGATGGGCGGATTCTGGATTTCGGGTCACATTTCGAAGAGCGAAAGCACGTCGGCTCGGTATGCAAGCACGCTCCACCGCAACGAATTTTGAAAAAAAAGTTTTCCGTTTCGAATTTCCAGCAAAACCGTATTTTTTTATTTTCTTCAGCTGCACAAGTGGGCGGTTGCTCTTTTCGAATTCCCGCCTTCCTCCTCTTTCGATTACTCGTATCAAGTTCTGTGAGCACTCGAGACGCAATCTCTGATGCTCAGAGCTCTTCAGGGCTCTTCTCCCACTTTGTTCTCCCCAATTCGAACTCTCTGTTGTGATCTCTGATGGTCTGCGTCTCTCGCGCACTCGTCAATGATTTACAATGGGTGCAAATTCAAAGTGAGATAAATAGTTGCACCACGACGGACCCGCTCATTGTAATGAAAGTGACACATGAAGTGGCGGGACGGATGAATAATGATAGCGAACCGAGGGAGTGACCCCTCGAGGGAAGAAGAAGAAGCCTCTGTTTACGTATCATGAGCTCGCGGAGCAGCAGCAGCAGGTTGTAAGTGCCCTGCCCTCTCAGCCGTTTTTCCGAGCGCGCCTCCGAACATACCTGTTCCCGAGTCGGCATTCCCGCGTTTTTCCATCGAATTATCGCTTTTTGGCACACTCTTCTGGTCTTTCGACCGTTTCCGCGTTCTTTTCAACCACCCCTCAGTTCTGAAAGTGACCGGCTTTTCTGGCGTTTTCTCCAAGTATTCCAGTACCGAGAAGAGTTTTCTTACTCCCACTCTCCGTTTTTTTCCATGCCGCTGAGCTCGTCTTCTTCTTCTTCTTCGTCTTTTGCTCATTAATTCGAGCCTCGTGTGTTCTTCAACAACTCGAAACACATTGTTGAACGGCGAGAGAGCGCGCGCGACGGAGAGACGCAGAGGCAGAGATGTTTGAGTCGAGAGAGAAAGACCCTTCTCCGATATTTGTTGTAAAGTTGTGTTTCTTCAAGAGAAATCATCAAGCGCTTCGTGTTTTTTCGTTGATTTCTTCTCTCCGAACTCATCATCTTTCGGGTTTTGTCACACTTGACGCGAAGGAATGAAAAGCGCGTTTGGCGGAATTCGGTCCGAATAGTTCCCTTTCTCGACATTGGAGAGGGCGAATTCAATTATATCGGCTGAAAGGAAGCCCGAATCGGAGGGTCCGTCCTTCTTTTTTCGCACCGACTGGTCTCTGCCGACCTATAATTGGATCAGCTGAACTTTGTTTCATAATGGTTACATACAGTAACTCGTGATTCTTGTTTACCAACTCGCTGACTAACTCCCTTTTTCGTCACCGACTTCGGGTCGTTCGTCTCTCTCTCACTATTCATGAATATTCGATGAAATCGGGTCATTTCCCATTCTGCACTTGCTCATTTTCCCCCCGTTCTTAGCTCTCCGCGGTCGCTTGAATATGGAAGTGAAGAGCCTCGGAGAGTCATCTGGAGGGTTCGGTCGCTCGTAAATCAACACACAGACTCGTGTCCAATAGAGCGCGTTTCCTTTCGCGAGAAGTAATTGGTCGTGTTCTCGCGCGAAAGCGAGAAACACTTCCAGAGATGAGAGAAGACGTGCGTGTGTGCATTGCAATTCAATTTGCCATTCGCCCGTCTCATCTGTGAAGTCTCGCGGCAAAAAGAAGACAATCGGGGGGCTGTCTCGTACTCCTCGAATACTTCTCCTCCGTCTCTCCGTGTCACGGTTCTCTTCCAGAATCGCAGATCTAATCTCCGACCCCATTCTTCTTCTCCTCCTCCTCCCTCGGATTTCCATTTTCGCCTTCTGCTCTGTCACTGGGCACCTGTTCTTGCCCCCCTTTCAAACGAGTCAGCTGCGTGCCGTTTGTCCGTCTGCGTCTCGTCGATCCCTCGCTCTCTCGTCCGTCTCTTCCCTGCCGACAGTCCCCTTTTTGCAACCTCTTCGCCTTCTTCCCACCCTAATTGCTCGCCCCAAAACAATTTGAATTTTGTCGATTTCGCGCGCGTTTCCTTCTTTCTCTTTCATTCGCATGGGCCCCCCGTCCCTCCAAGTTTTTATTGTTTATTTTATTGTTCCACCCGATTATCCGCTTCTTCTCCCCCCTTCGTTTTCTTCTTTTTCCCTCCATTTTCCGTCCACCCCCACTCACAATCGGTTGGCTGCGATGCGGAAAATGATTAGGAAGTCGCCCTGTTTGTACCTCCTTCTCCCGCCATTGTTCCTCACGATGTTTTGGCTCTTCGCGTCTCTCTTCGCACAACAATCCGAAATTCGATCCGTTCTTCTTCGCATGAATTGGAGGAGCACGGGAATTCACCTTTTGAGCCCTCCGAGATCCGAAAACGAATTGTACAAACGCCAAGTCTCGTTCCTTCCCACCAGCTTCTTCTGCAGTCTTTTTCGGCACGCGGCACCCGCTAATCCGTGTGAATTCGTCTCTCTCTCCGCTTCTAATTGACTTCTCCTTCTTCTTATTCTTCTTCTCTTTCTTCTTCTCCTTCAAAATGAGTCATCTCCTACAAGATGTTCGATCCACTCGTACCTCTAATTAAAGATTTCTACCTCCATCGGCACTACCTCTATTTTCGTGCTGACGTGTGCGTGTTTCTGTGTATCAGCAGTCGGAAAACGTGTCACCGGCATGACGGATAAGTGTCCATAAAAATTGCAATTCGCAATATATCATATTGACGAGGGGACACCGCGAATGGATGAGACACCGCCTTCTTCTCCGTCTTCTTCGTATTCTGAATGGGCACGAAACACTCTGGAAGCTTACTGGAAGTCGCATTGTTGGCGACTTCCTGCTGAGAATACGTGAGAGCTCTCTCCTGAAGAGCCCTTCAGAAGTAACCGAATCCCCGCTTCCGGAAGTCGTCGTCTTCTCTCCAGAACCTGTTGTCCAGTTGTGTTCACACGGTTTTCACGTTCTGTTTGCTCGCACGAATGTTTTGACCATCCTTGTTTGAGGCGCCGCAGTACAGTGTGACTGCTCTTCCCGTCTGTTTTCAGCCGTCGTTCTTTCCCCGCCCGTCTGCCCTCCGCCGCCTTCTTCTTTCGTTCTAATAGAGTTAACACGCGCAAAAATGCGCGCGAGAAGAAGAATCTCGCCGTTTCCGCCCGTGCTTCCTCTCCTTCTTCTTGCCCGCTTTTTCCTCTTCTTCCTCCTTCGCCGCTCTTCTCCCCCCACTGCCGCATAATTAATGAAAACGAAGAAATCTCTCGCAAAAAGCGAGCGAGTCCGTATTTGATTGCCATCATTATGCCGGCCGCTCCACCCGCGTCATCTCGCGACACCAATACTTTTGCCTCTGTTTTCCCCGTTTTCAACATCTCGGATTCATGAAAGAACGCGACGGAATCAAAGTTTGACGGGCGGCAAGAATGAGAGAAGCAGTGTGACGGGAAGTGCCAAAGGAAAGGGTTCATGGCGATTAGCAGCGCTGAATTTCCGGTCCCTGAGTGCCCTTTCGGCTTCCGATTCCCGTTAGCAGGAGCCAAATGAGCACACATTTCCAGCGCCGATTATGAATAATGCCCCCCTCCCGCGAAGGAACGTCATCAGGGTTCCGTTCGTCGAGAGTGCTTCTGCACGCCTCCATAGTCTCGTTTCGGTCTCTGACTTCTTCTCTCCCTCGTCGAAAACAATCGGTCATCCGTCCTGCCAATCCTCTTTTCGCGCGAATCAATTATGCGCGCCTGCCGCCGCAGTGAATCAGCAGTGATAGTATGCTAATGGCCTCGACAGTTCCCTCCCGCCCTTCCGAACCAGCCATTCCGCTCCTCTGAAAATGTGTATTTCCTGGCTGATCCGCCCGTTTTATTCCTGTTTTCATGCACGTAAAGGTTCCTTTCGACCCCACTTTCCACTCTTATTTCGGTTCAGTTTCAGATCGCCACGAAGACGCGTCCCCCGATACGGACGGGTTGGAATCACCTTCCGATCTAGCGACTTCTCCGACTTATCGTAAGTTCTCATCATCTCTCTCCGATCTTTCCGCATCGTGTCGTTGTTCAGAAATGACGTCGAATGAAGACGTGAGCAGACATGGCACCAAAGTGAAGAAGAGCACAGTCGGCGACGCGACGACGACGACGAACGGAAAGGCCAAATCAGGTCGATCTCCTCGCAAAGCGATTCCTTTCGTCTCGTCAAAGTTCTGGCTGCGACTCGTCAGACCGTGGAAATGGAGAAATCTGCGGAGAAAAGTCAGAAGGTGCGGCGGAAAAAAGAGGAAGATTGGACGGTGCTCTGAATCTCGGCTAGACTTTTCAGAAGCGACAGCGAACGATCTTCGTCGGCGAATCGCGTGAATTCGGTGTCAAATCTGCCGACGACGTCGCCATCTCTCCCAGAGTTGTCGTCGATCGTCCGGGAAGATTCGGCAGATATGCGAGCAGCGAGCAGTGCAGGTAAGAGACTAGAGAAACGAGAGATCGCGACTGTTTGCTCGCCGCTCTCTAGCCACCACTTGAACGATGGTGTGAACCTCGAAAAAACAGTTTTTGCCCCCGGAAATTGTCCATCTTCCCATCGCTCTCTATCCCTTTCTCCCTCTCTTTGCTCAGCCAGACTTATCAGTTTCCCCCTCACAGAGCACAAAGATGCTCGAGATATCTCGTGAGCTTTCCCTTTGCTCCCCCCGTTGCTCCGTCCCAACAATTGTTATTGCAGACAACTCGGAAGCGATCACCTACCGACCTGCCACCTCCGCCTCGAACTTTTCCGAAACGTGAGTACCCCTTCTCTCTCCCTCCCTGGTTTCTGACCACTCAAACTCCTCTTCTCATTCTCTTGTTGCGCGCGTTTCTTCCGTTTTCTTCCGGAAGTTACCCCGAATCCTCTTCTGAATCCCCTCCCGGAGCCGCAGATGACACGTGATGTGTTTGTTATTGCAGTTCGCAGCCGCAGCCGCTCATCGTCGATCCCTCGTTGGTGCTTGTTCGAACACGTCTCCAAGACGAACTTGCCACGTCTTCCGGCACTTCTGGAGGCGTCCAACGCGTCCAGTTCATCCAGACGTCTTCCGATTCTTCGGCAGTCTTTAAAGCCCCGCCCCCTCCTTCTCTTGTGATTCAGCCGCCTCCGAACGATCGGGATTCGGACGAGGAGAACATTAACTACGACCAGAGCACTGAAAGTGAGCACGAAGACGAAGAGGACAGCATGCGAGCTGCTGCGAGACGCGGCGAGCTCAGCCCACAGACTTCCCGGATGCTCAAAGAGGGCTACCGAAGGATAGAAGCCAAGGAGCCGAACTTCCAGGCGCAGCCGGACCGTCCCGTTCTTCGCAAACCGGGAGCTCCTTCCAGACTCAGAATGAACGGAAAATCGGGTCGAAACTCGAAGGAAGAGGCCGCTGGCAGTCCGCTGCCCTCGAAACTCACCGACGATTCGGATAGCGACGCCCCCATCCAGTATAGGGACGATCCGATCTCCGCGGCGGCTGCTGCTGCTCGCCGAGCCGCCAACGTAGCACCCGCGGGCTCCTCGTCGAATACGGACGAAGAGAACGACGAGGAAGAAGACGTGCCGATTCCGAAGACAGGGCTCGCCTCGAGAGTGGCGAGACGGGACACGATGGCGCTGAAACTCGACGCTCCGCCCTGCAAGGACGACATCAACGGACAGACTGCGGACGACCGCAAGAAGCTCATGAAGACGGCGTCAATCAAATTGGCACGGTGCGTTTCTGCACTTCCAGAGTGCTTCTGAAAACAGCGTCAGTTATTTCAGAAAACTGAGCGAGCGGCCGTCTGCAGAAGAGCTCGAGGATAGGAATATATTGAGAAGACGTGGAATGACGACTTCTGAAGCGATGGAGGAGAAGCGGAAACTACTTCTCAGAAAGGTGAGGTCGACGTCTTCTGACTCCGAACCATTCGAATCGTTTGCAGCTGAGCTTCCGTCCCACTATAATGCAGCTCAAAGAGCAACAAATAATCCAATTCAATGACTACGTGGAAGTGACACAGGCGGAAGTGTACGACCGCAAAACGGACAAGCCGTGGACGCGTCTGACGCCTTCCGACAAGGCGATGATCCGGAAGGAGCTCAACGACTTCAAGGCCACCGAGATGGACGTGCACGAGGAAAGCCGCGTTTTCACTAGGCAAGTGCGCTCCAGTGAGAAGGCTGTCGCCCCGCCCCTTCCCCGTTTCAATGTTTCGAAAACATTGTTTTCCGTTTTCAGATTCCACCGATGACACGTCACCAATCCGCCCGAATCTCCTCCGATTTTCCGGTTCGAATACCAAGTAACACTATGTTTTTTTTTCTCTTTCCTCGTTCTCTCTCTCTCCTCTGGGAATAATTCTGTCTCTGTTCTTCTCTAAATATTTCAGTTCACTCTCTTTTCTATTTTTCTTCTTGATTTTCCCATCATGTGAAAAGCAAAACACGTAGATCACTTAATTCTGCTAGCCGGTTGGACAACACTTTGTACTATACTAATCGCTTTCGATTGTACCCGTAAATGAAAACTTATCGTTGTAGTGAAGTTGAACAGTTGAGTAGCACATGAGACTTTAATTCACAAGATATTTGAAACTCACAGATCACGGGAAGTGAACAATTCACAGAACAACGGGAACATTTCGGGATTTCGGGTATTATGGGATGAAATTTAAAAAACTCTGGGAATCTGGTGGATTGAACACGAGCATTAGTGAACAAAATTTTAAAGCCCGAAGGCGGGATTATTAAAAGGAACGAGAAAGGTAATGAAGTGCACTTAGAGACTAGAAGTTTGCACGGGGAAAGCAACAATAGAAATCTGATATATATCTGGAGCATGCGGTTCAAAGTATTTCTGGGGGTACAACAAATTCACACGAGGGAGGTTTCGGGGATACAGACGAACAATACACATGAGCATGGCACACGATACAGTACATATTTGATTAATTACAAAAGCTTCCTCAATACCGGCAGCATTTCAATTTGACTTTCAAGCTCGATTCGGATGTCCTCGTGGCGTCCACAGCGCGAACGCAGTTCCTCAATGTTTTTGTGGTGCCATTCCCAGACTTGGTTGAACAGAGCGCGCCGTTGACCTTCTTTCAGCCCCGCCCTAATGTTGTCGAGAACATTGTCCATTACGCCTTGAACGTCCATTTGCCATCTATGAAGCAGCTGAAGGAAGACACATAATATTGTCGATGCACTCAATCCGCACCATCTTCATCGTGCAAATGATGTCGCCTGCTTCGGCTTCGTGACTTCTATGCATTCTGGCGATGACTCCGATAGGAACGAGCTCTGGCTCGAGAACTTGCAGAGAGACGAAAGTGTTCATTGACCAAGGATTCGGATATGCTGCAAAATGGAAAATACTAGCTTCAGCTCTAAACAAAGTCTTACTAGTAATCTCTTCCATCAAATTGAAAATAGTGTTCTTTGTCCATGGTGCCGAGTTCTTCAAGTTTCTACACAATAAGAGAGCGTACAGAGACCTCGAGAGCATTTTCAACTCTGCAGAATCTTCGAGCGTGTTGACTGAGACCTGCGACAGGCGATGCCAGTTGATGACTTCTGAAAAGTATAAAATATTAAGAGTCCATTGTTGCTCTGAATACCAATTCCATGATGAACGGATGTAGGTCCGAACAGAAGATAGAACAGAGGTCTCGGCAGTGTTCCATGAAGGTTCTTGAAGACTTTCATCAAGCTGCTCAGGAAAAACTTGTTGACTCCGTAGCTGGGGTCTGTAGAGCCGTGATTCAGAAATATCTTCAAAGTCTTGTGCTTTATCTGAATAAAGAAAAACGCTCATGTATTTCTGAAAGCCTTTTCACAACCTTCATTTCGTCCTGCAGAATGGCCAAGTTCCCTTGGCCAGTGAGTTCACGATCATCATCGGATCTTGTGATGACACCGCTCAGTTCTTCCTTCAACCCTGCGACAACTTCAAAGCCTACTGTAACCAAATCGTCGATGTTATCGAGGTCGATATCTTCGTCGGGACGTTCCGCGAACTAAAACATTTTTTCAGGTGAATTACATAGCTAGCAATTACCGCACGGATCATTCTACCCAAACCAGACGGTGAGGATCCTGAATTATATGCCAACTCCAAGAACGACTGGAAGAATGCAAGTCTAGCATCCCAAACGTGGTTGAAAGTCATCAGCCTCAGTAGCTTTCCTGAGAAAGACAGTTGAAATCGAATGAATAGTTGTTAAATACCAATAGAATAGAACGGATCAGTAGACGGATCTTGACATTGCTGGAGATCTTCAGGCGCACTAGCAATGTCAGCCAGCCATCGAGCTCGGAAACTTCCACTTTGTACGTATGCGTAAACGGTTTCCATCCAAGCATTGGAAGTCATCGCCATGAGACCAAGAAGATGGTCTATAAAAGTGAATTGGAGAAAAGAAAAAAAAATCGAGTAGGTTACATTGCGTTTGGCTCATGATGAGGAGCGTGACGTCTTTTGAAAGGTTGCCGAAAGTCCCAAACGGTGTATCCACTGCGAACACTTCAAGTCGGGAAGGTAAGCTTACAATGAACTCTGAAAGAATAGATTTAATTTGACAGGTGTGATTTTCCTATTAATACTGTGATTCTCAGCCTGGAAATATCTCGGAATGTGCATGGCATCTGGAGAAGAAAACGCCGGACCAAAGGACTGTTGAGTTCTTTGTCGCTTCTGACTGCCTCCGTCCTCGCTTGCACCACTGACTACAATACACTTAAATGTGGAATATTGTGAATAGTTAAGTACCTCTCTTCCTCAAAGACGTCGATCGTAGCTCCATCTGAAACCCGTGTAATGAATATTCACAGCCTTCAGTTTCCCTTACTGTGGATGTTCTTTCTGAGCTTCGTAGAGTATAATTGCGCCGTGGTGTTGAGGACGCCATCGCGAATTCTGGAATCTTTATTTATTGGAACTGGGAACGCGTTCACATAAAAACCAGAAAAGGGAGAATTTGCAAAGTTTGTTGATTTTAAGATCTCTTTTCCGGCAAAATATCTGTGAAAATGGACGAAACAAAGTGAAAAAACCAGAATTTTGGGCGGGAAATTCAAATTTGTTCTGAAAATTCCCGCTACAGTAACCTGTCGTAATCGTGGCGGGACCATTTTGGGTAAATAGATGCCCCTTTAAAATGCTTCCAAGTATTTTTTCGGATTTTTTTTTCACTTCCCTCACTTTTCCAGCAATTTTTTTGCAAATTTTCAGTGATTTTATTTCATACTAGAAGTTGATATAGTTTAATTTAAAATTCTGCAAATTTGTTCGTTTTCCTCTGTAATTCTTATGTTTCCTGCGAAGAACCACCTCTATACTTCTGCAAAACCCGCCTCACTTTCCCTTCCTCTCCGTTTCGTCTGCCAACTGTTTTCTTTTTCGTCTCTCTCTCTTTCTCGCTGGCCGAACAATCCAATCTTCTGTTGCGCTAGTCCCTCTCTTTTATTTAAACTTTTTTGTGCCTAAATCACTGATTTTATTGCCGATTTAATCTATTTTTTCGCTTTTTAAAACAAAATTAGGAAAAATGAAGTGGCTGAAAATTTTATTGTATTTTTTCAAAATCGATTTTTCGTGATAATCGCATGTTTCGAACTTTCAGGCAATGGACTGTGACATCGCATCATATCATGTCGCGTCATTCGATTATCTCGTCTCTTCTGGGTGCCAGTTCGCTGCTCAGGCGGTTCCAGCAGAGAAGTTCCGTCTAAAAAACGGAGACGCCGTCACGATGAAATTCACGTCCGCACAACTTCACAAGCCGACTCTTGACAGTGGAGTGAGATACATTGTTTCCAGTTTTCGTTTGATAGGCAGACTTTCAGGCGAAATTGACCAGCGACACGCTACCATTGTATCCGGCGGAATGCAGACAACGAGGATTGACATATGCTGGAAATTTGAAAGTGGGAATCGATGTACAAGTGAACGGATCGCGCTTGGATATCATTGAGACCATTCTTGGAAAAGTGAGAGCTAGCTGAGAGGAAAGTGTTTTTCTAGTCATTTATAGGTACCTATCATGCTCCGTTCGGAAGGATGTCATCTTCGCGGGATGTCTCGTCAGGAATTGGTGGCTGCTGGAGAGGAACCTATCGAAAAGGGAGGATACTTCATCGTGAACGGATCGGAGAAAGTCATTCGTCTCCTGATTGCGAACCGGCGGAACTTCCCTATTGCCATCATCAGAAAAACGTTCAAAGAAAAGGGAAAACTTTTCTCCGAGTTCGGAGTTATGATGCGCAGTGTTAAGGAAAATCATACTGCTGTGATGATGACTCTGCACTATTTGGACACGGGAACGATGCAGCTTGCTCTTCAGTTCCGTCGCGAGATTTTCTACGTTCCGATGATGTACATTGTGAAGGCACTGACTGATAAGAACGACGCCGTAATCTCAGCCGAATTCAAGAGAGGTCGTTCTGGAGACCAGTTCTTTGCTTCTTGCATCATGAATATGCTGGCGCAGTGCCAGGAAGAAGGCATTTTGCACCAGGAAGCTGCTATCCGAGCCATCGGATCTCGGTTCCGAGTTGCCGTCTCGGACAGAGTGGCTCCGTGGGAAGACGATCTCGAAGCGGGACGGTTCATTATCCGAGAATGCGTATTGGTGCATTTGGAGGACGACGAGGAGAAGTTCTACACGCTGGCCTACATGGCTCAAAAGCTGATCGCGTTGGTGAAAGGAGAATGTGCTCCGGAGACTCCTGACAACCCGCAGTTCCAAGAGGCTTCCGTCTCTGGACACATTCTGCTTCTGATCCTGCGAGAGAGAATGGAGAATATCATCGGAATGGTGCGCAGGAAACTAGAATTTTTGTCGGCTAGAAAGGATTTCATCCTCACCTCGTATGTAAATTTATATTTTTGCTAGCTAAAAAAAACTATTTACAGAGCTGCGATCCTGAAAGCACTCGGTAATCATCAGGGTGGCGAGATCACACGTGGAATGGCCTACTTCCTGGCCACCGGAAATCTTGTGACACGAGTGGGATTGGCTCTGCAACAGGAATCCGGCTTTTCTGTGATCGCCGAAAGAATCAACCAACTCCGTTTTGTGTCTCACTTCCGAGCCATTCACAGAGGAGCGTTCTTCATGGAAATGCGAACCACCGACGTCCGCAAGCTGCGACCAGAAGCTTGGGGATTCATTTGTCCTGTTCACACTCCCGACGGAGCCCCCTGCGGTCTTCTGAACCACGTGACGGCTTCGTGTCGCATCGTTACGCATCTTCAGGACAACTCGAACGTTCCGGCAATGCTCGCAGAACTCGGAATGTACACTCACAAGACGGTCGCTCTCGCTCCAGCGGATCAGCAGTTGTATCCCGTTCTGATGGACGGCCGCTTCATTGGATACGTTCCGATTGCGAAAGCCGCCTCGATTGAGAGATATCTTCGATGCGCGAAAGTGGCCAACGACGCTCGAATTCCGTACACTGCCGAAGTGGCTCTCGTGCGAAGATCCACCGACATCAAGAACGTCCAGACTCAGTACCCCGGAATCTACATTCTCAGTGATCCGGGTCGTCTGATCCGCCCGGTCCGAAATCTCGCTATGGATGCTGTCGAGCACGTCGGAACCTTCGAGCAAGTGTATCTCTCGATTGCCATAGATCCAGAAGAAGCGGAGCCAGGAGTGACAATGCACCAGGAACTCCATCCCTCCTGTCTTTTCTCGTTCGCCGGAAACCTCATTCCGTTCCCGGATCACAATCAATCTCCACGGTATTTTCCTCCTATTTCCTTCCCAACTAATCTCGTTTTTCCAGTAACGTGTACCAGTGTCAGATGGGTAAGCAGACAATGGGAACGGCAGTGCACGCGTGGCATTCGCGAGCCGACAATAAGATGTACAAACTGCAGTTCCCACAGCAGCCACTGCTCAAATTGGAAGCCTATGAAAAGTATCAAATGGACGAGTATCCGTTGGGAACCAATGCGTGCGTCGCTGTGATCTCCTACACTGGATACGATATGGAAGATGCGATGACCATCAACAAGGCCTCCTATCAGAGGGGATTCGCACATGGAACAGTTATCAAAGTGGAGAGAATCAATCTGGTGACGGACAGAGAGCGGAAAACGATCTTCCACAAGAATCCGAGAGAAGAGTGCAAGACGGTAGGAGACGATGGACTGCCGATTCCGGGAAGACGGTACTTCATGGACGAGGTCTACTATATCACCTACAACATGGAGACTGGCGACTTCCGGACACACAAATTCCACTACGCCGAGCCCGCTTACTGTGGATTCGTAAGAATCGTTCAACAAGGAGATGGCGATACCGGAGCGAAGCATGCATTGATTCACTGGAGAATCGAGAGAAACCCCATTATCGGAGACAAGTTCGCTTCTAGACACGGACAAAAAGGAATTAACTCGTTCCTGTGGCCGGTTGAGTCTCTGCCGTTCTCAGAGACCGGAATGGTGCCCGACATCATTTTCAATCCTCACGGATTCCCATCTCGGATGACCATCGGAATGATGATCGAAAGTATGGCCGGTAAGGCAGCGGCGACTCACGGAGAGAACTATGACGCTTCACCCTTCGTTTTCAAGTGAGTAATAGGGTGATTCGAGTCTCGTAAGAAACGAATCTTCTTTCAGCGAAGAGAACACAGCAATCAATCATTTCGGCGAACTTCTCACAAAAGCCGGTTACAATTACTACGGAAACGAGACGTTCTACTCTGGAGTCGACGGTCGACAGATGGAGATGCAAATCTTCTTCGGCGTCGTCTACTATCAGAGACTGCGTCACATGATTGCCGACAAGTTCCAAGTGAGAGCCACCGGACCCATCGATCCGATTACTCACCAGCCGGTGAAGGGAAGAAAGAAGGGAGGAGGTATCCGCTTCGGAGAAATGGAACGAGACGCCATCATTGCGCACGGAACATCCTTCGTTCTTCAGGTAAAATTTTGTTTCACACGCTACCACTTCAACATTCAAATTGTCTACAGGATCGCCTTCTCAACTGCTCAGATCGCGATGTGGCATATGCGTGTAGAAGATGCGGATCGCTACTTTCGGTGCTTATGTCATCCCGACCGGGCCTGCACCTGCTGAAAAAGAAGAGGAAGGACGACGAGCCTATAGACTTCTCGGAGACCCAGAGATGTCGTACGTGCCAAAAGGACGATCAAGTTTTCCTGCTTCAAGTACCACGTGTCTTCCGTTATCTGACTGCCGAGCTGGCGGCCATGAACGTGAAGATCAAACTGGGAATCGAGCATCCTTCCAAAATCACCGGCAGTTAATCTTTTTCCTTTCTTGTTTTATCCTTACTCTCTTCGAATTTTTGCTTAGAAACTTGTTTTGTTGACACTCTTTCTTGTTTTTCTTTTGTTTTGTTGATTTTGAATTTGTTATCCAGATCCACTTATTACGATCATGAACTTTCTTTCCAATACGTTTCACTCGCCCTCCGACTCGGCCGCTGAGCTAACAAAAGTTTTGTGAAATCCTTGCGAAGTCATTTTTAATTTCAGATGTCATTTCGATTCTTCCATCTAGATCTGGCTGAACTCGCATCGCATTCGGTCGATGTTTCGTGGATTTGGCCTTGTGAATAAGCGTTTTTCCATCAGAAAGCGCGCCGAAATCGCATTAGTTTTGTGTGCCTCTCGGGGCGCACTGCCCCCTGCCTCAATAAGCCCCGCGCGGCCATGTTCCCCCCCTGAGAAGAGCAGCTTCTCCCTCTTTCCTCTCTCTCTCTCTCTCTCTCTCTCTCTCTCTCTCTCTCTCTCTCTCTCTCTCACTCACTTGTCTGACGTGGCAAGCACAGAGAACTTCTTCCTCTTCCTCTTCTTCTTCTTCTTCCTCTTCTTCCTAAAATTCATTTCCCTCGTCACTTCTGTTCTCTTTTTTCTTTGCAAACTGCACGAAAACAAAACACGAACGACGTAGTTTTCGCAAGTGTAAAGTGATGTCAAAACGAAGAAAAAAGAGATCGGAAACTGCGAAATTCGAGAAGAAGAAGAAGCCGTTGAAGTGCCACGTCGCACACAGAAGTGAGCTGTTTTGCATCATGCTCCAGATGACGCAAACGTGCATTTCGAGTTCAGAAGACGTTCCGGAAGAAGACGTTGTCGAACGGTTTCGGGAAGCGCTCCTCCGAAACAAAAAACACTTTATTGCAGCAAAACGAGAGAGATATTTTTTAATGTTACGAGTTTCCACGAGTCGCCGCTTCTTCTGTTTGTTTTCCTTTTCCTCGCCGAAACTTTTCATCGCTTCTTAAACGTTTCCTCTAGTTTCTCACTCAACAATTCCTCCGATAGTGCATCTGCGCTCCAATGAGAAGATCCCTAGAATCGGCGGGAATTCAAAAAAAAATACAACTGTTCTGATCGCTTTTTTTTGCTATTCCAACGACTTTTTCTCTCTCATTTGTTTCCCGGAAAATGCAAATTCGCCACATTGAAATGGTGGGAAAAACGGAAAATTCTCACTAATTTCGCAATGCTTCTGGCTCATTCTGATGACGTCATCGCGCATTCACGGAGACGTTTCTCTCCGCTTTTTCTCGCTCTTTTCCCCGTTTTTTCGTTCCTGTGTGGCCCCAGGTTTCCGGCGGAAAACACGGAAATCGCTTTGAATTCGCTCATTTTCGCGCCGAAATGACTCGGTTCATAGCGAGATTTCTGTTGAGTTGTTGCGACGACGACACGTGTTTTCGGTCGCTTCCCGCCTCGTTTCGCATTCAAATCGCTCGTAATTTGCAGAAGGAAAGCGAAAAGAAAACGATTCTCGAAGGGAGATTCGAGTATGGCAAGTGCGGGGAAATGCAGAAAGCCGCGCTTCGAACTGCTGAAATCGCTGAGCGTCCAGAACTCGATCGACGTCTCCAATGCTCAGTTGGTGAGTTGGAGCGCGTTTGCACACCGAGTGGGCGCGCGGGAGTTCAAAATGCAAACATATGACATCATGCTTGCTTCGAAAACAGACGGTACGACCCCAAAAATCGGCACGTTCTTTGTCCCGTTTCTTTGTTTTTTTCGTCGCGAGACAAGACTACAAAAGGGCACAGAACGGACTCATTTGTGGTCGGTTTATGGCCGAATCACCTTATTTCCTCGTTTCTGATGATGTTTGTGTGCGGAACGAGAATGACTTTTCAGAATGCGCGTAGAAAGAGAAAACGACTGAATGTTCTGTGGAATCCTATTTCGGGCCCCCCTTTAGTCGCTCTTTGTCCCCTCTCCGATTAGGGATCTCGGTCCGAAAGTCACGAAAGAAGGCTTCGGGCCGTCTCGGGCCGTCGACGGGGAGTAAAAAGGTACGTCAGTAAATACGCTCTATCTCACATCTCGACAGCTGAAAAACGACTGCCACCGTACCTTACGGCCCGTTACGGGTCTCGCAGCGAGTTTTACGTTTGTCTCGTTGGAAATGAGCTGGATTTCAATTTACGGGCTAAACAAGGCGCGATGGGCGTACAAACGGAGCATCGTTGAAATTATTTTTTTCGTTTAGCCCAAATTATCAATAGAGCGTATTTGCTGATGTACCCTTTTACTCCCCGTGCGCCGTCTTCCCCGAAGGCACAAACTACACGAAAACGCACTGTTTTTCTCGTAGTGCAAACACAAGATACAAAGTAGTCCCACTACTTCGCCTCCGATTCTACCGTAACCCGCGACTTGCCTCCCTTAATTCGACACACATTTAAAAGTCTCTGCCGATTCCTGATGCGCTCGTTAAATATTTCGGCCTCAAATTGTTTATATTCGAATGTGTTTTGCAAGTCGATATGCTGATTGTTCTGTGAGTTGGCACGCTGAGTTTGCAGAAGAAGTGGACGGAACGAGTCGGAAGATCCGGAGAAGAATGAGACCATTCGGAGGCGAGAGAGAGCGGCAGAGGGCGAGACGCAGAGAAGCAGTCTCAGACTCGCCTTATCACTCCTTTTCCACTTGTTCGCTGCTCTTTTTGCGAACCCCTTATCATCAACATTCTCGAGTTTCAGTGCCCGGCACGGCTCCTCTTGCTCCTCCCATAAACAATTGCTCCGAGACTCCGCCCACCCGATTCCATCCGATTCATTTGTGGCCCTCTCAAATATTGACAGTCGTCGTCGCCTTTTTCTTCGTACTTTGTTCTCTCTTTTCGAATCGGGTCCTCTGGAATGTGGTGTCGCTGTTCAGCCAATTGGCTTCTTGTTTTGGAAGCCTTCCCCACGTCACTTCCCCTCTCTACAGTCACGTTTTCGCGCTCGTCGTCTGCGCTCTCTTCGCCAGCTGGATAGTGACGTCATAAGAACAATCATCATCGTTAGTGAGGTCTTCTTCTTCTTCTTAAAAAGGCGACGAAACAAGTCAGAAAAGGGCACAGTCTGACTGATAACCAAGGACTCTCCCACGTGGCGAGCTCTTTCTGCCGAGCCAGCACTAGCTGCTCCGACTTGTTGTGCCCCCCGCGGCCACGTGTGATCTCTCCGTTTCCTGCAGACTCCGCCCCCCTCGCATCCTCTTCCCGCGGAATCCTTTGTAGTTTTCAGGGTTCTGCCGGTTGTTTGTCAGGTCTCTCCCAGCATTCTTCCGATGCTTTCACAAATCAGACCACCGTCCGACACAATTAAGAATGCGTGTCTCGCGAGTATAAAAGAGAGCCCATTGTTCTCCGCAGCAACGTCGTTATCTTTTCCCTTTCTCCCGTCATTCTCCGCTGTACTTTGCGACTGATACCCTCCTCCTCCACTCCTTTGTGTTAACATGTGGGACACAATCCGAACGTCTGCAAATATTTGAGTCCTGAACTGGTTACGGTAGCCAGCGGGTGCATCCCTCGGGACTTGAATTATTTGCACCGCGCACGTATCGGTATCGCAGTCGATGCCCCCTTCTTATCCACGCTGTTGGGGGGAGCAGCAAAAAAAACGAGAAGCAGAGATCGGTTCTTGTTTGATTTGCTCCACGGCTTTTCGCATTTAAAGGCGCAGCACTGAAGTTGTCATGGGGTCTCGCAACGATTTCTTAGGAGAATACTGTAGGCGCCAGTTTTCTTTTTTTTTGCAGTTCGCATCAATCAACACACTTGACATTTTTTGTTATTTTGGAGTTCCTTCAGGGCTATTTCAGTCGAAAATTAAAAACAAAGATAAAGAACACGTTTACTTGCAATAAGCTGCAAATACTTCCTACAAAAGTGACCTTCCTTCCGCTTTTCGTCGTTTCCTTCCGTTCTTTTACCGTCCTTCTCATTATTCTGCTGCCTAATTTTAGAGAAAAGCCTAACATTATGTCATCTATTGTGTGCCACCCGTCGATTCTCGATTCTCAAAATGGAATTGCCACCGATGCGAAGATCAAAAAGCAACGTCCGCCGCCACTTTGCGTTTCCAGACCGCGTGACTTGGTGCGGATCTCACAAAACCGAAGAACAGAACTGATTTTTTTGAACTTTTGTTTCTTTCAGATCCAGGAAGCATGTCAAAAAATGATTGTCAGCGACCATCAGCTTCGCCGCATCATGGTCTTGATGGAGCAAAGTATGGAGCAGGGTCTTGCCGGTATGCTCGTCAAAACTAAACGACACGGACAACCCAGAATTAGTTTCAGCTTCGAAGAAAAATGTGGCTGTGAAAATGCTGCCGACTTATGTGGACGCCGTTCCGAACGGAACTGAGAAGGGAGATTTCCTCGCTCTCGATCTCGGCGGAACGAACTTCCGTGTTTTGCATATCAGATTGGAGGGCAAGGAAACTGAAATGACTGGAAAGATCTTCCGTGTTCCGGAAAGCATCATGCGTGGAACCGGCGAGGCGGTAAGGATCTCGGGTGCTCTTCTTCGCAACAGTCACTCTCTTTCCAGCTTTTCGACCACATTGCCGATTGTATGGCTAAGTTCATGGAGGAAAACAATCTGAAGGACGCTCCGAAGTTGCCGCTCGGATTCACTTTTTCGTTCCCGTGCCAACAGGAAGGACTCACCAAGTGAGACTAAAACTAAGCTGACTAGCAATAGTTCGTGAACTTTCAGAGGAAAACTGGTGACCTGGACCAAGGGATTCAAGGCTTCCGGAGTCGAGGGCTCTGACGTCGTCACGATGCTTCGTGAGGCTTGTCAGAGACGCAAGGACATCGACATAGACGTTGTCGCACTGCTCAACGATACTGTTGGCACTCTGATGGCCTGCGCCTTCCAGGAGAATTCGTGTCAGATTGGAGTCATCGTTGGAACTGGAACCAACGCCTGTTACATGGAACGTCTCGATCGTATTCCGAAGCTCGCTGGATACGTGGACGAACACGGCGTCACTCCCGAAGAAATGATCATCAACACCGAGTGGGGAGCGTTCGGAGACGACGGAACCCTTGACTTCCTGCGCACCAAGTGGGACGACGTCGTCGATCGGGAGAGCATTAACCCAGGACAACATCTCTACGAGAAGATGATATCCGGCATGTACATGGGAGAGGTCGCTCGAGTCGTGCTCGAGGATCTCGCTAAACAGGGACTACTGTTCGGCGGAAATTCCGACGCCATCTCGATTCCGCACTGCTTCCCGACGAAGTTCGTCTCGGAGATCGACAGTGATCTGCTCGAAGACGACGACCGGTCGTTCCAGAAGACGTATCAAATCCTCGAGGACATTGGCGTCGAGACCATCTCTGCCAACGACTGTGCCAACGTGGCCTACGTCTGCAGTCTCGTTTCGACTCGTGCAGCTCATCTGACCGCCGCTGGAATCGCGATGCTTCTCAATCGCATGAACAAAAAACACGTGACTGTGGGCGTTGATGGATCTGTCTACCGTTTCCATCCAACCTACCCGAAGCTTCTTGATGCCAAAATCGAGGAGCTCATCGTCGGAGACATCGAGTATCAACTAATGCTTTCGGAAGATGGATCTGGCCGAGGAGCTGCTCTCGTCGCCGCCGTCGCCACTCGCTTGAAGGAGGAAAAACTGGCTGCTCAGATGGGCTTGTAGAAGAAATTGCCACTCCCGAACAATCACTTCCAATTAATCGAGCTTTATCCCCACTTCCTTCGCAAGGTAGATTCGATCATGTGTCCCTTTTCCGATAGATGCAATACGGGATCCCCCTGTCTCATTTCCACCTCTTCCCTCTAGGCATAACTCTTCTCTTATTTTACCGCACCCATACATCTACTAACCCCCTTAACCCCTGAAACACCAAAAAAACAAAGTCCAGATTGGATCGCATTTATCTTAAGTTATTCATTTTCTGAAATAGTGATTTACGAAACTTGTGTATAAAATACGTTTTCGAGGCTCAGAGAAACAACACAATAAAACACTTGCTTAAACGTGCACAAAATGTACATTACTCGGTGAAACGTTAGGCGTGGCTCTTGAGGAACTCGCGCATCCACGTGGCAAGTACTTGGGTCTCCTCTAGCGAGATGGCGTTGTAAAGAGAAGCGCGGATGCCGCCGACAGATCTGTGTCCCTTGAGCGAGATCATGTTTCGCTCGGAGGCGCCCTTCAAAAACTTCTCCTCGAGCTCCTCGTTGCCAGAGGCCCCTCCGATCCGGAAGCACACGTTCATGATGCTCCGATAGCGTTTGTCGACGGCACAATGGTAGAAGCCGTTGGAGTCGTCGATGATGCCGTAGATGAGGCCGCTCTTCTGCAGATTCAGCTGGTAGATCGCGTCGAGTCCGCCCTTTGCCTTAATCCACTTGAGAACGAGGTTCGTCGTGTAGATTCTGGAATGCGGAGACGTTGACCGAGAGATCATCCGAGAACGTCGTTACCCTCCGGTCGGCGGCGTGTTGTAAAGGCTGTTGTTGGCGATCATCTCCTTGTAGCTGAAGACAGCCGGCGTGATGGCCTGTTCCTTGCCGATCAGATCCTTCCGCACGATGACGATCGTTAGTCCGGCCGCTCCGAGGTTCTTTTGGGCTCCTCCGAACACAACGCCGTGCTGTAACACAGACTCTCTTTCTCTGCCACCTCCTTCTCGTCTCCTAGGTAACACCTACGTCCTTGAAGTCGAACGGGCGCGCCATGAAATTCGACGAGACGTCAGCGACGAGCGGCACATTGTGCGATTCGGGCGCCTTCGGAGTGAACTCGATGCCGTGGACCGTCTCGTTGGCGCAGTAGTAGAGGTAGGCGGCCTTCTCGTCATGCACCCACTTCTCCTGATCGGGCACCGTCACGTACGGCTTCGCCGGCTGGAACACCTTCTTCACGTTGATGTACTTCTGCGCCTCCTCGGCCGCCTTTGACGACCACGCTCCAGTCACGATGTAGTCCGCGTGCTCGTGGTCGCCCTTAAAAAGAAATGACAGTGATCACACGGGAAGAGGGAGGACAGGTTCTACCTTCAGATTGAGGGGAATAGCGGCGAACTGGCCGGTTCCGCCGCCTTGCATGAAGAGGATCTCAAAGTTGTCGGGCACGCTCCTGCAAACAGAGATCAGAAAGATCGGAGACGGTGAGGACTGACATGAGCTCGCGGATAAGTCCGATCGTCTCGTTGAGCAGCGCCCCGAACTCCTTCGAGCGATGCGACATTTCTGGAAGAATCGGTTCTCTACGGGAAACCCATCGGGAAAGACGAACCGATGACGCTGACGCCGAGGTTGTTGAAGTTGAGCTGCTCCTCCTGCATCTTGAGCAGCACCTCTTCGGGCAGCTTCGCCGGTCCGGCGGCGAAGTTGATTTTCCGTCCAGAAGCAGCCATTGTGTGTGGGTCAGCGCGTGGTTTGACTGCAGAAAAGAAGTGACGATTGAACGACAGGGAAAGGAGATAAGATAGAGAGAGAAGGTGCGCGTGTACCAGCGGACGGCTAAATAGGAGGTCTGAAGGGGATTTTATCTTCCGAAAGTCACGTAGGCCTCCATCAGAATGACGTAACGGACCACGGAGATGCAGACATCAGAAGGTTCTACGTGACGAACCGAAGAGAGGAGTGTTTTCACAAGAACCTCCTTATCAAAGGTCTGCCTCGAAGAGGAGGACAAAAAACCGAATTGATACCGGTTCCTTCGTCGAAAATGGCCTGACAATCCAAAGTACAATCAGAGAATCGTGCTTTCAACGAGAAATTCACATGTCAAAATGAAGCAAGAATCAGGAAACTCTGAATAGGGTTCCTATAGAAATTGAAGAAAAATGGGGAGAAGAGTGAGACGTATGTGGTCTATTGAGTGGCAAGACGGACAGTGAGAAAGAGAAGGAGAATGTGCCACGTGGTGGGTAGACAGAGAGAGAGAAAGATACGTAGAGATGGTGATGATGACAACGAGTGTTGTCTTCCCGCCGGTAGGTAGGTCACTTGAACAGTGTTGGCTGGCGAGCTAGTGGAGATCTTACGGAAAGAAGTTCCAGGGCGGGAAAGAAATAGGGACGAGGGGTCACCACGCGCGATTGTTTGGATTACGGTAGCTCGGCGACGTGGCGCTTGCAAACAGAAAACAGATCCGACTTGCTTGTTTCTTCAGAATGCGCTCAGCCGCCGCTGCTTTCTTCCTTGTTCTTCTCGCGTTTCGCGAGATTTGCGAGGCGGAAAGGAAAGTGGAAACGAGATTGCACGCCAGATGGAAGCAGACTTCGATTCTATCCGAAATCAGGTTTTGTTCCCGAACATTTTGGACGCCGAAAAAAACGACTAGTTTGCAGTGAGTATGTTGCGAAAGACGACGAAACCAGGTTCTGGAAGTTTTTGGAGACGGTTCAAGAGCGAAAAATTCCTGAAAACAGTTCCGAGCAAGAAGAGTACGAGATGGGAATGGCGATTGCGGAAGAGCTCGTGGATCCTTCGGAAATGGGACTGCTTCGTCTCACGGTGAGCACGCGAGCACTGTCACCACGAGTCGAGGCTCACCGCCAACTGGCTGCACCGTTCCGGACGAACCGCTGCCCTTCTTCGTTTTTCGTGTTCAGAAATCAGTCAGGGTGCCATTTGAGCGAATTGAATCTCGACGGAAATGGAGGAGAAGAGCAAGAGTGAGTCGTGAATCTAGTGATAAAGGGAAGGTCCTGTCTGTATTTCAGAGTATTCCCGTTCGATCATGTTCACCCGAAAGGATCGACTGCTTCGAAGGTTCTGGTGATCTACGGAAGACTCGGATCGGACGTGAAGTCTCTGTTCGTCGGAGCGAAACGTCTGGCAGACACTGAGGAAAACGTCCGATTCGTCTTCCGACACTCGGAATCTGCACAACCGTCGGATTCTCTCGTTTCACTCTCTGGATATGGTGTAGAACTTGCTCTCAAGAACACCGAATACAAGGCGGTCGACGTGAAAAAAGACGAGGAGCTGCCGGAGGATCTGCACGGTTTGAACTTCAGACAGCTTCGAGAGAAGCACAAGAAGTACGAGAAAGAGTTGGAATCGCTGCGGGAAAATCTGGAGAAAATGGGCGAGATCGGCCCTCTGAAACAGTGGCAGATTCACGACTTGGGATTCCGGACGTGCCAGAAGATGATGCACGAGAAGGATCTCGACTCGATCGAGGCCCTCCTGCAGGACTTTCCGGTGCACGCAAGAGCCATTTCCCACGTCGAAGTGAACGAATCGATGCGGGAGAGTGTGAAGAAGCACCAAAAGAATATGAATGTGAAGGGCATCGAGAAGGGCGAGAATTTGCTGGCCATGAACGGAAAAGTGGTCTCCAGAAGCGACTCCCACATCGATCTCTTTTCATTGATCGACACGACGCGACAAGAGAAGCGGGCTGTCGACGGGATCGCCGACATCGGATTTCCTTCGGATGTAGCTGTCACACCTACTGAAACCACGAGCACGCTTCTTTTCAGGTCGACTTCTCACAGCTTCTCTCCATTGCCGATCTCTCTCCGATCGACACTTCTGCCCATTCCTTCGATTATAGGGACACTCTCCCAGCGGTGAGTTTGGCGGTTTCCTAATAAGCGCTGAGGAACATAAGTTCTAGTTTTTAAACGACTTGGAATCGAAATGGGGCCAGTACAGGTCTCTGGAGCTCCTTCTCCAGCCGTTTCCGCCCGGACAAATCCGTCCCATCTCTCGGAACATTTTCACCGTGCTCCTGTTTTCGGACCCTTTCGAAGCAGAAGACGAGATATTTCAGTCGATGAACGAGTATGTTGAGGCGGCAGTGCACATCAGGTAACAGAGAAATGAAGGAAGAAACTAACTTTTACTCGTTTCCAGGTTCGGAATAGTTCCTGTTTTCGACGAGAGCAAGAATGGAATGAGCATCCAGGAAGCTGTCGAAAACAAGAAAGTCGCGGCGGAGAAACGACATCTGTGGCCGAGGAAGGAGAGCCTGCTGAATGCGATTCGAGTCAGTTTTTCCGTTGACCTAAAAGTAGAAGGAAGGGATATGACCCGAAAACGGGAAGAAAACATCGATTATGAGTATATGATAGTGCCGTTTGGGACTATCGGTTTATGAAGCCTGCCCAGAGTATTCAAGGATATGCATGAGTATATGTTTATTATGGGTAGATAGGTGATTATATGGTGAGTAGAATATAAGGGAGAGAGGGTGCCGGGACGGCACCCGAGCGGGTTGATCTTAGCCCGACTGACTATCCCCACGCGTCCAGAGGCTCCGCCTCTCACATAGTGAGGGACCGTGCCTCCTTCGTGCGTCTCCGTCTCTCAGGTCTCGTGGCCAGAGAGAGGGATAATAGAATAAACGGAACAGTGCTTATGCGGCACTTGGAACGTTCACAAGTATTTTTTCAGATTTATTCAGGAAAAAATTATTTACAACAAAAAACACGTCATTAGAAAAAACAGGGAGATCGAAGATAAAAAAGTGGGTAATTAAGAATTAGTCGACCTCCTCGACAGTGGGTCCCTGTGGGTAGTTGCTCGAGTTGAATCCGGCGGCTCCCGGGTTTCCGCATCCGGAAGGCGGCTGCTGTGACTGCTGGTGCAGTTTGGAGAGGATGCTCTGGCAGACGGCCTTCAGCTCCTTGTCCTTGGCCTCGATCTCGTCCTTCTCGGCCAGCGAGTTGGCCTCCATCCAACGGATCGTCTCTTCGCACGCCTCGGTGGCACGACGCGCGTCCTCGGCGGGCAGCTTCGATCCGTGCTCGTCGAGAGCCTGCTTCACTTGGAACGCGTACGCCTCGAGTTGGTTGCGGGCGGCGACTCGCTCGCGGTGAGCGGCGTCCTCGCGTTCGAACTGCTTCGCCTCGTTGACCATCCGGTCGATGTCCGCTTGCGACAGACGGCCCTTCTCGTTGCGGATCGTGATGCGGTTCGATTTGCCCGTCGACTTGTCCTCCGCCGACACGTTCAGGATGCCGTTAGCGTCGATGTCGAATGTGACGTCGATCTGGGGGACGCCACGTGGCGCTGGCGGGATGCCGGAGAGCTCGAAAGTGCCAAGACGATGGTTGTCGCGAGTCATGGCGCGCTCTCCTTCGAAGACCTGGATCGAGACGCCCGGCTGATTGTCGGCGTAAGTGGTGAACGTCTTGGAGGCCTTGGTCGGGATGCGGGTGTTCCGATCGATCAGGTTGGTCATGACTCCGCCAGCAGTCTCGATTCCAAGACTCAGCGGGGCCACGTCGACGAGCAGAACGTCTTTGATCGTCTGATCCTTGACTCCAGACAGGACGGCCGCTTGGACGGCAGCTCCGAAGGCGACAGCCTCATCCGGATTGATGGAGCAGTTGAGTTCCTTGCCGTTGAAGAAGTCCTTGAGCAACTTCTGGATCTTGGGCACTCGGGTCGATCCTCCGACAAGCACGACCTCGTCGATCTTCGACTTGTCCAGCTTGGCGTCCCGAAGAGCCTTCTCGACCGGATCGAGAGTCTTGCGGAACAGGTCGGCGCAGAGTTCCTCGAAGCGGGCACGAGTGATCTTCGAGCACAGATCGATGCCCTCGAAGAGAGAGTCCACCTCGACGGTGGCTTCCGAGGAGCTGGAGAGAGTCCTCTTGGCTCGTTCGCAGGCGGTGCGGAGACGGCGGATGGCTCGCGGGTTGGGCGAGATGTCCTTGCCGGTCTTTCTCTTGAACTCGGTCATGAAGTGCTGCAGCATGCGCTGGTCAAAATCCTCTCCTCCGAGATGCGTGTCTCCGGCGGTCGATCTCACTTCGAAGATTGATCCCTCGGCGATCGAAAGGATCGAGACGTCGAAGGTACCGCCTCCCAAGTCGAAGATGAGCACGTTCTTCTCCTCCGAGATTCCCTTGTCAAGTCCGTAAGCGAGAGCAGCGGCCGTCGGTTCGTTGATGATGCGGATGGCGTTGAGGCCGGCGATGGTGGCCGCGTCCTTGGTGGCCTGTCGTTGCGAGTCGTTGAAGTAGGCGGGCACGGTGATGACAGCGTCTCGGACGGCGTGTCCGAGATATGTCTCCGCAGTCTCCTTCATCTTCTGCAGCACCATCGCCGAGATCTCCTCCGGGTTGAACTGTCTGCGCTCGGCCTTCACTTCCACCTCGACGACCGGCTTGCCTTGCTTCGCCTTGACCGCGAACGGCCAGTGCTTGCAGTCGGCCTGCACGGTCGGCTCGTCGAAGCGTCTGCCGATGAGTCTCTTCGCGTCGAACACGGTGTTCTCTGGATTTCGGGCCGCCTGATCCTTGGCTGCATCTCCGACGAGTCGTTCGGTGTCAGTGAACGCGACGTAGGAGGGAGTCGTCTTGTTTCCTTCCGAATTGGCCAAGATTTCCACCTGAAAACGGGAACAGTTGGGACTGAAACTGGCTTCTGATTCTGCTAGACTTACCTTTCCGTTCTGGTAGACTCCGACACATGAGTAGGTGGTTCCGAGGTCGATTCCAATAGCTTTGCACGAAGACATTGCTTGTAGTTTGTGATGAGAGCAGTAGAATTGTAGATTCTTCTGAGGGTGACATTGTGGCGAACCCGTCCGCTTATATACTCTCCGAAGCACTTCTTCGCGATCCTTCCAGCAGCTTCCAGAAGCGTCTAGTCCCGAGGCGTTCGCTCCATTCTCTCGTCCCTCCCCGTCGCCTCCAGTCTCTCGCCGTCTCGCCGTCTGCGTCTCTGCGAGTGCTCACACTGCCTCCTCCGTTTCTTTTCCCCCTCCGCCCTTTTCGAATGTTCGCGAAGCTTCGCGAATGCCCGTTATTTTTGGAGACTCGCTGTTTTCGACGTGAAGAGTGTCGAGAACATTCTAGATCCTTCCAAGCACACATGTTTGTCTGCTTCTGAACTTTGACGTCCATTTCTCGGGGAGAAAAAAGAAAGGCGACTAAAAAAAACTTCCAAAAAAGACGGGTTGAGAACTAGAGTCAGGAATTCAAAAAAGAAATCTGCGTTCGGGGGGAATCGAACCCCCGTCGAATGCTTGGAAGGCATCCATGCTGACCATTACACCACGAACGCGATGAAAACAGACATCGGAGGAAAAGTAGAGAAGATGAATATCTTCACGAATACAGTGGAGAAGTGATGTCTCCGAAGAATCCAGCTTTCGAGTCCTCCGAAGAATCCAGTTTCCGATTCGACGCTTCTTGTTTTGTCTATCACTTCCGATATCCTTCATCGCGTTCGTGGTGTAATGGTCAGCATGGATGCCTTCCAAGCATTCGACGGGGGTTCGATTCCCCCCGAACGCAGATTTATTTTTGAACATGCGCATCGAGTTGCTTGTTTCAGCGGGGAAATCGGTTCCAACACAGAACAGGCCTAAAAAACGCTCCACTTGTGCTGCTGAATGGATATCCTCTGGATTTGTCGGAAGGTTTCGAGTCTTCACTGAGTGATGCCGTACAAGTGCACACGCGCCGTCTTCAATTCGCCCTCTTCAAAGGAGCGGTGCAGAATAGCGTCAAAATCAGTGATTGGTGGCTGGAAAAGGGAACGAATCCGGACGTCGTCGAGAGAGTGAATCAGAAGTGACTACTGTCAGTTCAAGTGTGATACTGAACCCTCTTCTTCCAGGATCACCGCCTCTTTCAATGAAAAGAGATTTGTTGATATGAAAGAACATCATATCGCTTCTCTCGATTCTCTTCACTATTTCTCGAAGGAGCATGATCTGGTCTCGAAGAATTCGGAAGTCACCACGTGGATCATTGCTGATTTCGATTCGTCGGAGAGTCGTAAGATGGCTGCGGCGGCGCTGAAGTCGACAATGGTCAGAGGAAACAACAAAGTGGCATTGATTTCCAATCCAGAAGAGTTCGAGAAGGCGTGCACTTGGGATTTCAAGAAGATCGGAACTATTGAGAGGATGCTGGAAGTGCTGAAAAACAAGACGCTCTCGAAAGAAGTGAAGACGTTGTGTGCTTCTGACGGGAACCTCGAAATGCTGGCTTCTCTCGCCAAACTGGCACCTGGAGAGACTGGAATCGTTTCGAACGGACTTATCGTTGGCCCTCTGAATGGAGACGATTTACTCATTTCGGAAGACTTTGAACATCTCCAGGACCTCTGGAAAGCGAAAAAAGCCGCCGTGAGGAACCGAACCACCTATGTAGCTCAGTTATTGTTTGTTTCAGAACGTCGCCGATCTTCTGAATCGGTATTTCTCGAAGGACGTCAGTGTTCGGTTTTATTCTCATCTCGGCGCGATTGGAGGGAAGGTTGCTCATCGGATTGACTTTAGCCAACTTAAGGATTCAAAGGAGTCGTTCGTTTCTTCTCACACTCATCCAAGAAATGAATTCCGATCAGTTCCAGAAACTTTCTCGTCTTTCCCCAACAAGATCCCGGGTCCCCAGCCATCACCATCACATGGATCGCAGACCCTGTCACTCGCGAGGCTCAGCAGATCGTTTCGATCGTTAAACTGATCAGGAACTCTGTCAATGCGAGAGTCGAGGTCCGAACTCCCACAGTCATCGTTACAGTTTCATGTATCTTTCAGGTGATCTTCAATCCGATCGAAGCGATTCCAGAGATGCCTCTGAAGAGATTCTATCGTTTCGTCGCCTCGGAGGAGCTCGTTTTCTCTACGAATGGAGCCATTCTGAGCCAGTCGGCAGTCTTCTCGGACCTCCCCCAGAAGCAATTACTCACGATGTCTGTGCAGACGAACGACGCCTGGATGATTGAGTTGAAGCAGGCGGAGCACGATCTGGATAACATCTTGCTGGAATCGGTGAGAACAGAATGGATTGACCGCGAAAGTGCAGATGACTCCAGGCATCTGAAGACGTTCGAGGAGAGTTCCAACTAGAGCACATTCTGGTGGAAGGACAGGCGATGAAGCCGTCTGGAGAGGCTGCCGACGGTCTCGAGCTAGAATTGGAAGCCGGCGAAACGGTGTACGACACGATTGTGATGCTTAATTTAGGCTACTTCCAGTTGAAAGTGAGTTATAGACCGAGTCGGAAGGTGAAAATGGTGGAGTTCAGTCAGAGCCCGGCGTGTGGAATCTGAAACTTCGAAGCGGCGAATCGGCGGAGAAGCATCGGATTACTGAAGTGGATTCGGAAAAAACGGAACAGTCAATCAGGATACCCGTCGGTACGATAAATAAGTATTAGAAGTTTGTCTTTCACTACACTCTGAATTTAGATTCCTTCACTGGAAAATGGACGAAAATCGTCGTGGCGAGACGGGAAGAAGTGCGAGGAACGACACCTTCTCCTATCGAAAATCTGATGGAATCTGCCAAAAAGTGATTTCATATTACTTCTTCGACTGAATCAAATGAAACAAACTGATTTCAGATTCTTCTCTGCGAGTCCCTCGTCTCCGGAAGAAATCAACGTCTTCTCGCTGGCTTCCGGCCATCTATACGAACGATTCATGCGCATCATGATAGTCTCCGTCATGAAACAGACTCGGACGAAAAAAGTGAAATTCTGGCTGCTCAAGAATTACTTGTCGCCGAAGTTCAAAGAAACTATTCCAACTCTCGCCAAAAAGTTTGGATTCTCTTTTGAATTCGTAGAGTACAAATGGCCGAAATGGCTGCATCAGCAGAAGGAAAAACAGAGAATCATGTGGGGATACAAGGTGAGTAACGCGAGATAAGAAAATAAATGAAAGACTGAAGACGTTCAGATTCTTTTCCTCGACGTGCTCTTCCCGCTCAACGTCGATAAGATCATCTTCGTCGATGCTGACCAGGTTGTTCGAGCCGATCTGCAGGAACTGATGGACTACGATCTGAAAGGAGCTCCGTACGGATATGCTCCATTCTGCGACTCTCGGAAGGAGATGGACGGTTTTCGATTCTGGCAGTCGGGCTACTGGAAGAACCATCTGTTCGGCAGGAAGTACCACATCAGCGCTCTCTATGTCGTTGATCTCAAGGTTTCCTTCATCCATCCTTAGCTCATTTCTAGCCTTTATTTCAGAACTTCCGCCTTCTATCCGCCGGAGACCGTCTTCGGGGTCGTTATTCGATGCTTTCTGCCGACCCGGAGAGCCTTTCCAACCTGGATCAAGATCTTCCGAACAACATGATTCACGAGGTACCGATCAGAACGCTGCCACAAGACTGGCTTTGGTGCGAAACCTGGTGCAACGAAGAGAGCAAGAAAACCGCGAAGACCATTGATCTATGCAACAATCCACTGACGAAAGAGCCCAAACTGAATTCAGCGCAGAGAATTATCGGAGAGTGGAAGCAGCTCGATGATGAGATTTCAGCTGTTCTGTCCGGAAACGGAAGACGCGACGAAAATCGGAAAATGGAATTGTGACCTGAAAATTAATGTTTTTCTAATCCTTATCGTTGTTAATCAACTCGCATAATTGTCAGTTTCAATTTATTGCATCAAATATGAATTTGTTTTTGACCGAATTCTGGAAAAAAATCTGCCCAGTTTCAATAATACCATTGTTCAATCTAGAAGGATCTAGAAGGTTCTGGACGCTCTTCACGTCGAAAACAGCGAGTCTCCAAAAATAACGGGCATTCGCGAAGCTTCGTGAACATTCGAAAAGGGCGGAGGGGGAAAAGAAACGGAGGAGGCAGTGTGAGCACTCGCAGAGACGCAGACGGCGAGACGGCGAGAAACTGTAGGCGACGGGGAGGGACGAGAGAATGGAGCGACCGCCTCGGGACTAGACGCTTCTGGAAGCTGCTGGAAGGATCGCGAAGAAGTGCTTCGGAGAGTATATAAGCGGACGGGTTCGCCACAATGTCACCCTCAGAAGAATCTAAAATTCTACTGCTCTCATCACAAACTACAAGCAATGTCTTCGTGCAAAGCTATTGGAATCGACCTCGGAACCACCTACTCGTGTGTCGGAGTCTACCAGAACGGAAAGGTAAGTCTAGCAGAATCAGAAGCCAGTTTCAGTCCCAACTGTTCCCGTTTTCAGGTGGAAATCTTGGCCAATTCGGAAGGAAACAAGACGACTCCCTCCTACGTCGCGTTCACTGACACCGAACGACTCGTCGGAGATGCAGCCAAGGATCAGGCGGCCCGAAATCCAGAGAACACCGTGTTCGACGCGAAGAGACTCATCGGCAGACGCTTCGACGAGCCGACAGTGCAGGCCGACTGCAAGCACTGGCCGTTCGCGGTCAAGGCGAAGCAAGGCAAGCCGGTCGTCGAGGTGGAAGTGAAGGCCGAGCGCAGACAGTTCAACCCGGAGGAGATCTCGGCGATGGTGCTGCAGAAGATGAAGGAGACTGCGGAGACATATCTCGGACACGCCGTCCGAGACGCTGTCATCACCGTGCCCGCCTACTTCAACGACTCGCAACGACAGGCCACCAAGGACGCGGCCACCATCGCCGGCCTCAACGCCATCCGCATCATCAACGAACCGACGGCCGCTGCTCTCGCTTACGGACTTGACAAGGGAATCTCGGAGGAGAAGAACGTGCTCATCTTCGACTTGGGAGGCGGTACCTTCGACGTCTCGATCCTTTCGATCGCCGAGGGATCAATCTTCGAAGTGAGATCGACCGCCGGAGACACGCATCTCGGAGGAGAGGATTTTGACCAGCGCATGCTGCAGCACTTCATGACCGAGTTCAAGAGAAAGACCGGCAAGGACATCTCGCCCAACCCGCGAGCCATCCGCCGTCTCCGCACCGCCTGCGAACGAGCCAAGAGGACTCTCTCCAGCTCCTCGGAAGCCACCGTCGAGGTGGACTCTCTCTTCGAGGGCATCGATCTGTGCTCGAAGATCACTCGTGCCCGCTTCGAGGAACTCTGCGCCGACCTGTTCCGCAAGACTCTCGATCCGGTCGAGAAGGCTCTTCGGGACGCCAAGCTGGACAAGTCGAAGATCGACGAGGTCGTGCTTGTCGGAGGATCGACCCGAGTGCCCAAGATCCAGAAGTTGCTCAAGGACTTCTTCAACGGCAAGGAACTCAACTGCTCCATCAATCCGGATGAGGCTGTCGCCTTCGGAGCTGCCGTCCAAGCGGCCGTCCTGTCTGGAGTCAAGGATCAGACGATCAAAGACGTTCTGCTCGTCGACGTGGCCCCGCTGAGTCTTGGAATCGAGACTGCTGGCGGAGTCATGACCAACCTGATCGATCGGAACACCCGCATCCCGACCAAGGCCTCCAAGACGTTCACCACTTACGCCGACAATCAGCCGGGCGTCTCGATCCAGGTCTTCGAAGGAGAGCGCGCCATGACTCGCGACAACCATCGTCTTGGCACTTTCGAGCTCTCCGGCATCCCGCCAGCGCCACGTGGCGTCCCCCAGATCGACGTCACATTCGACATCGACGCTAACGGCATCCTGAACGTGTCGGCGGAGGACAAGTCGACGGGCAAATCGAACCGCATCACGATCCGCAACGAGAAGGGCCGTCTGTCGCAAGCGGACATCGACCGGATGGTCAACGAGGCGAAGCAGTTCGAACGCGAGGACGCCGCTCACCGCGAGCGAGTCGCCGCCCGCAACCAACTCGAGGCGTACGCGTTCCAAGTGAAGCAGGCTCTCGACGAGCACGGCTCGAAGTTGCCCGCCGAGGACGCGCGTCGTGCCACCGAGGCGTGCGAAGAGACGATCCGTTGGATGGAGGCCAACTCGCTGGCCGAGAAGGACGAGATCGAGGCCAAGGACAAGGAGCTGAAGGCCGTCTGCCAGAGCATCCTCTCCAAACTGCACCAGCAGTCACAGCAGCCGCCTTCCGGATGCGGAAACCCGGGAGCCGCCGGATTCAACTCGAGCAACTACCCACAGGGACCCACTGTCGAGGAGGTCGACTAATTCTTAATTACCCACTTTTTATCTTCGATCTCCCTGTTTTCTCTAATGACGTGTTCTTTTGTTGTAAATAATGTTTTCCTGAATAAATCTGAAAAATACTCATAATCGATGTGTGTTTTATGTTCATAAGACGAAAGTCAAATTGTCCGGGAAGAGGAATGTACTCAAATTCTCTTTTCCCGATCATTTGGCTACAAAGTACGCTCTCTACAAAATACTCGTTTTTCTATCAAAAATCAGTTCGTCGCCGTATAAAAAGGATTGATTCCACCGAGTCGCAGTCAGAGTTTCAGACACAATTATGAGGTGAGTCTGGTTGTGAGTTCAATCTGAAATTCACGTTTTCAGTGACAACTTCGAGAATCCGGTGGGCACAAACGAGGCGAAAGAGCGTCTCGGCGGGAAGTTCGAGGCCCTCCATCTCGACACGCGGATCTCTGTTTCGCACGCGAAACCCCTTCGCAATGTGGATCCAGTCGTCGTTCCGATCTTCCATTCAAGCACTTATCGGTTCAAAACGATGCAGTTGTACAACCAACCGAACCATGTTTGTCAGAAGGCCCCCCTTCCAACTTCAATTCCTCATTCCAGGGATCGAACTTCGTGTACCGTCGTTGCGGGAATCCGACGACGGAGAACGTGGAAGTCGTAATCAACGAGATCGAAGGGGGCGCCGGATCTCTGTCCTACAACTCGGGACTCGCCGCCATCAGCGCCGTGCTCCTCGAGTTTCTCGACGCCGGCTCCCATCTGATCGCAATGTCGCCGATGTACAGCGGCACTTCCTCGTTCATAAACGAGACCCTCAAGCGGTTCGGAGTCTCCGTCTCGTTCATCGATGCTCAGAAAGAGAGCGACTTCGCTGCCGCAGTCGAAGCGGCGATCCTTCCGAACACTCGGATGATCTACTTCGAGGCGATCGCCAATCCGACGATGGCCGTTCCTGACATTCTCGGCACTATTGCAGTCGCGCAGAAGCACAGTGTGAGCTCCAGGAGCACCTTTTCCAACATTCTCAGTTCGGTTTCAGATTCTTTCCTGCGTTGATGCAACCTTCGCTTCTCCGTATAATCTGCAGGGAATCCGACTGGGAACTGACTTCAGTGTGCACAGTTGGTGAGTTTCCCGAAGAGAAGAAGGAGGAGGGAAGAATGACTCGTTGCAGTTCCAAGTACATCGGAGGCCACAGTGACCTCATCGCGGGAGTCGTAACCACGAAGAGCTACGATCACTGGAAAAGACTCAAGATGCAGCAGTTCACTACTGGAAGCTCTATGGTAATTCACATGAGAAGGGACTAGGAAACGCCTCTTCTGCTTTCAGTCCCCGCACGACGCCGCTCTCGTGAGTCGCGGTCTCAAAACACTGGCTCTGCGAATGAATCGCATTTCGGAGAACGCGCAGAAGACGTCCGAGTTTCTGGAGAGCCATCTGAAAGTGAAAAGAGTCTTCTACCCGGGACTGCCTTCCCATCCGCAACACAAAGTCGCGAAGCAAGTGATGAGCCGTTTCTCGGGAATGATCGCTTTCGACGTCGGATCCGCCGGGAATGCCATCAAACTAGTCGAGGTATTGAAGGGGAGAGGCAGTGAAAGCTGTTAAGGAGGTGTCAGTTCAGAACGTCAAACTGATCGTGCACGCTGTTTCGCTGGGCGGAACCGAGTCGCTCATCGAGCATCCGTTGTCGATGTCGCACGGAGAAGAGCTCATTCGAGAAGGAGATGCTCCGCCAGTGGCTCCCGGACTGCTCCGTTTCAGTGTAGGCGTCGAGGACGTCGACGACATCATCCAAGATCTGAAAGATGCGCTCGAACTGCTCTGATTTCCCCCCGATAAACAGTTCTCATTCATCGATTTCCTATGATTTTCCGTACATTTGAACAAACATCAAACTTTCTACTGATAATCTTATTTGGCCACTTCGTGCCTTGCATCAGCAAACGCCAGATCAATTTCTGACCAGGCACTGATAAAGACGCCGAATATCATCATTTCAGTGTAGAACGACTGCCGAAATGAGGTGAGTGACCAATTGGATCATCTATTGCATAGTCGTCTTTCAGCGACAACTTCGACTGGCCCGTTGGAAACAACGAAGCGAAGGATCGACTCGGAGAGAGGTGAGCAAAACGGATCTGCGTTCGGGGGGAATCGAACCCCCGTCGAATGCTTGGAAGGCATCCATGCTGACCATTACACCACGAACGCGATGAATACAGACATCGGAGGAAACGAAGAGAAAATGTAAATCATCCCGAATACAGTGGAGAAGAGATGTCTCCGAAGAATCCAGCTATCGAGTCCTCCGAAGAAGCCAGTTTCCGATTCGACGCTTCTTGTTTTGTCTATCACTTCCGATATCCTTCATCGCGTTCGTGGTGTAATGGTCAGCATGGATGCCTTCCAAGCATTCGACGGGGGTTCGATTCCCCCCGAACGCAGATTTCTTTTTCGACAACCGACAGTTCAGATTCCAACAACTCCATCTGGACACGAAGATCTCGGCTTCTCATGCGAAGCCGCTGGCTAATGTCGACCCGGTCGTCGTGCCGATATACCATTCGAGCACTTATCGATTCAAGACCATCGAACAGTTCAGCGAGCCAAACCATGTGAGCGCACTTTGATCTCGTGATACCGATTTCCGCGAATATTTCAGGGATCGAACTTCGTGTACCGTCGTTGCGGGAATCCGACGACGGAGAACGTGGAAGTGGTGATCAACGAGATCGAAGGGGGCGCCGGATCTCTGTCCTACAACTCGGGACTCGCCGCCATCAGCGCCGTCTTCCTCGAATTCCTCAACTCAGGAGCCCATCTCATCTCGATGTCCCCGATTTACAGTGGCACTTCCTCGTTCATAAACGAGACCCTCAAACGGTTCGGAGTGGAGGTTACTTTCGTCGACGTCGAGAAGGAAGCGGACTTCGCTGCCGCAGTCGAAGCAGCCATCCGTCCGAACACCAAGATGATCTATTTCGAAACAATCGCCAATCCGTCGATGGCAGTTCCGGATGTGCTCGGAACGCTCGCTGTCGCCAAGAAGCACAATGTGAACTCATCGAGCCACTTCTTCCAGCACTGCCAGATGTTTTCAGATCCGCACCTGCGTCGACGCCACCTTCTCGTCCCCCTACAACATCCAGCCTCTCAAGATCGGGGCGGACATCAGTCTCCACAGCTGGTCACATTTGATTCTCTCTGACATCTTCTGAATTACTCCGGTTTCAGCTCGAAATACATCGGAGGTCACACTGACGTCATCGCCGGAGTCGTCACCCTCGCCACTTACGACGACTGGAAGAAGTTGAAATTGCAGCAGCTGACGACTGGAAGCTCTCTGGTGCTCAGTTTCTCAGTTGAACCGATTCTGAAGACGTTCCTATTTTAGTCACCGTATGATGCCGCTCTTCTGACGCGCGGTCTCAAGACGTTGGCCCTCCGAGTGGACAGAATCTCCGAGAACGCGCAGAAGACGTCCGAGTTTCTGGAGAGCCATCCGAAAGTGACGAGAGTCTTCTACCCGGGACTGCCTTCCCATCCGCAACACAAATTCGCGAAGCAAGTCATGCATCAGTTCGCCGGAATGATCGCCTTCGACGTCGGAACCGCCGAGAACGCCATCAAACTGATCGAGGTTTCCAGTCCCATTGTTCCCTCTCCGTTTCAATCCGGAATTCAGAATCTGAAACTGATCATTCACGCGGTGTCTCTGGGCGGAACCGAGTCTCTCATCGAGCACCCGTTGTCGATGTCGCACGGAAAACAGCTGCTCCGCGACTCCGACTCGCCCCAAGTGGCGCCCGGACTCCTCAGATTCAGGTTCTACTCTCTTTTTCTTCTTCTTCCCCACTTGATTCATTTCCGATTGCAGCGTCGGAATCGAGAATGCGGCCGATATCATTGGCGATTTGAGAGACGCGCTGCAGAAATTGTGAGAAGGAGAAGAAGATAGACTGATTGATTGGAAGTGATAACGACTCGCTTTGTGTATTGTCGACTTGATTGATAAAGCGATTGAACTTCGTAAGAGACGAAGACGAACAAACTGGAAATCGGGCAGCGAGCGGATTGATTGACGAGATAAAAAATGACAGGGAAGGGCATCGCGAAGACAGAAACACTGTCATTTGTGATCATTCTTCCGATTGATACATTCTTCTCATGATGACGTCTCGACGATGAATTCGCTGCGCACCGACTCACGACACAGCGGTTGTGATACGGAGTGGAGAGGGTCGGATCCGTTGATGAGAGCGTGCCGTCTTGCGATCTGTGATCAGTTCTGTGTGCAACGTGTGCTCTTTTCCCACGTATTCCCATGCTTTTCCGCCTGATTTGACACCTGTGATAAGTCTGCTGCTGCTGTCCCACAAGAGTCGTTTTCCCGTCGAAAGTACTCTTCTCGGCCTCTCTCTCTCTCCGGCAACATCCGATCGATGCAACCTCCTAACGATCTCGTGATACAATCGGCCGAGACACAACCCGAATTGCCTCCGTTTTGCCCCGTCTGCAATCCCACGAAAAGAGAAAGAAAAGCGGTGAATCTGGTCGCCGAGCTTTGGTAACCTAGCTTTATGAAACAACAAGTCGATCATTTAAGCTGAATCACCAAAGGTCGGCAAGCGCGCACCGAAACTTACCTGCTGCTTCTAGAAATACAGTGGAATATGGGAGGAAGAACGAGTAGTGAGTAGGAGAACAAATATAGCGGCGGCGGCGGCGAGGGGAAGGGAGCGACGACCGCACCGTCGACCGACGGCCTCCGAATGTCGAATTGAAGAAGGCGTTGGTCGGTCGGGCGGGCCGATAGTGCGCCCGACGACGGCGGAGAGACTAGGCCCCGCCCACCGGTGGTAGCAGATTGTCTCGAGATAGGGGGACGAGGAAGGTCGTATGGGTGAGAGAAGGCGAAAGAGATGGTATCACTGAGAGAGAGGGGCCGCTTCTCCGGACGAGATGAGGACGGGCAGATAGGAAGACACGTGGAGGTGACCTGAATACCTCCGAATGATAAGATGATAGTGGATCCGAAACGGGGTCATCGTTTATCACCCCCACGGGAATCTCGCTCCGACTAGGTCACCAGTGATACGAAGGGAAGGGGAAGCACTCGGTTATCCCGAGACATTCGAGTGCTCATTTTCGAAATGAGCAGGCAGCGCGGCGGGAAGGAGGGAGCGCGCGCCGTCGGGCCCGCCGTCGCTCAACACAGAGGCCCACAGTTTGCTTTTGTTTCGGCTGGGCGGGCTCGGCGAGCAGGAGTCGGGGAGAGAGAGAGAGAGAGAGAGAGAGAGAGAGAGAAATAACTACGGAGAGACGGCGATGAAGACGGGCGGCTCTCATTAGTATTCGTAGAATTCGAATGAATCAGAAGACGCGCGGGACGAAAGAAGTAAGAAAGAGTGTGACTAGGTGAGAGAACGTCTTCTGAAAATGGAGATTTTGGAGACGCGCGGACTTCAGGGGTGGAATGGGGTCTTGCGAAAGGAGTGAGGCGAGTGATAAAAGATAAGTGTCGAGTCACGAAGAACAAGCCAGCAGGCAGCGGCAGAGACTCGGCGGCTGCTCATTTGTCAACAAAACATTTCTCCTGCTCTCGGGCGAAACGAAGGAGAAGAAGGAGAGCAGGCCCGTCACATAGTTTACGAAAATATCTCTCTTTCTTTCTGTTTTCGAGCTCTTCACGGGGATTTATCTCGTTTCGACTCGGAAACTGCGGCATTCGAACTAATTGGCTCATTTGAAAAGTGAAGGAGGCGCCCATCTGGTTCGCGTTTCAACGTTCTCTCCACCCGCAGACTTCATTCGGTTCTCGATTGGAAGAGTTCGATGGAGCCCGATTGCGATGACGTGGAGACAGCCTTGACTCTCTTCTGCATGATACCATCGGCGACACCGATCAATCATTCAGTCTTTCTGCTGTCGTCGTCGTGCACTTTCTTCTTCGCTATGCTGATTTGTTGCCACTGTTGTTTCGCGTAGAAGAAAGGAAACGAAATAAATAAAGGGTGGCGAAAAGCGAAGGGGTGCCAGTGAGGGAACAAAGATGCCAGGGGAGACGGCGACGTCCGTCCAAAAGCCCATTACTGTTCCGGCCGCCCGTTTCTTGTTTCTTCCCTCCCACAGGCAACTAATTTGAAGAATCGACGAGTGTGGCAGAATGCGAAAAAGCAAACTTCATTTAAGCATGTCTCTGACACTTTTAAAAGGAAATTTGAATTACAATTAAGAGGTGTGCAATAAAAAGCATGCAATAAAACATCAGGTGGGGCTGACACTACAATGTGCGGTGGCGGGCCATATTACTTAAATAGGGGAGTATCGAATCGGGTGGAAACATGACAAGCAAGACAACACCGGATGCAAGTCACCAGAGACTCATTCGAACCGAAGCTCCCAAGAGGGCAAAGTGCAAGGGAAATTGAGGCAGAGTATAATAAGGGGTTGCACAGGGGGAGTAGCAGGGAATAAGTTTTTTGGGGGAGAGTGAGGTGGGATGGAGAACGACAACATAAAAAATAGTGCAGTGCTTCTGGGGAGAGGACGGGGGAACTGAACACTTTCCAACTTTCCATTGCCTACTAAACGACTAACCACATTCAGAGAAAAGAAGCGGGGTCAAAAACGGTGCCACAGGGATACCATTAAAATGGCGACAAAACTTGCATAATGTATGAAGAACAAGAATAATTAAAACGGGACAGAAAAGAGAAGGGGGGGGGGGGGGGGAATTTTAGAAGAGCTGTGGTTGCTCGAACATCAGGACATAGAACTGACAAGGAGAGGAAGTGCAGAGGATAAAACGGGAAACACGGGGAGAAGCAACAGGGAGATGGTAACGGGGGTATACAGGAGCAAGAGACAAGACTGGATTTCGATGGCTGCCGCTGGAGACACGACCGCCGACTTTTTGGGTACTCTACCGGGTGGACAGGGGAATGATTTGAGCCCGATTTGATGGGGCCGACTAGGGGAGGTGTACAAGTCGAACTGTACGGAGGAGGGAGAGTCAGGTCAACATGATGATGAGGTGGGAAACGGGGCTATGAAAAAGGGTGTCTAGAAGACACGGATGCAGTTGTTGCCGAAGTCGACGACGTAGATGCGGCCGTCCGGTCCCACTGCGAGATCCGTCGGGCGGTCGAGCAGTTGGCGTGGCGATGGAGTCAGCGGAGTCGGTGTCGATGAGAACGCGGGCGCTCCGAACGGTCCGGCCAGAGACTGTAAACAAGAAGTTAGGAGATTCGGGAAACGTTATTTTACCGAGTAAGGAGCTGGGAGCTCCGTCGGCATCTGGAAGCCGGTGGTGGCGGGACCGAGTCCGAACGATCCGATGAATCGCATGTCGTCCGAAGCGAACACTTGGATGCGGTTGTTGCGAGAGTCGCAGACGAGAATGTGTCCTTCCGGATCAATGACGACTCCTTGCGGCCGAACAAACATGCCGTCAGCGTCTCCTTCGCTTCCATACACCTTCATCTCCGACATGTTGCGCGGCGACAGCACTGCGAGTCGATGGTTGTTAAAGTCCCTGAAACCAAATGAATCACGGGTTTTCATGTTACAGGACACTTACGTGATGAGCAGTTGGCCGTCCGGTAGGTAGCAAAGTCCACGTGGCGAATCGAGATTCTTGAAGAAGTAGGCCGAATCGAAGCCACACTTCCTGACGAACTGTCCTTGAGGCGTGAAGATCTGCACACGATGGTTTCGAGTGTCAGAGACAGCGATCGCGTTGTGCGAGTTGGTGGCCACGCCCCACGGGTAGTTGAAGTAGCCGACGGCTCGTCCGCGGTCTCCGAACTTGAGGAGGAACGATCCGTTCTCATCAAACACCTGGATCCGATGATTGTCTTTGTCGGCCACGATGATGTTGTTGAGAGTGTTCGTTGTGATGCCGGCCGGTCGGTCGAACTGTCCGGGACGGTTTCCGCTGGAACCGAACTTGGAGAGGTAGTTGCCGTCCTTGTCGAAGATCTGGATACGGTTGTTGCTGCGATCGGCGACAAGTACACGTCCTCGCTGGTCGACACAGATTCCCCACGGACGGCACAGTTCTCCATCGCCGCTTCCTTCTTTTCCGAAAGACATGATCGGTCCCTTGGCGGCGATCTCGTCGTAGTTCCGTCCACGACGAACCTCCATCGTCGTCGGACAACCGCTGATCGGAGTTCCCTTGACGAGAACATTCAAAGTGTACGATCCTTCCGCGGCAGGGAAGTACGAAAGAGCGACGATTCCATTTTCACGAGGAGTCATTCCAACTTCCAGAGGTGTTCCGTTAGGAGAAATCACGAACGCCTGCACATCTGCAGTCGGCATCGCCTGCTCGATGTGAGAATGAGGTACTTGATGCGGCAAGAGAGCCTGAGCAGTCGGCTGAGTGGCTGCGATCGAAGAGGCGAGAAGATCTCCACAAGCATCACGAAGTTGCACGTAGATGACCGTCTGACGCTCGCGAATCGCCTTCTTGAACGAATCTCCGACGATCGAACTGTTCCGGGCACATGGCCCACTTTCTATGTTTCCGTATTGACGGACTTTGTTGAGGAGAGTCCCATCTTGCGGAGCCGTGAACTTGAGACGATCATCCTCGTTGACTTGGCAGGCGAGCATCAGCACGTTCAGCATGTTGTTGTTCTGTTCGACTCCGTTGCTCGCAGAGCTCGATGATCCGCACATTTGGCACGAGGCGAGACGCTCGAACACTTGACGAAGCACCAATTCGTCCACTTCCGGACCTCCCTCCATTTTCGACGTGGCATTTCGGATGGCGTCTTGCAAGTCGGCTTGCTTCGCCTTGAGATTGTCCGCTTGCGCGATGAGTACCGACAGCTTCAGAGTCTTCACAGTATCTACTCTCTTGAGCAATTCTTTGCGACGCTCCTCGAGAGCCAGAGCATGCGAATCGAAGGAAGATCGTATCTCGTTTTCAGCAGTCGTTGCGTTCGCGACGATTCCTTCGATGATCCGCTTGATCGTCTCTCCCGTCTTCTCGCACTGCCACTGCAGCAGCTGGCTCTCGTTTTTGAGCTCCCCGACGGCCAAACGAAGGTCTCCGATCGGCTGAACGCGGTGCTTGTTCGGATGCTGGGCGACACAGATTGCGCACAACGGAACCGCTTGTGGACAGTGCTCGCAGATGCCGACGATGGGCGCCTCGTGAGTGCTGCAGTTTGAAGAGGAACGGGGCGACGAATTGCTGCTGAGCGACGAATCGTTCTCCAGCCCTGGAGGATTTCCTGCAAAGAAAACTGAACAATTGAGTACCTCGAGGACGACGAGGATCTTACCGTCTCCACTTCCAGCAGATCCGAGTTGTGGACGCGCTGATGGCATGTTCGGGAAGAACGGCGTCTGCTGCAGCTGCTGAGTCCGGTTCATCTGGAAAGAGCTCATGAAATAGGGAAGAAGGCGTCTTGAGGGGGGGGGGGGGGGGGGGGCTATAGCTGTCAAGAGCCGCAACGAAAATGGGTGGGAAAGGGAATGGCGGACACCTCTCTCGCCCCGAAAGCTCCTCTCAATTGGGGGTCCGTTTGACGGGTCTGCAGTGAATTATTGACAGGGAAATGCGAGAGGGGAACGAATCGGAGAAGGTAGAGAAGATTGTTGCCATGCAGCAGAAAACCGGTTTGTTTTTTTTTTTAACAGCGCGTTCGAATCCTAAGTTTAAGACTTCTCTCCACTGATAGCAAGTGATAGCGAGACACTCGAGGAGGCACTGCTTGGGAACGAGAGACACCCGCGTCCCAATTTGTACGTTTTGATGATTGACGGACGAAAGAAGCCCCATCTCGCGAGCGAGAGAGGAAGAGCCACGCGGCTGCTCCTTGATTAACTATTCCTATTCTTCTTCCGATTGAGAGGGGCCCAAAGGCAGTGATGCGAGAAGCGAAAACGGAAATGACGGATGCGCGATACGAAGCTAAGTGCGTTCTCTTTTTTCGCTTTCCCCGGAGCACTAACCAAGTTAGCCATGAGCTGATTCAGCTCGACGAATGCGTGAGCCTTGGTGGCCCGGACACGTTGATGCGCTTGAACACAGTGAGTGCAAAGCGCTTCTTGACACTGCATGCAGAAGGCGAACGACCTGAAAATGCAAATTGTTGCGGGTTTAGAGAGAGTGAGAGAGTGAAGACTGACACGTTGGAGTCGCAACCCTGACACTGAATGGCGGTCAGTGGTTGTTGTGGTGGCGGAACCGAGAACTGGCCGGGAGTCATCGGTGTGGAGGCGAGCATCGCCGATGACGATGTATGGTGACGGGGAGTCGAAGAAAGCGATGTGCGGGGCGGGGCAATGGTGGCCGAGTGCGTCGGAGGATCTTGATTGGCCATAAGCGACGGCGGCATCATTGTCGACGTGTTGGTCGGAGACAGAGGCGAGAACACCGGAGCATCGTCGTTCTGCAACAATTTCAACTAGAATTAGAGCCAATTCATTGTTATTGAAGCCATTTATTTGCTTGCTTCCATTCAAAAACAAATCTCTTTCTTACTGCAAAACTCACCGCAGTCAACGAGTCGAAGACGTTCGGGATCGTCGGAGACGGCGGAGTGAGGTTGGCGAGTCCCTGGATGGATAATTGCGGTGGAGGCTGCATCGGGGACCATAAAGGAGCCGACAAATCCATGTCTCCGAGTCCCAAATGAGGAGGGAACGGACGGACGACCATTCCCGACGAGGCAGGAGTCGACATGCGAGGCAGAGCGGGAGATGGAGATCCAGGCAGTCCGCTGAGCGAGAACGAGAAGGCACGACCCGGATGTTGAGGTGTATTGCCAATGGAACGGTTCATGGTATCCAGAAGCAGACCTCCGTGTGGCGGAGTGGTCAGCGTCGGCGAAAGGAACATTTGTGGCGGAAAGTTGGCGGCTGTTGCAGGGAGAGCTCCGCAGATGTTGCATGCTGAAACAAAAAGAGTTCATTTAATGAAGATTTCTTCCGCGTACCAAATCGCTGGTCGAAGCTCATCGGCAGTTTCTGACAACAAGATTGACAGGTTCTGAAAAACATATAATTCCAGAAATAGAGAAATCGAAAGAGACTTACTTGTGCGCGCAAACAAACTGCAGAATGCCAATGCGCGAGCTCTTGGTGCAGACGGCGCATCGGAACGAGTCCGCGAGTCCGAATCCCGGAGAGAACGCGTGGAAGTTCTGCGGCGACTGAAGAATTGAAGGAGGAGTGTCGAAGAGCGACCCGGCAGCCGGCTTGAACGGCGGCGACGAGAGGTCGGCGCTGTTGAATGACGGGAAGCTGGTGGGGGTGACTCCAGAAGATCCTTGCGGGATGGGCCCGAGCAGACTGTCCCGTGATAGCTCGCCTTGATGGTGAGACATCGAGTCGCCTGGAAACGAAGAGAGATTAGAAGAGGGGAGAGATTCAGAGAGTCAGGGGAGACAAACAAACAGATCAGCGGAGGGTTGTTTTCGAAAGTGAACTTGCTTGATTCGGATTGTTTTGACACACTCACCTTCACTGCTGCTGCCTCCCATCGAGAGTTCGTTGCCGCTGTCGTTCGAGTCGCGCGAGTCGGCGTCCAAGTCGGTCTGACGACGCCCTCCCGATGCCTGCTGCTGCTGCTGTGGATCCTCGAGCGCCGGGCATCCGTTTGACACGCTCGACGTCATCTTCTTTTGTTTCGGAGCACAAACAAGTGATTCCAAGTCTGAAAGAGACGACAGACTAATTGGAGGACGGGGCAGTTCTCTGGATTTCCGGTGAGTAACGAAGAATCCAACGGAGCATGTAAGCGGAAAAGAGAAAGGGGACACAGAAAGGGGCACTTTTCATTACGAAGACTCAAAACGCTCGCAATTTCATTAGACACGGACGTCGCGCTTCTTTTCAGTTTCTTGATTCGCCCGGAGCCACAAGAGCCCGGGAGAACTCTTTTGGTGCGCGAAGACAAACTGCCGGAGGGCATGAAAATCTTGATGAAAAAGGGGAGAATAGAGGATTCGGAAGAGTCGACCGTCCCTCCAGTAAGAAATAAAACAAGGATTCTCGCGCTCATCGGAAGTGCGCGGGCGCCAGAGCGCTGAGTAGGTAGATCAAAACGCAAATCCTCAATTTCCTCTAATTTCCGCCCATTCCAACTTATCCCTTCTATCCCGTCTGCTCCGTTTTCAGCACATTCTCACCTGATTCTCAAAAAAGCGAACGAATTCAACGTCGCATTCCCGCCGTGTCCGGCTCAACTTCTCGTGTCCGAACTGAACTGAACGTTCAGTTTTCGAACTCTTTGTTCCCTCCTCCAACGACGTTTTCGACCCAATCGCAAGAATCGAGTGGCGATCGGCTGTTGCTGTCTTTCTTACCCGTTCGCCAACCGTGCCCTGAAACAAAGAAACAATTCGATGCGTTAGAAGAAAGGCTACTGTAGAGTGACATAAATAATTCGCGAAAAAGGCGAATGACGCACGTTTCATTACTATTATTTTAGGTTAGAAACACAAAATACATGCTAATTTTTGAAATTAGCATGAAATTTCAGCTGGCAACCCTAAAACAAGGCAATTTATGCAAAAAATTAGGCTCCGATATTCCAAGAATTTATAGCGGAAGAAGTTTTTCAGGCGCGAAAATTTAGTCCCCGTTTGATTACGGTAGCGGGGAGGGCGGTCCGTTTGAAGAAAAACTGACCGAAATGTTTAGCGAATTCAGAAAAAAGAAGGCATAAACATTGGATATTGAAATTGGAAGCCGACGATGTAACAGAATTGGTAACGGAACAGCTACTTTGAAAGCTCTTCGGAGAGCTGCTGGTGACGCAGAAAAAGAGAGGAATCGAGTCGGATTACAATTTAATCCGACTTCCTCTCAAGTGCTTATGAAGCTCGTTAGCCGGCATTCTCGAATTGCACTCTCCCTTCCGAGCCTTCTTCTTTTTTGTGCTCGGCTCTCGGATATTCGAGAGTCTCGCGAGCCCAGAGTTCTACAGTATATTCTCTTTTCAAGAGCTCTTTTTCGTGAATTTCTAACAAATCCACTTAGCGAGAGAGAGGAGAAACGGAGCCTACTGAAATGTCAAAGAGAGAGAAAATGAGATAACAAGCCAAATCAGGGAGAGAGGGAGGACCACGAATAACGTGAAAGCAACAAGAAAGAGCACTCGGAAACTGAGTCCACCGGCGTTTTCTAGGCCCTTCCGGTGGCAGGATGGCATTATGTGACATGGGAGAGGGAAAATCTCGATTATAATGGGGGTTCCGGGGGGGGGGGGGGGCGAGAGGGGGCCGAGTCGTGCGGCAAATTGGAGGGTCCGACTGCGATGGAAATGGAAATTGGGGGGGGGGGGGGGGGGGGCTCTCGGATCCGTGAGAAAGCACTCCCGAAAACACGCGAGCCCGAAAGAGTCGGAACGGTTGGAGGGCCGAGAGTGACGGGAATCATCGCTAATTGGGAGGACAAAGGTGCTCTTCTGGTCTCCCGAGCGAATATTCGAAGGCACAAACAGTAAACATCCCGCAGGTGCCATTCGAATAAACAAATCTTGCTACTCCCCTCATATGGCTCCTCGTCGCTCGTTTCAGCGAGTCTGATGACGTGACCCCGCTGGTCCCCCTCCTACTGTATGAAGGAGAAGAAGGAGAAGAAGTTGTCAGGGTTGAGTGGATCGAAAGACCTAGGGGTGGAGAACACGGCGGGAACGATAAAAGTGTGTGAGCGCGCGTGTGTGAGAGAGAGTCTCCTCTTTTTTCTGCCTCCTTCTTCTTCTCTGTCCGTCTCCCCCAGGGCCGCGCCGTCAGGGTGAGCGTGCCTCGGGCGCTGCGTCTCTGTCTCCCGCGCACTCTCTCGGCACCTGGGGGTGAGCGCCCCAGCGGCATCGCGGCCGCGAGACACTGGGCGGGCACGAGAGAAAGAAACACTCGCTCGCTCGAGGGCCTGGGGGTAACGGCTAGACGGCGACGGTCAGACGCCTCCCTCTCGTCGCTTTTTGCAGCCGGCCTCCTCACTCGCGCCCATTTTTTCCAAAGTGTTTCTCCGCGGTCTCCCCGTCGGCTCCTCCTCTCGCGAAACGCACTCTTCTTGCTTCAGGTTTCGTCCGACGGCCTGCGGCGCCCTTTCCCCTCCCCGCGTCGTTCTCCGACGACGCGGCGACGCTCTGTTCGCCACGGGCGCCCGATTCCGTGTGCCAAAAGTGCAAGGCATGTGTTCGAAGTGTACTTTTCGGCCGAAAGACGCGCACCTCTTTCTCTTCGTTTCGCGCTCACCTAACCGATGGAATGCGACTGTAAAAGAAGGGGGAGAATTGGACAGCGGGCATTAGGAAAATGGAGGCGAAGGGCCGAGCCGCTTTCAGCTGTGTATTTGACGAATCCCATGAATTCGAAATGAAAACAAGAGGACGTCAATATTGACAGCGTCTGCGGGGAACACGGAAAGATAGTAGTGAGACAGCGTAGAACTCGGTGACCAGAGTTTTCTAGTCCCTTCTGCAGAATCAGAACAAATGAACAAGATATGGTTTATCGATACGCAGTGAGCAAACACGAGAAAGCTTTTCGAGAGTCGGATTCAGACGTTCAAAATGACTTTGACGGCTTCTCGGATGACGTCCGTGACGGCTTCTTTCGTGCAGTCGCCGCTGAAAATAATCACGACATGCGATATATTTATGATTTTGGAAACGAACTCGAAGGCGGGCACGTGAATGAAAAGAGCCTTCGAGCAGTCTTCGTGCAACGAGAGGAAATAGGAGAAGCCACACAGATATCTGCAATTACAGCGTTGGGAGGGAGAGAGAGAAAAAGACGAACCTTCCGGGGTCTTCGGACTTCTGCACGTTGAGACCACCGTACTTCTGACCGTCCAATCCGAGTCTCTCCGTCACCTTCTTCGCCAATTCATCACAATCGATGCACGACTTCAGAATTGAATCCTCGCGGACGCACGTCGTCTTGTTGCCTTCTGGAGTGCATCCCTTGACGTCGTTGCGGCAGTAGCCGTCGGAAAACGCCTGCTGCTCGAATTTGACGGATTTCGCGACGGGATGTGCTCCGATATGAATAACGAGCTGCAAAAGGAATAAAGTGAGCAAACCGCGAATCCGCGTGCTCCTACATCCGGGGAGTGCTCCTTCCAGAGCTCGGGAACTCGTCTGCTGACGTCTTCGTAGGCCACGGGGATCTTGTGCAGTTCGAGTCGGACGCCTGGAAGAGAGGATCAGAGATGAAGGAACCAGTTGGTTCCACTGACCACAGATGCCGCCGTTCTTCTCGAGTTCGTCGACGATCTGCGACGACGGGTTCTCGGCGAATCCCTCGAAAGGACCGAATCCAGTGATCACTGCCTTCTTGAGAACCATGAATCTCTGCGAGGGAGTTGTGTTATCAGAGGGAGGCGAGTGGGCAAACACAAATTGGACACAGTCTCCACTCTTTCGAAACTCGACACGGAAGGCTTTTCTCGACGGAGCGCACTTGCTCATCGACATTGCCACGTGGACATTCTGGACTCACCTCTTGGTCGAGAAGCTCGAAATCCGGCATCGGCCTGCTGCACATGCTCAGCATGTCGCCGATCTCGCCGGGACTGCCGACCTAAATCGGAGGCGTTGAGAAGGACGGATCAGGCGGCAAAGTGCACTTACTCCCATCATCGCGAAATCGTAGGAATGAAGCGAGGCAGCGAAATGAGGAGAAGAAAGAAGAGGTCGCGAGAGATAGAGAACGTATCACTGATCGATGAGTGTAATGCGGAACCGATCGAGGCGAAAAACATGTGACACTCGGCACCGATCTGACTGCGTGCCACGTGGAGCACCAAACTGTGTCTGAAATTATCTGGAAGTGGGAGGAGCACATCTGAAATCGGAAACGGGACTGAAGACGGAGGGACCACGAGAGTTCTACCTCCCAATCAGAATACCCTGTGCGCAAAAGACAAACTTGTGATTCTCTTCCTCTTGCGCCCATAATTGGTTTGTTCCGCTCTCCGGAACGGATCTGTGTGTGCTCTTGCTCTCCGGCTCGCGGCCTAATTACTCCGGTGAAAGGAGACACACACTCGCCGGCACGCCTCCTGCTTCTCCTCCCGCTTCTTCTTCTTCTCCAGCTTCTCCGCCGCCTCCGCGTGCTCTCGGTTTCCATAGCCACGGGGCGCCCCCGGGTGTCTCTCTCTTGCTCTCTCCTGCTCACTCGCTTCCTCGCCACTCAGAACCTGTGTTCGTCTCGACTGCTTTCGCATTCCATTCTTGTTGCTTCCAGCTGCAAAACGGGTCGCTTCGACGAGCAACAAAGAAGCAGCAAACGAGAACGAAGAAGAAGAAGAAGAAGCGAACGAGAGGTTCCGAACGATGTCTTCTGCCGTCAAACTCGCCGACAGGTAAACGCTCTCCCGATCGATTCGTTTTCATTCTTCTTTCTCATTTCCGCACCGGGGGATTATGTTGTGTTGATTAGCATCCAGCAACAAAACACGTCTCTCTTGAGGTACCTCATGACGAAACGGCTCGGCGACGGCACGTTCGGAGAGGTGATGCTGGCGAAGAAGATCGACACCGGCGACCGCGTGGCCATCAAGAGGTGTCCCCAGAGTCCCTCGGCACGTCTCCAACCGCTCTCTCTGTTTCAGAATGAAGAAAAAGTTCTTCAGCTGGGAGGAGGCGATGAGTCTTCGAGAAGTGAAGTCGTTGAAGAAACTCAACCACCCCAACATCATCAAGTTGCGAGAGGTTGGTGTCTCTCCGGCGGCGGCGCCCTGATTTGATTAGGATTGCAGGTGATTCGCGAAAACGACATTCTCTACTTCATCTTCGAGTATATGCAAGAGAACCTGTACGAGTTGATGAAGGACCGCGACCGCTACTTCCCCGAAAGCGTCATCCGCAACATCATCTACCAAGTGCTCCAGGGGCTCTCGTTCATGCACAAGAACGGCTTCTTCCACAGGGATATGAAGCCCGAGAACATCATGTGCAACGGCACCGAACTCGTCAAGATAGCCGACTTCGGACTGGCGCGCGAGGTCCGTTCCAAGCCGCCGTACACTGACTACGTCTCCACGAGGTGGTATCGGGCTCCGGAGATCCTGCTCAGATCCACGTCCTACAACTCGCCGATCGACATCTGGGCTCTCGGATGCATCATGGCCGAGCTGTACATGCTTCGTCCGCTCTTCCCAGGCACTTCGGAGATGGACCAACTGTTCAAGATCATCTCGATAATGGGCACTCCGAACAAGGACGAGTGGCCCGAAGGGTACCAGTTGGCGTCGGCGATGAACTTCCGCTTCCAGCAAGTGGTGGCCACGCCGATGGAGCAGGTGAGCATAGTTCGACTCACAGTAGCCCCTTTCCGGATCAACTGTGACTCGACTTTGCTTTCCAGGTCGTCAACACGATCAGCAAGGAGGGAATGAAGTTGATGATGGACATGATGATCTGGAATCCCGAGAAACGGCCGAACGCGCAGCAGTCCCTGCGGTACAAGTACTTCCAGGTGGCCGAGAAACTCGGAGCTCCGGTCGTCAGTCAGCCGGCTCCAGGCAGCATCCGGAAGACGAGTGCGGCCTCCGTGAAGAGCGACACGAAGGCGATGACGGCGAAGGCGACGAAGGTGCGAGAAGGCGTGTCTGGAGGCGTGACGACGAGCAAAAGTTTCAGAAAGAGTACGTAGGCTCCGAGAACGTCTCGCCGCAGCAGCCGACGAAAGTGATCGAGAGGCACGTCAATCGGAATCTTCCCCTCAACAAAGCCACTCTCTTCGAAAAGTATCCCTCCAACTCACGAATCAGTCTGAAAATGCTCGTTTTCAGGAGCGAGAGCAAACCGTTGGCTCCGACGAAATCAAACGAAACAAAGCCAACGGCAAAAGATATTTATCTTTCGAAAACCAAATATGTTCCAGGTGTCCGCCATTGAATTTCAGCCGATCACATCCGATTCTGCAGGCCAACAAGCGTCGAAAGAGGCAGCGACGAGCCATCACAATCAGATAATGACGACGAACGGACTGACGGGCGCCACGAAAACGACGAGCTTCAGCGCGAAGAAGGAGGGAAGGACGGCCGTCCAGACAAGGTTCGAGTACGCGTACGGTTCGTTTCCGCCTCTTCTGTCCCCTCCTCGGTTCCTGTCTCTATTCCGTCTCTCGGTGCCCCCACCCGCCGCCTTCCGTTTCCAGGGTACATCCCAAACTTCGGAGCAAGACCGTCTGCGAACCAGCAGTCGCCGAATAAGGAGCAGCCGACCAACTCGGCCGGCAACAACAAAATGACGAATGCGGGTCGCGTCGACTGGGCGGCCAAGTGGGTCCTCCGATCGTTCCCAAGCCCTAACAGTTGCATTTCAGATACGTGAAATGAAGGCCCGATTGACGAACCTCCCTCTGTCTATATTCAATAATTTTCCTGTCTCCATGATTCTTTCAAATTGCTTCTAGTCGTTTCCTGTGCAGACTCAAAACAAAATTTAAAAAAAAAAACGGAAATAAATGTAAATTTCACAATGGCTCCAGTTTACTGTTATAAATAACTCTCTGATGAGAGTAGGTGGATGCACATAAAAGACGTGGAATAGAGGGAATTCACATGTATTATACCACAAAAGAATGAATCAAAGCAGGCACTGTTTCGGGGGCTGCGATCGAAAGGATGAGCAGCTAAGTGAAAGTCAAATGAACCGAGTGAGAGAGTATATCAGGAAAAAAAGAGAAATTTGTGGGAGAATAAGTACTACAGATAACGGATTCGGCGGGCGGCAGGATAACAAACCGATACTCTAAAACATTCCAGGAAATTCGGAAAAATCACACACGAAAGTCTAGAAAAAGATGGTATTTTATTGGTTCGTAGAACCGAGTAACTGTAAACGGGCAGCTGTCGAACCAGCGACCACTGATTGAAATCCTATAAATTCTAGAAAAGGAGTATGGGACGAGATGAGCAATAAGGGAGAAGTACTATGAAATGAGGGAGCTGAGGAAGAACGGAACAACTAAGTGAAAGGGGCGAATATGAAGGCAGTTGCATGGTTACGAAAAAATAGAAAAGGGAAAACATTATTCTCTAGATAACAAAGACTCAAGGATCACTATCATTCGTCGACCTCATTTTTCGGAGTTTCTTCAAGAGACTCCACTTTGTTTCCGGCTTCCGAAGGCGTCGGATCCATCGGAACGTCGACCTCCTCTTCTTCGACAGCCGCAGGAACCGCTGCTGACGAAGTGGTTGGCACTTCTTCTTCGACTTCGTCGATCTCCATATCGACTTCTTCCGTATTATCCTGGGTCTCCAGAACTGCTGGAACTCGCACAGCAACAGCGAGCATCTCGGGAGGCGTCGGGATCGTTATTTGTTCGGTGTAGTCCTGAAATGCTTTCTAGCGGGGATTTGAACAGTATTTTTCCCGACTCACCGCTATTTCGTTCTCGAAGTCCTCGATACTCTGCACAATTGGAGCTTCTTTCTCGATGATTTCATCGAGAATTTTATCGGCAGCCTTGAGAGGGCACCGTCTGATTATCTGCTTGACCTCCTTCCCGGCGATCCGAACAACATTCCCCACCGCATCAGTAATGATGACGTCTCCGAAAAAGAGCTCCTCTCGCTCTCTCATTCTCTGCGTCCGTGTCTCGACGTCAACCGGTTGATGATCGTCAGTCAATCCTTGGCACTTTTTCGCAGTGAATGCCGCGTCAATGTCCCAATCGTTCGCCAACTTGACCATCATATCAGAGACGAGGTTAATGTCACGACGAGTAGGGGACAAGTGCCCCTTTGCTGGAGACGGAGACGGACTCTTTCTGACAATATCTTCTGTTACGAAAGTTCACCGTCGTCCTGAACTCACTTCTCCTGGGAACGCGATGCAAGCAGAGTCTTCCGCCACACACTCATCGCATCACAAGACGCCAATCGAACATTCGGTACTTCTGAAAATGAGCGAATTTCACGACTTTTATAGTGTTTCTCGCTTACTGTCTTGGACGAGTTGCTGTAGAGGAGTGGCGAAGAAGTAACGAAATTGGATTCCATCACACTGTTTGTCACGCAAAATCTGGGCGCAAATGTAGCAGAAAGTCTGTCGACGAGTCCACTTCTGCGTCTTGGCAAAGCTCGAAACTATGTCATCCACGAACTGCTCTGCGAGGAATCCCTGCGCCTTCTCCTTTTTGCTCTTCGTATCCAAGTGTCCGTTTGCAACATCCCTACTCTGTATGATTTCCTCCCACTCTGCCAAAACGAGAGCTCCGACGATTGTGGACACCAGCATGACAGCTTCACGACGAACTTCCGCGACGCGATCATCGGCTAACGTGAGGGCGATTCCTGACATGTGTAGATTGACGTCCTGAATGCTGTACAGAGAGCACAGCTTGGAGAGCTGTGATATTAGCTCAAATCGAGACCGCCAGTCTCCGTTTTGTGCCTGATTGCCTGGTTGAGCTCCGATCGGGAAGAACTGCGGGAGCGAAAGGATCATCTCGTCACGCTTCTCGGGGGACAGACACTGTAATTTACTCGGTTCTACTCCGCTTCTATTTCGAATTCAATCACCTTCACAAAGTCATACAAGTGTAGCAAAATGCCGTTTCGGACGTCTGCGTTTTGGTCGTTTCTGAATAATGACAGTAGGTTGAACAACTTAACGGCATAATTACCGAAGATCGTAGAAGACTGGCAGAAGATCCTCATCTGCGATTTCTGTGCCGAGCATGTTGGCGATCTCGTGGATCGAGTGAGATATCGACTGACGAACTCTGGCCTGTTCGTCGAGGGCCAATTTACGGAACACCAATTTCAGACGCGGCCATGCAGCTCGGCCGAGAGTGTAGCAAACGGCGGGGAAGTTATGCGCACAGTGACGGAAAATCTCGGCACACAGGGAAGCGTCTCCGGTGGCAATAGACGAGTTGGCGTTGACACTCGGACCCATTACTCGCATGTAAGACTCGACAAGATCCACAGGGACGTGCTCAAAGACGACGTGGTCGATAGATGCAAGACTAATGTCCGACTCCTCCGTCATCGCCGCTTCTCCGTGAATCGACGAACTCGAAGACATTGAAAGATCGTCGATGTCAAGGATTCCAAGTTTCTCCTTCTCTTCTGTGTTCAGCATAACGATCGAATTGTCGCTTTTTGACGATTCGACGCTGCTTGTTGGTGATTCGGAAGTGCTATTAGCTTTTCTGGAACTTTTTGTGATTTAGTTAATCCCGTTTTTCGTCATCAAATACCTTCTAGGAGAGAAGGAAAACGGGGAACCGTGGGATCCGAACGAAGAAGATCTGGTTCTCGGAGCGCTCGCCTTCATGACGTCGAATCTACTTTCCAGATAGTTGTTAGAAGTTGGCGAGTTCGTGAAAGCAGACGAGGAGCCAAACGGCTTCAACTCATCTTCGATGGCACTGCAAACAACAATATCATTTGAAATGCATAGGACTCAATAGTGACGTGGCACGTACACAATGGCGTAGTTGGACGACCAGTAAGTGAGCGAGAACTCGTTGGAAATCGGTTCCTCACTCAGACTGGGCCGCGAAACTGAGACGGATTCAGTCGAGAGAGATGACTTGATCTCCATCGAGAGCGGAGTGTCCTCGTCCTCTTCGTCTTCGGCGACGAACGACTTGTCGAGCCCCCTCTCGTCGTCGCCCTCGTCCTCATCGTCACTGTCACGCTCCCTCTCGTCTTCCGCGAACTTGGGGGTCAGATTCTCCATATCTGAAAGACAGAAGATAATAAAGAGCAACCTTTTCAGTTCTTCTTGGAAAACTTGGTATTTTCAAACAAAAAGCGACACATGGACAAAAAGAGACGAGGCGAATGGAAATTCAATGAATCACTACGTGGCATTCCGGACAGAGGACACAGAGGCACAAAGTGAGTCGTCAACACAAATCAGAGATTTCAATACACACTACATACATTGCTGCCGCTCGGAAGTGTTCAGCTCGTCGTCCTCGACGACCGGCGGCGTCGTCGGGGACATCAAATCGATGGTGCGAATCTCGACAGGTGCTGTGAAATCGAACACAAGTCCTCCACCCTTCTTCTTTCTGTTTCTAGTCGGAGACCGCGTCGGTGACATCAACTTGGGCGAGCGCTTAGGTGCTGATGGCGGGAGAGCTCCGAGACGTCGAAGGAAGAGTTTCTGTCGAATGTCGAGCTTTGACCACGCGTTCGTCGCAATACGACGACCGCGCGGACTTGCAGTGCGTGTCTCCAGCGACTTTTCGGGCGAAGATTTTCCCTTTGCGTCGACAGCAGAAGATGCTAAACAAAGCGGGTTACGGTAAAATAAAAGGAAAGGATTCGAAAAAGAAGAGTACTGAAATGGGGCGAAGACTCGAAGTAAACTCTGTGTGTATGTGAAGAAGGGTGAGAGTAGTGTGGAACGCAACAAGACCACCACCAAACGGAACACTACGTTCACATAACGAAAACGGAGAGAAAACGGGAAGCTAGGAAGCTCGGAAGGAAGTGTGATAGAGAAGAGCAAAACTGACCGTCGTCGTCTTCCAATCCCAACTTGGTCAGATCGTCTGTTGAGCTGCACTTCGCCGCAATGCCGCTTCCTCCGTTCTCTTCTGTTTTCTGCTCGCTCGATTTTTGCTCAGAAGACGATGAGTCGAAAATCGGGAAGCGTCTGAACACAGAGGTACTTCAGATATCAGGTTGCACCGGTCTCACTGAGGGTTGTTCGGATTACTGCGCTTACTCCACTTGTCCATCAGACTGACTGCACTGTGCAGCGACAGTGTCGATCTTTTTGAAGGGCTTGAGAACGTCGCGGAGATCTTTTCGACGTCTTTGGATGTGACACTGGATTTCGGGGAGCTGCGGTCGAACGGGCTGAACATCTTGTTGATGCCGGACAGAACGCTGTCCATGACACGTTCTCCTCGTTTCGGAGTCTTGGTGACAGTTGAAGCAATGTCTCTTGGAGGTGCGAAAGCTGCCGTCTCGAGCATTCCGAGCTTGTAATCCAAATCATCGCTAGATTCCAGCTCTGGAAGCCACGTGTCCGGTGGAAGCACTCCGAATTCATCTGATCCATTGTCGGACGTGATGGTAGTGTTTGCCAAGTCGGCAGCGGCAAGCGTTGTCGGCAAGACTTCGCGAACGATAACTTGACCGTCTTTCAGCTCGAGACCCGTAATTTCTGGATTCGCAAACAGAGAGATGAATGGTCCCAGTTGTTGATAGGCGATGAAAGAAACCTGAAAAGCAATATACAACCGCAGTTCTAGGTGCAGTCACGAACCCATTTGTTCGGATCGTTGAGCAACCTGACAAAGTTAGGAGAAAGAATATCAACCCTGACTTCATTCGAAGCACATTCGGCTACTTTGACGAAAATCTGAAATGCGTCTTTCTCATCCCATACTGTTTAATTTGCATTTTCCACCTCGCAGGCAACCTTCCGCACCGCCCAAGTCATATCCGAAGCGAGAGTGATCAGATGCGGCACGAGGAACTGAAATTAATCGGGCGCTTTTTAACCCCGAGACGGTCACTCTTACCACTTCAGTGAACTTCTGGCCGAACATGTTACCGAGATTGGCGAAGATATGGAGAGCACTCTGAAATAGTCTCTTTCCATTCCCACTCCACTTCTTCCATCCCGTTTCCCTCCCCGGTTCGCTCTGGCTTCTTAGAATATGAAATGCTTATTCTTTCCCCATCTGCTCTGATTCGATGATATGTCGTTTCCCTTCCGATTATTCGCTTCTTCCGGCTATACACATCAGCCCCCTACCTTTCTGACGTGCATCGTTGGATCTTTCAGCATTTGCGAGAAGCGCGGCAGAAACTTGTCGAATAGCCATCTTCGATCGCGAATCGTGTCAAATGATACCACTTGACAGAGAGCCTGAAACAATAGTTGCACTCAAAGACGTCACACTTCAGAGTGACACTCGAAAAGCTCGACAATTGCACATTTCTACGGCTTCTTTTTCACATGCCCTCGATCTTTTTCATCATATTTAGCCCGTGTCAACCAATTCATCCCGTATTTGTGTCCGAATGAGAACTAATCTCTTTATTGAGTCACAAAACGCCAAACCAATCTGAAGTATCACTTTCCTCCACCCAACCCACAATCCTTAGATAACAGAACACTGAAATCAAACTTCCTGGAGACAACTGTGGAGCGAAGAAAGCACATCAAAGCTGGCTGTGATATGAGCAACGCAATGGCACATATCAATCCACCCCTTCGACGTGCTTCCAGACTATCACGTTTGAATAAGTGCTCGAGAGCAGTAGAGGGTTAGCAGAATAGGAGGGCCGTCATCTTTCGAGCGAAAGGGACCGACTGAATGAGGAGCCGAGGAGAGAAGAGCGGCGGCCGGGGGCAGCACATGTGACTGCTCGTGCCACTCTCCGCCTCCAGGACCTCAGTGCTGTCGTGTCGGCACGACGGCTCCTCGGAAAGAAGAAGGGGCCACAGGAATACAAGTTAGCCGGCCGCGGGCCCACACGAGCGGGAGAAGACAGAGCGGCAGTCGGCAGCAGCCTCCTCGGCACACTAGCCACACAAACACGCGCACTCACAACACCCCGGCGGTTGGGGGCGGAGTCTCCCTGTTGGCCTCCTCCTCTTCTTCTCCGCCTACTATTCCGTCTCCGATTTCCGCGCACTGTCTCTGCTCCGGATGCCCGCCCCCCTCCAGAGCACATCGAAAGAGGAGGGTGCAGACATCCGGGCGTCGGCCGAGAAGCGATCCTAATCCTAGCGCGGCGGACTACTTTCTGAAAAGACGGCGGAGCAGGGCGAGAATTCATTGGAGACGAAGGAGAAGATGACGAGGAAGAGAGGGAGGGAAGAGGAGCCGCACGAAGAAGAGAAGAAGAAGCGGCAAATCTAGAGGGAAACCGATGGGAGAAGCACACGCAATTGCATCTGGGTCTCTGCTATTTCCCTTGCACGAACCCTAAACAGCTCGAGGCCGAGTGGAGAGGGTCCTTCCTTTTCGCGCAAAGAGCACACAAGACTCAAATATGCATGGGATATTGGAAAAGAAGACGGAGCGAATGAGTTGAATGAAAGTATCTCATAGAGGGACTCTAGGAAATCGATTGGCACAGTTACAGTGAATTAGCATGGTTTCGCCCGGCCATCCACACTATTCCCTTTTGTTTTGGCCGCCACCGTCTCTCCAGACCCATTTCGTTCGGCAAACATTCGGGACCAAAACAAGCATCGTTCCGCTTCCGAATAGGAAGAAGGTTCTCCTTTCGACACCGTCGTTTCATGGCCCACAATATATCGAGAAGAGCACATCTGGCGGGCCGTCTCCGTTCGAGCAGAAACGACCTCCCGTCTGCTGTCCGTCTGCTATGTGCCGGGACCCATAATACTCGGGTGCGCAATTTGTTTTCGTGCCTCGTAGTGGAAAGAACCGAGCAAGCAGCTGGCCGAAAAGGAAGGGGTCCATAAAATCGACAACGACGGACCTTCTTGCGCACCCCACAAAACCTTAGCTTCAGTTGTGTATCGTCGGGGATTGGAGTGAAAGTGTAAAGAAGAGTCGAATTGTTCCGAAAAGCTCCCCGAATGATAGAGAAATCCGCCGCAAGTTCTTTGATATCGCGATTATTCGAAGGTCATTTGTGAAGTCGTTTGAGAGATCGGCTCGCTCAGATTTCAGTTCCGAGATCAAAAAGAGATGGACTCTGCCTGCATCGAGAAAGCGCTAACCGGCTCGCGGCACTCGAGAATGAGCTCTTTCGTCACAGGCAGGCAGCAGACCCAAGTGCGTGTTCCGGACTTTGCGCATCCTTATCACTTCGCAGTCAAACACTACCTATCCAATCGACAGCTTTCCTCTATTTTCCATCCTCACCCCAACCTTCTCACTTTCAAATCGAACCGAAGCAAAGACAGCTGCCTGCTACTGCTGGCTAGCCCTCCGTCCTTTGTCTTCGCGCCATGTGTTGCCCTCGGGGGTCTCTGCCTCGTATTCTTTCTCGCAACCGCCCTTGCTACCATCATCACACCATCTGGCGGCACTCGTCGGCCGATGAGATTCGCCAGATGCGTTTCTTCGTCTCTCCCGATCGCGTGCTCACTAGTCGTTTAGAAGCCACCCGCACTCTCTAGTATCCGAGCCCCCTAAAGTTCCGTTTGATCTGCCGAACGCGCAGACTAAAGAACCAGATGACACGAGGCACGACAAGAAGAGTAAAGGGAAAAGGGAAGAGAGCAGGAGAGAAGAGCTTTCGGATTGCCTGTCAAAAACGACAAATCCTCTTGGGAGCACTGAACGAACCATCAGAATGAAAAGACAGCTCGTCGTGTGCACGTCACGGAACGAACAAGAAGCTGTCTCCGGAAGTCAGAACATTCACTAGAAGGACTGAATGCTTTTTTGTCGGAGTTCGGGGTTTTCTATTCGTCCGAGTGACGCCTAATCTTCCTCCAAACTGTCATAAACCCGCTTATTCGTTGATAGTCCAGATGTCAGCCTCCGATCGTAATGCCACCTGTAGAGAGGAAGACACCTGCTCTCACACGCATTCTTCTCAACAGTGGTCGTCCTTCAGCTTCTACCGCACCTGCTACCTTTGTTTCTATCAGCGCAAACAATCTTTTTGTCAAAAACGCGCGGCATCGGGCGCCAAATTTTCCATTTCGAAAATTTCTTCGTTTCGAGGTCGGATAGACACAGCGGGAGGCTTTCTTCCTCTTCTCCGTGCCTACTGCCGCCGCTTCGCACCTTTACAACCACTTTTTACGCGTTGAAATGTGAGAAGAAGGCGAGAGACAAAGCAAGAGACAGACGATCACGGGAGAGGAAAAGCGGATGCTAGAAAGCACTTGGAGTGGAGAGACCGAGGCTAATGAGTGAAATGTGTAGAGAAGAAGAAAGCGATGATATCTTCTTTTTCTCTTGGTTCCCGGAGTTTGAACGAATTGGAGAGGGATCGAAAGACGACAGGTGTCGTTGTGATATCAGTTGTTCCGTCACTCGCCGCATCTTCGCGGGTACGAAGGTTGTGCTGACGGAGGGATTATATTGACGAGGGAGCGATCGGTCGAGGATGTAACATTACAGATTCTCTGCCAGCAACCCTCCAGATTCGACGATGACGCACACATTTCCGATCACTGCATCAGGGCTCTTCCTGTACATTCAATTATCTTCTTCTTTTCATTCTTTTCCGCAGAATGCTCGGACTGTCGTCGACGTCTCGAGTAATTACCTCCCGCCGAAGGCTGCTCTTTCTGCGTGATGGAAGGCGAAAGAGTCTCCGTCCTGCCAATCCAATTACGTGCTACATCGACGGACACTTTGTGAGAAGGAAGGCGAAGAAACCCAGAGAAGCACTTAGAATTCATTTTCTCTCCGCAGTCATTCTCGGATCGCGAAGCATTCTAACCGAACAACGGGGAGCATTCAATCTTTCGAGAGTACTCCACGTCTCGTTCTCTTTCTCCCTCTCTCTCTGGCTTTCGCAATTTCTTCTGAAAGCCCGTAAACCTCCCAGAAGAGGGTCATAAAAATTCGAAAGAAGGCGATCACAATCTTTTCCGATTCAAACGAGACAAAGAGACATGAAAACCAACTGCCAGCGCGCGCGCGAAATGTATCTTTTCAAATGTCTTTTTGAAACATTCTCCAAAGTGCAACCCCATAAACGTAAATCACTTCGGACTCGGGAAGAATGGAATCGAATCGAGGGACAACAAAAGAAATTTGTTTCGGGGGAGCGGGAAAACGACAACTTCAAAGGAAGGCAGATGGAGAACCCACAATTTACATGAACAACAAGAGAGTATCGGGCATCCAGGAATTTTCTGGAAGGGACCGAAGACGCAAAGTATGAGTTTGGGTTTGGATACATTGCTCTGATATGTGCACAAACTTTTCGTTCTAGTGCTGATTACAGACTGTGACTTCTTCAAGTAAAATAAATAAATAATACTTTAGTCAGCAGAAGAAGATGTTGTCCAAGGTCTTCACAATTGACAAACTAAGTGATTTTGTCTACACTTCGAAGAGTGCATTCCTTCTGCTCTCATACGAAATTGCTGATACTTTGCGACAAAAAGTAACACCTTTGGTCGAAATCTGAGAAGCACACTCGATAACTACTGAACAGATAACTAGTTTCGGCACTACAAAACGAACTACGGTGGATTTCATATCGCCTTTGAATGAGATTTTTATCCGTTCCTGATACCGAGTGTTGAATTTCCTCTAAGATGTGCAAATAGAGTTATCTGAATTTCAACCTCGTTTCATATGCAACTATCGTATTTACTCGTATTTACCGGCACCTCCCATAGAACGGCAGTCTCTAATAAACTCTTGTAGATTTTACGAAATATTTTTCAAAAAAAAACCTTTGACAAATTTAACGAAATGCCGTTTTAATAGAGTAAATACGGTATTATGCTCCCGCTGTGATTATTTAGAATATTGCTCCGTAATCAACTCGCAATAAAATCAAGAAACAGCGTGGCAGCAATTCGGGAGACTGCAAAGCGAGGAAATAACAGTTTTGGTATCTCCTGCCCGATTGGAATTAGTAAGACATAGCTAATCTCAAATTCGTATGATTGGTAGGAGGGGCGCAGAAACAGTAACTTCCAAACACTTTCTGAGAGCTGCCCAATCGCTTTGAGACCAGATGTAGCAACTGGAATAACGATAAAAGAAGATCCTGTACCCCAACCAAAACATCATATGTAATCTCTACAGGCTCTGATCGGTTGGCGTCAGAACGAGCTGTTAATTAAGAGACAAAGTGTACTAAACTGAAGGAAGAAACGACGGTCCGCTGGATTGATGCGCTTCAATTCGCAAAAACGCAATGATGCAGACTTCGACGATCTATTCGAGAGAGATATTCCGAGACGTCAGCAATCGAATAAAGTCGATTATTTTGAGTTGGTCTTGTGTATTTCAGTTTCCCTTACTTGATTCGTAGGTTCAATCTGTTCTATTTCTTGTTTCTGACTTTCGAATTCGATTGCGTGACGATATTTCTTATTTACGTTTCAGCCATCCGTCTTTTGTCTAATTCGAAATTCGTCTCCCCAATCAATCGTTCTTCTTTTTCTTCTTATTTCTCCCCAATCCGCCCCCCCCCCCCCTTTCCGCCTTTGTTCGGTATGCCGGCGGACGTCCCTTCGTGTCCCGTCTTTCTTTTCTCTTCGTCCCTTTGTCTCATTTTGTTACTTTTGTGTACTGTCAGTAAGCGAGAGTGGGCGAATCGTCCCTGTCGGCAGAGACTCTCTCTCTCTCCCTCTCTGTCGCTTCGAATTGTGAAGGAAACGAGCGAGGAGTGATGGGAGAGAGTGTTGCGCCTAGGGAAGCGCAGACATTTCCCTATCGCTTGTCGTCCTGTGCACTTTGCCGGGGGCGTCGTCACACATTTCGATTGTGTGTGTATGCGTGTGTTGCATGTTTCTCTTCGCCTTTCCAATCGGATGATCGATAAATGAAGAAGAACAAAGAGGTGATCGTGGCGACCAAACTGCCAGGTCTTGCACACACTGACTAGAAACTTTTAGACAGAGCGACGAAGGAAGTTGGCTTACGAAAAAGCCTTTTTGGCAGTGGGAGATTATAGGCTACATCGGATTGGGAAAGGGATCACATGAATCCGCCGCGAGTACAAAGAGGCATCAACGAGCAGAGAGGGAGTGAGAGAGGGAAGATGAGGGCTCTCGGGCGGATTCGGGGTGTGGAAAAGGTGACGTCACACCTTGTTTTATTTGTTCGCTGAAATAGTTTCGGCGGGAACAGGTCAACAAACTGGTTGTGGAAGAAAGTTCGGATCTTTTAGGTGAATCCAAAAAACAGAGGTAATTGGACGGATTTTCAGCGGCTAAATTTCAGATGCTTTGTTGTATGAAGTACACTCAATTTATTCAATATACTTGACTCTGTCGTCATCAATCTTCGGTTCCACTGCCTCACCATCACGTGCTACGTGCTCTTCTATTCCAAACATTGTGGGTCTCTCTCTCATCAATATTCCCTCTTTCCTTTTTTCTCACCTCGTCGCACAATCTCCCCCAGTCCCTCGCGAGCACAATAAACGAAACGAGGAAGAGAAGAAGAAGAAGAAGAAGACGCGGCGGCAGGCCGCCTCGAGCCATTTATAGCCCTCACAAGCCGCGCGTCGCATCGAATGATTCATTTCCTTGGGCCAAATGAACGCACTAGCGAGCACACAAAAAGAGAGAAAAAGAGAAGGTACAGCTTTGCCTCTTGTCCCTCTCACTTCCCATAAACCGTTACATTGAAGGCCAAACGACTCTCTTCTTTTTCGAATCTGACGCAAAGACGGCGGCGCCATATGGCGGCAATCTGATGGGACAAGACGAAGCGCTTTCTTCGTTCCAAAAAAACAGATGGTGTTCGTGCTTCCGCTCTTCCTCGCGCACCCGAACTCAGGAGCAAAACAACACAGAGACATGATTGATGCTTTCAGCACGAGCACACTCGATGACGGCTCTCACTGTAGCTTCTGTTCCTTGTTCCCGGTGTCTTCCGTCCCTGCCAACTCACATTCCTACTGTCACTATCCAAACGGCGAAAAACAGAATAGTGATACGACGAGGCTCCGACGTCTCACTACCCATGTCTTTCATCGTCGGGCAGACATTTGGATGGAATCAGACCCCCGACGGAGAAGACACGCTACGGATTGGAGTCGCCTGGTTCAGCCCGTCATGCAACTTCTTTTTATCATCACTAACCCTTGTCAAGAATTTTTCTTATCACACCCGCAAAAAAGGCCGAAGGAATGCGTCGCTGCTATCAGAACGAAATGCAAACTTGCCAATTTCGCATTAAACCTTTCGCATGACATGCCGCCGCCGCCATCTCTTCTGCTCTCTTCAAGATGCAATGGCATAAAAAACACATTCTCGATTTCGTGGCGAGACTCAGAGAGTCAGCGCAACGAGAGAGTTCTTTCCTTCTCGAGAGTCCAGAACGTGAGAGCGCCATGAAGGCGACGAGGAGCAGAGAGACCCGCGCCACAGCAACATACAAACAACGCAGCGATGCAACGACGACACTACGCGAAGTCGATGCAGCTCGGCTCCACGAGGGCCTTTCGCAATACTTCCAAAAGCATTCGCTTTTATAAACCCCATTCTATTCAGATGGGGCCTTCCGTAGAAGGGGAGGGGAAGTGATCGCTTGTTTCTCTAGGCTTTCTCTGCTTATGCTCGCTTACCTCAGAAAGGCTTCGCTTCGCATCCAGAAGACACACCGCACAAGGCCCATAAGAGCAGATCGAAGAAGCGAGTGCCGGCAACGGGCGCACGGTGTCAGAATGGCAGCCGCTCCTCTCTCGGCGAAGAGGAGAGAGCGAGAAAGGCGCACAACACCAGCACCAGCCACACAGGCCAACAGCGGGCCTCAGCAGCCAACAACATACTAAAAGAGGCGGAGCCGTGCCCGAGAAGAGAGAGCACGAGACGCCGACGACAAGGCAGCATCATCGGCGCCGACGCCACCACCGACGCCGCGCCCGCCCGACAACGACGACCCTTCGGCACCGCCCCTTTCGGTGAGCGAAACGGCCACGTGTACCAGTGTGAGCGGAAGAGACAGCGAAGGGCACACGGAGAGTGGCGAGGCAGCGAGAGCACGGGGCCGCGCCTCTGCGCGCGCACAGCCAATTTTTCGTTATACTCTCTCTTTCTTTTCAATTTTGTATACATGTTTGTGTGTGTGTGTGTGCGAGGAAGAGCGCGCCGGGCCGAGGGCACACAAGAGAGTGTGGCGGGAAGCGATACGCCGACATTCCATTTTTTGCGCGCGCTCGCTCGTCTCGTCGTCGGCGCCACACTATTTCGTGTGCCGTGCGAGAGAGCAGCCCAATATCGCCCGCTCGCTCGCTCACACGTCGACCGATGGGAAGAGAGCGAGGGGCGCTGTGCTCGGTGAGACGTCGAAACACAACACTCACAAAAGTGAACAAAAAACCGCCGAAGCGAAGAAATAGCGCGAGAAGGACGGAGACGGACTCTCTTCTTCTACTGCCAAGAGCGCTGTGAGCGCGTGAGCGACGGCCGCGTTTCTGCTGCCTTGCTGCATTTTGAAACGGGGCGAATTGGGAAGAGAGAAAAAACCAGCGAAAAGAAGAAGTAACGATGTCGTCTCGGACGAACCATGGCGGAAGGAAAGAAGAGGAGCCGTGGAACTGGGTAGAGATAGGAAAGAAGCAGATCGGATCAGGCGGAAGGAATGACAACTGGCATCTCTAGCCACCCGAATGGAACCAGCGAAGAGACCCACGCGGAAGATCGGATGGGAACTGACACAACAAGGATGCTTTCGATTCTGAAGTGCTTCAGGGAGAGTAGCTCCCGTGTTTGGGGCTGTGAAGTGGATTCCGGCCAGGGAGCCTCCTGTAGGGAATCCCAAGTCACAAAGTGCATTCCTTGTATAGCTAATTCCCAACTTCCTCTCCACGTTTCTCTGCTTCGTATTACAATTCTACCGTTTTCAATTAAACTTCAATATCACCTCGTTTCTACTTTATGGGTCCTCTTTTATTTCCTCTCTTTACTTTTCCTTTTTCCTCTCGCCTCCGCTTCTCTTGTCACTCTCGATTCACTTTTTTCGAACAAAAAGCTATAAAAATCAAGAGAATTGTGTGTGTGTGTCGGAAGACACGTCATGACGGCAACGATGATATCACCGAGGAGACGCAGAGGCAGCGAAGCGCTGAGGCAGAAGAAAAAGCAGAAAAAAAGAAGAAAAAGAGAGCAACGACGAAGCTGAGGGCAATCGAATAACAAACAGGCGTAAACACGCAGCAAAAAGGAAGTCGTAGAAACGATTTCAGACGATTTTTTGATCGACTGAAGAGATTTTCGAGTATCTCAAGTTGCAAATGGAATATGAAATACCCCACCTGAACGCATTCCATGCGCAAATCGTTCGATTGAAACGTGCCAACTCCGGATTGGTAGATGAAGAAGAGTCCGGGAACGACGCCTTGCCGCAGGAACTCTTGGCTCAGCAAATTTCGCTCCATCATCACTGTTATGGCGGAGATGCATTGTCGTCGGATCTGAAACAGCGCTTATGACATTCAGTCCCTCTCCAATTGTTCAAGTCCCTCGTTTTCCTCTTCAACATTCATTTCCTTTTTTCTTCGAGATGCCAATCTTTCAAGTTTCTATTTTTCTCTTCAATGCCAAAACTAAGAAGGGGGCAAAATCGATCGATTTCCGATCTCGTTTCGCGCCGGCAAGGGCGCCTTCTTTTCTACTTCCAATTCCTCCCATGTCCGACCCCATCATCTTCCACTTATTCGCCGTCGTCTTTCTTCTCTCGTCCACGATGTTTATTGTGCCGAAGCAAGAGAAAGAAAGAGATGGAGAGAGAGAGAGAGAGAGAGGTTGTGTGTGGCATTGCGGCGCCCGTAACCTTGGCATAACGATCCCCGCCTGCAGTTTTTAGGGTCGCCGGGCGTCTGTTTCTCGCTTGGCTCGGTACACTCGCGCAATGGTTTACCAAACAGTACACAACGGATGGCTGTCCTGCGGACTGCCGCAGGTGCCAGGGGTCGTCGCGCGTTTGTGTCCAAAAAAAGAAAAACAATCGGGAACTGTGGCGCAGTTTTTCAGAAGGACTGGACGGATAGACGCGGATACTTCTACATTCAAACTCTCCCACTTCATTTTGCAGTTACTGAGTTCAAGAACGAGTTGGCAGCCGCAAGGACGCCAACTGTTGTGTGTTCCAACTTTCCTCTTCTCGCGGATGTTTTTTGCTCCCTCTACGTATCAATCTCGGGTTTCCGTATAGTCGCAGTTGAGAATCCGCTTCGTTTTCCTCCTTCTCGTTCTCGCGTCTCCTCCCCTAACTTGCACTTTTAACCATCCTCCAGCACATTCTGTCGCGTGTTGTATGCCAGCGAGCACACACCAAACACACTCTCTTCCGCACTCCCATACACTCGCACACACACACACACACACACAACTACGCAACCGTCCCTGCCAACCAAACCGATATCATCGCCGCTCGCGACCCGTTCCGTGGCGCTTGCGATCTCACACAATGACGCAGAGATGCAGACAGGGGACCGAACCTTGCGCAATCGCCCTCTCGCACAAACACACGGGAAGCCGGGGGTCGGAAAGCGCAGAATGCTAAAAAGATAAACAAGAATGCCAAAAGAAGGGACCCCATCTTCCACCTCCAAACATCCGATGTCAACCAATTCGTCGTGCCTCCCAATGTGACCTCATCGTCATCGGAACTTGAAGGAACCAGTTCTCGGTCGGGGACGACCGTTGAGACACACAGATGAATGCTAACTTTTGCGCCGCATCGACCTCGACCGAGTCACATGAACAAAATGGCAAATCGGCGACTACTCAGGGATGTCCAACTAGGGGAAATTGGTCAACGGATGGAACTCTCAAACTCTCTGAGTACGCTTTGAAAAGCTACTCCGGAGTTACAAGCTGGAAACCCCTCGTTTCTTCGAGCGCTACCGTCCAACCCAACGTGTTTTCTCGCAAGAAAACCTTCAGAACGGCGGCCGGTGTCGGCGGGGAAATGAAAAAACCATTGCGCATCAAGGTCACTCAAACTGAATTGTCGACACATTTTCCGTTCTGTACGAGTGGCTGGGGGGTTTTCTGCCATTTCAGATTTCATTCTCTCTCTCTATGTATTCACGCCAGAAATAGTTTGGCCCTCGAATGTCAGCAGTGTCTTTCGTATAGCCTTGGGAGCAGAGGCGAGGAAGCGAGAGTACTCCGCAGAGAACATCATCTACACTACTCAGAAGAAGTGCTCCGGAACACACTCGCTCACCAGTCACTCACAGCTGGCTCTGCACCCTTTACTCCCCTTCTTCTTTTCCTTGTGAGGCCACCGCCCACGGTTAGCCGAGAGGGCGAAAGAGTAATAAACACATGCACAGAGAGGAAGCAGGAGAAGAAAAGTATTTCTTCTGAAAATGTGCATAAACACGCGACTTGCTAATGAGAGCCCTGCCCACACCATCGAATTATCACGATGCGCGTGCATACTACACCTCAGGGATCTGCTACCAAAACGAGAATTGGAGAGTCAACAATAAGGAGCAATTGGTTTTCTGTTGACTTGAGGGAATCAATCGGGATGAATTCCAAGAATTCCGTCGCTTGATTGCTGATCGCCGTCGGTTGTTGAGACTCACTGTTTCCTCTTTCTTCTCCCGACATTTTTAACCGCAAAATGACACACGGAACGAGACAAGTGATAAGAAAAAGATGGGAAGCGAGACCAAAGTTCCAATCCTTTCTGCAGCTGCAGAATCTACTTTCCAGATCGGCAGAGAAAGCGGAAAACGATAAACATATGCAGGGTGGATGCAGGGAATTGGAAAGAACAACGACGCAAAAAAAATCTCTCGGAAGCTATTCAGCCCTCGGCCTCATTTGAAAACTAGTTTTGAATAACTCTCACGAGCATTCAGTGAGTCTCACACGCGACAGGTGATTATTCTCTTAGGGAGCACGCTACCTGACTTCTCTGTCTTTTCTTCTCTTGCTACCACTTCTCTTGACTTCACGTATCTCTTCTCACTCACCACGGAGTTCCCCGACATGGCAATCAAGACGAGCATCGACAAAGCATTCTGGAACTTGTGAAGCGGTTCGTAACAGGCGACGGTGTCGAAAAGGAATGGCAGAGCATCGAAGACCGCTGCCATCTGATTGGCACTCAGTCCGCGAGTCTCGGCATCCATCGGGCCCATTGCCACGCTATCGTTCATCAACTTTTGACGGATCCGCTTCCAGTCGGGCTTTCCGTCTTCTCCAATCTGAATTTCGATCGGAAGGCGACATTCGATGGCTCTAAGTGATTTTTCGAAGAGATCCAAGTGATCGTCAATCGGATTCAGCGTCTCCAGAATGGCGAGCATCTGCTTCACAGCGTAATCACTGTAAGAAACCCGAGTAACGTCATCTTTCAAGTTTTTCCAAACTCACGCTTCCTCGTTGTAATCACTGTACGTGGAGGCGATGATGTCGGGGAGAGTGGTGCTGTCCCGAGGACCGTCGAGCCATTGGGGAGCCGGTCTCGAGTCGTTTATTCGGGGCGGATCTCCATCGACGTCGTCTACATACCGAGAGATGTGGGACGACTGATCAAGACCGGAAACAATCTCCCGGACTGAATATCACGAATTACGAGTGTTCTGTTTCCGATTGGAACTCACATGAAGATGACGTGATCCGTTTATCCATGTCAGTGCTTTCCGATTCGAGAATAGGTGATAACTGATTCTTATGTTTTCTGGAAGATGAGTATGAAAATAAAGCAAACGAAAATGGTAAGTAAGAAAACGGAAACCAGATGGTCATTTCGTTTAGAGAAGGAACTTATGGAATTAACGGCGACATCTGGCGCCGATCAATAAGAGGGATGTGGTTTTCGAGTGGGAACGAGAGGAAGAGAGAGCAGAAAAGGTCGATAGCGAAGGAGACGAACTATTGATCGAAACTTTCTTTCATTACGCAACAGTTGCAGAAGGGTGCTCGGTGCGGGCTCCTCAATCCGGCGCTTCCGACCGGAAACACTCACCCAGAAGACGTGCGAGCACTCGGACTTCCTTCTTCCGATTGCTTCTCGTCAGCAGAAGAAGTTCGACTCGACTTGAAAAGACGGCGAACTCTGCAACGAGTGAACGCTCGGAAGGCGCACAGAGTCATGAGAGCACTTCGGTGGCATTCTTCTCCAGAATAAGTGTAAGAGTGCGATGAATGCAAAAGAGAGAATGAAACTTAGAAGCTCGGATAGGTTTACGACGACTGTACCGGTCGTCTCGTCACTCATAAAATTATGTTGTGATTCTGTAACGGAACAACTTTTCTATTGGAACTTCGGGCTCTACCTACTTGTTTCTATCGCCTGAACTCACGAAACGGGAAAAAAATGAGCACTGAAACGAAGGAAAAACACGGTCTTTTGAAATCGGTCAATGTGCTCGATTTGACCTCGCCACGTATCTGCGAGGCCCCGGGCAAGTTGGCAAAAAAACAAGTCATTATTTTCTAGGTGAGCGTGAATCAGCATGGAAAAAATGGGAAACTGGAATCGAGAGAAAAGTTTATGGAAAGTACAAACGCACTGGGAATGCGCCTTGACCAGTTGACCGCCGATAAATACGCCCTGCATCTCCGCGGCTGGCGCAGAAATCGATGTTTCGCGCAATTTTCCGAAAGTCACAAGGGTGCGCAAACGATTTTTGCGGCGCAAAACTAGAAAAATGGGATGGAAAATGCGAGAAAGACAGATAAAATCAAGGAAAAACTACTCGGAAACTGTGAAATTCGATGCAAAAGGTATTACGAGACTCCGAAATAACGCCTAGGAGATTCTTTTTTTGCAAATTTTCGAGTCGCCGCCTATCGGTTTGACAATGAAAGAAGTTTGACAGAACAAATACTGACTTGGAAACAAACTGATAAACCGGGAAACAATGAAAGGTAGTGTTTTGTTCTCGGAAAACTTTATAGATATTAACTATGGAATAAAAAAAACATAGAGCCAATGTTGTGAAATTTAAAACCATTCAGGACCGGAATTGTTTAGTGGGTATGAGAAACAGTAAATAACTTATAGGGAAACAATGACTATCCTTTGATGACAGCGATGGGTCTCAACTTGACAGCCTTCTTGCTGATCCCGGCCGCATCGCACGTGTCGACGACGTCCGTCACATTCTTGTACGATTCTGGCGCCTCCTCCATGATCAGTTTCGGAGACGCGATGCGGATCGAGATCTCCTTCTTTTTCAGATCGTCGATCACCGAATCCCACGTAATCGTTCTCCTCGATTTGGCTCTCGAAAGAGCTCTTCCAGCTCCGTGGCACGTGGTTCCGAACGTCTCGACCAGTCCCTGTTCAGTGCCAGTCAGCACGTAGCTGCAGGTCCCCATGCTTCCACCGATAAGCACGGGCTGTCCGATGAGTTGGTAGTCGACCGGAATTAGCGGATGGTTCGCTGGAAACGCTCTAGTGGCTCCCTTTCGATGCACACACAGTTTGCGCGGCCGCCCGTCTACCATGTGTTCTTCCATTTTTGCCACGTTGTGCGATACATCGTAGATGACCTGCATATCCATGTCGTCAGCCGACATCCCAAATGTCTTTTGGAAGGCGTTCCTGACGCAGAAGGTTATGCAGGATCGGTTAACCCAGGCGAAGTTCGCAGCCGCGGCCATGCCAGCGAAATAGTTCTTTCCTTCAACGGAGTCGATTCGAGCGCACGCGAGTTGCTTGTCATTGACGACGATGTTGTCTCTTGCCATCGCCTTTTCCATCTCGACGAGCGAGTCCGTGGCCACTTGATGTCCGAGTCCGCGACTTCCGCAGTGCAGCATCACGACCACTTGGCCCTTCTCGTCGATGCCCATCGTGCTCGCCGCGTGCTTGTCGTAGATCTCGTCGACGACCTGCACTTCCGCGTAGTGATTGCCTGCACCGAGGGTTCCCAACTGGGGAAGACCTCGTTTCTTGGCTCTCATCGAAACTTTCGAGGCGTCCGCCTGCAGCATCCGGCCGTACTCCTCGCAGTGCTCCTTGTCTTCCGCCCAAGAGTATCCCTCGCGAAGGGTCCAGTCCATTCCCATCTCCAAACATTCCACGAGATCAGTGGCGAGCATTGGAATCGCTCCGCGAGATCCGACGCCGACCGGAATGTGGTCGAAAAGCGACTGAGTCAGCTGCTCTTTGTGCGGCTTGATGTCGTCCTCGAACAGATTCGTGCGAAGAAGTCGCACTCCGCAGTTGATGTCGAAGCCAACGCCTCCCGGAGAGATCACCGATTCCGGATTGGCACAGTCGAAAGCAGCGATGTTTCCGATCGAGAATCCGTAGCCCGAGTGGATGTCAGGCAGTCCGATCTGAAGCGATTCGAATGGGAAGGGAACGGGGCGGTGAAACTGACCGAGTGTCCGACGATGCCGGGCAGCGAGGCGACGTTCGCAATCTGTCGGACGGCGGGCAGAAACCCTCCGATTCCGTGGCCTTCGCACGAGAATTTTAGCTCGTCGAACATGAGCTGCTCGAGCCGGTTGTTCACGTAAAAGCGGCCCTCCACGTTCATGTTAGGCACGAATCCTTTCTTGATCTCGAATTTGCAGTCGCTCAGGCGCTTGATGAACCCGCATTCTTCTTCGAAAGTTCGCGGCATCTCTCGCTGAATTCATCCGAATCACAGTCGCTTTTTCCAATTTTCCGCTGGTTGCGACTGATTTCGCAATTCGAAACAAGCCACATGGAAAGCCATTATTCGTGTCGAGACCCGCCGGTTCTTTCTCACTTTTCACCTTCCAAATATGTTTATTGGGCAATCTTCATATTCAAAAATACAGATTCAAAATAGATACATTGAAAGAATGGAAATGAATGGGTTTCATCACGGATCAGCGGGGAGAGAGAGAGAACCTTGATTTTCACAGAAATCGAGAATACAATAAATATTATAAGAGCGTGTTAAATATGAAATCTGACCCGTAACAGGGCATCTAAAACTTTTGAAATGCATCAGAGAGCACGAAGGAAAGAGAGCTCCCGGGAAAATATGCAAGTGTAGGCTGGAAAACTGGAAACTAGAGCAAACCTTCTCTAGGGAACAGAGAATGTACATTTAAGGACACGACTAGATGAGTTCGGTGAGGATTTCCGTATCGATCAGACCTGCGTGTGGCGACGGGCGATCTCTTTGGAAGGAGTCTGGTTCTGAAAAAAGAATCGATTTCAACGGATATCGGTGCGGTTTCTCACTGAGTCAGTGACCGCAGACGTGGCGCGGATGCTTTTTCTTCGACTATTGATTCGCGAGAATCCCGACGCCGAAGCGTTAGATGGGCATGTGTCTGCTTCGCTCAGTATGCTGGAAGGCAAATAATTGCGAAGCGACCGGACTTTCTGATACTTACCCCAGGGTCTGTGTCTTGTATCTCTCTTCAATCGGAGCTCTGCAGTGCGGACAGTGGTCCATCATGTTGCAACAGTCGAAGCAGAATCCGCTGAAATAAATTTCGTTTCTATCTTCTCATTTTCTAAACTCTTACTCGTGTTTGCACGGGACCAACGCTGTCGTGGCTGGTGCGGCGAAGCAGATCGTGCAATAATCGTCCGGAATCTGCTCTTTTTCGAGAAGCTCTAGTCGTATTTTACGAGGCATTATCGTCCTTTGCGCAGTGGTAAGATGTCCGCGCTCGTTGAAGCAACTGAACTTTCTTCCCGGGTGGAACTTGAATCTGGAAGCTCCAAAGTTGAAGCGGCACTGCTGGAACGACATGAACGAGGCGGCGGCGAAAACGCCTTCGCAATCCTGTCGAGTGGTGAGGAACTCTGTGTTGGCCTCTCGGAGTCGCGTGCCGTTCAGGTAAAAGATCACTTCGCAGCCAGGAATGTCGAGCAAGACTCCGACGGTGTCTCCCGGCTGCCAGTTGTCGTGCTCGTGCTTTCGGCTTTTCGCATTGTACCACACGAGCTGTCGGCACCCGTCGTAGGCGACCGAGGAGGCGTCGTCTCCTATTCCGTACCCCTCGTGGTTCAGGAACCGGCTTCTCTTCGTGGCCAGCCCGATCTGCATCACTCCCGAAGTCATAACCGTGGCCTCGTAATACCAGACGCCGTCCATCACTTCGAAAGTGCACCGAACCGACTCGAACGAAGAAACATCGCAACGAGCTTCGAGCCCGTCAGGTCCGATCTTCAGATATTCACTAACATCCTCGTGATTCAGCATCGCGTTGATCTGCGACGTGTCGCGGGTTTCGTACGAGTATGGACGCGAATCCAGAACGACTGAAATCGCGAGATTGAAGGTGTTGGCTGAAAATTAGCAGACTCACAGATGTTATCAAGAGCCCACTGAGCACAGAACCCTTCCTGCTTCGCATCGCTGAATCTCGCAGTGCTATCGTCGTATTTCAGGTACTCCTCCATTTTGAGCAGTGGGTGATGTGGCATTTCTGAGAAGATCTTGCTGATCGTCAATTGGTTTTCTCTCGTTTGGGCGAACTTCTCCAGTGCCAACAGAGCGAACATGCGGACACAATGAGTTTCTCTCGCTTTCTGAAAACAAAACAGCTTCTGAGCACCTTCCCGAATGGCCGGAAACTTACGAGGGACTTTCCGTAAATCACGGGGAAATAAGTGAGTCCGTAGCTAATCATCTTCATAAGATAGCCACGAATGTTCTCGTTGAACATATTCACCGCCGCAGTTCCGGCCATTTTCTCGGCCAGGGATCCGAGAACGATGCACATATTCTTGTGCCAAGCCGGCTGAAGGTGGTGAGTTTCGACGAACGAGGCGCTGAGGCCAAGAGAATGAAGGAGCGTTGCAACGGATTCTTTGCTGGGAAGGGGACACTCGTCCAGGAACAGGGAAATCACAGCCGGCCCGAGAGGATCGTGCTCGGGAATCTGAACGTGAGCATTACAAGGATCAGAGGAGGCGCAGACTCACTGTGTAAATGAGCGCGCGGACAACAAGCATCCATCCCTTCTCTTCGTCGGCGATGAAGTTCAGCTTGAGAAGTGACTGTGGTGGCTCTTGTTCACTGAATTCCACGATGCACTGTCTGTCTACGTTACTTTCAGACTCACTTGTTCACTAGCGTCCGGATCACTTCCAGCGTCTCAATTATCAGCTGGCGGATGTCCTCTCCGACGTCAGAGAGTCCGTCCGACCTGTTTCTGAGTCCGTTTCTTCCGTGTGCAGTGATTTGGAAGTCATCACGGGGCGCGGAAGTGTTGCGGGCATCTCTTCTGAAATAACATCTAGGCATCATCACGAAACCTGCTAATGAGATCTCACCTTCGCTGCTTATGCAGCCGTCTTCGCTCTCTCCTTTGAGCGCGTGCTTCGCGGCTGATGCACGTGCCCATCCTGGAAAAGGAACTTTATTCCGGATACGTAGACTCAAATAGAATGTTTTTCAGGGCGGAACAAGAGAAAACAGGTCGACTAAGTGCTGGAAATAAGCGGATTTGTCGGCTTTTCCCAGGTGTCTGGATTTGTAATTCTCGGCCACACATGCCGGCCGCGGCCATCAAAACGCCGTTTTTTTTTTTGCGGAGGGGGGGGGGCATGCACGAGCAAAAACTGCGCTCAATTCGTATTGAGGCGAATGAGAGAAAGGAAATGTGATGGATGGCGTCCAACAAAGAGCGTCCTTTTCCGTTTCTTTTTTAATTGAATTCAAATTTCAAATTGGCTCTTTGGCTCCCATTAGCCGTCGACATAATTGAAAAAGGGACACTGGAGGCACAAATGCTTCTCTTGCACGCGTGATCAATTGGAAAGAGTAGAGAAAGAGGGGGGAATCGATCGACCAACGACCGAAATCGAGTGAATTGCATTCAACCTACTAAAAATAACAAAAGTAGATAGGGAAGAGAAACGTGTTGTGGTTGGAAAATGAGGTGCGAAGCTACGCGAGGAGAAGCAGAAACCGGATGGAGGGGCGGAATTTCCTAAGAAATGGCAGGAAGAACGAATTAGAAGACGAAGAAGAAGAAGAAGGGACCCCGCATATTACGAAACGATGCAAATGCCCGTCAACACACATCTGGGGGGAGCGGGCGGGAGTGAGGAGAGATATAGAGAAGCAGTGTAATGGGATGACAGATGACGTCGTTCTCATCTGAAGAACAAGTCTCCGTTGACTGAGTCACCTTCTCGAACGAAAAGGCTCTGCGCGAGGCTATAATTTCCCGCCAATCGCAGCGCTCGTTCTGCGCGTCGACACGGGAGAACGAGTGCTGCTTCCGGAAGAGAGCGCGAGACGCACAACTTGTTGACACGAACTGAGCAGTTTCAGTCACTCATCAACCGGGAAGCCGAGCAAAAGAGAGAGAGGGCAAAAACGAGTGCGGCCGACCTGGGAGCCACCGCTTTTAAGCGCGCCAGAGCCCGTGCACATGTTTTTGTTGTTTGCCGCAACCGTACTGTTTTCCATCGAATAACACCACGGTTCGACAAACACCAAAAAAAGTAATGTATCACAAGATGCCATTTCCAAAGGTGTGCCAGGTCAAACAGGCGACACAAATAGACTCACGACAGGGTTCAGGAAGAGTCCGAAATGTTCAAAATGTGGGCGGGAGGGACTAGGAAATGCACGTGACTGGGAGGTTGTGGACTCGGTTCGAGCTCATTCTTATCAGAAAAATTTTCGGCAAATCGATAGCAAACGGCAACAATTCGCGAATTACCGCGAAAGTTTTATAATTGACACAGACAAAGAAGGAGAGAAAAAGTGTAGATTGGCGAGCGAGACCGCGAGAGTATTCTAGTCCCTCCTTGCGAAGTCTTCTTTTTCTCGCGTGCGCTCGGATATTGCCATGGAAATGAAACAGAGGCGAGAAAAAAAAAGAGGAAGAGAGAGAGTGTGTCTCTTCTATTTTATGGCGGTCAAAACAGAAAACCACGTGTTTTGATATGATAAGGGACGGGTCGAGAGACTTGCGAGTAAACACCTCGCAGAGCCTCTTTCACTTGTCAGCCTCCGTTTTCAGAGTCAACAAGTTTCAATTTCTTGGTAAATGGGAAGGTAAAGTTGCCCTTTCGTCGGATTTAATCTAGCGGGCAAACAAGTAGAGAATGAAGCAGAGAACCACGGAAAATGGGCGAATGCCAGTGGCAGCGACTCCGCGTGCAAACGCGCCGAGGGCCCGTCCGACCGGTTTCCTTTCCGCAATTCCGCCGCACACCTTTCCGCTGTCAGTGGCGAGAGAGTGCGCGGCGCCGAGAGACGCAGACGCTCTCTTTGCTGCCGCCGCGCGCCGAGTGTGACGCAAATACGTGAACGCGGTGGGGCGCGGATTCCGCGCGGAAAGCAGAGAAAGAGACCGAAAGAACGTGAACTTTGAAAGTGAATGGGATGACAAGTGGAACGCGATCTGCTCCCGATCACGTTCGACAGGTGTCCCAGACCAGCACTAGGGGGAAATCTCGAGGACAGACCTGAATTCGACGAGAACCTTCTGCGAGAACGGACACTGGCAGTTGGACTCGTGCAGTTGGGGACGGCCTTCCGGGGAGAGCTCGGCGGCCAGCGCGTTGATGAACTGCGAGATGTTGTCGAAGAGACGGAGGTCGGCGAGTCCGGCGAAAGCCATTTGAATGCTGAACACGGATACTTGGGAAGATGAACTTGAGTGCTCGGAACAGAATCAGAAGAATAAGACTTTCGGCGCAGCGAAGGGGTTCAAAGAAAACGGCGATAACGGGTACGAAGAACACGAGCGATAAGCTCGAAAGGCTCGCTCTTATCGTCACGTAGAAAGGGCGAAGTGTCCTAGAATGCAGCCGAATTCACAATTCAGAATGCGCAATGAGCGGGAAGGAGGGACTAGAAAACCCTATTGTAGTCGAGTTCAACAGAGAATTGGTGTTTTCTAGTCCTTCCTGCCGAATCAGAATGGACTGGGAAGTGGAAAAAAAGAAGAATACTTTTTGTTTTTCGTTTTTCAACAGCGACCAAAACGAGGGAGAAACAAGATGAAAAAATCAGATTTCGGCGGCAAAAGACCTTGCATGACGAGTTGGAAATTCGAAATCACTTCGCAAGTCATAAAAGAACTTGAGAAGCATCGGAGAGTGACCGTTGGCCTCTTCCTCACAGCTGTGCGCGCATGTGACGGCGAGAGAGTGCGTCCGTCGGGGAGACGCAGACGGGGGACTGTCGACGGAGGCGCTATCACGCAGAATCAGTTGTTTGTGGGGGGAAGACGGACGGCCTGCCACGTGACTCATCTCCTGCGAAAGCCCCTCCCAGAAGAGACCACGGACCTGAGGACATGCGTACTTTCCACCGGCTCTTTCTGCTCTTTCTTGCGCACGCGCGCGCACTTTTACGTAATTGGAACCCAAAAGTGCTCTCGTTTCTGGTCGAATTGGTCCGCGGAAAAAGAGATCGCTTTTGCTGCAGTCCACTTGTTTTTGTTGACACGTAGGGACCGGAAAGCAACGATAACTGCAGGAATCTGCGAAGGAAAATGGAATTCGAGATTCGAAGGATGCGTGAGACGGGAAAGAATACGTTGATATACTTCATTTTTGCGAGACAAGAAAACCTATCACAGAATTGGAAACGGCACTTCACTTGAAGTACTTGACGACGTTCCGGGCCATAACGTCGCCCTCGGAAATGACAAATGCATGTTCGCAGTCGTCTTCGTCAAGTGTCACCTGCTCATTTCCGAGTCTCTCGAGCATCGAGTGGCCTGAGAGGGAATTGAGCAAAACGGATCTGCGTTCGGGGGGAATCGAACCCCCGTCGAATGCTTGGAAGGCATCCATGCTGACCATTACACCACGAACGCGATGGAGAATATCGGAAGTGATAGACAAAACAAGAAGCGTCGAATCGGAAACTGGATTCTTCGGAGGACTCGATGGCTGGATTCTTCGGAAACATATCTTCTCCACTGTATTCGTGATGATATTCATCTTCTCTCCTTTTCCCCCGATTTCTGTTTTCGTCGCGTTCGTGGTGTAATGGTCAGCATGGATGCCTTCCAAGCATTCGACGGGGGTTCGATTCCCCCCGAACGCAGATATGTTTTTGTCCTACCATGCTCTACTGGACACCATCCATCCTTGAGTCCGTAGTAGAAGTGAATCACGTCCTGCTTTTCGAGAAGACGTTCGTCCAGGTCAAGGACGATTTCCAACTCGTCGTTCGACATGTGCACGATGTTGCGAAACACATCCATGTGAATCAATTCGACGGCAGCGTCCACGATCTCCGGAGGGGTCTGGAATTCGGATAAGAGGTTTGAAGAGGAGAAAAGTCGTACGTTTGGATGTCTGAGGTTGAGTCCGACGAGAAACTTTTTGAAGGCGTCCGGCAAGTAGTCGACCCACCAACTGACACTTTTTGTCAGCCAATCGTGCCGATTCAACGCTGCCAAAGTGCCTTGAAGACGTTTCCCGTTAGGAGAAGAGGCCATGTGGACGATGGTCGGAAACAGCGCAACTGCCTTTTCCACGTGGAACCCGTCTTTGATAACGTCGGGAAGGATTCGCAGCATCATGTAGGAGCCGATGCTATGTCCAAGCAGGTACACTTGCTTGCCACGTGGCAAGTGCTCTCTGACGAAAGAGAGCTTGTGACTGACTTGCTCCTCCAAAGAAATGCGATCTGGAAGAGGAACCAGGGTGCGAGGGACTAGAAAACTCCGTCTACCTTGGTTTCGGTGTTCACCGTCTTGGTCCAAATGCACCGGCATTCTGACGTGATTCAGACTGGAAACAGTGAAAAACAAATATTGGTTTTCTGTTTTCTGTCCGTTTTTCTCATCTTTTTCGATCAAATTCTGGAGCACTTCTCGTCCGAAATGAGCATAAAATCCCTCGTTTCCGGGATTTCCTAAAATCTTTTCAGCCCTGGATTTCTATCGAATTCTTCGTATTTCCGACCTGGAATCATCAGAATCACTACACGATTGTCGTCTTTTTTCTCCGCCAATTTCAAGCTCTCTTCTGAAATATTCGTCCCCATCACGGACATTTTCGTCCATTTCCCAGCCACTCGGACCCATTCGACTCGCCGCAGAATCGAACTCATCTGAGCATTTATTTTTTAGTGAGAGTAGGAGAAGGGTTGTTAGAGAATGACACCTGGAGAACTACACCCATTTAGATCTCGAATAGAATACGGTTTTGCTCAATGTTTATTGATGGTACAGGAGACATCAGACAGGAATAATTTAACAGCGAAACAGTTTGTTTCGTGGGTTTCTGAGATGAAACATGAAGATCGAGGGTTAGTTAGTTGATGCAAAAAGGTTATCGGTCGCCACCTGAAATGAAAAATAATGAAATCCAGGGAGGAGACGAGCGGAAACTGACTTTTCTGAGCGATGGCTCTGTTGTAGCCACCTCTCTCCGGATCGTAGTCCTTGCGGTACTCGTCGCGGACCTGTCCTCCGTGCTTTCCTCTTCCGTACTGACGTCCCTCGACGAATCCGGCGTCCCAATCGGCTCGGATGATGCGATCGTCGAGCCGAGTGTTCGAGATGTTCTTCAACGCGATCTCCGCGTCTTCTCGCGTGTAATACCTGACAGAAACTCATGAAAGTACACATATTCAATAAAATATATCATACTCAACGAAGCAGAAACCGCACGGCGTCTTTTTGAATCTATCCAGTCCCATTACGACTCTGCGAACATCTCCGGCTCTTCCGAACAGCTCGTACACCTGATCTTCCTTCGTGTAGTACGAAAGGTTTCCGACGTATAGAGTCGAAGACATTCTCAGCGCAGTCTCCTGGTCTTTCACGGAACCCTGCAAAAACAGTTCGTTCAGCTGAATGAAAACTCGTTCAGTAACCAAAAATAACTAACCTGATACCTTTGGTCTCGGTACGCACTGATTTCTTTCGGATTGTCCAAAGTTCTCGGATCGAACACCATTTTCGCAAAGGCTGAAATACAACGGAAAATTCGTTTGTATCGAATGGGCGGAGTGTCGTACTGCCCGTTGTTTAGCAGTTGACATCAGGGTCAACCCGGCCCCCCCCCCCCCCCCCAAAAGCGTCAGGTGCCGACAGTATGGGAGAGAGCTTAGGTGTCTTTGAGTTTCAAAACGGGATCGACTTTGAAAACTGACGCGACCGAGATGTCCAGGAAATGGGAAGACCAAGATTAGTTAATGAAGAGGTATAAATATAAATCTGTTCATTAATCCGTAAAGTTTCAGAAATTTACACGATAGTTAATACACGAAAAAACGAAATGGCACAGTAAAACGTTTTAAAACAGAAGCATTATAGGCTCTCAGACGAACTCTCCAGTGATTCTCGCGTGGCAGAGGCGGGCCATTTGTTTGGCGATGTCCTTGCCGCCCACGTGGCTCTTCAGTGGAATGATGACTGCGCAGAGACGGCGAACCCTCTGGATAGCCTCCACAGAGCCACGGCATAGGATCTGCATACGGTCCGTCGCATTCGGATCCTTCTTGTCACTCGCTTCCTTCTCGTCTTTGTTCCGTTTCAAACGACGGATCTCGAGCTCGGTGACTCCCGACTTTTCCATTAGAATTGTTCTTAATTCGCCTGTCATGCAGGTGGCTGGGATCTCGATGACGAACGGCTCGTTCTCACGGATGATCGTGTCGAAGCTGATCGTCGGGTCAGTCGACACGGGTAGCTCTTCGAACCGAAGGTTGAACAGTATGTTGTAGTAGGTCTTGAGTGCTGCTACGTGGAAGATCTGCCACTCGCCACGCATAAAAACCGAAGAGAAACCGAGCGAACGGAACGAGAGATTCGGCATTTTTCGGAACTTCCGAGACGCCAGAAACTCGAGGAACTTCACGACCTGGAATAAAAGATCTTTGACGCTTCATTCTTGATCCTCGTTCTCACCATTTCAGACTTCTTGCTCTCGGGAATCTCCTCGTGCGGCTCAAATTCTCTGTTCCGAGACTGTTCGAGGCATTTCTCTTCGTAGTCCAGCGGCTTCACCAGCACGACGGCATTTCCGTCTGGAGATCCAATTTTTCGAGTGACGAAAAGGAGAAAAAGGAGGCAGAAGTGGTGCAACTGCATCGTCGTCTGCTCGAGCAGTTTTCCCATTCTGACCCACTCCGTCAGCATGAAAACGACATCATCCAATCCCGGATTGGCTAACAGATACGTGCGAAGAATTTCGACCGCTCTCTCGACAGAACAGCCTTCTCCGAAGGATTTTAGCGACCGGAAGTCATGGAACTCCGTCGAATGGTCCAGAATGTACTGAGTCCGATGCTTGTTCAGCAACGTGAACAGCGGGTTCGTCTCGAGGTTCTGGATCTCCGTCTGTTTCAGGATGTTGTGCTCCTTGACCTTCGCGATGACGTCGTAGACGAGCCACGCGAACGACAGCTTCTTACTCTCCTTCGTCCGGACAGCCTCTTCTGCAAAACGACGTCTTCAGGCCCTATCCCTCTCCTGTGTCTTCCTCACCGTAACAAGCGCGGTACCAGGCGACAGCCTTCTGCATCATCTTCTTCGTCGGCGAGAGGCACTGCCAGTGCAGAATGCTGCTATCTTCTGAAGAGTTTCGTTTCAGTTTGCATTGAGCTTTGTAACCTCCGAACTCCTGAAATCGATACAGTTCTCTCTGCGCTCTCGCTGCCGCGAAAACTAACCACGAAGAACTTTTCTCTGAAGGCGCACGTCAGACTCGACACTTTCGTCTCAATCATCTGATTCGTGTTGAAGAACGACATGTCATCCTGATCCTTGTCCGAGATCCGGTTCCGCATGTCGACGATGCAACCAGACATGATCTCGCCCTCCGTCCTGATTCCGTACGTCTCCATTATCGATCTGAGCTGCCCGTTGTAGTTGGCGAGCACTCTTCGCGCGCCCTCCATCTGCTCCTCGTAGCCGTCGATCTTCACGTTCTCATCGATCGTCACATCAATCTGCTCGTCCCGCTCCTCTGATATCTTGATCACTTCGTCGATGGATTTGAACTCGCGGAACAGCTTTCCGCAGAGTCGCGGACTCACATACATCGGGATTTTGTCGTTGCCGATGTGGAAGTCGGGCGTCCTCTCGGCGATCTCTGGAGGAATCTCCTCCCCCGTCTCCTCGTCAACCCTCCACTGCTTCTCAAGTGCGTCGGGAGCACGACCGGACTTTGTGAAGTCGACGGCCTGCGAGTTCTTTCTTGCCAGGTCCATGCACACGCGTGCATTGATTCCGTACTGATCGGAGCAGTGAAGGTGGCTGTTCGAGATCTGTCCCACCGAGTCCTGCTGCATGTAGTCCACGTAGAACCGTCTAGTCAACTCGTCAATGTTCTCCATGTTGAAAGCTTCCGGATTCTTCTCGGCACTAAAGTCGAAAGCATCTTCGTTCCTCTCGAGCAGCATCTTCGGATCCCAAATGACAGAGTATTCGTCTCCGTCGAGATCTGATCCTGCCATTTCGTCGGGATGTGGTCGTGGTCCGTGTTGCGGGAAGACGACGACGTCGCACAAATGATGCAGTTCCGGAATATCGACTGCTTCGAAGATTCGCACGTCTCCTGCTACGATGCACGGATTCTTTGTGATGAGCACAGTTCCGCTGAGGATCTCTCGATTGGCGGACTTGTGTGGCAGCTTCAGAGAAATGTTCCTCGTATACTGAACGAAGATTTGTCCGTATTGAAGACGTCCGGTCTCGTCGACGACACCGAGCATCGAACGACCCAGATTATAAGGAATCGGAATCTGCTCTTTCCGGATTTGCTTGGCTAAACAGAGAAATTTCATTGATGGCAGAAAGAATGCATTAAGACTCACTAATCGAGAACTTGATTGCTGCCTTGATCAAAGATCGGAAGAAAGGCTCCGCGGCCAGATTGAATCCCCAAACGGTTCGCAGTAAGTCGACGTCGACTCGGTAAGGAAACTCCTGAAAGCTGGCGGTGAGAATGAAAAAAAAACGAGTGATCTGTTTTCTTTGGCTGAGCGCAACACAACACCATCTATGAACTTCCCCTTCTTTGGCTCACCTTCAGCTGACTCCTGCACTTCGTCTCGTCGAGGAGTTGGCTCGCAAATCGCTGAATCTGCAAGTCCATGAGCTCTTCGATGCGGCTCGTGACTCTTCGATGGCACTCCAGAGACTGCATTTCAGCGACTTGATCCAGGATGTTGATGAACGGTTTGTTGAGTGCTACCGGAACGGGAGCCGAGAATTTAACAATCTCGATCTGCTCGCCGGGCATCTTCTTCGCTTTGAACTTGATTTGGCTGGGACGGAACATGCAGTTCAGATCGTACGAGTTCACTCCGCTCGGATCGCTGACGTCGTTGATCAAAGCGAATCTCCGGATATCGTCGAGCAGCGGCTCAATAGCGATGACTCCTTTGATTCCACGGAACCGAATCTGAAATCTCAAAGTCTTCTGAACGGTCGTTTCGATCTTTTTAATACCTGGAAACAACTGGGAATCGCGTTTCCGAGCTTCATCGCAATCGAGATCTGCTCTGCGAATTTGTGACTAATGAGTCCGACTCCATCCGAGAACGTGTAGTGTTTTCCGGCGATATTCTTTCCGCCTTCGAGGTCGCACGTCGTGGTGAACTTGAACCTCTCGAGCTCCACCCCGGACAGCCGACTCTGCGTGAAACATTGGCCCATTCTTGCCATCATCTTCGGCACGTTCTCCACTTCTTCGAAGCGTCCCAAGTCGTTGCGGACGCTCTTTATCAGCGGGATGTAGTACTTAGGTTCCGGCATCTTGGGCGCGTCCTGTTCCCTCATCTTCCCACTTGCGATCTTCTCCTTGATCTCCGCCACCCTTCTCTTGTGTCTCTCCAGCTGATCTTCGGTGTGTTTCAACATGAAGTAGGCGCCGTTGTCCCTCATCTGCGAGTTCGAGCATCCCAAGAAGCCGTAATCCCGGTTCGCGACGACGATTCCATCTGTGAAACGCGCCATGCACGTCAGTTCCAGAAGATCTTCCGTCACGTTCAGCCGCATCTTCTGATTGTTGTCGTCTCTGAAGACGATTCGGAGCACTCTGGTGCCGTCTCTGTCGTACTTCCGGAGCACTCGGTTGCCCATGATCGTTTCGGGAGTCACGTAGATCGTCCGGGTGGGAGTGAAGACGACCTTCCGTACGCGAACGTATCCTTCCCGCTCTTCGGTCTCTGTCAGTCCGTTCACAAGCGCCAGACGCTGTCTCTTTTGGCACAACTTGCCGAAGCACTGAATGAGAGAGCCGATCCTTCTGCGGCCGTCGATCAGATGGACGAGATCTTCGAGAGCCGCCTCGCAGAGTTTGTCGTCTTCCTGGTAGTAGAAGACGATGGCCTTGAGGAACTCGGTCCACTTTGCCTCCTCGATTAGCAGCTGGTCCTTGACGACGGCACCGCGAGAGAGAAGACACTCGATGAGGTAGGTGATGGCGAAGCGCCGTTCCTCGTTCAGATCCACACATCGTCCGTTGATCAGTTCATTCTTGCAGCCGAAGCAGTCGAACGTGATGAATTCTCTGAAGATCGGAGCATCCTTGTCCGTCGGCCGAAGGTGTACGCAGCGATCCTCTCTCCTGCAGAACGTCCATCGGTTGTAAAGGGCTTCTCTTCCGAGCGGCAAGTTCTTGAATGGAATCTTCGCAAACTCAATTGAGACGCCTGTTCGATCTCGAAAACGGCACAACATCCTGTAGATTATTGAAGCCTGAAAAGAAGGGGATGGGGTCTTTCAGAAGGCGTCGACACTCACGTCCACCGAGGCATCGAGCTGAATCGTAAAGAAGGGACTGTCCGAGATGGCGGCGTCTTCAGGCGTTCCGTATCCGTCCCACGCAAAGTCGAACCGCTTGCGACGTTTGAAGTAGGGCTTCGGCTCAGCGCTTCCCTTCAACATCTGGAACATATTCACTGGAAACAGCATTCTTAATTACTTTTGACTCACCTGAGTCTTGCCGGGATGACCTCGCTTGATTATCACGGGAGAGTTAAGCTCGAAGTGCAACCGAACAAGGTTGGAGCACCCGTCGTCCGTCACGGTCGGGTCGACGATGATCCTGCGGATGGAGTCTCTCCGAACGCCTACGTTGTACGTGATCCGTTCCATCTCGTGCATATGTTGCTTCGAAAGACGCTTCTCGTCCACTTGGAACTCTGCCATCATAATCTCGTTGCTGTCGAACTTGAAGTTCATCACGATCTTGTGGAAGAGGTTCAACGGATCGTATGCGAACGTCTTCTTGGCGTCGGCGAACTTGATCTGCCAGTGGTTTAGAAAGACGCCGTCTTGCAGATTTCCAAAGTACAGCGCGTTCAATTTGATCGCGCAGAGCTCGATGAAGAGAGGTGTCCTCCAGAAGCCATGACTGTGCAGAACGAGGTTCGGGAGCTCGTGGGGCTCACTTTTCTGAAATCGGAAGGGTAGAAACTGCCTTCTGATGTGTCTGGAACTCACGATCGCCTTCAGGAACTGTTGCATGGCGGGGACCAAACAATCTCCGAAAACGGAGCTGCTCACTTCGAAGTTTGCCTCGAGGAACGGCTCGCAATCGGTCTCCTCGATCACTTGAAAGTCCTGTTCCGACACAAGATCGATGCGGTTTCTCTGTAGAATCTGGAAGAGAAAACTGGATTAACGGCGGAGGTGGAGTGTCGCGAACTCACGGGGCGCAGCTGGGCGATGAGGGGCTCCGTGAGCTCTCTATTCTTGCGCTTCTGTTTTTCGGGATCCCGCGATTGTCTCGCAGGAACTTCTATTTTGATCCAGCACTGTGAGGGAGAGCTCATTTCGCCTGAAAATGCGGTTCTACAAGGGCGAAGCAACTGAGCTACTGTAGCTTGGAAATTTCAGACTATGAAGCTCACGCTTCGAATGGCAGTCCGCAAACACCGTCACGTTAAAATCGAGAGAATGTGTGTGAATAGTGTTTGCGGACAATTTTCCCTACAAGACCATAATAAAAGGGGAGAAAAAAGTGATGATTCGAATATGTTTGCGCTCAAACTCTCGAATAAAGGGAAATAAAATCGATAAGAAAATGAGTGAACAAGAGTTTTGGTTGCAAAAATGAAACTGCCACAATAACCGGGCAGAGAGAGAGCGAGAGGGGTGGTGAACGGGGAGAAGAGAAAGAGAGCGGCCAGACAGCAGGCGAGGTCGATTGAATGGAGGAGGGCTCCTCTCGACACTGCAACGCCTCTCTCTGTAGTCGATTGCTGTCGAACAGCCCCGCCCCGAGGTGGCGATGTTGTGCCGCGACTGTAGACGTGGTGTGTCAATTCGAATATCGAAGTCGTTTACTGTAGGGAAACAAAACGGAACAACATGTTACTGAGAAATTCATCTCGAACGGTGAAGATGTATGGGGTATGATGACGGTTCGTTGAAAATCATTTCATTTCTCCTGAAATACCGGTTGAATCGTTTCGAAACTTCTAGGGATACAGCATACCTCTCTCAGCGATCACTCTGTTGTAGCCACCTCTCTCCGGATCGTAGTCCCTGCGGTACTCGTCGCGGACCTGTCCTCCGTGCTTTCCTCTTCCGTACTGACGTCCCTCGACGAATCCGGCGTCCCAATCGGCTCGGATGATGCGGTCGTCGAGCCGAGTGTTCGTGATGTTCTTCAGCGCGATCTCCGCGTCTTCTCGAGTGTAGTACCTAGAAAAGAAAGGATTCAAATCAATTCAATCGGCTGAAAGAGGCTCTCACTCAACGAAGCAGAAACCGCACGGCGTCTTCTTGAACCTGTCGAGTCCCATGATGACTCTCCGCACGTCTCCGGCTCTTCCGAACAGCTCGTACACCTGATCTTCCTTCGTGTAGTACGAAAGGTTTCCCACATATAGCGTGGAAGACGTTTTCAGAGCAATCTCCTGATCCTTAAGCGAACCCTGAAGACGTCGATATTGTCTTCTACATAGTTTTTTCACTGTTTCACCTGGTATCTCTGATCTCTGTATTCACTGATTTTGCCGTGATTACTCAAAGTTCTTGGGTCGAACACCATGCTAAACGTTACCGATTCAAGAAGAAACGTTCCTTGCATCCGGTAAAATATTCGGTCTGTGACCATTGCTTGATAGCTCAGAAGTTGTATAATTATAAAACAGACAGTTCATTGAAGCAGATAACCGGAACGTTGGAAAACAGTGAAAAATTGGAGAAATTGGCGTCTAGTCGACAAAGGGAAAAGGAAAATGAAAAGCAGGCTAATTAAACACATTCCAATATTAAAAATCTCTGAAAACACTGCTAAAAACGAAGAAAAGTGATTTTGACCAGAATAGAATTAAGCATGAATGTGACCTTTTACGATCTTCTCATAGCACAGACTAGCCATTTGCATCGATATATCCTGGCCGGTCACATAAGTTTTGATGGGCACCTGGTAAAGAAAAGATGCATTGTAAAACAAAACAGAAAGCTCACCTTCACAGCGACCAACTGTCTCAACTTGTACATTGCTTCCAAAGTCCCGCGAGTTGAAACCAGAAGACGCACGTTTGGTTTTCTCATTTCACCTTGCCCCCGAACTGATTTTTCCATAGTTCGCATGTGAATCTCCTCGACTCCAGTATGCTCGATCAACTTTCTATGAACGAGTTCGCGATCACAGTCCACGGGCAGCTCGATAACGAACGGCTCGTTTTCACGAATGATTGAACGCACAGTGATCGTCGGGTCAGTCGACACGGGTAGCTCTTCGAACCGAAGGTTGAACAGTATGTTGTAGTAGGTCTTGAGAGCTGCTACGTGGAAGATCTGCCACTCGCCACGCATGAAAACGGAAGAGAAACCGAGCGAACGGAACGAGAGATTCGGCATTTTTCGGAACTTCCGAGACGCCAGAAACTCGAGGAACTTGACGACCTAAAATAAATAGTACTTTATGCTCGCGAGTATTCGTGAATGTTCTTACCATTTTCGAACTTTGTTGCTCTGTAATGGGGAGCTGTGCCTCGAATTCGCCAGCCTCCTTCTGCAGCTGGTGAGCTTTCTCATCGATCTTGGCGAAGAAAACACCGGCATGGCCGTCAACGGAAGAGAAGTGTCGAATGGCAAATAGAATGAAGAGGAGCGAGAAGTGATGAGGTCGAATGGGATTGTTGTCGAAGAGCCTCGAAACCCTCGCCCATTCGGCCAAAATAAACAAAACACCATCGAGACCCGGGTAGGTTTCCATGTAGTTCTTTAGTATTCCATTTGCTCTCTCCATTTGCTCACTTCCGTTTCCAGAAGACAATTTCTGGAACTGAGCGAACAAACTGGCGTTGTCTGTCAGATATTGGGAGCGGTGCTCGTGGAGCATTGTATAGAGTGGATTCGTTCCTCCTATCACGATGGTTTCGCTTGCGAGTGTCGTATTCTGCTTCACCATAGCAATGACATCATAGACAATCCACGCGAATGACAGTTTTTTGTTCTCTCTTGTGTGCCGAGCTTCTTCTGAAAAGTAAATGTAGAAGGATAAGGCGGTGATGACGACTGACCGTAGCACGCACGATACCATGCGACAGCCTTCCGCATCACTGCAACACTTGGACTTCGACACTGCCTCTGCATAACGTTGTTCTCGTCATTGGCACGAGAATTCGCTTCCGTGTTCGCCTTCCAGCCACCCGAGAACTCTTCGAAGAACATCTCCCTATATCTTTTGAACAGGTTCGTGACTTTCGTCTCGATCATCTGATTAGTGTTATAGAATGACATGTCGTCCTGATCTTTGTCAGAGATTCGATTTCGCATATCAACGATGCATCCCGAGAACACCTCTCCTTCTGTACGGATTCCGTAGTTTTCCATCATAGACTGCAATAATATGGTTGGATTTTTGTTTTTTCCCCGGTTAGATCTTACTCTCAATTGAGCGTTGTACCTCGCCAAGTCTTCTCTCGCGCCCTCCATGTAGTCTTCGTAGCCGGCCATTTTGATGTTTTCATCGATGGAAATCTCAAGTTGCTCGTCGCGTTCTTCGGAAATCTTGAGAACATCATCAATCGCCTTGAACTCGCGGAAAAGCTTTCCACAGAGTCTCGGACTGACGTACATCGGAGTGTGGTCGTTTCCCATGTGATAATCAGGAACTCGTTCGACTCTCTCCGGTGGAATCATCTCGCCAGTAATTGGATCTGTTAGATTTGTTTTTTTCAAAGGAGACAGGCCGTAAAAATACCTTTTCTCCATTCTGTTTCCAGTGAGTCTGGAGGCTGTCCAGATTTAGTGAAATCGACGGCTTGACAGTTCTTCTTAGCCAGATCCATACAGACTCTCGCATTCAGGCCATACTGGTCAGAACAGTGAAGATGACTGTTGGAAATGGTTCCCACCGAATCCAGCTTCAGATATTTCACATAGAATTCCCGCATCAAATCGTCCTAGAATCAAAACACTATTCAATAGTACACTGCGCCCAATAACAATAGGACATATGCCTTTTTTGGGCGTCCTGCAAAACCCAGACTAGATATCAAAATTCTGTGAGCGCAGTTCGATTCCAAATCCAAAAAAACCCCCGTTCCCAAATTTTCATGACCTAGGAATTTTTTTTGAGGCCACGCCCCCAGAAAGTCGCTCTGGCAGGCGCCCAATATCGATAGGACATAGTGCCAAAAACGGTGATTTTCGAGGTTTTTGGAAATTTTGAGTCTCGAACTGGAGTACGTTTGTGTTTTAATTGATGTTAAACACTATTTCACAGTTTTTTGACTGATGTGAGATAGTACGGAAGACTACATCTGGCTGAAAATGGCTGAAAATGGCCAAATCGGCTGCATTGGCCTTATCCATCCGATCTCAGCTCTCAGATCGACTGGAATTGTTAGAAAATGATTAAGAAACTAGTTTCTGTCACTTTTGACTCATTATCTCTCTCAGGAAGCTGAACATTTGAAAATTTTGACTTTTTGGTCACTCCTGCGAGCAGAAGAGCTCTGATCCTGATGTCGGGGAGAAAGTGTATGGTGTCCGATCTTCAGGCAGAACTGTTTACAAACTGCTTTGACTGTTTTCAATGAGATACAGGCCCTAGAGGGCTCGTTGGAGGATCTCTGATCCCGAGAACATTCCCAACTTGCAACACAGCCAACTGAAGAGGCGAAAACGACGACCAAAAATCCTAAAATGCGAAACTCTCAGTTTTCTAGGATTGATAATAGATAAAAAGTAATAAAAACTTGTTTTCCGAAGAAGTATACGATGAATATATCCAATATCAAGTATCTGTTACTTTTCTTCGCCTCTTCAGTTGGCTGTGTTGCAAGTTGGGAATGTTCTCGGGATCAGAGATCCTCCAACGAGCCCTCTAGGGCCTGTATCTCATTGAAAACAGTCAAAGCAGTTTGTAAACAGTTCTGCCTGAAGATCGGACACCATACACTTTCTCCCCGACATCAGGATCAGAGCTCTTCTGCTCGCAGGAGTGACCAAAAAGTCAAAATTTTCAAATGTTCAGCTTCCTGAGAGAGATAATGAGTCAAAAGTGACAGAAACTAGTTTCTTAATCATTTTCTAACAATTCCAGTCGATCTGAGAGCTGAGATCGGATGGATAAGGCCAATGCAGCCGATTTGGCCATTTTCAGCCATTTTCAGCCAGATGTAGTCTTCCGTACTATCTCACATCAGTCAAAAAACTGTGAAATAGTGTTTAACATCAATTAAAACACAAACGTACTCCAGTTCGAGACTCAAAATTTCCAAAAACCTCGAAAATCACCGTTTTTGGCACTATGTCCTATCGATATTGGGCGCCTGCCAGAGCGACTTTCTGGGGGCGTGGCCTCAAAAAAAATTCCTAGGTCATGAAAATTTGGGAACGGGGGTTTTTTTGGATTTGGAATCGAACTGCGCTCACAGAATTTTGATATCTAGTCTGGGTTTTGCAGGACGCCCAAAAAAGGCATATGTCCTATTGTTATTGGGCGCAGTGTATAATATGACTGCATTACAATCTTGGTTTCGTCGAAAGGAATCTTCTGCTTCTCCGAAGTGAAGTCGAACGGTTCTTCGTTTCGGTCGAGAAGCAACTGTGGGTCCCAAATGACAGAGTATTCGTCTCCGTCGAGATCTGATCCTGCCATTTCGTCGGGATGTGGTCGTGGTCCGTGTTGCGGGAAGACGACGACGTCGCACAAATGATGCAGTTCCGGAATATCGACTGCTTCGAAGATTCGCACGTCTCCTGCTACGATACACGGATTCTTCGTGAGAAGCACTGTTCCTCGAAGAACTCCACGAGCAGCATTCTGTGGCGGCAATTTGAGAGCGAGATTCTTCGTATACTGAACGAAGATCTGTCCATACTGAAGACGTCCTGTTTCGTCAACAACACCGAGAAGAGAGCGTCCAAAATCTTGAGGAATCGGAATCTGCTCTTTTCTAAGTTGTCTTGCTGAAAAATTTTAATTGGAAAGACAGAATACGAGGTTGCGTACTGATAGAGAACTTGATCGAGGCTTTGATCAGAGACCGGAAGAAAGGCTCGCTGGCGAGTGTGAATCCCCATGTAGTCCTCAAAACATCAATGTCGACGCGGCGAGGCAGTTCTTTCAGGCGGTTTCTGCAGCACGTTTCGTCAACCATTTGCTGAGCGAAAGATAACATCTGACGGTCCAGAAGTTCTTCGATGCGATTCGTGACTCTTCGATGGCACTCCAGGGATTGCATTTCAGATACTTGATCGAGAATGTTAATGAATGGTTTGTTGAGAGCCACAGGAACCGGCGACGAATACTTGACAATTTCAACTTGATCACGAGGGTGCCTCTTCGAGATGAACTTGATCTGACTCGGTCGGAACACGCAGTTGAGAGCCCACGAGCTGTCGTCCGTCGGAGCAGGTATGTCATGGATCATCGACCATCTTCGAATGTCGTCTAGGAGAGGTTCTACGGCAATGACTCCCTTCATTCCGCGGAAACGGAACTGAAAACAGCTTGGCACTCCTTTTCCAAAGTCCATCACTTCAGACACCATCTGCGCAAACCGGAGACTCATCATTCCGACGCCATCCGAGAAAGTGTACTCGTCTCGTTTGGAATTCTTTCCGCCTGTCAAATCGTGCATCGTCATGTACGTACATCTTTCCAGATTCACTCCAGACAACTAAAAACCAGTATTTGATCAGAAAAGTACGGAGAACTCACTCTACTCTGGGTGAAGCACTGTCCGAGGCGAGCCATCATCTTCGGAATGTTATCAATGGTCTCGAAGCGACCCAGGTTTTTTCGAGCCGTCTGAATCTTCGGATTGAATGTGATCGGAGGCTTGACTCGATTCATGGCTTCGTACTCCCGACATTGCGACGAGGAGTACTTTTCCATGAAGTATGCTCCATTGTCACGCATCTGAGAGTTTGAGCTTCCCAGGTATCCAAAGTTGCGTCCGGCGACAGTGATTCCCTCTCGCAGGTAGAGATTGACAGTCTTCTCCAGAAGAAAACTTGTCTTGTTTGTTCTCATCTTTTGATTGTCGTCGTCGCGGAACGTGATTCTTAACACTCTTGTTCCATCGTGATCGTAACGCCGAAGCACTCGATTGCCCATCAGTGTCTCGGGCGCCACGTAGATGACACGAGTCGGAGTGAAGATGATCTTGCGAACTCGCTGGTAACCTTCTCGCATTTCTTCCTGCGTCAATCCGTTCACCAAACTGTTTTTCTGGCGAGTTTGGCATATGCGATCAAAGCACTTGATCAGCGATCCGATGCGCTTCCGTCCGTCGATCATGTGCACCAAGTCCTCCAGACCAGCCTCGCACAACTTGTCATCCTTGCTGTAGTAATGGAGAATGACTTCAAGAAACCGATGCCATATCCTTTCGTCGAGAAGAATCTGATCCTTGACTACGGCTCCCCTCGATAACAGACATTCGATCAAATACGTGATTGCGAACTTCCTTTCTCGGTTCGTGTCTACTTCTCTCGAACCACAGACTTCGTGCTTCCGAGGAAACGCGGTCGCCACGAAGTCTCTGTAGATAGGAGCAGAGAAGTGAGTCGGGGATAGTTGTTGTTGGTTTACAAATGTCCATCGGTTGTACGGGTTCTCCCTCCATAGAAGGCAGTCAATTGATGGAATATCGGCAAACTCGACAGAGACTCCTGTTCGGAATCTGAGACGAGACAGCAAACGATACAACTCATCCAACTGCAAATGTTCAGACGTGCGTAGAAGACACTCGTAGTTAACTTACTCCGACTGATTGATCGAACTCGATTGTGAAAACTGGACTGTCTGTAATCGCTTTGGCCGTCGGGTACTGTCCCGCAGTTCTGCCTCTATTGATAATCAGATTCCTCCGGAACTGTGGAATTACGTACTTATTTGACTGCAAAAAGAAAAATAAATAGGAAAAACAGCTTCAGCACAAACTTTCAATTGATCGTCGGTAAAAAAACCTCTTCTAATGAGAACGGGACAGTTGAGTTCAAAGTGAATACGATTTCTGTCAGGTCCGAAACAGTCGTGTACAACTGGATCGACGATGATACGCCGGATGGATGTCCGTCGAACCTGAAAGAAGAACGTGAATGCCACAGCACTTCCGGGAATTGATTACAGTTATCTGATAGAACATCGTGACTTCTTTCTTCGTCTTGTTCGAATCCGCTCTATCGCTGACGAACTCTTCTTCTTTTTGCTTCATGTGCACAGTCATGAAGTCCATTTTGTCAAACTCAAACTCCACTTTTATAGTATTCACACCCGTTTTATCATTAAAACAGAGAGGCTCGTTCCGCAGTTTTGCCTGCTTCCGGCGACGAGTATCTTCCCAGAACGAGACTTCCCAGTGATTAATGAAGGTGCCGCCTTGGATGTTTCCGAAGTAGATAGCGGAAAGCGGAATATCGGTGAGATGGCATGTCAGCTCAGAAGACCAGAAGTCAGAGCTGTGCACAACGAGATTGCCACGTTGGTAAGGAACGAGACGATCCTGAATCAAGATTTAACCATGCGCTTATGGATTGCATCATACAAGTGCCAAGTCTTTCAGATATTGTTTGATTGCAGCAATCAAAGTGTACGAGAATCGATCAGAAGCGACTTCAAAGTTCACTTCATAATACGGCTCACAATCTTGTTCTTCGACTGCTTGAACTGGACTTTTCGATAGAACTTTTATGTCGAACTTCTCGAGAGCCTGAAAAGCGCGAGATGCTTCGAATTGAAAGTGACACTAACAGGTTTCAGCTTAGAAGAGTGGCACTTGATGATGGGATTCATCGCGTGTTCCTGGAGAGAGCACGGAATCTCGAGTTTGATCCATCCTCGATATCCGGTGTCACCCATTTTCGGGGGCCAATAAATATATTAGAACTTTTGATCTTTATTATGAAGTAATTCACAAGGTAGTCTGTAAGAAAAAGTGCTTTGACGAGAAATCCTATGAAGTTGAGCGCAAGAAAACAACTGAAAAAGTACGAGAAACAAAAATCTGGCCGCTATTTCGCGTCCCGAAATGCCGCACAAACTTCGATAAATTTCGCAAAAACTACAGTACTTTTTGCTTTTCGTTGCGAAACCCGATGAACATTTTGTATCATGTTCCTTTAATTCTAAAATTTCAACCAGTTTATTCAGGAACCCTTCCAAACAAAAATCGAAAAAGTGCTATTCAAAGATTTACATGGCACCGGGGCTGTTTTTTCTTTCGGAAAAACCCGTGTCGTAAAACACGAAAATAGGTCCGGGATAGGGAGTTTGAATTGGCACAGGGAAAAATTGAACAAAACATCTAAAGCACGGACCCGTATAAGGGAAATGTGTTATTAATTGTGCCTAAAGAAGGGGTATAATTAACAGACGGCTTCGGCCATTTCGACGACTGGCTCCAGCACCGGACGGAACTTCGACTTGAATCCCGAGTTTCTGCGCTCTCTGGGCTCGTCGGGAATCATGTTCGGATCCTGTTCCGGACTCTGAAAATTGGACTTTCAGACGATTTGATCGGAATTCCCAGAGTCCTCACCGGCGGTCTCGCGGGAATCGCGATGTTGAGGTACACGTCGGGCAGCAGTTGCTCCGGCTGCGCCTCGTCTCGCACAAGTCGCACAGAGCCCGCGTTCTCTTTCACGTTCTGCAATCGATGGGACTTTGGACTCGCCGATAATCAGATAGAGTGTATTACCTGCTCGAAGGCGATCAACTGACGCCAGAAACCGAGGTTCGGGCGGACCATCGGACGCTTCGACTTCATCAGATGATACGCTTCGCGGAGACTTCGGCATCTGGAAAGAGAGCAAAGTCTGCACGCAATTGTTGTTTATGGGCAGCGAGCACGTGTTTGGGAATTTGTTTGTGTGGAAACGTGCGTGATATCATCCGAGAACTGACCTGTATTTGAGCAGGAAAGCGAGGCAGATGGAGGCGGATCTGGAGACGCCCGCGACGCAATGCACGAGAACTTTTCCGCCGTCGGCAATGAGCGCCTGGATCTGATCTGACTGCAGCTCCAGATGCGGGTAGATGTAGGTCTGCGGAGTGTCCTCGAGCCACAGCTTCGTCCTCTGGATGTCGCCGAGACTTCTGATGTTGGGCACTTCCGTCGTCGCGTTGACGATGTGCGTGATCTTGTGCTTCTTCATCTCGTCGGCGGAGAGCGCCGAGACTCCGCAGATGAAGAGTCCCGGCACGATCTCGCTCATGGCCGCGTACTCGGGATTGACGCGGAAACAAAGTGCCATCGAGTTCTGGAAGAAGTGAAATGGAGAAAAGGAAAGCGAAAGCGGAGGAATCGCGAAAACCGAGTGTACCAAGAGGTTATCAGTGGAAGAATGGGGCACGTGACTGAAATGGAGAGGAGCAAGAAACGGACAGATAACAGTGAACTTTGAGAGGGAAGAAGAGCGAAAACAAAGAAGATAAGAAGAAAACGAAGAAGAAGAAGACGTCGCGAGGAGGACAGAGATCGTTGGGGGGATTTGCAGAGTGCTTACGCGAGAAGAGAGCGCGAAGAAGCTGCGGCAGCATGTGAGTGTCACATGCCGCTTGGCTCCCTCTCTCGCTCTCTCGCGACCTTGATTAGTTGCTTCCTGCGGGAATCGAACCATCTGTTTCGTGTGTCTTTTATCGGAATCAAAAGAGATAGAAGAAGAGGACTGGTTCGAAGATCGATCCGAGAACAAGGAGATGAGAGGAAGACACGTGACCGAGGAGAGAAAGAGACCAGAGGAAACAATTTGACCGTGGGGGGAGGAATCGAGTGTAGTCTGCTGGGAGGGGCTCGTCTCGCTTGTTTTCAGAACGACCCGCTCGCCCCCCTATATGTAGGGAGGCGTCGACTTTCGGCCTCTCGTCCCCACGTGATACACTCCGACTGTCTGCGCGTGTGATTACGTGTCGATGGTGAAAAAACGGGAGGGCGCCGACTTTCGAAGGTTCAAGTGAACAGGGAACTGTGAAATGTGGGGGCAGGAGGTGGGAAGAGCGACTAATGAATGAATCGCGCTTCGCGGGGCGGGGAGCGGAGGAGCTCAAGGAGCCCGAGAAGTCAGTTGTTCTCGCGTGGCTGATCAGTGATATGTGTATCCTGGAGGATCAATCCGCGGGGACAAAGGGTATCCGGTTACACGACTATCATGCGATTCCAGAACGACACGCGTCACCGATTAATGGGAGTTGATCAACTGAAATTGGAGAACCAAACTAGAAATCGTCGAGTCAAAACAAAAAACGTTTGTTTTTTCTCTGGCGACAAAAAGAGAGGAGAGAACGGAATCACATGGGCGACGACCTTAATTCGAAAACCGGGGGACTGCTCGTTCACTGCGGTTGGCCTTTCTGCATCTCTGCGTCTCCGGTGACCTCTTGCTCTATCGCGAGTTCGAAAGTTCTAAAAAGAGAGAGAGAGAGAGGGGGAAGGAAAAGAGTTGGGTACACAGAAATGGTGGTTTGGACGAGGCGATCAGTGGGACTAATTGACGTTTTGGCAGAACGAGATGGCGTGGTTTTTGAGAAGAAGAAGAAGAGGCGGAGAGGGAAGGAGAAGTTCCACAGGTGTCACCGACAAAAAAAGGAAAATGATCACTGAAGGAAGCAGGTTGCAAACGAGAAAAAACGGAACAACCTTGAGAAACAATGGGTTCCCAATCGATAACGAATTTGTTTCGAATCGGCATGAATAAGAGGGAAGAAGAAGTTTCGAAATCTCGAGACCGCCGGCGAAAGCAGCCGAAAGGGGGGCTCTCAGAGAACGAGCAACCTGTCGGTTTCCCTCATTCTCAAGTTTCTTTCGCGCAAAGGGCGCCAACCCCCTTATCGCCGTTTTCAGAGAAAAGAGCGGGTTGACGTCAATTGAATTGATAAGCGGGAGACGGGTGGAAGGAGCATGCGTGCGTTCGTGTCCGTTGATTCATCACTGAGACCATGGCTGGGGCGGACGCGAGTGGGCGGCGCCTCTTGTGTTGCGCAGCGAACGAGAGATGAAGCCGGGCGCGCGCGCGCAGAAAAAAAAAGAAAAGGAGGAGGCAGCGCATGCGGGGAGCACGTGAAGAGGAGGATCTCGGAGAGATTCGCCCGGAAGCCGCAGGTCCCCGGATCCGAAAGATCAAGAGGGGCAAGCCGAACCGATCGGGTTTCAGAGAGTGTTCTCTGGTGGCGGTGCACATGAGAACGGGAGCAGAAGACGTCGGTCTGGAAGGGGGCGAAAGGGAAGAAAAACAAGAGAGAAGCGCCGAAATTGTGCAGTGTTTTCGTGCCAACACATGACGCATTCATGGCTAGAAAAGCGGAAAAAAACGCGAGATCACTGGAATAACGGCGCTCTTCTGGGCGGGACGGTCTTTGTAGTGATTTGTTTTCCGAAAACGTCTCCTCCTCCCCTCTACACAGCTGCTATTTTTGATCTTCCGATAGTTTTCGTCAACACCGTGTCCCCCAATAGTTCACGAAAACAACACTGGTGTTTGGTTTCAGATCTCGTTTCAGAAGTTTTCGTCACGTGAGTCCGGAAGCGTCGGTGCGTCAGAGGCGACGTACTGTGGACTTTGCCCCCGGTGCACTCGATGTCGACTGTATTGTGCTCGCGTTGTCTGAATCATGCGTCTGAACCGAAAAGACAAAGTTCGTCCTCTGGAATCTCGCTGTGTGTGTGGGAGGAACGCTCGACTTTGACCACATGGACTGAAGCCGATTGTGTTGGGGACTAGAAGTTCCTAGTCCCTCGCCTCGAACGGGCAAACAGAGAAAACAAGGCTCGCAGCGGCTGCGAAGGAAAAGGAGGAAAGGGATGGGAACGGCGGCAAACACGAGCGAGAGCACGTGAATCTGGCGTGCCGCTTGCGAGATGATCAGGTCAAGCACCGGAAAAACAAGCGGACACTCGTGTTTTATGGTCCTCTCAACCAGTTCCTGCCGGCGAAACGACGGAAAAAGAGAGAGATAGAATACTGTTTTTCGCTTGCAAGAAACTGCGCATTTCGTGACGTGTCACTTGTATTTTGGGAGATATTCTCAAGAAGAATACATAGTTTATACTGGAAAACAAGAAATCGTACTCTCGTTTTTTTCATTCTCTTCCCGGAAAGATTTCGAAATCTCATATAACTTGTTTAATTGAAAGACGAGATGGAAAACCGGAGTAACTGGGAGTGAAAATGGGACTAGAAATGAAAAGCGACCCTGCGGACGAGCAGAAAAGTGTGGGGGACTGGGCGGTTTCTAGTCCCCTCTAGGTGTCAGTGGCACCTTCTTCCGAATGGCTCGGACGGTGCTCGACGACGATCGGCTCGGGCGACGAAACGCTGCGCTTCCGACGCACCACCTCCGGCGAGACTCGGTTCGAGCGTTTCGGACAGCACAATCCGGTCGCGTACCAGAACATGGACCTGTTTGAAAACGAGTAAGAGGCGCGTGGAGAAGGGACGACTGACCAAAGGATGTGGCCGACCGTGAACCAGAGGGCCATGTTGTAGCCGATGAAGCTGAGCAGTTCGTAGATGTTCGGGTCCTTCGACACGAGGTTCTCCGTCGTCCGCATCGTCGAATACTCGAGCACCAGTCGGGAGACGTAGTCCTGAAGAAGCGTCCGTTCCGTTGTCCTTCCCACCGTTTCCGGCCTACCTGCGTGGTTCTGTACTCCTCGGGCAGATCGTATCCCTCGATGGTTCCCGGGTAAGAGGTGATCAGACAACTTCTGTGGTTCTCGTTCCGGCATCGTTTCGCGTCTTCGTAGCCGGGCAAGTCCTTCGGAATGTCCTCGTCCCAGTTCTCGATTCTCGTCAAATCCACGTAGCGGCGGGCGCAGTTATCGTACGCCTCCACACTGCACACGTTCGTCTGACTGACACGTAGGAAGAAATCTCTGGAATTCGTGGATTCAGAAGACGTGCCCGCATTCAGAATACCTGTAGGAGGTCGGATCGTAGTGGAGAAGTTCGGCGATGAGCGGATGACAGTTGCAGTAGCGCATCGCGACGAGAATGTTGCACATCAAATAGTTGGTGTGGTTGTTCTTGAAGGCGTGCTCGTCGCTGCGACGTGCGTCTCCGAGTGCGTAGCCGCACGAGGTTCTCCTGATGTCTGCTTTCCTCTGAAACACACGAACACGTCTTCTGACACGTCTTCCGATCCCACCGTCTTTCGCATCTGGAGTCGCACTCCTCGTTTATCCATCAATCTGATCGGATTCTCCAGCTCCGTCGCCATTCTCATCACGTCGTCGCCGTCTTCTCGCAAGTAGACGTCGACTCCCGGATGAGTTGGCACGTACGTGGAATACCACGAATTGCGCGTCATCTGCAACGTCTTCTGACCGTCGGCCTTTGCTGATCTGACCCACCTGCAGAGTGATCGAGAACTGCCGACTGATTCCGGTCGAGTTCTGCCACATCGTCGAGTCCCTCCACACCCAGCACAGTCCATTAGTGCTCGGAATCAACGAGAGCAAGTTGCGGCAGCAGTCGAACGAGGAGAGCTGGATGCCTTGGTAGCTGCAGCTGTTGAAGACCGACTGGCACTGGTACTGCATGTGCTGCAACGTCTGATTCCTCGTCGCCTGCGTCAGGTACTGCAGGACGGTGTTCTGGCCCTGCGTCATGAAGGCGGCGGTCGGCGGATAGTAGTCGGCGGCCTCGCGGAGAGACGGATTCGTCCATTCGAGAAGGTAACGGAGGGCCGAGTCCTGCCGCAGATTCACGTTGACGTTGTTGAGACCGTCTTGCGAGAACGGCATTCTGTTGCAGATGACGAGGGCGGGAATGAAGAGTTGGTCATCGTGCACACTGCAGGGGCAGATCGAGTTCGGGAGAAGCAGAGAAGATGTCACTCACGTCTTCGTTTCAGTCTTTTCGGTCTGAGCGGCTGTCCGGAAGATGAAGTAGAGACTCTGGAGGACGAAAAGAGCGACGCAGGAGCAGAGGAGAAAAAGGAAGAAGAGGCCTCCGAGGAGACCGCGGATCCACATCCTGCAAAGCATTTTGAGACGGGCTCTCGAGAAGACGGGGCAGGTGCGCACCCGGAAACCCTTCCAATTATACGTTTGCATTTCATTTCGGGGCCACGGAACGGGATTACGGGGTTGCAACGGGGGGCAGGAGCAAAGTTACGAAAGGCTTCGAGTGGGCAGAGTAATTGCGGTAAAAGAGGAAGCACAATGTCTGCGTCTCTCCGTCCGCCGCACTGTCTCACTCTCCTTTCGGCAGGTTGTCTCCTTGGAAACATTCCGCCCTTTCAACCGCCTCATTCTTCCGAAAAAATAGAGGTATGCGGAAGCGGGCGGTGCCGGGGGACCCGAATGGGGCCAGTCGAGTGGAAGCGGCTCCGGACCGCCCTTCCTCTGTAATCGAGACGCACTGATTTCGTTACCGATTCGTATAGTTTCGGCGCAGATTAATTATTCGTATAGCCGAAACTCAATTATCGGCGTTAAAAATTGGCGGGGAGAGCAGGAACGTATCTGGTTTCATGTGTGCTACTCGCTCCAGAATTCCAAATGAGAAGGCTTCGGACGCCTTCTGAAGTGCCACGTCGACACGGTATTGGAGGAAGTAATTTTGAACAATTGCGTGCGTTTCGTCCCGTTTCATGCTCCAAAAGAGCGTGTTACTCAAACGGGAACAGGTTCAATATGAGTTGTTCTGCGATTCGTCACGAAACTCGGAAAAAGTTATTACGTGTGTTATTTACGTGAAACTTGCAGTGCGGGCCTTTTATGACGTGGAAAAGAAGCGTTTCACGTCTTCCAATATTTCATTCCAATGGTGTGGTTTGAAGTGGCATTCTATTCGTTCTTTTTGTTGATTTTACTTCACAAATCTTCCAACTCGGAACCTTTTGAAGCTTGTCCTTTCGGCCGATGACGTCATAGTAACCGTCGGGGGTCAAAAACAATTTGCTTCGCACCGAGATCTCCGGAAGCAGAACAAGTGAGGGAGACTCGAAATATAGAAGATCGTTCGTGGTTAGTTCAGAATTTAAACGGAAAGTTACATGATATGGGAACTTCAAACATCCTCCGAATGCGATTTTCGACCTTCTTCGTTCTATTTCCGAACAATCCTGTCATCTGAAAAGAGCCCATCGGACCCCCGATCGCGTGTCCTTTTCTGTCCGAATCATGTTGTCTCCTGTCGCGTTCCTTCGAGAATATCCGAGAACAGAGCAGGTGGACGGTATTAATTCATCAAAAAACGGGCCTAAAATCTGAGAAAATTGTGAGACTTTCTCTCTGGAATGGCCTTTTTTGCTCTTTTCCGAGGAGAGAAACGAAAAAGTTGCTGCCGTAAAGAGACAGAGTCGTAGAGAAAAGGTGCCACGTGGCAGATGACCACTGATCGCCGATTGTTTGTATTTGGACATCTGGCGACACGTCCACCAGAATCGGATGATTCCCGTGATATCCACGTGCCATTGAAACACTTTGGAACCTGCCGGAATAGAGAAGTCAGCTGACGAGGAAGCTCGTAAAAGACAACACGACGTTTTCTTTTCAGTGAATTCGAAGAGAGAAGAGGGTTGTTCGCAGTGGTTTATTGGATGGTGAGGGCGAAATGTGCGAGTAATATATTATTATGGGCAGTGGCACTTAGATTCGAAAGAATTTTTGGGAAATTGACATTTGAAGAGATGAGTAAAAGAATTTGGATTTACAAAATGTGGGCCTGGACCATATGTAACATGAAAATCAAGAGTGAGATTTACAGAAAAGGATATATGCAGCATAGTACAGAGAGAGGAAGACAATCTCGGAGAGAGAGGGACGTCTCGCAACTGGAATGTTCTCGACCGTTGAAGATCTTGAGAAAGGGCGGTTCAGAAGAATTACAGCTGGAGATCGAGAAGAGGGCCGCATCATTGGAAGTGCATCTTGTGGAGGTTGAAGTTCTTGTTCACCTTGCGATCTACAGCCTTTCCAGACGACTTGCGGGAGCGATCGCGCTTGCGTTGGGGCCCGTTGTCGCCGTAGAAGCGCGCGCACTTCTCAGCGTAGCCTTGAAAGTTATTCCCTCCATACCCATAGCCGTTCGACTTGATCTCGTTTTTCCCCGTTCCGCGCCTGATTTCTGTGAGATTTCCGCTGCCAGATGGGTGCTCGTCGGGGCACGCGATGGCCAGAAAATTCTTGACGTAGCTCTTTCTTCGGCGAGCCTCCATACGACTTTGCTCCTCGAACGAGACCGATTTGACATGCTGAACAATGACTGGAAGAAGAAAGTGATAATCGACAAACGGCAAAGTGTTGTACTTACTCTGTTCGGTAACCTCCGAGTCGATTTTGATGTTGACCCATCCATCCGGCCCGGCTACTTCCCGGATTTGCGGTTGCTCAACCTGCTCGACCACAGGCGGAACAACTGGTTGTCTTTGTCCGAAGATGTAGCTGAGGAGCGGGAACATAACGAGGTTTGAGTCCTGGAAACGAAGAATGAAAACAGGTCAGAGTGAAGAAGACGTTGAAATTCCATAGAGAGCAGGTGTGAACGTTCGCGGAAGAAAAGAAAGAGGAAAAGGGCAAGTGACTCTCTGCGAAAGGAAGAAGCACACACAAAACGGCAGAGGGCGGGGCAAGGGAAGAACGACGACGCAGACAAGAACCGACGTCATGTGGTCTATACCCTCATGACTCCTACGAATCGGGCGAAATGAGAGGGAACGGGTGGGCTGTGGAGAAGCAGGGCATCTGGTTCCGGGGAACCCATTACCCCCTTCCCTTTGTTTGAGCTCCGCGTGATCGACATCTCATTACCATTTTTGGACGATGCAAACCCGGATGAATAATGACTTTCAACGCGTAACTCAAACCAGAGTGATGCGATCAGATCATCAGGAGAAGTCTCTTGTTTTCGAAGGGAACGAAAAACAAAGAGATAACAAACAGGCGGGGAAGAGAGAGAGAGAGAGGAAACGACGCAGTAATAAGACAGATGGAGAAGCAACCTTTGAAAGAGGAAACAATTCGCACATTTCTAGAAAGAACCCATAAAAACCTGGAAGAGTGTGATCTCGAACCCTATTATTATGAACGGGATTCTGGTTTTTTTGTCGCGTGACCGGCAAAAATGGGAACGTTTCTCGCTATCGCGTCAGAAGGGAAGCAAAAGCGGGAAGAAGAAATTATTTAGGGATTCAAAACGCGGACGATCCGCCGCTCTTTAATGATCGTCATTATTCTCGTTCCCCTCCTGGTTCTCCTATCCGCCGCCGAGAGGTCGACAGAAGTTCCCGCAAGTTTCGGGCTTTCGCAGGCGGAGAACAACTTTCCCGAGGTGGCGCGATACATGAAAAAGAATCCAAAAATGTGAGTGAGACTAGGAGGGAAAATAAAGATGAACAATATGTTGCAGCGAGCCAGTGTTGCCGATTTATATCGAACGATATTGGGTGCGAAAGACAGATTTTGGACGGAAAAAAAGGGCGAGCCCGAATGAAGATCGGAGAAAAATTGAAAAACCGCACAAGACTGCGGAGAAACCGCTCGAAATGAGACAGAATGCGACTGTTTTCGTTGTCGGCACTGACACGTTCGTCCCGCCGAAATAAAAAAAACGATTCAGCGCGCGCGCGCCGGTAGATCACATTGATTGGTCAAAATGGAATTTTGAGATTTTCGCGCGAAATTCGAGTCTTCATTTCGCCATAAAAAAATGAAATGGCTTGAGAAACGTGGAAAATTGAAAGTTTTTCAGAGAGTTCAGCTTCCTCAACTACATCTACGCCGTAGTCGCCGTCCTCGTTTCTGGCGCCCTGACTGTAATCACCGGGATGGGCATTCTGAAAACGGCCACCGTCGTCACTGGTTTCTTCTTTTTTTCCTTATCAAAACTTGTCAGTTGCCGTTTACAGTTGTCAGCCACTTCGATCAGACGAAGCCGGTCCGCGAGTTTCCGGCCGTTTTGAGTCTTCAGATGAGAGCGAAGAGAAAGGGCAAGACGCCAGTCGGTGAGTGACGTCTTCTGACTTCTGAAGACGACCAGAATTGTTTCAGTCACGGAGTGCCCGGAGGCGAAAAAGCTGAACTCGAGAGAAATCAATCCTTTCAAGCATCCTTTCCTATGACCAATAAACCGAAAAATATATTTACTTGGTATGAAGAAAACAAAGTTCCAATAACAGTGGGCATAAATGTTCAATAGTTTTTAGCAGAGAATATGAAAAAAAAAACTTAATCTAGAGACGAGAGAGTGAACTGATCGACGAAACTCGGCGGCTTCGTCTGCCATTTTCCGTATCCGGCGGCCTCGAGCTTTGCGTAGAACACTTTTTTTTCATACTGATACTCGCTGGCGGCCTCCTTCGCTTTCGCGTATTCGACCAGTGAAGGATCGACGCTCTTCAGCTTGCGGTACGCTTTGAATATCTCCGCCTTGCACACTCTCGATGGGGATCCTTTACTGGTGCGGCCGCTATTGTAGTCGAGAATTTCGAGTCCCTCAGCTCCTCGCACCCATAGGTGCGGGTAGCTCGTCTGGACGCGTATCTGGACTGGCACGCTCTCCACAGTTAAATCCGGGTGCTGGTCTTCGCCGAGTCTGTCGCGCAGCGCGAACTGCAACGATGCATCAGGAACTGGTGACTCTGAGCCGAAGAAGATGTGATCAGGGATGATCGGATGGAGATAGTTGGAGAGAAGAGCGCCCTGTACTCCGAGATGGTTCCACTTGAAAATCTTGTCGGCGGTGGTGTGGATGCGAATAGTCTTCGTCGCTCTGATCTCTTCAGTCGTCATAAGATCTCCCGGAACTGCGTTGATGCTCGTCGGCGTCAAATAGGAGAGACTTTTCGGGTTCGCGTCGTCCACAGAAAATGAGCAGACTGGAGCGTAGTTGGAGTATAGAATCAACTTCAGATTCGGTTTCAGGGTGGCTTTTCCGTCCGGTTGCTTTTCGAACACCGAGTTTTCCGGACAGGTTTCCAGCACTTCGATCTCGTCAACGAGCGTTCTGACGAGCGCTCTACGGGCCAGAACGATAGGGTCGACGTGGAGGAGAGATGTTCCCTGCGCTCCATTTAATGTATCCGGTTCCACGACACACTGCAAAGCGGATCCGATCGAGAGGAGTCGTTTTTCGAGGTTTTCATTAACCAGAAGGAAGCTGCAAAGAACAATCCAACAATTTAAATGACTAGTACACCCTTACCAAGCGATCTGGTTGCTAGGCAGTATTTCGTAGTATTGGATCATTTGATGGTACTCCCTCTTGCAGAATTCGGCAATCGTCCTGCACAGCGATGACACCTTCGATTCGGTGATGGTTTTGTTGCTCAAAGCCAATGGGTACGATACGGACGGGTCAAAGTCGATGTGGAAGATCTTCTTGAGAGCCACCATTGCAGCTTCGCTTTTCGCCAACTTCTTCGATCTTCCACTTCCAGTGTACCGATCTTTGTCGTCGATAATACAGTCGCAGCTGAAAATAAACTTCTTAGATGAATCTAATCGAAGAGATAACTGACTAGAAAACTGCAGCACTTTGACCGGCGACTGCAGGGACATTGTCCTTGAACTCGTAGGCGATCTTCGACTTTTGTCTCGATTGCTTGCTGAGCATTGAATGGAGAACAGCACACGGTCCCTGACTGGAGACGCTGCCGTCTTTCTCGCTGAGAGGCGGTACGATCTTGAAGTAGGTCCTAAGCATCTCCTGCGCAGCGTACTCCTTAGCGAGTGCCTTAGATGGGAACGACGGCGACTTCGTTTGGAACTTCTTGTCGTTATCATTGTGATCGATAATGGTGCACTTGCCCGTGAAGAACATCTTGCCTTCTCCGAGCGGACGGTCTTCTGCCGGTTCCACTTCCTGAGTGACAGTGCAGTTGAGAATGGAGCAGGTCGTGTTTAAGCATTGAAGAATTGTCATGTCAGATCCGAGTCGGTTGTTGGCATGTCTTCTTGCGACAGTAGTGATGTCTTCTTGCGAGACGCCGAACAGATCACGGAGGGCCTCACGGATGACCATGTCCTTCAGGGTTCCGCGAGCGCTTCCGGTCTTCGAGTACACCTTTCCTTGATCAGCGAACTTCAGGCTGACAGTTACAGGCGAATCGTTCTTTTTCCAATCCCTCTTTTTCTCGTTCTCTGTCACTTCTTCCTTCACCACAACGGGCTCCGATTCAGAAATGCCCTCCGTCTTGATCGCTTCAGAGACGTCGAAGACTGGCGTATACCTTTCAGAGCTCTCCAGGATGATCTTTTGCATAAAATCAAGTAACGACAGTGCCGATTCAACTGGCGCTAGCTGCAAACGGATGAGAAGGATGAAATTAGAAAGTGGAGGGCTCACCTTCGCTTTCTTGACGGGCGCCACAGCTCTCTTTTGAGCTTCCATTGCATCAGCCTGAATTTTCTGAATGGGATGCATCGGATACTAAAAGATTCCGAACTTACGTTTCGTTTTCCGACCTGTCCGTTGCCAACCACCGGTTCTTCCGTTGGTACCGCAACCGCCTTCGCAGCGATTCCTTCCTCGAACGGCGTCAGATGCAAATCGGGACGAAGTTCACTGATAACGAGCTCGGCACATTTTTGCTTCGCAGCTTTTTTGTTCGGCGAATCCATTTGAAACTGCCTTCCATTCACGGAAAGTGTGCATCGGAACTTCTTAGGGACCGTCTCCAACTCATTGTACCTGTATCAAAACGCCGTTGATCATCTGCCGGATTTTATGTCGCTCACTCTTCTCCGACAGTCTTGTAGAGCTCGTGGAGCACCATTGCTGGAGTTTTACCAACAGTTTCAAACTTTTTGTTCGGAATCGGAACCTTGTTCTTGTTCTGAAAACTCGAATCGTAATTTCCTGACAGCCCTGTTTGCCCGACCTTCCAGTTTGGTTTAGGTGGCTGCCCAAAGAACGGGACCTTGTTTTGCTGTCCAAACTGGCGCCCTCCGAAAGATCCGGAAGCCGGAGGCTGGACCCATTCGTTACCGCCAATGACACTCATCGGATTGGCAGCGTGTCCTCCGTAAGGCATTTGATTCCCTGGCGTTTTCGAAACACCGACCTTCTGCGACGGTCGAATGCTATCTAGTGTTTCAGTTGACAACCCTCACCTTTTGTTGGTATTGGTGAGCCGGTTTCTGAGTCGTTTGTTGCATGAAACTGCCGATTGATCCGAGGCTAGAATAGTGGTTCGGGACGCTCGAAGTAAGTTGTTGCTGGTGTTGGTGCTGCAGATGTGGTTGCTGCGCCTGAATGGCCTGGGGCTGCGGCGGCTGCTGCTGCTGCTGATTGCTGTACTGCGGGTACTGAAACTGTCGCGAAGCATTGAACGAGCCATCAGAAGATAAACCTACCGTATTGGACACAGATTGGGACTGCGTCGGTGGCTGTTGCCATTGGCTGCCCCAACCATAGTGATTGACCTGAAATTATCAAAATCCATACAAATTGAAAAATGAGATGAGGGGCAGTAATGTGTTTGGAACCAAAACAGATTCATTTCTGGTCGTTTTTCAGTGGCGATGGCCAATCACAACGTCCAGAAGTGCATCCCCGAAAAACAACAAAAGCGATACTGAAAAAGTCCGAAAGAGCTCAACCTCCAACGGATCTGGGCTTCTTCGTACTGATCATGTGATACATGGTAAGAGAAGAGGATTCATACGAAAACGCTAAACATTTTCTGGGTCTTCGGTTCATTTGAGTTGCTTTGAAGGTGTTTTTAATCTTGAGTACCCACAAAAGTTCAGAGTTAACGTACGGGATCACTCGTATGGTCGGAGCCAGTCGCGGCGCTGTAGGTATCTCCGTAACCAAAGTTGTAGTTAGGATTGTTATCCATCGATTTCTTAGTTGGGGAAATAAATATGCACCTGCAGATAAGAAAGGTTAGCAATTGTGCAAACGGAACGAGAGATCGCACAATCGCCAGAACCTGATCATTATACGGCGCGGATCGGAATTCGTGGCGACGTTTCGAGCCGCATAATGATAAAACACAAAGAGAGTAAGTGCAGGAGAGCACGGAGGACGTCGGATTTGCAAACCAACTTGCTCCGTGCTCAGGGGAGTATCAGAATGAGCAATGGGGTGAAATCGATTATGATTAGGTCATCTTTACCTATTGTTTACGTTCTTTTTGTGAAAACAGGCAAAAAATGTTTCGACGCGAGTTAAACTAACAGAAGTCAGTTAAAATGAGTAATTTAGAAGTGTGAAAGTGAGGAAAATTCTTCAGGTCCGGAAAAATAAGTCGATTGGAACGGCAGTTCGGTGGGGCGCACTTGCACACCGCGCTCATTTCATTCCACGTTTTATTTATGCTTTTGAAGACCAATAGGGTTAAGTCTTCCGAATATCGACGTACACACTATTACAGACCGTCAGCCCGATTGAAAGGGGTATTTGGGAATCACCGGTATTTAACAAAACTTGAAATGCTTGGCGGTTGCAAGGCGGTTTGCAAACTTCTAAGACCCGAATATGAATGCTATTTCATTCCCTGAAACTGATGCAAGGTGTTTATGTGCGCCAGTAATTAGTAATTAGCTTCATCACTAATCCCTAACTTTTTTTTTCCTTCCCAACTCCTTTGTTTTCCAATGTCGGAAAGCGAGAGGAGAAGCCGTGTGTGCATCACTCGGCACGCTATCTGAATTCAAAATCTCCTGCTTCCTTCACGTTTTTCGGCCTCTGCAAACAATTCCATCCTCTTTTTTGTGCTCTATGACTATGTCCGGTGTTACGAAACTTCGTTCCAAGTACACTCGTCTTACACGGAGTTTTATTGCAGAAGTCAATTGGAATGTCCTGGTTCCGGAAAACTGCCAACGATCCCCCGACCCCCGTCAATTATGGTATTTTTCGTTCTTTTAATCTCACACCACTCGTTAACTAACCATTTTCTCTTTATACGATGTCACATCCTTCGGTATCCTGACAAAAAAAAACGCAATGTTCAGCTCTGAAGACGTGCACTTCCGGCACTTTCATCATAAATCGCCTTTCCCCGCCGCTTCCCATCCTTCGTCTCCCTCTCTTTTTGGAGCTCCGCCGGCCGTCTGCCCTCTTTTCCCCTCACAACTCTACTTTTTCGCATCGATCCGCCGCCGGGAGCACTCTTCTTCCGACCGCCCGCCCGTCCAACGTCTTTGCTTTGTCTCTTCGCTTACGTCTTCTTTTTCCACTTCTTTTCCCTCTTTTTCCTTTCCTCACACCGGAAATGCGAGAAAAGCAAAGATTTCTTACTCGACAAAAATGCAAATCAAATTCCCACGAGCCACTCGTTGGGGCTTACTTGATTCGGATTAGGAATCGACTCTTCCCGCTTTCTCGCCGTAAACATGTACAAATGGATTGTTTTTGTGGTCATTGCAAATTCAAAAACGGATGCATGCGGAAATCTGATAGGCGACTTGCCGTCGAGAGAACCCGCTTCTTCCGTTTTTGTCGTGAAACGGCCGTATAAAAGCGCCTATCACAACCTTTTTTACGGGCAAATCTAAACAATTCACTATCAAAACTGGCTAAAATCAAGCCTAAAACAAAATTGATACAAATCTTCTCAAAAGTCTAGCTTAACGAAAAGAAAATGCTCTAAAACCTAGCTAAAACAAGAAAATCAATAAACTGCAGAAAAACAACAATTCAAGTCGCCGCCGCGACCGCCTACAGTAAGAAAAGCCGCAGTGTCGCGTCGAGACCCACAAACATCGTGTTTGTGTGAAAAAACAAATCATTTCCCCTTTGGCCAAAGAAAAGGTTGTGATCAGGATTTTTCTGATTTTTTATTCTTCGCATGTTTTGCAATTTTTGGGTTTTTTTCGCAGCGTTTTTTTCTTATGAAAAATTTTTAAAATTGCGAAAAAAAGAGAAATTTCCGAAAAACTGAAGAAAAATGATTTTTTTTGCTATTTTTTGTTTTCTCATTTTGACACTAAAAACTACTATTAACTTTGCCAATTATTTTCGCAAAGTTTTCCGCTTCAATGTTTTGGATAAAACGTCGAAATATTGCTGCAAAAATTTTTTTTCGTTTTTTCGCAAAAGAATTTTTGGTGGCATCCCTGGTTCTGATAGGCACTTTTATAGGGCCGTTTCACGACAGTTTTCCTTTTTCTAATTTAGTCGGTCATGTCGGAATTCAAATTGAATTTCCGTTTCTCGTTGCGCGACGGCGGCACGGCCTCAATCAGTCCCCGCAAGGACGAGCCGCGAAATTATAGGCTTCGCGAGCAGAAAGAGTCTCTGGAGACAATTAGTGCGCTCAACTTCATTCGTTCCCCCACCCCCCTTCCGCATAGTATTCGGGACGTCTGCTTTCCCTCCTCGTGTTTTCCAGCCTCTTGCCTTGTGAGTATTTTCCATTCAGACCGCTCGAAGAATCCGATCCAGTCGACTCCTGCCACGTCAGCCACTCGCCCCGTAATGTTCCGTGTCCGGAAAGCTCCCACCGAGGCGCACACGCTGTCCAACTTCGCCTACGTGAATCGCGAGGACTTCGATTCCAAGCACATCAAGTACGTCCTTCCTTAAAAACAAACTTGCCGAAAATTGGCCCGGGTCGGGCCGGTGAAAATTGGCTTATCGGCCAGGCCCGGCCCGTAACATGCTGTCTGCTTAGAAACCTTCTGTACCTCGCAATTTTCAGACACGTTCGCGTGAACACTGGACCAGCGCACCACTACATCTTCTCAATTCAAAACGATGGCGCCGTGCGACCAGGCGAGATTGCTTTCGGAGTTCCGCATCGCAAATGGGCAGTGCTCTCACTGGACCAGGAGGTCCGCGTCACTCCATTCACTTTTGAACGCTCCGATTACGTCGGATCCATCGTGCTTTCGGCAGACTTCAATGGAAAGAAAAAGTAAATACACTGGGGGAGAGGAATTGCGGTATAATTGGAGTGTTTCAGTGTCTCTTCGGAACCCCTGAATGCGGACTTGATGGCGAGAGAGTTCTCGATGCAGTTTGGAGGTCAAGCGTTCTCGAAGTAAGAGAGATGCCAATCAGAAAAGAGACTGATCCTAATGTTACAGGGGAATGCAGATGGCTTTTCGGTTCGAGGACAAGGAAAAGAACAAGAGTCATACGCTTTCGCTGGTTGTCAAATCGATCGAAGCTTTCGATGTGACGAAGGCCGCGATGGCCGTCAGTGACGAAGGAGCCAACTCGGGAGCATCCTCGAAGCCGAAGCAGATTGATGCGGGAGAACTGCTCCCGAACTCTGTAATTGTCTTTGACAAGGAGGAGGGATCGATGCTGAATCTAGTCGGCAAGAGCAAAGGAAAGGCGGCTTTCCGATCGATCATCAACCCGGACTGGAACTTCGAGCAGATGGGTGTCGGAGGACTCGACAAAGAGTTCACAAACATCTTCCGGCGAGCTTTTGCTTCGCGCGTCTTCCCGCCCGAGTTCATCGAGCAGCTCGGAATGAAACATGCTCGCGGAATCCTTTTATACGGACCGCCGGGAACCGGAAAGACCCTAATGGCGAGACAGATCGGAAAGATGCTCAACGCCCGAGAGCCGAAGATCGTCAACGGCCCGCAGATTCTGGACAAGTACGTGGGAGAGTCCGAGTCGAATGTCCGCAAACTGTTCGCTGATGCGGAAGAGGAGTGGAGAAGGTGCGGGGCCAACTCAGGACTGCACATCATCATCTTCGACGAGATCGACGCCATCTGCAAGCAAAGAGGATCCATGGCCGGAAGCTCGTCAGTCCACGACACGGTCGTCAATCAATTGCTCTCAAAAATGGACGGCGTTGAGCAGTTGAACAACATTCTCGTCATCGGAATGACGAACAGAAGAGACATGATCGACGAGGCGCTTCTTCGTCCGGGAAGACTCGAAGTGCAGATGGAGGTGTCGCTGCCGGACGAGTTCGGGCGTCTTCAGATTCTGAAGATCCACACCGCCAGAATGAGAGAGTACAACAAGTTGGACCCAAAGGTCGACCTCGAAGACATCGCGAAAAGAACCAAAAACTTTTCTGGAGCCGAAATCGAAGGCCTCGTGAGGGCCGCCCAGTCGAGTGCCATGAACAGACTCGTGAAGCCCGGTGGCAAAACAGATCCGGATGCCATCGAGAAGCTGTGCATCGACTCCGGAGACTTCGATTACGCCCTCGAGAACGACGTGAAGCCGGCCTTCGGTCGTTCGGACGAATCACTCAATGAGTTCTTACGCGGCCCATGGAGCGTCTGGGGCCCGGAGGTGACCGCAATCCTGGATCAGGGAAGCCTTCTTGCTGAGGCCGTCAAAGATCCGGAGGATGAGCTGGGAATCAGGAAGGCAGTGCTCGCAGGATCTCCGGGAACCGGAAAGACAGCTCTCGCTGCTCAGATCGCGAAGAGCTCCGACTTCCCGTTCGTCAGAGTCATCTCTCCGTATGAAATGGTCGGCTTCTCGGAATCCGCCAAGTGCTCGGCCATCAAAAAAGCGTTTGAAGACGCGAAACGATCGAAACTCAGTGTCCTCCTCATCGACGATCTCGAGGATCTTGCTGGTAAAACTGGATCTTCCCATGAAACGAAAGACTTCATTCTGTTTCAGATTACAATCCCGTAGGTTGTCGCTACTCGAACCTCGTCATCAAGACCCTGGTCGTTCTCCTGAAGAGACCGCCTCCAGAGGGACACCGTCTTCTCGTCCTCGCCACAACTTCCGATCGCTCGTTCCTCAGAGAGCAAGGCCTTCAGAACTCCTTCAGTTGCGTCATAGACGTGCCCAAGCTCTCGACGGCCGAGCAGATGGCCAACGTTATCTCAGAGAGCAACGTATTCTCGGAGAATGAGGTCCACATGATCAAGCAGAATTTGCATTCTCTCATCGAAAGAAAACGGTAAGCACTGATCTGTGCCCCCACTCGAAAAAGGTTCCGTTCCCTCTGAAATCCTAGGATCATCCCGTTTCAGCCAAATAGTGTCTGTTTCTAGATTCGGAGTTGGAATCAAACATCTGATCGAGCTCATCGGATTGGCACGCAAGTACGAGCCTGAGTACCGCGTCTCGTCATTCCTCGAGAGCATCGAGAACATTTCCCTCAACCTCTACTGAGAGACCATTGACTTCCACCCCTTATTTGTGATAATCAATGGATCTCCTTATTTATGCCTTTTTTGTAGTCGTTCCTTTTCCTACTCGAAGGACCCCCTCTCCGTCTCTTTTTTTTCGTATTACTGCTTCGATATTTTTCAGTGCTAGCCTACCATTTGATTTCCCTTCCGTGCAATAAATCTATTTATTAGTTTCTCCAAGGTGATTAGCGACCTCTGTTCTCACCAAATCCCACTCCAATCGGATTCGCTTCAGAAAGCGGCTTCTGTCCCTGCCATTCTGCGTCATTCGGCAGCATTCGTCCTTCGGTGCTACCTATTAATCGTACTTTTCCGCCCGGCACCACCACGCACACATGTGTGTGTGTGTGACGTCACGAAGCGAAAGGGCGTCTGGCGAGGACAAACACGGCGCCGTCGCACATTGTGCGCCAATTTCGAATCGTTTCGAATGTGCGGGCGCCGTGCCAGACGGAACGCAGTGAGTCATCGTGCGACGGAGACAAAGGACGCAAAGTGCAGTGGGGATGGACCCATTGACAAACGGCCCCCGCGTTCAAGGACGGACGGCTCGCCACAGAGAGTACGGTAGTGACTCACCCCGTCCGCCGTCCGAGAAGACTCCCCCGAAATCTCCCTCATTTCACAAAGTTGCGCAAAAAAGAGAAAAAGAATCAGTTTCCGGTTCGACGAATTCGAGACCAGACGATGAGAATTCAGATGATGTTACGCGAAAAGAACGTCTTCTGAACTCTCAAAAATCACGAGCTTCAGAGCGAGAGAAACTGCCGCGAATCCTCTGCACTGGTCGTGCTGACCCGTTCGGCACTTATCGCGCGGTTTGCAAGAGTTGCAGAGTCGGCTGAAAATGCTGGAAATCGGGTTAAATAGGGCAGAGAAGTGATACGAATGGTCTTTTGAGACCTCCGCTGACACTCCTGCACCGCAACTTTCGCACCAACTCTCCACCAACTCTCAAACAAAGAGCACACTTCTCAAGGCGAGCGGAATAGTTGAAGAGCACACACTTCGACGCGAAAAGTGCTTTTTTGCTCTGTGCCACGTGGCTCCGATTGCATCATCCGGTCGGCTAAACATGTGTTTCGGCAGTCTACATGCATTCGAAAAAGGCGCTCCCGAAATAAACGAGAAAACACATCATGGCGAATTAAGTTCGAAATGTTGACAAGACATTAGCGAGAAGCATCGGAAATCCGTCTGAAATTGTAGTCGTGACACGTGCTTCTGGAATTCATCAGAAATCGCCCGTCTGAGCAGCGGGCTCGCATTGCCCACAGCGGAGAAAACGCGAGTTTCGAAATGTTTCGAAAAGACGTCAGTTGCGCAGTACAAATGCACTTTTAGTGGGCCCTCCGAAGGACGAACCGAACCGGGTGGTCGTCGTCTTCTGGCGAGTAATTGCACGCTTTCAGGGACACATTCCATCCGCCGGGGCGCGTGCCGCCCTCGCCTGATTGTTCGATGGACGCGCGTTTCAAAAGAGCAACCGTACGGGAAACGCCGACAAAAGTGCAGCTGGAGTCGCGAGAATGTAGTCGTCTAATCTTCTCGGATCTTTGCCATCCTTCAAACGCCGCCCTTCTTCGCTTTTTATCAAGATGCCCGGGTTGTACTGATTACCGTCAGTGATTAGATTATTGCATCATCGGAATCTCTCTCTCGGAGCACGTCTTCTGATTCGGAAGGCGTGTGACGACGTCCACATCGTCCTTCGTGAGCTATTCTTGGCCACGCACACACTCGTACACGAATACACCACGCGACGCCTTCTGAATTCTGATTTCCCACTGTCACGTGTTCCCAATTGAAATGTACTTGGTCGACGTCTTCTTAGTTGTCTTCCTTATTGAATTCAACCGGTTGTTCAAACCAGAAATAATCGGTTTGAAATCATTCCGATTTAGATGGGGGCGGAGTCCGGGATACTGTAGAATTCAAAGTTGGCGCCCAAAAACCTAATCGCCGAACGAAATCTGCCTTTTAGCGGAACCGCCGTCAAACGGAGACGATTCGTCATTTCGAGGGCAGTCGGGTGGTTTCGAACCAGTTAGCCCACTTTCAGACACCTCTCGCCCTCCGCTGATCACAGCGTGATCGGCCCGAAGTGTGACGTGGTGCGTCTCAAACATGCAATCTCTTATCAGCCACTCGACGCCCCCCAAAAAACTATGCAAATGCAACACTTTACGTATTCTCACACACTGATAACGACTTGGCAGTGTGCCAACAAGGAAATAAGTTGGTCATGCATCGACACATACACACACATTCACTATACGAAACCGCGGGCATCAAACCGCCCGGGGGCAGCTATCAAAACCCACGCGTTCGTGGTGTAATGGTCAGCATGGATGCCTTCCAAGCATTCGACGGGGGTTCGATTCCCCCCGAACGCAGGATTCGTTTTTCGCCTCGTCGGCTTACTTCTCAGCAGGGATAAGCTTCGGTTCGATTGCAGGGATTGGTGACGAGCTCGACCGGAATGGAACGGCCGAAAAGTTTCTTTCTCAATCCGTCCATCCCCCGTTAAGTAATCCGTTTCTGTTGTCGTCGTCGCTGACCAGCACATCTGGCCGAATGAGAATGCGTCGTCGTTCTTCCGGTGGCACGTCAGAGTCTGATCGGATGGGACATGCGGAATGGCATGTAGGCTCCTTGCACTTTGAGCGCTCTTGTTTTGAAGCGGATGATGTCTCGATGATGTCATCCGGAAGGTGTTTTGATTCGTGATTACTATGTCATGTATAGTACTGCCAAGGCCGTCTCGCCTTCTCACGCGACGCGTCTCGTGTACTTTCTTGTGATGGTTTCGAGTAGACAGGCCTTTATTAGTAACAGAGATCTGAATTGAGAAAACAAATCAGAAGGAATCATGGATAAATGTAAGAGTTCCGCTATAATGCAAGACAAGGGGATACAATTGAAAGGGTCCAGGGGTAATTGGAAAACACCGATTGGTATGGAGGGAAGAAAGTAAAGGGACGGGGTGGGAGAAAGATTGGGGCTCGGAGATCCTGGAAACCGCTGGGAGGGGAAGAAAGACGCAATTGATTAAGACACGGAAGAAATGACGTTTGGTGCTCATGTATATGCAGACAAGGTGGCCGGGGGGTACGGTGTCTTTCTCGACCGTGCGCGATCAGGTGGGTGGGAGCGAATCTTCGGTTAGTCGGTGTTGTTCTCCTGGAGGAATCTCTTGAGTCGTTCGAGACGGTTGGTCTTCACGAGCTTCTTGTGGTGCTTGTGGTGGTGGTGCGGCGGCGGCTGCTGAAAACAGAGATGGTTCGTCTGGAAACACGCGCCGGCTCCATTACCTCGTGCACGACGTCGACAGCCACTCCGTCGTCTTCGTCGAACATCTTGTAGTCGATGTCTGAAAAGAAGGGATTAGACGGCTAGTTGGCTGGAAGGGGAGGTGACTTACCCTTGTACTGGGGACGAGCCAGAACGGTGGCGCAGAGCGCGAAGAGCATTGCAATAAGGATTGTGAGCTTCATGACTGCAGAATGGGTCTCGGAGAGAAGGTACCTTCCGCTGGGCGAGTCTGAACTCGAATGATTACGACGAGGACGGCGGTGGGGGTCTGAGGATGAGGCCACGCCCCCTTCATGCCACGCCCCTCGGCAGAAGACTCTTTGGCAGCCCAAAAGGGGCGGGGCGAACAGGGCGGCCTACGAGAGATGAGGGATGAAGAGACGCAGACACGAGGGATGCATGTTCGACGCGGCTTACGGGATGAAGGTGGCCTGATGATGGACGAAGGAGATAGCGAAAAGAATTAGCAGAAGGCGACAGCTGCTGCCACGTCCTCAAGATGAAACAACGTGACTGGCGAAAAATAGAATAGGAGAAGGAGATAATAGGTGTTTGTCTGTGTGTGGCAAGTGTCAAAACAGGCCGCTCATCGTCGGCGACGTCGGGTGGCGGTGATAAGAAGAAGGAGAAGGAGAACAGACTGTGGCGGGCGAAGAATACACGGCTAGCATGCACTTTCCGTGACAGTGAAAGTGGCGAGCGGCCCGGAGTGAGACAGAAACCGAAAGCGGTTCGAGCGGCGAAACGACGAAAGCGAAACCTTTGTGATGCGATGATAAGCTGGCGCCCGGCGTGAGGCGGAGCAGCTCTTCCTTCTCCGATATATGCTGACTGTTCATTTGTTTACGCATTCTCTGTTTTACTCTCGTGTGTGTGTGTGTGTGCCCACGAGACACTGTCTCTTCTTTTCCTTTCTTCTTCTTCTCCTTCGTTTTGGCAAGCACCATTCCATTCATACCGTACGGAGGCACTTCTCGAATTTTCGAAATTGCCGCCGGCGTCGGTTGCGCGCGCGCGCGCGCGCAAGTTAACGACTCGGAAAAGGGCGACACGGCCGCCATCGAAGAAAAAAGGAGGAACAACCTTCGAAACACGCTCGCCACGCGTCAAGGGCAAGTGCGCGCCAGTCGGTGGCACGGTGCCAAGGATGAAATCGAAAAGAGGCAATTGGAAGTGTCGGGCCGGAAAGGGAGGACACGAGGACGGCTTCAGAGAGCGCGACGTCGTGCCCGGCACCGACGAGTACGGTAGAGGGCGTCCAGCGAGGCGTTGCAAATGGCTTCCAGCCAACCGGCAACTTTCGATCTTCGGATTTGGCGTCTCTAATGGGCTCTTTTCGGGCACCCCCCTGGTACGCTAAGCCTCTTTTTTCACAATGTGCTGGTCAGGTAACCAGCACGCAAATCTGAAGGGAGCCGTTCTCTCTTCGGCTTAGCGGCTCAAACCGAAACTCGTCTCCACTTCCCTTCGTGACGACGTACTTGCTCACGTCTACATACATTCTGCGACGCTGTGAAAGCAAACAGAAATAGAAAATGATTAGAAGAAGCGGGGAACATGTACATCCAGATTACGAACGTTCGTCTTCCATTTGAAACACACAGATAATTCTAGATTTGGATTAGGCTCTTTGGTGTCACATGACTTTGGTGGATACAAGTATATTTCTATTTGATTGCTTTTTTTGTAGTCCTTCTAGTCGGCAGCGAGCACATTTTCAGATTTTCAGACAGAAGACAGAAGACCCGCTCCGACGTCTTCTTGTTCAGACGATCGCGGATGAAAAGTGCAAGAAGCCGTTGGGCCATGTCACACCACGTCATGCGGCTCGCTGCCGCTTCCGAAGACGTGCGTGGGGGTCATTACTCGAAATAGTAGTCGTTGTTTGGCGGCCGGAAAGTGTCGCGCGCACACTCATTCCCAAAAGGTCACTCTGCTCGTGCGCGCGCGCGCATCCGTCGTGCCCTTCACATGATGGTCCGCCGATAGGCGAGGAGGCAGAAGATAACGATCTCTGTCGCTCTGTCGGTCGCCGGTCGGCGACTTGTACTCTGATGTTGATCACTTCTTCCCAGAATGTGCACTTTTACAGCAGGGCACGTTTGCAGCCGCGCAGAAACCCAATTCTCATGCTAATATCTGGTGCCACTGGCCACAAACAACTCAAATAGTCAGGCGGTTAATTTGGTTTTCGGGCAGGAAATTGCACACGGAAAGACAAGGATCAGCCGAGAGACTACCGTAGTGGGCGGAGGGGAAAAAGTGTAAAGTCGACCTTTTTGCGATCTCGTGACGAGGGTCCAGTGAGCAGAAGCACGTAATCGGGTTGTTTACAAAGAAAACACACTGCTTCCGCGCGTGCACTCTCCGAAAGTTTAATTAAATTCGCATCCAGTGAGTGTTTCCACTATACTGATTCTGCAGCCAAGTGTATAGTGCCCTTTTGAGGAGCCGCAAGAAATTGGTTTTTTCGTCGTCGAGCGGAACGAGAGCTCTTGTTTTCTTGCTCCGCGAGCCAACCGCCGACCGGGGAGTTTCGCAGGGGGAGGGGGGCCTTCTGGAAAGCGCGCCTGGTCCGACGACGACGTCATCCGGCTGTAATTAGTCATGTGACGGCTGCTACGACACAGATAGATATTCGATTTGGGAATGAATCACACGAGGCTGCTTTCGTCTGCGCGGAGGCGTATTTTCGAGTAGTGCAAGTTCAATGAGCAGCAGCGGATGAAACAAAACGAGAAGGGGATGAACTCTGAAAAAACACGCGCGGCGTCAGAAGCACGACACAACATCTTCAAGATCACAGAGCGGATGCTCGCCTTCTCGTCATACTGTCAGTGATCACAAATGATCACTGAGAGATCTTGTTCGTCGTCTTCGGATGCCAGACCGCCGAATGGGCTTCCGAATGGCATGTGTGCCGCCGCCGACGCACTCGCCGCCAACCACTTTTTTCAGGCGAAGAAGACGAGTCTCCCAGTTGTTATGCAATCGTTTCGTTTCGGCAGCAGCAGCTTTTCTTCTTCTTCTTCTCCTTCGGGTTCCCAAAAAAAAAAGTTTTGACGGAAGAGAAGAGGAGACACATGCGCCCGACGAGATCCCCATACATCATCTTTTTTCTGTTCGTTTCGTCGTTGTTTTGTGCTGTAAACCCGTGGGCTGACTGCCGCTGGAATGTGAAAGAAGAAGAAGAAGAAGAGCTGAGGAACGAAAAGAAGAGGAGAGGGGTCACACACCGTTTCGCTTTTCCGAGGGAGGAAGCGAAAGTGACTGATAGTAACACCCGAATAGTAGCGTGGAAGTGAGAGAGTGCGTCGCGAGAGGAGACGCAGACGGGCGGCGAAAGTGAACAAGTGCCAACCAGTTGTCTAGCCTTTCATGTTGCGATCATCGGAGCGAAAAGGGAGAAGCGCTGTGACGTCTCGTTGGCAGCATCCGAAGCAGGAGGTTCCCGGATCCGTCCACTTTCACCTGCCACTCACAGCGACTCGCTGTCCACAAAAACTCGCTTTTTTCCGCCGCTCCCCCGTAATCGACCCGGTTTTTTCGTCTTCGCGAAGATCGGCATTCCAGAGGTGTTCCCGAGATGGCCACCCGGATTCTGAACAAGGTCAGCACCGCCGATCCGGACGTCGTGCACTTTTCCGTCTCGCCGCCACCGAAAGCGAATCGTGTGTCTCCGGGAACTTTGCAACAGAACTGATAAGCCTTCGGCCGATAACAATCTGATCGGAAACGTTGCCCTTTGAGGAAACCCGTTCGGAATCCCGGCCACCGCAACTCGTCCCCGTCCCCATGAACTTTCAATTCATTCACTTTAGTGCGGTGACGAGGGAAGGGGGGCGACATGCAAATACGTTTATTATGTTACAAGAGGCATGATACAGAAAGGAATCAAGCGAATATAAAGCCATTATTTAAATTGCCGCGGGTGGACGAGGAAAAAAACGAATTACAAGATGCAGGGTAATTACATGAGTACACATCTGAAAATTGGATATCAAGAAGGGCAATCGAGTAAAGAAAACGCACTTTCTGGATTCCTGCTCTTTCTCAGCCACTTTCATGGGTGTAATCACGAGTGGAGCAGCGATCAGAGGACGATGATCGGGTTTCTGATGCAGTCGCACGATATTCAGCAGTGTAAGCACATCCGATTGTTGGACCGTTCGGCCTGAACGTCTGATCTGAAATTAAGATATGTCGTTATGTATCTCCGTATTTATCCCGAACATTCGCGAAATGCTTTTCGGAGAAATAGTGCTCGAAAATTTCGCTGATGGAGAGAATCCATTCGTTGCATTCTGGACAAGCAGCGAACTGAAATCACGAGGGAATCGTTCGAGGATTCAGAAGACGTGCTCACTCGCGATATGAGAATGCTCTTCGTCTCGTAGTTCACAGCATTCAAGTCGAAACTGGTGAGGAACGCGTTGTCGTATGTGGTGAATCCGTGGAAATCTTGAAAATTTAAAAAGGGGATCGTAGTCGTTTCCCTCTTACTTGGAGAGTTGTCGTTCGGTTTCGGCTTCGGAATGGTGACAAGATTCCTACCGAATTCAGTTTCGCGGTAATAATCAGGAGGGACCGTTTCATAGTCGTGAAGTTTCTGAAGCTCTCCGATCCAATGCGAGAAATACTCATGTTTCACTTCGGTTCCACTATGGTACAACTGAAGCACAATGTTATCCACGTCGCTCTCTTCCCGCCGATTACCTTCTGCAAGTGAGGGATCGAGAATGCGTGTTTCATGATTTCCAGAAGAGTCGATTTAGTCATGTCGACGTTGCAGAACTCGCAGAACGTCTGAAAGTGCATTAACCGCGATGTTCGATCCGAAGCTGTGTACCGGGGTCGAGAGGAATGGCTGTGGGCCGTGGTTCCAACAATTTTTGTAATTATCATAGAAGCGAATAGTGTACACATAGAGAAGATCCTGCTTGTGAGTGGCCAATTGACGAGCGAAAAGTGGAAGAGTGCACCGTGTGGGCAGCTTCTTCGGAGCTTCTGGAACAGGAGCGGGAGCAGCAGTCGGAGGCAGAGGACGGACCAGTGAGACAGCTGGAACGAGTGGAGATGTCCTCTGGAAGGTACCGACGACTCACGTGGTGCCTTCTTCTCCTCCAATCGTTCATCCTTCTGCGTGGTTGGTTGGGGCTGTTCCAATTGCGGAAACAGCAGATTGTTCCAGTATTCGAAGTCCTCCGCAGATGCCATGCTCATGATCTGAACAGAGAATTCTCGTCGTAGTCGTCGGTCGGGAGGCTCACTCTATTGAAGTGGATCTTGTTGAAGACGTGGTGGAAGACCTCCCAGAGAGAAGAGAAGAGCCCGGTTCCGTGACAATGAAGGCATTCGACGGTCGTCTTTTTCATGAGCTGCGGCGTCCTTTGCACAGTGCTCATGCGCGCCCTGATTTTGTAATACTCCTCCTTGCCCTTGCTTTCTGGAAAAGAAAAGAGATGGTCTCAGTATTATTCGGTTTGGAACATCGTACGAGAGAGCAGGAGATGAAATTTGGAAGGAACGTCCAGAAGGGGCACTCGTGGCTCATCTGAAACGGTTTGTCTGGAAAGCACTGTATTGCACGGACTCACTGGTTTTGCTCGCCCGGAGAATGTTTATTCTCATCGCGTTGCTATCTGTTTTCATTCGCTCGACCCACCGGCTCCAGTACTTAACATCAGCTTCACTTGACGAGAACCCCATCTGAACGTGCTCAATCATTTCTAGCCTTGCAAAGGTCATGCCAACCGCTTCGTGATGCGTCGTGCTGACGATGTGCTCCACGGCTCCCAGTTTGTTTACGAACGGACCCGTATTGCAGTACGCACACACCCACTCCACCTTCTGCGCCTTCGCCAGCTCACGAATTTCTTGCGGCCACTTTTTGAACAATTTGCCCGTCTCTTGCATCTGCCTCTGGAACCATGATTCTGAAAAACGGATTCGTTCGCAATTCCGGAATTTCTTCTTGTTGGATTTTCCTTACTCTCAGCAACCCGAATTTTTGGAGGAAGAACATCGAGAAGAGCGACACGTGGATTGTCTGAAAATGGACTAGAAGTCCAGAAGACAGAGACGAGGGAACTGACTCCTGAACACCCGCGAATCGACCTTTTGAGAAGAAGAAGAAGGATTAGCAATTTGTTGACGTCTCTGAGTCTTCTCGACCTGATTCGCCTGCTTTTTCGCGGGAAATTGCGCTGAAGTGTTCTCTTTCACAGATTCTGAAGTCGACACCGATTTCCGGACATTCCAGAGCTCGCCCACTTTTCGTATTCTCCGAAACTGCCGGAGTGCCCTTTAATTTGAGAAGCCTTTCAATCCAGAGATCGAAATCTTTTTTGGGAGCCTTGAACTTCATCTGCAACAACCACTCTACTTTTCGTCTTCAGTTTTTCCATCCCTTACTTTTTCTTTGTGACTCTGGCTGAAAATGTGCTTCAAAGCGGCGAGTTCGTCCGAAAACAGGACTATGGCAACGGGCGTCGAGCAGAATTCACACTTCCAGTGTACACTCTGAAATGTCTCTAAGGCCCAATAGAAAACAGACGGATCAGCGTTGACTGACGTTTCCTTCGGCCTTCTTCTGCAGAATCTCGCCGCCTTGCTCGAATAAACGGAGCATCATTTGGTAAGACGAAACGAAGATCGCTTCTGAAACACGTGGATTAGTGTAGTCCTGAGAGGGCTGCTCACGTTTGCAGAAGCTCGAATTCTCAGGCGTCGTGTGCAGAAGTGGAACTCGGGACTCTTCTGGAAATGACCGAATCATTGACACCGACGTTTGGGAACACTCACTCAGCTGCCCAATGTGCACACTCTTCAAGAAGCCTTTGAACATTTTATCCCACGTCTGAACTGGTTCTTCCCAGGAGCAACCGAACATCGTGAACTGAAAGGATCAGTTCAATTGCGGCGCTTCAGGAATTTTGACGAACGAGAAAACTGTGGTTCGGAGATAAAATGTGCTCCACTAACTGGGACCTGCTGGTGAAAGAACCGGGCGGAAGATCACAGGCGGCGCACTTGACTCCGGGGTTTCTGTCGAAGAAGTACAAGTAGCCCTTCTTGTCGAACTCGTCCTTTTGGATCCCTTTCCAAACGTCCCCGAGATCGTTCAGCGCGCGGAGTCCGTTATAACCTGCAAACGGATGACGTCTTCAGAGAATCCTTCTGCCCTACTGTCTGGCATGTCCGTCGGGAATTGGAAGTCGAGGAGTGGAATAGGAGGTTCGTCTGGAAAAGAAGATGGGCGGTTCTCAAGAAGAAGGCAAGTATTCATACTATTATTAGTGAAGATTTTGACGATGTCTTCAAAGTTCTTTTTCGAAAGGACAGTTCCTCGAATGTTATACCAAAATTGGAACTCGACAGGTTTGATCTTCAATTTTTCGATAACATTGAGGTGGTTCACTGAGAAGATGTGCGCCAAAAGTTGGTGATCACTCTTTATAATTTTGTCGCATGGCCCACAGTGACGCTGAAAACGGACAAGAATGGGAAACTGAGAACGGGCGAATGCTCACCGGAATATTCGGAATGGATGCCAAAAACATCCCAAAGACACTTTCCTTCCCGAAGAATTGCTTTGGGTGTAGTGTTAACAGATCCTTCATGCTTCTCATAAATTCCAGTTGTCTGGAGGTTGGCGTGACGCCATCCTCAGCGACTTCTGGATCCAGAAGAGGGATCCGATCGAACGAAGTCCATTCCGGAAAGTAATCGCGAAGCGTGCTCTTCTGCGGCTTCGACTGCACTGCCGAACTTCTCTGACCCACAAAGCCTATTCTCTCTTTCCAGAAGACAAACGAGCTCCGAGAGACCATATGACAAGACAGTCGTCTCTCGTGTTCGCGACTGAACAAGTGCTTGAAAAACAGCTGCGGACCGTACGGAGTGTTGTTGCAGAGACGGCAAAGAGGCTGAAACGCAGATATGTTCTGAATTCTGAAGACGTCGTTCCTCTTACAGTACGGTTACCATTCCTCCGAACGAAATAGAAATAGTGCGAGTGGGCAGGCGTCCACTCCTGTAATGGGAGCATGGAACGAAGCTTTTGCAGCTCCTCCACAACTTCTTCCCCTGAAACTCACTGCTCTCTCAACAAGAACCAGCAAAGTTTTCTTTATGTACCTGTGATTCTATCGGCATCCGGCTCGTTGTCCACATTGAATAGCGGGAAATCCATGAATACGAAACATTCTCCGTTCTCTGTTTTCTTGCGGTACCCCATCGGCGGAGGCAATTCCCCGTTCATTTTCTCGATTTCTGACGAAGGTACTCGTTCGGGGTCACCGAGGTGGTCTGAAGACGTCGTTTCCGGGGGAACGTCTTCTTTTTTCTCCCGGCGGAACGGAAATGTCGTTCCATACAAATCAATCAGCGCTTCTGAACAAGTTAATGCAAAAGTGCGAGGGAACGAATGAAAATACTGATTTGAAAGCGGACGAAGAAGCCTTCTCGGTTTCTAGCGATCTCGATCTCATCGTCCGGCCGGATCTTTCCTTCCGAATACAGCCGTTCCAGGTCTTCCAGAACGATGTATCTGAACGTGAAGAAAGTGTGTGATGGAGGCAACAAAGTCCACGATATTTCGTTTTTTCAAAGTGAACTCACCTGGATCGAAACCGGAAAACCGTCGTTTCGGTGGTCATGTGCCAGAGAGGAGTCAAGAGTGTCACTGAATGTATCAATAGTTTTGGAACTCTATCAGTAATCAGGAATCAAATCGTTGCAACGAGCTTCGTTGATAAGGGAGGGCAAAGGAAGGAGTATCGAAATAAAACGTTCATTCAATATGCACACAGTCACATTCTGGAGAAGACGAAGGCGTATCCTTTGATGGCGAGCGGACAGGCGACGTCCGAGTAGACACACATGGAGAGAAGGCCGGCGAGTAGGATGAGGGCCGCCTGGAAAAAGGTTCGACGTCGGAAGAGGGAGGTTCGTGAACCTGAACGAGGTAGAGAGCGAGATGATCAAGGGTGTAGACGGAGGGCAGATCAGGAAAGTAGTTCTGGAGGAAGATCAGGATCGGGAAGGCGGGGATCATCGCGGCCGCGGAGACGGCGATCAGAAGCGCTGTGGCGATGAGAGGATGCATTCTGGAACGAAAGGTCGAATTCTGAACTTATCGAAACATTTTCTCACCTTGTTCACACCGGTACGATTCGAGTAGCTGTAATGACAAGAACAAAACATTCTGAAGGTTCCATTTCTAAATAAATAAACCGATTGAATCCACAACACAATTAAAACCAAAATCATTTCCTGGGATACTTTTTATAAGTCTTGGATAAAACATCTTTCTAAAAAGAGAGTGGCACAGAACTATAGCACACAGAAAAAGCGAGTAAAAGGGTATCGAGGGAATGTGCGACACAAAACGTCAACAATCTTATCGATGATGAACCGACGGACCGGAAGTTTCTTGAAAATGCAGATGGCACCATAGGACGGGGAAAAGAACAAGAAGACTATCGACTACATTTGAATCTACACAAATATGCACCTAGAGCTGTGAATCGATTTAGTAGTTGACGGACTTCTTGATGGCGTCGAAAACTCTGTGGACAGTCGGCAGATAAAAAGGCTCGTGCACATGCGGGAAGGGAGTGTCGAATCCGGCAACGCGTTCGATAGGAGCTTCCAAATTCAGGAAGCAGCGCTTCTGAGAAAAACATGACCGAGATAGTCAGCAGGTGCAATAAGAACAAACCTGGACGGTCGAAGCAATCTCAGCCCCGAATCCGGAGGAGATCGGAGCCTCGTGAGTGACTATGAGTCTTCCAGTCTTTTGAACGCTTTCGACAACGTGGTCCTCGTCCCACGGCTGAATCGTCTGCAGATCGATGACTTCGACGTCTGCGTTCAGCTTCTCCTTAGCCAGCTGAGCTGCCTCCAGAGCCACGTGAACTTGTGTTCCCCAGGCAACGATCGTAAGATCCTTACCCGAACGGACAGTATCAGCCTTCCCGAGCGGGATGACGTAGTCTCCATTCGGAACCTCCTCGGCTGCAAGACGGTAGAGGATCTTCGGCTCGAAGAAGATGCACGGGTTGGGGTCTCGGATGCATGCGAGAAGCAGCCCTTTTGCTTGAATCGGACCACGCGGGACGACCAGCTTGAGTCCCGGAGTGTGTGTGAAGTTGGCTTCCGGACTCTGCGAGTGGTAGAGAGCTCCGTGCCCAACAGCTCCCCATGTTGTTCTGACGGTAAGCTTTCCGCAGTCAAACTGGTTTCCAGAACGGTATCTGAACTTGGCGGCCTCATTGACGAGCTGATCGTAGGCCGGGAAAATGTAGTCTCCGAACTGAATTTCGGCGATTGCAGTCGCTCCAGCGGCGGCGACTCCGATCCCGAATCCGGCGATTCCTTGCTCGCAGAGCGGAGTGTTGAAAACACGGTCTTTTCCGAACTTCTGCTGAAGATCGAGACTGCATCGGAAGACTCCTCCGAAAGCGACGTCTTCTCCGAAAAGAACGGCCGAGTCGTCCGTCTCCATCGCAATCCGCATCGCCTCGTTCACGGACTGCATCAGATTCATCTTGGTCTTTCCGACGTTCTCCAGTCCAACGGGGACGGCAGCAGACGGTTGGAAGGTGAAGTGAGCCTTTCCGCGGACTTGTTGGGAGAACGTGGAACCGCACTTGGCGAGGACATTGACCGCTCGTGCACTCATCTGAAATCGTGACGAGAAATAGAGGAAAGAGCGAATAATCGAAAGATAAGGAAGTCGATTGATAACGAATCAAATGAAAACAAATCAAAAACAAACATTAACTCGGATGAATTTATAACAAAACGACTGAAAGAAATGGTACGAAACATAGCCGCTCGGAAAAAACAAGCGTACTACCGGTTAGTTAGAAAAAAAAACAAGAAAAAGAGTAGAATAGAGGGGAAGGGAAACAAAATAGGAGAAAGCAATCGGAGGGGCTCAATCTTCATCTGAATCGAGGTTCTCGACGTCTTCGTCGATGTCGAACAAGTCCTCGTTGATGTCCATCTTTGCCATCGCTGCAATTCGTGAAATTGGTTTTTGCGACAAGAGACGCAGAGCAACGGCGCACACGTGTGTCATCGATTTGTGTGCGAGACAAGAGAAATTCTCTGCGAAAGCTGTCTCGCAAGACACGTGATGTATGATCTTCATTGATAAGAGGAGATATTGACGTCTCGTGGCGAATGATGTGTCCCAGCCTTGTGAAAAAAGACCAAACCGCGACGAAGGGTCACGCAAAATGTGTAGATGGAAAGTAAAATGACCTAATTTCCCGGGGCTATGATTGGCTTTCAGAAAACTTTTTGGCACCCCGAGCTAGTCTTCAGAAGTATACCTCCGGCGGTTGACTGTACGGCAGTCGAAGAGTTGTTCATCTGGCTCGTTAGCTCGTCGTCCATTCCATCGAACTTGAAGAAGTTGGCGTCGATCTCGAACACCTTCTCGTTCTCCTGAAAAATGCTCGTTTCGAATCTATTCAAAGGTACGGGACTCTCACATCCACTTCTTCCTTCTCCATCTCGATATCTCCGGCCTCGTCGTCGTCGTTGTTGATCAGATTCGCGTCGAACAAGAACAGATCACGTCCGGACATTCCGTTCTGTAAGAATGTTTTTCGTGGTCGGTTAGTTTAGACGGTATTTACGTGTTTTCCGGACTTGATCTTCTCCCGTTTCGCCTTCAGCTCGGCCTCTTCCTTCTCTTTCTTCTCTCGAAGCTTTTTCTTTTTCCAGGCAATGAATGTTTGCAGTGTCAATTTGGTCAGATCCTTCGAGTTCAGTGCGGCGCGTTCCTTCTCGACAAGCTCTTCGATACTAATCTCGTCTTCCTTTTGTTGCTCCATAGCCTTCTTGTCCTTCTTTAGGACAAATCCTTCAGGAAGACAGTGACGGTACTGGCACTTGTCTCCTCCGTTCGGGCACTCCCAGAACCAACCGTACTTGTTGTTCTCCACTGCGTCCAAGAAGTACTTGCAGACGATGTCGATCATGTGACCTCCCTTGTTCTTCTTGTTCACTACTTCCGCCAGCTTGTCCTGGTCCCAGTTCTCGTTCGTCTCGTCCTTATCAACCTCTCTACTGTCGGCGTAAATATTCTTTTTCGCTGTCTTCTGAGCAACCGCCAAATCATGACTGAACTTGCATTTGGCTCCTTTGCCACAAAGTCCTTGTTTAAAGAACACGCACAGAAGTGACTTCGGATCGACGTCTTTCGCCACTTTCTGTTCCACCGGCTTCAGGAGATTGGCGATGTCGAGGAGCTCGTCCTTCTCCTTCTTCTTCGCAGCTTCTTGCTGCCGAACGAGGTCCATTCGCGTGTTGTTATTGCGAACCTGAACATCGGAGGTTCCTCGGCACAGAATTTCGACTTACCTGGTTCTCGATCTGAGCGACGAACTTCTGGTTTTTGTTGCCTTTCTTGTTCTTTAGACCGAAGGTTTTGTCCTCGATAACCTTTTCCTTGCGCTTATTTTCCGCCTTCTTACTAGGCGCTTGTTTCGGCGGCATGATTGGCTAGATTCCTGGAAAAAACAAAAGAGTAATGAGCAATCAGAAGTCAAAAAAGACACCGAAGCGATATCAAAACCGTCTCTCTATCAAAGAAAATCGATAAAATCGAAGAAAACTACTGCAAAATGGGGGAAGCAACGTGTTCAGTGATCGAAATTTCGTCTCAAAACTGCGCCAGCACTGCTGGCGTGTCAACAAAAGTTAGCTAGGCACGCGGATTATTTTTCGACAAAAACTCGATATTCTCTGAAAAAAAGCTGAAAAGCTGCAAAAAACAAGTTATTTCTGACGGAAATGTTCGGCAGTGTGCACCGGAACGATGATGTCGAAAACCCGAATACGCTCGACGGACCTCGTGTGGCGCAAGTGCCAGAAGCACAGCCAGTGAGTTGGACCCCTTTTCCAGTCAGATCGGCATTCTCTTCCAGACGGTGACGACCGGAATGTCATGGGAGCTGCGGGTTCAATCGTTCGTCGGGCTCTTCATTCTATCAATCATCGCCAGCTTCTGTGTAAGAGTTTCAATAAGCGACGTAAACAGAATGATGGATTGCAGGGCAGTTACTTGCTCCTCCTTACCAAAATCACCGGCTTCTGCATAATGACATCGATCAGTGCGATCCTGTCGTTGAGCAGCACATGCTGCCTAATGGGACCCGTCGGGCAGCTGAAGAAGATGTTCGACAAGAGTCGCTGGATCGCCTCCTCCATGTACATCCTCATGATACTGCTAACGCTCCTCTCCGGACTCGTGCTCAAGAGTGCAGTGCTCGCTATAATCTGCACTGTTGGCCAATACGTGGCGATGGCGTGGTACTCGTTATCCTACATTCCGTACGCGCGGGAAGCGATCTCGCGCATCTTCTTGTAACTTAGTTGTCACACACTTCCTTCCTTTCCCCGAGATTTGCCATTTTCCGGTTGTGAGAGCTTTTACTTAATTCTATTGTGATTGTGTGTATATTTCCTCAATTCTCTTGATTCTTCGAATCCTTCTCATCACTGCTCGTTTTACAACTCCATTGTATAATTTGACAATTGCATAAATAAATTATTTGAAACAGGAGCAACCGCCCGCATGATTAATTCGAGACAAGAGCGATCTTCCTCTAGCGAGACAAATTGTTTTGTGTTCGACAAAGATGAACTCCCACTGGAAAACCAAAGAAAAACATTTTCGGTTGAATTCAAGATTCAAAAACATCAAAAAAATCTGAAAGGATAGCGTGGATCTTTCTGAATATACCCTAATCCTTGTACCGACAAAAAGCGGACTCGCGTGTGTCGTGCAATTACACTCAGGGAATTCGATATCGATCTGCAGCAGGAGAAAAACATATCTGCGCAGAATACAGACAAAAAACAAGTGTATTCAAGAGTTTTACAAGCCTGCACAGAAATGACAGATCTGCAGCACTCCTGATCAGACATGTAAAAAACTACAAATCTGATCAGGAGATTTACAAATCTGTGCAGGAGATTTACATGTCTGATTCGCTAGTTTACATGTCTGATACAAGTTACATGTCTGATTCGGTGAAATACATATCTGCAGCAGGAAAAATACACATCTGCCTTGGCCCGTTTCAAGCTTGTAGTTTCCTGTGCAGATATGTTTTTCTCCTGCTGCAGATCGATATCGAATTCCCTGAGCAGTTCCCCGAAGAAACGGAGAGAAGCAGGAAGGGCGTTCGCGTGGCGTAGTGGCGTGTAACTTTGTCGTCAAGTCCTGAAAAAGCGCCAGTTGCGAGTTCGACCCCTCGCAGTGGGCGGATCTTTGTTTCTTGGGCGTTTCAGCATTGGAAAGTACCAATTAGCAGATAATTCCTAGTGTGCGCGACCAGAATACTCTATTCTTCGTATATTACAAGTCTCAATTTGCGATTCAGTCATATGGCGAGAGAAATGGAATGAATTCCCACTGGCGAGGGGAGTAATCAAGCCGAGAGTGGTTCTTTCTTTTCTTCAGAACCCCCCTTTATTCTTTTTCCCTCCCATTCTGTCCCCCCGTTTGAATTACAAATGTCGCGTGGATGGGTCGTCAGCGGCGGCTGTGTGAGTGGCGTGTTAATTTGATTTATGTGATGACTGCTGCAAAGAAGACGGAAAACAGAAGAAACGGGGCGAGGAAGGCGGCTGTGTGGCAGGTAATTGAGAAGCGTCCGCCGCCGCCGCATTGCCCCTTTTTGCCTCTCTCTCATACAACTGGCCCCTTTTGATTTATGAATCGACACGAAAAGACACCCATTCGGATTGAGAACAACCTTGGTTCCCTTCGTCAACATTCCTTCCCTCTGTTGTTTTTGTGTGTGTGTGTGTGAGAATGAGTGACACGGTGAGACCCGAAAAATGAGAGAAAGTTTGCGTTCCTCGCCAAAAACGGCGGATTCCGCCCTCTCCGAACAAAAAGAAATCCGCATCGGTCCCTTAAAACGGCGAGTTACCTCTTTCGGAAACAGTTTACATTCCCGTTTTGAAACAGTGAATTCGGCCGTCGGAACGACGATGTCTCCGTTTTAAAACTTTATGGGGGGGCCTCCTCTTCAGCCGCCGAAAGCCCTTTTATTAGTGTCCCATTTGGCCGCCCATCCGCACGTGTTTTTCTCCGTAAAACCGAATCGCTTATAATTATACGCCCTTCGACGTCGTCGTCGTCGCTCCGTTTGCCTCTCCATTTGCATTGGTGTCAGAAACTTTGTCTCGTTCCGGCCCCCTCGAAAAGAGGGAAGAATTGAGCGAAAAGGGGGGGGGGGGCCGTATTTGCGAGGCGCCCGTCCCTCGATGATTAGTCGTCGTGGCACGGCGATATATCACTCAAGCCGAAGTGCTCTGCGAATTGCTCGCGGAGCAAGAGGAGAAGAAGAAGAAGAAGAAGAAGCGGAAGATCACAAAAACATTTGGTGTCGGAGGAGGAGGAGGCGGCGGCGACCATTAAATGCGGCGGCCGAATCGCATCTCTCTATTCATATTTCATCCCCCCCGGCTTCTTTCCCGCCGCTTACACTTCCCGCCTCTCATATTTCGACACCATCGTGTTTTGGCACCAGATGACTCCTTCCCAGCCCCCCCCCCCCCTCCCGTCCCCGTAATCATTTGCCCCTCCACTGGTGGATGACAGCCCTGCGAGCAGATACAATCTTGTCCTAACGGCCTGATTTATGTGTCGCCAGAAGAAGAAGAAGATCGTTTATGACACGCGCGGAGACAGAAGACCGAGTAGTACATGAGATTAGCTCCGCTTATGCGAGCACCGCCTGCCACCCATCACCGCAATTATCTGCTGCTGCTGCTGCTGCCTCCGTTTTTCTTGAGAGGACACCACCGTCTGTTCGTCGTGCCTCTTTTCCGAACGGCGCATATGTTGAATACGCAATGAACTTGCTGACCGACCCCCGGGTATTAATAGTATGTGTGGGCCCTCGAGGGACGACGAATTGAACATGTGCGCGAAGATGGACGGCACAATGGCAATTAGGAGTGTGTGTGTGTAGTCGAGGAGCATCGGAAGAGCAAAGCCACGAAGACGGCAGGGGAGGGGTACTGTAGGGGTGCGGATTAGAGGCCACGCAATGTTTGCTCCCGAACCGCTCATTACAGTCTTCGAATGACACTATAACATTACGTCACACGACGGACGGTCCCAGATGACGTGACAGTATTTACGAGCCGGCGGCACGTCTTCTTGTTTTACACCGTTCGCTCTTTTGATATCACCTCGAACCTCTCTTTTATTGTTACCACCCCCTTATTAGAGAGTGCTCGATTTGCGAGGAAAGGCCTCCTGTTCAGCGACTAATTAACGGCGTCGTCGGTAATCCTCCGAAAGCAAAGAGGCTTCCGGTGTGTCCTTAAGATACACCTGGAGAGGCGGCGGAGGTCCCATCCCATTCGATGTGTGCTTCAGAGCCAATAATAATATGGTGGCTCTCGAGAGAGATGGAGAGAGAGAGAGCTGCCGGAGGGAAATGGCCCTTCTTGCCGAGTGCTACCAATTTATGGCTCTCCGGCCGCTCGTGTTGTCTCGTCTCGCGATAATAGGCTTGTTCGACACTTTCGCATTAACCAGATGAATGTGGCTCCGTCGTCTTCTGACGTCTCCTTCCCCTCCCTCCCCCTCTCGAATAGGTGGTGCCTTCTTCTTCGCCCGAAGAAGTCGGCTCTCGCAAATTCCTGAGCAAACAGGCAGATTGCATTGGCTCCTCGTCTCACATTTCGACTTCTTCTTCGTCTCCCTCAACATCTTCTGATTGCGTGGCAACACACACACACACATCGTTTGGCGGCTCTCCTTCCCTCGCGCGCGCGCACCTTCCAATTATATCTGGATGACATCGCGGGAGAAAAGAAGACAACCATCTCGTCGTGTGCAGGTGCAGATCGCATCATAATCGGCGGCCAAGTGCGTACATCGCAGTTCGTATTAGTGGTGGCGGGAGGTCTCTATTGACATTGTTTGCACTAGACGACGCTCCTCCTTGGGAGGAACCGTTATGTAAATCTGGGTAAACAGTAAGCGGCTCCATACACACCGTCGTTTGCCTTTTGCGGCGGCGGCGGCTCGTTTCCCACAACTCTTCGCCGGAGCAGGAGAGCATTTCTCACTTGCTCCGCCGCCGCCGAGGAGCCGATCATCTCTTTTCAATCGGCGCTCGCGCGCGAAAAGAAGAAAAAGAAGGGAAGGTTCGAAATGAAATTGCGAGAGAAGAGTCTTCTTCTCCTTCGTTTTTCTCTCGGCTGTGCTTGCCTACCGAGAGCGGTGTCAATCTTGATACACACACACACACAAGCACTCAACAATCGCACACACAGGAGGAGGCACTCGACCAAACATTGTGGTTGGCAAACTTGACACATGTCCTCCCTCCCCCCGTCCAGTAACTCGACCTCCCCCCTTCTTCTTCTTCCTTCGCCGCCGTCTTCTCCTTCTTCTCCGTTGGTCAACCAATATGATGCGCTGCTGCCTGCTGCTACTGCTGCTGCTTGCCCCCCTCCTTACACCCAGCGGTGTCCTCGACGTCTTCTTTTTTCTGCCCCCCTCTATATTACCCCGTCGGCCCCCCTCCTAACACACCCCCCTCACCTCTTGATCGTTCGCTGCGGGGTGTCGGTGTTTCGACACATTATATGTTGGATGGGCCTCGCCCCCTCCTCATTCCTTCCTTCCCCTTGTCTCCCATTCCGACCCAAGCACATCTGGGTGACATACACACACACAGATTATCCATGTCATGTTCATAACGGCCCCGCGTCGTCTCTTCGTTTTGACTCCACAGTTATTTGAAATTCAAATTACATTCCTCCTCCTCCTCTCCCTTGTCGCGAGAAAGCAGATCCTCCCGGAGGAAGAAGCCGAAGCACCTGAAGGAAGCAATTAGGCTCCTCCCCGGGGACCGTCGCTCATAACGGGCGAGGCGTGACAAGCTCTCTCTCTCTCTCTGTCCCCTCCAATCGACCGTGTCCGATACTCGTCGGATTCATGTGCGTTACGCACTCGCGCGCGCGCGCACTCCGTCCGTCCGTCGTCTGTGTTTATGTTTCTATTACTCCTCTACTGCCGCCCGCACAGCTTGCGCAGTCTCATCCCTCCACCCGTTTCCCGTTCGCCACCACCCATTATTGTCTTTTTGTCGAGAGTACCCCCCACTCTCTCTCCTTCTCTCTATACGCACATCCGATTATCTCCCGCCTCTCGCGCCGATCTTCCTTTGACCCTTTACCGCGTCGATGGCCGAGTTTTCCGTCGCACGGCCACCAAATCAATCAACTTGACTCGAAATAACATCCATCACACACGCATCCATTTTGTCCGTTTTGCCCCCTTCCGCCCGTTGTCAGTGTAACTTCTCCAGCCTCCGAACCTGCCTCCGCTGCTTGTGTTTTCTCGCGATTTTCAATAAGAGCGTCGGCTGTCATGAAGGTCCTCCCTCTAATTGAATTATTGAATAAGAAGAAGATTAGATCCCTTTTCTTTCCGTTTTCCTCCCAAATTGGTTTCCGTGTTTCTTCTCCCCACCGCCGATAATTAGTGCTGCTTCCGACGACGACGACTTCTTCTTCTTCGCCCCTTTCCTCCGATTCCCACCTCCGTCTCTTATCATGTGTAATGATTTATACATCTCCTTTTCCTCCCGTTTGTCATGACCGGAAGAAGAATGAACTTTGATTGAAAAAGAATGAATCCGTTGGGGGAACATTTCGCGTCGCGCAGTTTACGAGGTGGACGGCGTCTTTGATTACCGTGCGCTTGTGTCGAGTGCCACGTCATCGGGTCCCTTGTTCCCCGCCACAATTAGTCACACAAGTCTTTTGTTGACACCTTCTTCTTCTTCTACAACTACCACTACTACTACAATGCGAACGAGCACGACTACGGTACTGACGCAGGTCAGAAGGTGACAAAAAGATGTAGTGGTTAGTCACATATCCGGAGACAATGTCCCAAAATAAATACGACGATTTCCCACACTCACGAGTCACCGCTTCCTCTCTCTCTCGGGCGCTCTGTGCGAGTAATTCGGTGAGACCTCATAGTAAATATTCATCAGTTGTAACCAAGCGTGAACAACATCTTGTCTCCCCCCGCCCGGTCGTTTCTTTGCGTATTAGTTGTCATCCAATTTCTCCGTCGTCGTCTTCTTCTTTTCCTTCTTCGCTTCTCGCTTTGTTTTCGAATTCGGGCGGGTCCCTTGGAGGGTCGTCTCGTGCCAGAAGCCTCTCTTTCTCTCTCTCCGTCCCTCCCCCACCTCAACCTTTTTTTTGATTATTCATAGTCGTCGCTTTTGTCTTGTGAGAAAACGCCTCTCTTTCTTCGTTCCGACCGCCCGCACCTTCCTCTTCCCCTTCTTTCCCTCCTCTTCTTCTTCTCTTCCCTTCCCCTTTCCGCTGGCAGCTGTCGCCACAAAAAGTGTCAATTGATGAGGTCGTTTCGCGACGGCGAGGCCCCATAAAAGTCTAAAATGATGCAGAAAAGAAAAGCCAATAAGCCCCGAAACTCGTCTAAGCACCTCTCCGGATTACATTTTGAAGAAACAAAGAAGAAGTGCGCGAGATTGATGACGAGAGTACTTATTCTCTCCCCCGCTCGTACCCATTTTGATTAATTACCCCCCAAAAATGATGAGAACCCCCTTTGTGAGATAGCGATCTCAAATCTAAACGATCGAATGTCATTCGACACACACAGAGTCTCTGCAATTCGACCGCCCATCTTGGAGGTCATTCCGGAACACGTCTTCTTCTCCTCCTTCTTCTTGTGTGTGTGAATGGCAGTAATCCGGTCCGGTCATCCATCACCAAGTGCTCTCTAATTGGGTGCAAATCAGCGGGACGTCACCTCATTGTGCAAATGGTCTGGTGTCTCTCGCCCTCTCCATCCCGGCGGCGGGTCACCGTAAACGCACGGGCAGCCAGTGCAAATTGACACTGTTCTCGTCTGTCGCCTTCTCCTTCTCCTTCTTCTTCTTTTTCGACGTCTTCGGTTGTCCGGACGACGTCTTCTTCTTCCTCTTCTGAGCGCGCTTTCCGCATCATTTGCGCACTTTCTCACACGTTTCCGCCTCATCTCGCCGTATCTCCATTTCCATCGTTTCGTTGTTGTTTTTATGGTGTCGTTTGGTGTGGCCGAACCGAAAGAAGAGCGGGGAGAGGGAGAGAGACGTCCTGTCCACCCATTTCCACTTTTTTGCCGTGTCCCCCCGCATAATTGTTTGATAAACGACTCGTCCCCCCTTGCCTCTCTGTTTCTCCTCTTCTCTCGCCCCCCGCGTCCTTCGCTTTGTCGTTTCCAGGCCAATGACTGCACTTTTTATTAGCACCACTAAAACGAGGCGCTGAACATATTACATTTCGAATCTGTGTCCATCACACGGTGGTCAAACAACTTCCCGCTAATGGAATTCGAGAGATGCGGAGAGGAAGGAAGCAGTGATAACTCCTTCGCTTTTCCGGCCTCTAATTAACTCTTGCACACGGCAATTAGGGGGGCAAGGGCACCTGCTCTGCGACGAGTGTCAAACAAGACGCATCCGTCGTCAGCGGGCCGACGGACCCGCGAATATAAATGCGATTGTAATCCATCTCGCCCCTCCTGCATCGCCCCTTCCTCCTCCCATTGCTCCTTTCTCTCTCCGCCCTCCTCCCCCCACTGTCTCCCTCATTTTTTGTGGGCCGCGTCTATCCATCAAAAGCTCACCAGTCATTTCGAGTCGAATAAAATGAGCATTTGGTGGGGCCCTCCGACTCGCCTCTTGCTTCGTCTTCCTCTGCTCCTTCTTCTTCTTCTGCTGCCGCCGCGCATAAGAAAACCCATCGTTTTTAATCGAATACAACCCGGAGCTCAAGAAGCCCCGAGCAGCTCGGCCTCCATCCACATTTATATTCATCTTCGGTATGGGCGCCCCCGAGTGCCATGGCGTGCAGACGCGATTTTTATGGCATTTTCCCCCTTCCTCTCCAACCAAGGCGCTCCGTTTTCTCGCTTTTACTGCTCTCCAAAAACCGCATATAGTGCACACTTATCATCCCAAAACCTCTTCTTTTTCTCTCTCTCTACTTCTCGTCGCACATAATAAGAGGTTGCGCCCCAAAGTTTTCAATGTTCCGCTTATCATTCTCCTCCGCTTATGCCAGCCAACCGGCTTATTTATTACCCGTGTAACAGAAATGTGTGCACCTCATTCGAAACCCATAAACCGGGCGGCGACGACGACTACGCCGACAATTCGTCTTCTTCTTCCCTCTTCTTCCCCTCTCGTTTTGAAGTCGCGCGCGCGCCACCCGTCCTTCTTCCCACGATAATTGGTTTTTGCGTAGAGCGTGGCGCCAGCGGCGCAAACACGTCGACGCAAAAGTTCACAATTTGAAAGTCGAACAAAAAAGTCGGGGTGGTGGTGGAGGGAGAGAGGCGTGTAAACAAGACCCCCCTTCTCTCTTTCTCTTTTCATCTGCCCCGTTGTTTTATCGCTTTCTCTCATAATAAAACCGTCGAATGGACCGCTTTCATCTTTCACACAAGTTCTCTTCTTTCAGAACCGACACCTCCGACCGCTTTTCGGCGTTTCCACACGAAAACCGAATTGTATCGTCCGGCGAGATCTATCTCCTCTTTTTTGTGTTTCTCTTGCTGATCGCTCCGTCGATCAACCCCTTCTACAACCACGTCGGACCAACGAAGATTTGTGAATCCCAACTACTCGCACCAAGGCGGTTCGAGCAACTCACGCGAAAAGTAAGTGGTTTTGAAGATTAGTCTCTCGACAGAAGTCTAGAATGAATCCTTCAGTAGGAAACGAAGTGGGTCTGCGAGTGGGATGTCTTTTGCGGATCACGTGGAGGCTATCAAGAAAGAGATGAGCACAATGAGCGGCCAAATCGGTCAGAACAAGACTGATCTGGAGCGGTCGAGGCAGGAAATCGGACAAATCCAGCTGCAGCTCCAGCAAGTCAACGGGGACCCTGCCGTGCAGGCTGAACTCCACAAGGCCAAGGAAACAGCGAGTAAACTGGAAGCACTAGCCAAAACTTTCCTGGCTACAATCAGTGATCCGGGACAGCAGGCTCAGTTGCTCGCCGAACTCGAGTCAATCTCAAAGAACGGAACGCCTCAGATGCCCGGAATGACGCCTCCCATGATGAGTGCTGCAGCCGCCGCAGCTGCCATGCAGCCACACATGATGATGCGGTAAGCCTACAAAAGCAGAGACCCTCTCCTCACCTCCAGAAAGTTACAGAAATCCAATGATGAGCGGGGCCTCGCCACGAGTAGGAAAAGGTGCTCCACCGAACGGAAACATGCATATGATGCAGATGCAGATGGCCGCGCAACAAGCGATGGCCCAGCAGGCGATGGCACAAGCAATGATGCAGGCTCAGATGTTCCATGGAGCACTTCCTATGATGGCAATGCCGGGAATGATGCCAGGAATGCCCCCTGGAATGGCCGGACTACCTGGAATGATGCCGCCGAATGCCGCTGCGATGGCTGCCGCCGCACAAGCTCAGGTTCACCTCAATTCCACGCAATGGCCGCAAAGCAATTTTTAGTAGTTTCAGATGGCTGCCGCCGCAATCGCCGTATCTACCCCGTCAAGGAATCCGTCCACTTCAGGAGCGGCTTCTCGGACGCGAACACCCCTCACGGCTTCGGCCACCAACTCACCCCGCCCGGTTACGGAGCCAACTATCAAGGAGGAAGAGCCGCCATCGATGGAAACCGACACTCCGGTCGCTTCTGCCGCAGCGACGATCAAACAGGAGGAGAACTCAACTGTGGCCGTCGCATGATTCCTAGTCCCTCCACTACTCACCCCTTCCCCCCAGTTTCCTCTTCGGTGGCCTTCTTTCGGACCTTCTCCGTCTTCTCTCTGGCCTTCTCGCAAATACAGGTCTCTCGTTCCGTCTCGTTTCGTCGCCGCCAATCTCTGACTCACTTGTTCGCTGCTCCTTTTCTCCATAATGAATGTTCTCCCTGCTGCGTCGGACTCGCTCCCCGATCTCTATTTCTCTTCTTCAGTTGACTTCCAACGTCTCCCTTCTTCAGTCGTTTTATTCGCTTTTCATCCCGCAGCGGGTTTTCCATTTTTCCAATTATTCTTCTTGTATTCGAAGAGTCCCTAATCCAGTATTCATAAATCAAATTCAGTTTGTCCCGCATTTTCCTCGTCGTCTTCGCTTTTGTGAATGCTGAAGTCTCTCCCCCCACCCTTCGGTTCTCTCCAGTGTTCTTCTTGTTGTATTTTCTTTTCTACTCACCCTAAAGATGCCAAAGTTGTTATTTTGGTTACTTAATAAAAAGGAAAAGAAGTTTATTCACATTCGTAAATCACAATCCCGATTACAAAAACCATACTAGAGGAATAATTTAGGGGAAGCACATCAGAAGTCTACAAATCTCGACGAAAAAAGGAATAGTTATGGGAGAGCGGCAGTGAGTTCCGGAACAGCCTTGAAAAGGTCGGCCTTGAGTCCGATGTCGGCGACCTGGAAGATCGGCGCATCGGGATCCTTGTTGATGGCGACGATGACCTTCGAATCCTTCATTCCGGCCAAGTGCTGGATGGCTCCAGAGATTCCGATCGCGATGTACAGCTCCGGAGCGACGATCTTTCCGGTCTGTCCGACCTGCATGTCGTTCGGCACGTATCCGGCATCGACGGCAGCACGCGAGGCTCCGACTCCGGCACCGAGTTTGTCAGCGAGCTCGTAGATGAGCTTGAAGTTGTCGCCGCTCTTCAGTCCTCTTCCTCCGGACACGACGACCTTCGCGGTGGCCAGGTCCGGTCTCTCCGACTTGCTGAGCTCCTGTCCGAGGAACTCGCTCGTCTCGGTCTTGATGTCTCCGGCCGGCGCCTTCTCGACAGCTCCACTTCCGCCTTCCTTGGCCGGCTCAAACGAGGTTCCACGGAAGGTGAGCAGCTTGATGGGCTCGTTGCTCTTCACCTTCGTCACAACGTTTCCGGCGTACTGGTTGCGGGTGAAAGTGTCGGCAGAGTGCACTTCAGTCACGTCAGAAATTGAGGAAACGTCGAGTTGCCCGGCGAGACGTGGCAGGAGCCCTCTTCCGAAAGCAGAGGAACCAGCAGTGATGGCGGTGAAGTTGAACTGCTTCTGGGAGGCCACGACGACAGGAGCGACGCGCTCTGGAAAGAAATGAATGACGACTAAGCTATTAAGGGAGCCTCCTCTCGAACCTGGGAGATTGTTCTTGAGTTTCTCATCCTGGGCCACAAGAATTCTCTTCACTCCGTTCACCTTGGCCACTTGTTCGGCGACTTTCGCGGCATTCGCTCCGGTGACGAGGACGGAGACTTCGTTTCCCAGCTGAAAACACACCGATTTGCTAGAGAAGATGGAACTTGGAGACTACAAGCAAGAGATACGGAGAACACTGATCACAGATCACAGTCTGCCGTCTGCTCCCAATTCACGATTCTGGAGCGAAACGCTGAGAATCCCTCACCTTAGAGGCGGCAGTGATCGCATTCAGAGTGATCGGAGCCAGTTTCGAATCGTCGTGCTCGGCGACGACAAGGGTGCTGTTCAGACGAGAAGCCTGAAAGGTTTCCACTATTTTGGTTTTAGAAAGACACTTTTTTTTCAAAGCTCATGGAGGATGTGCCTAGGCTTTTTTTTTTGAAATCTCAAAAATAAATCGATTTATTTTTGTTGTTCCGCTAACCAAATCGAAAAAGGTTCGAAATCTTACATTGTTGAGTCGGGCGGCCCGAGTGAGAACAGTCCTCGCGGAGAGCATTTTTCGGCTGAAAACAATGAAACCGATTAAGTAAATTTCTGTGGAACACAGAAAAACATGAGTAACAACGCGAGAAAACGGGCAACACAATGGAGGGGAGATGATAAGAAGAAGATGAGAAAAGGAGAGAAATGGGTGGAGAGGAGACGAAAAGAGACTGAGGAGACGAGAGAAACGCGCGCAGAGAACGAGGGTCAAAGTACGAGCGATTCTTTTCTCGGAAGACCGTCTCGGGAGGCGTGGACCGACCTCGAAGGATGCCACGAGGCATGTCCTGTCCATACGTGGCCGCCTCCCCTCCTAGAAGCCGGCCGATAAGCCTCACTTGCTCCGGAACTTCAGTTCAGTTCCAACTCGTCGCTCTCGCCGACTCGACGTTCCTCTCACAGCTCGTTCCGGACAAAGCATGGCTGCCGCTTCCGTCGACGACCAACAAGTGCGCTCCGAGCTCGGCACCACGGCTACTGCCGTCGACCGTTCGTACACGGATGCTCACTTGAATACCGCCATTTCGACGCTTCGTTCCAGAAGCAAGGCCACTTCTCGTTCTGCCAAGGGTCAGTGAGGGTTGGGAACATAAAGGGTTCCAGAGAAGAGTTTCAGTAGCGCCAGCTGCTGCGGGACCCAAAGGTCCGACTTATGAGCAGATGATCTCGGCGTTCGCGACCATCACCTTCTCTTACGTGCTGCTCGGTGTCCACAAATACGTGGAATCCGTCGTCAGCCTGTTCCACTTGGCCTACTTCTCCTACAGAAACCCGGCCGTGTCGAAGGACCTCATCAAGACGGCGTTCCACCTCCTGAAGACGTCTTATGACAACAACCTTCTGACGATTGCCGAGATTTTCGAGACGACCAACCACAGTATTATCAAGCCGATGGCTCGTCAAAACAAGCAATACTTCACGGAGGAGAACCATCGTACAGCGCATTTGCAGACGATGAAAACCTCTTCGGCGGTGAGCCGTCAATAGAATAAAGGATCGCAACATGAGAGAAAAGTCTTCATTCTAGTTCAATTGGTTGTTATTGCTTTCCGAGAATCTCCTTCTCCAGCGCAGACGTTCGCCCGGCTGCCTTCCATTCGCGCGTGTGATTCCAGTCGACAAAGATCATTGTGGCGGCGAGAACCGGCCATGAATATAGCGGAAACGCTCTTTTAAAAGCAGTCCATGCTGACGACGCAGCAACCATTTTCTGGGAAAAAAAGAATGAGAGGATTTAAGCAAAAATTGAGGGGAAAGTGGGAAAGAAAATACAATTGCTTGACGCACTTGGCGACGAGGTGGTTGGCGCTTTTTCCGATGCATTTGCGTCATTCGCGCTATTGCGAATTCGCAATTCGCGCGAAGAGTTTTTTGTCGGGCAATATTTATGGGCTGAGTACAAAAAGGGCCATATTCGGTTAGGTGCACAATTATTTCGATTGGACGGAATGCGATTCGTCAAAACGCTGAACCATGAAGTGGAGGTTCTCCGAGTAGCCGAACTTGTTATAGAACGGCTTCAGGTCACTTTTGCACTCCAGAGACAGTTTGTAAACGCCAATCTGGAAACAGAACGTGTTAAAAAGGGAGAATCGCGGGTCAAATCAACCTTCTGTGCCATCTCGACGAGGACCTGATTCAGAAGCACACCCAGTTTCTTTCCGCGCAGCGACTCGTCGACGACGACGTCTTCGACTCTACCACGCGCTCCGGCGCCGTGGATAAACTTGAACTCGATGACCAACGTCGCCGCGCCGACTATCTTTCGGGACATAAAAAAAATTGTTCGGTTAAATTTGAGAGCGTGCTCTTCTTACTCAATTTGCTCCAGCACGACGACGTAATACGATGCGGCTCTTTTCATCGAATCGAATCTTTGCACAAAGTCCTCGTTGCTCACGTGGCCGACGGAAGTGAGTTGCTCAAGGAGTCCCAGATATCCGAAGTCGTCGTTATGGAGCGGGCGGAGCCGAAGACCGACGGGCGGCACGAAAGACTTCGGAAGCAGAGAATCGTCGAAAAGTGGGACGGACATGACCGGAATGAAAGGAAACTGGGAGAATCTGTGACACGCGGCAAGGAAGAGACCAGCGAAACAAACAGGAATGCGCGCGGAGTGCGTAGATCAGAGCGGAGCGATTCGAAAATTTCGATCTACTCAAACAAAAACGGTTTCTTTCGGGTCTGCTCATCGATAAAAGTCTTCTACGTCATCCACAGTCACCTCCGCGTACCGTCCCCTGTTCGTGAGCTCCGCGTTAATCGCCTCCAATCGATAAAGGACCGAGTCCGCAGGACACCACTCGACTGTGGCCGCCTGCTTTCTGATGAAGAGTCCGTCGATGCCCGTGTCGCCGAAAGCAGTCCTTTTCAAGTGATCCGCCCTGATCTTGGCCTCCTCTATTCTTCGTTTCTTCTTGTCGCTCACTATTTTTTCCATCTCGCTCACTCTATTCAGCAAGTACTTTGCCAGCGATTCGCTGATTTCGTCGCTCTCGGCCATTTCTCTGTTTTCGACCCCTTCCTTCTTTTCGTCCTTCACGAACCCGTCTAACGCATCCCAAATCTGCGGGATCATGTGCCATTGCACGATTGAAGTCGGGGGTTTCATCCTCCGAATGTTCCTTTGATCATCTAAATTGTGGCAGCTGTGCCAAAGCATCATAACGAAAATGACGATGAGAGCCAGTGCTGGATAGGCGAACGTCCCTTAATATTCACGAAAGTTTCCTCAACACCATGTTCCCTTCTTACAGAATAACTCGAAAACTCCGGCTAGTCGACGACCATCGTCTAGGTGGTCAACGTATTCTTCGGGATCGGTGATGTGATACAAATCGTTCGTGGAAAACGTCATTTGTGAAGCAAGCGAGAAAAAAACTGCGAATAAAAACTTCTTTATTATCTTCCAAGGCACGTCAATTGAAACACTGACATTGTGCTGGATTTATGGATAACAAAAAAGGTCAATTTTGGGATGACATCAATTTGGTAACGGGGAAGGGAGTGTGCCTAAAAACCATGGTGAACAGAGTGGGGGAATGGATGGGTGGAAGTCTTAATGTGAGATTTGAACATGAGCTAGAAAAATTTTAAAATCTCAAATTACGGAAGTCTCCAGATGGTAATGACAAATCAAAGATGTCAGGGGTACAGAACCACGTAACGAATCAATGATTTGTCAATGATACAAGGTTAGAGTGAAAATAACACAGAAAAATTGGGTGCTATGGGTTGTATTCGAGGTAATGTGAATGAGAATGCCCACAGGAACACAGGGATTGATGTAGGACATTACAGACCGGGGACGATTTTGCAAGCCGGTAACAGTCGTTTAGTTTTGGAGAAATGGTTCTTTCTGTCATCTTCTGAAGACGTCTAAAAGGTCCAGTTATCCAAAGAATACAATGCAAAAGCAGTGAGAGCACCGGGCGAGTTTAGATTACAGCAAAAACATTAATGGTATTAGGTGATCTCATGACATAATTATTACAAATCTGTATTTATACGGAGTGAGATGGCAGATACCTGTCTGGATGGAAAAGGGGGAGGGGGGAAGTGGAGGGTATGACAAAGAGAAAATGATGGAAACAAGAGGTATGGCACATGAGAAAATTGCTATGGTAACTCTGTTGGTGAGAACAAACAAAACAATGTGAGTTATTTTAACTTACTTTAGAATGAGGTATTATCACTCGAACTAGACGGACTATCGCCACATGGTGGAGGAGACACATTGATGCTGCTGTGTGTTGGAGACGTCGACGAGGCAGAAGTGAAGAGTGTCGGGAACGAGTTCACGAATGAAGTGGTAGTTGGATACTTCGGGAAAGCAAAGTCGCCGGCCAGTTGGAGCGAGTTGAACGAGTCGAACATGCTCTGGCTGAGAAGGGAGTAGTCGAAGACGTTGGTTCCGAGTAGCGGATTCGATCCAGCCAAGGTTGGACTCTGAAAACACATATGAAATTCAATTCGTTGCACTGCTAATACAAACCAAAAGAGAACCACCCAAGGTTGTAGTAGGGATTCCGGGTGCTCCGTGAGTAGGAGACATCAGAACTGGCCCCGGACTACGGAGCGGAGTCGGCGAAAGCAACGGAACAGCGGTCATGACACGAGTCGGATTCGGAGACTTCATGGGACGGTAAGTGCCGTTGATTATGGCCAGTTCCATCAGCTGCTTTCTTTTGAGCTCATCAGTTCCTTCAGGCTATAATATCGAGAATGACTGTGATTTTAACGCATTTACTCACCGCTGGTACAAGCAACTTCTTGACTTGCTCAAGAGCGGCCTGGAGCTTGATGTGAACTCGGTTTTCTGTGTCTTCGCACTGAACCAAGACGTGCAGATCATCTTCGAGGTGCTCCCAATTGGCCTTTCCGCGGTGGGCGCTCTCCTTCAACGACTAAACATGATTTAAATTGAAAACTAGACTCTCGAGAACCTTAGATTTGTCACGCATCGACCCTTTGCCGCGAACCATTATTTTACATCCGGTATCTTGCTCGAGTTGCTTAGCTGTCATTCCGCGTGGTCCCAGGATCCGCCCGACGAAGTTGTACTGAAATGATACCCCATATTTCACATATTGGAGTCTCATATCTTACATCTGGGAACTCGTTCTTGGGTACGTAGATCTTCTCAGTAATCGACATCATGTCACCAGCCGGTTCCGGAAGCTCCACACGGGGAAACTCGGTTTGGAACAAAGCTATGCGCACTCGCCCGATCTCGTCATCGAGAAGGCGCTCGACATTGTTGAACATGTGCGGAAAGAGAGTCAAATGCTTTTTTTCCTTGACCAAGTCAGCCAAATACTCAACAGTAGCTTCGACCTCGACCGGCTCAGTAGTGGTGGGCGAGAACAAGTCTGAAATGCAGAATTATTTAAAAACTAGAACTAAACACTTACTCTTCGAATCGAGTGAAACTTTTCCGTAGCTCAATGGTGTAGACGGAAGAGTGGGAGAGAAGATGCTCCTGCTCTTACTATTGAACATGGCCGGCGACAACAGAGAGTTCGGTGTTTGACTGTAGGCACTTGAAATCGGCGACATAATGTTCTTCGTGTTCGCAGAAAGGGAAAGTCGAGCTGGTGGGGGCGCCCGAAGGGAGCTCTGAAATATTTCAATTAATCCGGGAAAATCTTCGAAAACATACTCTTCCGCCTTCTCGGCGAGGCCACCGATCTCCTGCATCAACCGTGCTGCCTTCGTCAACGGTGCACGATGCCATCGTAGAAAATGTTACCTGCAATGAATATCGTTTCGAAACTGTCTTTTCAGACAAAAATCGTTCGAATTGGCGGGAGAAAACGAAAGTTTGCGAAATATTCGGGGAAATTTGAGAAAGGTCCTAAATTGAACTTACAGTCGTCTACCGTACTCAGAACGGTATTCTGTACGAGACCATGTGCGTTGTCGGTCGAAATGTTCCTTTAAAGTATCGTGTGTGAATTTGAGGGGGACTGATCCCTTGTTCGAGAGTGAAAAAACAGACGAAACCTAAAAAGAATGAGTCTGGCTTGTTCTGGTTATTTACCGTTCAGCTGCATCACTTACATCCCTTTTCGACCAAAATAAGCCACGCCCCCTTCTTCCAGTTTTCCTCCCTTTTTCTGGTTTGTCACACTTTCCTCTTCTTCGTTTACTTGCAGGAAAAAGTTGGTTTATTGAGATTCGGTGAAAAATAAAGTGAAAATAAATATGTCATACAGTTATGTCAACGACGGGGATTATGGTGACGTCTGCGATACTTCGTCTTCGGTTCATCGTTTTCTTCAACCGGAGGCGGTAGTCCGGCTGCAATGGCTGCCGATTTTTCTAGCAAAAACCGTTTCTTCTTCTCCGTTTCCAAAATATTCGTGATTCGAGTGCTGAAATATGTGAGCATGATTTTTATTTCCGAAATGAATACACATACCTGATTCCGAGATCCACTTCCGGAATTCCAGCCAGCATGTGCTCCGAGAGCAACTCGGTTTCTGCCTTGCTCTGGTTCGCTTTCACTTTACCGGCCGCCTGCTTCAGAAGTTCGATGTCGCGATCGTCAGCATTCAAAGAAGAAAACTTCGCAGAAGCGGTCGGTTCCTGCTTGTTCGCTCCCGAGTCGTTTTTCCGAAACTCCTGAAGGCCGTCGTCGATGTATCGACGGAGCTCCTCGTGCTCATCTCTCAGCATAGTCTCCTTCTCGAACTGCTCTCGGAGCCCTTGCTCGATGCTCGCCGCTTCCATCGCCGCTTTCTTCTTCGACGTCATCACCATCCCGCCACCAGCCATCTGAATCCCGTCTTCCAGCGCGGCAGCTTTCGAAATTCCGACTGCACACTCGAGCTCCGTCAGTCCGTTTCTCCGTTCCCGCGAGCGTTGCAGATCTCGAATATCCGCCACCCTGGTCACATCTTCTGTAATTTTTCGCAGATGTTTTTAAGATGCCTGATACGGCCCGTACCTTCGTTCGTTTCGTCTTCGTCGGAAAGTCGTTTTCTCACTTGCGTCTTCTTTTTCGGCTTTCGGAAGAGATCCGCCATTTCGAAGAAGAGTCCTGGAAGTATCGATCTATTTTGTTTTTCATCCGGTTTCAGATTTTTAAATATTTCTTTCCGCAGTGAACGGCCTGTCGGAAAAAGAAGAGAAGTAATGCAGTAACATTTATATTACATGGAAGGTACAGGAAAACAAGGAGTAAAGCGAAAAGTGAGTAACCCAGAATCGATTTAAAAAGTGAAGAGTGAGGATGAAAAGTGACAGTATGCCAAGTTTTTGATAGACCTTATAACGAGTGTCATTATTATTGCAAAAGTAGAGAAAGGAAGCAATAAAGCTGAATTGAACAAGGAGAAAATGTGAACAATGAGGGGCTAATTGATGAGGTGCAAGTGCGCCTTACAGGGAAGGGTGCGTCAGAAAACGAGGAGAATCAGAGGGAATCGTAGTTGGGCACGCCCTTGTTCAGGGTTTCCATCTCGAGACGCGCTCTCAGGTCGGCGCACGTGGATCGGAGACGAGTGATTTCGTCGAGGAGGGCACTCCGGGCGGCCTCTTCCAGTTTGCACCTGAAGAATTCTCCACTAGCAGAAGACTTCATCTCAACCAGATACCTTTCAGCCCAGCCAGCTTCTTCCTCTTCGTCGCCGGACTCCTCGCTCTTCTGCACGTTCTGCAGCTGCCAACACAGGCGTCCTATCTTCTGCCGCTCTTCGGCAATGTCTTCGCGAAGCATGCCCTGCGTGGCCATCAGCTGTTTTTCCTCGTACATCTCGATGCATCTCGCGTCCGTCGCCCCCAGAGAGACGACCTGCGGCGGCGCGGCGTCGACGACCTGCTTCAACTTCCTCTTGATTGCCGTGATGCTGTTCTGCACTTGCCACGTGTGCTCGTCCAGCGCCCCGGTAGGTCGGCCTTTTCCGTGGCGCGCGCTGATCTGCAATACGGTTCGGTTGGCAGCATGCCAAGAAAACGGGTGGCTAGAGATGAATGCGTCCGATAAGTGGTCGCGACCTTCGAGTTTCGGAAGACGGGCGGCGCGGCGGTCAGTTTCCTGCCTTGCATAACCACTTGCTAATTACGGTTCAATGCGAAACGGGCGGTCGGAGGACTTTCTCTCCGATTCCATATCATTTCACTACTGAATTCCAAGTGCGTTTCAGTCTTTCTTCCCTCGTCCTCGTTGTAAACCTAATCAATTTCCAACAGTTTCTCCCTCTTCTCGCGAGTTCCAGAGAAAGAATGTTTCTCTCTTTCTTCCCGCTTCGCAGACTCGTTTCGCTCTCCCACGCATTCGTCTTCTTGTTGCTAATCCGACGTGTCCTCTCCCTCTAAACCCACCTTCGCATGCAGAAGGTCCAGCAGGAACTGTTGCTTCGCCAGCTCCTCCCGAATCGCGTCAGCTTTCAGTTCGTCCTTCTCTAGCCATTTCTCGATCAATTGTCCCTCGAGAGGCGGAATGTACCTGCAACTACCCACTTATGATCCTTTTTCCTCATCCCATCCATCTTCTTCTGATGTTTACACACATAAACATGACGAGACAACGAAGAGAATGAATGTGTCCTCAGTACTTTTCCGACACAAAAACATAAAAACGAGACCCACTCTATGCCGAGAATGTTCTCGGCGCATCTGATTTGAGATTTAAAAAAGTTTACACAAACTTTGAACAAAATTTGAGTGCGGTCGCAACATTCGCGAGAATGACGAGGAGATGAAAAACGAGGACAAGACGGATACCCGTGTTATCAATTTTCGCCGGAAGGCCTCCCCAAATAAGGTCGAATCGGAGACAAAAACTGCTGATCATCATCGCCTCCTCGCACACTCGACCTACATTATTGCACTACTAACACGTCTTTCCGAATGACTTTCCATTCTGAAATCGCCTTCGCCCTCTTCTCCGATCGATACTCTCTCTTTCGTCCTGCCCGATTAGCTGATCTGCATAACGACGTCATGTCCCTTTCCGACCGCTTCTTCGTTTTCTGCTGATAACTGCCACATGGACATTTGCAAAAAGCGGGGTGTGGGGAGGCAAACAGAGGTTCGAAGTCACCCTCCGACACCTTGCAAGACCCGCCCTCTGCGGCGCCACCCTTTCCCTCCGCCGCCTCCTGCCGCCCACTCCTCCGTCTCTTCTTCTTCTTTTGGCCGTTTCCTTCCACACATCGTTCGCCTCCAATTGAATATCGTTCTCGTATCCTTCGTCCATATCTCGTTTCAAATCGCCTTCCTTTCTCTACACCTTCTTATTATTATCCGCAGCGTAAATATTTCCCCCATTTCATCAGGTAGCAGACAAAGCAGAGAATCGAAAGGATCGCCAAAACACCGTGAGTGGGTCAAAATGCGACCTCTCGTCGTCTTCCTTCTGTTCCCGCTGTGCTTTTCACAAAAACCGGAGGCCATTCCGAACTGTCCTGATTTGGACGTGCTCGAAAATCAGTCCGATCTCTCGCAAGATGATCTCAACAATCTGATCTTATGCTTTTGCAAGGTGAGTCATTTTCTCTTCCGAGTGGTCGCTGTGACTCATCTCCTTTTGTTTAGCCGGAGGAGAAAGAAAAAGTTGCAATTTCCTGTTTGTACGGCTCCAATCTGGACCACCTCATGAAAGCGACAGATGCGGTGAAGAACGCGAGTCTCACGACTTCATCGATCAGCATCCAGCACATGGAGTTCCCGGAATCCGGACTTCCAGAGTTCGGAATGATCGCTCCGGAACTCACTAGTCTCGACATTCGGGAGTGCTCCGGGACGGATGAACTTAAGATCGGAGATGAATCGTTCAAAGGACTCGAACAGACTCTCCGCAACCTGACCATCCACTCTTGCAACCTTTTGGTGAGAATCATCAGTCTTTCACCGAACTTGAAATACGTTTTCAGACAATTCCGAGCTCTGTGGATGCTCTTGAGAATCTCGAAACGATGGCCTTCTCGAGCAACAAGCTCGAGTCTCTGGGAGTGGACCAGTTCAAGAACAAGAAGCAGGTGCGTCTTATTCTGTCTCTTTCCATCGTATCCACTTCTTTTCCCACGCATCAAGAAATCCATCGGCTAATGACATTCCCGTCTCTTCATGTACTTCTCTATTATGCATGGGGCGACAAAAATCCAATCGCGCTTGTCCCTCCGCGCGCGCTTTTTCCTCCTCGTATATGGACAATGGCATGATGAGCCGCGAAAGGGGCAACGAGAGCAGGCGAGGAGTGAGAAGGGGAGGACCTACTACGACACACCGAACTGCTTCTGATCGCCCGGACACGTTTCTTCTCATTGTTGCCGCCCGCCAATTATTGTTTCTTACGCTAGGCAGCAGCTTGATGACGTTACAAACTTGTCTTCGACTTCTTCGCCTCACTCGTTTTTATGTACTTCACACACAGAAATCAAACATTGTCGTGACGACGAGGGGATAAAAAGAACACTTATTTTCAGCTGTCCTATCTCGACGTCTCCGGCAACTTCATCACTTCCATAGAGGAGAAGGCGTTCGAACCGCTCACTTCCCTCGAGACTCTTGTCATAGGAGAGCACAACTTTGTTAATGACACGGTTATTAACGAGATCGGGCGTCTGAAAGCACTCAAGGTGCGTCTTTTTCCATTTCAAAGGTTCACTTGTTACTTTAGACACTCGATTTGTCACGTGCCGACGGAGTCTTCGAACCGCCTGAGGGCCTTTTCAAGGAGATTCCTCAAATTGAAGTACTTAAACTATCGGGATGTTCCATTCCTTCACTCGAGCCCGGACAGTTTGCCACGTTGAAGAAGCTCCGAGAGCTCGATCTGAGGGTCAACCTCATTGAGAACATCACTGCTTATGCCTTCGACGGACTCGAGAGTCTCACGAGACTTTCCCTCGCCGGGAATTTTATTTCGTGAGAGATCTGACTATGCAGAGCTCCAAAAATACTTGATTTCAGTAATCTGGAACCAGAAGTCTTCTTCGGTTTGTCGAGTCTGGAAGATCTCGATTTGGGCTGGAACGAGATAAAGACGATTCCGACGGAAGTTTTCAAGCCGTTGACCGAGAAACTGACGACTCTCAGCCTTCGCAACAATCCGATCTCCCAACTGTCCCCGACGGGACTCGGGAATGTCGAGAAGCTCTCTCTGGCTGAATGCGGATTCACTTCCATATCAGCTGATCAGCTGAAGGACTACCCGAAACTCGTCGACTTGGATCTTTCCAAGTGCAACATCTCCAAGATCGTAGATAACACTTTTGAGAACCAAAAGGAGTCTCTCAAAAAACTGAACCTCCAGAAGAACAAGCTCAAGTCCCTCCCAAATGTAAAATCTTAAATCTCAAATGTCTATTCTGACCCTGTATCTTTCAGCTCCTCAAGGGTCTTCCAGCTATTGAAATCCTTGATATCTCTTCAAACCCATATCTTTGCGACGGAGAACTCGCCCATTGTAAGCCTAATTTTCTCGTTTCTTTGGCTCACTCAATTCATTCCAGTCGTGTTCGGCGTAGAAGATCGTGTGAAACAAACCGAAGAAAACGGACATCCATTTTTCATCACGAATGCAAACGAAACTCTCTGCGACCGCCCGTACACTCTCCGCGGCGAGCAGATCCTTCAAGTAGAAGCCGAGAAGTTCCAGCCGTACGACGAGAAGTCCGACACAACAACTGCGCCGACGACTACAACGACATCTGCTGTCGAGGAGACGACGACGGCTCTTAAGATTGTGAGTTGCTCGTTTATCTCACTTGCACATCTCCGCGTACTTGCAGCCCGACATTCTCGTCGGCAGTAAGACGAACGACACTCTGTTCAAGGAGGAGCCCCGTCGCGATGTGTACGACCTCTCGAAAACGGACGACGCGAAGGGGGTCTACAACCAGAAGGGTGAGTCCGATAACAACATCGATGTGAGCACACCTGTGCAGAGCTGCCAGTTTGTTTATGGCATCTGACCCGCCGACCAAAAAGGGACTCTCTCGTGCGCGAGCTAGCATCCGCATCCAATCAAACTGACAAGTTTTGGTCAACGAGCCGCCAGATTCGGCACCCCGGCCCTTCTTTCTTCTTCGTATGTCACATAAACATTGTTGTGTGACTCACTCGTGACCGCCTTCCCCCTTTCTTCTTCTTCTTCCTATTCTCCCTCTTCTTCTTCTTTTCCCAACCATTTCCATTCGTTTCCCACATTCTCTTTTTGACACCATGAATGGTATGTTTCTATTCTTTCCACGAAAACTCAACATGCTTATTCCAAACCGATCGACTTCCAGGAACCTACGCCGTCCCGATTACCATCGGAGCAATCGCTTTGGTGACCGTAATTATCGTCGTCGCAGTCGTTCTATTTCTCAAGGCGAGAAAATATTGAAATTCGACAAACAACTAACGTTTACAGAAGAACAAGAAAGTGAGTTCGGAAAGCAAGTCGGCAAAGGAGAAATCGGCGAAGATCGAGGACGGAATGGTGGAAATCGAGCTGGACTCGCAACCAGGAACCCAGCACGCCACACCACGACGATAATAACGCTGCCCTCCCGTAATAAGAGGAACTTCCTCCCTTGCTCAACCCAATCTGTTCCCTAACTTATCTGTCACATGCAATGTGAACTCTTTCGAAACGGTTCCCGCCTCCCACTTACTTGATGATTCTTGTGTCCTCGTCCACCAAATAGCATGCCTGAAAAGTGGCATTTTTGACCTATTGGAATAAATTTCTATTTGACTCACGCCTTGAGCCGGGATTCCGTCGGCCGGTCGAACTGCGTGCGCACAGAAGCACACCATCTTTCTCGACATCTCGAGCACCGTCTGGAGCAGCAGTCCGAGAGCTTGCAGACCCATCTTGTTCTCCTTCTCTTGAGCCATCACGTGCTGAGCGTGCAGGAAGACGTACACGAACAGAGTCTTTCTCTCGATCGCCAAAGTGTTGAGGGCCTCTCTCATCTGACGGGCAGCCCCACAGCCACAGAATAATCTGGGAGTGAGCTGGCTAGTCGAGGGCAGCCCACACCTGCAGGACTCTGCGATCGAATCGAACTCTGGTGGCACCACTGGCTCGGGAACCTGGCGGAGGAATCTCTTGATCAGTCCGGCGGCGTCGTGGGCGTCAGCAAAGACCATCGTTTCCCCAGCATTCGCGCGCCTCTCCAATTCGTCCAGCCTGCTCTTCGGCGGGGACAATCGGTAGATTCCTTCTGTGCACAGACCATGTTCCTCTACGAAATCGAGGCAGTGTCGGAAGCAAGCGGGCAGCGGGATCCCATCGAGAGAAGGATCCGCTCGGACAGCGTCGTCCAGATGCAGTCCGAGCACTTTCTTCACCCGTGGCGCCTCTTCTCCAGCGTCCTCTCCATTCGCTATCTCTCCTTCGTCCGAACTCAGTTTCCTCCACTTTCCAATTATTTTCCTAGTCGATTTACGTGTTCTGAACAGGGAATATATGAATACAATCGAGGATCGAAGCAAAACTTACAGTTTTAACCCTCTTTTCTTTTTTTCGGGTTCATCATGCATACTACTGAAAAGACAGAGAAAATGAAGAAAATATTGGGAAATTAGGTAAACTCAAAGAGGGTCAAACCACTTCAAAAACGGACAAAACAATCGGAACGAACGATTATTCACAGATTTTATTGGTGGAACGAAGCGAGAAAAAGAATGGATAATTGTTTAGTTTTCGGGTTCTTGCATACAAATTCTGGAGACTTCTTGGAATAAACTGAACGTGGAACAAAGAATCAATACTTTTGGAGGACAGCGAGCGCCTTCATCAGATTGTCGCGAACCGCCTTTGTGTCTTCGTAGTCGATCGAGCTCAGCGCGTACTTGGTGAACTTACGCACCTCGGCGAACTCTTCGGTGGTAGGCTGACCTCCAGAAGGAACAACTGGCTGCGGAGCCGAGTAGTCGGAGTAGTCGGTGTTGCGAGCCGAAGGGAGGCTCGGAGTTGAATAGGAGCTCGGCGGAGGGATGTTTGAGCGAGCCGGTGGTTGAGGAAGCGAATGATCCGAGGAGACGTTCGGGAAGCCACCGAATCCGAGTCCTGGAGCAGCAGGTGGCTGGTTGATGTAGTTGTGCTCCTGAGGGCCGCCGATCTGGGATGACGACGAAGGAGCATTTGGCTGGAATTGAGCTCCGAACTGCGATAGATCGTCATCAGCCTCGGGCTCCTGAGTGCTGCTAGGCACGTAAGGAGTGCCGTCTCTCAGGCATGTGAAGATTTGAGTGCTCTTCCACTTCGCGTACTTCTTCGACGCAACGAACTGTTCATCAATCTGCAAACAACGTATGGTGAGAAAAGAGATGCTTGAAACGAATAGAGTCACCTCTCCAAACAGAGCTAGGATATCCATGACATGCCCAGCGGTGTAGAATGCATGCACGACCGATTTATCGACCTAAAACAGAGTTAGCTGAGAAAACGAACAAAATCGTTTCATCGTTTACGTTTCCGGTTTTCTCTTTCTTGTCCGCGAAGTTGAACAGCTTCTCGGCAAAGTTCTCAATGTGAGCTTGAGCGATCGTCTGGAATTGCAGGTTCTTATTGAGAGAAAAAAGAGGATTCAAACGCTACGTCGTTCTTGATAGCTTCGTTGTCCGCCAGTTGAGTCTTTATCGCTTCGAGAGTCGTCAGGAGTCCCGTCAGGTACTGACGAGCTTCCGGAGTAGACTTGTCGAGCTTCATGGCGGTTTGTACGGCATAGACGAGACCTGCAGGAAACTTATTAGCAGAGAAGAACCCACTGATAAGTACAGGTATATATTTATTGCGTAGGGATTGCATAATTAAAGCCGAGGCAAAGTTCAGATAAGTTTTTGATTGATAAGCAAGTGAGCAGGACTGAAGGCACTGCTGATCGGACGTTCGAAAATGGTTTCTTTCTGGAGGACCATTCGATGCCATTCGTCGAGCATCATGAGAGCCCGGTCAACGGTGAGAGAAGGAATGCCACAGTCGGCTCTCAGCTGACTGATGTTCTTGCCGAGCCACGACAAGCCCTCGAGAAAGCGATCGCGATCCGACTTTTTCTTCCAGGTTCCCACGGAAGCGGCTCTTCCTTCTAGTGGGTTCGAAACTCGAAGTGGCGACGATCTAAGATCGATCTGATAGCGGGGAGAGTAGTCGAGAATGCGGCAGATGATGTCGAATAAGTGGAAGACGAAACGGACTGCGGCGATTGTGGACGTCTCCTGATGTTCGAACATCTTCTGAGACTCGGGAATGTGCAATCCGCGAATAGTGTCAAACAGCTGACACTGACATTTTGTCTGGAGAGGCTTTCCGCCGCGAGACGCAGGTCCTCCGTCTATATGGATCTTGAAAAGATCCATGACTTCTTGGATCATTGCCAGTTTTCTGTGTGACATGAGTCTGATCGTGATGTCGATGTATCTCCGCTTTTTATCTTTCTGAACACGATTCGCCTCGAGTTGTTCTTTCGACTCGGCCACTTGCACTTGAAGTGACACATCCTTCGCTGCCTTCTCCGCCAGAATCTCGTCGACTTCCGCCAGCTTTCTCCGAGTCGTCAGGATCTTCTGATTGATCAGTGTTATCTTCTTTCTCAACTGCTCCGCCTTCACTTTCTTTTCTTCAATCTGTCCGTAGAGACACTTGGCTTGAGTCTGCTTGCTGACGACGCCGTCCGGATCTTCCATGTATAGTTTCAGATCTTCGAGTTCTTGGCTCGCTCGCTCTCGGTTTCGAACCGCTTTCTGGAGCCTTCTCCATTGGGATTCGTCCAGTTGCGGGGATTCCGCTCCGTTTCCGATCATACAGAGCCCTCAAACACGCCACAATTAAAATGTGGGTGCGAGGAATGGAGGGGTGTTTCGAAACACACGGGGGATAAGAAAAAGGAAGAGAAAGGAAAACTGGGGGGAAGGGAGGGAAGCAAACGAAAGAACTTACACCAGTAGTAGATTACCGGATCGCGGCTCGCATTCTCGTTTGCGATCTTGATGTAGTGAGCGATGGGCTTGAACGCCGGCGGCAAGTTGGAGGACATCTGGAAGCGAATGGAAATGAATCGGAGGCAGAGAGACAGAGTGGGTGAGTCAGAGTCTCGGCCTCTGCGTCTCTCGCTCTCTATTTGTTTTCGAAATGACAAGAATGACAAAACGATCAATCAGATACGAATTCGGAAAGAAAACCGCGCGGAGAGAGAAAAAATCAACATCGAGGGGCAGGAGGTTAGCCATTTTATTCACATTTCGGATCTAAACCAGTAATTATAATCGAAGTTATTGGAAATCGGGGGATATCACACTGGAAGGACAAAACAACTATACTTATTCACTAACCATGCAGTAGGTCCCAGAATTATACAGAAAATACAAGCAATCAATGAATCTCGGGAGTGTATGTGAGAACAATGAAGAAGAGCCAGAGGTGCATCATGGCGACGTAAAGAACAAAGAGGAGGCGGGCCGTCGGATGGCTTCTGACCATCGACAACATTTTGAAGGCGCTCGCATCTACTGCCTGGAGGGCGTTTCGAGTTTGCGGGTGGTTGATGTTTGACAGAAGCGGATGTGAGGAGGAAGTGTGGAGGGGCGAAGAGTTCGCATCGATTGCGATCGAGGTGTCTCTATTGGTTGCTTTCTGGAAAACAATACATACCGAATGAAAACTTTCCCAGGATTACCTGCAGTCTCTCCAGCCTCACATTCAACACTTGATTCGTCCGGAGAACGTCCTCCAACTGTTGCTGTTTCTGGAGCAGCATATCTGTGAGCTGTGATGATCCGTCGTCCTCGTGCTTCGTCTGCTCGTCTCGCATCCGGGCTCTCGTTTCGCTCACTACTTTCCGCAGTTCGTTCTCCTTTTCGATGAGCTTCGACTGATGCAGATCTCCCTGTCTCTTCATTTCCTGCTTCGTGAACTCGTTTTCGATCCTCGAGCACTCTACTTTCTCGTTGAGCAATCCAATGGTGCTGTCCCACGTCTGCTTCTCCTCCAAATGACTTCGCTTCTGTTCGGAAAGCTGTGATTGGAGATCTCTTATTTGCACTTCCAGCTCTTCCATGTCCGATCGAAGAGTGTAAACTTGCAGTTGGGCCGATTCCAGATCCGCCTTCGTTAGATCTCGTTCGACTCGGATCTCTTCGACTTCCGCTTGCAAAAGATGAACAGGACGCTCACTGGATCCAATTCCCTGCTCAGACTTCAGAGATTCAACTAGTTTCTCCTTCGCATTCAAAATCTTCTGTGCCTTGTTTTTGTACTCATCGAATTCTTTTTTGTTCTCGTTCAGGTTGAACTTGGCAAGTCTCAACTGTTCCACCATCGCTCGGATCTCTTCTTCTAACGCCACCACTTTCCGCTTATGCGAGTTGCACTCTTCGACCGCTTTCTCTTTCTGATCTTGCGCCTTCTTCCTGTAAGTGACTTGAACACTATGAGAACAAGATTCCTTTTTTGATTCTCACCTAGCTAGTTTCAGTTCCTGCAGACTGTCCATCTCCTGACTTGACGTCTTCTGATTTTCCACTCTTTTCTCCAACATATCCTTTTCAGCTTTCATTTCGTAATAATCCTGACTACGTTTCTCCAGTTTTTTCTCCGTCTCTGATAACTTTGTCTTCAATACAGAAATCTGTGAATCCTTTGCGAACAATTGAGATTTGAAGTTCGGACTTCCGTCGTTTCCAGTGAACTCGGCTGAAAGCAACAATGAGAGAAATATATATCTATAAGAATTCGATGCTCACAAGTAGTTCTGATACTGGCAACACTGCGACCTCCGATGCTTCTCTGACTGCGAGTGTCCTCCTCTCGCTTTGCAGACTTCACTTCTTGCGAGTTCAATACCATCGTCCAGCTCTCCGAAGCCGTCGTAGTCGTTGTTCCCGGCTGCACCGAAGAGCTCGACTGTTCGTAGTTTCTTCCTCTCCATCCCGCACCAGTGTAATCACTCTGTGCTCGAGAAGGAAGCGACGGAGCCGCTCTGCCAAAGTCTTCTGTTATCACATGTTCCGGCATAGATATGACAGTCGCCGGGATGCTGGCAGTGCTCGACTTTCGCGTACGTGGTTTCGTATCTCGCGCCTGTTGGATGGCATCTCCAGTCTAAAAATGTTGATTAAAATCAATTAAAAGTGGTAGTATTCAGAAAACAAACCTTTTCATCAAGTTTATTCAGAAGGTTTTCAGCCGCGCCGGCGAAATCCGAAACTTTAGACAACCATGACATTCGTTCGAAATTAGCTGAAAGAAAATGAAGACTTGCAGTGTGTGACGGGGTGTAAAACAAGCGGTGGGTATGCAGAAGCGACGACAAGATTGTTCATCGATAAGAAAGCGAGATCTTTCACGGTACGAGCGAAACAGAGAAGTTTAACGGGAAGGAAGAAGCATTACTCTTGGATGGAAGGTCAATATTTGGGTGACGGTTTCGTTTCGAAATAGTGATTGATTTGTGGAAAAGAACACGAAAACAAGCGGCGAAAACGTGGATTGGAATCCACTGCCTCCCGCACGGGAAAAGCGCAAACGATTTATTTTTTCTCTGCCGTCTCTCCCTCTCGGCACACTCCACTCTCTCGCGCGTAGCCGTAGAGCACGTTTGCATTACCCGTCCTTAATATTCTTTGCCGATATCATTCAAAACTGAAAAGCCAGGAGCTGAGCTCTCAGCTGGAAAGAGTCTTGTCGCAGTCTTCTTATTTTCTTCTCTCGGGGCAATGAAAGGGTGTCGGATTATCTGATCATGATCTCCCACGATACCTCTCGGCATTCCCATCCTGAACCGTTCAGCTAACATCACTTACAGTAGTGCTTGGACGAATTACGCCTGGAAATGCTATCCTAGATATCCAGTTCCTATTGAGATCCTTTTTTAAAATTTGGACTTTCGAATGTTTGTCATAAGAAAATGCCAGTTGCATCGCAGTAATTCTATTATGTGAAAATCTGTTCTCTCCAGAAGACATTTAATAATTATTGCAGGAATGTCGTACGGACCACAACTGCCTGGTTGGCTCTCAAATGAGAAGGTATTATTGGTGTTTTAAGAAATGTTTCTCAATGTGTCAGTTTCCAGGAAATCGACGAAAAAGAAGAGGATTCTGAATCGAATGTTTACGGACCTGTGATCCCGAGTCGTGTCACATCTGCCACTGACGACAAAGAAACGGTTTACTTCTTTTCAATTGCATTCTAGTTTATTCACATCGTTTTTTCTGTTCCAGATTGGACCAGCCATTCCGGCACAGTTTCTGAAAAACCAAGAATGCGAGGAAGAAGACGACGACGAGGAAGCAGTCGGAGTGTATGGTCCGGCGATACCAAAGACTGTTTCGGAAGAAGTTTCGAACAATGTAGAAGACGATGAAGATGAAGATGACGTTGGACCTGATGATACTTACTTGCTTGTACCCTTTTAGTTCAGATCGATGCGAACAGCTACGGTCCCTCGGTCCCCGCCAACTTCCGGCCGAACGTCAGTTCCACCTTCCCGGCCGACGTTGAGTCAGATGACGAAATTGTGAGTTTGGAGAGGTGACGTGCCACCGTAAATCACTCATTTCTAGGGCCCGATGCCCGTTTCGAAGGGTAACGAGGAAAGAGAAGCACTCGAAAGAGCCTACCGCCTCCACATGCAAAAAGAAGCGGAGGAAGAAGAGAAGGTGCGTAGCTGTCACTCACGTGAAGTGCCCCGGAGAAAGAGTTTTCCTTCCAGAACTCTGCGCCAAAACGAGAAGAGTGGATGACGTCGGTGCCGAAGAAACTGGGAAACTTCGGGTTGGGAGCGCGAACTTTTAAGAAAGGAACAGCGTCTGAACGAGATTCAACGTGGGAAGATGCTCCGGGAGCGAAAAAAAAGAGGAAGGAGGAAACAAAAAGCGGAAAGTCGGCGGCAATTGCAGCTGCCGATGCGAGACAGGCTGCGATGGTCGCGGAGAAGACGGCCGGTCCGTCTCTGATGGAACTTCATCAGAAGAAGCGAGAGGAGAAAGTGAAAGAAGCGGTACTAATAGGCTTGCAGATTCAGCGAAATCCCTTCCTTTTCAGGGCTACACTCCCGGAGAGAGACGCCCGTTCGATCGCGAAAAGGACATGGAAGTGCGTGGCCTGAAGGCTGGCGGAAGCAAAGAGGCCGTCGATCGGATGAAGGAGCTGACCGGACGATTCGCGAACAGCAAGGAACAACGCTTTCTGTGAGAAACACGTGTGTGAATAAATCATGTGTTATCGACGGGTTTCGGTGGTACGACGTCTTCTCCGGCGTCCATCTCATACAACGCGGCATTCGTTTTCTGGTGTTTTTTGCGGCTCTCGGCCACTCGATCCACGTCATCCTGGAGTTTTAGCTCGTCACACCCCTTCCCTTTCACAAAAACTACCTTTGCTTTCTTGATATCCATCTCGAGTTGCTCAATTTCCTGTTTTCTGGATTTGTGAGTGCAACAGTAGAAGCAAACGAGAAAGATGAGTACTAGGTACTCGATGACGGATATAATGCTCATTCCGAGGAAAAGACCCACTTGCCCGCCGACGTCCGAAATGAAGTTCACGAACTGAAACGGGAAGGTACAGAAGCAAAGAGGGAAGTGTGACCTACAGTGTAGGCGGGGGACTCGGTGAGCACTTGGAAGTTCATTCGTTCGTAGTAGATCTCGATGAGAAGAGTGTTCGCCTTGTACCAGTCCAGGCAGTCCTCTCCAGCGGCCACCCACGGACCGGAAGGACCGCCCGGGTTGCACTCCGTCGGCGTGTACGAGTCGGAGGGCCATTGGGCCGTCGAAACAGTCACTCCGTACGAGTCTATTCTGAAACAGAAGACGTCTGAAGTCGTGAGGACTGGGAACCAACTCGCAAGGTTGCGGGCAGTTGCAGTCGGTGAGAACGTCGAACTCGGTCGAGTCGGCACTGTTTATCTGGTCCACACAGTTCACTGGAACGAAATGAAACCGGAGGGACTAGAAACCGCACTCACGGTTGGCGAGAGTCTGCGTTCCGTCGTCACAAGACACGAACTGTGTCGTGTTGTCGGCGTGCGAATAAGCGGGGTAGTAGCAGCCGCACGTGGCGACTATCTTGTCCTGCATGCAGCTCCGGAAGCACGCCTCCACGTTGTAGATGCCCGTGTAGTGCGTCGTTTCGAGGCGCGTCTGCTGCGTGCAGCTGCCGTACGGTTTGCTGAGACGCGTCGTTTGCACGTAGCTCACTCCGAGCGAAGAAGCGGTTCCGGGCGGCGCGAAGTATCCGAAGACGTCGGGAAACGGCATCTCGTCCTGCATGTGGATGTCTATGATGACTCCGGACGCCTCCGTCCACGGCAGGTACGTCGCCTGATCCGTGCGCATAACCATCCGAAGTCCGTACAAAGGACCCGCGCGCGTCGAATTGTATTCCCCGTTCAGGTTGAACTGAAGACAGTTGCCGTACGACGGATTGTAGAAGTCGTTGAAGTCTCTGAAACCGAATTCTGGATCAGAAGACGTCATTCGTTGCACGTACGTCTCATTGCATGTTTTGGCGTTGTAGGTGCAACTGACGACCATGTCGTCGTACGAATATCCGATGTCGTCGCCGCTCTGAAATCCACGTCTTCTAATCACGTTCGTGAGAGAATCGCGGGAAAAGAGTCCGTCCCCGGTGCGTGTTCTAGTCCGTCCCAACACAAAAACATCGTCTTGCAAAACCTTGTGATCACGCTCTTCTTCGCGCTTCTTGCGCTCTAATCTCGTCACTCGGCCATTAATCCACTGGCAGCGAGAGGATATTAAAAGGCCATAAAGACCTACTGTAGTGCTCTTTTTTATGAGCCGCAGAGCCCACGCTCTCTTCGCCGCAAAATCATAAAACGGGCGAAGAAGAAGAAGAAGAAGAAGTTTTATGGCCTAATCGTTTTGTTTTCGGGCGGTTCCACCGTTTTGTGCACTTCCGGGTGATTTTTGGTTCGCTCACATCGTACTGTTTCGATTTGAGCCGCTCCGAATACATGAGGGTCCATTTGTTCGCCTGCTGCTGCCTCGCCGCTGTCAGCGAGGCGGGCAGTCCGAATTGCACGGAGCTCGTTTCCGAGTTGTAGGCGTCGATCTGAAGACGTCACGTCATCTGGGCGGGTGCGGAAGACGTTACCAGACTACTCAGATCACCGTCCACCGCCTTCGTTTCGTCGACTTTCCACGGATTCAGATGACATATGGTGACCGTGGGAAACGTGCGTTCCGCGAATTGAAGCTGCAATTAGGCGGCGCTGAGAGATTCAGAAGAAGCGAACTCACGGTGGTTTCTGTGTTGACGCTGAACGAGAGGTAGTTCTTGAGGAGCGTGATGAACTGCCAGATGAAGGCGGCGAACGAGACGAGCACGACGAGGATCCAGAAGAGTCTGAGTCCATCCGTCAACCGTCACGCTATCCGTTACGCTCGCTCACCTGAGCCACCGCGCGTTCGCCATCCCGATGTGGGGCACTCCATGAGTGGACGTCCAGCACGAAAAGTCCGTGAAGACGTACTTGAGGCCCGTCCAGAAGACGGCCATCTGAAGACGTGCCACGTCATCCGATTATTTCCCACGAGTATTCTTCGTAACCAAATCTCGTGCCGAAAAAAGCAGTTTCATACACATTTTTCGTCCAGTTGACCTGCTTCTCCTAATCATTTCTTGTGTGTTATGAGATTGAAAACATTTTTTCCGCGAGAAGAAGCCACGTCACATGATTTATGACTCCGAAAGTGTTGGCTTCTTCCGATCTCCGACCACCTGCTCATCCATCTTCGTTTAGATCTTCTTCCCATCCAGCCCCCCTTCCAGTCGTCGTTTCCAGACCCCACTAATTGATGATGAAGACGTCGACGTCTTCTGCTCCGTGCGTGAGAATCCCGAAACATGCTCCTCATTACGGGGCTCTCCGGGAAATCGGAGAGCTCCTCACGGGCTCCGCCGAGCACAACACATCATGATTTAATGATTCGTGCCCCGTTTTTCGTTTCCAACCTATTCCACTTCTCGTAATTAATCCGTGCAAGTTGCTGTCGAGAATGGAAATTCGTTTCGATTCTCCGAATTGCTTATTCCTCTCGCAATGACGTTTCTTTATTCCGTTGCTGTTGTGGAGCAGAAGAAAAAGAAAGAAAAAGGATGACGGAAGTGGAAATTTATGAAGGATCGGCGCCGATTCGGAAAACGACAGTTGCCCGGGGAAACGGACTCGGTGCTCCGTCCGTTTCGGAGAAGCACGTCCTCGTTTCGAGCGGGATGTTTGATGTTTGACTCGACGGATTCTGGATCCGGGGGAACGTCTTCTAGAACTCCTCTCCACTTTCAGACGGATTTGCACGCTTCAAGAATGCGTTGGCTAACTTTTAGTGACACTGCGCTCCTCTGTCAGAAGACGTTAGCGTTCCCAGAGAAGACGAAAAAGAGAAAAGAAGACGAAAATAGAAGTGTGCATAAATTTGAAAGAAGTTGGAAGAGGAACTTTCTAGTCCCTTCCCAGATGACGTCTTCGTGCGAAGACTTCCTCGCGCGGAAAGTTCTCGTTTCTTCGCACTCCTCGAATTTCGGCTCGTTCCCATCCGACAAATAAGCGGGCCTTCTCACTCTCGTTTTCCAATCAGTTTTCCGCCGCTTTTCGAATGAGTTTCCGACCCATTTACGTGTCACTGACACGTGGCGTTTCAGTCAAATTGACTGGAAACTCGAGGCAAATCCGCGTGTTTTCGGCTCTTTCGAGAGGAAAGGACCCCCGGACTCCTGTAGTTTGTAGCGATCCGAACAACAATCCGTGCTCGCCGAGCACGTCACGGGCTCATTTTAATGTGCTCTCGCCACTTAACGGCCCCCGGAAACCAGTAAGAACCTAATGGATTCTGCCACGTCGTGAAACGCGAAACGAGGAAGTTTGCTCGCGAAAACGGCTGCTCTTGAGTGCTTCCTGGCACCTCAAAAATCAGCTCTTTCTCGAATTTTCCCATCAAAAACTTCACGAAAGCTGACTCAATATCGGCAATTTCAGCGGCAATTATGGCGCCGATTTTCTCGAATCCATTTCGCACGACTCCGTCAGAGCTGACATTTCGCGGCACGGAAAATAAAATAATGGAAGGGGTCCCGTCGTTACCGTAGGAAAGCGCGCTCCATCGGACACCCACACACACCTCCTGATCTCATTGTTCCGTGGCGAGATTGGATTCCGGAGTGTAGCGGAGAGCTGATTAGAAATGTAGTCACGGAGACATTTCCAAGCGGATTGTGGACAAAAGGCAATTCCGTGCAGCCATTCTCGGAACCGGGCGGATCAGGATTGTTTCCTAATCCCGACGCCTTCTGACTTCCCGCACCCCGCCTGCTCGGGTCCGATTCGTACCGCCCGACGTTATCTCGGCGCCAGCCCACGTCTTCATTTCCTATTTAGTATCATTCTGCTCCGCTCCCCCTCCTCTTTCCGTTTCTTTCGCTTCCGACGCCGTCTGATTAGCTTATCAGACAACAATCGGGAGATGGGGGGCCGAATCTCGGTAGGCGTGTACTCTCTCTCTCGTCGGCGAGACGCAGAGATACACACCGACAAACAAGTTCTCGAATTCATTCGCAGCGCCTGCGCCTCCCGAGACTCCGCCCCTTTCGTGTGCTCGCGCGCGCTCTCTCGGCCTCGAAACGAGAGAAACGGATTCAGAAACTGATAGCTCCGCCCCCCGGCATCGGAGTCAAAACGCGCCCCGCCCCGATTTCATTCATTCCGACCCGAGCTCCTCGCAGCACCAGTCGTCCCCCGGAAGCCTCTCCGAAATGAAGTTCCTCGCCCTTCTCGTCCTCGTCGCCGCCGTGCTGCTCGCCAGCTCTTCGGCCATCTCGCTTCAACAAGCCGGTGAGTTGCCTCCCCCCCCCCCCCCCTTAACGAGCTCGTCAACTCCCCCCTTTCCCCAGAACCACACAAAAGCCCTTTGTCTCCTAATTCCGAAACTCCCCAGGCCCTTTTTTCCCCGGTTCCCCTTCCCGCGGACGGCTGTTTTATGAATACGAAATGAGCATTCCCCCGGTCCCTTTTCGGAGAAAAGAGCCCGTCAGTTCCCTGTTTTACGACCCACAATAAAACGGCAGTGTTCATGACGTGGAAGTGAAAAATTACGAATTTCGCGAGAAAAACGAAGAGAAACGGGAACGAAACCCGGGGGCAAAAAAGAGTGAAACGAAGCGGGGCGGCGCCTGTTAGGGAAACAGCTCCGATGAAACATTGATGAGTCGCGAACAAAGGGAGCCATGGTTTCAGACGGCCGCATGAAGATGTGCCCGCCCGGCGGCTCGACCTTCACCATGGCCTGGTCGATGTCGTGCTCGATGCGCAGAAGGAAACGCGAGGCGGCCGGCTTCTTCGGTACGTTGCCCCCCTGAAGTCGTCCCAAAATCCCCCCGGTTTCAGAGAAGCGCGCCCTCGTCGCTCCGTCCATCCGCCAACTTCAGACCATCTGCTGCCAGGTGGGCTGCAACGTCGAGGACCTCCTCGCCTTCTGCGCCCCCATCTGAACCTCTCCTCTCGCCCCACACCCCCACCCCACCCCACCCGTTCACAGGAAAAGAGTCGCCCAGAATTGCTTTGTAACTATATAACCCTGCTTTTATTTCATTGAATTCGCTGCTTCTGAATAAATCGCAGAATCTGTTAACAAAAAAAGCGTCTTGTTGGAACTCAAGAACATAAAGAATCGAGGGGAGATCCGTAGAATTGTAAGGGGAGAATCGAGAAGAAAGAATGATACAAAATGCGAATAATAGCACAAGACTGGGGGCAATATGGGAAATTGAGAGGGGTTAGAGGGCGACTTCATCTCGAGGCAGCAGCTTGAACGGGTCTCCTTCGAACCACTGCAGTAGCTTGGCTATCGGCATATTCGCCACTTGCTGGATCAGAGTGTCGGCGCTTAGCGCCTGTATGGAGCTCTGTTGCTCGGCGAGCACCATCTGCAACTTCGGCGAGTTCGGATCCTCTCCAGCGTTGTGCAGAAGGCGTGCATAGAAGTTGTGGCTCCAGAGAATGACGACGTGATCGTGCGACTTCTTGCTCCAGTCGATAGTCGGCTTGACGCCCTGCTCGTCGACTGGATCGATAAGCGACATAAGGAGGAGAGCGAGTCCGTGCAGCCGGAAAAAGTCTTCGGCCTTCGAGTCGTGCAGTACTTCGTGCACAAGTGTCCTGCAGTCGACCGGCTTCGACTTGAGGTAGGCGAAGAACGCGGAGAGCAATTTCCAGTTGTTCTTGACCATCTGGGAGCACGTCTCCAGTTTGTTCGAAGTGAGACTGGAAAACAAGATAATCTGATTAGTCAAAGTTTGAATCTCCGCTCACTTCTCGACGACTTCGTAGAACTCTTTTATCTTAAGCTGGTTCAAGAAGGTCATCGCGAGATTCAGATTAAGAAGAGCCACAGAACTGGTTTTATCGAGGTCCGAATTCGCGAGCATCTGCAAAAAGATGTTTTAGAGGGAAAGTGCTTTCCGAAAACTTACTTTAATTGCCGATTGGAAGTGTTTCTCTGCGACGTCGTTGTATCGGAAATAGCACGATTGGAGACCCTGAAGCAAAGAATTACAGATAAAACCATTGTGAACGTTCTCACCAGAATGTAGTGGATGTGCGGAGCAAAGTAGCGGAAGAGCAGTGGTCCGCTGGCTCGGCTGCTCATTTCGAGCATGTCGCGGACGTTGATGAGGGTCTTCTGGGGCCGACACGCCATCACATTACAGCACGCCATCATCTCCAACGTCGTCATCTTGATCATGTTGATGCAGCGGACGACGCCCGGCTCCTGGGGAGTCCGCGTCGATTTGAAGAGGATCTCGTCGGCGTGCTTCATCGCCAGATGATAGTATTTTTCGACTCGGTCGGAATTCGATTGCACGAGAGCGCCGACAATGTTCAGAACGCAGGCGAAGACGGTCATCGAAGTGTCGCCAAGCCATCTGAATCGGAATATCGTCTGAAGCGACACAGCGGTTCCTCACCTGATACCGACGACCTTCGACTCGACGTTGCTTTGAGATCTCTGAATTTGACGCAGAAGCTGCCGCGAAGTTCTCGACTTCCCGTCGTAGAACATGTAGGAGAGCTTCGTGCAGACGAAAAAGTCCTTGATGCACTCGACGTGGGCTTTCTCCGACGGGATGTCCTCCAGTGCCTTGATCATTGCTCCGATCATTAGTATCTCGGTCGAATCCGGATCCTTGTGCATCAGTTGATACGTGACAAGCACCTTCGTGATCCTGAAGTAGAGCTCCATCTTCGGGTCATGATGGCATTGACTGATGGCCGCCACGCACATTTCCATGGCTCCGTTGAAGTCTTTATCGCTTTTCAAAAGTTCCTGCAAGCAGTTCCAAATGGAAAATCGAACTAAAATGTTTCTTACGATTAGTTGGAATATCAGTTTGTAGGTTAGAACAGGGTAGCTTCGAGACGTTGCAATTTCGTGTCGCAATGCATTTTTAATGCTTGCATGAGGCCAAGTTTGGTCTGAAGCTGTTAGAAGTGAATTGAACTGTCTAAAAAGAAGAGCTTACAGTAGATATGTAAATCTGCGATAATAGAAATCGCTTGAATCCGTTCCTCTTCGTAGAATGCTCCCATTAATGTGAATTTGTCGTACTGAAATCTTTTTATTGATAAAAATTGAACAACTGGTAGGTTTAAGTCGAATGTTTCGAACTTACGGCGTGCTGGAGGTGTGTCCTAGCCAAATCGTGGTTATCCGTGTAGAAAAATAGCAATTTTCCTAGCTGATAATTACAGACGGCCGTCATTTCGTCTGATGTTTGCAATTTGAGTGAGCTCTGCAAAATTCACTTGAGAAAAGGCGGAAAAGTTGTAGAAAACTGACCCTCACACACTTTATTGCCATTTTCAGCTTGGGAGGATCCTGTGTTCGGAGCGCTTCGGCCATTCCGAGTATTGATTTTGCGATGTCATCATGGTTCATTCTCCTGAAGTTTGGTACTTTTTATTTGAAAAAAAAAAACGCATCGATCGATTCAATCAATCCTTTTTTAAATCTGGCGGCGTCGAAAAAAAAGCGAGGAAACATGTTCTGTACAGCGGTATGCAAACGCGCTCCACTGCACACAATGACGAAGATCCGTCCGGAAAAAAGCGGCGAGAAGCGGGTTATTTCGCTTGGAATGAAGGCAATTCAGAGAGCGAGAGAGAGAGAGAGAGAGGGAAAGAAAAAGATAATTAAAAATGTCGTTTTTCTAACCAAGTCGGTGCGAATGTGTCGTGTCCTTCTCTCGAAAGATTGATCCGAAGATCTCAGAGATGAACGAGAAGATAAGAGTTTGAGTGAGTGAAAGGGGAACTAGAAACAAAGTAATGGGAAAGTTGAATGCATTCCGAGTTGTTGAAATGTCGGGGAGCAGCGTGAATCACTCTTTCTTTTCAGGTACCGTACTCTGTTCGGTCCCCTTTAACCAGACCTCACTGCTTTTATGCAATACATGTGAACCAGTTTCCCATTAAACAGACATTGCACTCGCACAAGTACTAAAGAGATTGTGTTCGAAAGTTGTACACTTCTCTGATCCTTTGCCTTCTTTCCTTCCGACGAATTCTTCCTCTCCCATCGGATTTCACAACTGCTTCAGAATGGGAAAACCGACTGATAAGTGCGTCGGAAAGTGTCACTTCAGATTGACACCATGACGTGGCACTGCCCGAACTGCCACTTCCAACCACGCGTCTCTCTTCCAGTCCGTCGTCATTTCTGGAGATTTGCCTCAGAAGCACAACTGCTGACGATGTGCCAAATCTCGCTGATTCTCGTGCGAATTCAAACTCGCGCCCTTTCGGAGAGACAGAGAGAGAGAGCGTCCGCTTTGGGGTGAGAGGGCACGCGACGCAGACGGTCAGAAGCCCGCACGCACACACACAATGATCGATTCCATCGGGGAAGCCGGGGCGGCGGCGGTGCGAGAGAGCGCGAGAAGCGCGGAGAGAGAGACGGCCGCCCGCCACGGGCCCGATCTAAGCAGTGCCGTTCTGGCGCGTCGTTGAGCGAATCGCGACGCGCTCCTCCTCGGCCACCACATACTACACGGGCCGAGACGAGAGACGAGCGTGAGAGACGGGGGGGGGGGGGGGGCGACCGAAAGAGCCCATGCATAGCCGGCCACTGGCCGTGTGTGTCTTCTCGTTTATTTTCATTTTCATTTCCATCGGCGAGCCATCAGAGGAGAGACTCAGACACGGAGCCCTCTCTTTCTCTTTGTCTCGCGGCCACCTTCCAATCAAATTATCCGTGCCCCCGGAGCCACGGACCCCTCGTTTTATTGTCCTTTTCGGCTCGTTCTCGCCCGTCGCCTCGTTGCCCTTAGTTCCATTTAGCCACTTTCGTTCCCATTTGTTTGACAAACGACTGGTTCGGCGCGAGTTTGACACGCGTTTCCCCGTCGTCTCGAAGACTTCTCGACCGAACTCTCCGTTATCAGTGGCAGGATTGCGGGTCAGCAGGGGGCGACGAAGGTCATCGAATCGATAAGGGAGGGCCCCGTCGTGTCCTTGTCGCATGTACACTCCACCTCTTTTTGCAACATTTCTCCGGAGACAGTTTCAGCAGAAACTATCTGAAATCTTTCTTTTCATGTTTCCCTTCGAAGATTTGCATATTCTCTTGCTCTGTTTCCTTTTGCCAGCAAACTCGCTCCAGCGAACAAGATTGATTCCGAAATGTATCTTTGCCTCCCTTGTTTTGTTTTATACGCGTCTTCTCGTTCCGATTGAGTGCGCTCTCCGCGAGCTGATTCATGCGCTGTTCCCACGGGAACTCGGGCCCTCCTTCTTCATGTTGCCAACTCGTTCCGCGCGTTTTCTCTTCGGATTCGCACCACTGAAATGCGATACGGAACGATCGGAAAAAGGGCTCGTCCGATGAAAAAGACGCTCAATTATCGCCGGCCAAGAGGTCCCCCTTTCTCTCTCTTTCTGTGTAACGGACCGGATGATGAATTGGCCGGCTCCGGAGTGTAATCGAGTCGATCCGGTTCGGTCGGCCCCCACCCAAAACTATACATTTGAAAGGCGGCAAACATGATTGATGGTATTACCTCTCGCTTTGTTTCGTGGGAAAAAGTTGTGTTTGAGCAGCCGGATTTCGGCGACAAAAGTGGAGGATAATCCTCGAAAAACGAGACGACAGTGTTCGTTTCTCGTTCCGAAAACGCGCTCCATCGGCCTCTCTCAAATGTATTTTTTCGTTCATTCCTCGAAATCCCCATGAATTTTAGACCCCCGGCTTCTTCTTCTTCTTCTTTTTCTCGCCCCGCGCGGCCCCTGTTTTCTCTCAAAATGCAGCAAAACGAAAGACGGCCATGAAACGACGCATAAAAATCTTAATATTGGCTGAGTACGTCGTCCATTTATGAGGGTCATTTGCCGCCGGACACACACACACGGCTCCTCCCCTCCGGCCGGACACCGTACCCCCTTTCGGCTCTCTGATCCCCGTGACTCAGTGGCTCAGGAGGCAAAATTGCGTCAAACTCGCTTCTTTCTCTGCCCCGTCGCGCGCGTCTCTCCAATTTATCGCCTTGTCCTTTTTGGTCGCTCCGATGTCAGGAGGCCTCCTGAGATTCACGACTGACAGCTTTTCCGCTGATTACTTTTCGGAAACACGTCTTCTCGTTTCCTAGTCCCTCCCTTTTTCTTTCGGTTTCTCGTGGCAATGAGAGCAGAAACAACTGATTGCCATCTGTGGACGGAGCTTCTTCTTCTCGTCGTTCCGTGAACATTTATCGCCTTTTTCCGGCGCTTCGCACCCGTAATTACACGGGAGGTGCCACTTCTTTCACTCTTCTTCGCTACCAGTTTGCGGGTGCGGCGGCGGTCGTTTGTAATGCGTGTCCATTCGTCCGTTTCTTCTTTCTACGCGTCATCTGCGTTTGTGTGTGCCTCCTCCCTTCGTCACTTTTTGATACTTTTGTCTTTCCGGAATTAGCATAATTATGCCCCTCGCCAGCTCCCTTCCCTCCGTCCGTCCGTCTGCGTCTCTCTCTCTCTCTCTCTCTCTCTCTCTCTCTCTCTCTCTCTCTCTCTCTCTCTCTCTCTCTCTCTCTCTCTCTCTCTTTCTCTCTCTCTCTCTCTCTTTCTTAGTTTTCTTCCAAAGATTATCCGCCGCTTTCCGCGGGGATAGATGAATGCGTTCCGGATTGCGTGTCTTTCTTTCTCCTCCTCCTTCGTTTCCAACTCTTTCTGTCTTCGAAAAGCCTGCAGCACAGTTGTTGCTCACAAGTGCAGCAGCCGGAGATTAGAAGAGAAGGAAGGAGGACACGTGTTTCTCCCGACAACATCATATTCTGGTTTTCCGGCCAGGATTAGGCAACATGACAAATGAATTGGCATTCAGAAGAAGAAGAAGCTTCCGAACTCTCTTCTTCTTCTTCTGCTCTCTTCTCATCAAACTCTTTTCCATCATTTCGTAGTAGTAGTTGATGAGAAAGAAGAAGAGAAGAAGAAGAAGAAGAAGTAAGTTTGCGAGTAACTCTGTGCCACTCTCCGCCTCCCCTCACACCTCCTCTCTTCTCTGTTTTCGCCATCCTCGCCTCCTCCTCCTCGCTCTAATTAATTCGCCACGTTATGCAATTCACGAAGCCAATAATCCATGTCCTTTTCGCCCTCTCGCCTCTTGCCTTCACACATACACAACTCCCGTCTCTTTCATTCCAGGATGTCATCTGAAGCAGCGACGTCTCCCGAACACGGGGTCTCCACGTCGAACTCGACGACGGCCACGCCCCCTCCGTCCCGGCCGCCCGGAGGAAGCGGCGAGCAGCAGCAGCAAGTACCATTCCGTACGTTTTTCCCTTTTCTCTCTCTCTCTCTCTAGCGAGGGACTAGGAATCGAGTTTTCTAGTCCCTCCCAGGTAGAAACGGCTCTCTTTGTTGTGCGGCTCCTTCTCAGAAATTCCGCCTGTTCGCTCGCCGTCTCCTCCTGCCTGCCTCTTTATTTTTGTGTCATCGACCGACTCGCACAAAAATAGGCTATTATTCATGTGCGCGTCGTCGCCTATTTTGCCGCCTTCGTCCTCGTTTTCCAGAATTATACGAGCCGAAAGAGAAACGAAGAAAGCGTATTTCCCGTCGCCACTTCTTCTTCTTCTTCTTCTTCGTCTTCTTCGCGCCTTTTAATTTCCGGACTCGCCGAGAAACGACGATTCTTTTTGCAGAGATGATACCGCCCGGCCACTTCTTTGCCAATCCGTTCATGAATCCGTACGTTCCCGCGACGACGACGTCTCCAGATGCATGGCCCCCGCGACCGCCGGCCACGGACGGAGAAGCCGCTTCTGGGGCTCCTCAGATGGTGTTCTCGCCGGCGCAGTACCAGGAAATGATGCACCACTACTTCCAACAGATGATGGCCGCCAGCGGAGCTCAGTTCCCGATCCCGTTCCCGATGCAGTTTCAGCCGGCGTTTCAGCAGCCACGACCTTCATCCCAAGTGAGTCATTCGTGTCGAAATAGAGCGTATTTCGCAACTCTGCCGTCTGACCCACTTCTTCTTGCCTGCAGGGCTCATCATCGCATCGCTCGGAGGAAGACGAACGGCGGACAGCTGGCAGCGTCGCATCGAACGTCTCGCCGAATCATCGCGAGGTTCGAAAACACTTGAGTCGCTGCAGCGAACACCTTTCTTTCCAGAACGTCGAGGAGACCAGAGAGCCCACGTCTCAGCCGGAAGTGCTCGCGGAGCCCGTCGCTCAGACCTCTACTGGTGAGAGCATCTCGTTTTCATTGAGCCGAGAGGGTAAACGAATTAGATGCGAGGGGACTCGTCGCGCATGTTCACTGCGGACTCTTCGTTTGATACATGGTCCCTCCGACTGGTGCTGCGCGCTTCCGCCCGCTCGCCATGCCTCGGAGACAAGTGCGCGAACTGAAACACGAGAGCATCTGTCTGTCTGCGTCTCCCGCCTCGACACGCTCTCTCTTCCTCAGTCTCTCCCGCTTCGATTCGCTAATTGTTAGGATCTGACGAGTTGTGTGTGTGTGTCTGCGAGTACGCGGCGTCTGGAGGGAGCCAGCTTCCACGAAAGGCCAAATGTCTGGAAACGAAAAGGGATGGTACATTTGAACTGCCGCCAAATTGGTCCGAATGAAAGGAACGCTTCTTCGTGCGATGGAGCACGTTTCGTTTGCCACTTGACGGGGTGTCCAGCTGTCCGCACTTGTCATCATCTCAGAATTTCCTCACTATTCTACTATTCTCATGAATATAAAAGACGAAATGAGAAAGGGGGTGCATAAATAATCGGGCGGCGCATTGCGCGAGAAACAGCTCAATTAAATGGGGGCTCACAACAGCAGAAGCAGAAAAAGACGATCAATAATTGCAGATGACGTTCTATTGCCGACGTCTTCGGAAGTCGATGTCGGAGAGGTCATCGAGAAGTCGGAGGCCGACGAGAAGGGCGGCGAGGAGCAGCGGAAGCTGTCGGGCGACCGCACCGACAGTCTCATTCGGAAGCAGATGAGCGAGATGGAGCGGGAGATCACGCGACGGTCGCAGAACAAGAACATCAAGAAGGTGAGCTCCTTCTCTCCGCCGCGAACGTTCTCCGACTTGTTGTCCAACTCGAACAATTGCAGAGCGGCCCAATAATCTAATAGAGCGCCTCGCGGCCTGTTTCTCTCTCTCTCCTCGGTCGCTCTCTCCCCCCTTTCGGGCCATCCGGCCAATTCCACAAATGCACTACTTCTCCTCCTCCTTCTTCTTCTCTCGCCTCTTCCTTCACTCCTCTTCTTCCTTTTTGGTTTTTTTCATTCTCCCGAACCTCCCTCAGCACCTAGTTGCAACCTCCATTAACCATTTCCATCGGGCGAACTCTTTTCAATATTCGGTGTCAGATCGACGACGACGGACTTGCCGAGCTCATCGGAGCCACTTCGAAAGCCACACCTGCCGCCGACGCGTTTTCTCCGTTCGCCGATAAGGTACCACCAGCTACCGGTTGCTCTCCGTCGTTGTGCTCTTTGTGCATGAGCGTCGTCGGTCGGAGGGACTAGAAACCTCCCGTCCCGCCGATGACGCACCTCTTCCACCGTGTCCCACTTGTTGTTTCCTTCCTGTGATTGTGATGACTCTTATCAGCATGCTTTAACGAGACACATGATGATGCCTGCAATCGCCACCCCCACCCCCTCGTCCCTCCCGTCGTCTCTTTCCTATCCGATTCCTCTCGATTGTGTGGTTTCCAGTGTCGTTTCCGTCTCCAGTCCATTCCGCCCGAATCCGCCTTCATTTCCAGAGCGCCATTCCCTACACGGCTCCTTCGGCGACTCCCGAGAAGGCGGCGACGAAAGAGTCGCTGAATCAGCTCCGTTCCTCGTTCAATCTGCCCGAAGATTCGCCCACCGTCGGCCCCATTCCGACGTCTTCTGCCTCTTCGCAATCTGCCCAGTTGCCGCAGCAGTCTCAGTTCGCGAACAACTCCATGTTTATGGCAAACGCCGGCAATTTCGCGCAGAACGCGTTTCCGATTGGAGTTGCGGTAAGTGGAGAAAACAAGAAAACAAGTCTCTCTCTCTCTTCTTCGCCCTCCTCCTCTTCCGTCTGAAACCCGACTCGTTTCAGATGACTCCGCAGGCTCCGTTCACCGCTTCTCCCGGATTTCAGATGATGCAACCGCACCAGCATAACCTCTTCATGCAACAACCAAACCGTGAGTTCCCACCCGAAGGCCCTCTCCAACGTCTTCTCTTCAGCTACCTTCGTGAACAACGGCACGAATCCGTTCCTCCAGACACAGCCTCCAGTGAGTTTCGGCCCTCAGCAGCAACAGAACGGAGCGGCTCCCCTCGTGCCTACCGTATCATCGCAGCACTTTACTCCGGAGCAACTGGCCGCCGCCTTCGCGCAACAACAGATAGCTCAGCAGCAGCAGCAAGCGACTCAAATGCCCGCACCGACTCCATTTGACGCACCGCCACCTGCGGCTCCCTCGTCCTCTTCGAGCACTTCGGCCCCGTCCACTTCCGGCTCCGGACTCGCTCCCCCACCGCCACCCTCGCATCCGGTGCCTCGACGAGTCAGTGGGAACGGGAACGGCGCGTGGCCAGAGGAGAACAAAGAGAACGGCACCACCTCGAACGGCACAGTTCCGAACGGATCGGCGACGACGGAAGATCCAGTGTGGGTGCTGAGGGACTCGTATCTGAAGAAGATGCAGCGAGAACAACGCACTTCCGCCGAAGAGGTTCGTTTTTGAGACTGCCGAATCTCGGTCCATCAAAATCATATCAAAGTGGTCAGAACTCTTGTTCCGTACATTCGTTTCATTGCACCCCGGGGAGTTGAGTGGGAATGGCTCTGCTTCACAGACGTCCTTCATTTCCCGTTTTTCCCTTCAGCTTCATCATCACGACGTCTTCTTTCAGGAAATGAGTTGGCACGAAGCGGCCACAGCTGCACAGGAAGCGGCCGAGAACGGAGGCGTCGAAGAGGAGGAGCAGGAGACGGATCGTCTTCTGAACGGCAGTGGCGGAGGCGTCGGCAAGTCGACGTCTTCCGTTTCCAGCGACCGGAGAGGATCCGTCGAGAAGAAGAAGAACAGCAAAGAAAGTGAGTCGGGCGGGCGGGAGCACTTCTTAGAGAGGGATGAGGACGCCGCCCCGTAGACACAGAGCGCACAGTGTTGTTTCCTTCTTCTCCTAGTCTAGAAGACCCGTCTTCTTGTCTGAAAATGTCTCAAATGATCCATTCCGCACACCGTCGTCCACGCACCTTCCACTCGGTCCTCATGCCACTTGTAGTTGTTCTAATTTGGTGAGTTCTTCTCTCGGAATTCGATTTGGAATGCCAATTCTTCCCCCCATTCTCCGACGCCCACTAGTGCTTCGTTCTTTCTTTGTTTTAGTTTTCGCCGGTCCTTTCTCGGTTTTCCCTCTCTCGAGAATGCACGCTCTCTCGCACCGACAGATCCTTCGACACGTCCCCCGCGGACCGGCGACTGTACACTCCCCTCGGCTCCCACGGCGCACGGAGAGCAGCACAACACAGTGTACTACACCGTCTCCCTTCTCCGTGTTGTGATTGACTCTTTCTTATCCTTCTTATTCTTCTTCTGGCCCCCTCTTAACAGCGCGTTTTGCCCTCTTCTTTCCTGTGAAATCCCCGTTCGAAACGGCTTCTTTTCTGGTACATGGTGGTGGCTTCTGAGTGCAAACCGCTTCTCCTGCGTCCCTCTTCTTTTCGTTTCTCCTCATCCTCTCGTTTCAGCCATGGTTCATGAACCTGCAGTTCTCATCGAGGGAGTCCTTTTCCGGGCTCGCTACCTCGGCTCCACTCAAATGCTTTGCGAGAGTCGCGGGAGCAAGGCGGCTCGGATGGCTCAGGCGCAGGAAGCCGTTGCGAGAGTGAAGGCGCCAGAAGGAGACGTGCAGCCGTCGACGGAGATCGACCTCTTCATTTCGACGGAGAAGATCATGGTTCTGAACACTGATCTGCAGGTTGGAGACCGGAGTTGAAGCGGGAGCACGTTCGTTCATTCTCCCTGTTTTCAGAGGATCTCTGATACTGACGTTCGGCAGGATATTCTGATGGATCACGCCCTCCGGACGATCAGCTACATCGCGGACATCGGAGATCTGGTGGTGCTGATGGCGAGAAGGATGTCGACGAGTCATTCGGACGAGTCGTGTTCCGACAGGTAACCATCGGAAAGAAGGTTCGCAGTCAACAGAGTGTTTCTTCAGTGACGGAGGAGGCGTTCGGAAGACACCCAAGGTCATCTGCCACGTGTTCGAGTCCGACGAAGCTTCCTTCATTGCTCAGTCGATCGGACAGGCGTTCCAGGTGGCGTACGTGGAGTTCCTGAGAGCTAACGGAATCGACGATCCGTCCTATTTGAGACAGATTGACTATCAAGTAAGGGAGCCTCTCTCTCCGGAGAATCCTCTCATTCTTTTCAGGAAGTGCTCAATTCACAAGAGCTCCTCGGCGACGAACTCGAAATGTTCGCGAAGAAGGAGACGCAGAAGGAGGTGGTGGTTCCGAAGAAGGCGGGCGAAGCGCTCGGCATCGTCGTCGTCGAGTCCGGATGGGGATCGATGCTCCCGACGGTCGTGCTCGCCCACATGAACCCCGTCGGACCGGCGGCGCACTCGAACAAGCTAAACATCGGAGACCAGATCATCAACATCAACGGAATCTCGCTCGTCGGACTGCCCCTCTCGGCCGCCCAGACGCAAATCAAGAACATGAAAACGGCGACGGCGGTGCGGATGACGGTCGTCTCGACGCCTCCAGTGGTGGAAGTTCGGATCCGAAGGCCCGACACGAAGTATCAGCTGGGGTTCTCGGTTCAGAACGGAGTCATCTGCTCTCTTCTCAGAGGTAGGAGACTGGAGAAGTGACATGAAGCAGAAGGGGGAGGTTTCAGGTGGAATCGCCGAACGAGGAGGTATCCGAGTAGGCCATCGTATCATCGAAATCAACGGAACTTCTGTGGTAGCAGTTGCCCATGACAGGTGAGACACTGACTCCGCCCCCCGTCGTCCAATCCTCACGTCTTCAGAATCGTGAACATGCTGGCGACGGCCGTCGGCGAGATCCACATGAAGACGATGCCGACGTCGATGTTCCGTCTTCTGACCGGCCAGGAGCAGCCGCAGTACATCTGATCGCCCCCTTCCTGTGATAATCCGCGATTCCGAGCACTCAGTGCATCTCTCTCTCTCTTTTAGGTGATTCCGTGCGAGTCTTACAATTGCCATTCGTTTCGTTTTCTTTCCTCTTCCATTTCGGTCACATCTTCCGCCTCAAGATGTTTCCACACGTGTTTCTTCTTCTCTTTTGTAATAAATCGGGACCTTCTTTTCGAGTGATTCTTCTTTTTGATTAGATTGATTTATTTAGTAAAACTTGGAATTTTACCGTAATTCACAAGGAAACGAGTGCGAAAAGTGGTGGAGAGTTTCAATGGAAAATACTGAATGACGAAGAAGATGAATTGACAGAAAGGAACTATCCTAGTGGGTAATTTATTTGGTGACATTGAATTGACAAGTGAGAGCAATCGATCCGGGCGCGGGAGCCGATTGAAAGTGAGCGGGGCTTGGAAAGGGATCGGGAACGAGGAAAGGGGGTCGAGAACCCGTGTGGGGAGCGATTGCACGGCGGCGGCGAGGGCGGTTACGAGTCGGAGACGGCCGTGATCTCGGCGTTGTCCGGACGAAGGCCTTGCGAGAGGAGAGAGATCATCTCACGGGCTCCCGGCTCGGTCAGGTGATTGACCGACATGTGGAAGGCGAGCTCTTGGGGCTGGTGACAGAAGAACTCGCACGAGCGGCATCGCAGAAGACACCTCCCTCTCTTCGCCATTTCCATCGCCGTCGGTTTCGGGCAGTTCGCCTGAAATGATGAACGTTTCGGTTGAGGCGGGAGGAGTGACTCTCTTACCTCTGGCTGCTCGATGGCTCCCGAATCGAGACGGTACTTCATGGCTCCGTGGACGGTGTGCACTGAGGTGTCCTTCATTACGTGATGGTTGTTCTGGTGGTACTCGATGAGCGACTTGTTTTTGTCAGAGTAGCTGCACAAGTGACACTTGAAAAACGTTTTGTTAATGTTACTGTGCCGATCCAGATGCTCGATGTACGTCCCGTAGGACGTCGTCTTGAAGGTGCACTTCTGGCAGTACTTGGCGTTGCGGACGACCGGCGGATACTTGTGTTTCGGTCTCAGGTACTCCTCCTTCGGTCCCTGTCTCTTCATGTTCATCTGAACTCGGTTGACAAAGTTGTATCTGTGCATCGCCATGTGCTCAGCCAGCGTGCGGTTGTTTGCGGTCCGGAAAGGACAACTCCTGCACGCATAGGTGACCGTCGTTCCCGCAGGGATCATCTCTCCCTTCTTGCCCTTCGCTCTCTTGTGCACTGGCTCCGGTTCGATGCCGTCGTCGTGGAGTCTGACGTGTGACAGAATGGCCGAGGCAGTGAAGGCTCCGAACGAGCAATCGCTGCACTGATAAGGACGCTCATTCTCAACCGGCAGATGGAAGTGGGCGTGTCTATCGAGGGTTTCTTTTTCCTTCGTTTTGTACGGACAATCGGGGCACTTCAGGAACGCTGAAAAAAGTGGATTTGTGGCACCGAAAATGATCCTATAGGGTCCTTACGTTTATCGTCGTCAATCAACCCGAGAGTTTCGCGAATCTTGAAGTGCGATCGTTCCATCGGCTGATCCATCTTGATGTCGACCAACCTCTCCATCTCAGCGATTTCCTCCTTGTCGGGAGGCGGCAGCGCCTTGAAATGTCTCGTCGTCATGAATTGGTAGTTGTTGGAGCTCCTCGTGGTTCTCTCCGACACCTGCGGTCTCGTCTCCTTCGGTGGCGGCGATTCGGAAGACGAGCTCGGTTCCTTGCTTCCCTTCCGAGCTCTCTTCTCCGGCTTCGGCTTCTCATCCTTTTCGCCGGAATCTTTGGCGGGTGATCCAGCCGCCGCCGCCGCCGCAGCTGCTGCCAGCTTCCGCTTTCCGGCCTTTCTTTCCTCTTTGGTGATGAAATCAGTCAGCGTGTTGACTGGGTTGCCACGTGGATCGACTCTCTTCACGAACGGCGTCTGCTCCAGAGGCGGTCCCATGGCCTGATGAATCAGAAGATGCTCGTCCATCTTTTTGATGTCGATGGAGCTGTACGAACAAATCGAGCACACGTAGAACTTGGGAGTGTTCCGATGGTTCCGGTTGTGTCTCCAGAGACATCCGAACGAGACAGTCACATACGGACACTTGTGGCAACGGTAGATGCGTTCCCTTCCGATTCCATGTCGGAATCCAATGTGTACTCCGTCGTTCACGATTAGCTTCTTTGGCTTCACCTCTTTTCCCTGATCGTTGACGGCGACATGCTGCTTCATGTGGTCTTTGAGGGAAACGGGCCGATTGGTGGTGTAAGTGCACTGAACGCACCGGAACGTCTGGTCGACGTCGTGTCTCTTCTTGTGACTTCGCATGTCTCCTCGGTACTTGGAGGTGTACGGGCAGTCTATGCATCGGAACGCCTTCACGCCGTCGACGAAGATGCGAAGAACTGGGTCTTCCATTTCGGGGAAGGCCGCCTTCTCCTTTATGCACCACGCCTTCAGTCTTTCCGCAAGTGGCACCGTCGACGCACACTTGAACATGTCTGCCGAGGGGCTGAGAATCTTGCCATTCGACGCCTTCACACCTTCAGAAGACGTTCCCGGCAACTGTTGTCCGGCGGCCAGGTGAAGCTTCTCGTGGCTATCGAGCACAGCTTTGCTCCGTGAATACCAGGTACAGTAGCTACACTTGAATTCTGCCAGTGTCGAGTGCTTCACGTAGTGGCGCTGGATGCGGTTCATCGTTGAGCCTTCGTACGGGCAGATATTGCAACAGAACTTGGATTGGTCCTCGATATTGTTCAACGCCTCCGGAGAGACACCGTTCGCGCTGGGCCTGAAAAACCAGGAGGATGAACGAGAAGGGTGGGGGCGCGGACACTCACGTAACATCGAAGGATTCGTCATCCGATTCATCCAACTCCTCGATTTTGTCGTTCTCTTCAGTGTAGTGATTAATGAAAAACTTATCGCCGACCATCTCCTTCAAGTAAAAAGTACGGTGGTAACGGCGCGAAGTAGAGATGTGCCGAGTGAGTTTGTGCACTCGGAGGTCGGCGAACGACTTCGCTCTGTGACCGCACTTGAGGCAGAGGAACTTGTGAAGGGGGAACGCTTCTTGCTGAAATCAGACAGTTGAGCTCCAGAAGACGTCCGTCCGCAACCTACCGCTTGATGAGCTCTGCTCTTGTGGATGACCAGCTGAGTCAGCGAGAGAGTCTGAAACTGGCAATCTCCGACGTTGCATTGCATGGCGACGCCATCGGATCCGTTCCGGACCTTCTTGTGCGACTTGATCTGTGCCTGCTGCATCGTCCGCTTCGTCTTCTTGACGACCTTCTTCTCCTTGGTTCTCGTCACATAGCGAGGCGGCCACGGAAGCTTCTCCTTGTGAACAGTGTAGTGTCTCTGCAGGAATCCGGCAGTCCTGCACAGGTAGTTGCAGCCCTCCGCCGGACACTCGAATCCCTCGGACAGTCGGTGTCCTCCACTGTGTCTGTTCAGACGCGTTATCGAAGTCGCAGTGAACGGGCAGTGAGGACAGTGACGACGCCTTCTGGCCTTCTTCTCATCGTTCTCTGGTTTCGGCTTCGAAACAGATGGTTCTCCCGACACAACGGGCTTCTTCTCCGGAGATTTTTCCGAGACAACTGGTTTCTCCTCTGGCGCTTCCGACGTCGTGGCCGTGGCCGTGGCCTTAGATATCTTCTCCCGTTTCGCCGGAGGTGAAGGCGGAGAGCTTTTCGGCGGAGGCGTCACCGAAGAGGATGTAGATGACGTTAGAGAGTTGGAAAGAGATCCGGAGATTTGCGGAGTCAACTCTCTCGGCTTGGTCTCTGACCGCGTTCTCTTCGTGGATTTCGACTTCTTCGGAGTGTGCGTCGGAGTGATCTTCTTCGGTGGTTTCACAGACCGATTCGACTTGCGAACATTCGCGACGACCACCGACTCGACCGAAGACTGTCTGGACGATGGGACCGGAGTGGTCGACACCTGTCTCTCGAGCAGTGGCGGAGAGTCGGTCGAGTCCTCTCTTTCAAGGATCGGCGGCGGGCTCACGCCCATCTCTTCCTCTTCGCGCATGACGAACGGTTCCTCCGAAGCGGCGACAAGCTGTGGAGCCGAAGAGGCGATGTTGTTGTTGTCGTTTTTGTTGTCACCGCTATCTTCTCCGTGGACGGCCTGGTGAGTGCTGATCGTCTTTTCGGTGTTCGAATTGAAGTTGCACAGCTCGCAGTGGAACCTGCGACAATCTCCGTTGTGCATTTTCGAATGGTTGGAGAGGCTGCTACGAGACTCGTAGTTCGACGGACAACAGTCGCATTTGAATCTCCCGTTCATCTGAAACAACTTCTTGTGGCACTTCCGGCACCTCCGCTCCTTCTCCGGTTCCTCCTTCTGCTCCTCCAACTCCTCTCCCACCTCGACCCAATCTTCTTCTTGATAGCTGTGCAGCTTGGCTGTGCTTCTTCGCTGTCGCCTCTTGCTGATAGAGGTCTCCTCGACGTAGTCCTCATCCTTTTTGTCGTTGGTTGGCTCTTCGGCCGGTGGGTCTGTACTCGCTGGGAGCTGCTGCGGGGGATCCTCCTTCTCCTCGTCGCCGTCGTTCGGGTCTCCTCTGTGTCTCTTCTGGTTGTTACCGTGCGCGGCGGCGACAACGTCGAGCCGGAACTTCCTTCGCTTCGACCGTCGCAAATTGTCCGAGTCCGAAGACGCTGCTGCTGGAGTTTCGCTTGGCATAGTCCTGGAAGTAATGACCTGTGTTATCTGATATCAATGATAAGTTCACGGAGAACGAGAATCGGAAGAGTGAAGAACACACGGGGCCCTGTCTAGCGCCTCTACAGCATTGCATATAACACTCTGCCGTGTCTGCGTCTCTTCGTCTCCAACGCCTTCTCCCGCAGGCCGCCCCTACGACGTGTTTTCTCGTTTCTCAATGTCTCTGCCGTCTAGTGAATATTGATTGGAACTTGATTAGGGAGGGAGGCCTGTCGCGGAGCGAGTGTGTAGGAGAGAGAGACGCAGAAAAAGCCGGACCTCCCAATATGAAAGGCCTAGGGTTCAGTGGAGAAGGAACAGGAGAAGGATTAGAAAATCCAGAAGAAAAGAGCATTCTTCGACTCCGAACGAGGAGGAAGAAGACGTGTACAGGGAGATAATGATTCTGCTCGTGCAGTGAGACGTCTTCCCCGCTATGAACGGGCGGGACCGACATCTGGTGCGGCGGATCTACAGACACCGTCTGTAGACTCGAAACCGATGCACAAACTCAAGGAGACATGGGAAACAGAGAACAGCTCAGACAGAAGCTGCTTTCTGCCAGAATATTCGATTTTTCGAGTGGCAGCGACATAAACTCTTCTAGTCAAGGGGATCGATTGATAAAAAGTTGGAAGAAAGAACAGGAAGGAGCAAGTGTAACGATTCGGAAGGAGCTCGCCGCCGTGAGACGACGGAAAGGGCGCATTGACGTGGCACTCGGCTGTCTGCGAGAGAAGCAAAGGGAATGGAGTGGGTGGGAACGAAGCGGTGGAGAATGTTCCTATTCCACCAAGTGTTTTTTTAATCGCGAAAATGCCTTCTCGAACTGTCGATGTTAGTCTAGAACTCCTAGCCACCTCGCATTTGCCAACTTGTCACGAGCTTCCACAATAATTCCCCTCTTCTGTGGCTTTCCGAGAACTACGCGGGTTAGTGATAATGAGGCAATAACCATGCCAAATGTCTCCTTATATTTGCACACGGAATGGCTGCTCTCGGCTCAATGGCGAACAAAAAACGGCCGGAAAGGCGAGGAACTTTGTTTCCTCCCATCAAGAACGCCTCGAGAACCACGGCGGGAATGGGAAAAATGAGGTCATTAGGAGCGATACCCTGGGGTCTGCAAGTGCCCGAAGGAGCACGGGGAGCATAGTAGTCTAGATTCGCACGGCGACAAAGTACAGGGCTGCTCTTTGCAGCAGAGACGCACTCGCCACTCCTTCTAGACCTAATTGGGTCGTCCGGCGCGCGAGAAGAGGGAGTCGGATCCCGGGCGCGTACAGGTGGCTCCTTCGGCCTTCCTCCTCAAGCCGGCACCCGGTCGTCCCTACCGCCGCAAGCCAACAGAGGACACTGGAGAGGCGAAATAGTGTCAGGCGAGCGGAGGAAGTGAATCAATAGAAAAACGCGACAGCACGAGAGATGAAGAGGCGCAGATAGGTTTCGGGCAACGATGCGACCAAATCGACTAGAGTCAGACCGAGACGCCGGCCCCTCCGCCCAAGAAGAAGAAGAAGAAGCCGCCATTAGTTTTCGGGCACGAACCAGGTGGTGTGGGTGCGATGCCACGTGGCAGAGGCCGAACAGTGGGAAGGCAGCGACGGAGGGGACGGGCGGAAGAAAGGAATGACGTCTAGATGGGAAGAGCGAGAGGCCGGAGAGAGAGACAAAGGAACTTGTTTCAACAGAAAAAAACGTCCTCTACTGGGAGCTGAGATTCTTAGGACACGTGGCCTCTGGAACTGCGTCCGAACACTCGCGAGGCAGCAGGACTGCCAGCCGGCGGACTCCATCCCGACTTTTTTGTCCGCTCGTCGGAACCGCCTTCTTTCCCCCGATAAGATCTCCCTTTTATGAATTTGGAAGAGATAGTTACAGGCAATTGATGATAGAGACAGTGACGCGCCGTCGTTGGGAATCATTTTTTACAGAACGGAGAGGAATTGATAGAGGCGGAGAGAGGACGATCGATAATTAATGAACCGCCGAAACGTCATCAGCGTCGACGTTTCAGAACTTCGATTGGAAAGAAGACGTGCTCTAGCTGCTGGAAATGCACGTCTTCTGCCGGGTAGAAGGCTTCCGAAAGAGTTCTAGGTCAAATGATGTCATCTGAACGAAGTCTTCGAAAAAGCCCCCGGCCGGCTCAGCGAGCCAATCTTCGTTTACTCCCTGCTGACTATCCACGATGGATGGCTTTCCTCACCGTAAATCACGCGCCATTTTTCATTAGTCCCGTCCCCTCTCGTGGCGCTCACGCCTTCTTCCGCTCGCGCACGCGCACGCGTCGCACGTCTTCATCGCTACAAACCCATTCCGCTCCCTCTCGTTCGCTTTCAGTGTAACACAACCGCTAAGAACTGTCTCTACGCCGTTTTCCCTTCTCGGATTCACGAGATTATCATCACCCAGACGCACAAAAATCGATAAGTGTCTAACTTTTGCGTATCAAAATCGAAAGAAAAGCGAGAAGCGAATAAGCAGAGTCAGAATACACAAACGGACGGACACAATGAATATGGGATGTAGCGATTCTTTGGCGGCGAACCTAGAGAATCGAAACTCTCGGATTCTGGAGTACGGAAACGGCTCTCTACAGTAGAGATGACGAGCGTTTCGCGGCCAAAAGTGTCTGATATTCGAAGTAATAAATGGCTTGCGAGTCGAGTGATTTGCTAGTTTTGAGAGCGACCCGCCGGAAAAAAGAAGCAATAAACACGCGTTTGCACACAGCGAAAGAAGTAAGAAAACAACGAAACAGAGGAATGATAATGCGGATTTCTTCGGAAATCTGGAGCTCTCGACGTCGTCGGGAACACCGTGCCCACCTGGTTTTTCTCGAAACTCGTCGAGAATACGTCGTCTGGATTCGCGAAATGAGGAGAAGAGATTCTCGTAGTGAGGGGTCAATAGCGTCTTTTGGAAGAGCGTCTGTTGTGGGAAGCGTCCACGTGGATCCCGTTCCTCACTTCCTCGCCTTCATTCCCACTCTCACTGAGGGCACAAACTCTTTTCCACTTTGAGAGGATCCGATCGTATCGGAAACTCGTAGTGTGGGAATTGAGCCTAGAGGTTCTACTCGATGGGAGTGTGCACAAAAGCCACGCCAAGAAGATGTTCACGTGGCAGATGCGCTGGATAATAAAGTAGAAGCCAGAGGGGGGCGAGGAGGAGGAGGAAGAATCATCTACAATTCGACATCTCACTCTCTTCAGAGTCTGCGATGAAGGCCTACGGGTTCCTCTGTGAAGGAGAGGACGGGGTGTGAGAGCGCGACAGAGACGCAGGGGAATGCGGGGAGAGCGCAGAGAAACCGAGAAAGGGGCGGGGCTTCCCAAATCAGGGTTCCGACTGACTCTTTTCCCTCGATTGTAGACAAGGAATCACGAGAAATGGAAGAGATTGAAGGGAACCGAAGAAAGGATCGGTATGGTTACAGCGTTCCCGATTCGAAAGGGAGCTGCGCCTCGCGACTCCTCGCTCAGTCAACGTGGCGGCAGAAGACGTGACGGATGGGGAAAAAAGAAAAGAAATTGATGTTTTGTAGACTGAGTAGAGAAAAGTAAAAGAGAAGCCATGAAAATCGATGGGAATAGGCGAATGAGCCCAGAATAAATGAAAACAGTAAAAGCAAGTCCCAAAGGAGAAAGCATCGATCGATCACAGTCGGTGATTAGGAGCGAGAGCATGAGAATCGGAAGCGGTTCTTCGGGAAACCGAACAGACGAAAACAATTTACAAGCATTCGAGTGATTCATCTTATCATGTATTTCGGCAATTGTTTGCCTTCACTCAGACATTTTCTTAGCGAGTGTGACATGGAATTGGGACCGCGCGGAACGAGAAAATCGGAAAGTTACCGGTGAGTTTCTTTTCGAGACGAGTAAATAGCCGCCGAATCGGAAGCGTCGGCGGCGAGCACACAATCGAACACGCGGAAAGTGGGTCTCGACGCGGAGAAGCGGAGACGGGCACAAAATGAAGAAAACGATGCATTCGCAGGGAGAGACGGGAGCGAATTAATGGAAACATGAATAATCGCCGAAAACTCTAGCAATTGAAGTGAAGGTTACAAAGAACTTGAACACTTTTCCGGCCGTTTAGGGCATTTTGAACGCCGGGCGCCAAAAGGGGAATAAAGATTACGGTGGTGACGGGACTCGCGGGGCCCATAAAAGAGCCCGTCGTTTGGTGCGAGCAAATGGGAGGAAAGCGAGTAATAAAACGAGGAAACGAGGATAATCGACCCGAATGGGGCGAGAGAGGCGGCAGGTGTCGTTCAGCTGTTTTCGCCGTTTTATCCGCTCGAATCTTTCCGTTTTGTGCAAACCGGGAGGTGTTTGTGACGTGGCGACGAGCGGCGAGAAAGAATACAGAATCATTATTCCAAAAAGTGCGCGATGCGAGGCGGAGGAAACGAGAAAAAGAGAGGAGCGAAGGGCGAATTCGCGTCGAGCGGGCGCACGCAGCGGCAGAAAGGGGATGAGAAATGGGCGATGTGGCACGAAGAAACACGGGCGGAAAGAAGCGCGGAAGGCTCGCGGAACACTTGCGGAAACAATAACTAGCTCCCAGTTTATCGATTTATGGAGATGAACGTCTTATTGTCCTGCGCTGTGATGGACGGCGGTTTATCGATTGAGGAGGGGGGCGGAGCCTGTCGCTTCGAATCAATTCAAAGTGATTCTCGCAGACTCCTTGCGAAAAAGAATGCTCTCCGAGGCACATCGGAACACTCGTTTCCGCTTCCTACGGAGGGGAAGCCACCTCTTCTTGCGCTCGCATTGCAGACCATTCCTTCCAATCGTAACAAGTTTATTTGAGAATGATGAAACAACAAAATTAACAACAAAACAAATGGGTATCCATAAACAGAAATCATCATCAATCGTCGTCATCGCCGAAGGTGATCTTCTTCCCGCACGGCTTCGCCGACTGCATCTCCTTCTTCTTCAGCTGACTTGCTGCCCACGACGGATGCATTTCGCCGGTCGCCGTGTTGTTCTTGCTGGAGCCCTTCTTCTTCTCTGTCTTCTCTGAAACTGGGGCGGCGTTCTTCTGCTTCTGCGAGTCGACCGGAACTCTCTTCTTTTCTATCGGGAGACCCTTTTTCGGTAGTTTTTCAGGTTGCTTCTTCGAGGAAAAGCCACTTTTCGGAAGGAAAAAGGCGGCGCTCTCATCGTCGTCCTCTTCATCGTCTTTCTTCGATTCCACTGTCTTCGTCGTTACTTGTGTTCTTTTCGTATCAGCGATCTTTCCGCCCTTTGACAGGTCCACTTTCACGATGAGAGTCTTCTGGAAAGTCAAAAAATCCTTTTTTTTCCGATGTGCGATGTTCTCACCTGATCCGAGTCCTCCTCTTCCACGGCGATCTCTTTTTGTTCTTCCTCTTTCTTTGCTTTCACTGGATTCTTCTTCTTCGATTTTGAATTGGTTTTTCCGTTCTTTTTCGGATTTTGAACCGCCTTGCTTTTCAGCTCTTTTTCAAGAATCCTGCTCATTTCCTGCTTCGTCGTCTCCTTCGCCTTCGATTTCTTCTGAACGACGACGTCTTCATCTTCATTTTCGATCTTCCTTTTCTTTGGCTTTAATGCCGGTCGCGACTTGTCTTCTTTCGCACCAATCAGTCCAAGCAGCTGAAAAAGGAGATTGAGTTTGAGTGATTCCGAAGAGATGTTACCAGGTCTCGACGTTTCTTGGCGGCTTGATCACCGGACTCCTCGTCGCTGTCGACCATCTCGATATCCGATTCGTTGTAATCCTCGTCTCTCTCCTCTCCTTCCACGTCTTCTTCTTCCTCTCCTTCTTCTTCTTCTTCCGACTCCTCTTCTTCAGAACCTTCCTCTCCGGGTGTCTCACTACCCTCTTCCTCATCCTCTCCGTCTTCTCCGTTCTCTTTCTTTTTTTCCTCCTTCTTCGGCTTATTCGAGTACTGCAACCCAAGTCTCTGCATGAAGAAAGCGGCCGTCGTGTTCCACTCCGTGTACTTCTCCCTGATGGTCTCCACTCCCTTCACCACCGATTCCTGAGTCGCCAGTTTGTACAGGAGTCTCTCCGACACCGGTGTCTTTCCGTCGATCTTCAGTTCGGCCAGACCCTTCGTGTTCATGACGGCGAACTTCGCTACCGTGTCCTTGTCGACCGTCTTCAATGCCACGATCTCTTCCGTTAGTCGGGCAACTTTTCTCTGCGTCTCATCGCTTTTTGCTCCTTTCTTCGCTTCCAGCTTTTTCTTCTGACGCACAAGTCTCGACATCAGTTGATTCTTTCCCTTCACGACGACGGCCCTGAGTCCGACGAGCTCATTGTTCAGTTTTTCGGCAGTCAAGACCTCCTTCTTCCCTTTCACAGCCACTTTCTTCGTCTTCTTCGGCGACGTCTTCTTCGGCGACGTCTTCTTCTCCTCTTTCAATTCCTCCTTCTTTTCTACTAGGTTCGGCAGTTCGAACCCGATGACCGGTGCCGCGATGTCCGACATGTCGATGACTTTGTAGTCTTCTGCCACGTCATCGTCCATTCGAGCCATCGGCATTTCCACGTCATCAGACTGGGTCGTCACTTTTTTCTTGATCAGCTTTTTCTTCATCTGAAACATCCGATTTCTACGCGCGTGTTCGGTAGATCAGAAGAAAAAATATGGGATTTCGGGTGCGACGAGAACGGTTGAACTATGATTACTGGTAGAGAAGCAATAATTTATTGAGGCAATAATTGTCTAGAATGTCAATATCACCGTAAATTAGTTTCCCAGGAGCACACATTAAAGATGGGGGGGATTGCACAAAGCATCGCAAATTTCCGCTAGAGAAGCACCAGAATTTGACAAAGTCGGAATCACGGGAAATCTTCGAAAAGTAGTTGAAGGAAAATTATATCACATTGAGGGAAGATGCGGGAAGAAGGCAGACGTGTGAAACAATAAATAGTGCTATGTGGTAGGAGAAGAAGACGTGGGTACGGGAATAATACAACAATGTACAAGGATCAGAGCGGATGCGGAGGGTTGATCGGAGGTGGAAGCGAACTAATCGGTGGCGGATTGAACATGCCTTCCGTCAGATATCCGGCCACTCCGGTTGATCCCGCTGGAAAGTTGATCGATTTAAGTATCATTAGGCTGGAAAACAACTGACCTGTAATGGCCTGAGTACGGGCGGCCGGCAGGAACAAATCGTGTCTTTGGTCTTTGAATTGAGCCCAAATCGGCGACTTGTCGAGAATTTCCGAGATCTTCTGACCCACTTTCAAGTCGAGAATCGCACTTTTCAATGCGTCAACGATCTCGGCACGAGCCGCCGCTGCGTTCGAAACACCGTTCATAGAACTGTCGAGCACTTCGAGCAGATAAGGAACCATTCCACTGTTGAGCATTTGAAGAGCCAGCTCGCCAGTGTTCCGCTTCATCAGACATTTGAGAGCGTGAGCTGATTCTCGCATTAGGCTTGGCTGGTTCTTCATCGACTTCATTATTCCGTCAATGCATGGCAGCTGCGAGAGAGCATCACAACAGAACTGATTCTCGCTAAGCTCTTGGAGGATCAGAATCGCCGATCGGGAAGCAGCGGTGTTTTGGAGACACATGGCCGTGCAGAACTGCGGGAGGTATCCTTGTGAAGGAAGCTGGTCGGCAGTGTTCGGATGGTGTCGGACCAGTTCCACGAAAGCCTTCGTGACCAGATCTATCTCTGGAGTCGGACGACTCATCAGCTCGAGAACTCTGTAAAGAAAAATAATGAACTGGTAGAAAGTTGGGATTGTACTTTTCAATAAGTTCAGTGGCGAACTGTTTTGGATGTCTGACCGCCCACGCAGGATTCTCGACGAACAGTCGAACGAAAACGCCGCCGACGACGAGTTCTCCGCTGATGCTGTCACCGTAAGCACAGTTCTTGTCAGCCAGTGAGGTTGTGTTCCACTTGACGGTCGGATCCTTCACGTGCTGTTCATAAAGCTTGCTCACTTCATTGTCGATCACTCCCTTCACTTTGGTCCGGGTAGCTTCGTTCCAAATAAGCTCTGGGTTCTCACTTGAAGAATCGAACGTCTGTAGTCTGAAAATTCACGGTAGATTATTCAGTTCTCGATGGATTCGAAAAAGCTTACGCTTGATTCGGAGAGTCCCTGAGAGCGTCTGCGAAGAGCTCGGGGAGGAACTTGATGATGAATCGAGTCCACCTGGGTCCAGTCAATTTGTCGGACTGCAGCTTTGCGAGCAGCTCGGCGGCTTGCAACCTCTCCGCCTGATCCGAATTAGTCAGGCACAGAATCGCAAGAATGTACATGAGACCTCCATGTTCGAGCATCTCCTTAGCGATTTGTCCGTTTGAAGAAAGTGCAATGAGCACGTTGAGTACGCTGGCGGTGTACTTCGACTGGTCTCGGAGCAGTGTGAACAGAGTGGTTGTGACATTGCAGTTCGAGAGATCCGTCACGCATTCCTTGTTGGCGGCGGCGAGGGAAATCACACTGAGAGCTGCGATCTGAAGGATCGGGTGCTTGCGACATCTGAGGTAGGCGATAAGAAGAGGGAAGTTGCCGATAAGCAGGATCTCGACGCCTGCAAAAAGAATAAATTAGCTGGTATACGGAAGTGAGGATGAAGGGCCGAGGATCCAACAAAACATAAAAACAACACAAAACATAAGGAAAAAGTAAGGTTTCCCAGTCTACTACAGTAATATCTCACCCTCTTTGTTCGCGAACAGTGCACCTGTATCGAAAGAAATTGTTTTCAAAGAAAACGAGAAACCCAAAATTACCTGGATTGGCTGAAATTAGGTTAGAGAGAGCCTGCATTGTCATGAGCACTTTTGTCTCCGTGCTGAGCGTCTTTCCATTCGTAGTCGGTCCGGTGCCCCAGTCGATTTCAATCAGGTCATCTGGATTCTTCTTTTTCGGCTCGATCAATTCGGCCGCGTTTTTCCGGATGAAGTCAAGCAGATCCACAGCGACCTTTTTCGGTTCGTGTAGGACGAACGTCGGTTGTTCGTTGTAGATTCTGATGAAGATGTCCCCGACGATGAGCTCGTCTTTGTGAACCGACAATTCGAACTCCGCACCGAAGAGGTCACTCGTCGGCTCGTTGGACGTGCGGTGTCTCTCCACAAACTCCTTCACTTCGGCTCTCGTTCCGTTGTCCCAGATCATGTACGGGTTTTCGAGGTTGCTGTTCAGTGTCTTCAGAACCATATCGTTCGATTCCACTCGCATACATCGGCAGATGTACGGAGTTAACAGAGCCCGGAGACTCGCTTGAACGCCTTCGTTATCAGGCGTGTTCTCGCGGAAACCGGCCAATGCGGCGAGAGCTTCGCACGAAGAACGAGCGAGCGAGTTCGCGAGAGACTGCTTGTTCGAGTCTTCGCTGTGCTCGACGCCTCCCTCGTCCAGAGTGTAATCGAAGTGGAAGAGGTGCGGAACGAGCTGCCAGAGAACTCCGTTTTGGAATAGTTGCATCTGAAGGAGAGTGTCGATGGCCATCGCACGGATGCACTGGGCAGCAGCTGTAGAGAGACGGGGCAGATCTTTGAATTGAAGAAGACGGCACAAAGATCCGAAGATCTTGTCGCACATGTCGAGGAGTCGAAGACGACACGCCTCGAAGGTGACGGCCGTGGCAAAACAATCGCACACATGTATACACACTTGAACCGGCATGTCTTCGGGCTTCGAACTGATCGTGATGATGGGCACACACCGTTCGAACGCAGTCACCAACGCCTCCAATCCGTTGTCCCTTCTTAGCTGTTCAGCGTTCAGTGCACTGCTGATCAGAGTGTAGTTCGCCAGTTCGATAGCAGCCGAAAGCAGTGCTCCGCCTCCGTTAACAAACAGCGATTGATCCTTCGCTTCCAGATCGATAGTTTTGATCAGCTGAGAGTATCCGGCGTACTTGTACTCGGAAAGTTCTAAAGTAATTGAGTCTAGAGAATACTCCTTCGGGCACTACAAACTGACCTTGGCTATATCTGCTGTATATGATGGACTGTGCCTGGAGGCAAAGGACGATCCGATGCGAGTCGGGGGCGTTTCCTTTGTTGGCGCTCTCGCTGCTCAGCAGTTCGTAGGCAGCATTGATCCTCTCGAACATCTCTCTTCCTTCGGGATTCTTGTCCGGGTGGTATTTGGCAGCCAGTTTGTAGTACTGACGGCGGATGAAATTCGGTGCTCGGTGTCTGAAAGGTGGAAATGAAAGAGGACGACGGGTGGAATAAACTAACTCCTCAATTGTGAGATCTATGGAGAGAACCTCGCGTGCCAGCTCGACAGTCATCGTCGCCGGTTTCTTCTCCAGCTCGTTGTACCAAGTGGCCAAGCAAGAACGGAGGAACGGAATCGGATCACGGATCGGCCAATCGGGGAAGCGCACTTTGTTGCACAGATGTCGAAGGTAGTAGACGTGACAGAAAAGCTCCTGAGATAACTCTGGGTAGTCAATGAGTGGAATCGGACAGAACGTGTACAGTGCGTGCACGTTCGAAGTGAGCCGATGCGAGAAGTCAGCCACATGGACAGCAATCCGCTCGATGAGGTGACGGCGCATCGCGGTGTTCCAGATGATTTCCGGGTTGTCGAATTCGCCAAGGAACACTTCTGCGTACTTCTCCGGTCCGTACTGCTCCAGATAGAAGGTTGCAGCTTCTGGAAGCAATGTCGCGAGAACGGACTGTCGTGTGCTCTCGAGGTGAGGAAGCGTGGATCTGTAGGCCTGCTTCATGTGTGTGTAGTGGAGGAATCGAGCGATCGGAAGCACATTGGATCCGTTGTACATAAGGATGAAGTAGAAAACTCCAGAAAGGTAGAGACGAGGGATGAACGGGTTGTCCTGCATCACCAAATACAGCAATTGAGCGACTCGCTGCACGATCTGAGGCTCGTAAGTGAGAAGAAGTTGGACGATCGGGTACAGGAGCTTCGGATCCGTCAGCTGCTTCTTCACAGACGGCATAGGACGGACTACACAGTCGTGCTCGTCTCTGGAAGGGAAGAACTCGCACATCTGAAGGATGGTGTCGAGACTGAGCACGCTGAGTTCTGTGAAGTTAAGCACTGTCGCTTGGAATGGCCCTTTTCCGCCGTTGACCTCCGTCGGCTGATCCTTATGCTGACACACAGTCCATCTAAACTGTGGAACAGCGGCGAAGATCATCCACTTATCCAATCCACGCGCCCAGACTTGAGTCTTCTCGAAAATCGTCTTCTCGTGGTAAAGGGTCTTCATCTTTTCGAAAGAGAACATTCCCTGTTGCTTCTGCTCTCCGTCGAGATAGTACCACTCTTCAGAGCCTCCTTCGGACATCTGTTCCGCACTCGCTTCTATCACATTTGTCTGATTCTGCACTTTCGCTCTCTGCACGTGCAAATGAGCCAAAACGCACAGATCAACTAACAGCGGGAGTACGTTGGCCACGATCAGCTCGCGGACGTTCTCTTTATTGAGAACAAGCTTCGAGATTAGCAGAACGAGATGGTCTCTCTCCAGAGGATTGAAACACTTCGCGAGCATTGCAACGAAGTACTTGGCATCTTGGAACGCCCCGATTGTCATGTGATGTCGAGCATAAGTGATGGCCATTGCTCGGAGACAGAGGCACTTCATATCGACCAGAGTGGACAGCAGGAATCGGTGGTAGACGTTGTTGAAGAACTCGAGCGGATTGTGAATTGGGGTGGCCTTCTCGTCGTCTTCCACCAGCAGAAGCCTCAGGTAGTAATCGCCGATTTTGATTTCCTCGAGAAGAGACTGATATCTGATCTGGAATTCCGTGTGATTCCAGGCGATCGGAAGTCCTGTCGGCGCTTGTTCTTTTTCGCTAGCCAGAGCTCTCATTTCGGTGTCCATCGCGTGACGGAACTCTTCCCTCGTCTTCTCGTTCCAAATCAAATCGGCTTGTGAGTGATCCTTTCCAAACTGATAAGCAAACAACTTCCAATTCACAGCCGGACGCACACGGTTCCTTCTTTTCCTGAGAACCACGGGTTGCTGCCTTTGCTGCTGCTTTTCGTCCGTCATTCTTGGAAGGAAATTAAGCTTTTGCTCCAGATCCCAGTGCTGCACGAACCGATCTAGGCTCGCTTCTGCAGTCACCCGGAACTGATCGAACTTCTCTTTGACGGCGTTTTGTTTCGATTCATTCGTGGCAGCTGTCAAATTGTTCCGAACGATCAGTAGATCTTTCTCCGACACTGGGACTTTATCATCCGAATCCAAGTAGTTTAGCAATCCACGTGGCAAACACCGGGTAAGCAGATCGTTCGCTGGCTGGTTATCGGCCACCCACAAACTGATGAGATGTCCGGAAAGTTGCCGATTAGTCATCACTCGCAGGTCTTTGCCGGTGGAAAGGAGCGAGGAGAACAAGTGAGTAAGGAAAGCGCCTTCAGAAAGAGCCAGCATCTGCATCGACTTGGAAGTCTCCACATCGGCTTCTTCAATAATCGCCCGCATCACCATTCCGGCACCCTTAACGATCGTCATACTGGGGCACTGAAAGAGACGGAAGAAACTGCGACCTCGATTCGAGACGAGCTTCAGAATATGATCGAATGTCTCTCCGGAAGTGGTTTCCGAGTATGGTGAGCAGACGGAGAACGTCAGGAAATTGAGCATTGAGGCGATCACGAGCCACCCTGTAGATCTATCCTGAACGAAAGGGAATCAGATCGAGTTGGGACGAAAGGACCATTACCACATGGATGACGATGAGGTCGAGAAGGTTCTCGACGAACTTTGGACTGCTCATCAAACTCTGTTTGTTCAATTGCTCAATTCGGAGCTCGTACTGATCGTGCATCGGATACATCAGAGCGCAAAGAGCTTCCACGGTGGCGTGGTCGATAGATTCCGACTTCCAGGAAAGAACGCGGACCACGAGACTTCCGAGCTTCTCGCGGACACCATTCACTTCCGTGAATGCTTGAAATCCACTTTTCGATGCGAAAAGTCTCCGGAGACACTGCAACTGGGCCTCCGTCTTCCTTTTGTACTCCTTGTCTTCCTTCGTATAACTCTCAGCAAGTACCGCTTCGATCGCATTCACAATCACTTTTCCCTTGTTTTCCGAAAAGAATCCCTCGTGGGACTTGGAGAACTTCAAACCAGAGTACGGAATGTTTGCATTAAACCTTCGAATGAGCTCACTTCGACGAAGACCCGCTGAAAGAATCAGATTCTAGTGAATCTCTCTGCAGTTAAATACTTACGCGGTGGTGCAATGATGTGTTTCATGCACTGGGACTCGCAGTCTTCGTCCAGAGACGTCGAGAACGGAATGATTCTGAGGTGTCGGTCGAAACGTTGTCCACAAACAAACACTTCGTTGTTACCGGAAGCACGGATGCCGTCCAACAACGACGCCAGAATAAGGTCTCTCTCCGCCGCAGTGTAGGCCTTGGCATCACCAATTTCGTATTCGACAATGAATTGTTGAGGATCCAATTCACTTCGGACAAGACAGACAATCTGAAAACAGGGAACAGTTCAAGCTTTCTGAGAAGATAATGCTCACATGCTTCAAAGGAGTTGCACAGATTACTGCATACGTGGCAGGATCTCGTTCAATGATGCAAGTTTCACTCAAGCAGAGAAGTCTGCGAGTCGGATTATCGGAGCGCGGCGTGAATTTGGACACTTTGAACTCGGAATACGACGTCAATTCCTCGTCTCTGCTGCACAATCCGAGTCTCGTTCTCAAAAAGTCATCGAGAGAAATGACTTCCTTCGCCACTGGTACAACTATTCCTATGTTTTCAGCAGCAAGCCTACGAATTTCTTTGACCAATTCCTCGTGGTTTGAAGAAGCGAACATGTGACGTCTTCTGTGCTCGCCAACGTCGACGACGAATCCACCGGGACAGTCAGACACTTTCCCGATACTTCTGATATTCTTGTAGGGATAGCTCTGCACGACGACTCCTCGATTGTCGATTTGCTCGAGCGCCGATGCGTTGGCTCGCAAACTCACAGGAATCCGACGATCGCTCCAGCTTTGCTTGAATGCTGTCACCGTCTGGAACAGGGGGACTTCGTTGCACATTCGGAAGTGCCTCTTACCATCGGATCCATGTTCTTCTCCGCGAATTTCGAGCTGAACTGCAGACAATGAGTCAGTATTTCGGTGGTATATTCGGAAGAAAACCGCATGTCATCTTTCTTTCCTCTGCTTCGCACATGAATCCGATACTCGTCTTGTTTAGAGTCATTCGATGCATTTCGCAATGGTTTCACAGACAGAAAGTCTTCGTAGAGCCACTGAAACCATCTGGAATTGAAGAGAACGAAGGAAAACGCTACCTGATTGGTGATCTCCAGCGAGTTTGGATGGTAGGTGGTAATGGCTAGAGTTCCGATCGAGAAGACGCGCTTGTACCTATAAAAAGGAGAGTGCCGCCGCTGCGGAGAGACATCGTAAAAACGACTCACTTGCCCTTCCACGAGTGTTTTGTGACCAAATAGCAAGCGATGTCGCGGTTTTCAGTGCAGTACTGAGCCATTTTCGAGCGAATGATCGGCGGATTCGTGAGTAACTGGCAATGGTTCTCTCTCAAGTGCTCGACATCGACGATTCCAAACTAGCTGGAAACGTGTGAATCAAAAAGATAAAATTCAGAGTTTCAAGCGGAAGTGACACATTTAATTGGGTCGCTAGTTAATGAGTTGTGAGAAAATGAGCGAATAATTGGAATTGAGAGAAAAAAGAGAAGTGCGGTAGAGCGCGTTTGCGTTGCAACAATTGCCCTCCGCTTTCTCAGGCGGAAAATTGGCAGTGTGAAGATGAACGAAGATGTTGTGATTTGCAACTATAGCTGTTCGGAAGAGGAGAGAAATAAGCGGCAAACATTGTAATACGTCATGAGTCATCGAGAAAAGTCGATAAAGTGTCTCTGTATACAAACTGGAAAGAGAGAAAAGGAGGGAGATTGAGGGTGAGCGACACAAACACGTTATGGCGGTTGACAGGAATAGTGGACAACTTGAAACAGTCGGAACAATAACAAATTAGTCTGGAAGGGCTGAAAATAAATGGGCATCATGTTATTCCGAAAGATCCATCTGAACTTTCGGTTCGTTCTCGTCGAGCGAATCGGCAGTTGTGCTCTCTCTTTCTCTCTCTCTTCCCTCCGTCACGGCGTCACGGCCTCCCAATTAACGAACACGACGCATTCAAGTTTATCGAGGGCTCCATGGCAACCGACGGACACAACGCACGGCCGAGACGAGGGAAACGAGCACGCTTTGCAGAGCACCCCTCGTTTCGTTTCTCGCCCGTTTCAATAAACACACTATCAAATTTCAGGAGCGTTTTGTTGAATGTCGTCGGAAAAGGGGGACGCTCGGAAGGCGTACGTCCTTCGGGTCGCCAGCTACCTTCTCGGACTGAACATCTCCGAGGAGAAGCTGAAAAACCCGGAACCACTCGAGCTGTTCGTCGACTCGAACACGAATCTGCTCGTTTTGTCCAGACTAGAACAGGTATTTCAAGCCGTATCGAGCTGAAATAGGGAGAGAAAGTTCAGAAGTTGGAGCTGTCGAACAAGATGAAATCGGGCGGAGTCCCGGAGAAAATGCTGCGGGTGGTGTTCTACAAGACACAGTCGGTGCCACTGAACAGCGAGAACTACAAGAGCGTCGTGAATGTGATCACTGCCAACGGGACTCTGAATCAAGTGTTTCTGAAATCAGTGCAAAACGTGAGGAGAACTGAACGAGGCTGGAAGAATCGGAAGCGTTGCAGGTGTTCGGAAAGGAGTTGACTGAGGGCAACAACATCCAGTTGATCGCAGCTGTGAACGAGCTGGAGGAGAGTCTTCTCGCCACCGTCGAGATGGGCGGAGGTACTCCATTCCTCCTTTTTCTCATTGTTTTCCTCTTCCAGGTGGCTCTCTTCACGATGAAATCCGCAGCTGGAAAGGGCACAGCGGGCAGGCTGCTGCAGAGTACAACGACGCGTTCAAACAGTTGCAGCTGCTCGTCGAGACCATGGAGGAGCGGAGCATCGACGAGCTCTCGGAGCTTGTCGAGTGTTTCGAAGACACTTGTGATGAGTTGTGGAACTGCGCCCACCCGTATCCGCAGAACAGAATGAAGATGCTCGTCGAGAGCGGGGCCGCCTATCTCTGCGAAGCGATCACTTTCAAGATCGACGACGCGGCGGTGTGGCGGGACGAGAAGGTGTCCGAGCAGTTGAGGGCCGCCATCGACGTGTGCGATCAGATGCTCCTAGTGGTACGTCTTCTGACTTCGCAGACGTGGAAGAGGAATGTGGAACACACGTGGCAAGGAGAGGCTCTCGAGATGAAGTTTCTGACGGGATTCCGAGACAGACTGGACGAGATTCTCTCTGTGAAATCGTTGGGAGGGCAGCTGGAAGAGCTGCTCCAAGAGCGAGGGATCCGCGAGGAAACAGAGAAGACGATCGAGACGGCGATGCGAGGAATGACCCCACTCGCCTACAACCCGTTCACGGAGCCCAACTGGAAGTCTCGACTGCTCGTCGCGGAGAGAGCCATCGAGGGCACCGTCGACCGGACACTGCCGATCCTTAAACAGAGACTCGCGCCCGCTTCCGGAGACTCTCAGAGTGTACGTCTTCTGATTCCACGTCTTCTTTCTCTTTTCGTGATCCTCCCCGTTTTCAGATCGTCCTGAGTCTCGAGAAGTTGAAGAGTTTCCTGTGTCGCTCGAATATAAAAGAAAAGCTGCATCATGAAAGAGAGACGTTTCTCGGGAGACTCGTCTCGATGTTGGCCACCAAGAACCAGGAATTCAACGAGAAATCACTACAGGTCGACGCGAAGAACTTCCAATTTCTGACCGAAGTGGCGGCGCGGATCGTGTGGATTCGACAGCAGACGAGTCAGATGGAGAGCATCCGGTCGCTGAGCAAGATGATGCTCAACGACATCTCCACCTACAACCCGTTTGCCGAGAAGCTGGAGGAGTTCATCGAGAAGTTGCAATACGCGGAGAAGGAGTGCTTCGACGACTGGTGCCGGGAGACGGTCGGACTGATCGACAACAAGAACGAGACGATCAATCTGGAGACGACGGGCAAGATCATGTACCTGGAGGCGTCGAACCGCGAGCTGAACGTCAACTACTCGGACCGTCTGCTGCGGCTGCTGAAGGAAGTGAGACAGCTGAGCAGTCTCGGCTTCAACATCCCTTCGAAGATCCTGTCTTGCGCGAGCAGCGGAGAGAAGTTCTACCGGTTCGGAGTGATTCTGAAGCAGATCGCGCACTTCTACAACACCATCGACCAGCAGATGGTCCCTTCGCAGCAGTCTCTGATGCTCGACGAGGCGATCGCGTTCGAGAGACTCGTGATTCCGAGGAAGGACGCCTCGAACTCGGCTTCGAAAGTGACGTGGAACGATCCGAAGCAGCTAGAAGAGTTCATCGTCCAGCTGCAGAATTCGGAGCAGAAGCTGTCGAATCGGAACCGAAGACTGAGAAACGTGCACATGGAACTGATCGAGTTGACGGAGAAGCTGATGGATCTGAACATTGTGAAGCAGAACAACGAGTGGAAGGAGATCATTCTGAAGATCAGATCGAAGATGAAGGAGGAGGAGATCGTGCACGGCGCATCGCGGAAGAACATGAAGCCGTGGCTGATTCACTGGGACTTTCAGCTCTACAAGGCGCTTCTCATGCAGTACGAGTGGGGCATCGAGAATATCCAGTCGCAGCTGACGACGATTCCAGTCAGTCTCGTGTTCGCGTAAGGTTTCGTCTTACACCACTTCTCATCTGAATTCTTACAGGGAACAGAAGATACAGTTGAGGCCGACGATTGAAGAGATTCGAGCCAAGTACTACAAGGAACTCTCGAAGTTTCTGCGGATTCCGGATCGATTCCGAGGCGTTCAGGAGGAAGAGAACTCGTCGAAGTTCTTCGCTCAGATGATCGATCGAAGCATGCACCTGCTTCCGACGATCTACGAGAAGGCGGAGCAGTTGATGGAGAAGGTGGCCACTTGCGACAGACAGTTCGTCGATTGGCTCGTCATTTCGCAAGTGGATCTCGAGGAACTGATCGAGGAGAATTTGAAGAAGGCCGGCGACTGGGAGGCGCAATTCAGAGTGCTCAAGACAAGAGCCAAGGAGGCGCAAAGACTGCCCCAGTGAGCATTTCAGCAAGCACGTTCTGACTGTACTGTTGAATTTCAGCGAATTGAAGTTTGAATGTATACTGGTGAACACGGCCAACGTCAAGGCGGCCATCGAGGAAGCGACGCAGAATCTCTACGAAACATTGACGTGGACGCTCAGGTATGCCGACCTCGACGACGTCTTCTGAATCCTGAAGTTTCAGACATTCGATCACAACGACTTCTCAGGCGATCAACACTTTTCTGATGCAAGCCATCGAAGTTCTCAACACGGTTCCCCAGTCGATCGACGAAATCGCGGAGGTGAACGCAAAGCACGTCGTCTACGCAGCCAGCAACAGACAGTGGAAAGAAGAGTGGAAGACGAGCGGCGAGCAGTTGGAGCTGCTGCGAGCTGTCTCCGGCACGAGCACCGAGCAGTTCGACAACCTCGAACAGACGTGGGACCGCTTCGAACTGATGCTGGACGGGCATCAGAACATGATCAGAGATCAGGTGGAGGTGCTGAAGAGCAACGTGGAGACGAGTGTGAAGGGGATGAAGGACGAGGCGGAAAAGCTGAAGGCTCGCTGGGACCAGTTCAAACCGAGGAGCGACGCGTTGCAAGGCGACCGTGATGAGATGTTGAAGGCGATTCAGTTCATAAAGGAGAAGAGGCTGCAGTGGAAAGAACTCTGTGACGGTCGGGAGAAGATAGAGTGAGTCGGGGAAGCAGATACCGGGACAGATGGGATTGCAGGAAAGAGTGCGGACAGTTCGGACTGGTGCCTCCGAAGCTCGACATCATCGACGAGATCGACGAGGACATCAAGCTGTTCGAGGACAATTGGCTCATTTACGAGATGTTCAACAACGAGCTCGACGTGCTGTCGCAAGAGGAATGGATCGTGTTCCGCAGCAAGACGTACTTGTTCGACGAGTTCCTCCAGAAATGGGTCGACAAGCTGAAGACGTCCTCGCAGACGCACATGAGTGTCCGACTGATGAAGGACGTCGAGCAGTTCAAAGAAGTGAGCAGTGCTCTCAAATTCTGCCGGGGCGACGTGCTGAGTGCCGATCATTGGCACGAGATGTTCCGGTTTCTGGGACTGCCGAGGTGAGCTCTTCTCGGATTCTAGGAACGAAGAGGTTCGGATTCAGAGGGACTACCATCGAGAAACTGAAGTTTGCTGATCTTCTCTCAGTATCGAAGAACATCATAGGGAACGTGGATCAGCTGAAACAACTGAACTCGAGGGCTCAGGGAGAAGTGGCCATCAGGGATGCAATCCAGGAGTTGACGCTGTGGGCGGCACAGACAGAGTTCGCGCTGGCAGGCTATAAGCACTCGAACGGTCAGGATCTGAAGATCATCAAGGAGTGGAAGGAGTCGATCAATTCGGTCTGCGACTCGTTTTTCAACCTCTTCAGACGATGTTTCATTCCAGCTGAAAGACTCGCAAGCACTGCTGCAGTCTCTGAAATCCTCTCCCTACTACTCGCAGTTCACCGATAAAACGGCAGTTTGGGAGACGAGACTCGCCGATTTGGACGTGTTTCTAGCGCAGATGAACGAGATTCAGAGGAAATGGATCTACCTGGAGCCGATATTCGGAAGAGGCTCCCTGCCATCGGAGGCTTCTCGATTCTCGCGCGTCGACTCGGAGTACAGGGCGATTCTGAACGGTAGGAGAAAACGGCTTCTGACGGGAGAGACGAGGGATTGCAGACGTCTCCAAAGACGCACGACTCGTCTCCCTCTGTGGCAGACAGTCTCTGAAGAAGACTCTCGAACAGATCGTCGACCAGCTCAACAGGTGTCAGAAGGCGTTGAACCAGTTTCTCGAGGTTCGAATTGCAAACCGATAGCCTCGAATCGACTCTTGTTTCAGCAAAAGAGATCTGCGTTTCCTCGCTTCTACTTCATCGGCGACGACGATCTTCTGGAGATTCTGGGCCAATCGACGAACACGAACGTGATTCAGGCTCACATGAAGAAGCTGTTCCAGGGGATCGACGAGGTCGGCATCACCCCCGACGCGAAGTCGATCGTCTCGATGGTGTCTGCGGAAAAGGAGGTCGTTCCGTTCTATAATCCGGTCCGCGTCGTTCCGCAGGTCGAGACGTGGCTCCAGCAGTTGTCGGACGAGATGCGTCGGACTCTCAAGGTTAAAACCGAGGAGGCCCTCAAGGATCCGCAGCCTTCCATCGATAGGTACCCCTCCCAAGTGCTCTGTCTCGCCGAAGAGGTCAAGTTCACCGTATCCGTCGAGAAGGTGGGTCCCTTCGCGCCCCTTCAACTCCAGCATTGCTTTCAGATTCTCGAAAAATCCTGTGACTTGAATTCTCTGAAATCCCAACTTCTCGAGAAGCTGAAATCGTACACAAATATGAAAGTTCAAGAGCCTGTGGCGGAGCTGAAACTGAAGTCGCTGATTCTCGATCTGATCCATCACATCGACGTCGTCGAACAACTTCTGACGAACAAGGCGGACTCGACGTCGTGCTGGACGTGGCAAAGACAACTGAGGTACTACCTCGTGAACGGAGCAGTCGTTCTGAGACAGATGTCGAGCGAGTTCGAGTACACCTACGAGTACCAGGGCAACTACGCGAAGCTGGTGCACACTCCCCTCACCGACAAGTGCTATCTGACTCTGACGCAAGCCATGTATATGGGTCTGGGAGGCAATCCGTACGGACCGGCGGGCACCGGAAAGACCGAGTCCGTGAAGGCGTTGGCTGCTTTGATGGGCCGTCAGGTGCTCGTTTTCAACTGTGACGAGGGAATCGACGTCACTTCGATGGGCCGAATCTTCACTGGAATCGTCGAGTGCGGCGCGTGGGGCTGCTTCGACGAGTTCAATCGCCTCGATTCGGTAGGTGCTTCTTTGGGTCTCCGAACATCCACATTCCTTTTCAGACTGTGCTCTCCGCCGTTTCCATGCAAATCCAGACGATCCAAGGCGCCATTAAGTCTCGTTCCGGATCCTGCGCGTTCAGTGGAAAGACGATCCAGGTGAACCCGAACAGCGCCATTTTTGTGACTCTGAATCCGGCCGGCAAGGGCTACGGAGGTCGTCAAAAGATGCCCGACAACCTGAAGCAGCTGTTTCGCGCCGTCGTCATGGGCCGTCCGGACAACGAGCTCATCGCCTCCACCATTCTGTATTCGGAAGGATTCGTAGATGCCACGTCACTCGCCCGCAAGATCGTCTCCGTGTTCCAGTTGAGTCGGCAGATGCTCTCGAAGCAACAGCACTACGACTGGGGTCTGCGAGCTCTCAAAGTGGTGCTCGGGGGCTGTGGAGCTCTGAGAAGGAATCAGCCGAAGAAGGGAGAGACTGATTTGGTGGTGCAGGCGCTGCTTCTGAACACTTTATCGAAACTGACGTTCTCGGATGCGGAACGGTTCAATTCACTGATCGATGACATATTCTCGAACGCGACGAAGGAAATGACAAAGTTCGAGATGCTCGTGGAGCCGTTGGGAATGGCAGCAACTGAAATGGGCATCAAGCTGGGAGAGAAACAGCTGGAGAAAGTGTTTCAGCTCTACGAGCAGATGCGACAGCGCATCGGAGTGGTGGTGGTGGGCGCGGCGGGAAGCGGAAAGTCGACGATCTGGAAGGTGCTGCAAAGGGCTCTCGCGCTCTCGAAGCGGCCTTTGCGAGTGACCCACTTCAATCCGAAGGCTGTGAACAGGAGCAAACTGCTCGGAAACATGGACATGGACACTCGCGAGTGGTCCGACGGCATCATCACGATGGCGGCGAGGGAAGTGACGAAGGACTCCTCCGTCCGTCACTTGATCGTCTGCGACGGCGACATCGATCCGGAATGGGTAGAGGCTCTCAATTCCGTCCTCGACGACAATCGACTCGTGAGTCTCTTTCTTTTCCACCAACAACTGAAGGCTCTTTTCCAGCTGACGATGCCATCTGGAGAACGGATTCAATTCGGTTCGAATGTGAACTTTCTCTTCGAAACCGACTCTCTTCAGTTTGCCTCTCCTGCCACCGTATCCCGAATGGGCATGATCTACATTAGCGAAGAAGACGTGACTCCACAGGAAATCGTCGCCAGCTGGATTTCCACGAATTCAGAAGAGCTGCACGCAGATATGCCTTCCTGGATAGAAGACCACTTCTGGAGGTGCTACAAATGGGTCCGTTCGCATCAAGTTCCCGGAATCACGAACTTTGCCCTTCTGAGAAACGGACTGACTCATCTGAAAGCGAGCAAGACGAAAACGCACTTCTGTGTGCTTCTTTTCAACGGCTTCCTTCCCTATGTGCTCTCGGAAAAGCGGGTAGACTTTGCGAAGTCGGTAGCATTCCACGGGATGAGTGTGGCCGATCCGATGAACGTGTGCTACGACGAACGGATCGACAGCATCATGACGTATTCAGATGACGTCTCGCAGTCCGTGACGAAAGAAGAGGTGGAAAGAGAGGATTTGCGACCGTTCGTCGAGACTGCTGATGCACAACGATACTCGGACATTGTGAGTGTTCGACGCTTACAGAGGATCCATTTCTCTTTTCCAGATCGCCTCTTGGCTCCAACCGAACAACCGGGAGAGCTTTGTGATAACCGGAACGAGCGGGTGCGGAAAGCAGCAGCTGCTGAAGCACTGCTTCCAGAAGGACTCCGACAGCCAACTGGCGACCCTCTACTGCTCCGCGCAGTCGAGCTCCTCTCACTTGCTCCAGTTGATCCAGCAAAACTGTGTGCAAGCGAGCAACCCGACTGGAAGGGTCTGGAGGCCCAAAGACAGGCCGAACATGATCCTCTTTCTCAAAGGCCTCAATCTGCCAGCTCCCGACAAGGCGAGTCACATCTCCATTCCCTTTTTCAATGTCATGTTTCAGTACGGCACGAACGAACTGCTGGCTCTGCTACAGCAGCTTCTCACGTACCAAGGCTTCTTCGATCACAACCTCGAGTGGGTTTCCATCGAGAACATCCAGTTCGTCGGTTCGATGAATCCGATCGACGACGGCTCCTCCTCCTCCATTTCCTCGCGCCTCTTCTCGCTCCTCCGATGCATCAGTCTCAATAACACTGATTCTTCCCAACTCACTTCCATCTACCGAACCTACCTGTCGCCGATTCTTGAGGAAGCAGGGGAACGGAATCCCGAAGTGGTCGCCAATCGGATGGTCGATATCTACAATCGAGTTCATTCGAACTTCCGACAGTCCGACAACATCGTCTTTTCGTTCTCGCCCAGGGATCTCACCAACTGGGTCGTCTCTCTTCTTCGACACGAATTGGATGCCGGTCGGATGGATTCTGTGATCTGTTTCGAGGCGAGAAGGATCTTCGCAGATCGGCTGCCCACGGAAGCTGACAAACAAAAGTTCGACGAGATCCTTCGCAACATCATTCCGGTCTCCCAGTCCAACGAGAAGGTGTACGTGACCACTGGGGGCCTCGTTCCCGGCGAGAGCAACACGGGTCTTCCGTTGACTCCCATCAACATGAAAGACTTCACTCAACTTCTCTCCAAGTCCATCAACAGATTCGGTCAGATTCCCCCCTTCGAGACGATCTGACACCTTCCTGTTTCAGCATTCGAAGTGGCCAACTTCAACTCTCCGCTCACAAGCCAACTGGCTTCCTTCTGTGCATGCGTCGACCGAGTGCTCACGGCGCCGTCCGGTCACCTCTTCCTTCCCGGAAGAACTGGCTTCGGAAGGAGGGACGCCGTCCGACTCATCGCCCACATGCACAATATGACTGTCTTCTCTCCCACCGTCACGTCCAACTTCACGTCGAAACAGTTTGATAATGAGCTCAAGAATGTGAGATCCTTCGACGAACCTCCGATCTCGGATTCTTCCATTTCAGGCCCTCACTCACGCTGTCACGAACAACGATCACGTCGTTCTGATTCTGGAGGACCACCAAGTGCGGCGGAACGTCTTCTTGCAAGCCATCAACTCGTTGCTTGCCAGTGGACACGTCCCGGGGCTCTTCAATCAGCAGGAACTCGACGGACTCGTGGCTCTCGTCTCGGAAGCGGCCAGTCAGGCGGCGTTCACAGGGGCTCTGCAGCAGTTCTTGGCTCACCGAATCAGAAGTCTCGTCCACGTGGCACTGATTCTCGAAGTGGAAGCGAACGACTTCAAACTGAACATCACTGAGAATCCGGCGATTCTGAAGCATTGCAACGTCATCTTCGGAGACAGACTCGACAGGAGCAGCCTTCTGGAGGTATGCACGTCTTCTTCTGCTTTCAGTTTCCAATTATCGCTTTCAGATTCCGAAAATTGTACTGAACGAGAAGGGAGTGACGATTTCTGACGCGATTCTGTCCGGATTCAGCGACGTCCTCGTGAATCTGCCGGAGAAATTGTCGATCCAACCCATCAAGTACCGACAGTTCGTCGAGAACTGCGCCCAGCTTCTCGGACACAAAAGATCGACGCTCTCGGTGCGGCTGGAGAGACTTCAGGTTGGAAGTGGAACAGATGACGTCGCTCATCAGAAGACGTTTTAGGGCGGAGTCTCGAAGCTCAACGAAGCAAGGGAGGAAGTGGCAAAGATGCAGAAGAAGGCGGGAAAGAAGAGCAAGTTGCTGGCTGAAAAACAGGCGGAAGCCGACGAGGCACTGAAAGCGATCACGGAGAGCATGAGTGTGAGTGGGCGGGGCCGGGAGTGAGGTTCTAAGAGGACGGCTTCAGGGCGCGGAGGATCAGAAGATGTCGATGGAGCAGCTGAAGGAGGCGACGGTGAAGGAGAACGTGCGGATCGAAGAGCAGAAGGCGAAGATAGACGAACAGCTGAAAGAAGTGCAGCCGCTGATCGATGTGAGTGTCTGGAAGAGTCATCTGGCATCTGAAGCCTCTTTCAGGAAGCTCGGAAGGCTGTCGGATCCATCAAATCGGAGTCTCTGAGTGAGATCCGAAGTTTGCGAGCTCCGCCGGAAGCGGTTCGGGACATCCTGCAGGCCGTTCTTCTGTTCATGGGCATCCTGGATACGTCGTGGGAGGCGATGAGAAAGTGAGAAGACGTCTGGAACTGTCTCTGAAATGCCCGAAACGTTTTGAGATTCCTTTCCAAGAGTGGGGTGAAGGACGAAATAATGAACTTCGACGCGAACCGAATCACGGCCGACATCCACAAGAAAGTGACGGCTCTCGTCAAACAGAAGTCGAACTCGTTCGAAGAAGCCGTGAGCTATTCAGAGTTCGGATGTTATAATCGAAAGAAGAAGTTTCAGAATGCGAAGCGTGCTTCTGCAGCAGCTGCACCACTGGCTGCGTGGGTCAAAGCGAATCTGGAATACTCGAAGATTCTGGAGAAGATCGCGCCGTTGGAGGGAGAGAAGAACAAACTTCTGAAGTGGGAATCGGAAAAGAACAGCCAATGCAAAATTGAATTCAGGAATCTGAAGAAGGCGGAGAAGCAGATGGAGAATCTGTCGAAAGGGTTGCAAAGTGTGGATGAGGTCGTCGGCGAACTCAAGAGGAAGTTCGAGGTTCTGATGAAGGAGGCGACGCAGATCAAAGTTGACCTCGACAGGGAGCAGGTGACGTGACGTCTTCTGGAGACGGTTCTCAACGTCTGAATGTTTCAGGATACAATTCGGATCGCGGGAACCCTCGTGGAGAGTCTGTCCGGAGAGTTCGAGCGGTGGAAGAAGCAGATTGAGACGCTCGGCGAGGAGCAGTCGAAGATGGAAGTGTGCTCTCTGCTCACCTCCGCCGTCGTCACGTACCTCGGCGGCTGCAGTGAGAAGGAGCGGAAGGGCCTTCTGAAGGCCATGTGCAAGATGTTCAACCTCGAAAACTTCAAGCCGCTCTCGTTCGCTTCGCTCGAAACGGAGCAGTTGAATTGGAAAACGAAGGGTCTTCCGGCCGACCAGCTCTCTCTCGAGAACGGAATGATGATGTTCAGTAGCTGTCACGTCCCACTCATCATCGATCCTTCTGGTCAAGTCTCCGCGTTTCTCAGCAAGTTCCTCGAGAAGTCCGAGACTTTCAAAGCAGCGCAGTCGGATCTATTGACCCAGATCGAACTGGCGATCCGATTCGGAAAGACGATCATCGTTGATGACGTCGTCGAGTTTGATTCAACCTTGATTCCGATTCTGAGAAGAGATCTCTCGTCGCAGGGACCTCGGCAAGTGATAAGTTTCGGAGGCAAGGCGATCGACTTCAATCCGGATTTTCGGATCTTCATCTGCACTCGCGACGACAAGGTGGCGATCCGTCCGAATGCGGCGACCCAACTGAACACCGTCAACTTCACGACTACAATCAGCGCCCTGTCTGCACAGCTTCTTGACGTGGCCATCCATCTGGAGAAGCCGGAACTCGAAGAAAGATCGAGCAGTCTTCTGAGAGACGCCGAGTTGAAGAAGCTGGAACTGGAGGGACTGGAACAGCTCCTTCTACAGCAGCTCGCCTCTTCTCAGGGCAATCTGCTCGAGAACACCGCCCTCCTGGACTCTCTGAACAAGTCGAAGGAGAGCGCCGAGATCATCAGCAAGAGCATCGCAGAGAGCGAGCAACTGCACAAAGAGCTCACTACGGTAACTGAGCCATTCTGAACTGTTCCGAGTCATCTTATTTCCAGCAAAAAGAGATCTACGTTCCGCTCAGTCTGTTCACTTCCAGCCTTTTCTTCTCGTTTTCCAACCTGCACTACTACAATTCGATGTACAATTACAGCGTGAACACGATCATGAGGCTCTTCGAGAAGACCATCAGAACCTGCTCGGTAACCATCTCTCCCTCCTTCTCTCGCAATCACGTCTTCCCTCTTTTGCAGGACAAATCGTCGTCTCGTGTGGAGACGTTGGCCCGTCAGATGCAGCTGACCGTCTTCTACCACGTCTCCCGAGGAATCTTCCGTCAAGACCGTCTCATGTTCGCCGTCGCCTTCATCAACGCGACGATGCCGAAGATGTTCCAGCCGAAGGAATGGGAGCTCTTCACCGGCGGGCTCGTCGACGAGACCACCGATCCTTCCGGAATTCGCGTGTCGTGGATCGCTCCCGAGCGTCTTCCGGCGCTTGCGAGGATCCGTTCGCACCTTCCGAGTCTCTTCAACAACTTCCAGATTCAGGACGAAGCCACGTGGAACGAGTTTTCGAGAACTCTGCAATGCGAGACGGCGTTTCCGAAGAACGTGGAAGTGAAGCTGACCCACTTCCAGAAGGTGCTCTTCATTCAGGCCGTCAAACCGGAGAGACTTTACAACTGTCTCATGGAATTCGTCCTCAAAACTCTCCGTAAGCGAGTTCTTCTGATCCTTCCGATCATCTCCATTTCCTTCCAGAGATCCCTTCGGTCAACCCGCCGGCATTCGAACTGAAGACCATTTTCGAAGAAAGCGAGGCCAGCGAGCCGATCCTGTTCATTCTGGCCGACGGAGCAGATCCTTCGCAGGAACTCGCCGAGCTGGCAACTGCTCTCCGCATGCCTTATCACTCGATATCCATGGGACAGGGGCAGGAACAAGCAGCCTACGATGCGATTCGGGACGCAGCTGCGAAGGGAGAGTGGCTGTGTCTGAACAACTTGCACCTGATGCTCGCCGCCGTCCCCTCCATTTTCAAGACGCTCTCACTGACGAGTCACCACGAGAACTTCCGATTGTGGCTCACTACCGAGCCGGACGCCCGTTTCCCATCGATGGTACTGCAGCAGTCGCTGAAGATTACTTTCGAGCCACCGCCCGGTGTCCGCAACAACCTGCTGCGCACTTACACACAGATCGACCGTGGCTCGCGGAGCACCATCACTTGCCAGTCGATATTCGTGCTCGCGTGGCTGCATGCTCTTCTGCAGGAGAGAAGGACGTTCATTCCGCAGGGATGGACCAAATTCTACGAGTTCGGAGCCAGCGACGTCCGAGTCGCGAGAGCTTTCATCGAGCAGTTGACGGCCAACAGTGAGCTCCTTCCGGCCCCTAGAACCTCCTTTTTCTCTCCACATTTCCAGAAGCCGACTGGGAATTCGTTCGTGGAATTCTGAAGTTTGTTATCTACGGAGGCCGAATCGAGAACGATTTCGACGCAAAAGTGCTCGATTCGTATCTGAATGTTTTGTTTACGGAGCAGAAAATCAGCGGAAGGCCGGGTCAGGAGCTCGTGAAAGGCGTTGGGATTCCAGCGTCGGCAAATATGGAAGTGAGTGGAAAGGAACGAATTCAGATGAACGGAGAGGCATTCAGGAGTACGTGGGACACATCTCGAAGGAAGTTCCGTCCGTCGACGAGCCGTTCCTCTTCGGACTTCCCGAGAACATCAAGTACTCGTGGCAGATCGTCGAGGCCGAAAGGACCATCTCCTCGATCCGTTCTCTCGGTCCGTTCCGCTTCTTTTTCGTCCACTCCTCCTCCTGTTTTCAGCCCTCGGAGACTCGAAAAACGTGCTCTCCGACTCGTCGGACACCGTTTCTCAGATAATTTCGCTCTGGAAGAAGCTGTGCCAGTCGGACGATCTTCCGAAGCGAGAGCTCCCTTCGGCGGTCCGATCCGAGGATCCGATCGTCGAAGTTCTGTGTCTGGAGACGATCAATGCACTGAATCTCATCAAGCATCTGCACAAAAGCATCGGATCCGTCGCAAAATCCATCAAGAACCCTTCGTTGGCTGGTCCGGGCACTCAGAAGACGATACAGTCGCTGATCTTCCATCAGACTCCGGACGAGTGGGACAGAGCGTGGGCGGGGCCGACGGACCCGGCAGAATACCTGACTGCCGTCGTGAAGAAGACCAGGGGCACCATGCAGGTGAGATCGCACCTGAGCATTCTGAACTGTCCTTGCCGCTTCCAGATGCTCGAGTCGTCGAAGACGTCGTCTCTGCTCTCGTCGGCCGTTGACTTCTCGGACCTCTTCTACCCGAACATCTTCTTGAACGCGCTTCGACAGACGACGTCACGTCTTCTGCGGGTTCCTCTCGACCAGCTGGTCCTTTCTTCCGCCTGGACGCCCTCCCAACTGCCCGTCAAACAGTCGGTCCAAGTGCAGGGACTGCTCCTCCAGGGCGCCACCTTCGACTCTTTCCTCCGCGAGACCACCGTGTCCAGCCCCGCCTTCTCGCCGGTCCCCGTCCTTTTCCTCGCCTGGACTGCCGATGCTTCTTCTACTATTTCAGGTGAACAGGTCCAAGTGCCCCTCTATAGTTCCAGTGATCGATCCGATCTGATCACTCCGGTGAACATGCCTTGTCGCGGCGTCGATCAGTGGAACATTGCCGCCGTCGCTCTTTTCCTGCGATAAACTGAACTTCTCTTTTGCTCCCAGCCCCCAACATAGATACGGCTCGTGAAAGTTCCATAACTACACATGTACCCTGTTTTTCGACTAACGCTAGTCAATAAATGAATAAAAATTATATTTTACTGGAACCTGGAGTGAGGTTACCAACTTTGCAAGAAAAATTCCGATTATTTGACATGAAAAGAGATGTGGTAATAGTTAATACTTCCGCCAATAATAAATTCGAGTTCAATTTTCAAAGTCTTCTTCCTCGATCGTCTGTTCCCTCTTCTTCAGAATCGAAGTCGGGCTTAAGAAGACGTTAGTCGCATCGAGCAGACTGTCCCTGCGCACGAACAACGTCACGCGGCGCTTTTTCTTCGCTAGCACATCATTACTCTCTTCCTCGTTTTCATCTATGTCTTCCGAAATACTCAACAGCGTCTCTGGCTCAGGCGGCGAAAGCAGCTCATTTTGAAGCGGAAACGACGGAATGACACGCTCGGGGACGTTGTTCGTTGGATCCACATGTTGGAGAACGACGGAACACACGATGTCCGAGGTCTTCTGGACCGTCTGCCTCGACGCCTCATCGAACACATCCATCTCGGACTTCAACTTGGAAGCAGTCTGCTCAGTCATCTCTACGACCGTTTTCGCAGAACTCTTGCACATCTCGCTGGCTGCTGTCAGATTTTGAGTCTGAACCGAGAGCAATGCGATGGCCTCGTCTCTGTTCGCATCAGTCATTTTCACGAGGTCAGAAGTCAACGTCTTCAACTGGCTCTTGTTTTCTTGAGAATTCCTCTCGGCCAATGTGCCCTCCTGCTCGAAGTTCTCTCTAATCTTCACGAGATTCTCTTCCGCGGTTCGCTTGACTTCTCCCACGTCACACTGCTCCTCCATGTCTTCGATCGACTGAATCAAAATTTCCGCAGTGTTCAAGTTGGACAGAACGATTTCTTGCGTATTCTGGCCATCGATAATCTGCCTGGAACATTTGATTTGAAAGAAAATTAAATTTTTATCCAACTCACTTTTCCTGAGCTTCCTCGACGCGAACTGACATCTGCTGTATCTGAAGAAGCATCGCCTGCATCTGTTCCGTCAATGCCAGGCAAGTCTGCTTCACATCCGTGACAGTAGCTGCTCCCTGGTCAACTTGCTTTTCCAAACTTTCGCAGACGGTTCCGCGGATATCCGAAAGCAGCGGACGAACGTCTTCAGTAAACTGTGCCGTATGAGCCTTGATCTCTTCAAGCCTTCCGATGATCTCATTTGCGAGCTCATTCGATGTTTTCGCGTAGTTTTCGAAGAAATTCCGGGACAGTTTCTGGAATCACGACTAATTAAAAACACAACGCAGTTCAGAAATACTCACGAGATTGCTCTTCAACTTCTCACTGAAATCCTCAGTCCATCTATCCGCCGTCTCTGAGAACGTTTTCTCAATTTCAGCCGCCTTTTGGAAGAAGTTCGTATTGTTGACTTGGATTTTTATGGTTTTTGAAGCGATATCCTCAGCCGCTGTCTTAACTGCATTGCAAGGCGACTTTACAGTATCGACGATCTCAGCAGCCATGAGAGCACTGCTCTTTTTTATTGAAGCAGCATTTTCAGTCATCCGAGAATTTTGAACGATCATCTGAAAATATACAACGTCAGGAAGAACTTCCTGCTGAGTGGCATAACCTGTTCAATGAGCGACTCCACGATCTTTTTGTTCTGGTTGTCGGCTCTCTTCATCTCATCAACCTTCTTCCAGAAAGCACTCAAATCGGTCTCCATCTCTTCGGCCGCGTCTCGAGTCTTGACGAGTTGATCAAATATATTCTGAGAAGCCTTGTGCATCTCAGCAAGAGCTCCCATGTACCTCGATAGGTCGTCTCTCGTGTCAGCGAGTTCTTTCTCCTTCTCAGCCATTTCCCGGAGCCTTTCTCTCAGGCGATCCTCTAGATCCTCCTTTCGCTGGTACAATTTCTGGTACTGCTCGTCCATGTGCATCTGGTCTTCTGTGAACCATCGCAGTCTGTCGACGGCTGTTTCCAGCCGCTGCTCCAGCTCTTCTACCTTCGCCGTGTTCCGCTGGAACTCCTCATGAGACTCCTCACTGATAATCACGCCGTTCTTTTCACGAGCGGCTCGCAAATCTCTTCTCAGCTTCTCGATCTCATCCGAGTACTCCTTGAGGATAGCTTTCTTCGAAACTTTGGAGTTGCAGACTGGCTTGTTCTTGATGTTGGCTGCTCGCATCGCGTACTCCAGAGTGCTCTGACTTTCTTCGAAGTTGGAGCTTGAAGGAGACATCGTTGCAATCAGAGAAGTAATCGTAGATCCGCCGAGACTGTCTTGGAGGAGTCTTGTTAGTTTGGACTCTCTGTACGGAATGTGCTGCGCATTAGTCGTCAGGGACCGGATAACTCTTCCCAGCGTCAGAAGAGACTGGTTGATCGATCCCGCCTCTTTGGCGCGGCTTCCCTGTGCCCCGGATCTTCCGATATTTTCCGATCCGGCGAGATCCACCAGATTCAGCTTGCCTTGCTTCACGAGCTCCTCTCCGGAGTGCGTGTTCTCACGAACGACCACATTGACCATGAACAGACTATGGGATCTGCTACTGTGCATGTTCATCAGTGTAGCAGCAGTTCTTCTTTTCTCTGCGCCGATCTCAAGTAACTTGAACACGTCGGCTCTGTTTCGGACAGGGACCTCCTCCACGCCAGAGACGATGACTCCTTTCTTGTTCGGGTCGTCAAAGATTCGAAGACGTTCGTCCGAACCAGCGGCGAGAAGGTCAAACAGTTCCTCGTTATACAGCTCAACGTAGCTGACTCTGAGCGAGTATTCCTCGCATCCGGACGCCTCTAGCTGCTCAAAGATGTCTTCGACAGCTCTCGGGATGATTCCAGTGGTCGGATCATCGTGGGAGCTCTTCACGTCCGTTCTTCCTCCTTCCATCGTGAACGTCTTTCCGGTTCCCGTTTGACCGTACGCGAATACAGTGCAGTTGAATCCAGCTATCACTTTTTTGATTTGTGACGAAACGAGATCCTCGTAAACCTCAGTTTGCGTCGTGTTCGTATCGTAAACTCGGAAGAACGGACCGAACGATTTTGATTTCAAGATAATACTCGCAGCCAAGGATTTGTCCACTTTCACGATATTCGTGCACTTCTCGCTTCGTTCGGTACTATTCATCGGTCTGAAAGGCGAAAAAAAAAAAATGAATTGAGACGATTCAACAACAAACCTGACACGAACTGCCACACGGAGATGGGAAGTCGGCTCGGACATCTTCTTTTTAGACGACATTGTCAAATCAGTCTGAAAAATAGAGAATAATGGCTTATTCAGAGACAATCAAATAGAGGAATTTGAATTGAAGGTATTCGCGGCAGATCGCACTGGGGCGCGTTTGCATCCTATACATCACTGCTGCTCGACACGAGTAACAACAGTGAAAAGATGGGGACTCACCAGATTGGCAAATGACATGGATGGATTGCTGTTCCGCTGCATCTGGAAATTAATAACAATAAAGAGAAGAACGAAAAGAAAGATAAAAAAAACGACAACTTCCAGAGAGAGAAATATGTGATAATACAATATTTCTTGTGTGATAATAAAATGTCTCAGCAGAGTTTTCAAAAGACACAAATACACTAGATATTTTGCCGTTGATGTGGAAGAAAGAAGAAATAACGGGGAAAATTAGAGAACAATGCGAGTATTTGGCGGGTAAAACAATCGGCACTTGAAACGGCGTAGAGTTCAAAAGCAGATCGAACAATAATTAGCTTTGTAGGCTCGACAATTTTACACTGTGTCGTTTTTAAGGGTATTCACAATGGGGCAAAATTCAAACCGGAAACGCTAGAAGAGGTTAAAAAGATTAAAAGATTAAAGTGTCTTCGAACTTTAGTAATATTCAGCTTTTGAATTAGAAATTCCGTGGAATTTTTATCATAACACTACAGTTTCTCTAGTATCAGAATGTCAACGCTAGTACGATCAATTTCAACTGTATGTTCCATTTCCAGCGAACGGGTCAAATGGATTTCAAATGTTGACAAAAAAAACTATGTTGCGTAATGTAGTGTACGGAAATACGATAGTGCCGTGTCACAGGTGGCAGGACTGTGTTGCTGTAGGAAAAAAGAACGAACTTTCCCACCAGTCCCATTCACAATGGGAATTTCCCACCCATAAAACGGGAAACTACGTACTCAGCTCCATTCTTTCCTATTTGCAAGACAGTTGTCTGCACTTGCAAGACTGAATCCTCGAGCAACTCTCAACAAAAACGGTTACATCTCAGACACTGTCTTGTCCTAATCGTGAGAAATTTCATGAGAAAGAAAACATGTTCGCAACGTGACAAAATTCAGTTTTTCGCGGCCCAAAACGCTTGAGGAGATTACTGTAGCTTCAGTGGTCTCGCCGAGAAAACACAAATTTCACCATGCGCCTTTAAACTTCTTTAATTTCTCGCTTTCGAATTAATAATTAATTTACCGTGCTTTTCCTATCGAAGTAAAAAAAATCTATATCTCTCGAATCTGCTACGTTTTCCGTTCAAAAATAAGTTTTCAGAGCGAAGGAATGGTGGTCAGCATCAGTATTCCGCTGAAACCGTCTGACGAAGCAATCGTTACATTTTTGATGTAGCATTCATGCTTTCAAATTTATGCACAGTTTAACGTTTCAGGAGATTAGTCTTCGGATCACAAAAAACGCAAAATGGAACTGCGAGCCGAAGAGAATGCATGAAACACGATGTTTTTGCTGCAAGGTGATTGTGACTCAAAAAGTTCAACTGGATGTTCCATTTCCAGCAAACTGATCGAATGGATTTTGAATAGTGACAAAAAAAATCGCAAATCATTCACTGTCGTGTGTAATTTAGTGTACGGAAATACGATTGTGTTGAGCGCACAGGTCGCACGACTTCTTCGTAAGTTTATTCATGTTACCAAAATCTAGAAGAAACGATTTTCAGTTGATGCTCTTCGTGCACGCGAAGTCGTTTCTTTTCACGCTTTTGAAGCAATTGAAGAAGAGAGGAAACGTAAAACTAAAGAGCAGATGCAAAAAGCGCTCCGAGAAAGTGATGATGCGACACCGAAGAAAAAAAGAAAATCGAAAGATTCAGGAAACGAGGATGTCGATTTCCCTCTGTCCAGTCCCATTGTTAGTTTTAGCATCATCTTATGAACTGCACCTATTTAAACTTTCAGCCTACAGCCTTGAAACAGAATATCACAATGGCCGATGTTTTCCACGAGCATAACCTGAATGAGTTCGTTGCTGAAGATGACCTTGCTCCGATGGACGAGACGCAAATGCAGATGCTTTACGGAATTCTCGAACGGGAGTCCTCGAATCCTATCGAAAAGTGAGTCAATTTCATAGTCGACATGTAGAAAAAATATTTGCAGGACGTTCGTAGAAAGACAATCATCGACTGAGACGCGCGAGCAAGTCAGAAACATCGATTTGGATTTCGAATTTCAGGATATCATCCAAGAACGTCAGCAGACACCATTGAAAGATATTCCAGAAGGTGAGAAATTCAATTCGAGTAGATTTACCAGTCTGTGTGCAGAGATTTTCGAGCCGTCGCCACATCTCAAAGACATTCTCCTCCGCCGAGGTTGTCCAATGCTGACAGACGGAGAACAGAGAAAAAGCATCGAGGAGGAGATGGAAGAAGCGAGGCACCAGGGGATCAGCGACATTCAAATAGACAGTCAACACCCGATTGATGTTCCGCGTATCTTCTCGGAGCAAATGGATCTCGACGATGAAATTTTCGTTCCGAAGACACCGAGAACTCCAAGGAGCATCGTCAAAAACCCGGTTCCAAATGCACTGGATGAGGCCGACGGAATCAATTGTAAAGTCCCTCTCGTGAGTTCAAAAAGAGATGTTGTATTTATTTCAATCAGTCGCCTTCAGAGAGAAATGCATCGTCTGATGGATGACTTCTCGAGTCTGGTTCACAGTAACACGGAAGTTCTTCGAAGAAAACCGAAGGCCGAGATGAACTTGCAACAGCTGCTGAGTCCGGTTCCATTCTTGCTCAGAAAACGTCATAAACCTGCCTGAACCTGTTTCACTAGTTCAATTTCAGAATGCAACAAAGAACTTGCGAACATCTTCACTTCAAAACCGAAAATGTTCGACAAAACCATTGGAAACGATGCGTCCACTCCTGAAGGCGAGGATAATGATCAAGAGCCTGATGCCGAAAGAAGACGTGACGAGTACGAGGAAATGGAAGCGATCGAGCTTTCGCAACTGAAAATTGTGGCGACGCCTTTGAAGGAGAGACCCTTGTCTCCAATAGCTTGTGCGCAAGAAGATCTCGAAGTTCCGAGAAGACTCGAAGAGAACTTTCAGGAAGATTTCATTCCACCACGAACTCCTACGTCGGTCGCAGGTTCTAGAATCTTTTGAAAATGATTTTTTCAGAATCGAAGATCCGGTTTTCGAAGAGCCACATCGATTCACGATCCGATCGCCGATCGATTGCATCAGAGGAGACGAGAAATCGATTCAGGAGTTGCGTTCTGTTATTCTGCAGTACGCAACGCAACTTTTCGTTCAACTTTAATCTCAATCATCGTTTCAGAGAAACAACGAAATCAAGTCCGTTCGGCTGCGAACTGGACTCGCTGCTCCGAGAGAACTCTTCAAGACGGGAGGCTTCGAGGCTCTTCTACGTGGCTCTCGGTTCGTTATTTGTCTCCCTTTTTTATTCAACTGATCCTTTTTGAGAGCTGCTGAAGGAGCAAGAAATCGTGGCTGAGCAGAAAACGCCATTTTCTGTGATCGAATTGAGAATCAATTGTGAAAATTCGGATGACGTGGACGCTCTCCTAGACTAATATATCTGTTATCGTATTTTGCCTGTACAATTTGTTAGTTGAAACCAACGAAAACATGTTAGAATTTACTTCGACTGCGAAATTAGAATCTTGTTTAATGCCTTTTCATTTTAATAAACCATATGAGTTGTTAAAAGTATTCTTCTAGTTCCTATTCGATTGATTTGCTTCCAAGACAACAATGTATCTTTCCTTTCATTTGTTCTGTCCTCGAAAACTGAGTAGCACCGAATTTTTCCATCGACTGCGGGAAAGCAACCGCGCTCCACGGCGAATTCAAATGCCGACGACCCCCTTTTAGCTGGCTCGCACCACCGTTTATCCCCTTGGAGACGTCGTCGTCATCGATCATTCTTTTTCATTGCCTGGTGAATATTTGAGTTTTTCAGTGTATCATGCCACCAAGAAAGAGAGTCCGAGGACCAAAAATGGCGACACTTCACGAAGATGGAGCCTTTTCGGATTCGGAATCCAACTCTGACCCCGAATTGGGCGAGGGCGACGATTTTATGAATGAATTTGACGACGCCAACAATGTGATTAACGACGTTCCTGCCGCGGATCAGGCTGAAGATATCGAAGCCTCTCTGGTGGACAGCGCCGAGAGAAAAATGCGGTGAGTGTTGATAAAGGGAAGAATTGAAGTGAGTTCTTTTTCACCATTGCATCCTCGGAAGTTTCAGAAAAGCGATTATTGAAGCGATCCGTCAGACGTTCCAGTCCCGTTCCAACATCAGCCAGGACATCGGCATCTCAACGCAGAAAGTCATCGCTGTCCATAAACAAGCGTCGAAGGACAAGGACACCTGTCACGCGATAGACGTTATCGAGGAGGCGATGCTGAACGAGCTGGACATCCGGCTCACCATGATGCTCGAGGAGACGACCGTCGTAGAGCACCGCGCGCGTGTCTTCAAAATGGTCTCGCTGACGGCGGTCGAGTTTTTGAAAAAGGGCAAGGACTTCATTCTACGCTTCCTGCTGGATTTTCTGGACAAGGTGCGCTGTTCACTTTTCAACCCAGACGAAATGAGTCTGTTTTCAGTGGGGCAGATGCGCGAATCTCGCTCCGAGAGTGAACACGGCCAGTTTCGCCGCGTTCCTCCTGGAGACGGGAAGCAAGGAGTTACCGCAGGCGGCCGACAAGTTCTGTGGATACTCGGTGAAAGACTCGCAGAAACTGTACAAGTTTCTGAAGAGAGCGCTTCGTGATAAGGAGCACCAGACAAGAGTGCCGGCTATCCGCGGAATGGCCTTCCTGCAAGGAATGGCGATCCCTTCGCTCTGGAGTGCTTCGGGAAGAGAGAACACGGCCAGAGAGTGTGAGTGCCCGTGTTGTTAGGCGTTTCGAAAGATCCTTGCTTCAGTTCTAATCAGATCCTTTCGGGACACTGCATGGGAATGCCGGCTCGTCGCGATGCAGACTTTCAGTGCGAAAGACAGCGATGCCGAGATGCTTTCGGAGATTGTCAAGTACGACAAGTGCACGAGAGTGCGGATGGCCGCCCTCCAACAGTTCGGAAACATCAGGCCGAACCGATTTGTGCGCGAGAAGATCGATATGCTCGATTTGTGCTTGAAGGATCACGATTGTATGTTAGAGACTCGTTGAATTGGCCTGATAAACTCTATTTTCCAGCTGAGATGCGAGACATGGCCCGAGAAGTGATGCGAAGTTGGATAAAGAAAGTGTCTGAGAGATGGTGTGAGAATCAGAAACCCAAAGAAAACGACGACATCATTGGTGGGATTGCACACTTTCTGAAAATAAAAATCGGTAAATTCAGAAACGGATGACATTGGAAACCGTCTTGAGGCGGAAGTGGAGAGAGAAGCGAAAGGATACATCCTCTCGGGACAGGCTCTCACTCTGCTCTGGCTCAACGAGGTTCCCGAGACCCCCGAGTCGCACTGCACCTTGAGACGCATCGTGTCTCATCTGCTCGACGTTATCCGTCAAATGTACATGTGCCACATGGAGCCGGTCTCCGCGTTCTCTGATGTGATCATGGGAGATTTGCGACACAAGTCGATGCAGAATGCCGTTCCGATCATCACAAAGTCCACGATCGGTTCCGTTCTCGAGGATTCCCAGGTGCTCGAAAAGTAAGATAGCTCCGAAGATTCACCGAGTTAGTGACTTTTTTCAGCCAGGATGGGGACACGTACCGTGCGATGATCTTCTACTGGAGATGCATCGTCGAGTACATGGCGACCAGAAACTGTGGTGATGCCGATAAGTGGAACTCGTTGATGAGATTCCTGAGCCCGCTAAAGACAATGGTCGAGAACTTTATTCGCCTCCTGAGCAGAGTGAAGGACCTGGAAGAGAACACTGCGAAAGACCCCGAAGATCTCTACATTCTGCAGATGTCGATCGTAGAGAACTACCTCTACGTCTTGCGTCACACCATCAACGACCAGGCAGGTCTCGACGCCTACAAGCAACTGTTGATCTGTCTCCTGATGAACCCGTGCTACCAGAAGAAGGTTATCGACATGGCCGTCTGCGAACTATCCCAGTTCTACCAAGAATGTCCGGAGGACTTGCTGTCGCTGTTGTACGCAAAAATGAACGAGATGAAGATGCTGTTCAGAGACGACAAAATCCCTTTATTGGAGGAAGCTATTCTCGTCGGAGAGCGCTACATCCGTCTCACTCACGGAGACCCTAATTCAGTTCGCCCGGACAGACAGTTCAAGATTTCCAACACCAAAGCAGCGGACTTGATCGACTTCTTTAGGATGATGATTGTGAATGCAATCATGAAGACCGGAGTTCTGAAGGAGTGGAGCGACGAGGAAGATGCTCGGTATATGCCGGGATTCATCAGGCAGTCGAAATCGTCTCACCTCGACGCTTGCGTTCTTTCCGTGGAATGCATCGGCATCGCAGCTATGTACGACCTGGAGAAAGCCAAATCGTCTCTCGGAGACCTCTTCAAGAAGTTTTTCCACTATAAAAAAGAGGTCCAGAAGGTACTTCTCACAATTCTCGTAGACCTGACTGTTCACTACGGTCTCGAAGAAACCAACTGTTTCGACCCGACGGACGGAAAGAATAGCAGCGGCACTGTATCAGTGATAAACATCTTCACGAAGATCATAATGGAGGACAAGGCAGACAAGAACGATGAGTCGATCGTATTGATGGCGGCGGTGGAAGGGCTTGGGAAGATATTCCTTCAAATGAAAGAGCGCGACGCCGGCGAACACTGGGGACGTGCGATGACGGCGCTTTTGTTCCGTGCCTCCTACCTCATCAACAGCCGCTTTTCGGCCAAAGTGCGCAGCACCATCATCGTAACTCTGCAGTTCTTCTGCGGCATGAGCATCTCTAATCAGAAGCTCGTTCTCGATTGCTTCCGTCCTTTCTTCGGAATGTGGTCGACTACTGTTGACACACAACTGCTCACCGACGACTCGACAGAAGCTGTCGCGAAACTGAAGAGGTTTGCGGCGACCTTCGTGGCTCTCACCCGACATTCGAGTCTTCCACTAAATGAGCAGAAAAAGGTACATTTTCCACTGGGAATATTCTGACGTTGATTCATTGTTACCTTTTCAGCCGCCTACCCACATTCAATTCGTCGACGACATTCTCTTGGAACTGGCCAGCTCTCCGGATTCTGCTGCGGTCGACTACTACTTGCACGCTTTTCACTGCATCGATTTCGAATCGTTCCCTCGCGATCCACTGCAGAAGATCTACGCTGATTTGGAGGCCTACATAGGGCTCCACGACGAAGATACGGACCGTCATAGATACAACGAGTTGCGACGTGTCCGCAGAAAGATTTCCAAGATTCTCGGCTATAACGACAGAGAAGACGACTACGAAATGCCGTCCAAGACAACAGAATCACGAAAAACCGTTGATGATGTTGAAGAGGTGGAGCGAGAAGAGGAAGACGATGAGGCGGGGCCGTCGAGAGCTCTCAAGTCGAAAGCCCCGAGATCAGCGATGCCGTCCGCGCAGAAGAAGAGAAAGGAGGCTCCGTCGGCACTGGATCTCGTCCAATCGCCACAAAGAAACCCGAAAAGTAAGATTCGCGACCCGACCACCTTCTTACAGTTGCCTGTTTCCAGAGCCACCGTCTCGCCAGGGAACGGCTACTCGTCGCGCCCCTTCGGCCACTCGGAATGCTCCGCCGCGAAGCGCCCGCAAGCTCTAATCTCGATGAAGCGGTTTCCCTACTAAATATCACTCAAAACACCAAATTGCATTCCAGATCTCTATGCTTAGTACATCCACTCACACACCGTTTTATCCCTCATTTCTAAAAAGTCCGTGACGTGTTCACGTTAACCCCCTCCCTGAAACATCAAAATGTTTCTACTGCGTTTTAGTTCGTTCCATGCGTCCGTCGATCATTTTCCTCCTCTTCCACGCGGCTTCTGCTCTTGACGTATTTTATCTCGATCTTAATGAAGCATGTACCTCTTTCCGTTTTAGATTGCGATCGAGAAGCCGGACGGCGGTAACTACTACCGTTTCTGGTTCATTTACGCCGTCACGTCTGTCCTGATGGCCATCATTTTGACGTTTTCCTCGTTCGTTTCCGCATGCCACCGCTACAAATTGGTAGCGAGCCAAGACGACGAAGTGAGGCGAAGAACGGAAACCCGAGAAATCTCGCAGTTTCAGATTTCCGAACACCAATGGTGACATGTGGAATACCGGAATGAATGGAGAGAGAGAGAGAACAATGGTTAATTTTATTTTATAAAGGAAGTTGGAATGGATGAGATTCGAATGTGGTCAGAGCATGTTTCTGCGATTAATAGCCAATATTGAATAATACTGTAGATGAAAAATGAATTAAGAGATATTTACCGACGAACTAATTATTGTGTTCTTGCAAAGATTTTATCCACCAAGGTCTCGTAGCTTGCCGCTCATGACTGCGCGGTACTTTGCGATCGACTGAAAATAAAAGCAGTTGAGAATTGGGAAGAAATGCGTCAGGATACCTTCGAGATGACGTCCTCGTTCTTGACGTAGAAGGCCTTGACCTGCTCAGCAGTCTTCGTGCGCATCAACTCAGCGATGCAGTCGAAATCAGTGTTGTACCAATGGAAGCATCGGATGACGTCCCGTTTCTCCTCGTCGCTCCAGTTGTTGTCTAAACGAATGCGTCCGGAACGGCTTCCCGTCGGCTGCTCTTCCGAATCCTCGCTGTACCGTCGACTGCGTCTTTTCAGCTGCTCGATCTCGCTCCTCCACTTCTTCACATCCGCCATGTTCACTCTTCCAACCGCCAAAATAGCAGCATTCATTTTACGGCGAGCGTTCTCGTTCAAAATTCTGAACAAAGTGAGATGAAGGTGAATCATCGGGAGGTCGACTCACTCGCACTCCTCCATACTGCGCGTCTCCTTCGCTCTCCAGACGAGCGGACAGCACAAATAGGTGGTCCTGCGGAAGTTGCCGATGAAGTTGACAGCCGAGTTGGTTTCGAAGAAACGGGTCATTCGGCACGTGTTGGAGTCTACCGGATCGTCTCCGCTTTTCCGAACCGGTCGATATTCTGGTGACGGCTTGCGAAGATCGCACTCATCTGAAAACATGGAAATTTTCAAATGGGAAGATCGAGACTTCGTACTTATGACCACACAGTCGTCGTCTTCCGGGGCCCTGCCGATTCCTATTCCGAGTCTCTCGACGGATTTTCCGTCTGATCTCTTTGTATGCTCGACGTAGTCAGCGACGTACGGAACCATATCTGCAAACAACACGAACTCTTTCTGATGTTGCATTTCGACTTCAACTGACAATCAGGTAACAGCGGTGGTTGCTCCTTCACTTTCTTTCGAAGTGTCGCAGGGCGAGGCACACGAAGCAGACTGAAATACAGGAAGCACGGCTTGCATTCCCGTCGCTTCAGAGCGGTGTTCTGCAGAAGAACCGCAGTGTTCGTGTTGCAGTTCTCGCACATTCCACTCGGCACAGTGCTGAGCTTCTCTATCGAGGCCACCATTTCATCGTAGGTGTCGTTCTGTTCGTTCAACTTCACGTCGACCATCGTTTTGTAGTTGTTGTGCTTCTTCGTTTCGTAGTAGTACTGAACTATAGAGGACACCGAACGGTTCGGGAGGACTGCACGGATTTTTCCGAATCGCTTTCCGAAGTGGAAGAAGCATGTCGAGAAAAGCGTCTTCTCATCTGCGTCCCACTCGTCCTTCAGATCCTTTCTCTTCGACACCTCGATCATCGCCGGCTCGAATTTATAATTGGCCTTTTGAAGAATATACAAGGCGCGATCTATGGATAGTCGGTATCTGCCGACGGCTTCCGTAACGTACAGGAACAGCTTCTCGTCGTCGATTTCTTTCGGATTCTCCCAGATGGGCTCATCGCGATCTTCCTCTGCCACCGCTCTTTCGGGAGTCATTTCTATTGCCGCCTGATAGTCAGACCCCACGTGGATCATGTTGTCGTTGCGAGCGAGTGGTTTGCTTTGCGCTGAAATAAAATACTCACTGCGACTTCAGTTAGGCAAGGAAGCCTACACATCGTGGACGTGTTCAGTTCTTCATTCTCTTCGTCATCGTTCGACGATTCCTCGTCAGGGGAAGAATCGCGTTTCGATCTTTTCGCACGCGTACGTTTCTGCAAGCAAGCTAAATGCCGAAGGCAAAATCGAACGGAACTGACCGCCGGAGGAGCTGATCGTTTATTCTTCGGAGAATCTGCAGTCGAATCCGTTTCGGTCTCGACGCTTCCATTACGACCTGAATATTTTTCACCGATATTTCGTCATATTTTCTTTGCAACAAACCGTCGATCTCCATTTCTTCACCAGAAACCGGATCACTCTCCATTTCTCTGAAAAAAAGTGGAGTTTTCTTCGGATGTCGAACAGCGCTCAATCGAAGAAGGCGCACGGAACGAGAAACGCGCCAGTTTTTCGCTGTCTTCAAATGGAAAAAGCAAGGAAGCGGAGGCGAAGAGACGGAGAGACCTGCGGCAGATGGGAGCGAAAAACGAGATCGCACGCCAGCTCGTTCCGATTCGAACGCAGCTGCCACGTGTGCAAACGCGCTCTATCGTACAGAAAAATACAGAGCGAGCGGTTGCAACTGACAGATTACTGTATTACCCATTCACGCTTGAGTGAACACTTGGAAGAGTTTCGAAAAGTTAGGCCGCCATTTTCTCTTCCGGGTCCCGGAACGAATACCATAAACTTTTTTTCGCAAGCAACATCACGATTGCGCATTTCTGTTGTCGTTGCTTCTCGAATTACTCGAGATTTCTTTCGTTTTCATGCAGATTTTTCACATAAATCATACGTTTTTCGTGCTTTGTTATTGTTTGAAGTGAAAAACTGAACGGAATTTGCATGAAAACGAAAGAAATCTCGAGTAATTCGAGAAGCGACGACAACAGAAATGCGCAATCGTGATGTTGCTTGCGAAAAAAAGTTTATGGTATTCGTTCCGGGACCCGGAAGAGAAAATGGCGGCCTAACTTTTCAAACTCTTCCAAGTGTTCACTCAAGCGTGAATGGGTAATAACAATAAATCTCATTTCCAAACAGATTTGAATATGAAAAAAAATTTTTTAAAAATCAACAATGAATTTATGAACAAACAGTGAAATCCCGCAAAACAAGATAAGAAACAAGCAACTTTCTAGTCTAAACTAAGATCCTACAATGATGAAGCTCCTAGAAACTATTTGAGGTTCTCTTTCTTTTTCGGTTTCTTGCTGCTCTTCTTATCCATCCTCCGCTTGTCGGCCTGAATCCGATCGAGAATCTTGCCGATCTTCTTGCGATTCTCGTCTCTGTCCCCTTCCAAACTACACGAAAGAGTCACGTGAAATCCTTTTCTCATCGTCAGACTGCGATCTGTGATCTGAAGGCCTTCTTGCTCTAGAATGCGAAGAATTTCCGAGTGCTCGTTCACAGCGGCTCTCTCCCACAGCTGCTCCGTCGTCATCTCCTCGACGAGCCGTCGATCGACACTCGGACGTCCTCCACTGACGCCGTCAATCATCAGAAGGAACTCCACGTGCGCGTCTGGGTCCACAAGCGGCCACTTCTGATCCGAAACGATACTGCCGTCTCCGGAGATACCCGACCACAGTTCAGCGGCCACGTGCGGGCAGAAGACCTGCAGCATGACGATCAGCGACTTCACGGCTCTCTCTCCTTCCGGACTGCTGGCCAAGTACGTCGGGTCCACCTTCTGCAATGACACCTTCTGAACCTCCCCAGGACGCTTCGGAAATACCTTCAACGCATTCGTGAATCCCTGCAATCTCATCAGTGCCGTATTGTGCAAATGAAGAACTTCCAGACACATTCCGACGTTCCGAACGAAGAAATTGTACGTCTCCCTGATGTTCTCCTCGGTTTCCTTTCTCAATTCCACTCGTTTCCCTGTCGTTTTCGCTTCGATGAACTGCGAATTGATGGTGGCGATGCGGTCGAGGAGCTTCTTGATGCCCTTCAAATCGGTCTCTCCCCAGTTGATAGGGGCTCTCGGAGCGGCCGCCTCGAGGAGTCGCAGACGAGTCATGTCGACTCCCTCCGAGTCGAGCATCGCCGCCAGATCGACTCCATTGTTCTTCGACTTGCTCATCTTCTCGTACACCGCCTCCACTTCCACGCTCTCGTCGTCCTTCCGTGCCAGCTTCTCTCCGATCTGATTCACTTCGTCCGGCATCAGATACTTCCCGCTTTCCTTCTCGATGAACGTCTTTCCACGGACGATTCCCTGTGGGATGAGATCTGTGAACGGCTCCGCCTTCTCGATCGCTCCGATGTCCTTCAAGAAGTAGGCGACGAATCGCGCGAAAAACATGTGAACAGCCGCGTGCTCGATGCCTCCGACGTACACATCTACGGGCATTTTCCGTTGTGCCTCCTTCGAGACCAGCTCGTTCGCATTCTTGTTGTCCAGGTACCGGAGGTAGTACCAGGCGGAATCGAAGAAAGTGTCGAGGGTATCCGAGTCGAACGTCCCTTCTTCGACCCGCTTGCCCCTCTCCGAACCCAAGACCGGAAGCTTCTTCGCTGGCACTCGCTTCCCGTCGTTCAGCTGCACCATCGGAATCGGAGTTCCCCACGCTCTCTGACGACTCACGACCCAGTCGCTGAGCGTCCTCGACGTCTCGTATCCTCCGTACCCTCCGAACTGCAACAGAATCACATTCATATATCTTCTCCGGAAGAGTCGGAACTCACTGAGGCCATTTCTTGAATGTCGTTCTTCGTCAAATTCAATTTATTCTTCGGTTTTGCGATTCCAAACTTTTCGACTAGCTCCCGATCTGTCTCAAAGTCTCCGATTCTGCAGTTCAAGAAGCTGACGACTTCTGGCTGATACGAGTCATCCACAACGATCGCACTCATCAGACGACCGTTCACTCCGTTCAGCACTTGGAACGGCAGTTTGTCTGGAAACCAAAGGTATTCAGTGAGATCTCCGAATGAAGTCCCTACAAGGAAACTGTTTCGAGTCCTTCTCCACCAACGGATGGCTTCTCTTCAGCACGAGAAACTGTGCATTCGCCACCTGGAAGACGTCCTTGATGCGCAAATCGATGAGCTCGTCGCTAGCGCCGTCCCTGTGCACCGGGAACATGAACCGGAAAACGTCGCACTTGCCGATCCAGTTGGCCTGGATGTCCGCGACCTCGCCCCACTGCTCGGACATCTCGCGCAGTCCGTCCTGCAACCGCTTCGCGTACCTCGGCGTCTCCACCATCCACTGCCGCAGCTTCTTTTTCTCCGCCTTCGCGCCGCTCCGCCAGCTCCTTCCCTCGCTGTCGATCTGCTCGGCAGCGAGCACTGTCTGATCCACGGGATCCCAGTTCACTTCGGCCGTCGTCCGCTTCACTAAACCGTGCTCGAAAAGTCGGCAGAAGATCCACTGTGTCCATCGGAAGAATTCCGGCTCGCACGTCGAAATCTCGCGTTCCCAGTCGAACAGGATCTTCGTTTTGAGGAGCTGCTCGCGCATCGCCTCGATGTTCCGGACGGTCCACTCGCGCGGATCGACGCCCTTGTCCCTAGCCGCGTTCTCAGCCGGAAGTCCGAAAGAATCCCACCCGATCGGATGGATTACATCAAATCCGTTGAGACGATAGTAGCGGGCAGTCGCATCGGAGATCGTGTAAACCCGCATGTGTCCGATGTGAAGACGTCCCGACGGGTACGGAAACATCGATAGAATGTACTTTTTCTCCCCACTGCTCGTCAGTTTCGAAGTTTCAAACGATTCAATCAGTTTCTTCGACCAGTGATTCTCCAGAAACTTTGTGTTCTCGCTTATTCTCGCTTCTCTGAGTGGCCATTGAAGAGCCGATCCGATTTGACGAATCTGCCGGAAACCGCTCCATCGGAGGAGCATCTGTGATTGTTACTTGAAGGATCAAGAAAGGGCATTCAACTAAAAAGTATTCGGAATGCACAAACTTTCTGTTCATTGACCAACAACTACGAGTGGGGAGGGAAGGGGAGTAAGCTCTCTTATTCTATAAGTCTGTAAAGATAAAACCTCGAACGACAGGGGGGAAACGAGCTCTTCTGAGAAATGGGTGGTTCACCAGATGGGGGAGAGAATTGAAAAATATCGAGAACTATGCGAAAAACGAGAAAATATGAAAGGGCTAGCATGTACAAGAAATATAAATAGTAAATGAATGAACTAGGTGAGAAGTTGTACTGGAACGGAAGAAAGACCGGGAAAATCGGTGGAGAGGACGGAGTCAGTAGACGAACTCGGCACATTGCAGCCATCGGTCGACCTTTTCCATTGGGAGCGTGTGGAGAAACGAGAACTTCGAGTCGTTGTACATGTTCTGGATGAGAGGAGACGGCTCGGCCGAAGAGCTCTCTTTCTCGGTGGAGCATCCCGAGTCGTTGCCGTGCAAACTGCACTTTTCGAACTCGTCTCTCTCGCGGATCAGGTCCTGACTCGAAACAGTCCGTCGCAGAGATCGCAGCCAGTGCGTCTTTTCGCCAACGTTCTTTCGATCCCTAAAAGAACTCGATAACAGGTTAGAAATCGGACGGATTTCTTACTCATAATCTCTAGGTGGAGTTCCATACCATTTTGGTAGGTCGATTCGATCCGTTTCCATTTCCATTTCAGTCCACCTTCGGATCATTGACTGCGTACTCAAGGAGGAGTGCAGAATTCGATTTCGGATGGACACGCCTTCGGGAGAATCGATGGTTTGATCGAGAAGGGCCATCTCGGGGATCGGACGAAGTGGCAGCGAAGACTCGTTTAGTGCGGATCTGCAACTTTTTGTTTAGCCGTCCGTTCAATTTCCGAACCGTTTCACCTTTTTTCATTTGATTGGGTCGTGACTCCGGACTGATTGTTCGTTTGCTTTGGTCCTCCAGGTAGTGAAGTCGTTCCGCCACCAGCATTTCCCTTCTTCCCGGCCATTCCTCCGTTCGCTTCGTCGTCGTCGTCCTTCTTGTTCTTCTCATCGAACTTTGAAGCGCATTTCGACGAGAGCATCGTGAGACGTCTCCCGTCGTCATCATCGGAAGCATCCGATGACGAGCAACTAGCGCTTCTTTTGGATCTAACAATGAACCTCTGATGAGGATCGTAGCGTCGGAGGACATCTGGGGACACGATCGCCTGACGAGGGCGGATGGATCGGACGGCACTGTAGGTATTCGGAGTGCACTGGACGAAGGGGGTGCTTGAAATAGTCGAGCTGGTTACCACAGGATTCTTCGTCGTGAACGGTGTGCTCAGCAGAGAGGCTGCAGAGCTTTTCGTCGCGTGGATCGAGTGATGGCGACTCGGAATGTGAACGAGACCAGTGGAAGCGGATCTGAAGTGGATGAGGTTGCAACAGGACGAACAAGCGGGATGTTACCTGTTGGTCCGACCTCCTCTCTCATCAAGAGCTCTCAGATGGCGGCTCGAAGTGTTTTGGGAGACCTCGTTGCCATCCTCAGTCTCTTCACAAATGCCGAGCAAGTGCGGAGAAGAGGACAATTTGCGCATCCCGCTGTTCGTGACACTAACGGAGCTCACTTTCAGACGGGACATGGAGGAGATCGCTGACATTGCTGGAGACGTTCTGCCGCTGCCTGTTGCGGGTGGCGACGGGGATCGGCTACTTCGGACGCTCTCCGGACTGGCAGCTCGACCACGAACACCTCCTGAAACAAGAGGAGTACGGTGTTTTCAGGAGATAACCAAATTGGTGTTGAATAGGAAGAAGGATTAGAGGAATGCACATTCTATTACCGAGTCTATTGAGATCGAGAAGTTCCTGAACGGCTTGAGGACTGACACGGTCTCTTGAGATTCCGGAGAACATCGAAACCGAAGGAGATGAGTTTCTGAAAAGTGGCGGTTAGTGAGCAGAAGGAGGAGATGAACAGAAAGTGGTCTGGGGAAGATGTGAGACGAAAAGGGAAAGAACCTTCTGAGGAGTCGCTTCGCCGATGCGGATCGGAGCAACTGATGATGAGCATGCAAACAACTATCGCTCGATTTCCGGACCGCGTGCTCGTCGCTGCGGCTCAACGTCTCGTCCACGATCTCGTCCATCTCGTTCCTCCGTAAATATGCACGTCGTACATCCGTTTCACTGCCTTCTCGCTCATCGATCGGGGAGAGCACGTCATCGAACCGATTGATTGCCGATGTCGGTGTCGTGGGATTGGTCGAGTTGGCCGTGGAGGATCCGGGTATGAAAAATACAGTGGGACGAGCCGATTCGCTGTCGAATGACGTCGAGCTGACCGCCTCTTCCGAGTTCTGGCGAGACAGTTGTGCACTACAACATCGACTCGCACTCCGCGGTGATGACACAAAATCGTGCAACGGGAAGAACCTAGAAAACACCGAACGACAACACTTTGAAACGATTGGATGACGTGATTGGTGACTATCGTGCCACAAAACATGAAAGAGGACACGTGCAGGCCCGGAGAGAGGAAGTACCTGCTGCTTTGGCGACTCGCCGATCGAAGGTATGAAGAAAGTTCTTCCTCGCTTTCCTCCTTCAGAATCGAGCATGGACGAGCGCGCCAGGAGTTGGAGCGAGACCGGCACCGCGAATTAACATTGGACCTCGAGGTAGAGGTGGTGTCCAAAACTTCGGGTCGATCATCCGATACCACGTGCTTCGCGAGCAGTTCTCTCGCCTGCTCCTCCCGATAAGAAGCGAGAACTCGTTCTGCTAGCAGGTAGTACGTGGCAGTGACCGAGTTGTAGTCGTCGTTCTCCAGAAACCGGAGGATCATCTCTTCAGATGCGATGCCTCCGGCCACCATCTGCTCAATTATCGTTGCATGTGCAGAAGAAGGGAGATGATGGCGGACGATCAGAGGTATCGCCGTCGAAAGACCTCGATCACCGGCTATCACCCACGAACTCGAGACAATCTTCTCAAGACTCGCCCTTTTTTGCGGCTCGCGCACTAGCATTGATTGGATTAAACTGCAAATGACACTTCCATTTCTGAAGAGAGCTCTCGTCCCAACTCACTTTCTACATTCAGCGGAAAGCGCGTCAGGAATTGAGTATTTACAATCGAGAATTTTGGTGAGTGTCTCCGAATCGTTGGCCTCTTGAAAAGGAAGCCGGCCGCAGACGAGCATGTACAAAATGACACCTAATGACCACACATCCACAGCGGGCGCGTCGTAAGAGTCTCCTAATAGGATTTCTGGCGCCGAGTAGGCCAGCGAGCCGCATGAAGTGCTCAGTTGCTCTCCCGGTTCGTAGCTGTTCGAGAAACCGAAATCTGTGAGTTTTACCATCCCTAACTTCTCGAAGAAGACCACGTTCTCCGGCTAAAATCAAAATCGAATCACTCATAGATCGAGAATTTTCGCTCACTTTCAAATCCCTGTGCACCACATGCAGTTGGTGGCAGTAATCGATCGCCGTCATGATCTGGCAGAAGTACTGCTGTGCCAGAGACTCGGAGACGCCCTTCTCATGCTTTATGATGAAGTCGTGCAGATCATAGTCGCCGAGCTCCAGAATCAGAAATATCTTCGTTTGGGTGTCCAGCACCTAAAAAACAAACAATTTCACAAACTCCCTCGGGATTCCTAGCCAATCTGCTTTGTTTTCGAGCTTTCTCGTCGCACTCACCTCGTACAAACGGACAATATTGGCATGTTGGACGAGTTTCATGCACCTCACTTCCTTCATGATCTGGGACGTCGACGCTTCGTCCATCTTCGTTTTGTCGATGATTTTGACGGCGACCTGAAGGAAACAGTCTACTTTCTGCGGAAAACAGCGAGAACTTGCCATTTCTCCGGTGAAAACATGCTTGGCGAGCTTGACGACTGCGAAATGGCCCTGGCCGATGGTCTTTTCGAGATCGTAGAGGCCGGCGATCCGCGTGTCCCGGATGTGCAACGAGGATTTTCGGCGGAGGGCGCCCGTTTCAGGCGCATTCGCCATGCTGCAACAAGAAGACGAATTCGCGGGCGAGATAAAATAACAAATGCAGCTCGAAGAAAAAGCGGAGAGAAAGGATGTGCCGAAGGCAACAAGAAGAACGGATTTTCGATTCGCATAACACAGAAAGAACCCCTCGTTTTTCTTTCCTTTTCCTTCCTCTCTGCTCAAGTTGCTTTCTCAACAGAGCGCGTTTGCAATCGGAAGCGGATTCAGCGAAAAAGAAGAAAAACGAGAGAAGAGATGTGTGTACTAATTTGGGGATTGAGGGCGAGAAAGCCCAGAATTGATGGGTGACAGGGAAGAGAGAGTGCGCGACGCGAGAGAGTGCAGAGAAATCAATTCGTTCTGGGAGACGTCGGCTGCCGCGCCTTCCGGGCTTCCATTTCAAAAGTTTACCTGCCTCGAGTGGGCAGACTCAACTTAATTTGTGTTTTCATGCGTATCGAAAGCGAGAGAGAAAAAACATCTATTTTTAGCGAGCAGCTCTCTCTTTTTTTCAATCACGTTGCGATGAAAGAATACCAGAAGCGCTCCGGGATGCACTTTTGTTCCATTCCAATCGGAGCAGAAAGAAGAAGAAAAGAGAAACGACGTCTTCTTTTCTTATTTTCAGACTCCCGTTTTTTTTCGATTCTTGTACGAGAAGTCGCCGGAAAAAATAAGGAAGCACGCGAGACTTTGGACCGACTTTTTTTTCCAGATTTTCAGAGAGAGAGAGAAGGCAAATAAATTTGCGGGCAACAAATGCGGAAACGAGAGGAGAAGACGGCGAAAAAGAAGAGAAAAAAGGCGGCGTAACCGAGAGCAATCGCCAAATTGGAAAATAACATCTGCATGTCACTCTCGAATTCCGAATGCTGCCTTCTGTTTTCTATCATCCTCCCACCCGAAATCGCTCATTTTCTCGTCGTTCAATTCACGAAACGACGAGAGAGATGAGCAGCAGGAGGGACTAGAAACCGACCGACGGTCGAGAATCGTTAGGCCACAGTCGTTTTCTAGTCCTTCCTTCTACGAGAAAGAGTGCTTCTGCGCGACGAGAAGGGGGGAGAAAAGGCGAAAAGTGTACTTATTACACGGATGGCAAATGTGTCGAGCGGCTGCTGCGAGATGAAAAAAGAGGAGTCTAAATCGGATTTGCGGGATCAGACGCGCGCGTTTTCGGCTGCAGAAGGCGCTCGCAAGGTGAAGCCAGCGGGGGCGCGAAAAGGAAACATCGCGTTTCGAGGGGAAACACGGGAAGTGCGTCACGTGAGACGCTCGCTGATAAAGGTCTCTTCTCTGTCGTCGCCCGTTTCTCCGTTCGCCGAAAAGTTCGCGTTTCTCTCTCGGTTTTCTTCCCGAAATCCTTCGCTCCCAAGACGTGTTATCGTGCAGTTTATCATCGGCGAAAGCGGATTCAAGGGATTAGAGCAAGAGCTAATACTTTCTCCATCTCTCCCCCGACTACTGTAGTCGCTTATCCCTATCCAGAGATTTCATTTTTTGGATTGCCAGATCGAGGTAATTTGGGCTGAAATTAAGCAGAAAGCCCACTCCCTAGCAATTCCATCGAAATGTCTCTCGTCTGGCTAAAAATGCGTCCGTTTTCTGAAAGAAAGATGGATGGCCTAGAAATCCCTCTCTCTCGGCCGTCCCTCCGCGGACCATCGTCTCGTTGACCGTGTCTTCTTCTTCTTCTTCTTGAGAGGGGACATCTGCGGCGGCCCCGGAACAGCTGCACCACTCGTCCATTGTCCAGCCGGCCGTCCATTCCGTCTCCTTGTTAACTGCCCCCAGCGGCCCGAATCGCCGCATGCGCGGCCGAACAGAATTGAGGTCACACACAACTCGGCCATCGCGAGAATCGGCGTGTTTTGAGAGAAAGAGCCGCGAGTTTGAAAAAGGCAATTCATTAGAACTTTTTAAGTGAATATAAGTGAACATTAATAAATTAAGTCTGTATGTACAGAAAATGTTGTCGAGACAACATAACGGGGTTAGAGGGACTCGGGTTAAGCGAGAGAGAGAGAGACTGAGAAAACAAGAGATGGAGAGAAAAAGAGCAGGGTTCCCGTATCAGAATTAAAGTAGAGGGTTCGAGAAGCACGACGCGTCGAGCTCGCTTCTTTTTTTGAGAATTTTGAAGGTGAGTACCTGTTTTTTGTGGGGGGAAATACAACAAGAAAAGAGAAAACGAGTAACATGAATCGATAATAAGATAGGAGTCTAAACTGAGGGGGCCTAAAACATATTCAGATCTTGATTCGCTTCTGGAATCCGGCGTTGAACTCGTCGAAGAGGTCGGAGCCCCTACGACGCTTGTTCGCGTGGCTCTCTCCAGTGGCCACGTCCAGGTCAGTCAGCTCGTGCGTTTCCTCGTGCACCGGCTGAGAGTCCGTCTGAAACAGGCTACAGTAGGCTCAGGGGCAGCTCGCACGGTCGACTCACGAAGACTGGCTCGGCGACGGACGTCAGGAAGAAGTCGTCGGAAGGGAAGAAGTTGGACGACGACGACGAAGCGGCGGAGGACGTCGTCTGCGGTCCGAAGGCGTCGAACGAGTTCTGGTCGGCCGCCGGGAGCATTCCGGACAGACTGGCCAGCGGATCCGAGGCGATCGGCATGTCTCCTTCGGTGGCGCTCTCCGACATCGAGCTGCCGTACATGTCGTACGGCTGATAGTTGACCGAGGCGGGCGCCGAATAGGAAGAGCCCATCGCAGAGTCGTACGAGTAGCCGGTGGACATGCCGGCGAATCCGCCCATCTCACTGTGGCTGCTCCCACCGTACATGCTGCCCGGCGGACTCAGCCACATATCGCTGGGCGCCATGGGATTGTTCTCGTAGTAGGAGGTGAGGTCTTCGATGCGGAAGTCTTCGAGGTCCTCCTCGTAGAAGGAGACGTCCGTCCATTCGAAGTCCTCGCACTCCTCGTCCGAAGAGGCCATCTCCTGCTCGCGACTCGAAGCGGGCTTCTTCGGGATCTTGAACAAGTCTGACACGAAGTTCTTGATCAGAACTCTGCAAACGGTTTCATTTCAAACTGACGCCTTCGCGTTCGCAACAAACCTCTTCCGCATGGCTCTTCCTCCGCAGCCGGCTCGCTTCTTTTCCGACTTGTCACTGCATTTGTGGAGTGCCACGTTGCACAGATGCCCGAAGATGTCTTCCGTCAAATCGTTCAGCTTGTAGTGGCTCATTTCGGGAAGGCGTTGTCTACAAGAAGACGTTTAGAATTGGCAGGGACACACATCAGAAACGAGCAATCGAACGATTATTCAAGCCCATCATCAGACAAAGTACAGGCTTCGGGAGTCTGCAATTGGCGTCTGTCTGACTCAGACGACGGCCTACAGTAACCCACAGTAACCCAGAGAGTCTCTAGACTGGCTGGCCCATGTTCCCGGTCCCTCCTCGCCTCGATTCCGTTGCATCTCCCGTGTTTTTCATTCCGCATTATTCTGACGGGTGGTCTGTGTGTCAGTGTGTCCCACGCCTCGCGGTCTCAGGGCGTTCATCTTTTTCCCCCATCAGTGCAACATAAACAAGAGTACATGAGACGGCGCCGCGAGACACACGGCGGTCAGTCAGTCATTGGCAGCGGCCAAAAATAACAACATGCTGCAGATAAATGAATGCACTTTGCTCCTACGTCGTTTCTCTGTCTCCTCTCTCGAACACACACACACACACACACACACACATAGGCGACGCACTCACTCAACAACAATGAAATGAGAATGTGATGATGTGTTTTTTGTGCGGCGGGGAGAGGAGAAGAAGAAGAAGAAGAAGGAGGGGAGGCAAGCGGCGGCGGCGGCGGCGGGGCGCACTGCAGCAGCCAAGGGAAGGGAGAATAAACGGGGGCCGTCGGCCGAATCGGGCGAGCGACGAGGCAGCCGACGGCCCAACTGCGCCCCGTCGAAACGAGGGGAGGGAGGCTGCTGCTGCTGGCGGGGAGAGGAGAAGGAGAAGAAGAAGAGCGAGTGGGGGGCTGTCTCTCTCTCTCTCTCCCCCCGCTGTGAGAGAGAGAGAGAGAGAGAGAGAGAGAGAGAGAGAGAGAGAGAGAGAAGGAGAGAGAGAGGGAAGGAGAGAGAGAGTCTCTCTCCCTGTGTGTGTGTATGTGTACGCTGCTATAGCGAGCGCACAAGGCCACCCGGCCCCCTCCGAGGCCGCGCTGTGTCGATCGATGCGGTTCTCTCGTTTCTCTGCCCCTCTCTCCGCACCACACTCTTCGTTAATGACACACAAAGCCTCCTCGTTCGGCGTGCTCTCTCGTGTGTAGTCGACGACGACAGCGCAGCCGGCAACCCGACCAACCAACCGCCGCTCGCGTCCTTCTTCCCCCCTCCAATTCGATTCGCTGCGATGCAAAGAGATGGGGAGAGGACGAAGCGGGCGCTTGAAATGGATGGGAGATACGGAACACGCGTCGTATGAGCAATCGACGGAGACGCCACTGACCGCTGTCACTATCAGTTTTTGATCGGCGCAGACGACGGACGGTTGTTGTTGAGTGTAAACATGAATCAGTTCGTACTCGTTCATGAGCATTCTCAAAGTGTAAAGTTTATCTTGGTGGCGCACACACAGACACTCGCAAAGAGTGCATGATGCGAACGATGATGTTTATCGCCGCCGGGTTCGGGGAAGCCCTCTTCGCGGCCGGAACGACAGCACGTGCTGCTGATCGGAGAGTGTTAAAGGGTGGACGATTCGATCACTGTAGATCCCGTTCTCAGACAGATCGAAAGATTACAAAGTTCAGTTTGGAGATCATAATTGTCACTTTATTCTGACGCTTCTCGTTCCGTGAACGTCTTCTGAAAGTTTCCTTCCTTACCGTTCTCATTTCCGACGTCTTCATGTTGCTCTTGGAGAAGACGTGGGTGGGAGATGTGGCCTGAAAACAGTTCTGTATCACGGTGTCTCGTGAGCGGGGTCGCGTGCTCCATGAGTCACACAGTACGAGATAAGAAGAAAGAAAAAGCAGCGGAGCATGAGCGGAGCAGGAGACGTCATGTCCGAAAAACGGGCAGAGGGGCGAATGAGGCGCGACGAGTTATGAAATTGGATATACATACGGAAGAAGGGTCCCCGGAAGGCGACGAATGAAACGAACAAGCCAGAGGAGGGCGCGACGGGATTACGGTAGCACTCGCTTGGGGCACGGAATTCCCCCGAAAACGTCTCGACACTCTCGTCGAAATCGAAAAAAGAAGAAAGAGAATAGTGATGAAGAAGAGGAAAAGCACTGAAACACGGCAACGTCTTCTGAAACGGAAGACGTGAAGAAACGGCGTCTCATTCTGTTTCGGCGGTTGAAAATTGAGGGGAACAAAACGAATCGAGACAACACACGAGACGAGCGGAAATTGTGTGCAAACTGGAGTGAGAAGGTTCTCTTCTCGGTCGTTTCGCGGCAATTCGCATGTGATACAAACTGGCGGGGGCGACCACGAAAAAGTAACACGACTAGGACGATTCAGAGAGGAGCAGAGAGTGTGTGTGTTTGACCGCCCCGAGAAGAGCAACTACTCATTACCGCATCTCCGTGTCCCTCGTGTCATTTCGCACGCCTTCTTCCCTCGTTCTTCGCATCCATTCGGAGCCACAAAAGAGAGCTCGTTGCCGATTCAGAGCGTTTCCATGGCTCCGCTTCTTCGTTTTCTTCTTCGAAACTTTCGGGCTCCATTTCGCCATTCTTGCTGCTCCCAGAGATGCGCGGCGCTTCCGGCTTCGTTCAGATATTCAAAGACTTTTCCAACTGGTCGACAGTAGCTGTCGTGCCCCACGTGGCGAATGCCAACAACAAGGTACGTCTGAGCTTTCGTCTGCGACCATATTATTCTAATGAACGCCGAAGAGAGAGGGGGAAGAGAAGGAGAGCGCGTTGCGCAATCCGCTCGGAATGATGTCATTCGGAAGGGAGACGAGAAGATAAGCAGGTGGCCAAGAAAGAGAGGAACGGAAAGCCCCCGTGACTGTTTATCTCATCAGATCTCGCGGATCTTCTGGATCCTCATCTTCGCCTTCGTGTTGGGCATGTTCGGATACGAACTCTACATTCTCATCGCCAAGTTCTTCTCCTATCCGGCCACCGTGACCACAGAGATTCTTTTCGAGAAGCAGGTACCGTAACCGTGGCTGGCCCTCCTACTCAACCCTCTTCTGAAGATGTTTCCCGTGGTGACGGTCTGCAACATGAACCCTTACAAGTACACCGTCGTCAAGTCGACCGCCAACAGCGCCTCGTTCTCGAGTCTTAACGACCTGATGACTGCCTATTCGAGTGCCGTTGTCGGCACTTTCACTGCAGACAAATGGGGTCTCTATGTGGGTTCGACGATCAGAAACCGACTCGCAGACAGTGCGTTCTTGTCAGGAGGCCAAGAACGAGAGCTACGACCTCGACTCGCGAGCCCAGGACGCGCTCGTTTTGGAGGCGAACCTCATCGGCGAAGGGACCCGCGCCGCGGCGATGTACTCGTACGCGGACCTCGTCCAGGACTGCAGTTTCGCCGGAAACCCGTGCTCCGAGTAACGGACCTTGCTCCGGAGAGCTCTCAGATGCAGACGTTTTCAGATCGGACTTCACGCGATTCGTGGATCCAGTGTACGGGGCGTGTTACTCGTTCAACGAGGACGCCTCTCTCAACTATTCGGTGAGCAGACAGGGCATTCAATTCGGACTGAAACTGATGATAACAGTGACGGTAAGAGAGGGCAACAGAAAAATGGGGGCTAGATAATGCGAGTCTGAAGCAAACAAAGACGAGCGGAACGACCGACTTCCTGCCGACGACCAGACTGGCGGGAGCCCGCGTCGGCGTCAACTCGCGGGGCGCCAGTCCGGATCTCGACTCGAACGGCATCGATGTAGGCGTCGGATACGAGACCGCCGTGTCTGTCACACTGGTGAGAATCTCCCCTCGGAGGGACTAGAAAACGTGTGGAAAAGAGAAAATGCGGGAGGGAAACAATCGACGGGGGGGCGATGATTTGTTATGCCTTGTCGCCATAAAACGCTCGACGAAACACGCATTTTTCGGCGGAATCGATTTAAAAAAAGAGAACAAGAATCGAGAAACTTTCGATTCAAAGCGTTTTCTAGTCCCTACCACCTTCCGATGACTCTATTTTTGATTCCGATCGTTTTCAGACACAAAACGAAAGAGCAAAACGACCGTACGGAAAGTGTGTGGATCGAGAACCGGAGAGTACGGACTACTATAAAGTGGGAGAGGAAAAGAGAGGAAAAGAGACGAAGAGGACGAGTTTCAGGACTACACGTACACTCTGGAGACGTGCTTCAACGGTTGCAAGCAACGAGACACCGTGTCGAAGTGCAAGTGCGCCGACCCGAGTATCGCCCTCGGCCCTTCTGACACTGCGTGCCAACCAGTCAAGACCGATTGTGAGTGAGCGAGAGAGAGAGAGAGAGAGAGAGAGAGAGAGAGAGAGAGAAAAGAGAGAAAACGGTTTGCAGTGGACTGTCTGCAATCTCTCAAAGGAAGTCAAACGAACACTGCCGACCCGAACATCGACCTGCTCGTCGAGTGCTCGTGCAATCCGCCGTGCTCCGAGTCCACCTACACTCCCACCGTTTCGCTGGCGCAATTCCCCTCCACCAGCTACTATGTGGCCACGTCGTCCACGTCGGGAGCCGGAAGTTGCTCGACGAGCAACTCGAACTTTGCGAGCCAGTCGTCGTGCCAGTCGTGGTACAACCAGAACGGACTCATTCTGCAAGTGTTTCTCGAGACGCTCAGCTACGAACTCTACACCGAAACGTCCGGATACACGGTGAGCAGAGATCAGATTTCTCGTAAATGTATTCTGCAGGTGAGTAACGTCATCAACGATTTGGGAGGACAAGCCGGTTTGTGGCTGGGTTTGTCAGTCATCTCAGTGGTTGAGGTAAGTGTACACACGTGTGAAAGGGAAATCGCGAACGCTTCGCAAAATGCAATGGAGATAAATGTGAAAAGGATTTTGCGATAGAGCGCACTTGCTGTCCCAAGAAAAGAAGCAGTTTTCCAGATGACCGGTCTTCTTCTCCTGATGGGCGCGTTCTGTGTGACGGGCGGAGCAATCAAGATAGCGCCGGACGACGACGAAATAGAAAAGGACCATCGGATCAAAGTGAGCAAATGGTGGTTTATTCGACAAAGAATGTACATCGCGAGTTCAGGATGTGGAAGATGTGAAAAAGGAAATCGATCATATGGAGAAGAAGCACGGGGAAATGGAGAGCGACGGCGGCGAGGAGGAGGAGGAAGCGGCGGCGGCGGCGGGCGAGAACGAGACGAGCGAGGCCAAGAAGCAGAAATGAATTAGCATTTGGTTGTCAAGAACGTTCTCAAACTCGTCACAAATGTATTCACAACTGTTGCGTTCTCGCAGATTGCTTCCAACGCCTTCGTCACGTCTTCAGAAGACGAGAATCGGACGAGCGTCAGGAAGACGGTGTCGAGTAGCCTAGAAAAAGAAGAGATGAGTGAAGGCCGTTCGAATCCGAGATTCTAATCGGGCCGATCAGAGAAGAACCTATTAATTGGGAAGATTTACACCGCCCTTCCCCTCGCTCACGTTGGATGCGCGTTAGTGGCGAGTGCGACGGGCAGCAGCAGGTTGAGACTCCTTCCGTTCAGGAACGTCCGCAGCGGTCCGTCGTCGGCACACAGTTGTGTCGAGATGCGAGGACACAGAAACTGGTCGGACAGCTGCAAACACACACTGTTTCCAGCGTTCTATTCCCGGGACTGACCGCCAAAAGAGTCGCGCATTGTTCTGCAGAAGAGACGGTCGTGCAGCCGGAGGAGCACGTGCAGAGCAGATGAATGAACAGTCGGATGTCCGCTGGGGAGCACGACTCGGACTGCACTTGGAACGTGCGGATGCCCTCCGTTTTCTCGACAAAGTCCGACGAGTACATCCCTTCGAAATAGTCGCTGTTCTCGCAGATTTTCTTCATCGGCGCCGCCACGATTTGCGCGTTTTTCTCGTCTGTGAAGTGGAGCAGCTCCTCTTCCGGACCCACATTCTCAATTTGGCACACTCCAGAACCCTCTTCCGCCGGGAAGTACCACATGTCGTTTTCGCAGAGTTCTCTGTAATTATTTGAGTAGTTCGAGGATTCTTGGTCCCTTCTCACTTGATCTTCTGGCCACTGATCAAAATAGAAAGTGCTCCGATGATCTGCGAAACGAAGGAAGGGCCATTCTCGTAAGTGCAGATCTTCCCGAGTTCCTGGAAGTTCTTCGGAGAGCTCAAAACGTGAGCCAGGGAATTGAAGAGCTCCGTGAGCGCCGGCACTTTCTGCAATCGGTTCCTTTCCCTGAAAATCCGGCGTCTCGTAGTGAATAAAATGATTTCTTGCTCACTTGACAAGCACAATCTTGGCGATCGCCGCCTTCGTCCGGTGCACAAAGTCCTCTTTCGTGAACTGAGAGTTGATGTGAGCGTCGCCGTAGCTGTTGTCCACGTGGCTCGCGAACTCCCGGAGGATCTCCCTTCCGTGCTCCGAACACGTGTCACACTGCTTGCACGCCTTCGCATACTTCAGCATCCGACACGGCGACGCACAGAGGCCGGTTAGAATCCGGACATGAAACTCGAGATCCATGAGTCGGTAGACGTGCGCCCGATGCGTGGCCATCCGACGGAGCACCCGATACGTTCTGAACTCCGGGGAGCTAGTCGATCGAAGGTAGGAAATGACGCAGTCGACGACGTCGGGACGGATGAGGAATTGCAGATTGTGATCGTCCTGCGCGAGCCACGTCAACAGCCACAACTCTCCCTCGACAATCTGCAGATGGAGACGAGAATAAGTAGCACACTCTTTTTCTCTCACCGTCTTCTCTTGTTTTTTCTTTTTTTCCTCATCGCTCTCCTCCTTTTTCTGTTCCTCGTTTTCGGATTCCACATCGCTTAGCTCGTCAAGGATCCCGTCGCTTTGTCTGCAAAATCTTGGTTCGGAGCGCCTAGAAAGGAGTGTCGACCTTCTAGCGGCTGGGGAAGATGCTGCACTGGAAGCCACGGAAGACGGGAAGCTGTAGTTGGAAGAGGGCGATCCGTATTGCGGGGACCTCGAGGAGGAGTGAGCTCTTCGAGGGGACGTCTGCGGAGTGTCGTAAGACCACATCGAGTAGAAATCCTTGTACAGCCGACCTTTTGGAGCGTCCTGAAACGTCTTCTTTTCTCTGCGGAACCGATTCGTCATCCTCTTCTCACTTCGCTCCGATCGACCCGCCTCTCGAGGTTCGAGTCGCTCGTGTTCCTTCTCAGATTCTGCACAAACTCAATGTCCACTGACGGTTCGCATTCGCATCGATTCGTGTCGACGTAAGAGTTGACATCGCGGACGACAGTGTTCACGAACACTGAATTCTCGCTCAGATGCCGCATTCCTGCCGTGTCATGCACGAAATGCCGGAATGCCGCCACAATGGCGACCTTTTCGTCGATATGGTGCGAAGAAGAGAACACTTCAATGATGACGTCGAGGGCGCCGCTCGTCCGCAGCTTCGCTCGGCCCCAAGCGGTCTGCGAGAAGGCGGCCAGCATTCGGTTCTTCTCGGGAATCGAGCACGCAAGCAGTCGTTCAATGAACCCTTCTGTCTCCATTCTGAATTCGTTCGTTTTCTCTATTTCCTCTCAGTTTCCTCCTCACTGTTCTCTGATACAAACCGAGTTCGAAAACAAATCGATCACGAACTGTCTGTTTTTGTTGTTTCTCTCGAAGAACATGTCGACGACACTTCCGTTGCACCCGCTGAAACGCAGTGAATCACGCGAACACCTCCATTCCGATGATGTTTACCTGCTGGACAGTTGTCGGTCCAGCACGTTCATGTGCCGCTTCAGCAACACCTTCAGCGTCTTCACCACCTCCGTCCGCCTCTCCTTCTTCGTCAGCAGTTTTCCGAGATAAAACCCTCCATTCGCGAGCATGATGACCTACAAAACCGTTTTAGTACTGTGTTTGTTCGCGCGGAAAGTGATCGATCATCTGTTTCTCGCGGGGGACAAACAGTCTCCGTTATCACGCAAGCAAGAAGAGGGCGCTTAGCTGCCATCTGCATGCTGTGCACGTGACTTCGTCGAGCGCATGTTTCCCTCGAAAGGCCACGTGTGAGAATGACGAGGCAAAGAACGATCTAGAATCTTGTGAAACACGAAACCAGTGATCGGAAATGTGCCCTACTGAAAAACAGATATTCCGGAGAGGACTGAACACTTTACAGATGTCTGGTTTGTGGGCCGAGGGTTCACTGTACAGTTCGGCTTCTTCCAGTCCTCGCACACCTTCTCCTGTCCTCCACTCCCTCCAACAACAACAACAACCATACCTACGACTACGACTACAACCAGTCAGTGTCCATTTGAAACCTCTGCCCACTCGACCGCTTGTCGATCATCTGCCAATCGACCATTCAAACATTTCGCAATGTGTTGTTCGGTTTCCCGTGACTCCGCCCCTCGCAGGCCCCTCCGTCGCCTCTATTTAAACGAGCCAAAGATCGTCGTCTCTCGCCGTGTGTGTGTGTATTCGGCTGGCTGTTTTCGTTGAATTGTGCGCGCTCGCTTGTTTTCGAGCCCCAGCGCCGGCGCCCGTCACATGATTCGAGGCTGCGGCCTCTATGCTTCTGCGCAGTCTCTCTCACCTCTTCGGGCCGTCTGGACGCTGCGTCGCGACCTCAAACAGCCTCCGCCCCTCCTCGCTCCTTCTGGCTACCACTGCCATCCGACCAGTTATCGACCTGTCTTACCCGTTGTTTTGACACACTCTTTCCATTGAAGACAAACCTATTTTTCGTTCCGTATCACACACTCTCGTCAACACCACCTATACAGCATCTTATCGATTCATTTTCAGCTAAAATGTCCGTCGTCGAGACCGCTACCGCTACCGAGATGAAGGGAGGACACCCGCCGGCGTCGATGGTCGGAGGGCGTCGCGTTGTCAACCGCAAAGATCGCAAGTACTCCGACTCGATCGACCACAGCAACTCGGAGAGTTCGGACGAGGTCGTCCGCGAGATCATCGACTGTGACTTGCCGGCGAAGATGGAGAAGTCGTATCCGACGGTGTCGGTGAAGAGAACGCACGAGAAGCCGGTGCCGACTCACCAGGAGTCTCGCGCCAGCCGTGCCATCATCAACGCCAAGGGACAGTGCTTCCAGCCGCGCAAGCAGACCCACTAAACCGCTGACTGAATCTCGGATGCCCCAAACAAACGTCCATGTATAATTTGTAATATCTTCTGTATAACTCAGAACTGCAATTCGATCGGATAGCATTCTTGGCTCTCCTTTAGTGCTTACCTATCTTATCACTACATTCCGCAAGTTACCCTAATAAATGTGAATAGAAAACAACAAAGAAGGTTGTGAATTATGAGTCAACGCATTCAGAATCTAATGCGCAGTGCAATCTGTGTATAGTAGAGAGAAAAAAGGACTGACCCGAGTGAACGAATGGTTCGCGAGACACTGGAAGATTCGGAGGCACTGCGTGACGATCTTCTCGTTCGTGGACTCGAGGAGGAGGGCGATGCGGTCGAAGAGAATCGAGTTGCGGGAGAGCCAATTCGTGATCAACTCCTTGTTGTTGCACAAATTCCCGATCAGCCGACACATCGAGATTCGGATATCGATGTTCGCCGTGGAGCTCTCGAGGATCCGTCGGGCGAGGTCCAGGAAGTCCCGTTGCGCCTTCTTCATCTGCATTCCAGTCGATGTCGTTTTGTCGGCGAAGCAACAATTGGCGAGTATGCTGACAGCGTACTTGTGCAGATCTTCGTCGTACCTGAATCCCCCGACTCTGTTTTGTTTTCGCCTGCATCTCACTCACTTGGGATCTCCCAAAAGAGACATTTCTCTCGTGAAAACTACCATCAGGTCCTCTATATTCTGCTTCTGTCCCACAAAAACGCCGATCTTCGCCTCGTTCGACAGCATCGACTTCAGTTTTTTCGCGAACTTCGTCGCCACAGCCTTGTCCTCCCCGCGCACCTTTTCCATCACTTCCGCAAACTCATTCCCCGCCTCCGTCTTGTTCTTCTTCGCGGACGGCCTTTCGGACAACGAGTTCGAGCTCCTCCTTCGTTTCGATGGTCCTGCCGCCACAGTACCCTCTCCAGGGGCGGTGCTCATTCTGAAATATGTACCGTTGCTGCTGCGGCCAAGGTCGTTTCTCCGCGTCTCTTTGTCTCTCCCAGGACACCATTTGGTGGCCCCTCTCCGCGCGCACACGGTCTCAATCATATGCGGTCGATATTTGTCGTCGCGCACCCTCTCCCAGCTACCCTCGCGCGGGCACCGAAAACACGCCAACCCTTCTTCTCGCTGACCTCCTTTTCGAATTCAAATTTTCCTATGGTAGCCGTTGAACTACAGCTACGGTAAAGCTCTATTTCACTCATCTGGACCTGGACTATCTCACAAGAAGCGAGAATCTTCGCGTTTCGAAATTTCGCTGGATAAGGTCATAACTCTGTCTGCAGTATTCTGCAGTAATATGTCCAGACATCTCTTCTAGTCTACCCTGACGATCTCATATTCAAACTGCTCCTCTCTACAATATACATTACCTTTTAATTGTATCGCGTCGTACTGCAGTCGTAGTCGGTCCTCGGCCAGTCGACACAGTGTATAGCCGGGCGTGCTGGCGCGTTCTCAGTGCCTGGCCGACCTCTGCGTCTCCTCTTCTGCTGCACTTCCTCCCAACGTCTGTGTCTGGCGGCCAGCCAACACTATTCGCGCGCGCTTTCTATTTTGAAGGCGACTCGTTTCGGCCCGTATTCCCTTCCTTTTCGCCCAGCTTCCTCCCTTATTCCATCCAGTTCGTCCGTAAAAACCGTTCTTACGTTTTCAGGTGCTATTCCCTATCCAAAAACCATTAGTCAAGTGTCTAGAAGTACCGATAAACGTATCTGTTCGACTCTCAAACTGTATTTTAACGATTCTTATCGGTTTTTATACCATTCTCATAGTTCCATACTCACTCTATACAAAGTTCAGCTCAAAATCCATCGAAAAGTCGTAGCGAATCGGAAGCTCTCGGTCGAAAATGACCCTTCAGCGCCCCCGCCCCCACTGCCATTTTTCAAATTTACAAGTTTCGCGCGCACGCACAGAGATCGCTCAAATGATCAAATGACGTTCCTAGCCGGCTGGGTGCACTATTTTCAGTCTAAAAAAAGTATTTGCGGTAGAAAATGTAGTACGTTCTCTGGGAAAAAGGAATATAAAGACGATGTGGTTGTTAGGAAGAACAAAAGACTTGTGTTTCATTTTTCTTAATACAGTGATTTGTATTTTTTAGCATTTCTGTTGAACTCTCCATCCTCACCTCTTCATGTTATCAGTTCTAATTCATCACCTCCTCTCACTGCTTAGTTTCCAGATACAATGAGCACAAAAAGAAAGCGAGTGACGGAACCCGAGCCTGAAAAGGACGCGCCGTCGACTTCAGTGGCCAAGAAGCGGAAAGGCCGGCTGACGATAGTGGAAAAGGAAAGACGCGAAGCCGAGGTATGTGTCGCCAGTATCGCCACTCTTCCAGACGCAATGGTTTCAGATGAAGAAGGCAGAGTACGTTATGTCGAAGATTCGACGGCAACGAAACTCGCTCGGCACCGAATCGTGCATTGAGAACTTCCTTCGACTCCCTTCCCGTCGCCTGGAGCCTGAATACTACGAAAAGGTCAAGGAACCGATCGATATCGCGTCCATCCATCAGAAACTGAAGGTGCCGGAATACTCGACCTACGATCAGTTCTGTGAAGATATTGCCACCCTGATCAGCAACAATTCGTCCTATTACAAAGAAGATTCCGAAGAACACAAGGATATTCTGAAGATGGACGACGTTTTCAAAGCGGCAAAGGTTAAGGTGGAGTCTGGCGACTACTTGGATGACGAAGATGACGACGAAGTGGAAGAGGAGCAGGCGGATGAGGAGAGCAGCGTGCCTGTCAGTACTGGCTCCTCCCGTGAATCGACTCCTATGGATCTCGATGAGTACATGCTCTGCGACTTGCTAGGAGCCGTTCTCGAAGCCACTGACAACACGGGAAGGCTACTATGTCCACCGTTCCGATCACTTCAGAGCCGAGAAGAGTTCCCAGAGTACTACGAAAAGATAGCCAATCCGATAGATCTGAAGACGATTGCGCAGAATGGAAGAGAGAAGAAGTACTCAACGATGAGTGAACTGAAGAACGAGATGTTCCTTCTTTTCAAGAACGCCCAGCAGTTCAGTGGAAAGGGTAGTGACATCTATAAGGACGCTGAGGTTCTGAAGACGGTTGTTCGGGAAAAGATCGCCAAGATTGAAGAGAAAGGGGTGCATCCAATGCGGAAGGCCAAGGCGCTCAGACTCGTTGACGCTTTGCTCACTGCTGGCCCGTCGGAAGACTTCTCGGAAGACTCGGAAGAGGATGAAGAGACCGAAAATAACACGGATCCAGTGTGGAAACTGTATTGGACGATCCGAAATGCGACCCACGAGAAGGATAAGAAACTAACTCTTGCTGACAACTTCCTCGAGCTCCCGAGCAAAGAGTGAGCAACTTTCCCATGAATTCACCTTTCGAAATAATAATTTTTCAGAAGTTACCCGGACTACTACGATGAGATCAAAGTGCCCGTCTCTCTGTTCATGATTAACAAGCGATTGAAAAGCGGAAATTATGACATCAAGTCGCTGGTCACCGACCTCATGCAGATGTACACGAACGCCTTCGACTACAACCTCGAATCCTCCGACGTCTACATCGCTGCCGAGAAGCTGAAGGCTCTCACCCTCTCGACTGTCAAAAGTCTCGTTCCTTCTCTCGACGTGTCAAACTTCGAACCTGTCTCTGCAACATCTCATCCGTCTCCTCCGAAACCGAAAATTCACAGATCACGTGTAAAGATCGAAATGGATACTGACTCGGAAAGCGGTACGCCTCCACCTTTGTCCCACAAGCGTAAGTCGCCGAAGAAGCCTCGGCAAGAGAACGGATCCGTCGTGAGAAAAGGAAGGCCGCCCCTTCATGTGCAAGAGGAAAACTCCTACTCAAAACACAAGCACATGATGCAAACCCTTTGGAACTTCATCTATCAGTTTAGAGTAAGTCTTCATCATCCGAGTCTCGAGAAGATCGTTGAGTGTGATTCAGATCGAAGGAAACCCTGCCTACTGGCCTGCTGGCGTATTCATGGATCTTCCGTCTATAAAGCAGTATCCTGAGTACTATCAGATAATCCAGATGCCGATCGACATGAAGATAATCCGCGGTAAAATAGACTCGAACCAGTATCCGCACGCGGAAGCCATGGTCGCCGACTGCCGACTGATGTTCTCAAACGCTCGCGACTTCAACGACCCATCGTCGAGTATCCACATTGACGCGATACAGTTAGAGAAGGCGCTCCTGCGCACCTACGAAAACCTTCGCTATTCGACTTTCAACCAGGGATCTTCCATCCCCTCGATGCCTTCGACACCATCTTCTTCGTCCTCAAATCTGACGATGCAGGCCAAGATGAGACTGAAAACTCCAAAGACTGAAACACGTGGAAGAAAGAAGAAGTATGTCGGCACTGGATCCGACGACGAAGAGACTCCTCGAGCTGTCCAGAAACAACAGAAGATGGAGACGGCGATAATGCAGCTGCCACCAGAAGAACAGAAGATGTGGAGACTGTTCAAGGCGATGAAAGACGTGCGCGAGGAAGGGTCCAACCGCATGCTCGCCGTCAATTTCATGCGTCTTCCTACCAAAGAAGAGTTTCCTTCCTACTACGAGGTCATCAAGAAGCCGATGGATATGATGCGCATCAAGCAAAAGCTCGACAACAAACAGTACGTCACTCTACTCGACGTCGTCTCCGATTTCATGTTGATGCTCTCGAATGCGTGCAAGTTCAACGAGACCGATTCGGACATCTACAAGGACGCTGTCGCTCTGCAAAAGGCTCTCCTCGAGATGAAGAGGGAGCTCGACACCGGAGAGGACGCTCCGAGAGTGCAAGTGGAGCTCCGAACCATCTTCACTTCGATTTTCGCGTCTCTGTTCAGTAAGAAAGACGACGAGGGTAAATGCTATTCGGATCATCTCACCGAGATCACCGAAGTCCTCAAATCGAAGGGGGTTCCTGCTGCCGAATGGCCGTACACTCTGGATCAGATCAAGATGAACATAGACAAGTGCCGGTACAGAAGACTCGACAAGCTACAGAAGGACTTCTTCGATCTGTTCGAGAGAACCAGAGAGCTCTCGAAAGTCGACTCGCCTATGTACAATGCTGCGTGCGCTCTTCAGAAAGCGTTCATCTTCGAACGAGACGCACGCTGCAAAGATGTGATCAGTTCGAATGCGTACAGTTCTCTAGAGAAGGACATTGACGAGGCAATCCAGTACGAACGGACAAAGAGGGCGAAGGAAGAGACTGATGAAGACGGCAAACCGGCGATTGTTAAGAGAAACGAGAGTGAGGTAGACGTTCAAGAAGTCGAGATTGAAGGCGTCAAGTACAAGGCTCCGTGCTACGCATACGTCTCGAGGACCGACGACAAGAAGACGCCGCTGCACATCTTCCGCGTCGAGCGAATCTACCGAAACGAGACCGGAGATCAGGCTCTCCAAGGGTATTGGGTATATCGTCCGGAAGAGACGCTCCATCTCGCAAGTCGAAAGTTCGTGAAGCAAGAGGCGTTCATCACACCGTTCCAAGACACCCTCCTGGCTGATCGTCTTCGAGGACTTTGTGTCGTCGTCTCCCTTGCCACCTTCAGCACCAAGGTTCTCAGCAACTTTAGCGAGGAAGATGTTTACATGTGCGAGTACAAGTACCACGGAAAGCCGAAGTACTTCTCGAAACTGAAAGCATGGCCGTACGTTGAAGAGGACGAGGAGCTTGAATGTACAAAGAGAGCCAAGACGCTGACTCCTAAGAGAAACTTGAAAGCGTCGAATGACGAGGTGGAAGTGGACGAAGACAAGGAGATTGAGGCAGATGACGACGAGGACGACGACGATCGCGCCCGTTGCAAAGTTGCTCTCGATATTGACAGATACGAGATGGAACTGAATTCTGCAAACGCGGAGGCGGAGCCAGGAAAGACCTACTACCAACAGATCCGCTCGGGAACCGGAAAGTTCCACTGGCTCGGACAGTTCGTGTTAGTCTTCAATCCACGAAAGCCGCTTTGCGATGTGATGCGCATCAACAAGATTTGGAGAGAAGAAGAGTAAGCGCCGTTTTCAACGATCGTCTGAGTTTAATCCTTCTGTTTCAGTGGCTCCGAGTGGTTCTCTGGATGCTGGTTCGCCCGTCCAGTGGAAACCATCCACGATCAGGGACGACTCTTTTTCAAGAATGAAGTCATCGCTGTCTACCGTAACGACGAAGTGCGCAAGGTGTCCGAGATTGAGCGGGTCTGTGATGTGATGCCCGCCAAGCTCTACGTCAAACGTGAGGAAATTATCGGAACCTGCATGTGAAGCCATGTTTTTTGTTTCAGAACGTCAGACTGAAATCTCGGAATGTGATGTGTTTGTGTGCGAAACGGTAGTCAACGGATCCGCCGATGTTCCTGAAGACTGTTCCTTGATGGGGAATGTGAGTGGAGATGCTTTTCATAGTATCGGTGTCACTGTCTAATGAAGGGTTGCTGCACGTCTAATTCATGGCGTACCCCGTCTTTTTGTGGCATATTTTATGAGGCGGACACTAGGAAAACGGAAATGTCACCAAACGTGAGGGTTATTTTCAGGCGACTGGCGACGAGTTCTCTGCTGCGCAACCGATGAATCTGGACTACGCGAAGACGATGCGCAAGATGAAGGTTCGTCTCTTTCTAGTGCTCTTCTGTTTCCGGCGGCTCTGCGTGCCTCCCTCTGCTTCTTTTTATTTCCTCGGCGTCTTCTTTTTCTCGTTCTTCCTAGCCCCGCCCTGTTCTCTTCTTCTCCCCGTTATCAGTTGAAAGCGCACTGAAAAGGATTAGGGCATTGACGCCGTCGTCGGAATGAAAAACAGCCGGAAGCTCCAAATGTGGCGGCAACTGATAACGGGGACAGAAGCCGGCGCAGAGAAGAAGCAGCTGTTATCCACCCGCACGGAGACCCTCCACACTAATTGCCCGTCCTCGTCTCTCCTCCTCGCTGCAATCTCTCCCTCAAATCGGCCGTCCAGTCCGTCAGTCTGTTCGGAGGGGTGTATAACGCGCCCTCCCTGGGTCGTCCTCTTTTGTCCGCCTAGCGTGTCTGCGTCTCTAGCAGGTCGTCGCTGCTCTCGTAATGGGTGGGCAATCGCAAGCGAGGAGGCGACTGGTGTCGGGGAGAGCCCGCTGCGCGCGCGCAGTCCTCTTTCTGTTTGTGTGGCCTCGTCGCATCGATTTGCGCGCGCAAGAGCGCGGAGACGAACAGACAAACAGAGAGAGTGCGCCGAGTGAAGAGACCGCAGACGGCTAGAGAAACGAGGCAGTACGTGTCGCACGGAAACCGCCAGGCGGCACGAGGCCGCGAAGAGAGCGCAGATGGCGCGTCATAGCGAGTCTATGGTTTCGTGAGAGTGTCGGTCGGAGTGCGTCGTCTATCCCTCTGGTTGTGTGTACAGGCGAACTGCGTGCGAGTAGGGTTGGTTGCGCTGGGATGCTGCTGCTGCCGCCGCCGATGCTGCCACTGGTGGCCACCGCTGCCTGCCTGCGGCGGGGCTCCTCGCTGCCTGCAGGCAGCACAGCCCGATTTTGTCTGTGATACGCGTTTTGTTGGTCTTCTTCTTCTCCTCCCCTCCACCTCCCTCCTTCGCTGGCCACCGTCGGCGGCGCCCTGGCTGCCGTTCCTCGCACTGAATCTACGCCCGCGTCGGCTGCTGCGTGTCTGCGTGCCTGTGCGGGCTTCCCCCGCTGCCTAGGGATCCTAGCGAGGAAGGCGTACTGTAGACTGCTGCCGCCGCTCGTGGCAGCTGGGAGCCGACGCCAGTACGCGAAGCGGAGAAGGACGTGAAGGCTAGACGGGCAGGTGGGATAAGATCCTCGTTATCACTCTAATTGCCTCTTCTCATCCGTTCTAATTCCCACACTCGTGATCTAATCCAATCTGATCGTTTCAGACATACAAACTGCATTCATCAATCCCGAATGAAGAATCGCTGTTCTACAAGACGCCAATAAAGATGGACAAGGAACTCTCTCCATTGCTGAAGGGCGAAGGTGCTATGCCACTGGACCATCTGGACGAAATGATGGAGGACGACACGGATGGAAGCGAGTCGGTGTCTAGTACCAATCCGCCTCCGCCCGGAAAGCAGCCGAAGGAGGAGCCAGCTCCCCTCCCTCCGCAAACGCCTTCTGCCGTGCCCTCCACGCCTTCTTCCGCGCAACCACTTGCTGTCGGAGACTTGCCAATAATGACGCCTAAAGCTGTGAAGAGCAAGAGCGGCTACATATTATTCTCGGCGGAAGTGCGCAAGAGGATAATGCACGAGAATCCAGACGCCGGCTTCGGAGAAGTCTCCAAAATTGTTGGAATTGAGGTAATCATATTAATATTTAACACATCGAAAAGTGCGTGTTTTAGTGGAAGAAACTGTCCGAAGAGCAGAAGAAACACTACGAGATGCGAGCAGAAGTTGTTGCGACCGAAAAGGCCAAATTGGACGCCATCAAAGCTTCGCAAGCCATGGCTCTGCTGCCTGGACAAGTTAGGATATATCAGTGCAAGTGGGCCACTTGCGATTCGCAGTACGACACGGAAACCGGTCTTCTCGAACACGTGATCCAACATCACACGAGCCAGATCATAAGTAAGTAGAATCATGCTCTTAACAATGACGAGGCAAGTATAGATAAAATTATAGTGGACAGCGACCAGCAGTACGTGTGCATGTGGATGACGTGTCTCAGGAATCGGAAGGACGGAAAGCCATTCCCCTCGCTTCCACGTCTTCATAGGCATATCAAAGAGAAACACATGCCGAGCGCCGCGAAGAACGTCTACGCGACTCAGCTGGGAAAGAACTTCTTCAAATCAATCCAAAACGGAGATCAAACAACAGTTCAAGTAGTCGCCGCTCCCTACGGACGCCTTCCGACCCAATCTAACGGCCCTCCACAACACCATCACGCCGTTCAATCGAACGGTATGAACGGGCACCCGGCCCCGCAAGCGATGCCAAATGGAGTGGCGGTGGCCCAGCAAATGCACCATCCGCATCAGCAGATGCAGCAACAGCAGCAGCCGCAGCAGCCACACCATCATGGAGAGCAGCAACCACAGACGCCGCACTTCCAGGTTAGTCACAGTCGTGTTTGCCGACATATAAGCAGACGCGGAGTTTGAATTGGTTCAAAATGTTTCCGTTTGCAGCAAGGAAGCCAGCCGCATCCACAGATGCAAATGCAGCAGCAACAGCAGCAGAACGGAATGTATCAGCAGGGACCGTCCTCATCACAGCAGTTCCACCATCCTCCGCAGCAAATGGCACAGCAGCAAGCCCCGCCTCCGCAGCAGCAGATGCAGCAAGTCGTCGTCTCGGACGTCGGCCGTACCGTTGTTCGGGCGGTCGTTCCCGCCTTCGTCGCTCCTCCGAATCAGATTCATTCGAGGCGCGTGTTGCACTCAGAGGCCTATCTCAAGTACATAGAGTCGCTGGCCCAGAACCGGCAGAAGTCTGTAAGCCGGTGGGAGCGAAGTCTCGGATCCACGCATCGCACAACTCAGCCGAATGGACAGCAAAGGTTACCGGCGCATTGGATCAGAGTGAGTTTCGGGATCACAAGAGACCTCAATGGGAGCATCTATTATTACAGAGAGCAGAAAACGGCCGGCCCGTAGCGCGTGAAGAAGACGTGACGAAGGCGCTGTGGACGCTGCGCGACGAGCTTCTGAAGAGTACGTGTAGTCTTGTGATGGACAGACCCACCCAATGAAGATCTCAACTTTATGCAACAAACTGAAACTCCCCCGTTCACCCGATACTCTCTGCTTCCATTCATTTCTCGCCCATAATTCCCTTTTTAACGATTAAAATTTCATTAATTTGTATCGTCTGTTGATGTTTTATGTGTTCGATTTCATGATCTACACACTCCCACTGAATCATACCCCCAAATTATTCATATTTATTAATTTATTTCTCTGTCGGGAAAATTTGAACACCGCGATAATAATCTTCCGAAACTCTTAACTTGTGACATTCTTCTGTTTTATTGAATCGGGCATCTTTCCAATGAAACGGTGTTTGTCATGTTTGCATCACAGATCTGTGGCCAGAATGACCACTTTGTTAGGGATGAATCCCTGTTTCTCGTCGGCGATTCGGATAGCCCACAGCCATTCGTCCACCGGCTTCCCCGTGCACTTGATCCACTCCCCCGGGCGGACGGTGAGGTCGAGCGGGTTCCGGCCGGCGAACGGCTCCACGACGAGCAAGTTCTCGTTCTCCCTGAAAGCGGCAAGTTTCTCCATAGAGCGCACTTCACTCACCACTTCTCTTTCGCCGGTCGATTCGTCAACTCGTTCGGAATCTGCACGTGCGTCGTCGGAACGAACCCGGATTGGTTCTCCGAATTGCGGACGTACGTCCATTCCGGATCCGACAGATTCAGAATCATCACAGTCTCGCCTTCTTTCACACAAAGATCATCGGGAGTCGTCGAATTGAACGACTGCAGGACCGTCGATTCGCAGATTTCGTCCTGAATAGAGAGAGAGAGGAGGATCAGAGAAAGAGGGAAACGGGACTCGCCATCTGGAACAGCTCGCCCTCCTCCTTCTGCACGGGAAGACTGTCGATGAAGCGCTGCAGATTCGATTTCTCCCATCTTCGATCCAGAGTCGCCGAGGAGCCGATTCCTTTTTTCTGAAAATTTCAGTTCTGAATCGGTGGAGAGGATACGCAGTCGGGTCGATCACCTTTTCTGCTCGTCTCCGATCTGAAACCTCGAAGATTCTTTTCTTTTTCTGCACCGTTTTCACTCACCGTTCAACAGAAGCTTGCAGTAGGTCTGCGGAACAAACCCGCGTCTTCCGTCCGAAACCTGCACGTAGATCCACTGATCGTCTCGGTACAACGCCTTCACCGTCGTGCCACGTGTCACACTGATCTCGTCCGCCACCGTCGCCGTGAAGTTCTTCGTCAGCTGTCCGGGAGTGTACGGATCGAAATGATCCACGTGGCTGCTGTCGACCCATCCGCCACTTTCGGGAGCTGAAAAACTAAAAGTTCAGAAAGGGGAAACGGGACGGCGAACGGCACCTCTTCCGGAAAGAACTTTCCAAAAAATGCTACGAATTCCCATGATTGATGGTCACGAAAAAGACGAAAACAGCCGGCCGTCGGCCGTCCGGACATGTCAATTTGTTTGCCGACAGCCGGGAGGGAAAACGGAAAAACAGTGCGTGGCCGCAGAGAATTTCCAACGATCAGTTCTCATTTTGCGACGAAATGAGAGTGAGGTTGACAAAGTGCGCGGGATGCGAGAAGGAAGTCACTCGTGAAGACGTCCGGAAGGTTTTCCACTCAGAACGACACACTCCGACGTCTTCTTCTTCTACTTTTTCCAGAAACGAGTCATTTCGGCCGTCGATCGTCTGTGGCACGAGGAGCATCTCGAGTGCGTCTTCTGCAAGCTCCCCATCACCGACCGCCGCGTCTTCCGCTCCGAAATCGACGAGACGAAACCGGCGTGCTACGCTTGCCACGTGTCGACGACGCATCCCGCGTGCAGCGGTCCGTCTCATCTCCCCGGTGGAGGGTGTTCTGATCTCGTTCCGATTGCAGCGTGCAATCTGCCCGTGGCGGAGCGAGGACTCGCCGCCTACGAGCGTCTCTTCCACGTCGACTGCTTCCGATGCTCGACGTGCAACCGGGCGATCGGTCCCGGCACGGCCTTCTACGAAGAGGACCTCTCGTTCTTCTGCAGAGGCTGCTACTACCTCAGCTACAACAATCTCTGATCCGAACTGTTCTGTCTCGACTCCGCGAAGCAGTAAAGCTTTTGTCTCTCGCCGCAGCTAGTAACTTTACACCTTTCGAATGTTGCTGCGAGTCACCTGGCAGGTGACGTCACTCGCTTCTTCTTCTTCAAGTACGTCGTGCTCTTCGACTCTCCGATCGGCTCATAACCCGAGAGATGATGGACCACCTGTCGTCTCGCCTACAGTCTCCATGGGAACTTCAGAAGTAGCACCTCGTCTTGTGCTGCCGCTTCTCGTGTCTGAGTGGGGCTCGTCTCCGGTGTGTTCCTGCTCGCCTGTCATCGATCCGTCCGTCTCGGATGCGCACAGCTGGTCGGCTCCTTCGTCTCTTTTCGCGCCCCCTCTCGTCCTCTCCTCATTCCAACGCCCCAACTTTTTTGCGCCTCTTGAGTACTTTGCGACTTATTCGCGTGTCATGTGTGGCTCTCCTCCTCATTTTATGGGCCCCCTCGGCCCGATACATGTTCTTCTTCATCTTCCCCTCTCCGGCTCCGCGTTCTTTTTCTTCTTCTCAACTCTCATCTGGCACGGCGATTTGGCGGCGATGGAAGAAGTGCGACCGCCCGGGCGGTGTAAACAACGAGCTCCCGATTGATTAACGATCAGTCGGTGATGGGGGGACCGCAGAAGAGAGCGAGAGGGTGCAGAGAAGCCACAACAGAAAGAGAGAGAGAGAGAGAGAGAGAGAGAGAGAGAGAGAGAGAGAGAGAGAGAGAGAGAGAGAGAGAGAGAGAGAGAGGTAGTGCACTCACTTGATTTATGTCGGTTAGTTATGCTTTCAGCACCTTCTTCAATTATTCATGGGATCTCCCAGATGGTTTTCATCTCCTCCTCCCCCTCCGAAAAGTGGGACGACGCATAATTTCGAGTTTGCAATAATAAAACGGGCTCCCTCTCTCTCCCTCTCCACTGTAAGAAACAGTTTCGGAAGTGCAAGATTCCTTCAAGTCGGATTCTAGTCCCTCCCGGCAAACGGGCTCTTTATTATTTACTCGGAGCTCTTCGAAATGCATTAAACCTGCGAGAAGAGCAGGAACACTTGTTCCGCTCGGCGAATCCAAAAAGCAACTGATTTTTATGAGCTCCCTTTTTTCTCTGCGTCTCTGCTCCATTCTCTCGATTTTTGATGACGCTCATCTGCAATTCTATAACCCAGAAAACTTGAATACGAAATCAGGGTCATCAGTGATTCCACGGAACACGAATTCTGTTTTCCGGCGAGCTTTGATTCTCGCGAGACCCGCACTTTCAGACAGAATGCAGAAGATATGGGAGTGGATAGTGGACAAGAAGACGAACACGATCCGGAAGTGGCGCTCCTCGAACATCCGCAGAAACAACACGGAGCCGGACGACCTCGCAGGTGAGCGGGAGGGACTAGAAACCCCCTCACCCACACAGTGTTGCAGCTCTCCGCAACGGAAAACGGAAATCGTACTCGGCGGGCAGCATCACTTCCTCTTCCACGGCCACCAAGAAGGACAAAGACTTTGAGAACTTTTTCGAAGAGCCGCAGATCAAGGTGTTGCTCGAGTCGCGAAGGGAATCTTTTCTGCGACACTCGACGTCCGCAGAGGTGTTTCCAGTGGCGCCGCCGGATTTGGAAGCCGTGCTCGAGAGATCGAAGTGAGATTAAAGACTCTTCCGAAACAACTATTTCCCTCTCTCTCTTCCAGCAAAAACACGCCCAATCCAACGCCGAAAACGATCAGAAAACAGCTGCGATTCGAGATTCCCGAGGTGAGCCCCGGCCAGAAGCCCCGCCCCCTCTCGCGGAGTCATTAATCGCGTGCCTTCATTTTCTTCCAGGTGCACATTTCATTCGAAACGAACGAACCGCGTCGAGTGACTTTCGAAGCAGCCTCCTCAATCGTGCCGCCGCCAGAGATCGACTGGGACTCGACGACTCCGAAGAACATCATGAGCACCGCTTCTTCCTCTGATGTGGAGCCCGTGCTGTGCTTCGACGACGACGTCTCCGTGAGCACACGAAGGCTCTCCGCCAGCGAGAAGGCTCGTCAGAATGTGATTGCTCAGAGGAGACAAAGCAACGTGCAGGTCAGTGTTTGCACTTCCCCTTCCCCCCCTTCAAAAGTCAGAACTTCAGTTGGTGCAGTCGATGAGCGGACGGACCACGACGACTACATTGATTCCGTTGACGTGCGCTCAGATCCACTTGGTGAGGGCTCTCTGGAGACAAGTGTACACGACGAAGGGTCCGACCGTCATCGGGGCGAGCATCTACCACCGTCTGTGCTTCAAGAACCTCATGGTCAAGGAGCAAATGAAGCAGGTCGAGTTGCCGCCCAAGTTCCAGAATCGCGACAACTTCGTGAAGGCTCACTGCAAGGCGATGGCCGAGCTGATAGATCAGGTCGTCGAGAACCTCGATCACCTCGACAACGTGACCCAGGAACTGATGAGAATCGGACGGGTGCACGCGAAGGTTCTGCGCGGAGAGCTGACGGGGAAGCTGTGGAACACGGTGGCCGAGACGATCATAGACTGCACTCTCGAGTGGGGAGATCGGAGGTGAGGAGGCCATTGATCCGAGCCTGCATCCGGGACGCATTCAGGTGTCGAAGCGAGACGGTCCGGAAGGCGTGGGCGTTGATCGTGGCGTTTCTGATCGAGAAGATCAAGGCGGGACACCATGAACAGGTGAGCACCGGCTGTGAGCAGCAGAAGAAACGAGTTGTTGCAGAGGAAATTGATGCTGGCGACCCGTCAGTCACTGCCCTCCATCCGGACGCCTTCGATGGACCGCTTCTCCTGAACTTCCTTCTCTTCATCTCGATTTCGCGCGTTGTGCTCTCCCCTCTTTCCCTGGAAAACGCGCTCCACCGAAGTGTGCAGTGGAGCGCGTTTCCGACGCTAGTCCGACTCGTAGTGCCTCCTGATTCTGTACAGAGTATCCACCGTCTTGTGATGATCTCGTCTATGGCTTCTTTCAATAAATGCAATAAAGAAACATTTATGAAAGGAGAGAGAGAGAGATTATCCGGAGAAGTGCTTCTGGAATGCAGCCAAACAATCCGAGTCCAATGTCACAATTCCCAGGTCACGCGCTGTCTTCAGTTCCGACGGGGACACCTCCAGACGCACGTATCGATCCAGTTCGCAGCAGTTCCACAGTTCGTACTGAAATCCGAACGGAGGCTGGAAAAGAAAAGTGCTGAAAGGATACTCGATTGGTGATCTGGAACTGGACGGTCTCCTCGTCCGTTTGCACCCATTTCAGAACCATGACGTGGTTCTCGATGCTCCAGACGCACGAAAATCTCCCTGAAGACGTCACTTCGTCGCGGCGCACGAAGAAGGCGTGCTTCTGAACATAACGGATTCTGAGGGGTTTCTGGGGGAGGCTCACGATGAAGCCGTCGCGGCTTGGACACAACGTCGCCGGGTACGAGAATCTGAAGAATGGGCACGTCTTCTGTGTGCTGGAATTCAGACTCACTTCCATCGTTTCTTCGTCGCCTTCTTCGATTTCTTCGTGATCTTCTCTCTCTTTCCTCTCGCTACGTCATCCATTTCTACCGAAAGAACCACCGGAAAAACTCGCGTTTCCTTCTTTTCGCTGTGAAAAGTGTCACGTGAAATATGCCCCTCGGTGTTTGAATTTGGCGCGCTTTTCGACGGATAAATACAACTTCAGAAGACGTCAGCAAGCACGTAATCTTCATTAGAAAGCGTCGTTTATTCAATCTTTTTCAAATTCTAATCTTTTTCGGGTCGATGTGGAATAGTTTCCGGACGTAATAAACTTGAGAAATGGTGATGATGATGGCGAAAACGCAGAATGCGATGTTGTAATTCTGAATGAAGTCGGCGTTCTTCTCCTGAAGCGCCTCGTCTCGGACGACCATCTGAACTAGCGATTCAGAAGGCGTGGGCGGTTCGGAAGACGTTACCTGATTGTAAAACTTCAGATGATAGTAGATTTTGTAGATTCTGTGCGTCGACGCCATCAGCGAATTCTGGATATCTTTCGAGATCTGGTTGTGATCGAAGAACTTCTTCAGCGAGTTTTCCATCTTCTCCGGACTGTAGAATTGGATGTAAAGGTTGATTTTCATGGGACGACGTGTGTAGACACAGATCTCGTAGGCTCCTGAACGCTTCTCTCCGCTTATTTTCGCTTCTGAATCCAGAAGACGTACCGTTTTCCGTCGTGTTGTACTCCATGTGAGCATCTCCGTCGCCGCTGGCCCATTCCGAGAAGTCGCCGGACGGTGACGTCAAGCGGAACTGCATCGGGTACACTGAATCGAAGGTGGGCTGAAACATCGTCTGGAAGGGGGCGTGGCTTGGGAGGGACTCACTCGCATGCCGATATTCACGAGCATTCCCGTTTCGAGAGGTTCGTAGAAACAAGAAAGTTGCGATTCGGACTCGAACGTCAGAATTCTGCCTATCTGAAACACGGAGAACGTCTTCTGTTATCCCGTTTTCCGGGTCACCTGCGAATCATCGTTCACTGCGGATTTCGTGGTGAGAGCGTGGGCGAGACCGAGGCAAAAGAGCAGAAAACGTAGCATTTGTAGAGGAAAGAAGACGAAGGAAAGAGTGATAAACGGGTGGGCAGCGGAGCGATAAGGGAAAGAGACACGCAGCAACGGACGGTCTGGAAATGCAATAAATGGCCCATTGTGCATCCTCGTAAAAAGCCCACTCTGCTGGTCGTCCCGATCCACTTTTCTCTCTTTCCTGCCCCGCGATCATTCCGTTTTCGTCCTCCATGGAGCTCCATTTCCACCTGTTTTCGTTTTCATCATTGTGCTCTCTTTCGTACAGAATAGATTATGTTCTCAACTACAACCCCGATGTCTTTTTAAAAAATGATGATTCTTTTTTTCCTGCGATCCTTACTTTTCTTTTATTGTCCGTTTAATAATCTTGTCACCGGAGATCAAAAATGGACGAAGAGACGAGACGGCCAAATAAGCAACGCCCACTTTTTCGCAAAGGCACGGTTACACAAAACATTGCAGGTCTGCTACGTAAAAAACATTGTTTTAACGGGTTTCGAAGTTTTTAGAAGCGGGCGGTCAGTTCCCACAAACTTAATGACTAACGCAAGTCGAAATTTCATTGTTTCAACAGAGCAGATGCGTTCCATGAGCTCGTTGTGTTCGCTTAAACGCAGTAGACCCGCAATGTTTTGTGTAACCGTGCCTTTGCGAAAAAATGGGCGGTGCCTATTTGGCCGTGTCGTCTCTTCGTCCATTTTTGATCTCCGGTGACAAGATTATTAAACGGACAATATTATTATAGATCAAGGAGAACTTCGTCAAACTTTGCAAGTTTATTTTTTGAAGAGATTACGGTAGATGAGAAACAGTGCATCGGTTATTGCGTACTTCTCAACTTAATTTACGCCAAAGCTGTCTTTTTTTCGTAAATATCTTTCCTTGTGATTTTTTTTAAATCAGCCGATCAGTTCCAAATATTATTTGAAGTCGTGCATTAAATTACATTCCTGCTTCTTATCTCTTCCCTTTTTTTGAGGCTCAGCGTCACCGATAAGAACTCGCTGGAAAACAGTTGAGTGACCGGTTTTCCTTCTAAAAATAGAGAAAGGTCCCCGTGCTCCGCGAAGACCGACAATCAGCGTTTCTCCAACCCCGCACCTCACTAATCTCCCGCCTTTCACGTCGTCAAATTGCAATTCCCTTCTCCCCGCGCGCGTCCGCACACCGCATCCAATTAGCACTTATTTCGACCCGATTCGCTCTTCTCCCGCTCGTTGACGCATCTGTTTCTCCCCGTTTCCTTCTGCTCGTCCCGAGTGCCTTCTTCTCCTTCTTCTTCTTCTTCTGACGAGAGCCCGCTTGAAACATAAAACAAAATCCTTGAAAGAGAGACAAAGAAGAGTGAAGGCGTGCGATGGGCAGCAGAAACATGCGCGCGCGCGGCTCCTCCTGCAGTGTAATGGGCTGCTCATGTCGCTCGGGGCACAAAGTGCACCAAACATTGTTACATCCCAGGACCCTCCCACCTTTTGGCGTGTCCATTATTCATCGCATCTTGCGCCTACTCTAACCCTCTTTTTTGGCCTCACTCGACGCATGGGAACCTTTTCCTTCTTCTTCTTCTTTTCCAAAAGCTGCGTGATTGCAATCGCGCTCGACCGCACACTCATCCAGACTTTTTGACGAAAACGGAAAACTAATGAATTGTAAAGAAGAAGAAGGAGATGCATCTCTTGTTCTTTTTCGGGAGGAAAAAGAGCAAAGAACATGATGTTTCGAAATTTTGATGAGAAAATGAAGGCTTCCGTCTTCTGGCTGCGTGTCTGCTGATGAATTTCGTTTTGATGTTTGGTACATCATTTCCCTTATTTCTGTCTGGATCAAGTCAGCAACTATTTCTTTTTATCGCGAGCCGCGTGACATAATAAAATCATGAGAGAACATGTGTGTGTGTGTGTGTGTGTTTCCCGGCGCGCGTTCCATAATGGGATTGGTCCTCGAAATAAGACCTCCCGCGGTTTCCCTCGGATTTCCCCATTATGCAAATCATAACAGCGAAACAGAAGAAGAAGAAGCGGAAGCATGGGAGCCCATTCCTAGGCCCATCTGAACTTTTCCTGCCGGAAGTATACAACTGCTCGTGCTCTCAATCACTTCCCACTCTTCCAGATTGAACTTTCCCTCTCGTTGTCCCTTCCATTTCTATAATTGGCTTTTGTTTCTCTTCTTCGCGGGAGTCAATATTCCGGAGGCATTTTATGGCTGTTACAAGGATTGATGACAAACAAATTGGCGAGTGGGGACGGCGAGGCGGCGGCAATTCGATTCATTTAGCAGGCGCCCCGCTCCTCCCCTCCTCGCATTTCTATTTTCGCGACGATGTCAATCAGCTCTGCCTTGCCGTCCGACTCAATGACTCTATTTCAGACGCACACAATGCTTCAAGCGAGAGAGCGAGAGAGTCGTGCAATTATTTAATCATAAATAATAGATTGGAAGGCAGGGCAGGTGGATATCAATTTGTAATTCAGTACGGGTTCGGCGCCCGATTCGCATGTGTGCAGACAGATTAGAGACATGAAGGAAGTGGACCGGATTAGCGAAGGTCAGCCCCCGCCCGTCATTTCCAGACAATTATGCGTCGGCTGTGCCGGAAATTGAACCTTCCGTCCATTTCTGGATTGTTGTGGGGAGAGTGCCCACCTGAAATTGTGTGCGGCAGTGTTATTCGTTTCGCTCCCTATTCCCTTTCAAGTTGAAAACGAGCAAGAGAAGCTCAATTAACATCGCGTCGTCATCACCAAACTCATTAAAGTCGAAGTCATTATAATTGGAGGCATGATACCGTCTTCGTCGTCGTCGTCTTCTTCTGCTTTCACTAGAACATCCCTTCTCGACAGAAGGGAGAGACGGAGACTCGCTCTGCATTCGAGAGGAGCCCCGCCGCGGCCGACTGGCTGCGTGCGTGTTTGTGCGGAGGGAAAGACGAAGAAGGAGAAGAAGAAGAAGAAGACGACGGAGAAGAAGGATACGTTAACATGAAGGCCGAGCGCGCGAGCTCAGAGAGACAGCGCGAGCACAGCAGCCGATATATACATGCACACTCACGCCGGGGCATACAACTCACAGCGAGCTCCCTCGCCCTCCTCCTCGGAGCTCATGCGTGTTGTGTGTGGAGACGTAGAGATATGCGACGGCGGCGCTGCGCTGCGCTGCCGGCGGAATTATGGCATTATTTGTGGCGAAGAGGAGGCGGGGAGAGAAGGGAGAGAGAGTGAAGGAGAAGAGACCCGCCACCCTCCCCTCGAGAGCCTCATACACACATCGATCGATTGGCAAGCACACAGACGCACAACGCGCTCACTGACACACATAAACACGCTCACCATACACTCCTTCTCTCTGCTTCGCCTTCGTCGCTCCCCACCCGCTTCTCGAAGGGGCCGCCGCCCCGTCCGGCGGGCTCTCCGACGATTGAATGAATGGCTCCTCAACGACGTCGTCTACCTTCTTCCGCTCTCATTTTTCGTCGCCGTCGTCGTCGAGCCCCATTTCATTGACGCATTTATGTGAGAGCCACCCAATTACATGGGAATCCCCTGCATCCGCCCCCGTTTCTTCCCTCTCATTTCTTCTTTGACCGACCCGCCTAATATGCGCTCCATTGAGAATTCGAATTCCAATATGGCGCGACGGCCTTGAAAAGAACCGCGTCCAGCGTCGTCGTCGGAATTTCTAATGGAATGTTGCTGTTCGAAACGCATTCATCCATAAAGAAAGCGAAGAGCCCAAGGAGCAAGTAGGGAGTGAGAGAGAGAGAGCCCATTTGCATTTCTTTGCAACCGAATTCACAACCTTCGCTTTCCTTTCCGCCTTCTTCCTCAAAGTTTTCTCTTTCTCAGTGTCTCCCTCTTACCCCCACTTTCTCCTCCAATCGATCATCCCGACCAGCTCTTTTTTCCCCGAGAAACTGACTGTTTCTAATTGAATTCCTCCTTCTCTCCCTCCCCTCTCTCTCTCTCTCTGCTTCTTCGTGTTGATGCGAAATGCCTCGAGAGCCTCCAATTATTGACCCATTTCTCACCTGCCCCTGTTACTCCCTTGAGAACTTCTCTATACGAGGGTGAGAGCCGCCGATCATCACAACAAGACTCGAGGATTTGAGTCGGTAAATAGATACGATACCATAGGCACTTTCTCTTTCCCCCATCTCTCGATCAAACCAACTTGTAACTTATATCCCAAGCTCGCAAGAAAGCAGCTGAAAAGTGGCTCCCCTTCCCACTCTGCCGCCGGCTCGTTTTCTCGAATCATGTGGCAAAAGCGGCACCGGCTCGGGTTTCGTTTCCTCCTGGCGGGTCTCCGTGCTCGGATCCAAGCCGTCACTGACTGTACACTGAAAAATATAGTACAGAGAGGCGACAGGAAGATGTCCAAAACCGAAATGTTGGCAATTATTTACATGAGCGTCGTCGCTCGTCTCCTCTCCATTTTGGTCGGGAAAAGGAGCGATGCAACTCTCTCTCTCTCCCTCTTTTTTTCTTCTCTTGCGATGTCGACCGACGAGCGGATGGATGCGAGTGTGTGACGCGATTCGTTTTGATTTTTTTCTCCCTTCGCTCCGCGCCACACACTTCTCCCATATGCTCTCAAGATGCGCTTTTTGCGAATGTTTTGTGACACATCGTCTCCCTTCCAGCTTATGCTTTTCGCCTTTTCGTCCCTAGACAATATTGATCCGTTCGGACCGAAGAGAAACATGATACTGAGTTGCGAACAGTGTGGAGCGAAGAAACCAATATTCGCGAGCTAATCCGTTTTTATTTGATTAATCTTTCTAACAAATCTCGCTTCCCCTTCTTGTCCCTCTCACTTTCTTCGTTTGCCCGTCGCTCCAAAATATTTGTCATTCACGCCACCCCCACACTTATAAAAACATGTACCTCCGCCCCTTTCCTTTCCCTTCTCAAGCCCCAGAAAGGACCAGTCTCGAGTGGAACCGTATGTAATTGAGAGGAGGAAGAGAGCAGAAGTCGTCTTCTCTTCCTATTCCAGAAGCAGCTTGAGGGCCGCTCTAGCGCGCTCTCCGGTGTCCAGCGTCCCGTCTATGCATTTGTTATGAAAATAAAACAATTGTCAGAGGGGGAGACGGAAAAGAAGAACGAGCTCTGACTTCTTCGTTTTTGCCATGCTTTCCTCGTTCTGATCATCGTGATTTAAAATTCGAATTGACACGCGACGCACAGCCGCTCGCCGCCCGCCCGCTGCCCATGACCTTCTTCCCCTCGCCCTCGCTTTTCTCTCTTCTGCTCGCCGCTAAAAGAAGAGAAGAAAAAAAAGAATTCGTCCGATGCTGCGGCTGCCTTCTGTTCTCTGCAAATTATCTTTTCGCCAGAAACTTTGACCCCCACAAGTCACTCCTCCAGATGCCGTCGCCCATTTGTTTTACGAGCTGGGACGGGATCTGATATGAAGCAGAGGAGAGCGGAGAAGAAGATTCGCAAAAACACTGAGCAGTTTATTCGAAAATGTGCGCGCATCGGCATTCGTTCCGAAGGAGCCCGCGCGGAGGCGTGCTCCTCGTCTCCGTGGAGACTCGGCGCAAGTGCTGACGTTTCCCCTCCCTCTCCGTCAACTTTGTCATCCCCTCATCTATATTCCTCCATTCGCTCTTCTCATTTCGTGTCTTTCTCCCTCCCTCCTTCCCGCTCCGTCTCCCCCTTTTTTCGCTCGATTGCCCCCTCTCTTACCCATTTATAATGTAGCGCGCACACACACACGTACACTCTATTCCTTGGTTTTTCAGCGCTGAGCTGCACAGTAGAGGAATCGTCGACACCGTTCGGGGCATAGGGTCCGTTCATCAACTAGCGCCATGGGTTGTACCATGTCACAGGAAGAGCGTGCCGCTCTCGAAAGATCGAGAATGATTGAGAAGAATCTGAAGGAAGACGGCATGCAGGCGGCTAAGGACATCAAGCTGTTGCTGCTCGGAGCCGGAGAGTCTGGAAAATCGACTATAGTGAAACAGATGAAGTGAGTTCCTTTTCCTCGAGTGTCCTCTAATCCATTTGTTCTTTCCAGAATCATTCACGAGTCGGGTTTCACGGCAGAAGACTACAAACAGTACAAACCGGTCGTCTACAGTAACACGGTTCAGTCATTGGTCGCCATTTTGCGAGCAATGAGCAACTTAGGAGTCTCTTTCGGATCCGGAGACAGAGAGGTACGGGGTGCTCGCTCGAATAAGCAAGAGATGGAGAAGAAGAAGAAGAAGGAGCTGTTTGGGGAGGAAGGCGCGGCCACAAAATAAATGACATAATCTGTTGTATTCATTGCGTCTCTGCCTCCCGCAATTCCCCCAGGAGTTAGTAGCTCGTCGTCCCTTCCTCCTGCTCCATGTTCGCATACAAACGAAGGGGACTTGCCCGGTTTTGAGAAGAAGAAGAAGAACAAAGGCAGCAGTGAGAAAATGACTAAGGACGACGGGTATTGCGTGGTAACTTGAGATAATTGGCGGACCCGAAGACCCGAATGACCATTTCGAGAGATATCCGATTTCAAGTGGTTTTCTTCCCTGCCTTTCCGTGGAATCCAGGATATAGGAAAAAAAAGACGAATTTTATAAACATTTCGTCTCGGGGATCAGTCGGGTCTTCGTGTAAGCAAGCTAATTATTCAGTAGATGCCACGGCCGAGTATTCCCAGAGGAGAAGAAGAATGGACAATTTGGAGTATCTTGTTTTGCAGGTAGATGCAAAATTAGTGATGGATGTGGTGGCACGGATGGAGGACACGGAACCGTTCTCGGAGGAGCTCCTGAGTTCGATGAAGCGGCTGTGGGGCGACGCAGGCGTGCAAGACTGTTTTTCGAGGAGCAACGAGTACCAGCTCAACGATTCGGCCAAATAGTGAGACCTGTTTCCATTCAAACCGTCTAGAGAACGTGATATTTCAGTTTCCTTGATGATCTGGAGCGATTAGGAGAAGCCTCGTATCAGCCGACCGAACAGGATATTCTCCGAACTCGAGTCAAAACCACCGGTATTGTGGAAGTGCACTTCACGTTCAAGAATCTGAACTTCAAGTAAGTTCCGAGCTTTTTCTGATATTCTTCCAAACCAAATGCTTCAGATTGTTCGATGTCGGAGGCCAGCGGTCAGAAAGGAAGAAATGGATTCATTGCTTCGAAGACGTCACCGCCATCATCTTCTGCGTTGCCATGTCGGAGTACGATCAAGTGTTGCACGAGGACGAGACGACGAACCGAATGCATGAGTCGCTGAAACTGTTCGATTCGATCTGCAACAACAAGTGGTTCACCGACACCTCGATCATTCTGTTCTTGAACAAAAAGGACCTTTTCGAGGAGAAGATCAAGAAGAGCCCCCTCACTATCTGCTTCCCCGAATATTCAGGTGAATTACAGAGTAATAATAAGGCCGTTTGTAACCATCTCGCAGTTTCAGGCAGACAGGACTACCACGAGGCGTCCGCTTACATCCAGGCTCAATTTGAGGCAAAGAACAAGTCAGCCAACAAGGTACGAAATCGAAAACATGTCAAATTTATGATAAATAATATGCTGTTCCCTATGGAATATGCTAATTGCCGTCGTCGCAAAAAAAAAACAAGAGGAGAAGCATCAGAGTTCATGTTCTTTCAGGAGATCTATTGCCACATGACATGCGCCACCGACACCACCAACATCCAATTCGTGTTCGACGCTGTCACTGACGTCATCATTGCCAACAACCTCCGTGGCTGTGGACTCTACTAATTGTTGTTTCGGCCGTCTATCTGTGTGTATCTTTGCTTCTTTCCTTCCCCTCTCCTTTTCTCGTTTGATGATGATTGTTCCAGAATCCGAGTATGCATCTATGATTCGAGAGCTTCCTTTTCCCCCTTTCCACTCCTCTAACCCTCATAATAGCCTTTGCAGCCCTCCAGATTCTATCCGTTCCCCTTCTCTCTCCTCTTACCAACTCAACTATCAATTAGGATCCTTTCTTTCTCTTCCCAACCACCTATATATTTATTTCTTATTTATTACTATGATGGTCCGCCCGTGTAGCCCCTTCACTGCACTTCTTATTCAGTTGGAACTTCTTCCGAAAGGTCTCTCTCCCCTCTCACACCTTGCTTTGCCTCCTTCTCCCTTCCTTCTCCGTCCCTCTTTAAACCACTCAATCCTAGTCACAACTAAGCAGACAAACAATTGGCAGCTTTTTTATACTTTCTAATGTTAACAGTTATTTTCAATTTTAACTCTCCTATTGGTATTTTCCCCCTCTTCCCCCCACCCAACTCTTCTTTTTTTCGCTGTTTTCCATTTCCATCCTAAGTCGAACCGTCGTCGGCATTGACGACGGTTCGATGCGCAGTGGTTTCACTAGCATGCCACTCTTTCTGATATCGTATTCATAAACGACATCCTCATAAAAACAGTGTTTCCTTCTTTTTCCAGACGCTTTCAGATGTCTCCCCACGCTGGGATCAAAGCACGTTCGGTCGTGTCCTTCAGCTTCCTCTTCTGCTTTCACTTTCCATCAGCCCTCCCTCGTATCACTTATCACTGCCATTGACGAACTGCATTTATCCCATCATGCGCTTCTGCCTTCAATTACTCTTTCTGATCGACTTTCTGGTCGATTCTATCTATACGCTGCCACCGCCGGAGGTGTTGGTTGCCGACGAATTCAAGGTTTGCGACCGGAGGCGTCCAGAAGACGTCACGTCGTTTCAGGAGCATTTCAACGTCGAGGAGAAGCAGCTGGAAACGGTGGAACAACTCCTGATCAAAATGAAAAAACTGGCTCATTCGAGGAGCTTCGCAGGCCGCGAATTCGGGCACGACGTGAGTTGCAGATTCAGAAGACGTTCGGAAACACGTGGATTCAGGCGGTGGAGGACTCGAAGAAGGACGTGGCGATCAGCGCGCAACAGGGAACCATCGACAAGAAGGTGTCGCCGTACCTCTTCGAAGGTCTTCTGAATCCGCACGTCTTCCTTGCCAACGCTCATTTCAGGAGACATTTTCCTTTCCCGTCGACAAGCAGTCGACATTCTGAAGGCGCTCTCGAAGGACAAAACGAAGCGCTTGCGACGATCGTTCGTATCGGACAAGTCTGCCACGTGGAAGAAGATGCCCATCAGATATCGATTCCACGAGAGCATCGGTAGGAAGGAAGGGTGTTCCGATCGTCAGAATCCGATGCTTTCAGACTTCTACACGATCAGCCAGATCATCGCGGCGATCAGATTCTGGGAAGATTCCACGTGTATCACCTTCGAGAACGTGTCCGACGTTCCAGACGGCGACTACATCGAGTTTTTCAGCGGCCAAGGGTGCGTCGTCTGAATTGCAAAGATCGATGAGGAAACAGTTGCAGGTGCTACTCGATGATCGGAAGGAACGGGGGACGACAAGGTGTTTCTATCGGAGAAAGTTGTGTTAAAGCAAGTTTCTTTCGTCTTTTTTAACTGACACTTTTCTTTTCTGACAGATGGGCGTCATCGAACATGAAATCGGACACGCACTCGGCCTGTGGCACGAACAAAGCCGCCCCGACGCGCTGGGTTATGTAACGGTGCGGAAGCGGCGGAGAGAGATGGAGAGATAAGGAGAGGTTGCAGATCGAAAGGGACTTCATTCTGCCCTCTTACATCAGCGACTTCTTGCAAAGAGACGACGAAATCGACACGCTCGGCATTCCGTACGACCTCGGATCCGTCATGCACTACGGATCGACGGCGTTCAGTGTGGACCAGAAGAGCAAGACGGTCGTCACGCGTGACTCCCTCTACCAGCAGACGATCGGACAGCGCGAGAAGCTCTCCTTCTACGACGTGGCCACCATCAACACAGCTTACTGTAAAGGTATTGGGAATTGAAAGTGGTGTTGAGAGAGGGCAAAGGATTCAGATGAGTGCAAGGGGGAGAAGACGAAGTGCGAGAACGGAGGATACATGAGGCCGTCCAAGTGTTCGGAGTGCATCTGTCCCGACGGGCTCGGAGGCGCGAGTTGCGAGAAGAACGAGGAGGCGAAGAGTGAGCGACGGCAGGCGACGTCTTCAGAAGCATCTCTGTTTCAGATGCCGAGTGTGGAGGCGTCGTCGAGTTGACGGAAGACTGGAAGCAGATCGAGTCTCCGAACTACCCGGATCCCGGCTACGATGCGGATCAGAAGTGCTCTTGGCTGCTGAAGGCGCCGAAGGGCAAGCGCGTCGAGCTGATGTTCATCGAGGACTTCTCTTTCCTGTGCACTTCCACGTGCGTTGACTTTGTCGAACTGAAGATCTCCGACGATCTGAGGAACACCGGCTTCCGCTTCTGCTGCTACGACAAGCCGGAGATCAGTTTCGTGTCGCAGACCGACACCGTCATCGTCATCTTCCGATCCCAACTGTCCACGGACGTCGGGTTCAAGTTGCAAGTGAAATCAAGTGAGATCGGTCCGAAATCCACTCTGATCGATGTCTGTTTCCAGCCGATGCGGAACCTCGGACGACCCTCGCTCCGACCATCATCACCACTACGAGTGCTCCAGTGACGGTGGATGCTCCGAACGTGTGGGCCGACTGGGGAGAGTGGTCGCAGTGCTCGCGGACGTGCGGCGGCTGCGGCATCAGAAGCCGCGTCCGTTCCTGTCGCAGCAAGAAGTGCGAAGGAAGACGTCAGGAGTTCGGCACGTGCAATCTGAAGGCGTGCCCCGTGGACAAACACTGCGCCAAGTTGCTCTCGAACAACCGCCTCTGCAACGGAAAAGTGTGCACCAAGTGAGCGAGCCCTTCCAGTTTCCCCGCCAAGCTCCGCCCCTTTCAGGAACGACATCTCGATCTCGTCGTGCGACGCGCCACAGTGCTGTCCGCCGTTCATCAACGTCGACGGCGTCTGCCAGTCGGACCAGGAGAATCAGCACGACGAACTTTGGCTCTCCATCTGACAATATGCACCTAGGTCTTCCAATTCTTCTGTTCAGCACGGGTTTCGATTTGTCTGTATGTATATAAAGAATCTTTCTGTTTCGCTGATCGTTGCTAGACTGCTGCATCCATCTTCGAAAGATCCCTATCTAATAATGGATTCCAGTCCCTCTGAAATCGGTCAGCACTGGAACCCAGAGAACTCCCTCGCGTGGAACGGAAGTCTCTCCGTGCATCTCTGACCCTCTTCCTCTTTTTTCCGTTCCTGCGGCCTCTTTGTGCTTATCGCCCACCACATCCCGACCCTTTTTACGATCTTCTTCTTCTTCTTCTTCCTTTCGTTTTGAAACAGTGTGTCGCAAGTGGATCACTTCAACTGGTTCGTCCCTTCCGATCCTCTTCTCGCCCGTTCTAGGCGGAACGAGATTGGCAGCTTCTCTCCGACGCCATCTCTTCCTCTCATCTCGCATTCGAAGCAATCCGAAGAAGCATGAAGTCGTCGGAATGGTTCGCTCCTCTCGACAAATTTCCCGCCTCCGTCCACGTGCTCACCATCCTGCTCGTCTTCGTCTACTGCTGCTGGGGTCCCTTCTACTTCGTGAGTTCACCGCTGATCGCACAGAATTTCTCAATTGAAATGAAGCGCGCATCGAATCTCAGCGAAACATACTTTTTTTTTCGAATTTCCGTTTTAGGCCTTCAAAAACCCACATTATTCGCGACAAAGAAACGTCATTCAAACTGTGAATCGAGTTTCGGAAAAGGTGAGGAGGGACTAGAAAACGCCGGAAAACCGGGAAAATGATTGCAGTTGTCTTTCGAGGAGATCCACGAGAACTACGAATTCATGCAGTTTTCGGACGTCCTCAAAGCGATGCCCAAGCCTCCATACGTCATATTTGTGAGCCCATTTCCTTGTTTTCCCTGCTCCATTCGGCCAGTTTTCAGTACGATTCGAGTAATCTCGACGTGCTCCTCAACCATATCTGCAATCTGAAGTTCATCCCGAACGCGCTTCCTCGCCTCGTCGTCGTCTCGTTTGACACGAATGCGCACATGATTCTGAAGGAGAAGTACCCGAGCATTCCGAGCGTCATCGTCAATTTGGACCCGCTGAAGGAGGCCGTCGAGGACGACTACGAGAACCGACGTTACATCATCTACCAGCTGGTTCTGCTCACGAGGGCCCGCATCTGCGCCTCGTTCGCCCTCCGAGGCATCAATTTCTGGGCGATGCAGCAGGATTCGTTGTGGATTGAGAACTTCGAGTCGATGAATCTCGAGGAGCGGTATCCGAACGCGAGCATGCTCTTCGACACCGTCGGCAATGAGCAGGTCGGTCCAGAAGACGTCGTGTTTCGCGAGACGTCTGGAATTTCAGCTACGCGAGTTCACTCGCATGCACGGCTGGATCTGCGGATCGACTTTCTTCGTGCGCGGAAATCCGACGACGCACCAGTTCTTCATGCAGGTAACTTCTTCAGATCGTCCCGCAGATAGGCGCCAGATCCGCAGTGCCGATAGTTCCTCGACTTTTCAATTCTCTCGCAGATCGACGCCTTCATGCGATCGCATCAGAGTCCGGACTCTTCGATCATGACTTACTTGTGCGGCCACCGACAGTACAAGTGCCAGCGACTGCCCAGATGGTACGTCTTCTGCGTCCCCTCCATCGCGCGACGTCTTCTGCTTTTCCAGGATCGTCTCGTCTTCCGACTACTTTCGCGGCACTCGCGACAACGTTCCCGTCATGATACAAGTGGATTCTGATCAGAAGGAAGAGACCAAAATGCAAATGTTTGAACGAGCAAACTTCATTTTCCGGCACGAAAACGGCACGTGCGACAGGAGAGCCGTCGACAAATTGAGGTGAAATTCTAAAAATTGCGAGGGAAAAGACGTGCGGAATTGCAGAGACGCTGTGCGACTGGCGTTCCCGGAGAAGCTGAAACTGCTGAAACACTACTACTACGAGGAGAGCTTCTACCTGCGGGCGCACTACGCCTACAAGCACATCTTCAACGTCGACCGCTACAACAACAAAGTGTTCCTGACGGTCCACTACTCTCTCGTCTAGACACACTCCCTTCCGAGTGCACTTCATCTTCGGGTCTTCTCAAAAACAATTTATTAGTTTGTTCCTTCTTTTTTCTTGTTCTGGCTTGTGTCGAAAAGTAATAAACGATGTCCCGGACTGAAACGAGACACGAAAAGAACGCGTAATTGAGTGCGAGCTCGAGGGGGAAAAGGAGAACAATAAGGGACGAAATGATCACATAACGGGTGCTTGCTATAGGAAAATAAATTATCATCAACCAGAAGACAATCGTTTGCAGAAAAAATATACTCAAAATGAAGTTACTATTTATCAGCGCAAAAATAGTAGAGGAAGAGATAAAACCGTGGAGAAGGGGGATGGATACAAGTGGAAAAAATACTAAACGATATAGAAGACAGGAGAAGACACGAAGAAGCTGGAGAGAGAGAGAAGAGGGACGAGACACTGCTGCACAAGAGGCATGAAATCGTACAAGAACAACCCGACTGCGAGTAAACAAGTTTGTTGGGTAGATGTGGGAACTGTTGGAAAAGAGCACAACTACTTCTTTTTTGACAATGCTTCCAATATTGCTTTCTGTTGGTTCGGAGTCATTTTTTGTAGTTGCGCCACGATATTCTGCTGTACATTCGCTCCCGCGCCACCGTTCATTAGTGCGGCTGAAAAACGGAAAGTGAGATGATGAGCTTACGAGTGCGAATTTACCCATGAGCAACGCTTGCTGCTGTTGCTGTTGCTGCTGTTGCTGTTGTTGTTGCTGCGACTCCCGAGCACTCTAGAAAAATTCGCGACTGAACTCGTCCTTTTTCAAACAGATAGCTCACCTTTGCGTGGGCCTGAGCCTGAGCTTGAACTTGTGCTGCTTGAGCGGCGGCCTGCTGGGCAGCAGCGGCCATCGCTTGAGCTTGTAGTAGGAAAGCCATGTTGTTCATGTTGTTAATGTTGTTCATGTTGTTCGGCATTCCACGCGCAGCTTGTTGAACTTGGGCCGCTTGGGCCGCTTGAGCCATGTACATCTGCATCTCAAATCAGCGGTACTTGGCGTTATTAAGTTGTGGCAACTTACCATTTGCATCATCTGAGCCGCATTCTGCGGATTTTTCATGAGCTGCTGCATCATCGCGAATTGGGCTGACATGTTGTTTTGTTGAGCATTAGCAGCGTTCTGCTTCTTCGCACTTGAACTCGACTTGGACGGAGTTGAGGAGAGCGGGGTCGACGACTTTATGGCGACGGACGGTGTGCTGGTGCCGGAGGAGGATGGCATGTTCGGTAACCGAGGTCCGAGAGGCGTCGATGAGACGGTGGCAGTGGAAGACGTCGGTCCAATCGCTGAAAACAAGAGACAGGTGATGAGAAACATCGGATCCAAAAGTCTTACGTGTCATCGGAAGGCTTGGTGTACTCTTCTGTTCAGCGGCGAACTGTTGTTCCAACTGCCCCTCTGCGATCTTTTTCTCAAACTCCTGGAAAGAGTACTGTTCAGAATGCGTTCACGCATGCTATGGAACAAACCTTCTCTTGAGCGCTGATTTTTTGGAATGCTCTTTTCAACAAGGCCGTTTGATCTGTCTTGTTTTTCCGCTTTTGGGCGGACCGTACACAGTTCTCGCAGTACAAGTGGAGGTCGTCCGACGAACTTCCGATCGCCTTCCACGTTGGCGCACAATCAGTCTTGCACTCTTCACACTCGTAGTTCGGGCCCGTATACTTTCTGAAAAGAGAGAGTGAGATGAGGAATCCTGAGAATGGGAAACTCACTTCTCATGTGATCGGTCCTTCAATACGTGTTGCACAACTTGGTCCAATCCATGAAGAGCCATGAACGCGGAAGCGTTGGGATTCGGAAGGAACGTCATATCGTGTGGCTGCGATTTGTGCAGTGGGATCGTCATTAGCTGCTTGTCAGCTTGAGTTCGGAACGCCGATCGAGCCGCCTGGATTCTCTGCGCCGGTGTCTGCTGGTGCAGCTTCGTTTGCGTGATGTGAGCCTGTTGCTGCTGCTGCTGCTGCACTGAACTAGAAGCATGAGTGGCAGCTTCGGCCTCCTTCTGCTGCTGTTGCTTCTGCATGTGCATACTGTTCAGATTGATGAGTTGCGTGAAGATGTTCTGAGTCTGCGTCGGGTTCTTTTTCGCTAGAAGGTATGCTTGCTTCGCTGTAGGCGATGAGACCGACAGCTTCTGAAGCAGGTCAAGCTGCTGCTTCTGTGAAAGGTTTTGTAGATTCTTCAACGAATTCTGAGTGGCCACTGAGTTCTTTCCATTCGCCGGGTTGGCGACAACCGGTTTGTAAGCGGCAGCGGCAGCTTGTGCCTCAGCAATGTCGGCAGCCTTCGTATCCGCCGCGAGCTATAACTTGTGATTAGAATTACGTGTGTTTCAGCGTTCTCTTACCTTCGTGATTGCCTTGTTCTGGCTCTCCTTCATTTTTTTCAAAACGAGAAGCTTCGCCTCCTCGTCACGCAACGCCTTCTCCGCCTCCCTCCGCATTTTTAGCCGCTCACGCAACTGTTCTGCGTCCGGCTCCCGGCTCTTCATCTTTTCGTAATGATACCTCACGATCTCCATCTCGCTATCATGAATCGATGAATTCTCACTTTCATCTGTCATCGCATAAACGTCGCCGTCGTCATTGGCACGCAGTCCGAATCGGAAACACGTTTGATCGAACTCGCGTCCGTTCTCAAGTTTCCTCTTTTTCGCCGCCGTCTGAGCGTCCGCTCCTCCGTCCGCCTCGTCCGTTTCCATGGGCTCCGCATCACCAGTCCTTTTCTGTGGGCCCTGTACTATGTCGTCTTTCAGCTTTATCTTCTCCTGCGCTTTCAGAGCGCTCGCACGTGTGCTCCGTCGTCGCAAGTCTCCCGGAGAGAGTTGCAAGTCGTCCGTCTCGATCGACGTCGACGCGCCATTCAGGTCCTTGGTTGGGGTGCCGTGAAGTAGAACAGCACCGTTTTGGATATGCGCGATGCCGGCAGACGTAGAACTTTCGAGATTCAGACTGTTGCCGTTCTTCTCCGGGATTCCGTTTATCGCAGAAGTCGTCACTTGTTGAACTTGTGCCATATTGAGTTTCGAAATGAAGAAAAGGAAAAGAAGAGCAAATAATTCCAGGGGATAGAAAATCGATTAGCACTCGAAAACTCGCATTGACACCGAAAGCAGTTCCGTGTCGATTCTGAAAAGAAAGAATGAGGAGTGAGAGACAGAGTGAGAGAGAGAGAGAGTAGGCGGGTGAGAGACGAAGACTACGAGACGACAGATTTGAATATCCAAAGAGGTCGGCAGCTCTGACGTCACCAACAGCCGTCCAATAAGGAGGAGATGGGATGAAATGGAAGCAGATAGAGAGAGAGAGAAAGGCAAAGCTCAAGTTGTGTGTTGCAATCGAGAAAGAGAGAGAGAGAGAGAGAAAGAGAGTGAAGACCCTCGTCTCGTCTCCTGGAACCGAAACTAGTGGAGGACCCGCCCGAAAAGTGAGAGAAGCAGCTATAAAATCGACTTGTCGGCAGAGTGTGTAACCCACGAATTACGAGGAACGCAGGAGACCCAATTCAAAAACCGTCCATTCGTCAGACTTCGGAGACTCAGGGAAATAGGAAAGCGAGGTGGAGAGAGAGAATGCGATTTGTCGCTTTGGAGGAAGATGGTAATGGGCAAGGACCCGCCAAAACGCGATCGCGCGCAGTGCAACAAATGATGTTGTGGGTGTCCTTCACCAAATCCGTCTGGAGCTACTTTATGGAAAACTACAGTAACCCTCGAAGACGTTCTATCTCGATGAAGTCATCAGCAGTAATCCGAATCGGTGAGTTGGAGTGCCTGGTGGAGGCCAGCACGGCGACGGGCACACTCACAAATACAAACATAAAGCGTGTGCGACGAAGAGAATGAGATGGCAAAGAAGACGAGGAAGGAGAAGGCGCGGAAGAAGATGGAAAACCACTAGGAGGCCGAGGGTGCGGACGGAGGAGGACACATAAGTCAATCGATTATTTCTTGTTTCGCTTCATTCTACTCGAACAATGACACTCGGCCTCACACACACACACACACACACCCCTCCCCACACACACACACACACACACACACACACACACACTCACCACTTTCTCTCTCCTTCCCTCGCTCACGGCCCGAACCTGGCCCCAACTGGGATTCGATAGGTGCCACACACACACACAGCAGACAGCTGTCAACTGAATATGCTCAGATGCCTAATCACACTCTCTTAGTTACCAACCAACGCTTAACAATACTCTCTCAGTCATAAAAGTCTGAAGTTCGAGTATCATGAGGAGGATTCGAAACATGCGCTCGGATAGCAGTTCGAAAACTATGGGCACACCAAACGAAGCATTCAACCAAGTGCTGCTGCCCGTTCGTGATAAGAGGAGTCGTCTGACTAATAAACCGACGGATAATGGCATTACACTCATTTCGATTAGTGTCGAACAGTACTACTAGCGACGGCGAAATGTGGGCGGCACAAAGACGGGTAGAAGATCTTTCGAAGGAGAGACGTAGTGATGGACCAAGAGAGAAAATAAACAACAGAGAAGGAGAGAGAGACAGAGAGAAAGAACTCTCTTCCTCTCTCTCTCTCTCCTTTTCCTCTTTTTCTCAGGCAGAATAGCAGCCTTTCGGTGTTTTGGAAGGAGACACATTTTGGAGGAATCGCAAGAAACCTGAAAGCGTTCCTGAACAAAAAAGTGCAGTTAACAGTGACACAAAGCACATCGGTTCGAAACGATAACTTTTTGAGAAAAAAGTGAGATGGGAGAGAAATTCGGAACAAATGCAAGCGAATAAGGTCAAGACGGAAGGTGGCGGGAACTTCGGAATGCGTCCTCTCCCGTCCATCTCCGTTTGCAGTCTTCCGTTCTCATCAACACACAAACACGTTTAAGAGAGCTGCTTCTCTTTCAACGTCGCCTTTCGCTGTTCATCAAATTTCGCGGTTTTCGGGGTGTAATAAAAAAGATGACACATATCCAATGTGGAGGCTCGAAATGTGAGTGCGCGTGCGCGCGGCGGGCTCCTCCGCACGGCGAGGGCGCTCAAAAATCAATGTGCACCGGGCGGACGAGCAGAGCAAACCAAACTGCAACCACGACCCAAGTAGCGGCACCACCGGAGGACGAAGAAGAAGAAGAAGGAGGAGGAGGAGGGCCCACCGAGAGACCGAAACAGCTAATGTGGATACGAGAGCCCGGAAGGAGCCAAGAAGAAGATGCTGGAGCGACAACAAGGGCAACGTGTGCAGGGGCATAATTTAGACCGAATCTCAAAAGGTGAGGGGGCGGGGCTTCCAGCGACGGAGCAAAGTTTTCATCACAAGAGTATTCCGAAAACAGTTGGACGAATTCGATAGACAAGGCATGAATAAACGAGTAAGATACGGAGGCATCGGAGACGTTTCCCATTATCCCGGACTTGCCTCCTCCCACTTTCTTCTAATTTCATATTCCGGGACGCCCGTGTGTATGTGTGTGTGTGTGAGTGTGTGTGTGTGTGTGCGTGTATTCGTTCGTGCCGAGAAGAAGAAAAAGAGGAGGAGCGGGGAGTGTGTTGTGCGAGTTTGCGCCACATTCGGGCTGTTTCGTCATTCAGAATCAATACGCGCGACTTCTTCAACACCCCAATATCTCATTATTATCTCGCAGAAAAACAGAATTGGGGAAAATGGGATGGCTTGAGAATATCACCGAAAACGAGTTATCTTAACAGATTTCTGCACTCACCTGAGTTCGTAAGGACTTTTCGAGAACAGGAAGAAGAACAAGCAATCAGGGGTTTTGTGTTGATCAGGTCGTCGTAACGAAGTCTTCAATCTGAAATACGACTTTGAGTTTCGAATGAGAGGGATTTAGCGGTTGAAATTCGAAGAGTCAGAAATACGGTAGGTGCTGGTATCTATCATATCAATCTCGAATGTCGAATAAAGAATGGGAGTGTGAATGAATTTGTGAAATCGGTGGGAGGCAGAGAAAGATTGTTGGGTGATTTGAGAGAGCGACAAAAGCGAACGCAGCGGGAGGAAGTTGGGAAAAAGAGAAAAAGATAACGCGCCTGGGAAACGCCGCGAAATCGTATCATTCAGAGTCTCGCACTAGAAATGAGACGGTTGGCACCAATATTGATATCAGGTCTCCCTGATAAGAAACAGAAAACTACCTTTCCGGCTCATTTACGAAGCTAACCATTTCAGATGAGACACGAGACAGTTTGAGGCTATTAATAATGCAATGCGAACAACTTCTTCTCTTTTAACAGACAGGTTCTGGGAATGGACTGAGAGAGCGGAATGGAAGGCGAGGGAGGTGACAGTTGGCTGCCAGTAGAACTGCAAATTTATGTGGGTGCGAGCGGGACGCATTCGGATATGAGTAGTCGGGTTAACGACGAAAAAAGGAGAAGAGAAGAAGGTCAGATCGGACACCGAGAAGCGAAATCGCACCGACCGGCACCCATATCGCGATGTGCTACGTGCATAGCGCCTGGTGGTAAGAGTTCGTCCCGCATGAGAACAGTCGGATCAAGCGAGCTCTTGCGAGTGCAGTGCCAGTTTAAAGGAGAGGAGAATGAATTGGGGACTGAAGAAAAATCGGTCACATGACACGAAAGGCTGTTTCGAGTGCATCATTGATCGGGAAGAAGTGGGTGTTGGCACAAATAATACACGACTGTTTGGTTTTATTATTGATTCGGAGAAAAATGCAAATGCAAGAGGAGGTGCAACCAACGGAAGGGGGACGATGATGACATGTGAGAACCGCCCGCGGACGGGAATCGAGCAGGTGAACAGACGAAATTAGTAATACTCGGGAATATGTCTTGATGTCAGGGAGAGAGAGAGAGAGAGAGAGAGAGAGAGAGAGAGAGAGAGAGAGAGAGAGAGAGAGAAAGAGAGAGAGAGAGAGAGCGAACGAAGAACAAGAGGCTAGTATGGGTGCGAGTGAGTGACCTGGTTCAGAAGAGAACAACACCGGCGGTCCAGCAGCTAGTCGAGATAAAATCAGGCGGCCCGTTGAAAGAAAAGAAAGGAGTAGTGGCATACTGAACGGTGCAAGTAAAATGCCTGATGCGACTCGACGGAACATACCCTGGAACTGATAAAACTATGACGAACTTTGAGAGAATCTTCTAGTGCGCTTACACTATGAAACCTAACTAGGATGAACGAAGTATTTCAGATGGGAGTCGGTGAAAACGAGAGAGAGAGAGAGTGCGAGCTTGCGAGACGCGGACAACAAGAGAACGCTTTGTCTTGGCAAACACCGTGACGTGGAACATTTCGAATGAGGAGCGAAGAGCAGAAGCAGTCCGGAATATCTCCGGAAAATGTGACGAGCGTGGGGTTGACGAGAAGACGAGGAGAGAAGAAAAGGAGCCACGAATTAAGTTATTCGGAAGAGAGCAACGCCAACTTGCGAAGCCGCGGAGGGAGAGGAGAAAAGGAATTTAGAAATAAAAAACACGCAGGCGAGCACTCACACACACACACACACACAACACACACACACACACACACACACACACGCTCACACACAAACCGAGTTGAGATGAAGGCGATATGTAATGTCAATAAACGGGCAGGCCGGCAGGAAGCACAAAACGAAGAAGAAGTTGGGAGGGTCTCTCCCGAAAAGAGACAAGACACAATATAATCTCGTCCCGCGTCGCCATGTCGTTTGCGGATGTGTTGCCGAGGAGTCGATCGATAGTGCGTGACGATATAACAGCTGCAATTAGAACTGGGTGCCGCCGTCCGGCCGCCCTCCTCCTTCTTTGCCTCGAGACCCTCGTCAATCAGAAGAGAGACACCTAACGATCGACCGGAGATACCACTTTCAGGATGGACACAATGGGCTCGGTGCATGCACATTTAGAAACAACTTACAGCTTGTATCGTCGATGTAGTGATTTGTGACAATGGTCTCCGATTAGCAGGCTGACACTGAAAGCCGTCTCCGCCTAGATAGCAATCCAGTCCACGCTAAAACTGCAAGCGTATCCGGCTGGTCATCGCCACGTGGTCCCCGGAAAGTGGAACACAGAGGGCCGGGAACTGATAAAGAAGGTCACCCATCAGGGTTAACTCGTGGTACTTTCTAGGAGGGCTTACGAACTTTGTGGCAGAAGATGACACAGCCGTGAACGAAAACATACGAAAGATGTATCGGTTGCTTCGAACTTCAACGCTCCCTGAAGGAAATGATTCCATTCGGAAGGAGAATGTTGGGGACGCATGGTAACCCATGAGAACTTCTTCAGGCCTCATCAGAACTTTGAAGGAACCTAGTGCTGCCATCTATGTTGATCCCATAAGAAAGGAATGCGAGTAGATAGCAATCTGCTGAAGTCTTTTCAACAGAAGACGTCACCAGATTCAGTTTCAACTTCTTCTTCTTCTTCTTCTACTGAAATCATTGAGATGTGATTGTCGGTTGCAATCACTTGATGAGAATAGAGATGAACTCGTTCTGCGGCCAAAAGAAGAGGCGGCTGGCCAGTTCCGGCCGAAATTCCAACACGAGGAGAGGAGAGATCAGAATGCAATTCACTGATCAGCACCCGAGATCCGGACTTCTGCAGCCAGAAACGTTTCCTAGACGCATTTTCAGTGATGCATCCAAAATAATCCACGCGGGGAGATTCTGGAGCATTGGAGTTCCGAACGACGACTCAGGTCGAGAACAGTTGCCAGAGGAGCGGTTCGGAGTTAAAGTTTCTGAGCTGTGTCAGGAGAAGCGAACTAGTAGATGCGTAAGTATGTGAGTGGTTTTGAGCGTTGTGTGTGTGTGTGTGTGTTTGTGTGTGTGAGCGGACATAATAAGAAGAGCGAAACGGGCGAAGGGGGGAGGAGAAAGAAGAAGAAGGAGGAGAAAGTAAGTGGCGGAATGAGCGAGGATGGAATGATTTGGAGGCTGTTGGCTGCGGGGCGGTCCGAACTGCTGCGCGCGGCGCGACGGGTGCAATAAGGAAAATAAGTATATCGAAGTGGGCATTTGCCTCGACCAGAAATAACGCTCGACTGATGAGATGTAACAGAGATAAACATATGAATAGAGGGGCACAGAGAAAGAGAGAGAGAGAAAAAGTGTCGGCTATTGTGTGTGTGTGCAGTGTGTGGCCCTTTCAAAGTCTTGTTTGTCTTTACCGTGCCATCACTTCTCACAAGCTCAACCTGTTCTTCCTGAAGAAGACACTTTGGAAGTGGCCACTGAAGCATCAGACTGGCGGACGACGTCTTCTGGGGTAATCCGCTTAGCTTTTGAACTCTACCGCACACCTTCTATTTCAAGCGAAAATTCGAAACGGTGACGTGGCAGCGACCAAAAACCGAAAGTACAAAACGAAATGATAGATGCGAGAATCTTTGTTTCTTTCGTATCACACAAGGTTCGGGAAAAGCAAACACTTTTTCGGGGCAGAACTTTGAGAAGTGAATGACAAGATTCGTGTTTCGAAACTTTGCGTCCAATAATATGAAGAGAGTTTGGAGTAGAGAAATGAGAATGAGGGTCGTCTCACCCATTCTAGAGTCTTGCGAATATCCTCCAAAGCCCTCAATTCTCTATTATTTGAGAATGATAGTCACGAGATTCGCGGGGCGAGAGCTCCAGTGACTGGTGCTCTTCTTCTTCTGCTGCCGCCGCCGCCCCTCTAATTCATGCAAGCAGTCGTCATTTTGTCGAAGAAACGCATTCGGAAAGGCACACCGAACAATTCGTAACGTGGGCAGAGAAAGAGAGAGAGAGAGAGACTTGTTGCGGAAAGAAACTGCAAATTCACTCTTTCTCTCGCTCTCTTTCTCTCTAATAAGAGAGGGAGGAACCGATTCGGATCACGTGATGCGAACGAAACAAACTGTCAGATTATCACTGGACAGGGGGTCCTGGATTTCGAAGAATGAATTCGTGGGGATTCCGCTTTAATTTCGTTTTCTTCCGACTTGTTTTTACTTTCCAACAATACAAATAGCGGAGAGCAGAAGAATTGGAAATTCCCTCTCGACTTCGCAAGAAGTGATATTATTACACTCTACTCGCAAATCGCAGAATCCTCCAGCTGACGTTTGATTCGAGTGAACCACTCCGAAAAAGAAACGAGGCTCGGATTTCTATCTGATGATCTTACATCTTATGGGATGAGGCCTAGGACCTACCGATCATCTAGGTCGCAGAAGAATGGGAGGTTCGAAGAGAAGCACTTGTCTTCTGGATCGGATGGAGTCTGCAAAAAGCGAGTCTCAGAACGTTTCCAAACCTTCTCCCACGGAATAATTGTTCGCTTTTTGCCATGAGAGTCGAGCTCCGAGAGTCAAAGAAAGAGAGGAAATGAGATGGACGCGGGTGCCACAATGTCTATTTTGGCTGTCACTGCTTGCATTAAATTGCAGTCTTGTTTTCTTTTTCAACCGGCAGAATGCATTGACAACAAAGAATGGCACGAGGATTATATGACGAGATCCGAATGAAACTTCAAAATTTCATTTCAGAAGCTCGTCTTCTGATCGAAATGTACACTTTTAGAAGTTGGGCGTTTTTCGCGTTTCAAATTTGTGAGAAAGGAGAAAGGAAAAAAAACATCAAGAGACAAAAATGTTTTTAAAAATACACAAAAAGTCAAAACTGGAGCAGAAGCAGACTGAAAATCTTGGTTCTTTTTAAATTTACGCGAAGGGATTGCGTCCCCACATTATAATTCACGACAAAATGCAGACCACAACTTTTTGAGTTTTGTTTTTTTCCTGCAATTTTTTCTCGATATAAATAGCACTTTTGCATAGACCTCTTTCACATATTATCTTTTCAGCAGCGTTATATTTGTTGACCGAAAAGTATTTCAGATGTCGAAACGAGGCCAGTCTTCCTCAATGTCTTACAAAGACAAGGTAAGTACCAGAAGACTGATCAAAGCAGTGTCCCATAGTTTGATTCAGGCAAATCTTCATTTTGTCGAACAAGAAGAGCCCGCTTTTATCAAAGCAATGAAAGCGAAATTGGGATATAAGGAACCGGCAAAACTGGAGGACAAGGTGTGGGAATCCAGACGGTTTTCTATTTAAAAGGGGTCCTTGATTTCAGTTTCAAGACGAGGACGGACCTGGCGAGTTAGACGACGATGAAACGGATCTGATGCGAATGAAAGAGGAAGACAGGCCGCAAGTTGTCGTTTTAGACAAGGAAACAGACCTAACGAAGGAAGAGTTGGACAAAGAGTTGGCTGTCAAGAAGAAAGAAGAAGACGGTGAGAGAGAGAAAAATATCATAAATCAAGAAATCGTTTATTCATAGACAAACTGATTGCTGAAGGAAAAATCACTTTCAAAAAGCCGACGAAACGGACGGGAGATGACGCCGACAGCGAAGAAGCGGAGAAGAAAAAGAGGAAGAACATGCCAGAAGCGAAAGTTCAGAAAGGACTGCTTTCGTTCGGTGACGAGGAAGAAGAGGAAGAATAATAATTGTCTCTACTAACAATATCTATTCGTCATTTTGTGAGAAATATACGAAAACACAGCTGTACATGTGAATAAATTTTGATCTCCCTCAGGACCTAATTGTGATGGATAAAGCTGATTACTCCAGGATTTTTTGGCAATTTTTCAATTGTTTCTTCCAGCTTTCTTCGACTTTCACGAGAAAATGAAGTTCGATACGAATGATGCGAATTTGATCTACCAGGACGAATGATCAAACTAGATACACTTGATCAACGGAACAGCGCGCGCGAACATTCGATTTGCTGCTGCGGGGCCATTTTCTTCGCTCCTCCTCCTCATTCCCCGTCTCTTCAGGATGAATGATGGGGAAAACTACTGGAACGCGTTTCGATCGCATAAACGCTCTGCAAGCGATGGGCCGACTCTCTCGCCATGGATGGTCACCGCTCTTCAGGGCACGAAGGTAAGGTAACGTCTTCTGAATCTCGATATCACATTTTCTTTTCAGCTCCTTCTTTTCGCCCTCTGTAACATTTTATTAACCCTCGGCTCTGTTTTCTCGAAAATAATCGTGCTCGTCATGGCCACTAACATCCTTCCTCACCCACACCTCCTCGACAAATTCTCCCGAAAATGTTCGCGAGCAATCGGTAATTTTCTGCCTTTCCCTTCAGAGTTTTTCGATATTGATTTCAGTGCGCCGCAATTCGATGACGACTGCCGGAATCTATCTGTCCCTCCTGCTCATCCAATGCCTTCCCGACGCTGTCAAACTCGTCCGATCGGCACTCGAAATGTGGAAAGGACGGTGCGGCCGCCTCATTCGGTCTCTCGTCGTGCTCGAATCTCTGCGAGCCATCGGGCTTACAGTCCTCACCTTCCACGTGTTCCCTCAACTCGACCTCGCGAGATGCCTCGTCCTCGGCGCCTGCTTCCCACTCGTCGCCGTCTTCCAACGCTCTCTCATCGCGATGATGTCCGCCGCCAGGACGGGACGATCGTTCAAAAACCGTCTCGGACGCTGTTTCCTCGCCATCCCGCACGCCATCATGTTCCTCGTTCTTCTCAGCAGCTGCTATGTCTGGACGCTTCTCGACGGCAAGTTCACGGCGACAATTGCTCTTCCGATCGGAGTCATGTGTACCTCGATCGGATTCTGGGAGTCTTGGATAGACACGACCCACGCGAACACTACGTACGACGAGCTCTACCGCATCAAGTACGCCGTCCGCAAAATGAACAACACCACGAAGACGGTCGTGTCGTTTATGCGGATCGCGTGCACTGTCGGAGTGATGGTGAGAGTCTGAACGTTCGAAAAGGAGTCCTTCTTTTTACAGGTCTCGGCGGTGATGATGAACGGACACACAAAACTGTACGCCTCTCACTTTGCGCGGGCGTTCTTCCACTTCAACTTGCGTCAGAACTCCACGTGAGCTGTCTCTTCGCAACTGAAACCGTGCCTCTTCTGCAGACTTCTCCTACTCCTCGCCACCGGAATCATCGGACTGCACGTCTTCATGCGAGGCATCTCCCGATTCCTGGCGGCCCTCGATCTCCATCCTTTCTCGTTCGTACATCCTCTCTCAATCGCTCCCCTCATCGCCTACGGATTCGTCCGCTACGCGTGCCAGTCCCCGACGTGCTCGATCTCTCGCCGACTCGCCAAGTTCGGACTCCGTTGGATTTGTGATCAGTGGTTCCAGGACGTTCAAGGAATGACGTCTCCCGACTTTTACATCTGTCTCGTTTGGCTCGTCGTCGGATGTTACCGCGGATGGCGGCTCGTTCGGCAGAGATACTTCGATTCGACCGAAGAAATGTGAGATCCTTCCCTTGATACCCTGATTTCCATCTGTTTCAGCATTTCCTCGATGCCTCCCGTCTGCAACGGTCTCTGCATCGAACAGTCGCTCGTCGTCTTCCAGCACTCGTTGAATCGTCAGGAGAAGACGATGCTGATCGAGGACGAGGACGTCGTCGACGAGAACGACGAGCTTCGGATACGCAACGACGAGGTGGATCGCGTGTCGACTGTCTACGCGTGCGCCACAATGTGGCACGAGACGGAGACGGAGATGCGACAAGTGCTCCGAAGTATCCTGAAATTGGACGTCGACCACGCCACGCGGATGAACAACAAAAAAGTAAACGAGCTGCGGTACCGACTCGAGGGACACATCTTCTTCGACGACGCGTGGGAAGACATTGAGGAGGACGGCGTCGAGAAACGGGAACCCAACGAGTTCTTCAACATGTTCTTCGAACTGCTCAACGATATGACCGGCGAGAAACTGAACGAAGAGGGTAAACTGGAGACGCGCATTCTGGTGAACACTCCGTACGGAGGCCGGCTCGTCGTCAAACTACCGTCGGGAACTCTTCTGTTCGTGCATCTGAAGGACAAGAAGCTGATCAGACACAAGAAGCGATGGAGTCAGGTGATGTACATGTACTACTTGCTGGGTCACCGCATCATGGACTGTCCACTCTCGATAGAAGACCGCCAACAGATGGCCGACAACACGTTCATCCTGGCCATCGACGGAGACTCGAAATTCGAACCGGACGCACTCCTCCGCCTGCTCCATCTGATGAATGCGAAGAGCGACATCGGATGCGCGTGCGGTCGGATCCACCCTATCGGAAGCGGCATCATGGTCTGGTATCAGAAGTTCGAGTATGCGATTGCTCATTGGTTCCAAAAAGCCGCCGAGCACGTGTTCGGATGCGTGCTCTGCGCCCCCGGATGCTTCTCTCTCTTCCGTGCCTCGGCTCTCATGGACGACAACATCATGCACAAGTACACGAAGACGGCGTCGGAACCACGTCACTTTGTGCAGTACGATCAGGGAGAAGACCGTTGGCTCAGCACTTTGCTCCTCAAACAAGGATACCGCATAGAGTACGCAGCCGCTTCCGACGCGGAGACGTACGCTCCGGAAGGCTTTGAAGAGTTCTTCAACCAGCGCCGACGGTGGACGCCTTCTTCGATCGCCAACACTGTCGATCTTCTGATGGACTACAAGAGAGCGTCGGAGAACAACGAGTCTATCTCGTACGCCTACATCGCCTACCAGTTCCTCGTCATCTTCTTCTCGATGCTCGGACCCGCGATCATCTTCACTATGCTCGTCTTCGCGCAAGTCGCCGCCTTCGGTCTGAACGGCACGGATGTAATGCTCTACAACGGTCTACCGATCGGGTTCTTTGTCCTTCTCTGCTTCACAACAGAATCGAACGTCCAACTGGCCTACGCGAAGTTCATGTCCATCGCCTACGCGTTCGTGATGCTGGCAGTGTTGGTCGCCACGAGCAGTCAGATCGTCCTCGAGAGTGAGTGCCCGCTTCCCGCCGACCTCTCCTGATTCTTCTCGTTTCAGCCGTCGTCGCGCCTACCTCTCTCTTCATCGTCACAATGGTCGGCATCTTCTTCTTCGCCGCGTGTCTCCACCCGAAGGAGTTCACCAACATCATCTACGGCATCGTCTTCTTCCTCATGATCCCCGCCACCTACGTCTTTCTTTCGCTCTACTCGCTGATCAACCTGAACGTTATCAACTGGGGAACCCGGGAAGCTGTCGCAAAGGCGACCGGTCAGAAGACGAAAAAGGCGCCGATGGAGCGATGGATCGAGGCGGTGATCGGAGTGTTGAAGGAGGGAGTCCGCGTGATCAGTGGACACGAACGCAAGGAAAACCGCGAGAAGCGGGAGAAGTTCGAGAGTAAGGTGCACAGAATGGAGATGGCTCTTCGCAATATGGAGGTGAGTGGGAGGGGCTGGAATTGTAAAAGAAGACGTGACCATTCAGAACGGAGCCGACGTGAAGAAGATTCTGGATGAGGGAGAGGAGAAGGAGAAGAAAGAGACGCAGACGCAGACGACGTGCGAGGCTCCGCAGGAAGAGACGCAGCAGAAGGAGTTGCAGAAGGCGAACAAGTACGTGTGGATGACGAACGAGCACCTGAAGGTGTGCGAACGTGGCAAGCTGAAGAGCGCCGAGAAGGTGTTCTGGACGGAACTCATCGAGACGTACCTCAAGCCGATCAAGTCGACGCCCGCCGAGACGAAGCAGGTGGCGGACGGACTTGCTTCCCTTCGCAACCAGATCGCCTTCACCATCCTCCTCATCAACACTCTGCTCGCGCTGGCCATCTTCTTGATCCAGAAGCACAAGAACGTGCTGAGTATCAAGTATCTGCCATTCAGTTAGTCTCATTCCCGCCTGCTCCTCCCGTAACCGTCCGTTTCCAGAGGGCTTCAAGTGGACGAAGATGAACGAGATGACGGGACAGTTCGAGCAGACGGACGAACCGCTCAAGATCGACCCGCTCGGAATGGGAATCGTGATCTTCCTGCTCTTGATCCTGTTTGTCCAGACACTCGGAATGCTCGTCCATCGGCTCAACACGATGATCGGAGCGTTCCAGGAAGTGAAGAATCTGTACGAGTACGGCGTCTCCACAGCCCCGAACACGAAGAATGACGACGAACGGATAATGACCAACGGTATTCCTCACATCTTCTTCTGCATTCTTTTCGAACCTTCTCTTTCCAGCTCGACTCATGATCAATGCGATCGGAGTGGTTTCGGGTCACGCTGCTGACGGATACACGCGGCACCGCGCGGACGAAGCGGACTCCGGAAACGTGCTGTACAAACTGCAGAAGGCGCGGCTCGCAAAGCGGATGCAAAGGAGCGCTCTGTCGAATTGAGAGACCTCTTTTTTCATTTTTATTGCCTCCCTACCCCCATAGTATTGCATCTCACCCTCCAATTTTCCCACTATATTAACTTTCTGTCGAATGAATGATTTCTTTTGTGATCGGAGTTTATGAATAAAAGGAAACAAGACAACAACAACAATGGACTCTAGTACGCCTACATATTCTTGCGAGATCGACCCGTTCTACTTGTTCTTCTGTCCGGGCGCCGGTTTGACGTGTCGTCCGGGGTTCGGAACGCTCTTCTCCCAGTCGACGACGTGCTTCTCGGCAAACTTGACGACCCGGGGGAAGGCGGCTCTTTCTTCCGCCGTGTACTCGTCGCTTCTTTTCACCACTTGCTGCACTTGTCTCAGTTGACTGCCTATATTCTTTCTCACGAACTCCGGCATGTCCTCGTCGGGGAATAGATGAAGACGTTGAATGTGACGACGTCGAAGAAGATTGTTGCCCAAAGACTGCAACTAGTACATGAAAAGAGGGACCCGGCTGAAGAATGTTACCCTGTAAACCGAGAGAAAAGCGATTCTACACGGATCGTACTCGTGAATTTGCCACGCTGGAATATCAGCCTTGCTCTTCGGATACTCCATGTTGAACTTGTAGACCAGGTGCTTCCAGTCGAATGCATGCATCGCGATGTCTTTGCAATTCGTCACGACTACGTGATCTCCGCAATCGGTCTCCGGGTGGAAGATCGGTTTGTGTTTGCCAGCCAGGTATCGAGCCACCTTCTCTCCGAGCAGTTCCGCATCCTGAAATTTCGAGTTGAAGTGCATTAAAATTCACTTTGATCAGTTTTTGATCACGAAAATCAATCGTGTTATTTTTTAACGGAGAACACAAAGTTGTTTACTCGTGAATTCGCGGTTCGATCGGATTGGAACTTGCCTGTTGATTGGCGTCTATCACGTGCCACTGTCTCGAAAACTGCAGCCACTGGTTGACGCGGTCGAATCGAGAAACGACGCGTCGGGCTGACATCTGAATCAGAGGCTAGACTCTGAAGATCTCAAAAAAAGAGTGGGAGATACTTTAGGCGGGTAAACCGTCGGGAACAAAAACCGAAAAAAATGAAGTCAATGAAGATGGTTTACTCTAAAAATGAGCAGAATTCAATAGAATTGGAAAAATACAATGAAAAGAGGAAGTTCAGAGAGAAACGAAGGTGAAAAAGGATGACAAGTTTATGAAACAGTAGGTGAGGAGAGCAAACGGAGAGCAGGAATTCGAAGTGATATGAGCACACAAATTTACAATTTGAACAGGAAGGGCGCACTAATTCGAGACTAATCCATGCTGCTAGACGGTAAAAGGGTAAGATCACCACACGATTTTGTTCTTGTACTCGGGCAGCACTGAGAACCGCTTCACGCTTTCGTAGGCGAGCATCACGAGACTTGAGTAGAGCGCGTTGTTGACCATCCGGGGAGCGAGTCCCTTCGTGAAGACCTGTCCCTTCTCGTACTTCCACAACCTCAGGATCGTTTCGCGATACGTCGTTCGGTGAACCTGTAGCAGAATCAGAGTGTCCCGAACTTATATTCGTCGCTTGTTACTCACTTGCAAACGGATTCTGAGCATCTCCAGAGGGTTGGTTACCATCGCACTAGCAACTCCTCCGATCGATCCGCTCACTGCTTGATCCAGGAACAGATTACGATCGTCGACTTCAGAAGGAGACGTCGGCTTGACTCCGTACTCCAACTCGGTCACTTTCTCACGGATCATCCGGAAGACGGACAGTGAGTTGTAATACGTGGACCAGAAGACCATTGTCGACGGAATGTACAACATAATTGCCGACAGGAATCCTCTGAAATTAGAAAAAAAAATGCATGACCTGGTCGCTGGTGTCGATAAAAACCTGTAGAAGCCGAGGAATCCGTCGACCTGATAGACTGCCCGAATCACTCGCAAGCCTAATGTTCTCTTGCCTTCGAGGCCGTCCTTCCGGATAGCATCAGCTACTGCGACGTTCTTTTTGCCTCCTGAAAAGAGAAATCTATGCACTTTCAAATAACTGGAAGTGCAGCTGACCTCCGAAAGCTTCCGGGTTGTTGTGAACCATCATGTGCTGAGCAACGATGTCCGTGGGAACGAAGATGAGTTGAGCGCACGGAGATGCGATTCCTCCGGCCAACGCCGACACGACAGAGTGATTTTTTATGTGGAGATGAGTCTGAAGCAGATCGCGGACTCGTTCGTAAGCGGAAGAGTAGAGAAACGAGGCGGACAGCTGCGGCAGCGTCATCCAGAATCCTTTGTACAGAGCGCCGATTCCCTCGTGTCTGATTATCTTCACGAACGCATCGCGCATCCCGTTGTAGACGTTATTCTGTCTCTGCAACTGCAGTCTACTCTTGACGACCGACATCGGGTACAGCAGGCAGCGGATCGTCCACGAACTGCACAGAGCCATCGGGTAGAATTTGTATAGATTCAGGTGTTCCCATTGGATAACGAGCAGCTTGTCCTTCTGTATCTGACTCAATGCAGACACTTTCGAGCTAAGTGGCGAGGTGGCCACTGACCGCGCTTCGATCGCCGTGTCCATTTCGGACGACACCATCTGAACTAATCGATATTCCGAATCAATAACAAAAACAACCTACTTTGGCTATTCTCATTTTTGAGGTCTTCTTTCAATCAGAGTATTTCAAGGTAGAAAAGAGCAGAGGGCGAGAATTGGTTTCGATTCGAGCATCACCTGCGTGAGATTGATCGGCTGTTGAAAGTACGGAACGGTGTGTTCGGAGAGAGGGCTGCAAAACGATTCTCATACGTCAGAAACAAATAGTAGTGGGCGAAAACATAGCAGACATGAATCATTCGACGGAGGAGGAGAGAAACAGAATTTCAAGCGCGACATCGAGAAAAGCGTCATCAGTCGATCGCTCTGCACAGAAGACGATCCGTTGGCGCTTTTCTCGTGCGCGGGCAATCACGCTCACATTGAGCCAAACGACCGATCAATACGCTCCGGGCGAGAGTCCGCACGTATAATAAACGATCAGAGATCAGTCATTAGAAAAAGCCTACATCGGACAGAATGACTGACGGAATGGTACACGAATCGATAGTCTGTGGATCCATCTTACAACAGGAATACGTTTCCGTGCGATCCCAGACGATCCGACGTCTTCTCGAGAATCTCGATTAGTGTTCTTGTTCACAGAATCCTCGTGGTTCCACGGACTCTCGTCAAACTGTTTATCACCCTTTTTCAATCTCTGATTCAATATTAACTCCAAACAACAACGTTTGTTTTCACTCCAAACTTCAATCATCAGAAATTGTTCTATGGTAGTAGTAGGGACTAGAAATCCGGAAATGGCCGAGTATATCGATGCAGCGACTCTTCCACCGTCACGCATCGTTTAAAGTACAAAGTCCGATCAGATATTCAGTCAGAAGTTGCCACGTCATAAGAAATGAGTTTATTCGTAATAATTTATTATTATCTTCGTAACTAACAAAATAAATGATGACTGTGAAGACAATTTGCAGTCAAAAGAAGAGGAAACAAGTTTACACGTGTGATGAATACCACGCGGGGGACTGGGGATTGAATGGTGTGGAAAAGGGGGGCGAAGTCCGTACTAAAGGGACATTACTAAATGAGAGCGACTCGGTGGGAGGGAGCAACTAAAAAGGCACTTTCAGAGGGTTTGAGAGAAGTTGGAGAGCAACTGAAAACATGTACAATGAGAGCGAAATATCACAGAAAAACAAGAGAGAGAGAGAGAGAGAAGAGAGAGAGTGTGTGTGAATGAGAGAAGTTAGACGTCGGACACTTCCGAATCCGGGTCGTACAGCGGGTTCTCCACTCGCAGCGGATCGCTGTTCTTTTCTTTTTTCGTCGGTCGCGCTGGAACTGGCGGCTTCGAGATTTCTGCTTTCGGCACTGAAACGTAGCTGTTCGACCGGAAGTTAGTTGCCAACTCACCGATGATCTCGTCGGCCATTTTGACTTCGTCCTGTTCAAAAGTGGGCGGGACGAAGGAAGACGACGTCGACGGGATGTCAGAAGACGTGGAGGCAGCCGAAGTGGACGGCTGCCTGTCGGCGGGACGGGGAGAAGACATATCGACGTCTTCCAGCTCGTACACCGGATTCGTGAACGTCGTCGAATCCTCGTGCATCGACGTCATCTGCTGCATACTGAATTCGCTCTCCGGTGCGTCCTGAAAGAAACAAATCAGTTGAGAGGAGAGCAAGAAGACGTCGGACACTGACTTGTTTCGATTCGAGCACTGGATTGCTGAATGAGATTACGTTTCCGTGGAAGGAGACGCTTCCGTCGGCGGCCTCGTTCTTCTTGAAGATCAGCTGACGTCGCTTGTAGACGTTGAGCCCAATGAATCCGATGAGTCCGACGGCGGCGAGGAATGCGAGGATGTAGAGGAGCAAGGCGAAGAAGTTCTCGGAGAGCCGGCCGATCAGCTTCCGGCTCACACTGCTCTCCTTCTCGCACCGATCGCCCTCGAAGTCCGGAGTGCATTCGCACACACCGTTCAGCTTGCAATTGCCGCCGTTCGTGCACGAGCACTGCTTCGGAAGCACGAGCGCCTCCACGTGATTCGTGCCGCACGAGCCGTCCATCTGGGCGGAGATGCCGTCCGGACAGAGACACGCGAATCCGCTGGCGGGAAGCGAGACGCAGATGTGCGAGCACTGGGCTCTTTCGCACCCACTCACCAGCTTCTGCGTGTCCTTCGCGTACTTCTGACTGACGCGGACGGTGTGTCCGTCTTCGAGATCCGAAGCCAGCACGGACACTCTTCCACGACCGAACTTGTCCTGCACGAAGAGCGTCTTTGACTCTCTGCTCAGCCAGTAGATGTGATTCTCGAAGACGTCGACGGCGTACGGGATGTGTCGGTCGTGGACCACTGTCGTCCGGTCCGATCCATCCGCATTCACCGAGTCGACTCTTCTGTACTTCGGATCCGCCCAGTAGATCCTGTTTCCCTTTCCTTCGTCGATCGCCATCGACGTCGGCGAGAAGACGAGATCCTTGACAATGATCTGACGATGCGTTCCGTCCATGTCGGCGCACTCGATCTTCGCGTGCAGACCGGCGTCCGAGTAGCAGATCCTTCCAGCCGACGGCGCCGTCACGATGGCGGTCGGCTGTTGGAGGTGACCGGCGACGATCTTGCGAAGGTAGCGGCCGTCCGGAAGGGAGACGAAGATGAATCCAGTGTTCTGGTTGTCAATCGGTTCGGACATTCTCTTTTTGCGCGCGGGAACGATTCCTGCCTCGAGGTCCTCCGATACAGCGGCGATGAACAGGTTGCCGGTGGTGTAGTCGACGGCGATGCCCGTTGGAACGACTCCCATTCCGGCAAAGTCCAAGTCTAGTTTCTGGCCCTCGTGGCTCTGATTTCCCTTGGCGATCGCGGATCGGTAGATCGTTTTCTCGGTACCGTCGATCCAGTACATGAGATCCTTTCTGGGATCGAAGGCAATCGATATGATGTCGTTGTCCTCGTCGTTGGCCTTCGCAGCCGCATGTCTGTTCGTTCCCGACCCATGCAGCGACAGCTGAACCAGCGACGAATCGGCTCCGATCATCACGTTCGCGGCGTCGCCCTTCGCTCTGCAGTCCTTTCCGGTCATCGATCCGACGACGACGTTGTTCTCGTAATCCTCGTGGCATCTGCACAGATAAGAGCCCTTCGTGTTCAGACACAGCTGCGTGCAAGTGTTGTTTCCGGCGCACTCGTCGATGTCGATGCAGTCCTTCGGGTTCTCCGGATCCGGCCGGAAGCCGTCGCGGCAGTGACAGTAGAAGCCGTCGCGGACGTCGGTGCAGATGTGTTTGCAGCCTCCGTTGTTGCCGAACTGCTCGCAGCTCGTCTTTCCGCCGTGCTTCGCGCACCCGATCTCGTCCGAGGCGTCTCCACAGTCGTCCTTCCGGTCGCAAGCCAGTGTCGCATTCACACACTTTCCGTTCACGCACTTGAACTGGTCGGCGGTGCAGTCTCCGTACTCGGAGAAGCTGGAGCACATCGACAGATGCTCGTCCGAGAAGTCGTTCGGTCCGCAGTCGTTGAATCCGTTGCACAGCTGCAGGATGTTCAAGCAGAGGCGAGAGTGAGCACATCGGAATCTGAGCGGAGGATCGCATTGGGCACTGCGGCACTCTGTCGACGTCTCGTCGGAGTTGTCCCCGCAATCGTTGTCCCCGTCACACATGAACTTTCTCGGGATGCACACCGAATTGGCGCACTCGAACTCGAACGGAGAGCACGTGCGTCGGGACACGTCTTCGCAGTGCAGCTCGTCGGCGGCGTTCGGGCAGTCCTTCTTCCTGTCGCACCACTTGTGCTCCGCAATGCACGTGCCGTCGTCGCACTGCCTGTGGCCGGCCAGACATCTTCTGAGCGTGCATTGCGACTCGTCGAGTCCGTCACTGCACTGAATCGTTCCGTCGCACACCTTGCTGCCCGGAATGCATTTGCCGTCGTTGCACCTGAACTCGGACTCCGAGCACGGTCTCGTCGTTCCTCCACAGCTGGCATCCAACTCGTCGGAATTGTCACCGCAGTCATTCTCGGTATCGCACATCCAGCGTCTCGGAATGCACTTTCCGGTCGTGGCACATCTGAATTCTCCGACGTCGTCGCAAGAGGGACAGCGTTGTTTGTCCTCGTCCGAGTTGTCGCGACAGTCGTCCTGTCCGTTGCAGAAAGCCCAGTTGGGAATGCATCGGTACGAAGAGGCGCACCGCGTCCATCCCCTCTTGCACTCGATCTGCGCGCACTCCGGAGTCTCGTCCGACCCGTCACCGCAGTCATCGTCGTTGTCGCATCGCCACGCCTTCGCAATGCACTTGTTGTTGTTGCATCGGAACTCTTCGGCCGTGCAGTTTCTCTCCGCAGACAAGCAGACGGCGTCAGCCTCGTCCGATCTATCTCCGCAATCGTCGTCTCCATCGCAAGTGAACCTTCTCGGGATGCATCTTCCTGTCGCGGCACACTTGAACATCCAAGGATCGCAAGCCTTGTCGCAGTTCTGCTCGTCGGAGCCGTCGCCGCAGTCGTCGTTGCCGTCGCAAATTTGGAATGGTCGAGTGCAGTTGTGATTGACGCATTGGAACTCTCCGACCGGACAGATCCTCTGACCACAGATGCTCTCTCCCGGCTCGTCGGATCCGTCTCGACAGTCCGGTTCTCCGTCGCAGTACCACAGCTTTGGGATGCACTTGGCGTCGTCGCCGCCGCACGCGAATTGTCTCTCGGTGCAGTTGGGTTCGCACGTCTTCGAGTCGGGAAGCAAGACGAACTGATCAGGACAGGCGCACGTGAATCCGTTGCCGCCGGCTCCGATCAGACACAGATGCGAGCATCCTCCGTTGTTGTCGCCGCAAGGGTTCGGGTAGGCGGGCTGTCTCATCGGATGCACGATGCGCAGGTCGTTCGGCAACTGCACCGTCTTCTTCAGGATCGTCTCGTTCTTGCCGGTCCACTTGTCGCATCTGAGCACCTCGCGAAGGTTCCAGTCGGCCCAGTAGAGGTAGTCGTCGAATACAACCATCGAGGAGACGTGACTCGTGCGCTGAGCAGGGATGTGACGTCTTCCGGTACCGTCAAAGTCCATGAATCCAATCTCGTTCAGGTGAGCGTCTCCCCAGAACAAACGATCCGAGAAGTAGTCAATGGCGATGGCGTTGGGCCATCCGAGGTCGTGTTCTGCCAGTTTGAAGATCGGATCCTGCAGTTCGGGAGATCCGTCGAGAGCGATTCTTCCGATGTACGGCTGCAGGGACCACTCGGTGAAGAAGAGGTAGCCCTTGCCCGGATGCACAGCGATCGCCTTCGGCTGCTGGATGCGGTCTCTGATGAGCGTCTTGCAGAATCGGCCGTCCAACTCGCACACTCGGATCGATCTCTCCTGTCTGTTCAGCATGTACAGCTTCCTGCCGACCCAGTCGACGGCGATTCCTTCGGTTCCGTAGACGTTGTGTCTGAGAACCGTCTCGTAGGAAGCGAGCGGCGAGTCCATTTCGTCGAGGCTCACTCTCAACAGTCGCAGCTTGCCCTGATCGACCAAGTACGCCTTCTTTTCCGTCAGATCCACGTCGAGCGAGACGACGTTGTCGAAGCCCTGAGCGGCCAGCTCGTATTTATTGCCGTCGAGCGAGATCTTGCGGATGTAGTGCTTGTTGGCGAGCAGGAAGAACGGCTCCGGCTCGGTCTCAACTCTTTTGCAGCTGTGATCGTCGCTCGAGAGCTGGTATCCGTCCACGCATGCGCACTTGTACGATCCGATCTTGTCGTCGCACTTCTGACTGCAACCCGAGATGCCCTCTGAAACGAAATGGATAGAGAGAGTTTTCCAAAGAGGAAGAGGGTTACCGAAGCATTCGTTGACGTTGTGACAGCTCTTCTGGTCGGAGACGTCGATGGCGAATCCTTCGAAGCAGTCGCACTTGTAGCCGATCTTCATGTCGATGCACTTCTGCTCGCACAACGGCTTCTCGGCCAGAGAACACTCGTCGATGACTGAAATTCGAAAATGAACAGATGCCTTAGAAGTGTGTGAACTCACAGCAAAGGGAACTCTCGTCGGATCTGTCGGCGCAGTCGAAGTTTCTGTCGCACACCTTCGCGTCGTCGATGCAGTCTCCGTTCGTGCACTGGTACTGTCCCTTTGTGCACTTGGAGGACTTTTGAGACGCGGGCGAATCCTTCGGACACTCTTTCTCGTCCGATCCATCCTCGCAATCGTCGTTTCCGTCGCAACGCCACGAGTTCGGAACGCATTTGTGGTTGGCACACTGCCAGAAGTCTGGCTGGCACGAGGAGTAAGTGCAGTTCGCGTGCTCGTCGGAGCCGTCGAGACAGTCGTTGTCGCCGTCGCACTCCCAGGAGGCGTGGATGCAGTGCTGGTTCGTGCACCGGAACTCTCCCTTGTTGCACTCCTTCTTCTCCGTCTTGCATAGACCCGTCGCCTCGTCCTCTCCGCCCGCACAAGTCACGTCTCCGTCGCAGAGCCACGCTCTCGGGATGCACTCGTACTTTGGCTGAGCCAGTTTAGCGTTCGACGCGCAATGGAACTCTTGATCGGTGCACGTTCGGTTGCCGCATCCGTGCCGCGTGTGCTCATCGGATCCGTCTCCACAATCGTCCTCTCCGTCGCAGATGAAGGCGCGGGAGATGCACTTGAGATTGTCGCACTGGAACAGGTAGTCGCCGACGCAGATCTTCTTGCCGGCCGAGTCGGTGCAGTTCGTGTGTGTCTCGTCCCAGCCGTCGGAACAGTCGTTGTCTCCGTCGCACTGCCACGTCTCCGGGATGCACCGGCCGGACGGACAACGGACGTAATGCTGGGCGCACTGTTGGTTCATGCAGAACAGCTGATTCTCATCTGCCTTGTCCCCGCAGTCGTCGTACCCATCGCAGAGGTCGGCTGGCTGGATGCAAATGTTCGTGTTCGGACAACGGATCTTCACACCACGACAGTCGATCGGGAGATTAGGACACGTGGCGCGCGATTCGTCGGAGACCTGCTCGTCGTGGCAATCGTTGTGTCCGTCACAGACCTTCGTCTGATTGATGCAGTGTCCGTTGGCGCACGGGAACGTTCCCTCGGCACATGAGACGGCGGAGGGGCAGTCCAACTCGTCGGATCCGTCTCCGCAGTCATCGATGTGGTTGCACTTCTTCGCGGAATCGATGCATCTTCGGTTCGTGCACAGGTGGTAGCCGTCCGGACAGTTACGTGTGTTACAGTAGTTCGGGTTCTCGTCAGATGCGTCGGGACAGTCTGATTTCGAGTCGCACGTGGCTCCGAGCAGGATGCAGGAGCCGTCCCCGCACTGGAAGTTGTACGGAGGGAGGCACTCCTTCGCCGGCTCTGTGTTGCTTCCGCGGAGCACACATTGCGTTGCGATGTCCTTTCCTGGCTCCTGCACCAGTTCGAAAGTGTCGTTGCAGGAGCACTGCACCTTGCTGGCAGCCAGTCCGATGTCGTCGGCCACCACTGTGCACAGCTGGTCGCACCCTCCGTTGTCAGTCTTACAGAGCTGCGAAGTGAGCGCATTGCACACTTGGTTGCGGGTTCGGACGTCCGTCTCACTGGCGAAGACGCGAAGAGCGCCCGGAATACGACGGTCGGAGACGACGTTCTCGAGGCCGGATCCGGACTCCTTGTCGAGTCGGAAGACTCCGTTGCTGAGCGGGTCGCTCAAGTAGAGCCATCTGTCCCAGATGTCGAGCGACTTGGCACGGTATCCGGAGACGATCACCTTCCGGTTCTCTCCGTTGTAATCGGCCACCTCGATGTTCAGTCGGTTCACATCCGCCCAATAGATCATCTGGTTGCGGAAGTCGACGGCGATGGCGGCCGGAAGGGAGATCGATTCGGACACGATGACCTTCCTGCTTCCTCCAGCGAGGTTCGATCTCTCGATGCGCGGCTCGTAGAGTCCTCCACTCGTCTTGTAGCCGCTGTCCGACCAGAACAATAGTCCCGAGCACGGATCGATGGCGATGGCGTAGGTCCAGTCTCCAGAAGCGACAGTCGCGAGGTGCTCTCCGGCAGTGTCGATGACCATCACTTTTCCGCCTCTTCCGGTGGTGAAGTAGATCTTCTGGGTGAGCCAGTCAAGTCGCATGTCGGAAATGTGTCTGACTTCCGCCGCGTGCGGTTGTTTGCTGGCTCCGAACACAAGCCTCGGATTCTCGGCGTTGTTCATCGAGAACCACGAAATGTTGACGCCCACTGGCGACTCGACGACGTAGTAGATCCTCTTCAGATTCACGTCCACGTCGAATGTCTGCAGATTCGTGATCTCCGGGAACGGCTCCTTCAGAGGTCTTGACGCCTTCACGTCCGGCTCGATGGCGGCGTCGATGATCTTGTCGCCGTCGGAGAACATGAGGTAGGTGTCCGGCTCTTCACAGCTTCTGCCCTTCAGCACTCCGCGAGCACACGCGCATGTCGGCGTCTGGGTGCCTGGGGTGGCGAAGCAGAGCTGAGTGCACGGGCTCTTTCTGAGATTGTCGGTGATCTGGCACGGCGAGTTGGCACGTGGCTGATTCGTGGAAGAGAACACTGCCACATCGCCGATGTCCTTCAGAGAGGCGGCGATGGTTGTCGGCGAGAGAAGGAGCGACGTCTGGTTGGGCTTCGAGGTGGCTCGGAAGAGCTTCTCGAGTCGGTTGTCCGTCCAGTACATGTTCTGTCCGTGCAGAGCCATCCCGGCGGCAGAGGCGATGTCCGATCTGACGAGCTCCGGGGTTCCTCCAGTGCTTCTGACTCGGTAGATTCCGTCCATCTTGGCGTCGCACCAGTAGAGCATTCGACTGGCAACGTCGACGATCAGATCGGTCGGCTCCCCGATTCCAGAGGACACGATGACTTCGCGACGGGATCCGTCGAGGAAGGCCCTCTGGATGCTAGGCTTCTGACCCTGGTCCGCCCAGTACAAGTACCTTCCGGACGGGTCGACGGCGATGGAAGAGGGCGTCTCGGTCTTCGTGGTGAGTAGGATCTTTCTGAAGGTGCCGTCCAATTTGGACACCTCGATGTTCGTCCTCTCGGCGTCGTGATTGATGAAGTAGAGGTTGTAGTTGATCCAGTCGATGGCCAGACTCTTGATCGTCAACGATCCAATGGTGTCTCGGATGACGGCTCGAGGAGCGGACTCTCCGATTGTGTAGGCAGTGATTCCCTTGTTGATTCCGGACGCTTCTGCCACATAGATCGTCTTCGACTCGTAGTCATAGTCGACGCTAGTGATGGAAAGCCCTCCGATCGGTTCTATTGCCACTCCCTTCGATTGTGTCTCGTCGATTCTGGAACCGAATGGGTTGTTGAAGACGTCGGAGAGGACGGAAACTCACGGATATCCGACGACCTTGGTCTTCGTGGCCACGATGACGAACGATTCGTCGTACAGTTTGCAGGCGGTGGGTCCGTCTTTGACGTATCCGTTCGCGCAAGCACAAATGTGTTGAGCGAACATCTGAGGGATGCAGATGTGCTGGCAGTTGCCGTTATCGGTGTGGCACGGATGGTTGGTCGACGCTGAAAACGAAAAAGTGAGACGGCTGGTTTAATTGGAAGGTACTGACAGGCTCTCGGCTGCAACACTTTGATGTTCACGAGGTTCTCGACGTCCTTCTTGAAGTGCGTCCATTGCGGAGGCTGCGAGTCTCCGTTGATGGTGGCCACCTCGATCGAATCGAACGCCGAGTCCGAGTAGAAGAGGCGGTCTCCGTGGAAAGCGACTCCGTTCGGCTGACGTCCTCCGTCGCTGAGCACGTAATGACGATCCTGTCCGTCGTAGGTGACCGAGGAAATCCTTCCGGCCTTGGCTTCCGAGAAGTAGACTCTCAGGTTGACGGTGTCGAGAGCGATGTGGTCGAGTTCAGAAAGATCATTGCTGGCGATGACGAGCGGGTTGCTTCCGTCGAGTCCGGCACGCGCGACCTTCACATCTCCCGCACCGCCGCCCCTGTCCAACCAGAAGACGTACCCTTTGTCGGCGTCGACGGCGATCGAAACCGGAGTGACGACGGCAGTCGGCGACTGATCGTTCGACAGAATCACAGATCTGTACTGTTGTCCCTGCGTGCGAACCAGTTCGATCGTCTGAGTCACTTTGTTGCCGACCACCAGATTGCGTCCGTTCCAGTCGAAACCGATGCAGTAGGCGTCGTCGGGGACCGCCGAAGAGAACATTTTTGTCTTGTTGCCTCCGTTCACAGTACTTCGGTAGATGGTGGCGTCGGTGGAGATCTGGGCGAGTGTCTTCGCGTGATTCGTGTGCTCCAGAATGAACATCTCCGCGCTGAGAGCGTCGTAGACAGCGTCGAAAGCGTTGGCGAGACCTGCGAGTGGCACCATTCCGGACAGAACGGGCGTGTCGTTCACAGAGGCGGAATTCATCTCGACTCCGAAGACGTTGGTCTTCTGGATGAGAACGAGGAACGGCTTCGCGTCTTCGATGCACTTCCTTCCGGAACCATCCAACTTCTGGCCCATCGGACACTTGCAAGTGAATGTCTGAAAGAGTGAAGATGTTAGAGGAAGGGACCGCTTCCGAAGTGCCTACGTTCTTGTTGTTCATCAAACACAGATGGCTGCACGGATTGGAGGCGCACGGATTGTTCTTGACGACCGGCTGCAGCACCGGATGCACTGCCACCACTCCCAACGCCTGAATATCAATTCTCAAACGAGACACGTTTCGGAACGACTCACCTTGCTGAAAGTGTGGCTCGGGTACTCGGTGGTGGTTCCGTTCGGGTACTTCGGGTACACCTGCAGCTTCTGGAGTCTTCTGTCCGAGTAGTACATCATGTCTTCGAAGATGGCGAGCGCGTGCGGATGCTGCACGAACTTGGAAGTGGCCAGCACCTGCGTTCTTCCAGACCCGTCGTAGTTTACAAAGTCGATGAAGTCGAGCTTGGAGTCGGCGAAGTAAACGCGGTTCGTCGTGTAATCGAGGGCGATCGTGTTCGGCCAGTAGATCTTGGTCTTGACGATGATCTGACGGTCGGTCCCGTCCATGGAAGCCCTTTCGATGCACGGATTCTGTCCCCAGTCGGTCCAGAACATGACTCCCTGTCTCGGGTCGACTGCGATTCCACGTGGCTGGCTGATGTTCTGATGGACGAGCAGAGTTCTGTGCTTCGGATCCTCCAGGTTGGCCACTTCGATGGTGTTCAGAGAGGAATCCACCCAGTAGAGGTTCCTGCCGACCCAGTCGAGGGCGATTCCTTCGGTGATGTCGAGTCCGTCGGAGATGAAGACGGTGACGTTGGTTCCATTCCGATTGGCAGAAAGGATCTTCTTCTCTCTGATGTCGGACCAGTAGATTCTGTCCGTCAGGCTATCCCAGGCGAGAGCGATCGCATTCTCGACGACTGCTCCGAACGTGTGCCAGTTGTCCAGCTTGTGGTCACTGTAGTAGATGCGGTTTCGGTTGGACACGTAGATGCGAGTGTCCTTGACGTTGTCCTGCACCTTGCAAGTCTTTTTGTCGGCGTCCAACTCGTATCCTTCGTCGCAAGAACACGTGAATCCGTGCTTCTCGTCAGTGCACTTTTGTGAGCAACTGCTCGGATCGAGACACTCGTTCTCCGGCTCGCACTTGGTCTTGTTCACGAGCTGCTCACCGAACGGACAGCTGCAGATCGGTCCGTTGGGACTGTTGTGGCACTTGTACGAGCATCCGGCCCTGTCGGCGGAGCAAAGATCCCGAGCACACCGTCCTCCTTCGTCGGTTCCTCCCGGACAGTGTCTCTTCCCGTCGCAGAACTGATGAAGAGGGATGCACGTCTCCGCGTCATTCTCGCATGGCACGTGCTCGAACGGACACTTGCGGGCATTCAGAGGCGCCTTGCAGCCTCTCTCCGCCGACTCGTCCGATCCGTCGCCGCAGTCGTTCTCTCCGTCGCACAGCCAGTTGTTCAGAATGCACCTACCGTTGCCGCACTTGAACTGGTCCGGCTTGCACTGCCGGTTGCTCGTGCATCCGAACTTTGGCTCGTCCGATCCGTCGTCGCAGTCCTGTTGTCCATCGCATTTCCACGTGGCAGGAATGCAGAGTCCCGAAGAGACGCACTTGAACTGATCAGTGGTGCACGACTCGCTGTTCACCGCACACGAGTCCTCGTCGGATCCGTCCTCGCAGTCGCTCTGACCGTCGCAATGGTTTCTGAGCGGCACACACTGTCTTCCGCTGGCACACCGGAACTGCAGAGCCGAGCACTGCACCGGGGGACATCTCTCTTTGTCCTCGTCGGTGCCGTCGTAACAGTCGTTGTCGCCGTCGCAGAGCCAGTAGATCGGGATGCACCTTCCGTTGGCACACGAGAACTGGTTGGCTGCGCACGTGGTGTTGCCGCACAGCTCCAGCTTCTCGTCGGAGCCATCGCCGCAGTCGTTGTCACTGTCGCACTTCCATTGCTCGGGGATGCATCTGTGGTTGTCGCACTGGAACTTCTTGGCCGCACACACCGGCTTCTGGCCCTCCTTGCAGTACTTGGCGTCCTCGTCCGAGTAGTCTCCGCAGTCGTTGTCACCATCACACCCGTACTGAGCCGGGATGCACTTCTTCGTGTTGCGACACTTGATGGTGTTCTCGGCGCACTCGGTCTCGTGGAAGCACTTGTCTCCCTTCTCGTCCACCTCGTCCGACTCGTCGAGACAGTCGTTCTCGCCGTCGCACTTCCATTCCTTCGGAATGCACCTTCCATTCTTGCACCGGAACTGTGTGGAGTTGGAGGTGCACAGTTGCTCGATCTGTTCCGAAGGATCCTTCTGACAGCTGTGGTTGTTATCCTTGTTGATCTTGAATCCCTGGCGACACGCGCACTTCGCCTCCAGCTCATTCGGATTCGATTCAGAAGGCGTGGCGAAGCAGAGCTGCGTGCACTGCGAGGCACGACACGGGTGTTCCCTCGAGTCGTCCGGAATTGGCTGGTTCTGGTGGGAGCAGGCTTTGAGCGAAAAGATTGATCTTTCCTGCAAACAAACGGAAATAACACTCTGCTGACACGAAACAAGCTTACGTCTGCCGAGAATTCCCTGATGATCTTGCTGCCGCCGCCGTTCTTCTTGTGGATGCGACGGATCGAGTACGGACGCTGGTGGACGTAGTAGATGTAGTCGTTCATGATCGAGATCGCCACTGGAATCGGATTCTCCGCGTCGATCTTGATGACGTTCTTTCCGTCAAAGTCCATGCACGAGATGGTTTTGAGGAGGGTGTCTCCCCAGCACAGACGGTTCTCCGCGAAGTCGATGGTCATCTCGGAAGGACGGCCGAGCGTTGTGTTGCGGATCACCTGGCAGTTGGATCCGTCGATGTGGCACTTGTAGATGGCGGCGGGACGCATAGCTTCTGCGTAGAAGAGGAGTCCCTTCCACGGATGCACAACCACAGAGACCGGGTCTCTCAGTTCGGTGATCAGCTGACGACGGACCAGCTCGTCTGGATGCACGAGGCCTGTCTCGCCGATCTTGACCACTTCGAGACTGTTTCTGATGTTGTCGACGTAGTAGAGCTGCTTGCTGATCCAGTCGAACGACATCGAGAAGAGGCCGTCGTTGTGGGTGACGAGCACTGGAGCAGCTCCCTCTCCGTCCGGTCGGATTCTGCAAGACGGGGGCATCTTGTGGTAGTTTGGACCCGGAAATGTTTACCTGTAGATGGTGTTGTCCATAATGTCGGCGTAGAAGAACGAGTTTCCGTGCACATCGCACTCCACCTCGAAGTACATTCCGATTCTTCGTTGCGAGATCGGAGAGATCGGAAGGACGGCTTCAGAGAGCGCCTTGTCGTTCATCTCGGGGAAGATTCCTCGCACTATCTTGTTGCTCGAGAAGAGCAGGTAGTCGATCGAATCGATGCACCGCTTGCCGTTCACGAGCTTCTGTCCGATCGGACACGCGCACTTGTACCCGACTCCGAAGCCGCCGTTGTCCTTCGAGAGGATGCACATTCCCTCGCAGTCGGCGTTCGTGCACGGATTCTCGATCTTCATCGCGAGACACTCGCTCTGTCCGGGACCCGGTTGGGCCATCGGATGGTAGGCGGCGATGCCCATCGGGAAGACGTTGTTCTCGGTGTTCGACCAGAGCGTTTTCGTCTCCGATCCGAACTTCTCGACCTGCACGACTCCGAGACGGGTCCAATCGGTCCAGTACAGGTATTGATCGAAGAGAGTGAGTCCGAACGGATGCGGTACGATGTTCATGCCTTGGGCCACGACACGACGATCGTTTCCCTAGAAGAAGGATCGAGAGTGGGAAGGTGGGTGGGGGAATACTCACTTGGTAATCGATGCTTTCCAGTCTGTCCACCTTCGGATCGACCCAGTAGACTCTCTTGGCAGTGATGTCGACGACGATTCCGGAAACTTGATGGGTATGCGTGCTCACGAGAGTCCGTCTGTTGGATCCGTCCATGGCGGCCGCCTCGATCTTCAGCTGGTTCGTGAAGAACATTTCTCTGGAACGACGGAAGGTAAGAAGAAGATCTCAACGAATTGTCTCACCCTCTGAGCGGGTCTAGGGCAATGTCGAGTGGGAGAGTGAGTCCGTCGGCGAGGAGCACAGTTCTTCTGTCACCATCGTACGAGGAGACGTCGATACGACGCGAACCCGACTCGATGATGTACAAAGTGTTCGTGATCCAGTCAACGGCCAGACAACGTGGGTAGACAAGCGATTTCAGACTCAGCTTTCTGGAAACATCGGGGATCACACGGGGACAGTCTCAATTGCACTCACTTGATCTGCGAGATCTCTCCCTCGTCGTCGACGTCGGCACTGAATGCAGAGTGCGCGAGTCGGTCGGTCCAGAAGACCTTCTTGTCTCCGTAGTCAAAGTCGATTCCGTAGATGAACTCTCCGGACGTCAACTTCTTCACCTCTTCATCCGGATTCCGCGGATTCATTCTGTAAAGTCCCTCCCGTCTCGCGATGAACAGTCGCATCTTGTCGGCGTTGTTCGACACGCAATAGCCGCGCATCGTCAGATTGTCCTTGCCGGGACCGTGCTCCATCTGGAGTGTGAAGCAGTCGCCGAGACACGAGCATGTGAATCCGGGCCGGTGGTTGGCGCACAACTGGTCACAGTAGCCGAATTCGGCGCACTCGTTGATATCGGAACACGTTCTGTGGAAGCGGTCATCGAGTTTATAGCCGCTCGGACAGGTACATTCTCCTCCATGCGGCGATGGATGGCAACCTGCCTGGCAGCCGAGCGACGGGCACAGGTTTTGCGCTGCAATCAACGAATCGTGTCAATTAATAGGCATCGCGTCTCCGCGAAGAAGACCGTCGTGTTCTCGTCGCACTTTGATCTCTACTCTCAACTCACAGCATTGTTGCTCGTCGGCGCCGTCGACGCAGTCCTTGGCGCCGTCGCACAGCTTGAGCTGATCGATGCAGTGGCCGGTGCCGGGACAGTTCCATTTTCCGGGCGGACAGCGGTACTCTCCGCACTCTTCCTCGTCGGAGTTGTCCCCGCAGTCGTCGTAGTAGTCACAACGGAACTTGCGAGGTTGGCATCTTTTGTTCTTGCACTGGAACTCGTTGGCCGTGCACTTTTTGAACTCTGAAAGCGATGACGATCTGTCTGGAAGTGTGAGAAGCGAGATACCACAAGTGTCGGGCTCATCGGATCCGTCGGCACAGTCCTTCGAACCGTCGCAAACCCACGACTTCTGAATGCACTGTGTCTTATCGGCACATCTGAATTGATACTGGAAGCAGGCGGTGTGGTTCCGGGAGCAAGAGTCCTGCAGGAAAGATGAGCTTTGAACTGAGTTGTTTACTTTCTGCGAACCTTCTCGTCGCTGAGATCTCTGCAGTCGTATTTCCCGTCGCACTTTTTGGTCATGTCAAAACACTGTCTTCCGTCAGCACACATGAAGACGTTCGGCGAACTGCAGTCGACCGGAGAAGCGGCTGGAATCGGAGGGAGGGGTCTCTCTGGAAGGGAATTCAGAAGCACTCACGACAGTCCTTCTCGTCGGATCCGTCGGCACAGTCGGTGATGTTGTCGCACCGTTGGTATTCGGCGATGCACGAGACAGAGTGCCACGTGTACGTGTCACACTGCCATTGGTCCGACTTGCAGCCGGGATGAGCTGCAGAAGGACGGATCTTTGCGAGCAACGAAGGCTCTCAACACTCACGACAGTCCTTCTCGTCCTCGCCCTCCGAACAGTCTCCGGAACCGTCGCACTTCCATTCCGACCTGATGCACTTTCCGTCGTTGCATCTGAAGTCGTTCTCGTTGCACACGGGCGACGCCGTGTTCACAGAAGCCGAGACGACGCGGGAAAGGACGGTGGGCGGCGAGTCAACTGAAAAGATTCCCATGTTCCTCTCCGAAGTTCCCTCGTTCAGATCGATCGGACTGAAACGGATGTGTCCCTCGCCCAACGGAATGTGGACACGGTGTATTGGCTGCCGTCGTGGTCAAGCCTGTTTTGGCGGCAATTTGAATGATTGTGTTCGAAAAACCGCCGTGTAAACATCATCAAACTTGTATCAAATTTACACACTTGAGAGAGGAAGAAGGGATGTGACGACGACGAAAACAAGCGGTCTCAGTCTGATCCCCCCGTGTTCGTCGGAAGTGTGTTCCGAGGTGTGAAAGGGTCAATTAGACACCAGAGAGGGGGGCTTTTCCCGCATATTATCGATTATTTGTCCACTTTTGTTGGTTTGTTGTTCTAACTGACCGGCCTTCCTAGCCTCCACAATTGAGACACTGGTCTATTTGTGCTAGGGGTGCGCGTGCGGTGCGTGCGGACAAAAGTGCGCGACCTCACGACCGAATGCTCACAATCTTCTTCCCGAACGCTCCTCGCCGCCGCTGCTTCTCTCTTTTTTGGAGCGCGCGCTTGCAGAGCAAAAGAACACTGTACCTTGGATCGAGTGGAACGAAGAAGGCGACTGTCGCGTACTGGAGTCGGCCGTCGAGACGGCCAACGCTGTGAAGATGAGCAACCTCAGGATCATGTTCCTCAGACGGTTTGACTCATTTGGCGAGGTGGGTATTGTGGTGGGAGTAGTTGAGGAGTGAAATAAAACAAAGAGTTGAAGGCGCTCTGAGGCTGGGCCTGAAAGAAGAAGAACAGAGGTTCTGGAAGGTTGGAGCGGGGGATCGATAGAGAAGATAAGGGAGATCACGAGAGCGGCCGGTCATCTGCCAACCTGTTCGGTCCTGCTGACTGCCTAACTGATTAATGAATTTGATACGAGAGGGGAGGGGGAGTGCCACGTCACTTAGAAGATGTACTCTTGCGGTCGTCAATCATCACTAAAATTGCAGTTGAGACTTGAATTCGTACGGTGAGGAGGAGAAGGAGAATAAGAAGAAGAAGACGACGATGGTGGTGGTAGTGTGGTGATGGGGGTGGCGAGACAAGACGGATTGAGATTGAAAACAGGTTTGGAAAGGGGAGAGGAGCGCTGGCCAGGCGGCCGGACGCGCAGGGGACATCTACAGATATGTATGTGTGTGTGTGTACAACCACAAAACAATCGAGGGGGACCGAATTCTGTGATAAGGGAGGGTGGACTGGCAATCGGACGGGGGGCGGAGGGCACCTCGCGGACGACGAGAAGCAGCGGACGGACAATGGACAAACAGACGGCGGCGGGCGGAACGAGTGGCGCGAAGCGAGAGTGCTCGCTTTGTCCGCGGACGAGACAAGATCGAGTTGCTCAATGATGTTAGCGAGCGAAGTGATAGGGAGTGACGTGGCACAAGGATGGGACTGGAGTTAATGAGGAACAATTGGTTAATCTCGGGCAATCGGGAGGCACCGAAGGTCAGGGAGAGAAAGAGAGAGAAAGAGAAATACAGTTCCTCGTTCGGAGGTGTTTTGTGTGGAAAGAAGAAACGAAGGCGATTAGTCGACTGAATGCAAAGTTGCGATGTGCGCGGGAGGCAGGCAGGTGGGCTGAAGAAGAATAGCTGGGATTGAGTGAGTGAGTGAGTCAGAGAGATCCATTCATCCTACTAGATGGTACCGCCCGATAATCTGCCGACGTCTTCTACTGCCTCCTTCGCAATGATATCGATCATGCCAATGGGATGTGTCCGATGCTATCTGCGATCGGAGACGGCGGAGTGCCCTTCGTTTCGCCTCCTCTCCCCCCTTTTTTTGTTCGCCCACGTCGCCTCCGACGACGACGACATGCGGTTTGATAATGAGCGACGGAAATAGGACAAGTGCAGCAGGACGGATCGGCGGCGGCCGAAGAGAGATGATAGCCCCGTCGCCGTGGAGGACGCACGACGGGCGGCCAGAGGAGCGACTGAAATTGCAGTTCGTCCGCTGAATTCCGGTTCCCTTCGACCCCAATTATTATTATTATTATGGGTGTAGGTTTTTATTATTGTAGTCGCCACCGTCGACTGTACTATTTTTCGTCTCGACACAGGTACCCTGTCCTCTATCAAATCGAATTAGAGGAAGCAAAAAAACGGGGGGGGGGGGGAAGGAGAAGAAGTGGTAGAGGTTTTGGGAAGTGGACGCAATTGGAGGAAGTCGCGTCGGATCGGACGACGGGTAGAGGTTGGAGGGGGCAAACGGTGTTTCGGGGCCGGCGGCGTGATATGCGCGACCCAGTTAAGGCCGGCCGCACGCCGCCTCGCTTCCCTCTCGGAGGGCGAGACCGCGCGCTTTATCGCGCCGTTCTCATCGTTCCAGCACCTCGCGAGGATCAATCTTTATTCAATTGGATCAGCCTAACAACATGTGCCCGACGCGGTTGCGGTTCCGACGGATGTAGTGCTGAAGGGCGCGGATGCGTTGATGGCGTCGCGTGCGCGTCTCGATGAACTCCTTCGCGACGGCGTCTCGACACGAACGGTTCTTGAGAAGCTGCAAAAAAGCGGGATGAGATGGTTGTTCTGAAGGCACGACACCTGGTAGAAGACGTTGTTCTGGTCGCAAAAGTCGTTCGGCAGAAGCGGGATCTGAATGCGTTGAGTCGGTTTCTCGTCGGACGCCTGCGGGACCGAGTGGAGACTGATGAATCCGCGGCCGACAAGTCGATCTATGAACCTGAAGTTTGCGTTCTTCTGATTGCACCGCCGACATTCTCGCACCTTTCGTGGTCGAAGACGGAGAGCGCGAGACACGCGCCACGCAGGAAGAAGCACTCCAAGGGCACGCGGCTGAAACGCGGACTAATGGATTCTGATCTTTGAACGAGATTCGGAAAACAAGAAGACTGTAATTACGACAACAGAAAGCGGGTGATGTCATGCGGATGCGAAGATCAAACACGAACATTTCGAATAGCTGCTTCCACTGCGGACGTGTCGATTGGGGCATCGGGTTCGTGGTGGGCGAGTCGAATTTGTTCGACGGGAACAGGATCTTGGGGAACAGCTCGAGTCGCACGAAGTAGTCGACTCTGTCCGAAAGCACGTCGATCCACTCGATCGGAGACATCTTCACCACTGAAACCGCAAGTTGGGAAGCATCGAAATGGCGAGCGTACGTTTGATTTGGATGCAGATGGTGTCTTCCGATTCGAGTTTCGTGTACGAGATGTGCACGTCTACATGAGGCACGTTGCCGAAGCGCGTTCGATCGATCTTCTCGCAGAGGGAGTCGTAGTACGAGAGGATCAGATCGTTCGTCGAGAAGCTGTTCAGGTGCAGGTCCGAGAGCAGTTCGATGTCCTTCCGATCCTCGATTTCCAGAAACTCGTAGATGTATTTGAGAGCGATCTGTCTCACGTCAAGTGGATACATTTAAGAATAGAGGGAACCGATACTCACGTAGACGTTGCTGTAGTACTCGGCCGACTGCTTCTGGCGGATATTCTTACGAATCTGAGCCTCGAGTGACGTGGCAAAGTGCCGTGTTGATATTTTGAAGCAACTGAAAAGAGAGGAAACTGTTCTAGATGGGACGAAACAGAAGACGTACTTCGGAAGCAGGAGACACCTGACGTCGTCGACGAGGCCGTAGCACGTCTCCAGAATACTCTCGATCCTCTCTGCCGGAGTCACTTCTCTCATGTACGACTTCTGAAACGCAGTCTGAAATCAGAAGGCTGAACAGAAACGAACGAGGCTACTGCTGGATTCGTTTCCGTCGGCACACAGATTCCTCGCGATTCTCGATACAATGTCGGTTTTGAGAGCGACGAATTGGGCGAGAAGAGTGGAGATCTGCTGCTCGCAAGTGTCCCGAGTGCTCTTCAGAAGACGTATAGCTGTTGTGCGGACTGCGGAAAACTGATCGGCGTCGGCGAACTGACGACGTGACTTGTGGGGGAGGGACTAGGAATCGCCTTACTTCTTCGAGTCTCTGGAACTGCGCGAATCTTCGGTAGCCCTCCTCGACGAAACACATCGCCTGCTCGATGCCGTTCGTGGCCCTCACGAGTCGCGACGCCTTCTCTTCGTGACTCCTCACCGCCTCGTTGAACAGCTTCTTCGCGTACGCATTGATGTTTTGACACATGATCTGAAAGCGAAGATCGGAAGGATCAAGACGAAGATCAAACGTTGACGACTGATGCCGAGCAGATGACGAGGTGCAGAGGGAAAGCGAATTCCAGTCTTGCCATGTCGTCGGAAATGCCCTTCTGGATGCACAGAAACGAGTAGAGACCCGCGGGAAGCGGCCTCCTCGCCCCGTACTTGACCGAATCGCCGTCCTCGTCGAGAGTTATGGTCCGTTCGACCATCTGAAGAGTCACTTCGCGCCACGAGTACGTCCAGAACACACTGATCTCGGAGAACCACTCCTCGAACTGGAACAGCTGACATTCGGGGATCCGGAACGCCCCGACCATGTTCAGAAGGTTCCGGAGAGTCACGAACAGTCGCATCGTCGTCTTCGTAAAGTCCTCCAACTCGGTCGGATTCCTGAGATCCGTCGATCGGAGCTGATCCTTCAGACCCTTCCGAACGCATTCAGCCAGCTCAAAGAACGTCGTTCCTTCCAGATCCTTTCCCAATTCCACTCACCAGAGAATCGAGTCTCGTCATTGCCGTTCCGATGTAATTGATGTCGAACTGGTGGAAGAAGATGTAGTACGACTGGCTCTCGTTGCTCAACGAGACCCAAAGACAGTGCACCGTCCGACACAGCTCGTGGAACTCGAGCGACTTCAGACTCTTCCCAAAGTTTTCCGCACTCGTTTCGAGCAGCTTTTTCAGTTCGGCCGAGAGGAAAGTGGACGGACTCGCGAGCGACTCGAACTCGTCCCACACCTGCAGCACACAGATATCGGCGATCAGTTTGAGGGCCGAGTTGATCGGTTTGAGGCGCGCCGGCGAGACGGGCGGGAAGAAGGGCTCCGTCGAGAACGGCTCCAGAATGCAGCGAATCGTGTTGCACGTGCAGTCGTTCAGGTAGATAAGGGCGGCGTTCTGAAGAGGTGCACGTCTTCAGGGAGCGAAGGTCGCACTCACCAGCAACGGGTGCTGCAGATCGAGTTCCGATTCGCAAGCGGACATCTTCAGACTCACGTCGGCCAACGCCTTCTCGTCCAACTTCTGAACTCTTCCCGTCTTTTTGCATGCGAATTCCCTCCCAAACCCACTTTCATTTCGTCGTCCCAAACAAGAAAACAGGTCATTTCTCTGCAACATTCTTCCAATTTCCGGCGACAAATTGAATGGAAACTCACGCAATTTTGAGGACGAACGAAGGAATTTCGAAGAAGAAAGCGACCGAGTAGAACATGGAGAAGGTCGGATCGCCCAGATTCCCGTCGTAAATTTCCGCCTGAATTCTGAATTCGGGACGGGAGGGAGAAGAATAAGGACTTCTGAATTCTCGGCTTGCCACTCGTGGAAACATCTCGTCATTTCCAGAAACTCCTCGAATTGCAGACGTTGAATTAGGCCTCTGTGATCGTTTTTCAGAAGCTGCATTTCGATAACAGCCGACTTTCCGCCGCCGAGATTCAGATTCTTGCGGACGATCGAATCGAGGGGCAACGAGCTCACTTTCAGATCTTCCGAGTGCTTCTTCTCGGAGAACGTGAGTCTGAAAGAAGAGGAAAAGATGAAGACGTTCCCGGTTTCTAGAAGACTTTTTGAGAAGAGAGGCGGATCTCGAGATGCCCTTCCTGCCGCCGCCTTCTTTCTTCTGACCGACTCCGAACTTCAGACAGACGTCTCGACTTCCGATTTCTCTGAAAATCTGCCTTTTCATTCAGAAACCGGCCCCCTTCGGATTCACATTCTGGTGGTTCCGGTCGGCTGAATCGCCTGCTGTCGACAGAAATCCGTCCTGAATAACCTTCCGATTTCCCGATCTTTCCATCTTTTTCACCTACTCTAACACGTAGACATTCACGTTTTCAGCGCAATTCGACGAGCCCACCGGCCGCAATTCCAGCGTGAAAGTTTGCTGAAAGTGTGCGGAGACGATGATAAAAAGAGGAGTGACGACATAGAAATGACTCACAAACTTTTCGCATTTTTTCCGCAACGCTCCGAGTCGCTCTTTCACATTGAATATCTGAAATTTGTCTGAAAAAGGACGGGGAATCGCATAGACGAACCTCTGAAAATCGGTGGAGGACGAGCTCCAGATGGGCGGGATCTTCGGAAAAGCTGATCGAGAGCGCCGCACAAATCGATTCGAGCGCCTCTTCCTTCATTCCTGACGACTGATAAGGCAAGTGCCAGCGGGCCGCCTTTTAAAGACAGTGGACTTTTAATTATTAACCCATTTATATATATTTAAGAATCTTCAAGAACAACAGGGACGAATCGATGTCAAAACCGTGGTGTTTTCGTGTGTTATGTACAAACTCCGTATCAAATGAGGGTCGAAATGGCGAAGCCTACCGTAATTGAAGAAAGGGGGAACAAGTTGATGAGAACTGGAAGAGAGCACAAATCAGAATGACATGAGGTGACAAATGCACGAGATAAGGAGGGTGTTTAGTCTGCTGCCGAGCTGGTCGAAGGCGCCGAGTGATCGTAGCAAGGTTCGGCGGTTCGGGAAGTGGGGCACTTGCGGGAGCGGCGTGGTGCGTGCTTGATCTCGACGTACTCTTCGTCGCACGAGTCCTCGTCGCCCATCTTCGCGTTGTAGTAGGGGCCGGTGATCTTGTCGGCGCGTTCGTCCCACTGCCACACACTGGTCACTCCGTCCCACTGAAAAATGAACGTTTTCATCTTCCGACCTTCCAGTCTTCTTGTTTTCACTGCGGAAAGAGTAATGACACTTCGAAAGCAAAGCGAGAAAAAGAACGAGAGGGGGCGCGAAATGATGACAAATAAGAGAGAGGGCGACCAAAACAGCCGTGGTGTCTCCTAATCTGTGGTCTCTGTGGGCTCACTCACCGAGCTGCTCACGATTTCGTTTTCTTCCGGGTGCCAGTCGCACTCTCTGACGACGCCGACGTGTCCTTTCAGCCGGCGACTCACCATACCCGTCAGAATGTCATAGACTGAAAAAGAGACATGATAATTGGCGGAAGAGTGGCTACAGTAACCAACCGACTACTTCGCCTCGTGCGCATCCCGTATAGATGTAACGTCTTCCGGTTCTCTCCGGTGAGAATTTCGCACGGACCAAAGTGTGCAAAACGCTGTGTCCTCGGAGAGTCATGACGGAGGTGTCCCCTTCGACTGCCTGGCACAATCCGGGCGGTGCAGGCTGCCACCGATAATCCCAGCGTTGGTCCTGAACGCACGAACGTGTGGCTTCCTACAAACAGATCCGGAACGTCAACTATCAGCTCTTCTACTGATCTTCCCCCGATCTACTTACCATTCCGACGCGATTCGAGAACTTGCGCATGTCCCACACCTTGACTGTTTGATCTTTGCAATTGCTCAGCAGGTATCTCTCGTCTTGTCGCGAATCCACATACGTTATTCCGTCACGATGTCCGGCAAACACGCCGACCGGATCGACGTCTCCGTCGGACCAGGCTCTTTTGTCCCACACCTTCACGAGCCCGTCGTCTCCTCCACTGAAGATCAGGTTGGAGCCCTGCTCGGCGAAGCACACCGTGTTCACGTCGTCCTCGTGCGCATTTCCGATCGTCCGGATCCGCCGTCTCTGCTCCGTATCGAACACGTGGATGCAGTAGTCAGAAGTCCCGCAAACAATTTGCTCGCTGTTCGCGGCGAATCGCACACAGAACACCGCCGTTTGACTGGAAAAAAGAAGACGTTCCTCGTTTCCAGACCAGAAAACTCACTGTGGCCGCCGTTCTCCCAGCTCAATCGGAAACCAAGCGATGTTTTGGTTTTCCGTGTAGTCGAGTCTACAAAAGATCATGAGATGGTTGGATTCAGCGGAGGATCTCTTACTTTCCGAGAAAAATTGCGTCTTTCCACGTCGTGTAGCAAATGAGATTGCCTTCTTCGTTGAGAGTCGTGTCTAGGATCGCCCAGCTGCACACATCGACGCGGAGCTCATTCGACTGGAAGTAACGGGACGAGTGCTTCGACTTCTTGATGTTCCTCTGGTAGAATCTGATTTTCTCGTCTGAAAAGAAGCTTCTTATCGTTTCCACTATTACTTTCTTTTGTTTACCTTGACTAGCCACAACAATCTTTCTTCCGTTCTGAATGTATTGAGCGCAGAAAGACTTCGTGAGCACCTTGTCGACGCGCTTCTTTCGGTTCGGAAGGAACTGATTCACAATGGCCGTTTCCATCGAGGGCTTCATTCCACGGACCTTTGCGACGTCTCTGTTCAGGATGGCTGATGTCGAAGCCACTTGCGATCCGCATCGGAACTTGATCTTTTCGCGCAGCTGTTTGCAACTCTGGAAGATCAGTTCTTCGGACTCTGATCTCACGGCTTCAATTGTCATCGTTTCGAACACTTGAAGCGAGACTTTGGATTCAAAGTTCAATTCAAGCTGGATTTGTCATCATTCTCGGAACGAGGCCACTGGACCGAGGTGCAACGTGGCGACACAAAGATTTGTCCGCAGACTATTCGGACCACTACGAAGATTTCGAGGACTTACCTCTGGGTCGCCGATGTTGCATCTGCCTCGGAACGCGATCTGCTGCTCCCGTTCGTTCATCCGCCGCTCCTCCTGCTGTGTCATCTGCGGACAATCATCCTCGTCGTCCGAAAAGTCCGTGTCATTGTCATCCTGAAAAACGGAACACGGTCAGATAGTCCCACTACGAATCGACAGATCATTATGTGCTTTCTGTATGCCACTGGAGCTAGTTTCTTTCTGCTTTTCAATTGTGTTCTCGTTGTTTGATCGGGGCCGCAAGCAGTTTAAAAGAGAGACGCGGAGTGATGTAATAGAAGACAGAAGTTGCGTCGTCCCCCCACAGATCTTAGCGTGACTCTTCTTCTGTGCTCAAGAAGAGGCTAGAAGAGGGGGAGGAGTCGCCGACGGTTAGAGGAAGGGTACTGTGGGGGGAGCGAATTGTCATCACCGACGGGGCGGTCTCGTTCCAAAGAACACATGGCCATTCGGTTGTTTCGTGCTTTGTAGTCAACTATCGATCCACTGGAGGACCTGATCGGAATCGAACTGGTCTCTGATCTTCCCTAAGCAACAATCAGGCTTCCGAACGTCCGCACCGAGATATCTTTTCGCTGACTCATTTTGTTGCAAGGCATTAGTGATCCTTTGATTTCTTGCATCTTTTCCGCCAAAATCGAGAGGCTGTCTCAGAATATTTCGTCACAAAAGGTCTGCCTTTTCCTCCGAAACATCAGCCTCGAAAGTTTTTTTTCGTCGAATCAATCGATGACGCACGCGCACGCGAGAGAAAGACTATACTATAGCAAGAGATGTAGACAAACTTGCGCGCGGCACAGAGGCAAGTTGTTCGAATTTCAAGAAGAACTCACTCTTTTGCGTTTGAAAGACATCGTTTAGAATAGGGAGTAAGGTAGTGAAAGGGACCTCTAAATGAGGAATGAGAGTGAACTTCGTGGGTGGGGGGAGTCGGGAATGGCGAGAGGCGCTGACGGGAGGGAGCGGGAAGACAGGTCAGTGTCTATGTGTCTCTGCGTCTCTCGCGGGCGCCACAGGAAATCAGTTGATTCTGTCTGGGTCTATTATGATGACAAATGCGCGGCAGCGAAGAAGACCACAAGATACGACTTTGTTCGTCACGAATTTCATTGATTACCCCCATCCCTTACCGGTTTCATCCTCTCCAGAGCCACTCGTTCGGCGGCGATTCGCACGGAATTCGGAGCGTTCGCGTGATCTGAAACGAGACAGAGACTGTCGTTTTGTGGTGTTTGTGACTGAATAGCACGCACCTCGTTTGTTGAATTCGATGAATCGGTTGTGTTTGAGAGAGAAAAAGAAAACGTCGAATCGGAGGAACGTCGAAGTTATCCAATTGCCCATCCGAGCATTCGACCTTCAAATCAAGAGCACACTTTCGGCGATACGGCGGGAATTTGTCAGCGCACGAAACTACATAGAGAGAAGGATGTCAGCAAAACACAGAGAAAGTGATGACGGAAAGAGAAGGAGAAGGAGCAGTTAAAAGGGAATCGGATGCAATCCACGTGACACGAGAGCACAAAACAGAGGGAGCGAGAGGCGGCAGACGGACAGAGACTAATCGATAGCCGATAAAACACATGATGACATTAACCGTCGCGCGCGCCAAACACAGCAGAACCTTCTCAAATATTCTCGCGACAAGTGGAGAAGAGGCGAAGGGAGAACGCGTAGCCGGTCTCTGCGTCTCTCCGAGCGACACGATCTCTCGCCAGAATGATGACAATTCGCATCGAGCGGCGGGCGGCTAACTGCAAAAGAAGAGGGAGCAGAGAAAGCTGGGAAGGCAGAGAGCGCGTCGGATGAGGAGCGCGCAGACTACGGCGTAGTCGGGGGAAGACAGAAAACGGCTGACACGAAACGACTTCCACCATCAGAGACCTCTTCCAACAAGGATGGATAGGGATCGATCAGACCACTCCGATTCACCCCGTTCGACTCAACAAATCTGTTCATTAGTGATAAAAATCTCGGCTCATATACAAACAAGACACTATCAAAAAGTTTTAAATGTGTGAAAATCGAAGAAGGAAGAGACAATTTGGGGGGGGGGGGGGGGGTCGAATCAGTTCTTTGCACGTCTTTTCTTCGATGGCGGTGGTCTGTACGGTTCCGCGTCGGCAATCTGAAGAGAGAACTGCTTTGGAAGAAACGTTATCACCGTCGCTTACTCTGTTCGGGATCGTCATGGTGAAGGTGGGGAACGGGCTGGGAACCGGCGCAGCGGACGGAACGGATGACGGCGTCGGAAGGAGGGTCTTGCGGCCGGGCTCGTGTTTTCTCTTATTCAAATTAGTGAAGGCAATCATATTCTGTGTATTCGTATTTCTCCAGTCGTTGTTGATGACTTTGACCGCTTCGGTAATCCAGTTTATGTCCTCTTGGGAGAATCTCGACAATTCTTGAGGCAGTGTGCCGAAGGCCATCGTGTGCAAATTGGATCGGCTGCTGGTCAAATGGTCGAACTTGTGGAAGAAGAGCAGAGTTCGGAGCGTGGCTAAGACGTCCGGAAGTGAAAAGCGTCCCGGAAGTTTGCGTCGCGACGAAATGTCGAGAGTGGTGAGAGACAGTGAGCGAACGAGTTGCTGGAAATGGAGACGTTGAGCTCGGGAGAAGTGCGCTTCTTTTTACATTGACATTCTCGTTCTCGTGCTTTTCCTCGTTCCGATCCTTGAGGAAGTGCATGGCAGTATTGAAGAGAGGAGAACGGGTCTCTCGGTTTCTGAAACGGAATCTGCGACACCGAGGTAGGGAAAAGGCTTACGTCCTCATGCAGATGTTGCCGTTCCACTTCTTCAATACGGATCGGTCCAGCCGCCAGGCAGTGGCCAAATGTCCCATAAGCAGCTGGTTCATGAATCGAGTAGCTTGAGGATTCCAGTGGACACCGTCTCTACTGAAAACAAACAACGGAAAACTATATTATAGGGACCGTGTGCGTACACTCGGAATGGCTGATAACTGGAAAGCCTCATGTGAAACGAGAGGTCGAGAACATCGAATCCAGCCTCTCGAACGATTTGGGCAGCCCTGACGTTTGCGTCGAGAAGACGTGTCCTGATTTCGGAGTGAGTGAGCCGGTTATAAGACATGAATCCTCGTTCTTTGAGCTCGGATGTGGCCGTTGGAGGCATTAGAAGCCACACGACCGTGGAGGTTGGCGGGAGCAGAACTCGCATTCGGCGACAAAACATGGCGATGCGGTTGAAGTACTCCTCGGCGACGCTGATCTCTTTTTGCAGACGTTCCGTTTCCGGGTTTGGCTGCCTTCCGCCGATGTGGCACGGGAACCTGGAGACGTCCCAGATGGCCGAGTTGACGACAACGAGGTCGGGCCTCTCGTCTGTCGCTTCGATCATCAGACACGTTTTCTCGAGGTCTTCGCGCATCGCGCGATTCGTGAAGAAATACTGAATCAGATGCCGGTTCGTTTGGAATTCTCGGGCTTGACGAAACACTCGATTCGCGTCCAGTTCGAGAAAATCAATCTGCAAATGGATCCTCGGAAAAATCAGAAGCGGGGTTTCGATACTTGTTTGTCCCCGTGAAATTCATCTTCGTTACTCGTTTTCAGCTCAGAAATCTGACAGAGCTCTCCGGACTGCAGCAACAGTATCAGGTCCTTGTACATGGCACGAACGACTGAATTATTGATGGGATTTGCAGGATTTACGAGTTGAACTAACGCGAGTCTCCGATGAACATAACGTGTTTGTCTCGCAAAATAGCTCTCGTGAGCTTGTAGTTGTACGGAAAAAAGCTGTTGGAGAGAGGATCCCTGATCTGATCTTCTCTGTATCTCGGCCTGTCTTCTGTCTGTTCCCAATTGACAAGTCTACTGAAAGGCCGCCATTCGTTCAAGAAGTCCATGAATTCGTCACTTGGCACGTTGACTGCACTTCTTTCTCGGGTAGCATGGTTCATTTATCTGAGATGTGCATGTCAGTAGACACTTTTTAACAGACGAGTCGGTATTAAGGACTGATAGTGACATAAAACTGGATAAGTGGAAATGATTTTTGATGTACAGTCGAAATTATTCATTAGGAGTGCTCAGGAAGACAGTGGGATAGATGAGATTCGTTGAATCGCTTGCTCGGTGGAAAACGAGATCCGCGGACACTGACCGCTTCGATCGGAGTCTAAATATGTTTTGAGCTGTAAAATTGACATGAACAGAGATGCTTCGTGAAGAGAAAACCTCGGAACAGAACACCGTGACCGTCTGCGAATCTTGATCGAAGTTATGTGCCGTCGGCGCTTCCGCGCTCATAAGCATCAGACCTCTAACGATCTGGCCGAGTTCCTCGCGTTTCTTGTCCAGTTTTTCCATTTGTTTCTGTACTGCCACATCCATTTTCACCTGCAGTCCTTGCGAGTTAGAACAATGAAAAATATTTCGCTTACCCCGAGTTTCGCACGAAATGCTTCGTCTCTCGACACTTTCAGCCGCAACCTGTAGGTCCTTTCCACTGCTAGTTCCGCCTCTGCATATTCCTTAAGAGTCGCATCGATCGATTGAATTTCTTTGGATAAGCGTATCAACCCGTCCATGAATATCCTGCCTGAGAACAAAAACAGAATATTGGATATCCGTGGTGTTCAAAAACAAAAAGTGCGTTAGAGCGCGTTTGCAACACAGGCTGGGGCATTTGAAGAAATGTGGCAGAATAAAGGTTTATTATCTGAACTATTGTGTGTGTGTATACCGGAATTGTTAGGCTTTAGTTGGTTTTAAAAAGCAGATTATATCGTTTTCGGAGAATTACAGGATCTTCTTAACCTGAAAATATACAAAAATTCTCAATCGTTTTTCCTCGAAAACTTACAATTTGGAAAAGTCGATGAGGGGGGACATTGTGAAACTTTTCCGGATAACACTTGATTGCAGTCTTCATGAACTTATCGAAATCTCCTTCCGAACTGAAAAAAGAGAAAAGATAAGCATATCTGCTGTTGAGGAGTTTACATTTCAGCGCCGGCGGATGTGTCTCGCATGGGCCGTGCTTGACCTTCTTGAACATCTTGATGAGAATGCGCGTGAAGACGTGCGTGATGTGTGTCGAAAAAAGTTTTCTGGCATAAGTTGCAATTGAATCTGTAAGTAGAGTATCTCTGTAGACTTAAAAGTTCGAAGAGGGCATACATGGAGAAGTGCACATCAATAACATGCCCACAATATTCCTCGAGAGATGCGAAATCGGTCACTTCCAGACAAGTCATGCAAATCTCCACATCGGCGAATCTCATCTTTTTGGCGGACGATTGCTCCGAACAGATGCTTCTTTTGCGACTTCTCGAGTTGGCTGGAAACTGAAGTAGCAACCGAGAGTCAAATAGTCTTACGAGTGCTGAGGTTGCTGGAGTAAAGGACTTCTGGTATGCTCGGAACAGCGTTGTTCGACTCATCGACTGGCTCCACCTTTACTTCTTGCATCGACAAGACAGGGATTTCTTGTACTAGATCCTCCGAGACCTGCGTATCCGGGTCGATCACTTCTTGCTTCAGCTCAATCGATGGAAGCGGGATGGTTCGCGGACGGATCTCAACGAACTGTAATTCTCAAGGATTATGTCATTGAGGCTTTTAACTCACTACTACTTCGTCGTCTTCATCATCATTCTGAAACTCGAGACTGCGGATCGGTGAACTGCCAGAATTCACCACTTTCTCAGTGAGATTCCCTGCAGGAGATGTCTGCTCTATTAACAGAATTGGATTTTCATGGAATTCCGGTTGAATCGAGTCGGTGGACTGTGGCTGTTTTCGCTGAACACGAATTAATGAGGCATTAATCCCCTGTTGTAAAGAGACCGTATCTACAAATACGACGTTCTCAGTTTGAGAAGACTCATCTGTTATCGCAACCAGGTGCTCAGTCTGACACATAACGTTGTCCGTTTCGGTTGTTGTACCAATAGACTTGCTGATCATGTCGGGATGAATCTGAACTAATCCGTGGCCGTGCATCGTGACATTGAAAATTTACCTGCGCTCCGACATCTTTCGTTGCATTCGCCGCCTTGTTGTTCCTATGCACTAATTCTTTGAACGATTTGTGATGCAGTACAGTTGGTCGTACATCGAACTAAAGAATTAAAATCATCTCCGAAATTCGAAAAATGGAGAAAGTACCGTTACTTGATGTTTCAAGCGCGAAACCTCTCTCGGGGGAAGGATGAAAACAAAGGATGTATTCTAAAATCAAAAGTAGTAAACAAAAAAGGTTAATATATACGCACGCAGTCGTCGTTCGGACAGCGAGAACATAATTTCTCAGCAAAATATGCGCCAAAGTTGTACGACTCCTGAAAGAAGAAATTGAAAATCTAAAATTGTGGTAGTTTCCCCACCAGTTTGTCCCTGATGTGCGCGTTCGCCTGACGGCAGTCTGTGCTTTTTCCATGCGTTAAAGTGATAAAATAACTTTGGTCATTAGAATCACCTGATTTGGAACACATCCTGAAAATGAAAGTAACGGCGAAACTCGACAATTTGACAGAAAAAATAAAGCCATATTTGCAAAGTGAAGGACCGAACCGCTAGTTTTTTTTTTGGGAGCACGGCGAGACGAAACACTGTTTTGGAGCCCTTTTTCAATATTGATCAATGCTTTGAAGGCGCAACGATTTTTTCAGGAGAAATATCCCAAAACGAAATCGTCGCGAGACCATCAATACAGTAGTTTGCAGTTTGAACTACATAATTTTCGAAACATGTTCTGTTTTTTGTTATTTTTCTTCTTTGTTCGACAAATTTATCGTTTCCCGGTTATAAAAATCTGTAAGTTTTTCTTGCATTTGAAGTTGAAAAAGCATAAATACTGATGCTAAGAGTTGCTGACTATAAATACTGATGCTGACGTTGCTGATTGCTAATGGGGAGATTCGAGGGGTTCTGTTGCTCGTGTTTACTTTAAACCTTTAGAAAAAGAATGCCATCCGGAAGTGGTCGCGGAAGAGGCCGCGGGTCTGGCTCTAACGACAGTGCGGACCGAAACCAGGAGTTCATGGGAACAATTCAACCCGATCTCTTCGTTCGCCAAGCTGGAGAGTCAAAAGTCGGAACAACAGGAAGACCGCAGAAATGCTATGCCAATTTCATTCCTATCGAAATGGAGAAGCCGGATTACTTCATCTTCCAATATCATGTTGAATTTGAACCAGCCGTAGATTCTAAACACGCGAGGTTAGTTAGCTTCTTCTTAGGACCTTTGCCTAATCGCTTACAGAGAGCGAATGCTTCTTCATTCCAATGTCGTGTCGGAGATTGGTGAGTTTCACGTCTTCGACGGAATGATCTTGTACATCACCAACGAATGGGAGAACAATGTTAGTTGAGCAAAGCTGTATCTTTTAAATATTCTCCTCGCAGCAAACGATCGAGGTTCCGCATCCCACTACAAGTCAGCTGATTGCCGTGAAGTTTAAGTACACCAATCGGTTCCTTCTCGATAATGCGCAGACTATCAACATTTTCAATACTATTATCCGTCGTTGTTTCGATGAAATGAATCTGACTCAACTCGGACGTCACTACTTCAATTCGAAGGATGGTCGTATGGTTCGCGAATATAACATGAGCATCCTTCCGGGATTCGAGACTGCAATCCGTATGTACGAAAACCAGTTGATGCTGTGTGTGGAAAACCGTTTCAAGATGGTCCGCAGGGATTCGATGCTCCGTTTGGTCAGTTTTAAATAGTGTATTCTTAGTTCACTTGCTTTTAGATTCAAAAGGAGCTGCAAAACTCGCAAAACAATCGCATGCGAGTGCAAGAGAAGATGAACGAGATGTATGGTGGAACAACCGTCATCACCTTGTAAGTTTCCATGTGTTGGTTTTCATGTTGGTATTTGTTCAAGGTACAACAACAAGCTTCATCGTTTCACGAAACTCGATTGGTCCATCAACCCACTCACTGAGTTCGAGAAAGATGGCGTTCCAGTCACTCTCAAGCAATACTTCAAGGCTCAGTACAACAAAGACATAGAAAACGACGATCAGCCCATCATCGTGAGTTCTCAATATTATAACCTACGTTTTAGTCTTGTTTAAGATCTCGGAGGGAAAACCAAAGCAGCCAGGAGAGCCGCCGCAAATCAACTACATTGTTCCGGAGCTGTGCTTTCCCACTGGATTGACCGACGAGATGAGGAAGGATTTTAAAATGATGAAAGAGATTGCTTCTCACACTCGCCTTACCCCGCAACAGCGTTTGGTTGAAACCAGAAAACTTCTCACGCAGTTCCAAAACAACGAAAAAGTTCGCTTGTGTCTTAACTACTGGGGAATCCGTTTGGGCGACGATCTTGCCAATGTCAACGCTCGAGTCCTCAGGCCTGAGCAACTTATCGCTGATAGCAACAAGAAATACGAAGGAAGGAACGCCGAATGGGCTCGCGGAGTAAAGGATAGTGGAATATACCGTGGATCCAACATGACTAACTGGATTGTTGTTGGTCCGAATGCTGGAAACTCTGGAGTTTTGATTAGAAAGTTTATCGGCGAAGCTAGACGTCTTGGAGATTCTCTAAAAGTTCAAATAGGTGATCCTCTCCCGTGCCCTATCAATGGCATCAGTCCGAACGACTATTTGGAAGGCGTCAAAGAGGCCATCAATCAAGCTGGAAACGAAACTGTTCACATGCTCGTTGTTATGCTTGTCGACGACAATAAGACCAGATACGACAGTTTGAAGAAATATCTTTGCGTTGAATGCCCCATTCCGAACCAGTGTGTCAATTTGCGCACTCTAGCTGGAAAGGCTAGCGATGGCGGAGAAAACAAAAATTTCGGATCGATTGTTCTGAAGATTTTCTTACAAATGATTTGCAAAACTGGCGGTGCTTTGTGGAAAGTCAACCTTCCGGTAAGCTTCTCCATCTAATCTCTCATGTTACTACAATCTGCTCAGCTTCCCGACACAATGATAGTTGGATACGATCTGTACCACGACTCAACTCTGAAAGGAAAAACTGTTGGCGCTTGTGTTTCCACGACTTCCGGAGATTTCACTAAGTTTTACTCTCAAACAAGACCTCATGAGAATCCAACTCAATTGGGTGGAAATTTGACTCATTTTGTTAGAAGTGAGTTTCACAAAAAAAACTGCGTTATTTCGACACATTTTTATTTTCAGAGGCGCTAAAGCAGTATTACGATGAGAACGGTAATAACCTTCCGAATCGTCTGATTCTCTATCGTGATGGAGCCGGAGATGGTCAGATCCCGTACATCAAAAACACCGAAGTGAAACTCGTGCGTGACGCTTGCGATCAAGTTACTGATAGGGCTGCCAAGATTAGTGGAAAGGAGCACAAGCAAATCAAGCTCGCTTTTATCATCGTTACAAAACGTGTCAACATGCGTATCCTGAAGTTTGTTTCCGTTTCATTAACAGCTTAAAAAGCGTATTTAAAGACAAGGAGGAACCAACTCGGCTACGAATCCTGATCCAGGAACAGTTGTCGACACCACTGTTACTCGTCCTGAAAGAATGGACTTTTATCTTGTTCCGCAGTTTGTCAACCAGGGAACCGTCACCCCGGTTTCGTACAACATTATTTACGATAACACCGAACTGGGTCCGGACAAGCACCAACAGGTATGCAGAAGGGCTGTTTGTTACATGTAATTTGTTTTTAAGATTGCCTTCAAGTTGTGCCACCTATACTACAACTGGCAAGGAACAGTCCGTGTGCCTGCTCCATGTCAGTACGCGCACAAACTTGCCTTCTTGACAGCTCAATCTCTTCACGGAGATTCTGACGAGAAACTGCGGGACAAACTCTTCTTCTTGTAGACATTCGTCTTCTTTGTTTCCTTGCAGGATTCAAACACTGTTTTAACCCGTGTTGTTAATTTATTTAATCAACCAATGTTGCTGTATAGCTTAGAAGTACAAATAGTTTACTATAAGTTAAAAGATCTGTAATGCTTTTTGCACCGCATCCTACACTCTAGTGCATTTTGTGGTGTTAATATAGTTGAACTGTAATAAAAAAGTGTACAGTGTTTTATTAACAGTGTTCATCAAACTGCTTCTTCGGGCACTTTCCAATTTTTGAACGGTCTTTCTGATAGCTTAGGTGGTCGCACTCTGCGGGATTCCTAAAAAAATGTATTTGTTTGTAGAGGCTATTACGGCCAGAAAAGTCCCCAACATACCATACTAGTTCCTCTCAACGATTCGTTGAATAGTTCGATCGAGTCGTCTCTCAATTTGTCGAGGATTTGTCTAGTTTGCTCATCGGTGTACACTTTTGAACTCTTTCGGTACTTCCCGTCTTCTGTTGGCATCAAAAGAATAACCTGGGGATCAAGAAATGCATTTGAAGCTGAAGAGATGTCACCTGTGGGGAAGGTTTGCTTTCGATCGAGTGAATCCAGTCGCGAGCTTTGAATACGAGACATCTAATACCGAAGGCCGACAGTCGAATGATGAGGAGAATCTAGAAGTAACGAAGGTAAGAGTGTGCAAGAGAAAAACATAAAAACCAGCAGGATAGAGAGAATCACAAGGGCCACTTTGATGTAGGCGGACAAGGAGATCGCCTCGGTAACGATTGAATCGACTTCGGCTGAAAGCAGACAACTGGAAGAGAACGGGAGACTGACACTGACTTGTGATGTTGAAAGAGAGCCGCGAGAACTCTTCCTCGAACTTGTCTCCGAGATCGCCCGCTTTGTCAGTTACTGACTTGAACAGCCGTGTTCCGAGGTTGTTGAGCATTTCGGGCCGAATTCGAGGGCGAAAAGGGATGAAATGGACGGATGAGTCACCAGCAGAGAACTTGTTTTTTTGCAACCAACTAGGTGAGGAAAACAGCGCGAGGCGGACGAATCGATCGAAACATGAAAGGTCGTTTTCTAATTGAACGAGGAATGCGTGTGATTCGCTCGTGTTTACAGAGCTTTTTCGCAAACAATTCAAGAGGATCTTCCCTCTTTTGGCGCATGCTTTTTATTGGAAAGTGTGTGGCAATTATGGCACAAGAATAACAGAATGCTAGATAATAAATTGGAATGGAGCTCTTCTACTCTTGCTCGAGCTCGATGAGCACACCTCCGCAGTCCTTCGGATGCAGGAACATCACTTCCTTTCCGTGCGCTCCGATCTTGGGCTTCTCGCCCAAAGTGCGGATCCCTTTCGATTTGACAGCAGTGACCGCCTGAAAACTTCATTTTCCCAGTCAAATCGGAAGAAGAACGGAGACAAACCTCGTGAATATCGCGGACTTCGATACAGATATGATGCATTCCGCCGTCTTTGTTCTTGTTCAAAAACGCCTGAATCGGCGACTTCTCTCCGAATGGATGCAAGAGTTCGATTTTCGAGTTGGGCAGCTCCACGAAGACCGTGTAGACTCCGTGCTCGGGCTGTGGCTAGAAATGAGGGAATTGTCATTTGAAACTGCTTCAGAAATCGAGAGAATTGTCCCACACTAACCACAGCCTCGCTGACTTTCGCTCCGAGTCCTTTGTAGAACTCTGCGGACTTCTTAAGGTCCGGGGTGGCGATTGCCACGTGGTTCAGCTTTCCGAGAAGACCGGCCAACGGATGAGAAGCCATTGTCTGAAAGGAAGGAAGCAATAGTGTTGAAAAAGAGGAGGTTCAACGAACTCGGGTGGAAAGAGCCAATTTGGCCGAATTGGAGAGCGCGAGAACGGAGCGGAACGAGGCCATTCGAGAAGATTATCTGCAAGGAAAAGGGACTGTTTTCGAGACGAGACGGAGCGTCGAATGCAACAACGAAACAAATAAGAGTGAGATCACAAGTGTTTTCGACCCTCCCGCTCCGATCAGAAGGCTGTTGTAAACTCTCGTTTCGCACGCACTCATCGGCGCGCCGATCGACTCTCGTACGACACTCCGCAATCCCGCCTCTGCACGGTTCTTATCACTTCTTGATTTCCGGGCATTTTCTTCCTGAAATCCCTCACTTTTCTAATCGAACGCTCATCAATTGGCTTCATGCCGACTCATGTTTTAACTTTGTTGTCTTTTTTATAGCCAAGTTAATACAATCGTAGCCAACTTTCACTTTGAGCTTCCATTCCTTCTCTGAAGATTTTAACGTTACACTTCTGATTTCCAGACATGGGAACGAAGCTTTCTGTCTCGTTGGAAGGAGCCAGCAGTCCGGAAATCGCTCCTAGAGTTGACAGACCGCCCACTTTCGACCCTCAGTACGGATTTGAGCGACCAAGAAAGGTGCGCGAAATGAAGGCCACGTGGGAAGAGATGGAGCAGTGGAAGCTGAAACCGGCTCAGCGCGATTACTGCGCGCACCATCTGATCACACTCATGAAGTGCCAGGTATTCTTGTTTCCATGTAAATGTTGAGAAAAATGGACTCCAGACTCAAAATGCGCCGTTCGCCGGACACGCTTGCGACGGAGAGCGTGGAGCTTGGGACAAGTGTGAGTACGACGACTATCTCGGAAGAATCAAGGAATTCGAGCGCGAGAGACGGCTTCTGCAGAGACAGGCCCGCAAGGAAGCCTAAATTAGAGCGAGAGTATTCATTTTATAGACTAGTGTTCGAATCATCTCCGTTTCTCCTCTCGTTTTTCGATATAAAATCATTTCGTGTAATTGGCTTTTCGTATTCGATTTAAATGTTTAATCGCTTTGTTATCTCAAAAAATTCCAACAAAAAGAAAAAGGAAAGAAATCGTTCCAGATGACTGAGATTAAAAAAATAGTTCAAGAGACACTAGCGAACAAGCCAGAAGAGGAGCAGCAGACAATCGAGAAGTGCCTGCGACTGGTCGGATCGAACCGGACGGCTCAAGAGCAGGAGCTGGGCTTCGGTCTGCTGGCACGAATGGTCATCAAATGCTCCCCGGCAACTCTGAGAGCCGTCCAGTCCCGCCTCGCCAATCGATTCGCTCAGATCTCCGACCACTTCCAGCTGTCGGGATCTCTTTTCGTGCGGGAAGTACTCGTTCGCAACCCGCAAGCTGGAGAGCTCCACTCGCCGGTCGTCTTCAAAATCATCCTGAGCTGTTTCGACGCGGCAGTTCAATCGAACGATCCGACCATCCGCGGACTCGCTGCCGAGTTGTTCGCGCTGAGAGTCAGTTCGCAGAACCTTGTGCTCCTGCTGAACACTCTCGAGATCCTTCTCAGTTCGAACAAGATCAAGAACGTCTCTAACGGTTCGTCATCGTCTCCTTCCTTCGACTTTTCCGTTTTGCAGACGTCCTGCAACTCTCCACCCTTGGTGTCTCTTCCCATCGTGACTCTCTCACTTGTCTCCTTTTCGAGACACTCGCGCTCTCGCTCGGATATTCCACGAAACCGGGTCTTTTCGTTGAGCGGAAGGATATCATTCGGGTAATCGAGAACGGAATCAAGTGTCCGTCGACTCGGTCCGTCGCATTCGCTGCTCTCCGTTCATTGTGTCTCAATGCAAAGTTCTCGCTCATTCCGATGGTAAGAAGAAATGTCCGTTCCGGACAATAAACGTTCCTTTAAGATTGGCCGTATCGTGTCGAGCCTGATCTCGCAGCTGGAAGATCTCGACGTCGAACTCATCAAGACGCTCTCGTTCATCTCAACTCGATTTGGACCTGTCACTTCGACGCTCCACAAACAGTTCTACGTCATTTATACTGCAGTCGCTCCGATCGGAAAGAATCTTCACGAGCAGGAGTACGCGGAGCACGCCGCCTCCCTCCTTTCGAGCATTCTCGAATCGGCCAGTGCTCTCATTAAGCCAGAAATTGTCGTCACAGTCCAGAAAGCCGTTTGTGAGGTATGCACTTACCCAAGTTACCCCCACATTCCATTCCATTTCAGTCGTCGATCATGTATCCGGACTCCCCAGTCTATCTCCAAATTCTGTCCGCCTTCTTGTCGCTGAACAACGAATTCGTGCCGTCCCCGCTGCACGTGGCGCGTTCGGTTTGCTCGCGAACCTTGTCCAATTCTCATCATGCGCATCGCCTCCGTGCTCTTTGTGACGTCGCCTCTCGTCCGAGAACCAGCGATATTGCGAATGTGAAAGCGAAGAAGACGCTTGTTTTGAAGGAGGAGCAGACTATAAAGACTGCATTCCAATTCGAGGCAACAGATCCGATAGTCATTGACGACGACGACGAGGAAGAGGAAGGAAAGGAAGAACCAGTCAGGGAAGAAGAAGAAGAGGAAGAAGTCGTGGAGATTCCGATCAAGGAGACCGCCAGTTCCAGGAAAAAGAAGAACAGCGAGAGCACTGCGCCTGCGCCGATTGTTCCGAAAAAGAAGAAAGTGATTCGAGAAGTTCAGACGGATCTTCTGGAAGGAGAGGCTTCCGTCGACGACATTCTCAATCTCTTCGATCCCTCCTAACTTGTGTCTTCGTTTTTTTTTGTTATTGTTATTGTTGATTTTTGTTTGTTATCAAAAATGGTATTATTCGACATTATGTACATAAGGGGAGAGAAGCAGCTGAGAGCAGCACGATGTCAATACTCGATACAGAGACTAAAATTGGTCAACTACAGCCAAAAAGAGAAATCGCTGGAGATTCGTCGAAAGCAAAGACTGTACAATGCGAAAAGAGCGAGTTTCCTGTTTAGAACAAAGAACCCATAGGAAAAGAAGAATCAGGGGGAAATGAAGTTATGCGACGGCGGACTTCTTCTCCTGGGCGACGTCGTCCTCCTCCTCGACTTGTGCCTTTCGACGGAAGTACTCTACTTCCTTCTCTCCGAGAATCGCCTCTCTGAAAATGAGATCAATAGCTACTTCCAGACGGGTTTTCTCACCTGCTGACATGGACAGCTTCGATGTCAGATCCCGGAACTGTGAACTTCGCTTCCAGAAGCGCCGCTTCGAGGATGGAACGGAGAGCACGAGCTCCGGTTTTTCTTTCGAGAGCCTGATGAGCCACCTGCTCGAGAGCCTCTGCGGAGAACGAGAGATCCACGTTGTCAATTCCGAACTGCAGCTTCAACTGAGCGAGAAGCGAGTTTTGCGGCTCGGTCATGACACGGACAAGCATCTGAAAAGGCGGAAAAGTGGAATACTGTGAAGTCGAAGGTCTGAATACCTGCTTGTCGAACGAGTGGAACGGAACGAGCACCGGGAACCTGCCAACGAGTTCCGGGACCATTCCGAAGCTGATAAGGTCTCCCTGATCAGCCTTAGAGAGTAGTTCGTCCCTCTTCCGCATCACTTCCGAGTTTGAGTCGTCGGTCGAAATGCGCACATTTCCAGAAGACGATCCGAAGCCCAATGCCTTCCTGTCGAGTCGTCGTCCGACGATCTTATCGAGGTTGCTGAACGCTCCAGACGCGACGAAGAGAATGTCGGAAGTGTCGACTTGCACCTGGTCCTGCTGCGAGCCCATGCCTTTCTTGCCGCTCTTCACGTTCACCACGGTGCCCTCGACGAGTTTCAGAAGAGCGTGCTGCACCCCTTCTCCGGAAACATCCCGGTAGGCGGCAGAGTGTCCTTCGTGAGCCGCAGCGATCTTGTCCACCTCGTCAAGAAACACGATTCCTTGCTGCGCCTTTTCGACGTTTCCACCTGCGGCCTGCACAAGCTTCTGGATGACACTTTCAACGTCTTCTCCGACATATCCGGCCTGAGTCATCGAGGTACAGTCACAAAGGGCGATCGGCACGTCGAGAACACGGGCGAGAGTCTGCGTTAGGAAGGTCTTTCCGACACCGGACGGTCCGACGAGTAGGATGTTGGACTTCTCGAGTCGGACGGCCTGCTCCTTTTCCGGCAGAGCTCGGAAGGTGGGCGGAGTCCTGCGAGCAGCCGTTTGTTGAGCAGTTGCTTGCGTCGTTGGTTGCGTGTTGTTCTGGAAGTGCTGAACATGATTCGGTGAGAGAATGTTCCAGAAACCAAGGAGTTTTCTTCGGTCCGACCACTTACTTGCTGCTGCATCAGCGAGTTTCTCAGATCATTACTCGCCATCTGTCCCATCCGCATATCGTCCTGGTACAGAATGCCACGAGGCATCTTCGGATCGATGGGGTCTCCTGGCTGTGCCGGTTTCAGGGTGGAGTTGGACTGATAGATCGAGGAGGCGCCTGTCTCGATGTTGTGCTCGAGGCGACGGTAGTGCTGGTAGACTCCGACGGCAAGCGTCTTCTTCGCTTGCTTCTGGCCGACGACGAACTTGTCGAGGTACTCGGAGATCTGCGATGGGTAGGGCGGACTCTTGCGGATGAATTGTTTCGAGAAAGTGTTCTTCGCCGACTCTTCGACATAGTTGGCGAAGTAGAGTTTGTTGCAGCTGTCACAGTGGATATAACGATTAGAGGCTGAAACGAGAGACTGACGCATTTCCTATGGCGGAGTGACTCACGAGTGAGAGTGGGAAGTGGTTTCAATGGTTTGGAGCACTGTCTGCACTGTCCGAACGACTGGATCGCCTTGTTCGGCGGCGCTTTTGTCAGATCCCCGCCTCCGTTCTCGTTGTTGCCCCCGTTGTCGCTGCCTCCGTTATCTCCAGACGACGACGAAGAAGAGCAACGGACGAAAGGACAAACGCATCTGAAACACAAGTGCGTAGACAGGGCATTCCAATTTTATGATCGTGTCTCGCGCTAGTTTCAGCACAATTTGTGATCGCTAGGTTATGATTCGCAAGAGTATAAGGGCACTCAAGTACAACTGTTTCCGACTCGGAAATTCCGAGCCGATAAACATCATGCGGAGAGGAAGGCTGTACTATCGGTCCTTCGGATCCCCAATCGATCGGGAACTCGTTGTTGGTAACGGGAAGTTGGGAGGAAAGGGTCCAAAGAACACTCTGTGATCCATCACTTTTTTGTTTGTTTACTTCCAGCGAAGTGGTGTACACGTGACTCCCACGTGTGTTCGTACTACGGAACTTCGGGCGGCACTGTTCAAGAAAAGTGTAAAGAATCAAGAAAGCGCCGAGAAACGAGAGAAAGAGATCACCAGAGAGAGCGGATTCTATCTGTTTATCTCTGAATCAGATTCTAGGAAGCGCTTCGAGATCTCAGAATCAGAACTTCGCCCACTGGACTTTGACTTTCCTCGAATGTTCCAGAAAATAGGCATAATGATCGCAAATCTGTTCGGAAACATCTAAGAAGCGATGTTTGTTCAACTCGTCATTTGATCTAGAACGTCCCCGTAAAATAAATTATTCGTCACTGATAAACAGTTGTAACGCCGTAACAATAACAAAACCAGCCGTCACGAAAGCGATTCCATCCCGATGCCCAGAATAAAGTAACCAAGACTGTTTTGAATGCGAGACTGACCTGTTCTGATAGAGTGCGGCGAGATCAGCGATACGGGCGGGCCTGGTGAGCACTCTGAGGGGTCCAATCGAGCGGTGCATCTTAGTCGGGTTTCCTCCTTCAATAATAATTCGAGGTGACTACGTGATAAGGAGAAGATGAGAGTAAAAGAGCGGCGAATCGAGGCTGTTTGATACGGGAATGGAAACGGAAAGTTGTGGAAAGAAGGGCGGAGCTTGTATGCACTGAGAAACGAGGCGAACGCACGGGAATGCCCACGCGTGACTCTCCCGCGGGGACCAAAGTACTCTGGCGCGCTTGTTGACGAGTAGGACGGCGCCGTCATGCACCGATCGATCGAGGGCTTCCCTCGGCCCATCTGTCACCCCCCAACAACTATCATCTGGTTTTTAAAGAGAGAAGAAAGACAGAACAAATGAACGATTTCGACGCGCTTGGGTGTATCGATCGCGGGCACGGGGGACCTAGAAATAAGATGGTATGGAGGATGTTCCGAGGGTTTGACCGGGTTAGACTCTTTTATACTTATTTTCCGGAAACGTCGCCTTTCCTGGAACCCGGAAGTGTTCGTGTGTGTGAGTTCCTGGTTCTTTTTTCTCTTCTCGGAGCAAACAGTTCAATAAATCGACGACGATCTTTGAATTGACCAAACGAATTTGCAGCGACGTTTTTTAAAGAAAAAAACTTTTAAAACCGTGTTTTGATCGTGGAAAAACGAAGAAACCGTTTGGAAACAAAGCGTTACTGTAACGACAGTGGTGCCGATGTGACTTCTAAACAAATACTAGAGCAGTGGGTCTCGTCACGATAAACGACTCATTCGCTATCTTTATCGAGAGCAGCGTTTTTCCTCGCCTCTTTCTTCTCGCAAACGATCGAGAAACACCCATTATTTTTTTGACCATTCACATGACACGTTTTCTTCTCTGCCGCGATGAAGTTGATAAAAATAAATGTGTTTCCGATCCGCGACTTGACAAAAAAGCAGATAGAGGAAGAGGGCGTCGTTTTCTGTTAGTACCGTCGTCATGCAATATCATATCACTACAATCGGTCACGAGAGTGAATCGTTCACACAGACCACGGAACAAACGGGCGGGTCCTCGAAGAGGGTACGAAGGTCGCCGTAACAACATAAAACGATGATGGATGCATCGAAAGTGAAACGAAACCGGAAAACATTGTGAATTTGTTAGAAACACTGTTTGTCGGCTTGAAATGAGGGAGAATTGGTGGAAAAAGACGAGAGTCCGAATGGAATTTCATCACGGGCGAGGAGGGGAAAGGAGTGAGCAAGTGCGCTCCAACCCAACTTTCAAGTTGGACTGCGTTTCCGTCCGCCGCGGGGGATATCCCTCGTCTCTCCTCTTCTTATCGCCCGATTCTTCGCTGACATCATTCCGCCATCGATCCGTCGCCGTTTTTCAGGAAACGAGGCGATTCCGTCGGTGGAGGTAGAGACGGTCTCTGTCGGGTCCGATCAGTGAGTTTTCGCCTCCTAGTGCGGGATGAGTCTGCGGTCGCACGAGCAGCTCGTGGTGTGCGTCGGCGTGATGTTCCTGCTCACCGTCTGCATCACCGCCTTCTTTTTCCTGCCGCCCGGTGGAGCCGATCTGTATTTCCACGAAGAAAACACGGTTCACGTGAGAGACACGATCAACAGGTATCATCAGAAGCAGAGAACACCCGGGTACACCCCTCGAATTACAGGGAACAAGTTCGGCGGAAAGAACAAGAGGCAATTCTTAAAAAAGCGGAGGAGGCGAATCCGATGCCGATTCCGAAACCTGAGATCGGAGCGGCCGACGATGCGGAGGGACGGCGGGTGTACGTGAAACAGATGATCAAATTCGCGTGGGACGGCTACCGGAAGTACGCGTGGGGCGAGAACGAGCTGCGACCGAACACGCGCTCTGGGCATTCATCTTCCATATTCGGATACGGAAAGACCGGCGCCACCATCATCGATGCCATCGACACATTGTTCATTGTGGGTCTGAAAGAGGAGTACAAGGAAGCGAGGGACTGGATCGCCAATTTCGATTTCAAAGCATCGGCGGTCAGTTTTTGAAAACATTCAACCAAAAACACGCATACACAATTTCAAAAACATTTATTTAGCTTGAGATCGCTTTGAAAAATCGTCATAATTAGAAATCAGACACAAGTCAATAATAAGAAAGTAATGCGAAACGCTGATTTGCAGAAAGGAGACTTGTCGGTTTTCGAGACGAACATCCGGTTCACGGGCGGGCTTCTGTCGGCATACGCACTCACTGGAGACAAAATGTTCCTCAAGAAGGCGGAAGACGTGGCTACTCTTCTTCTGCCCGCATTCGAAACTCCCACCGGAATCCCGTACTCTCTGATCGATCTTGAATCGGGAAGGGCAAAGACGTACAGCTGGGCAAGCGGAAAAGCGATTCTCTCGGAGTACGGATCAATCCAACTCGAGTTCGATTATCTTTCGAATCTGACCGGAAATCCCATCTTTGCTCAAAAGTCCGACAAGATCCGCGACGTTCTGACTTCTATGGAGAAACCGGAGGGACTCTATCCGATCTACATCTCACTGGATTCGCCTCCTCGTTGGGGACAACGTGAGCATCCTTTTCCACCAATCCTCTCGATCTTATATTTTTTTAAGATTTGTTCTCGATGGGTGCTATGGCGGACAGTTGGTACGAGTACCTTCTGAAGCAGTGGATTGCGACGGGAAAGAAGGACGATCGGACGAAAAGAGAGTACGAGGAGGCCATCTTTGCCATGGAGAAACGAATGCTCTTCAAGTCGGAGCAGTCGAACCTCTGGTACTTCGCCAAAATGAACGGAAACCGGGTCGAGCATTCTTTCGAGCACCTCGCTTGTTTTTGCGGAGGCATGGTGGTGCTGCACGCGATGAACGAGAAGAACAAAACGATCGCCGACCACTACATGACTCTGGGAAAAAACATTGGCCACACGTGCCACGAGTCGTACGCCAGATCCAGTCAGTCGCCTCCCTCTTTGAAAATACCTCATTCTCACCGTTTCAGCCACCGGAATCGGTCCAGAATCGTTCCAGTTCACCTCTAGCGTAGAAGCGAAGACCGATCGGAGACAGGACTCGTATTACATTCTTCGTCCCGAAGTCGTCGAGACGTGGTTCTACCTGTGGCGAGCCACCAAAGACGAAAAGTACCGTCAATGGGCGTGGGACCACGTACAGAATCTCGAGAAGCATTGCAAGGTTCGAAGACACATTTGAGGGGCCGCAAACTGTTGAGAATTCAGGGAAACGCGGGCTACTCGGGCATCCGGAACGTGTACGATTCGAGTCCGGAGCAAGACGATGTGCAGCAGTCGTTCCTGTTCGCCGAGCTCTTCAAGTACCTCTACCTCATTTTCAGCGAAGATGACGTCCTGCCGCTGGACCAGTGGGTCTTCAACACGGAAGCGCACCCGTTCAGAATCCGAAACTAATTTATTCCTTTGTAAATATGGGTCAACTTCTGCATTTCTTGTTTCTTTCATTTTCTAATTTATTCTTGTTTCCTATGGAAAAATGTCCAATTCCAGTGTTTCCTCTTCCATTTCCGGGGTCTTCATTCTGATTCTTTGTGCTTACTTTTGCCTTGTTGAAACCAAAAATGTTGATTGCAACGATGAGATTCATAGATAAAACCATTTTATATACGAGGGTGCAAATAAATCGATACGAGAACCGGCAAAAGTTTCAAGTAAGAACGGATGGAGGATCCTTCACTAGCAAATACTGAGTTCTCATTTCTTCTGCTTCTTTGGCTCTTCTGAATTAAATTAGGACGTGTAAAACTGAAACAATCGTAGGAAAATAAAGGGACGGTGCAATAGAGAAAGGGGGGAGAGTAAATACAAATTAAATACCGCCGCAGGCTCGGTTGACGCTCGGAGTTCCGTGAATCTCATCCAGATATCCGACGAGGCGGTTCGCAGTCAGCTGACCTCCTTTCAGTCCCGAGTACAGCTGCAAGTCGTTTTGTGCACACTTGCAAAATGGGAGGACGGGCCTTTTCCGGGAGAGTTCAAAGACTCGAGGTTTGTCATTTGCAGCAACTTGATTGCATTTGAGAATTGTTTCAATATTTTGAAGATTTATGAGCATTTTGCTCAAATCGACTAGATTGCTTCTTTTTAAATACAAATGGCACTGCACTCAAAAAGCGTTGGATAATTTCAGAACGATAAACTCTTCTCTTGCACATTCCTATGCTTAGGAAATGAACTAATTACCTAAGTTTCCCGAGGGAAAGATAATCAACTTTAAGTGATTTCTAGAAGAAAAAAGAATTAAAGCTCTTCTGAAGAGGGGGAAAACAGATAATAGGAACATCCGCAAAAGTCATTTGACTGTTCTACCCGGCCCGCTGTAAGCACGCTTTCTTGGGATGACTCTCCAGGAATGTACTTACCTGGAAGAACTCGGCGATCTCGATTTCACCGTTCTTGTTCAGATCGACTTCGTTGAGAAGTTCGTGGAGGACGCGCTCGTCGATCTTCTGGTTGTGCTCTCTGAAGTGCTTTCTCAAGTCGTTCACCGTGATGTGTCCCTTGCGATCCTTGTCGAGCTTGTAGAAGCGCTCCTTGGCCTTCTGCATCTCATCCTTCGTCAGGTTCAGCGGCGCGTTCGAGACCGCCGTCTGCTTCGCGTTCTGACCCATTTCCATGTCGACGAACGTGCGCGCCTTCTCGAGCTGCAGTCTCTGCTCGGCTGACGACCATCCGAGCTCCTCTCCCATGATTCTGACGACGTCAGGAAGCACTTCGTGGGCTGCGTACGTGTTCAGGAACGCCAGTCTCATGCGACGGGCGATGACGTCGACGGCCGTGCAAGCATACTCTCTGACGGCGTAACGAACTTCGGCGTCCAGATAAGGGAACTCCGGATGCAGACGATTTCCGACGATCGGCCATCTCTTTCCGGTCATCTTGCACATGCGCGCGACGACGAAAGCGCGGTCTCCGTACGTCTGACTCAGGTGTTGTGCGACGTCGACCTCCATTCCATAGTCCTGCACCAGATGGATGTACTGCAGAGAGTTCCAGTCATGGGCTCCCTCGAGCAGCAGTCCCGGCGTCACGCAGCCACTCTCCGTCTTCAGATTGTGCACCGCGACGAGCATGTCGACGGTCTCCTCGGCCATGTGTCTGTAGGTCGTCCACTTGCCGCCGGCAATGGTGACCAGTCCGGACTTTCCAACTTCGATGATGTGGTTGCGGGCGATGCTCTTCGTGTCCTCCTTGTTCGGGTCGCGAACCAGCGGGCGAAGACCCGACCAGGCACTCATGACGTCTCCACGACGAACAGAAACGTCCTTCGATAGGTATCCACGGATCTCCTGTAGGATGAACTCGATGTCGTGGTCAGTCGGCAGCGGCGACATAGTCACGTCCGAAGGTGCGTCCGTCGTTCCAGCAATAGTCATTCTCTCCCAGGGAAGGAAGAAGATCACACGACCGTCGGAGGTGTCCGGATCGAGCAGTCCTGTGTTTGACGGGGAGTAGTAGCCGGGCAAAGTGATGTGCACTCCCGCGCTCGGCACACAGATCGGTTTCGCAGTGTCGGGATCGCCCATCAGACGGATCGAGTCGGTGAAAGGGCCGGTCGCGTTGACGACTGTCTTCGCTTTGATGTCCCACTCTCCGCCGGTCACCATGTCCCTCACGTGAGCTCCGATTACTTTTCCGGTGTCGTCTTTGTTCAGTCTCTCGACGCGAACGTGGTTGGCACACTGAAAACGAGCGGAATGAAATGGATGCTACCCGGAAGAATGCCTACCGCCGCTCCGTGTCTGATGGCCGTCAGAATGATCGCCAGATTCATTCTCGCGTCGTTATGCTGTCCGTCGTAATAGATGAGAGCTCCTTTGAGCGACTCGTTGCGGAGCATCGGGAATCTCTCGAGAGCCTGCGACTTGCTGATGAAGAACGAGTTCTTGAGAACTCTTTTCCCCGACACGAAGTCGTATGCTTTGATGCCGGACCAGTAGTATGGCACCTGCCAGAACTTGTAGATCGGAAGCATGATCGGAAGCGGCGAGCTGAGATGCGGGGCGATTTCGAGCAGGTTGTGTCTTTCGAAGAGCGCCTCCTTCACCATGCGGTACTGCTCGAAGTCCAGCTTCATGATGGCTGCCTGCAGATAACGCACACCTCCGTGGATCAGCTTGGTGGATCGGGAGGAAGTTCCCGAAGAGAAGTCGTCCAGCTCCACGAGAGCCGTCTTGAGCCCTCTGGTCTGCGCGTCCAGGGCTACTCCGGCTCCAGTGGCTCCTCCTCCGATGATGAGCACGTCGAACTCTTCTCCCTTCTGAAATGAGGCGAAATTCGAGAGCAACAGAGACGGAGAGTGCGTACACTGAGAGAAGACAGGATATCCTTTCTCGTCGGCAGAGCACTCGGAGCTCTTTTGTTGAGCTCCGCGAGCCGATCGGCGTGAGCAGTACGGAAATAGTCCTTCTGTAAACAGAAAAACCACTACTCAAACTGTGATGTGTTTCGAAATTCACCATTTGTCGCTGAAATCTCCGTTCGTTCGTCATATCGAGCGCCAGAGCCGCCGCGGCTGACGTGGCAACGACGGCGACGCCCGTTTTCGTGAATCGGACCCAAGACATTCTGAAGGAAGAAATGAAACGGCGAAAGGAAAGAGGCGTGTGAATACGAAGCGAAAAGTGACGGAGAGTAAACAAAAAAGGAGGAGAAAGTACAGTACGAAGCAGGACGAGACGGAGAATTCATTCCGTTTTGTGGCCTTCTTGTGGCCTTGGCAGAGAATTAAAAAACAAAAAAAGACGAGAAGGAAGGGAACTTGCAAAGTGTTCGAATCGGTAAACACCTAATAGAAAAGAGGGCAAACACGGCGAGCGACGAGCGAGATTGGGTTCGAAACGACCGACATCAGGGGCAAACAAGGACGTCTTCTGGAGGAAGGACGGGCGGCCCGTGTTTTGACGGCTCGCGGGATGCGTATTAAACTAGCGACACGACTCCCCCTCGCAGAGGCGGCCGCGAAAAAACGAGAAAACATGGAAGAAGGCGGTGGGAGATAGTGCGCGGAGGGCGGAGTCGCAGAGACTGCGGGCCACGCATCGATCGGGCGGCCGGAGGAAGCATGTGAATCCCGCGTGGATGCGGCAGACTCTTTGAACCGAAGGATCTTCCGAGGTGGCTCTCGATCCGCAGATAAGGAAACCTGGGAAGAGGTGTGAATTGCGCTGATAAGAAAGTGTGTCCATGTGATTATGACACCAAAGTATTCCGCATGCGACACAAGTACACACTTCCTCGATAGAGTTTGTCGTCTCGTTTCTCGGATGTTTTTATCGAAATTGAAAAAGAAAAGGTGATGAAGAAAACGACAGATAGTGATAACAGAACAACAGCTGGGTAAAAGTAGTAGAAACAGAAATATGAATCGAAAAACAATAACAACTGGCGGGAGAGAGAATGCCGTTCTTCACTCCTGCATCGGCTCCTCCTCGGCACTCTCGGTCTCCTCTCGCATCTCTTCGTCGTCAAACTTAAGATCCTCGAGCATTTCGGCCAGGGTCGGCGCCTCCGGATGCAAGTCGTCGTCGTCTGCGTCCACATTGACTTGCTTTTCAGCGTCCTGCAATGAGATTATTGGGCATTCGTGATGTTGCATGACGCGTTATCATGTGAATAGACCCGCCAGTTGTCATCAAGCGACGATACCTTGTAAATATTGATCTTCTCTCGCATCAGAGCGTCCTCTTCGATGTCCTCCATGAATCCTTGGAATTCGTCGGCGACCGATGCTGTCTCTCCGGCGATGTTTCCGTCGACAACGAGTCTCTTCAGCTTCCATTGGCGCTTCTGAGCGCGACGAGATCTGTCGAATACCTGAGAAGGAAAATTATTGTAGGGGGAGGAATAAAAACGATTTCTTGCCTTTCGGACGATAATCGCGTCGGGCACTTTTTCGAGGCTCAACGCATCGAACGTGGCGTTGTTAACATTGCAGTTCTTCAGGTCGAATGCTAAAATCTATTAGTCCACTTCTCTTCATTAAAGTTCAGACATACCCATGACCAAATCTCCCGGCGAGAGCAAGTGGCCGAGGTGAGTGCGGGCGGAAAGCGACTGAGCATCAGTCATGCCCACTTGATCGCTTCTGACCATCCACACGTCGGCCAGTTCGTGCTTCTTGCTCACATACCCGTGACCAGCCTTTCTCTCAAAGTTATCGATTGGCTCCACGTCAAGCACATAGAACTCCGTCAGTTGCTTCGGGCCACAAAGAGCGTCGAACGGCTCTCTCCAGAAGGATGTGCTGAAAACATCGGTTCAGATTCGAATGATGAAAAAGGAACGAACGCTTGCACGTCGACAAGTTGCAGATTGTTGGGATCGATGAGGGTGATGACGTTGGAAACACGAAGACAGAGCACGATTTGAGACATGTTTCCGAATGACTGCGCCATTTTCTTCGGTAGACAGACGATGTTGTCTCTGCAGATGGGCACGATCTCAACGCAGAAAGTGTGCTTGTAGTCGTAGGTGTTGTTCTTAGTATCGTGAGAAATGAGCTCTTGGGCATAGTGGTACTTGCACGGTAGAACAGTCATCAGAAAATCGACGAGTTTTCTGGCTTCTTGCTGCTTCGCAAAAAAGAAGTCGATTCCGGTCGGAACTGGCTTCACACCAGTGCAATCTTTGTGAGCGGCGTGCTTCAGAAGAAGTTGTTCCAGGTAGAAGAGCGTCTTCTTGAATTCCGCTCGTTGACGCACTTGCACACAGGCACGCCAGAAGTCCTTTGCTTCGGCACGACGACAGTCATCGCACAGCTGACTGTGGACGGTGAATTCGACGACGACAGCTTGTTGGAGGATAGTGTTGGTGAAGACTTCCTTCTGGATCGTGATCTTCACTTTGATGCGCTTCGAATGCGCCTCTGTCCATACGAAACAGGCGTCGGTGAGACGAACCTGAACAATCTGTGTTTGAGAATCTGGGAGGAACGCTACCTTCGTGAGCATTGGCTTCAGCTTTTTCAGACAAATAGAAAGGAGTTCTTTGGATTCCAGTTCTGCTCTCATCCAGGCACTCGGGGGTACGAAGTATCTATCGCAGAACTTGCACATGTATATAGTGCCTGCAAAAACAAGAAGAATGAAGAGAATGTTAGGAACTACTTACAAGAGCGAGTGATGCCTTCGGTGATGTCTACCCGCGATCGGAGGCAGCCACTGCACATGTTCGCCGGGTTCGGCTCGATTGCCACGCCGCATTCACAGCAAGCAATGAGCCCCACAGTCTGCTTTATTTCCAGCGACTGCATTTTCGCTGAAAAAGAAATGTTTTTGGTGGAGGATCCTATTTTTAGACTATCAGTGGTCGAACTCGCTCAAGAGAAGATAATTTAGCGGTGTAATCAAATTATTACCAATTAAAACAATAAAAGGAATTTTATGTTTTTAAAAAATTCGGAAAGATACCAGCAAAACCATTTAAAAATCAAATTCTCCATTTTTTTAGGAATTGCGAAATGGCAATGTGACTTTGCAAACGCGCTCCACCGCATACATCAAAAAACTTTTGGCGTTTTTTCAAACTAAATACAATGTCAGAGAGAAGAGAACAGCACACAGTCCCTGACTGAAGACGCTGCCGTCTTTCTCGCTGAGAGTCGGTACGATCTTGAAGTATTTATAATAGTATAATATCTCCTTATCGTATGCTGCGCAGCTGCGCGCAGCGTACTCAACATTTTGGATGGGCAAAGCCACGACGCTTCTTGGCTGCCGTCGCGACTTTCTGCTGTTTTTTTAAAAGATGCTGAAAAAATGTTTAATAAATCGCATGAGAGAAGACAGACGTCGCGCGAAATGGCCGATTTTTCCATCTCGCGAGATCTTGGGCCCAAGCCTCAAAAGTGGCACTTTTTTGGCCTGAAAACGCGAAAAGATTCAGCGCTCTCAAAACTTAACGAAATCGGTCGATCGACCGCTTAAAATGATCGTCTTTGCAATCTTAACAAAACAAGTTTGCTCGTTTTTCGAAAAAAATTTCTCCGGCTCAATAGGTGCTCCTGAAGGTCCGGAACAGGGCTTTTCCCAGGTTTTCGCACGAGCTGGGTCACTATTTTACGATGTTTTGATCAAAAAACGTTTATTCATGTTTCTAAACATGATTTAGCTGAAACATGGTACCCGCCGACCTTGCTCAAAGCTCTTTTTCCCTCCTCTGCGGAGCATCTCAAATAGCAGGCTTCAAAAAAAATTTTGCATCGCCCGAATGGTCGGAAAATGCTACGAAGGCTTCTCTTCATCGATTCTTCTTTTTATCTTCCAAAAATATTCGGTAATTTCGCCGCGCGACGTCTTCAAAGTGCGACGCCGACAGGGCGATGCAAACGCGCTCTATGGAGCTCGCCCCGCCCACTTCGCGTTTTTTCATCTCGGGGAGGCCGTGTGGGGGTCCGTTTTGGTGGCCTAGAAATCGAACGAGATGGCCCGTCTTTCACCTCTAGAGGCAGAGCTCTGGATGTCGCGCGAAAGTGCACGGTCACTGCCGCAGACTATTGATCGCGCAGCCCGCCAATACGCCAATCAAATCGCCCGCCAGCCAGGGTCTCGCCTCATTCGCCCCGTTTCATTCCTCTTATATAAGATGGAGACTGCGAGAATAAGCTTATTCTCGCAGTCTCCATCTTACGACACACCGCGCTCATTTCATTCCACTTTTTATTCATGCTTTTGAAGACCAATAGGGTTAAGTCTTCTGCCTATTGACGTACGCTACTATCACAGACTGTCAGCCCGGTTGAAAGGTTTTATGGAAATCACCGGTATTTATTTAACAACGCTTGAAATGCTTGGCGGCGAGCAGAAAGAGTCTCTGGAGACAATTAGTGCGCTCAACTTCATTCGTTCCCCCACCTCCCTCCCACATCGTATTCGGGACGTCTGCTTTCCCTCCTCGTGTTTTCCAGCCTCTTCCCTTGTGAGTACCGTATTTACTCTATTATAACGGCATGCCGTTAAGTTTATCAAAGGTATTTTTTGAAAAAAAATTTCGTAAAATCCACAGGGGGGACCCTTACGATTTTGGGTTTTAGGTGCCGTTATATTAGAGACTGCCGTTCTATTAGAGGTGCCGTTATATTAGAGTAAATACGGTATTTTCCATTCAGACCGCTCGAAGAATCCGATCCAGTCGACTCCTGCCACGTCAGCCACTCGCTCCGTAATGTTCCGTGTCCGGAAAGCTCCCACCGAGGCGCACACGCTGTCCAACTTCGCCTACGTGAATCGCGAGGACTTCGATTCCAAGCACATCAAGTACGTCCTTCCTTAAAAACAAACTTGCCGAAAATTGGCCCGGGTCGGGCCGGTGAAAATTGGCTTATCGGCCAGGCCCGGCCCGTAACATGCTGTCTGCTTAGAAACCTTCTGTACCTCGCAATTTTCAGACACGTTCGCGTGAACACTGGACCAGCGCACCACTACATCTTCTCAATTCAAAACGATGGCGCCGTGCGACCAGGCGAGATTGCTTTCGGAGTTCCGCATCGCAAATGGGCAGTGCTCTCACTGGACCAGGAGGTCCGCGTCACTCCGTTCACTTTTGAACGCTCCGATTACGTCGGATCCATCGTGCTCTCGGCAGACTTCAATGGAAAGAAAAAGTAAATACACTGGGGGAGAGGAATTGAGGTATAATTGGAGTGTTTCAGTGTCTCTTCGGAACCCCTGAATGCGGACTTGATGGCGAGAGAGTTCTCGATGCAGTTTGGAGGTCAAGCGTTCTCGAAGTAAGAGAGATGCCAGTCAGAAAAGAGACTGATCCTAATGTTACAGGGGAATGCAGATGGCTTTTCGGTTCGAGGACAAGGAAAAGAACAAGAGTCATACGCTTTCGCTGGTTGTCAAATCGATCGAAGCTTTCGATGTGACGAAGGCCGCGATGGCCGTCAGTGACGAAGGAGCCAACTCGGGAGCATCCTCGAAGCCGAAGCAGATTGATGCGGGAGAACTGCTCCCGAGCTCTGTAATTGTCTTTGACAAGGAGGAGGGATCGATGCTTAATCTAGTCGGCAAGAGCAAAGGAAAGGCGGCTTTCCGATCGATCATCAACCCGGACTGGAACTTTGAGCAGATGGGTGTCGGAGGACTCGACAAAGAGTTCACAAACATCTTCCGGCGAGCTTTTGCTTCGCGCGTCTTCCCGCCCGAGTTCATCGAGCAGCTCGGAATGAAACATGCTCGCGGAATCCTTTTATACGGACCGCCGGGAACCGGAAAGACCCTCATGGCGAGACAGATCGGAAAGATGCTTAACGCCCGCGAGCCGAAGATCGTCAACGGCCCGCAGATTCTGGACAAATACGTGGGAGAGTCCGAGTCGAATGTCCGCAAACTTTTCGCTGATGCGGAAGAGGAGTGGAGAAGGTGCGGGGCCAACTCAGGACTGCACATCATCATCTTCGACGAGATCGACGCCATCTGCAAGCAAAGAGGATCCATGGCCGGAAGCTCATCAGTCCACGACACGGTCGTCAATCAATTGCTCTCAAAAATGGACGGTGTTGAGCAGTTGAACAACATCCTCGTCATCGGAATGACGAACAGAAGAGACATGATCGATGAGGCGCTTCTTCGTCCGGGAAGACTCGAAGTGCAGATGGAGGTGTCGCTGCCGGACGAGTTCGGGCGTCTTCAGATTCTGAAGATCCACACCGCCAGAATGAGAGAGTACAACAAGTTGGACCCAAAGGTCGACCTCGAAGACATCGCAAAGAGAACCAAAAACTTTTCTGGAGCCGAAATCGAAGGCCTCGTGAGGGCCGCCCAGTCGAGTGCCATGAACAGACTCGCGAAGCCCGGTGGCAAAACAGATCCGGATGCCATCGAGAAGCTGTTCATCGACTCCGGAGACTTCGATTACGCCCTCGAGAACGACGTGAAGCCGGCCTTCGGTCGTTCGGACGAATCACTCAATGAGTTCTTACGCGGCCCATGGAGCGTCTGGGGCCCGGAGGTGGCCGCAATCCTGGATCAGGGAAGCCTTCTTGCGAAGAAAGTGAAAAATCCGAAGAATCAGCTGAGAATCAGCAAAGCCGTGCTCGCAGGATCTCCGGGAACCGGAAAGACAGCTCTCGCTGCTCAGATCGCGAAGAGCTCCGACTTCCCGTTCGTCAGAGTCATCTCTCCGTATGAAATGGTCGGCTTCTCGGAATTCGCCAAGTGCTCGGCCATCAAAAAAGCGTTTGAAGACGCGAAACGATCGAAACTCAGTGTCCTCCTCATCGACGATCTCGAGGATCTTGCTGGTAAAACTGGATCTTCCCATGCAACGAAAGACTTCATTCTGTTTCAGACTACAATCCCGTAGGTTGTCGCTACTCGAACCTCGTCATCAAGACCCTGGTCGTTCTCCTGAAGAAACCGCCTCCAGAGGGACACCGTCTTCTCGTCCTCGCCACAACTTCCGACCGCTCGTTCCTCAGAGAACAAGGCCTTCAGAACTCCTTCAGTTGCGTCATCGACGTGCCCAAGCTCTCGACGGCCGAGCAGATGGCCAACGTTATCTCAGAGAGCAACGTATTCTCGGAGAATGAGGTCCACATGATCAAGCAGAATTTGCATTCTCTCATCGAAAGAAAACGGTAAGCACTGATCTGTGCCCCCACTCGAAAAAGCTTCCGTTCCCTCTGAAATCCTAGGATCATCCCGTTTCAGCCAAATATTGTTTGTTTCTAGATTCGGAGTTGGAATCAAAAATCTGATCGAGCTGATCGAATTGGCACGCGAGTACGAGCCTGAGTACCGCGTCTCGTCGTTTCTCGAGAGCATCGAGAACATTTCCCTCAACCTTTACTGAGAGACCATTGTCTTCCACCCCTTATTTGTGATAATCAATGGATCTCCTTATTTATTCATTTTTTGTAGTCGTTCCTTTTTCCCCTTCTGTGCAATAAATCTATTTATTAGTTTCTCCAAGGTGATTAGCGAGCTCTGTTCTCACCTTTCTAAAGATCTTCAACGGTCGAGAACATTCCAGTTGCGAGACGTCCCTCTCTCTCTCCGAGATTGTCTTCATCCGATTCTGGTGGACCTGTCGTCAGATGTCCAAATACAAACAAGCGGCGATCAGTGGTCATCTGCCACGTGGCACCTTTTCTCTACGACAGTCATTGTTTGCTCGATTTTTACCGTTTATCGCATTTTCCGCCCTAGTCCGTCATATTCTCAACGCCTCCGGGTGTTTTTCTTTCCGACTTCCGTCTTTGCCACACCGACTTCTTCACCCAGTTTAGCTCCGCCCCGCTCGAAATCATGTCTACGAACAAAGTTATCACGGTGTTGCTCTTTCAAGAGCTCCGACGTCGGGAAAAAGCGAATCTTGAGATCTTACAGGTTTCGTGAGTTGGCGGGAAATTTCAATGTGTTTCGAAAAAATGGGAATGGCGGGAAGGTGTGAGACTTTTTTCAAGATGATGAAAACGAAAATATTTATAGGCGAGTGACTAAAGAACGAGTTTCCGTTGCTCCTCGAGCATCTGTATCGACTTGAGGCTGGAAGACTTGCTCGGAATCGGGTGGTTGTTGGGCGCCATCCGCTCCAGAATCATGTCGGCGTCGCGTTCCCTGCAATCTCATTTCTCAACCCGGCCGACGTCTTCTGGAGGCCTCACAGGAATTCGTTCCACATTCTGCACACGATTTCCGTGCAGACGATGTCTCCCGTGTGGTTGTTGATCATCTTGAGGATCTGGAAACGATTCGTTTCTTCTCGGAACGCCCACTTCTCCTCCTCTACAATGATGATGTCCGGCGTGAACTTGTGGAAGCAGAACTCGGCGAGCAGAATCGACTGCTGTTCCCTCCGGAACGTCTTCTTAAGCTTGCTGTCCGCCTCATCTTGGTTGTCCAAGAACCTGAAATTCCAGTCGACGACGCCGTTTTCAGACAGTTTCCGACGCTCACTGCTGCAGGAATTCGACTATTTTGTCCTTGCTGAACATGTTGTAGAGCAGGAAGAGCGAGTCGCACAGTGTGACGAAGAAGACGAGCAGGAACCTGAAAAAGACGACGTTCTTCCCAGGGCACGTCTTCCGGAACCGCACCAGATGTAGAGGAAGAGGAAGATCTTCTCGTTGAACATGTTCAGCGTCAGCACGCACTGGATCGAGTGCCTTTGCAAGTTTCCGAGCACTCTGACCTCAAAAACACAGATCACGCCGGCTGCTGTACTTCTTCCTAATCGAAAAGACAAAGAGCAAGCTGCGAGCAAACACGTGACGTAGACGGCTCGATTACCTGGAAGTCGCACATGGCGATGCGCGGGAAGTTGCCCGAGTGCTCCCAATCGGTGCCGTGGAGGATGTCGTCGAGGATCCGCATGCCCCAGTACGGGTCGTTCTGTCCCAGAAACTTGTTCGTCGAGTAGAACTGCAGGAACGAGTTCGTCATGTAGATGAGTTTTGTGACCAGGTAGACACTGAAAAAGAAGTTGAACGGCGATTCGGGAGCCATCGGAAAACTTGGTGATGTATTTCCCGTGCTGCATTCCAAAAATGCGCTGGATCTTGGCGAGTTTGCTGGTTTCTTCCTCGTTTTTCCGCTTCCGCAGATTGTTCGAGATGTGCCGACAAATGACGTCGATCTGCTTCCGACGCTCCTCCGCCTGCAACCATCCCCCGTTTCTCTTTCACTCGGGGACTGCCAACCTCAGCTCCTTCGGCCTTCTGCGCCGTCTCCACCAACTTGATGATGTTGATTCCCGACTTCGTGGAGAGCATGCTCCAGAATATGACGGGGAGGTAGAAGAAGGCCGCCTCGATGGCCATGATGAACGGAGCCCACTGGTAGTAGATGAGCTGCTGCGAGACGCGGTCCTCGATCAACTCGGGCACTTTGTCGTTGGGCTTCACCCAGTACGTGTTGTACACGAAGCAGTAGTCCTCTGCGTACTGCTCCCAGGCCTTTGTGAACTGAAAGAATCTGGCACCGTGAAAGAGGAACTGAGAAGACGCACCTGAGCGGGAACCCAGCACTGGAGCGGCGATCCGACGTACTGACGCGCGGTGATCGTCAGCGACATTCCCATGATGATGAGCGTCGAGTAGTAGTAGTTGAGACGGTCGGTGCCGAGGTCGTCGAGCCTCGGTTTGACCGTCGAGAACATGCTCCCGAGCATATTCATCTTGCCGCCTACCGATGTATTGCCTTTGGCGCGCGGATTGTGTCTCTTTTCGGGGATTCTATGGAAAACGACGGGGAGGCAGCAGCCGGGGCGCGACGGGTGGATCTGCTGCTCGTTTTTGTTTCTCGAGAGGCTTTTCGAGCGGAAGAAGAAGCACTAAAATACACAGAAACAGAGACACTGATACCCTTGATACAACGACGATGATTGGGCAAACAGTGTAGTGCCGAGAGGAGTTCGCGCGGATTATTACTCCCGCTTCTGCACGAGAGCGGGGGCGGCTGAGAAGGAGGAGCTCCTGAAGACGTTCGGAAGTCAATACGTGAGATACTTTTTATTTTTTGAGATCCTTTTGGCATTTCGGGTGAATTGGAGAAGACTAGACCGAGATTCACATGTATCTGATCATTCGGGAGAGGAATAGTGCGAAAAGGACGAGAAAAACGCCGCAGATCAGGTGCTCCTTTGTCAGTCTCGGGTGGTTTTCCGTCAGAATGTGCCCATTGAATCCGATCATTTCGGCACGGATCGATCGATAGTTGATGAGCACGGCGTCGGCCTCGAGGCGCAGCTCCTTGCGTAGGAACTCGCACAGCGACACCGTGTAGTGCTCCGTTATCTCCGCAGTCAGATCCGTGGAAGAGGTGACGTCGAGGATAGCGAGCGGGTCCTTCAGTCTGCCACGTGTCATACGAACTTCCGTCTCCACCTGAAATATGAAGCCACGTGTTTCTTTCGGAACGTCTTCTGCTCACCGCAACGAAGATCTGACTCTCCGGCCGCTTCATCACTTGGGCCATCAGAACTGCGAGGCGAATCTGAAATCGTCGTTGTGGCTGCTGGAATCCGATTCGGACACACTCACTTCGAACTCATCCGGCACTTTTTTGAGGTTTGTCAAAATTTTTATGACAGGCATCCGGAAATCGAACGATTAGGAATAAAAAACAAAAAAAAAAGGCAAACCAGAGATTTCATGGATGTTCGATTCCATTTCAGACTTCGAGAAAGCAGCAATGAAAGGGGATGGAGAAAGAAGAATTTATCATTCCACCAACAGAAACAAAGAGGCAAACATATGGAACATTCAGAGGCCGCAAAGAGATCGGAGAGCCTTGCGCACGTCTCCGTTTGTCTCGATCAGCTTGGAGCGAACTGTCGCTTCCGGAAGTTCCAATTCGTTCATGATCAGCTGGAGGTCTTCCTTCTTGATGTTAATCTGAAAGAGACAAATATGAAAGCGTCGTCCAAGACGTTTAGTACCTTCGGACGGACGGAAGAGTTGAACAAGTTGAGAGAGTCGGTGTTCAGCTTCAGAAGCTGCTCATCTTTCTCGTCTCTCGTATCCGAAACCTGGAACAGAAATTAATGACTGGCATTACAAACGTTTCATACTTCTGGAATGTAGTGCTCATCGAAATCGCTTTCTTCTCCCGAACTCATCGTCGCTCAGGACACAGAAATACGCGAGAAAATTCGATTGAGAAAAGCGGGAGAGAAAGAGAGAAGGTCGCAATTGTTACACTAAAGCCGCGAGGGAGCAAAACGACTATTTGCTCTCTCGGTGGATGAATAGGTTCTGCCGGTCAGACAAACGATTGTGAATGCTTTTTTATTTCGAAAACCAAACTGTTCTCACCTTCGACAACTCCTCGCTTCCCCAGTTGTGCTTGTCAACGACCTGCTTATCGTCTTCTCCGCTCATTTCCTGAAATTACACAGTTTTTATTGAAATCCATCTGCCATCTCTAGGAAAGTAATCGGGTTAAAATAGAGCAGCAAAAAAATGCATGAGAAAAACGGAAAAACCATTGGAAAAAAGAGAAAAAAGACAATGCTCCGAAGTGCCGCGTGGCGCTCGCTGTTTAGATTCGACGCGGCAATTCAAATACGGGTTACCGACACTAAAATGCGACCTAGCTCCAAACGGCGGAGTATCGTTGGAACCCTCTCAATTTCCGCGGGTCCGCTCTCATTTTTTCTCGTTTCTGTCCTCTCGTTCGGCGCCATTTTATCTCCCAACTTGCCCGTTTTGAGCTAATGTTTTCTCGAAATTCGTCATTCTTAACGAAATTTGCGCAGGAATCTTCCAAAATTTTAGGCCCACTGAGAAATTTCAATGAGTGAAAATGATATTATGAAATTAGTTCGAGAGCTTCAGCTTCTGCTTCTCACACTATCTCGGATGTTTTCAAAAGTTTCGATTCCCATTGCAAACATTCTGGCCGTGTTTCCATCCTGCTTTTATTGTCTCTCGCCGTCCTTTCTTTTTGTCTCCCACTGCCACATTCGCAACATTTCTTTCACCAGCTGCCACCGGAATTCGTCGATCGCGCAATATTCTCACGAATTCGTTTCGAAACCACTCGAAAACCGTCTTTTTCTTTCTCTTTCTCTCTGACTTCTTCCACTTGTGTGTAATAATAATGATGAGTCAGTCAATTTTTCGCCGCTCCTACCGCAGCAGTCGCCATTCGAATCCCTCCGAATCGATCCAACGATTCAATCGTCGTCGTCGTCGTCGTGACCAGTTGGGTTGCCTAATACGACGGCGATGTGGAGGCAGGACAGGTTCTCGCGGTCTCCTCTCTGTGGGTATTCTCCGCTATATGCAGTCCCACCGCACGAACATCCCTGGCTTTCGGTGTGTCTCTTCGTCTGCAACCACCGGCCCGAATGATTCATCTCGAATCGAGCTGCTTTTCTTCCCTCTTTCTGTGTTCAAAAGTTCTCACCAGACAGCACTCAGTTTCAAATTCGAAACTCTTTCCTTTTCATCGTCCTTCTGTCACTTTCACACATGCAAAGTGGTAATTTGACCTGGTGATTCAGCGCAGCGATCTCTAATTTGATCCCATCTGTGCCCTCTCCGCACATTCCTTTGTTTGTGTTGAAACCAATTCCCTTCTTCTCACCGGCCCGATCGATACTTTGCTTCGTTTCCCATTAGCGACTCGTCAAGGACGCGCCATCCAAACAGTCGCCCTTTATCAACGTCTCTCCACCTCTCCCCGTCGCCGGCCCGCACCGTTCCGCCCCTCTCCATCGATTCTCTGCGTCTCACCGCCCGCCGGCAAGTCCGCGCGCTCAAATGTTTTTGTTAGCTGTAGAGGAAGAAAGAGGCGAACACAGTTATGTCGCGACGTAACCAATGCCCTTCCAACTGATAGAGTCAATATCGTCCAACTTGTTTGTCCTCTCCTTTCTTCTTATTCTTCTTCCTACTTCCCCATCGAAAAAAACTTTTGAATCGATACGTTCGGGTTTTGGGTGTGTCCCCAATTCGGTTTTCAACGACACCGCTATCTAGATGTCCCCGCTTGGAGACTGAGAATTGCAATGTTTTGACCGCCGCTACTCCCACTCCTCAAAAATGAATTCGTCGGTTATGCATCAGTGACCTGGCATCTGAAGGATCCAGAAGACAGCAGGTTTCTGGGAGAAGAAAGGTGATTAGCCATTTTCTTTGTGGGTCGATTCGCGGGTCGCAAGTCCTTTTCAATCATGTCACCTTTCACTTTCCTTCATGATAACCTCTTTTCCGAAAGAAGAAGCAGCTGGGCCCCCGTATTCAGGAGGCGCAGAACGGAAATTGAGAAGAGGGGAGGGGAAGCCGTGACGGATGGCCGGCCGATCTCCTTCTCTTCTTCCTTCCTCTGTCCCATTTACATTCTATACGGCTGCTGCTGCAGGACCTTCGTTGTGTTTGGCCGTCTTGCTTACACACTGAGTCGTGAATGAATCAGAAGGCGTTATTACACACTGTTAGACGCCAAAGGTCATAAAAAACGACAACGTTTTGTCTCTTTCACCACTCGAGCGCTGCGTTGCTTTGCTATTTTACCGATTTATAATGGATCGGAATCGAAAGAAAGAAAGAAAGTAAATCGTCGGTGAAAGTCGCCGATTTGCGCAAGTTCTCCTTTTTTAGATACCGAGCGCTGTTGTCGCTGCTTTGTCCCATTTTGACTGCAGCCAATTCCACCGTCAGTCAGAATCGAATTCGAAGACGAGGGAGAAATCACATATTTTCTGTGAGTGTGACCTTCCATGTCACTCTTCAAATGACTTTAAATGGCAGCTCCGTTCTAAGGGGCATTCAGTTTGCCTTTCTTCTTTTCGACCCTTTCAACTGGCTTATTGACCGTAAACTGGGCATGTCCTCCGCGATTCCGCCCGTTCGCTTTCTCCACTTCGCACCTAGTACAGTCGATTGCATAACGGTGAATCAAGGGAAACTTGTTTGTGGAACTGCCTCCGCGCATCCAAATTTGCCATCCGAAAGCCCTCCTCCAAACTCTTTTTTCCGATACTTTTCTTCCGAGACCAGTTGCGAGTAATCCGATTCACTTTCCATCTACTCGGTCCTCTCTTCCTCCCCATCTTCTTATCCTTTTCTCTTTTCAACCATTTCTCCTTCTTCAGAATGTCGTCGTACACTCTTCCGCTCTTCCTTTTCGCCATGGCGCTTCTCGCGTGTGCTCCGACTGTCAGCGCCGACGGAGACGATCTTCTGGACTACGTGAAGTCGATCGAGCCGCTCACCATCAGAAGAAGCCCGCTCGCGTGCCCTCTTCCAGTCGTCGGACAAGCGTGCCCTGAGGAGAACGTCTTCTGGTACTTCAAGTGCTGCGGACAGATCGCTGATCAGTGCTGCTTCCGTCTCCAGGTACTTGATACTTTCCCTCTCTTCCTTCCAATCGATGATCCTTCCAGGACTGGGTCACCGTGCTCCTTCTCTTCCTCGCCGTCTGCACCATCCTCTCGATCATCATCAACTGCGTCCGCTGCTTCTGCTGCGCCTAATTCTCTTCGTTCAAAAATCCGTTCCTCTTTTCACTTCTCTCTCTTTCTCAAAACGACTTTTCGGGAACTTCACCCTTTTTATCATCAACTGTTTTAGCCCCAATCGTCTGCAGATTTTCTTATAATTTGCCATACTTTGCTCATTTTATCTGCGACTTTTCACTCTTCAGTTTCTTCAACACAGTATTCAATCTTGCCTTTTATAATGGATGTATTTACACTCACGAAATTTTGCAATGAACGAGTACTTCTTTAACAATGAGAGGAGAATCGTTCTCTGTGACTGGTAGCGACTAGGTGGAAATAGGTTAGAGATTACAGGGACAGGTGGGTTTGTGGGAGGACAGGAGAGTAAAGAAACTGACATAAAGCTCGGAAAGAAGGGCTCAGGCCCAGATGCGGATCGAGCAGTCCCAGCTCGCGGAGCAGACTGCTGTTCCGTCCGGAGAAGTGCGGAGGCAGCTGATGCGGTTCTCGTGGCCGTAGAGGACCGAGTGACGGACGCACTTGAGCGAGTCCCAGACGCCGACGCGGTAGTCTCCGTACCCGGCGAACATGATGCGGCCTGGAAGCGGAGAGATTCAGAAGACGTCGGCAGAACGCACGCCTACCTGACAGACTGAAATCGACGCCGTTGACGGGGAACAGGATGGACTCTTTCTCGTAAACGCACACTTGACGATCGGCTCGCAAGTCGAACAGACGGCACTGAAAAACGGACAGATAAGCGCGCAATGGCGGGATTCGCTCACCGTCGCGTCGTCGGATCCGGTGGCGAAGGCGTCGCCGTTCGGATGGAATCTGACGGTGTTGATGTCCGCCTCGTGGCCTTCGAACGACTGCACGCACTGTCCGGAACGGATGTCCCAAACGAGCGAGTGTTTGTCGGCGCCCGCCGAGATGAATGTGTTGCCCGTGTCGCACTTCGGCACGTCAATCGCGAAGACGTCGCCGGTGTGACCGTGGAAGTTCTGGATGAGCTGTCCGCTCTCGACGTCCCAGATGGCGCACGTCGAATCGCCGGAGCCGGTGAGGATGAGGTTCTCGGAGCGAAGGAAAGTGCAGCACGACATGTACGAGGTGTGCGTCGCTACCTGACGCTTCTTCTGGATGATGTCGTCTTCGAAGGAGAGCGGCACGACGCTGCACTTGTTGTCGAGCCCTCTGCAAGACGCGGGGTCCCTTCAGAAGGCGTGCGTCCCACTTACCCGCAAGCGATCATCTGACTCGTCGGCGAAAACGCGCACGCCATCACCCACGTCGTCGGCATCGTCAGCGCGTGCTCCTTGTTCGTCGTGAAGCCGTCCCACACGATCACTTTGCCGTCCTTTAAACAATCAACTAGGCGTCTCGAAGAAGACGTCCCCTACCTGCGAGGAGGAGACGATGTGTCTCTTGTCGAGCGACCAGTCCATGCACAGCACTTTGCCGACGTGCCCCTTCAGAATCCGACGCTGCTTCACGCCGAGGTTTCCCATCACGTCGAGCCGTTCGGCCGCCTGTTGGACTGAAAGAACACGGGCGTTTCAGGTGTCTCATTCAGAAAACGCTTACTGGGAATGTCATTCAACTTCTGACGCTCCTGATCCAATTTCTTCCTAAGCTCCTCGGCTTCGTTCGCCAGCTGCTCGAGATATTCGGAGCTGTAAAACGAGCACGTCTTCTGCTCCGAAATGCCACGACTCACCCCTTCTCAGTAGTCGTGAGATGCGCGTTTTCTGGCATTTTCGACGACGACGATGGTTCTCCAGCAGTGGTGCTCATTCAAATTGAGATCGAGAGTGAAAGAGGCAGGCGGACGAGAGAGTCCCGATTATGCAGAGAGCGCAGAGAAAAAGGCGGCCTTCGAACCGAAAACGAAAGTGGCGAGGGCTCCGGGCGCTCAGAGGCTCATTTCCTGAAATGGCTGCATTCAGAAAATGGAAAGAACCGCCGATTGAAAAATAGAAGGCGAAGGGTGGAAAGTGCGCTCTACGGGACAAGCAATACTTTGCTTTCTTTCTTCAGTGACGTCATCTCTTGCGCGATGAAGCGGAGCATCGCGGTTCGATAGAGCGCAGATGAAAAATGAGTAAAAAACTATTGTTATTTAAATAAATAAGTGAGCTCATAAATTCATTTTTTCAAGAGTGTGATTCTCAAGTGTAAGTTGAAAACGCGCTCCAGCGCATATTTAAAAGGAACTCGCGAGTAAATCAAACGACACTTCTCGTCGGCAGTTTTCTGTTTTGAGCGGTTTCAGTGCGAGAATTCAGATGTCTTTAATAGTTTTTCGACTCAACGGACAACATTTGGGTGGCTAATATTTCAATGCCGAAAAACCGCGTCATGTGGAGAGGTACTGGAAAACAAAGCGAACAGTGCACGAAGAAGACGTCGAGAACCAGTTGGAAACGAGAGACGAAGAGGAGGAGGTGAGAATGGGACCGGTGGAGAATCCAATGCTTCTTTCGCCGCTTCTCCATCTGCTTCTCCGCTCTCTCGCCCCTCCGCGAGAAAGCAGCGAGTGAGAGAGAGCGTGGCGGTCGCGTCGCGGCCCCTCTCAAAGAGACGGAAAGAGTAGCCGAGGGGCTCTCGTTGTCTGGCTCTCTTCTGCTCGTATACGGGCCGACGTCGTCGCTCCATCAAGTGATTAACCAATTTATTAGCTTCAAAATGCGGAATATACAAGCAGGAAAGAAAAAGGAGAGAAAGGAATGAAAGACACTCTAGTATCGCGAGACATTGTAGCCGTCGGGGCGGTGGGCCGGCGCTGGAGCCGTCGAGGAGGTGTAGTAGCGGTCCTCGCCGGAGAAGATCACCTGGTCCCCGGGCAGAATGACGCGCGATGTCTCGGAATCTCGGGGCGACGACTCCACGTGAATTTGACGTGGTTGGCGGGTATTTGGGATGTAGTTGGCATTGCCGGGAATATCATAGTTGATGGGGACGGGAGCAGGCGGAGACTGAACGACGACGGGCTGCGGAGGAGGGGCGGCTAAACTGAAAACGGAACTGTCATCCGGGAAGCGACGTCTTCTGGAGTCACCTTGTTGCGTCGTCTTCCGCTGGTTCCTCTGCCGCAAGCCGAACCATCCGGCGAACCAGATGCCGGCGATGCAGACGCACGGCAGGCAGCAGCAGAAAAGCAGCAGACAGATGCCCACGATGATGCCGATGATGCGTCCCGCGTACCAGAAGTCGTCGCTGCAACAACCACTACAGTCACGGGCTCGCCGAGCCGCGCGGCGCTCCAACTCACCCGTACATATCGTAGCCGCCGTAGTAGCTTCTCTTGGATCGGACGAGCTCTTCCTCGGAAGGCTGACAGCTGGCGAGCAGCACGAACGAGGTGAGGAGGAGGACGGAAGTCAGCGAGGAAGAGTCGAGGCGCCACATGCTGGAAAGAGAAGACGTCGTCTTCGGGACGGCTGTTTGTTCTTTTTATAGCATGATAACCGAGGTGTGGTACTAGTTCTTTCTCGAATTCTGACTCTGTCAACACACGGCCCATTGCGTCTAAAAGGGCGCAAGACGGAGGTCAAAAGCCACGTCATGCGGCCGGCGGAGGCAGGGAAAAGGAGTGACCTGGAAACGGTGGCAAACTGTCAAATGTTTCCGAAGCGGCTTCTTCTGCTCGCGAAGGCGTGTCTCCTCCGCGCGGATCCGGCTGCCTGCAGATGTTTGCTGTGCGAAAAAGGCAGAAGGACTGTAGATGACAAAAGGCGGCGCGGAGCACAAGTGCTCTTGACGACGCGGCATTCCGACGAACCTGCTGCTCCGACTGCTCCGACTGCTCCTCCGGCGGCGCCTCCGATGATGACGTAGACGGGTGCACACGTGGCATCTCGGCTTTCGGGAAGAAATCTGATACAGGTGCGAAGAAGTCGAGGAGAGGAAAGGAGTCACGTGTGCGCCAATTCCCAGTAGTCCTCTCCAGAAGACGTGCGCCATCAGTCATCGGGCCGCCCACTCGCGGAGCAGCCCTTGCTCGATGAGAGAAGAGCTCTTTTTTGGGAGCAACCAAACAAAGGAGCCCGGATAAATTGGATTTGTCACTCGAAGAAAGGGTTTCAAACCTTCTTCCTTCTTTTGCCTTTTTCTGTTTTCTTTTTGTTTCCTCCTCGGAATTTGCATTGTTTTGCTCCGTTTCATTCGGTCTGGAAGGGAGCCAGAAGAATGAAAAGTCGGTCTTTTCAATCCGTGTTTTCGGTCTGTCATCTCTTGTTTTCCACACTTTTCAATGCTTTCTTCCCTCTCCGGAGACTCGATTTCTCCCGCCTTCTTTTCAGATCGAATCCACCTCTTCTGAACACCTTCTCCTTCTTCTCCTCCTTCTTCTTCGGATGTCGCACTTCCTCTTCGCACAGCTCCGAGAAGTGCTCCGCCCCTCCCCTTTCTGCTCAGAAAGAGCCCGTTGTTTCCCAACAACAATGCTCTTTGTCTCGCGTCCGCATGATTTCCGTTCCCACCGTCATCGGCCGCTTGCAACGTCTTCTGATTCTGGACGCCGGGTTCCGTGTTTTCGTGACGCACCGACTCCGTTTCCAACGAATCCCTGTCCGAGTGAAATGCGAAATTAGCACCGGCGGAACGAAAACAGAATAGTGCTCGACGAGCTCCGGTTTCTTGGGATATATTTTTCCATCAAAGTTATTGTTTTGAGCATCGAGTTGTTTGAGCTCTTCAATTTAGAATTTATGAAGAAGACGTGCTCCTCCATTACCCTCATTGCTCGTTTCTAGAAGACGTTGGAAAGGCGGCGTTTCAATGGGAGCTCCAGAAGACCCGTGACGAGAAGGTCTCGTGGATTCTGATCTTTCCCCCTCTGATTGTTTGACCTCCAGCACCTGAGATCGGAGATCCGAGATCCGAGATCTGAGAGAGAGAGAGAGAGAAGGTTCTCGAAGAGACAATCCAATCAGCTATACGACTCGTGGCCCGATCATTGCTCATAACTTTCTTCCTCTTAACCCAATTCTCCTCCTCCGACGACGACGACGACGCCTTTTTGTTTTCTCGCGAGGACCACCCGTGATTTGTAAAAACGCCCACTTTGCTCTGCAGCTCATTTCATCGGTGAAGACGTCGTGAACGACTACTTCCCCATCGTTTCGATGCTTCGTTTTGGCCCGTCACTTGTCAACGCGACGACTTCTTTAATTTGAACACTCGCGGCTCATTTGCTCATTCCGAAAACACTCAATTTCCACTCTTTTATTTCTCGGCTCGTTTTCGTTTTCGTTTTCGCGGTTTGGAAGATGAGCGAAAACAAGCGGAAAACGAGTGAAGAGCTCTTCATTCCGACGACAAAAGTGACTAATTTCTGGTTGATAAACGACTTTTTGTTATTCAAGAAAGGGGGGACTAGAGCACACTCAGCGAGAGATTTCTAGTCCCACCCTCCCAACCCCTCTACAGTAACCCGTTTTGTTTCGATGAGCCCTTAAGTGGTCTCATTAGAACGCCTTCTTCTGCTTCTTCCTTGAAGTCGTTAGCTCGTCATCTTTCCAGAATCTTCTTTCTCCTTCTTCGGAATCATCCACGTCTTCTGAATTATTCATCGCTCTGATTCTCAATCTCCATTGACACCCACTCGAAACAAAAAGAGAGACTTTCAAAGAGTGTCGTCAGGTATCTTCTGCTCGAACGACTCCTATTCTCACGTCTTCTTCATCTTCTGCTCCTGCTTGTTTTCAGCCTTTGAGCACCCGTCGTCACCTATATCTATCCTAATTATCCCGTCAATTATCCTCCCTCCCCCACAATATGTGCAATTGGACTCCGAAATTGGTTGGGTTGACGGCGACTTTTACGGCGTTTCGATTAGAGAATGAGACTTTTTGCGTTTGCAGCCGAGCTTCAATTCAATCAACAAGATTGGCAGCGCCGAAAGTATGGTCGGAGCAAACGACGTGGCTTCTTCTGAATCGCGACGACGTGGCGGATGCGCGCGGATCTTCTGTTGCTGGTGAGTCAGATGTCTCTCTGCGTCTCTCCCCTCTCAACACTCTCTCTCTCTCTCTCTCTCTTTTGCGTCCGGAAACATCACTTTTCATTGTCTTCCGGTGAGAAAGAGTGTGCTCGAAGGCGAGACGCAGAGATGGAAAAAGAGTGCCATAAAAAAGAATAATGGGCAGAGTCTTCGAAAAGGGCATTTTACGAATTTCCGAAACGTCGAGAAGGAAAAGAAAGCGAGAAAGAATAATCCGTCCGGGATAAGGGAAGACACCAAAAATCTGCATAATGAAACCGAATGGGTGTTTCCGGAGAGTCTTCTGGCGGGAATGTTGTTGTGGGACCGTCCAATTACACGTCTTCTTCCCGATATTACTCGCAACTATTTCTAATTCCGTGCGCTCGCGGGGCGGGTCGTCTCTCTGTCTCGCTCCCGCTCTCTCTCTCTCTCTGGAAAGATTCCGAGCTTTGTTGGCAGCCGCGTTTCCCTCTTCTCCTCGTCTTCTTCTTCTTCTTCTGCGCATTCGTGCCGACCAATTCAATTTCGGACCGAAAGAGAAGAGAAAGCTTGTGCTCAGCGCCGAGCAGTCCGTCGGTTTTACCTGCTTTTATTCGCCTTCCGAAGCACGAAGAAGAAGAAGTGATGAACGGTGGCGAGCATCAGCAGAAGGCGTCGTCCGAAGAGCAGCCGCCTCCGTTCCACGCCGCCTTCGTCTTCGACCACTTCACGACTGGAGTCGAGATGATGTGAGTGGCGGGTTTTCCTGGAAACTGCTCGAAAACTGATTAGTCTGCCCCCGCGACTCTCGGAGAAATGATCGAAATCTGGGTTTGCAACGCTCGGCCGTGGTTTTTGTTCGCGATGCAACCACAAGATTCGGCATTTGCGTGCAGGAGGAGAAGAAGAGTAAAGAAAGTAATAATGAGCCGCTTCCTCGCGGCTCGCCGCAATATTCGCTTTCTGTGCAACATGATGACTAATATGCGGCCTATCTGGCTCCGAATCAGATCATAAAGATACTACTTCTGGGGCTCTCCGGGGACGCTGCGACGTCTTCTTCTTCTTCTGAATTCAAAGTCCGAAAGGCGTCGTCGCAATCGAATCAACGTGCGCTTCAACGCTCCCACACACACACTTTTTAACTTCTGTGGTCTTCCCTTCCGATTGGTGGTGCTCTATTCAAAGATCTTCTCCTTCTGTGTCATATAATTATGGCAATTGGGACATCTCCCCCCTCTCGCCCCCTCTTCGCAGATCCATTTCATCGCCTCCTCTCGCTATTTGCTCTCAAAAACCAAGAGAGATGCCTAATTCGGCAGCTGAAAAGCGAACAAAAACATAGATCTTCATATAGCTTTGTCTCTCTTTCTCCGGTTTTCGCCGATAAGTGAGCTGTTTTGCATGGCGAGAATACATATTGGATAGCCGAGAATTGTCGAGAAAATGAAGCGGCCGTCGCTCGGCGAGCCGAAGAAGAAGAATAACACTCTTCTTCTTCTCCTTTCCGCCGCCAGCTCGTAATTATTCGCGAAAAAAGGTTGTCTTCCCTTTTGTTTTGCCTCTTTCTCACCTTTCCGAACACCTTTCCCGACTCGTCACTGAAACTGCAGAGTTTCTTTTGAGTCTCTCTCTCGCAGACGAGTCCCGAATATTTAATTCATCGACCTTCTGGAGTAGCCAGTCCGTAAACAATGGACTAATTTAAATACTCGTTTTGCGACCGCCGGAAACGTCATTTTTTCTCCCCACTCTGCAGTAAACGACGACGTCTTCTGAAAAAGGAGGCATGATTCAGAGTTTCCCACGAGAACGCGTGAGAGCGAGCCCTTCCCACCCGCACATCGTGAGTTTGCAGGCGCTGTTCGATGCCCTCGCTGTCGAAGATGCCGTCGGCCGCCCGTCAGCTCGTCTCCAACATGCTCTCGTTCCTCTCGTCGCCCTCCCCGCAGTCCAGGTCAGTCTCTTTCTCGTGCCACTTCAAAACAGAACCAAAGGATCCCACATTTCCGAGCAAGTCTCTTTGGAACCGGACGCGCTTCTTGAAAAACGATTCCAATGCAAAGTTCGCGGGGCGAAAGAAGAGATCAAATTGTCAGCGGAGCCACTTTACTTTCTGCCGTTTCTCGTAACTTTCGAGCAGAGAGAGATCCGGATTCAGAAGCTCATTTCCGTTGACGGAAGTAGTTATGTCATGTGGCCGTGCGGTTTCCTAGTCCCTCCTTCTCCGAAGTGCAACAAATCGATCACTGTCGCCTTTGCGACGAATCCATTTGCACTCTTTCCCGACGTCTTCTTCACGTCTCCGTTTCCTTTTGAATGGAGCCAATAATCGGCGTCTCCGAAAAGCCATTTCGTCGCGAATTCCTGGCGTGTTTCCGACCCACTCAACTAAAAAGTTTGGGGCGGCAAGCAAGCAGAGCTCTCAAATTTCGAATGCAAAGATTTGTCGACGACGGCGACGGAAGGGGGGGTGTCTCGAGTAACAGCCGGGAAGGGCGGGCGGCTCACTTCTGAATGGAATACAACAACTCTCAAAACGACACGAGAGAGAAGAGGGCGACGGAAGAAAAAAAAACAAACATTTTGTTGGCGCGTTTCCCGCCGTTTCTTCTTCTTTTCTCACTTCTTCTTCTTTCTCTTCTTCTTCTTCTTCGTACGTCTTCTGAATCCCGTTGGGAGATATTAGACATCTTCTGGAGTGAGGAAGCGAGCAGATTCTCGCCTTTTCTCGCACAGGTTCAGCCCCCTCATTTGCCGGCCGTTTATTTGTTTTATGACGTGGCACTCTCCTCCGTCCAATTACACATCCAATCCGGAAAAGAGAAGAAGAAGAAGAGACGGACGTCGTCAATAATTCAAGATCTTTCTCTTTTTTCCTTCCAACGCCTTCTCTCAACATCATCGCCTTCTTTCTGCTTCCTTCCGTCGTGCCACGTCACGCCCAGTCACTTTCTCATGTTTCATCCGAAAAATGGCGAAAAGTCGATCGGAAGTCGTCGCTCATCACTTCCGATTCGCAGAAAAACGCGACTCTGAACTTTTGATTGAGGGCCGAAGGTCGCTTTGAAAAGCCCCTCGAATCGTCGAAACGAAACAGGAGCCAATCAGTTTGAAAGCATCGAAACGAAATTAAGAATGCGTCGTCACGAGAAACGAGGCGTTTTCTAGTCCGCGCGAGAAGTCTGCATTGCCAATTCTGATGTTCTCAATTCGTTCCGAGTGTTTTTTAAAAATATTTTTGAAATCCGCGGAGCCCCCCCTTTCTGTGCTCATTGCGACACAAAACAAGAGCTCCGAGAGCATCTCGCTGAGCACGCGCTTCCGTCGCTTCGCCCCCCTTCTCCTCGCTGCTCACTCTCATCCAATTTCGTCCTCATCTGATAACGGCCCTCGAATCCAATCCATTAGAGGAAACTGCTCTCGCCGAAAGGGGCGTGGCCTGCGCCTCCCCCTTCTCCTTCTGCTTCTTCTTTTGATTCGAATTAGACGCCTCCTTCCTACCGCTCCTTCTTCTCCTCATTCGTGCTCGAAATGCTCAAGACCACCCGTCCGAGATTCATGGTCCATCAGCGGTCGCATTCCACTTCGAGGTAGGCGTTGCTCTCCTTATCTTCTCGTGCTCATCGGAGGAAGATGACGACGATCTGTGTTTCTCTCCGACGGAAGGAACGTGCAGAAGACGTGCGAAATCCCCCGAGGACGTCGTTTCTCCGCTCTTCAAACCGCCTCCTTCCCTTGTTTGTGCTGACCTATTTCCCGCTTTTCCCCTCCATTGCCATCCTGATGACGTGCGTTCCTTCCACGTGAAACAGACGATGTTGACCTCTCTCCTTCTTTCCGACGTCTTCTCGAATAGGCTTCTGTAACGGTCACGTGACACCAGTGACGACACAATTAGTTTCTGTTTCTTAGAGAAAATGAAGAGAAAAGTCCGATAAAAAGGCTTGTTTTGAGTAAGAGAGAAAAACGCCACCAGAACACTGAAACGCGTGTCAACTGCATCGAATTGACTTGTTAACGAGGGCTCGTTGCTCTTTCCGAGAGCTCTTTTCAAGAGAGAAAAGATACATGTTTCTGTTGAGGTGCCCCGCTGGTTTCCGATTCGTCGCCGAGCCAATTTCCGTCTCTTTTCAGCGTTTCCGAGAAAGGCGCCTCGTTCAGCACACCTCAGGCGAACCGGAAGAACAAAGTGAGTGCTCCTTCCCAATCAGCGGGCCCATTCATCTATCCGTTTCAGGTGAATGGCAGCAGAAGAATGAGCGACTCGAACAACGTCGCCTACAGCAACGGCACGAAGAAGACGTTCGAGGGAAACATCGAGAAGTGGGAGCCCAACGTCTACGAGAAGGTGCTGAGAACTCGCAGATTCGTGGAGCAATCCGCTCGTTGCAGGAGCTGCTCCGTCGCACGTGGTCCGATGAGTTCGACAACCTGTACGAGCTGGGCTCGGCCATCTACTGCTTCATCTTCGACCACAACCCGAACTGCAAGCAGCTGTTCCCGTTCATCTCCAAGTACCAGGGCGACGAATGGAAGGAGTCGAAAGAGTTCCGCTCGCAGGCTCTCAAGTTCGTGCAGGTTCGCGTCCCCCCGGAAGCTTCTGGGAGAACGTCTTCTGGTTTCAGACGCTCGCGCAAGTCGTCAAGAACATCTACCACATGGACAGGACGGAACCTTTCCTGTACACGGTCGGACAGAAGCACGTGAAGTTCGCGGATCGCGGATTCAAGCACGAGTACTGGGACATCTTCCAGGTGAGGCGGGAAAAGAGATTCCGAGAGAGTGAGGAGGGTTCAGGACGCGATGGAGTTCGCACTGGAGAACCGTCTGAGTCACATGGCGGACCTCGACGAGAATCAGAAGAAGGACGCCGTCGCCGTGTGGCGGACGCTGGCCCTCTACACGACGGTCCACATGCGGAACGGCTTCATCGACGGCCTGAAGGGCGTCAACCGCTTCCCGCCGCTCGTCTGAATGCGACGTCTTCTCGCTCTCCTCTCCGTTGCCTCCTTCCTGTGATCTGTTCCGCTTCCTTCCTTTTTCTTTTCTCTCCACTTAATCAGATTTCAGCAGTAGTCAGGGATACTTCTATCTAAACGAATTTCGCTAACTAACCTCATTTCTGTGTATATAATCTCTCTTTCAGTAAATTATCGCAGATAAATCGATAAATAAAAGTGTATTACATCTCTGTCCTATCTCAATAAATACCAGTACAAATCAAAGAAATGAATAGAAGAATGGCAATCAGTGCGAGGCTTCCTCGTCCTTCTTGAACTGCTCGTATTGCTCCTCGTTGAGCAGCTTGTTGAGCTCGTCCGTCGACTTCACCTCCAATTTGTACAGCCATCCCTTCTCGAACGGGCTCTTGTTGATTAGTCCCGCCTCCTCCTCCAGCTTCTCGTTCTTCTCCGTCACTGTTCCGGAGATGGGCGCGTAGATGTCCGACGCCGCCTTCACACTCTCCACGGCGCCCGTCGAATCGCCCTTCGCGATGTCGGTGCCAACCTCGGGCAGCTCGATGTAAACGACATCTCCAAGTTGCTCCTGAAACCAGAAACTCGTAGAAGACGATCATGAAGTCGGAATCCACGTACCGTGGCGAAATCAGTGATTCCGACTGTTCCGACGCCGTTCTGAACGAGCACCCATTCGTGCTTTTTAGTGTACAAACGTCCTGAAAACTGAACTTGATTAGAAAACAGAAATACTTGCAATGCGATGAAAACCAACCGGCAGAGGCGAATCGGACGGACGACTGGAGAGACGGGATGGCACGACGAAGAAGGCTCATACCTGAAGAAGAGAAGAATAAATTGGTTGCAGGAAAGGCGACTTGCGAGGCGATTGCGCGTTTTATCAGCAGATAAGAAGGCAATGAAACCGCTCAAAACAGGCAAAAGAACAGGGAAAAGAGGGCCAGACGACCAGAAAACAGGGTGGGAGGACTTTGCAACCTTCGGGAGAGGAAGAAAGTTCGGAAAGAATCCGCTGAAAAGAAAACAGTTCTCCGAAAAGTGACCATCAAATCGCAGTAAACAAAACCAGCACGACCTGTTTTTGCAGGAAATCAAGGTTTTCCCGCTGACGATCAGGTTCCAGAAGTCGAAAACAATTACCCCTTTCTTCTTTATTCTCTCTTGTTTCTATTCAGAGTTTACATTCGGCTTCCCTCTCTTTCATAAACATTCTATGTTTCCAAAAACATTTGCGATTCCTTGAAAAGCCAACTCACTATTTTATTGTCTCTTTTCACTACGGATCGCGAAAAATGAGTGTGCTCCTCCTGTTCCCAAACACGTGAAGATCAACGGGATTCGAGGTCGAGAAACGCGAGAAAACCGTCGGAAAATGTAAACACAGCGACGGGAAAGTGCGGAAGATGCATACGAACTGACGACTTTTCGAGTATTTCTCGACGCCGCAACTTCAGATTTCAGTGAGTTTCTTCCGGTTTTATCACTTTTCTGTCAAATTCCCTCAAATTTATACGTTAAAAACGAATTACTTCTTGAGACCTGTAGAAATCGGAAGCTTTCCGAGAAGAAGCATGTTCTGTGATAGAGCTCGAGTGCTCATAACTCTGGCATCTGTTTCTCTCGCTCCCGAATATCAAATTCCAATAAACGCCCGTTCTGAAAGCATTGAATTGCGCCGCATTGTGTTATTTCCCATTCATGCGAAAACATTTTATCAAACCAACACTGCAAAGCACACAGACGCTCTCCCACTCATTCTTCCGGTCGTAGCTTGATTTCCATCTGAAAACAAAGTATTCTAAACTGAAAAATAGTGAAAATGAGCAGTGGTAAGCAGTTTCCGAACTCATTTCGCATCGTAGAATCGTAATTTCGGAATTCCGAATCGAATCGCGTCGGTGTAATCCGATCTACTTCTCAATAGTAACAAGGGATTAAAGTTGTGTCCCCCGAAAAGCGACTAAAAACGAATTAAATCGCTGGAATGCATCGTCGTGTTTCAGAAAGCTGGGCTCGTCCGAGTTCGCGGAAGCTCTCGCTCGGCGTCGTTCCCCAGTCTCTCTCGCGAGCCGACGCCACTTCAACGCCGACCCTCGACGTCCCGCACAAGGTGAGAGCTCATGACTCAGCGGCCACGATGCAAAAACATACGAGGCCATGGGAACATAAAAACTATAAAAACCCGCAGTTCCCAACCATAAAAATCCCTCTATTTCGCTCGAAAAATTCCAAAAATGCAGCGAAATGTGAACAAAAAAGTGGGTTTTTCAGAGAGATCGTTGAAATTTCGATTATTTTCAGCCGACAAACCGCCGATTCTCGCTCGCGGCGACGTTTCTAGACGCGACCAGACCGAACCGAAAATCGTCGCTTTTTGTTGGTTCGTTTGCAAATTTCTTGAAAGATAAAATCGGAGAGAAGACGCCAAAAATAGTAAATGGGTTCTCTTTGGAAAGAAGGAAGCCGGCGGCACGCAACCAGAACCACTCTGAGACTTCTTTCTTCCAATTGTCAGCGTGCCACGTCATCTCGAAACCAAACACTCCTCTTTTCTTATCGCACTCTTTTACGACTTGCTCTATCGGTCTCCTTCTTTTCTCGCCCCTTTCCCTCCCGCATTATTCGGATTTCGCCATGTCGTCCACCAACAAACTGAGACACACTGTCTCTATGAGATTCAAATCCAAACCCGAGAAACCAATGTCTTTGTCGCGATCGATGGCGGCTCTCGCACTGGAAACACAGAAAAATTGGCGGCGGGACATGAGTGTCGACGAGGAAAACGGTTGCGCAAGAAAACATATATCGAGGCAGTTTACTCAGAAATCGGTTTCAATTTCAGAGAAAGATTACCTCGATCCACGTGTTCTCGGCGAGGAATCCGACTTTCAGCGGCCGCTGTTCGTCGAGAGAGACGAGTCGAAAGGAGCTCGCACCACTCGCAGCGATTCGATAAAACCGGCGGCGAGAAGCCGGCGAATGGGGAGAGCGATGCGAGTCGTCGTTCTGGGAGGCAAGAAGGTCGGCAAGACGGCCATCCTCAGACAGGTCGCGTGTGTAGAGGATATCACCAGCAAGGCAAGAATCGGAGGCATTCCGAACTCAGTTCATTGCTCTGTTTTCAGCCATACGAAGCAACAATCGAAGACACGTATCAAGTGCTTCTGGAGGAACCGGACAAAGCGAGAGAGATTCTGATTCTGCACGACACGGCGGGAGTTTCAAATTATGGACCTGTGGAGCTGAAGAAAGCGTATGTGCAGGCCGCCGACGCGTTCGTTCTCGTCTACTCATCTGCCGATTACGAGTCATTCAATCGGGTGGATCTGATCAAAAAGTGGATAGATCGGCAGTTCGGAAAGGACAAGAAAGAGGTGAAACTGGAGGAGAAGAGTGGAAAAAAGAGCCGCGGATAGCAGTTGCAGGTGCCGATTGTCGTTTTGGCGAACATGAGAGACAGGCCGGCGACTGTGGACAGCGCGTTTGCACACAGTTGGGCGGCCCGCGAGAAGGTGAAACTGTTCGAAGTGACTGCCAAGGATCGGCAGAGTCTCGTCGACTTCATCCACTACGTCGGACACCGCCACTTCCATCCCACCAGTCAGTTCCGATCCCTCGTTCCCCTCCAGTATGACCCCCTTTTCAGAAGAGTCGAAGTTCTCGCTTTCGAAGAAACTCAAGTCGGAAAAATCTTCAAATCCGGCGATTTTGATGGACTTTTGACCATGATTCACTCGTTTTCGTGTGATTTTCTCCGTGATTTCACTTCCTTCTGGCCATAATCATCCCTTTTCCGTGCCTTCTCTCCCCCATCCCCTCATTGTGATAGCTTTGCATAATTCTTGATAGGCACCCAAAGAATCATCGATATAATACGTATTCGTCAGTATTCGGTCAGCAAATTGTGTGAATTACCCCACATTCAGGTTCAGATTCATTTGTATGATAATAATAATGAATAAAACACCAGATTCTATGTAATGGATGCAATAACACAGGACGCGAATCGGTAAATGATGTGTGAGCAACGAAAACTCGAGAATTATGGTGCAGATAAAGAAGGCGTGAGAGATACAAAATATGTTCAGATTTTGGTGTTCGGGTCGAATCCGTAGTTGACTTCTGAAAGAAACGGATTGGAAAGTGGAAGAGGAAACCAGAATCGGACCCGAATAGTCGGTTCTCACTTTGCCCTTGTCGCTGGAAATGGACGGAATCGAAGGAGCGCTCTGCAACTGGTGGGATTCAGAAGACGTCCGGAATCCGAAGACTTCCTACCGGAGAGAGGGTCGTGTCCTCGCAGTACTTCTGGAAGAGGGCGCCGATGACTTCCTCGGTCTTCAGGAAACCGTTCGAGTCCATCATGAAGTAGATGAGCAGAATTCCGTCGGCACAAAGGTACTTGTGCACGAAGTTGTAGCGGTACTCTTGTTTTCCGTGGAACGACTCCTTGTCAAGAGTCTTTTTGATCAGCTTGTAGATCATCATCTCGTTCATTCGATCGCTCTTCAGACGGAGGATCCACTTGACGATGCCGATTACCGAGAGCGCTGTCAACTGGAAAAAACATGGGATTCAGGGGAGAAGCGACAGAAGACGTACGGTGAGGAGCCAGAAGTAGAGACCTATGAAGATCTTTTCATTGATTACGTTCATCGGTATGATGCATTGCGTCTTGTGGCTCACAATCTTGTTCACCGATTCGTGTAGCTGGTACTCGCATCCGACGAGGATCGGGAAGTACTGGAAGCGGTTGTAGCTGCCGTCGGCGAGAATCGAAGCGAACTTCTTTTTGTCAGACCACGAGAAGAAGTCGTTCGACCGTATCTCTTCCTTCGATATGAACTTCTGCACCAACTGAAAACGATTTCACGTGTTCTCTGTATAACTGTTTTTCGATCAAGTACATCAAATCCCCAAGTCCAGGAGTCGACATCCAAGAATTTGCAGACAAGATTCACTTGGAAGATGACGTTCAGGATGAAGAGGAGCTTCGTGATGCTGTAGAGGACACTCGGGAACGCGGAGTTGAACGTGATCCACGAAAAGTAGCCGATCTTGTGAGCGCGTCGGAACTTGAAGTGGTCGTGCATATAGGAGACGATCCGGTCGATCTTTTCTTTCGTCTTCTCGAACGTCTTCTCTCCGTTGATCTTGCCCGCGTAGTCGACGATAAAGGCCATGTCTATGTCTGGAAAAGGAAGGTGAAATGACGGTTTTACAGTGAAAACACCATACAGATGAGTTTCTGCATGTAAGCCCAGCACCAAAACGGGAGAAGAAAGCAGCAGACTTGGAACGCGAAGAAGAACGGGACCCATTGGTAGTAGTTGATGGTGGCGTCCTCAGTGTAGCTTCCGAACTCCGAAGTGTTCGTGGTTGTGTTCAGTTCGTAGCGAAACGTTCCGTAGAAGAGACAGAAGTGATGAATGTAGTCACGCCACGATTTCAGGTCTGAAAATAAAGAGGGTTAGTCGAGTCAATTAAAAAAGTCTGCTAACCGTCGTGCTGCTTCGGGAGCATGCAATCGATGGGATTTCCAAAGTGTTGCTTGGCTCCGGTGAGCACGACGAACACTCCGAGCAAGTAGACCGTGAACAAATGGAGACGATCGTAGAACTCGTACAATTTTGCCGCTTTGAATGGCTTGGATATGAAATCTCCGATTATCGGAATTTCCCAAATCATTTTACTTGTGGGCTGAAAAACAAACGACTTATTTTAGAAGAGATATTTGAAAGTTTCATAGTTTTCTTACCTTTTCCGATAGTCAAACGAACGACAATCGAGAAAATCGAGGCGATTTCGAAGCGATCCAAAACCGCGCGCTACAGTAGTCTGAGTTTAAAGGCGCATACATCTTTGAACGGATTGGTTTCACCACGATTTTAAACTTTGCAGGTCTGGTTGTGTTCCTGAAGATTAGAAGTGATTGGTTACGTCGGGAAAAAAGAAATTGTTGAGTAGAGTCCGACCTACTCGTGTGCCGCAAACTCCTCCAACGTGTTCTGATAACAGACGGCGCCCGCGGTGGTGCCTACGACAATATAGTTAGCTGCTGATAATGGGCGGAATTCGTCTGATAAGCCAGTGTATAGGCAGCATATTTAAGTTTTCTGTTTGAGAATCGATTGGCACAGAGTCGGAATGCGGATTCGGATAGGCAAACTCGACGTGTTCATCTTCGTCGCGGCCGCAATTTGCATCGTTTTCGGAGTGGTCACCTGGTCGGCGTTCTCGTCCATCTACAGTAGTCTCGTGATAGCGGTGAGTGAGCGACTGGAAGAAAGGGAAGAAGACGTCGGAGATTCAGAATCTACGACTGTCGGAGAACACGGACCTGAGTCTCGGCTACTCGACTTTCCAGTACACGAGTCCCCAGATGACGAACGTCATGAAGTTCTTCTTCTTCAACGTCACCAATCCCGACGAGGTGAAGTATTATTCGGCCGTGCCGCATCTCGTCGAAATCGGTCCGTTCGCCGTGATGTGAGTCTTGAAGGGTTAATCTGAAACTGAAGACGTGCTTCAGAGAGAGCGAGCAGAAGAAGTACGTGGACTTTAACGAGGACAAGTCGCAGATGTTCTACCAGAATTACAAGAAGTACGTGCTCTCGAAGGAGCACTCTTGCGACGAATGCGACTGGAACCGGTACATCATCTTCCCGAACCCTCCGGGATTGGGCGCCGTCGCCTCGATGATCGACCCGCAGTTCGGGATCACGCGCACCGGAAGGACGATCATCGCCGTCGCATTGACTCTGATGGGCGAGTATCCATTCGTGTAGGGAGGGACTAGAAACTGCCCGCGAGCTGCTCCTCTTCCAGATCGCACCAAGTGCGCGAGGTGCTCTTCGACGGCTACGAGGACGCTCTTCTCTCGGCCGCCCACTCGGGACTCGTCACTCTCCTCTCCGGTTTGTACAAGGGAGAGGGACGCAGCATCGTGCCGATTCCGATTCCGGCGATGCCAAAGTTCGGATACTTCCAGGGAGTGAGTCGAACGGAGCGTCGTTCTGAAAACCAAAGTGTTCCAGTACAACAACTCGAGAGACGAGGAGTACTGGGTGCAGACGGGCAAGAAGGACATCAACCGGATCGGACAGGTCGAGCGGTGGGCGGGCCTCAAAGAGCTGCCCAGCGAGTGGTGGACGACCGACTTCGCGAGGAGCATCCGAGGATCCGGTAAGAAGACCTTCCTCTCCCTTCCCATTCCTTCTTCGAAGACTCGGGAAGCTTCACCCAAATGCATCTCGACGAGTCTTCGACCGCCGATTTCTTCTTTTCGTTCATGTGTCGTTCGTTCCGGAAGACGTTCTACAAGAAGGAAACGCTCCAATCGATCCCCACCATCGGGTACTTTCCCTCCTTTCCTTTCGTCTTTCTGAATGTACGCCTGTTCAGTTACCACGTGGGACAACACGAATGGGACACCACAGCCGACGAGAACGTCGGATTCCGATACCGGAACGTCGAGAAGAGGAACTACTTCCCCGATTGGCCGAGCTGTCCGCCGTGAGTCCACTGGAGCGCACTTCCCTCGACCCCTCTGTTTGCAGGAAAGGTCAGTGTCATCAGGCGGGATCGATCGACTGTTCGAAGGCGGACAACTTCTGTCACGCGTGCTGCGAGGGCTCCAAACTGAACGGAACGTACCTGCTGCCGCCGGGAATGTTCCCCCTCGTCTGCTACCCGGGACGTCTTCAACCGACGCCGTTCGCCGTCGTCTACTCTCCCCCGCACTACCTTTTCTCTCCGGATGAGGTCAGAAACACTGTGGTCGGCATGGCTCCGGACGAGAGCATCCACGAGCCCATGATCTACTATCACGAACCGGTAGCTCCTTTTTCCATTGAATTGTAGCCACTTCCGTCCGTTTTCAGTACAGCGGAACGACTCTAAAAGTGGTGAACAGACTGCAAGTGAACATGCCGGTCATCAGATCGCACGATGTGCCGTGAGTCTTCCCTCCGACATCTTCTGTCGGAATTCCCGGATTTCAGCACGAGTCAGAACATGCCCGACGTGATGATTCCCCTCTTCTGGCAGGACTCCTCGCCCCAGCTCGCCGAGTTCATCTACGATCAAGCGTGGCTCGGATTCGTGCTCGTGCCCCGACTCATGACCGTCTTGCAGTTCTGCGCCCTCGGATTCGGCCTTTTTCTCCTCGTTCTCCTCGTTTTTCTGCACATTCGGAAGAGCAATCAGCCCGCGAAAAGGACATTCAGTTTCGTCGGAAACACCACTAACTGGCTTTCTTCTTCTTCTTCTTCTGGCTCTTCCAACGGATCCAGAGGCCTTCGGAGGATGTAAATACTTCATTTATTAGTAAAAGTTTCCAATTAAAAGAGATTTTATTGAAACACGGCCACTCTGTACACTTTTCCGTCGGCGAACGCGGCGATCGATCGGCTGTTCGGATCGTATTGCACGTTTCCGATCGGCTGATTCAATCCCTCCCACTTCGTTTGCTTCCCACTGATGTAGGTGTGGCTGTAGAAGTCGTACACAGGCGACACCGTTCCGTCACAATCCACCGTATACAGGACGGCACACCGCACGAATGCGTTGCACATTGTGGAAGTGTCGATCGAAGGCAGCGTCCAGTTGGAAACAATCTGCAAAAACATCAAGCCACCTAGGGGACTCGAACCCCTGACCTTAAGATTAAAAGTCTCACGCTCTACCAACTGAGCTAAGGAGGCCCCGAACGTCGAAATCCGCGGAGACATGAAAAGAACGGAACGGACTAACCTGCATACTGTTGCCACTGAATCTGCTGACAGTCAGAATGTTCTCGCCCTGCCTCCGATACAGAACCCAAATGCCATGCTCCTCCGCCTGAACATCCAGCCGTGACGTCGAATTCGCGTAGAGTGGCTCCACAGAAGTGCGCAGACTGATGACCCTCGTCGTCTGGGTCTTCAGATTGAACGAGACGAGCCGGTCGCTCTCGCTGTAGTACATTGTGTTGTTGTGCACCATGTTGTCGGTGCCGTCGAACGGAAAGGGCAGAAACTTGACGTGCCGCGTCTCGGAAGAGTTGATCCGACGAGCTCGCTTGAACGAGAGCATCGTGTAGCCGTGCGACATCTCGCACAAGTGCCAGCGAGCGCCGTCCAGATAGGCGCACCCTTCGGAATTGCGTCGTTCCCCGACGAGCACGGGCTGTCCGAAAGTGGCCTCGGCGGAGCATTCTGACGAGAAATGTGACTCGAAACGCATGAAACATTCACCGACTTCTCTTCATTTCTCTGACGACCGCCATCCGAGAAGGCTTCTCCGTTTCCCGTTTCAGCGAGTCAAAGTGTTCCATGCAAACCTTCCGAATGTGCTTTTTCTGGAACTTTCCTCATTTTCATCGAGATCTGAAATGCCCGAAAGCGACCGAAACTTGCGCGTAAATCGGCATGAAAACGGTGGAATCGTCGTCGGTGCTCGGCACCCGATTCGAGTTCGTTTCCCGTTTCGGACGACTCTTCTGAAACCGGAAATGCGCTCCACCGCACACACTCTTTGATCTACCTGAAGACGCGAGATCTGTCCCTGTTGATGGCAGAGGAAGGCGCAGGAAACGAGCAGAAGAGCCCACGGAACGGCGAGTTGGAGGCGCTCGGACGGCTTCATTCCTGGGACAAAGGAGCCGCAAAACGCGCGGAAATGGGAAATGCGCGAAAAGCGGCGAAAGTTATTCGAAAACGGAGCCGGGAAAGACGGAGACAATTAGTTTTTTTCTCGCCGTTTTCGGTTTTCCCGCTCCACAATAAGAGGGGAAATGTATATTCTCACTGGAATTTGGGGATTCCGAACGAGAAAAAATGGACGAACTCTTTCGGGTGGAGCCAAATGAGCAAGGATAGGCTCATTGGAAGGGGGGCTCAAGCAGTTGCTCATTATCCTGTCAAAGTTCGGGGACTAGAAACCGCCGGGACGTTTCCTAGTCCCCCGAACACTTTGGCTCCTCGCGTTTTCTGTTTTGCACACCTCGGTTTTTCTTCGTTTCGTTCGTGTCGTCACTAATTCCATTAGTGTCTTCTAATTTCCGGGAGAGCAGAGCGAAAAGACCGCAAAATGTTCATAGAGTGATAATGGAAAAATAAATATTGCGATATGGAGACAAAAATAAATGAAAGCGTCCACAAGTATCAATGAAATGAATTCGAGAAAAAATATTTTCCTTTTTTTTGGCCTCGGAGGTTTTTTGGACGGGAACTGGAACTGGAACTGGAAAATTGGCACATTGGTGGCCTTTTTGGTTGGCGACAAAATGAATGAGTTGTTTGACCGAGGAAGATCACAATTGAAACGAGAGGGAGGGATACTGTAGATGGGACTAGTCGTCGTCTTCTTCTGCCACGTCATCGTTCGCTTCTGCCACGTGGACGGGCGGCGCAGCGGCGGGAGCTTTCAGAGTGTGGTTGCCCTGAAAAGTGAGAACGTCTTCTTCTTATTCTTCTGGAGAAGCGGCGACGGCACCTTGTACTCCTTGCCCAGGTGCTCCGTTGTGCCCTTCCACTGCTCGATCTCCGACTTGTCGACGGCTCCGACTCCGAGATACGCGCATCCGATCGTGTCGTCTCCAGTGCACGTTCTGCAAGAGAAGACGTGACGATGACGTGTGTGTGAAGACGTTACCTTTGGGCGTCGTGCACCGAGATGACGATCGACGTCTGCGCGAGTTCGTTCTTCGAAGTGCCGCACAGGAACATGACGGCTTCGTTGTAGACGGCCGAGCAAGTGCCTGGAAGAAAAAGAAGACGTCGGGGTTTCAGAAGACGTCACGGTTTCGCTCACTTTTAATGATTCTCGACGACTTCGTTTGCGTCTTCGTTCCCTGAGTCAGCGTGATTTTGACGCATACATCTGCAAGAAAACGAGTGTGTTGAATAATTCTGGAATTTCGGGACGTCTTCTTCTTCTGACGTCTTCTGAAGGAGAGGGGGATGTCCCCCGTGTTTCCTAAACGTTTTGTTTTCTGTGTGTGAAGTCAGTTCCTGTCGTCGTGACGCCGTCTTCCTGTCTCCTCGACGATCTTCCCCCCACGTCTTCAGACTGACGTCTTCTTCCGCTTCTTCTTCTGCCAACTATACGAGAGAGAGAGAAAACGAGAGGGAGAGAGCCGCCCGTATTAAGATTACACAGCTCATTTTTTATTTACGACTCTCTATCGTTTGGGGGAAAAAAAAGAGTCGCGCGCGGGCAAACACTCTACTTTTTGGCGGCCAAAAATAATTGTTACAAGCGCGGAATCGAGTGGGAGGATTCAGAAATGATGACGGCTTCTTCTTCTTCTTTTGCACCACACGGAGACGTCACGTCTTCTCAGATATTCATGGGTTGGCTCGGATTGCGGGCTCAGGAGTGAGAAATGAACTCCCTTCTTCAGAAGACGTCGCAACGAGAAGATGTAAGTGCATTGGCACGAATGCGTGATGAAGAAGACGTCGTTTGACGGAGCGGAATGCGTTAGGAACGGATGACGTGGCAGCACTACCGTAGTCCCCCCTCTAACACATCGCCTCTTTGCAGGGGGGCTTTTCGCGGAGCTTCCTGGTTGACTGACTATAAATTGCCGCCCTTCCTCTTCAATTTCCATCTCTCTTCCATTGTCATTACACTTCCTTCCGTCCCTTCTTCTTCGCCTTCTCGGCCATGAGACCCCCCATATATTTTTCGAGGCGAAGAAGAAGAAGAAGAGAAAAGGCTCTCTCTCTCTCATTTGAAACGCATTAGTCGAATGAGAGACCATTATAAAGTCTCATTAAAAATGAAATGACGACCCCCCTTTCGCTCCAAATGGGCTATACGATTTGAATGGAAAGAAGGAAGAACGTACCGGGAGCTCCGATGAGCCCGCACTTCGGAAGAGCGTCCACCTTCTTCAGATTCACCGTCAGCCGCTTCGAATCCTTCTCGATCACCGAAGACGTGTAGATTTTGCCGAGTTTCTGGAACACCGAGTTTGGAATGGAAAGGCGCGAGTCGCTTACTTTCGGCACGAGCGCCTTGATCTCCTCGACGATCTTGATCTCCTTCTTCGTGTTCATCTCGCGAATGTCTCGCAACGGCACCGACGCCTCTCCTGAAACGACAGAAGATGTGGACGACGTCTTCTGAAGAAGCGCCCACCTATCACGACGTCCTTCCCCTTGATGCCGCCTGCTGCGTGACACGCCGTAATTATCACAATCTTCGTGTCGAGCTCTTCGTGTGTCACATTGTCGAAGAAGAATTCCTGGGAACGACTCGATTATGCAAATCGGCCACTTGTTATTGTCCCCCCTAATTGCGCGCCGTGAGTCACTTCGCGCACTGTCGGAAACGCGCTCCATCGCACATCCCCTCCTCCCCCTTTCCCGCGCAGACAGACGGATCTTCTCCTCCTTCGCAATGATCTTCCGATATCTCGAGAGAGAGAAAGAAACGACGTCATCTCATCTGTTGCACTCGAAAATTGCAATCTAGTGATGCGACGCAAATAGCATCTCGACGCCCTTTTGCCGAGATTCAAGGGCTCTTCTCACCTGATTGAACACCGGATCGCGACCTCGTTTCGTCTCCGAAGACTGCTCCTTGGCGCCCTTCAGTCCCGGAATGCTCACTTTGCACAGTGCGTGGATCTCCATCTCCGGTTTCAGCTCGCCCGCCAGCGCTGAAAATGCTCGTTGTGGCGTGTGTTTCGCGGGTAATCAGATTGAGCCCTTCGCCCACCGGAACTCTGTGTGAGCAACGATCCTCCGCTAATTCGCCATTCATTCATGTGCCCATATTCGGCCCCAGTGTCCGATTGCATCCTAATTCGGACGGGAACAAGTCCCTTGTTTTCCGAGGTCCCGAGCCCATTCTTGTCCATCATCGAGGTGCTGTGAGGGGGAGAAAAGAGCCCGTCACGAGACTCGAGTTGTGTTGTAAAACCCGCCCGGCAGTCCCTCGACGCATCACAAATTGACTATGTAACGGGTTTTTATGGCGTCTCACACATGTACATACAGAAGACGCTGACAAAGTGCAGCGGCCGGAAGAGGAAACAAGTACCTCGCAGCTCGCGGAGCCCGGAGTCAGAGGGATGAGCTCACGCACAGGGCTCTATCATCAAAGCGTGCATTTCTAATTAGACAGGAGGTCGTGTGACAAGACATCTGTGCTCATTTCGGCCACGTGGGAATGCGGTTGTTTGGTCGGTGGGAAAGAAAGTCATACGTCTTCCGAAGGCACGTTTTGCTTGATTTATGTCGAATTCCGGCTCTCGCCGGCTGCTGCTACTGCTGGAAGTCTGTCGGTGATGGATTGTGAAACCGAACGGCGGCGGGCCGGAAGAGGAAATGGGCTGAGAAGGAGCTGCCGCGGCCGTTTGTCAAGATCCAGTCCCCCCGCAATTACGTATTCGGCGAGCAACTCGCGGCTCCTCTCACTCCCGAAACATTTGGCCCCAGCACTGGTTTTTGTGCGCGGCCAGACTCCCGTGGGATTCTAATCGCGGGGAGTGAGGAGAAGAGAGCCTCCCTCAGCACACCAAATGTTTCTGCTCCGGGTTGCTGCCGACGTGTTTTTTGTTTAGTGGAGCTCCACCAAAGTTTCAAAAGGCGGCGACGAGAGAGCGCGAGACGCAGACGCGCAGAAGATCGAGCACTTCAAGAGTCTAGGTGCGGGACATAATTGGCTGGAGGGCCCCCCACAAGGAACCACTCGGAGCAGCACTTGTTCTCCTGCTTCCCCCCGTCCGAGATTAGAGTTGCAACTGGATTCGTCGTCGTTTCGGGAGGGAAGACACGTCATTTGCATGCTTTGCACAAAGAGACGCCCCGCCGCTTATACTATTGTCGGGGGGCGAGCTCGCGTCATCAGAAAAGGGGGAGGTCGCAACTCGCCTTCGATCTTGGTGATTGTGACGCGGAGGCGCTTCCTGACGCCGAAGTAGAGCAGCGAGCAGTGGAGCAGTCCGAGGCCCGTCGGTCTTTGCGGTGTCGGACTGGGGTTCGACGTGAGGCTCTGCAAGAGGTTCTGGATCTGGAAGGGGAAGAAGGAGCCGAGAGACGAACCGTCTTGTGCACCGTCGTGTTGTTGTTCTCGAGAATGATCGGAGCATTCGGCGAGTAGAGCGACGGATCGAGCCCATGCGCGATCGGATCCTCGGTGTCGGAGCTCGACTTGCTCGTGATCTGCAATCCCTCGTTTACGTATGCGAGTTTGATTTCTCTCAGTGATCGCTTCTTCTTCTTTGTGACGCCGTGCTCATTTCCGATTCGAATCAAAAACCCATCTTCTTCTGCACCCGTCCCTCCCTTCGTATATCAGAAATCATTGCACTTGACAGCGAAAACGCTCTTTTCGTCGTTTCGTGAGTGTGCTCCTTCGGAAATCATCACCGCTCCGAAAACAACTGCAAAGAAAACAAGTCGAGGAAGGGATTGCATGTCTGCGAACGCGTGAATTATACACACACACACACCCCACAAGAGCCGCCGTCGCCTCGTTGAGCAGCAGCAGCAGGAGAGTAGTGCCACGTGGCACGGCCGACGATCCCTTCCGAATTCATGAAGACGACGATGCGAGGAAGTGAACGAGGAAACACACGGGTGTCCAAACAACCCGGCGGATTGTTTTCGAGGCCGGAAGCGACGCGGAGCCGCCCAAATTGCTTCTTGCTCGGCTACAGTATGCCGGCGAAAGGTGGCTCATAACGCGTCCGAAATCAAATTGTTGCTCGTTAGCGAGGTGGCTCAGTTTGTTTTGCGCCGTCTCGCCACCCGAAATTTTGTTCGTTTTCTCATTTTATCTGTGAAAATCCAATTTTTGTGACGTGAAAACAAAGCGGGCGAAAGGAAAAGAGCACGCCCCTCTGGCTCGTGCTCCGCGAGCCCCCACACTGTCATCGGGGTTGGGGAGGCGGCTCGAAATTTGATTTGGCGCCCCGCGAGTTTTCCTCCCTCGGATTCCAAAGGATGAATTTCCCCGGGACGGGCGGCCCCGCCGCCGCCTTTTGCTGCTCGCTGCATATGAATAAGGAATGTGAAAGGCCGAAAGAGAAGCGGAGGAGGAGGAGGAAGCAGACGCGTCGACGACGAGTGACGAATCGGCCATTCGATCCAGGTCACTTCTGCTTCTTCCACTGACCAGACGGGAAATTGGACTCTCTCTCCACGACACGGGCTCAAAATCCCCCCTCCCTGGCCGTTGGCAGCGGCTCCCGGTGCACTTTGTGCCACAAAATTACTTGCTTCCGCCATCGTCTCGCGCTCATTTGCTGCTCGTTTTCGCCCCGCTCTACGAGTGCCGCAAAGAGCGCGTCGACGCATAAAACTCGAATTAATTTGCCTCGAGGGGCGACGAAGGAGAAGGAGGAGAAGGCGTAGAAGACGAAGAAGACGTGCGGCGGCGGCTCCCTTTCGCAGGAGGAGGAGTTGTTGTGTGCAACGACGAGAGGAGCACACACTTGGGCTCATCATCGGCTGATTGCCCCCCTTTTGCTCACGTGCCCCCCCGTCGCTTCTGAAGCAGCACCTCTTCTTTCTCGAATAATGATGATGATGTGACGATGGAGGAAGCGGCCCGTCAAATTCGATAGTGTGCGTGAAATACGAGAGTCTCTCGTGGAGGCACTCAACCAGATCAAACGATTTTCGACACCCAAAGGACGTTCTGAGTCCGTGCCACTACATCTCATTAGGCGTTTCTCGCGCGACCAGACGGGCGGTCGAGACCAAGAAGAAGAAGGAGAAAACGAAGAAGAAGGGGAAGAAGATACAGAGGAAATGCACTGAGAGAGACGGAGAGAGAGAGTGACACACCGATGCGGGTAATTGAATCTGAGAGAAGCACAGCTGTATGCCGCTTCGCCCACTGATTTCGTATCTAAAATTATAGCGCGTTCCGAAGAAGAAGAAGAAGAAGGCAGTGGGTGTTGGTTTCCCTCTCTGAGTCACTCGCGAATCAGCAGCGGTTCTCCGTGGAGCGGAATCACCGAAGGATTAAAACGACGGACACTGGGGATTAAGGGGGGCCGTTAGAATCCCTTCATCGTCGTCGTCTCCCTCCCCCAGGCCGCCCGAAAATAATGAGACTTGAATTGTGAAGAGCAGTTTCCCACGTGCTTCTTCTGCCATCACCAAGAAATGTTGGGGGAAAACTCTCTCTCTCGAGCCTGATAAACAAAGTGACGTGGCGTGGGGAGGGAGAGAACGGCGACGTACTTGGAGCCAGAAGTCGTCGTTTTCGTCGTTGGTCGACGGAAGTGACTCCCCACTTCCGGTCTAACTCTTTCTTTCTTCTCCCCCCAATACACCTACTTTTTTTAGCCACCCCACTCACTCGTATTTTGATGCATTTCAAGTCCATCTTCAGAAGAATATTAATTAGCTATTCAACAGAGAAAAAGTGGTGCCTTCTCCCGATTCTCATTTCTGTTCGTGATTTGTGTGTTTGGAGGCTGTCTCCCAGAGAGACGCGCGCGCGCGCGCTCTTTCGAGTCCTAATGCACACTAATTGGTGCCTGCCTACTACTAACCTGCTCGATGGACGGCGAATGCACCGAAAACTTGGACATGCGACGCGGTTGAGGTGGCGGCGGGGCGATGAGAATCTCGGGCGAGATGCGACGTGGCTCTTCAGGAGGCGTCACGACGACCGGCTCCACGACGACCGGCTCTTCCACGTAGTCGTCGTCCTCGTCTTCCTCTTGAGTGTACTCCTCGTCAACGACTTCATCGTCCTCTTGCTCTTCGACGTCTTCCTCGAATTCTGGCTCATCGGGCGTCGGGTCCGGAGTCAGTGAGACGGGAGAAAGCGAGGATTGCGAGTTGCCCGGTCCGTGACGCGCGATGTTCGTCAGGTTGCTCAGCTCGGCAGTGGGCGGTCTCGGCAACTGTCTTCCGGATGGCCTTCTCTCCAGATGGGGAGCTGCACTCGGACATCTGTACTCGGGAGACAGGGGCGGCGGCGTCGGCAGGATGCGCGGCGAGCTGCTCCGTCGGATATGTGTGTCCGGAGGCATCGGAAGACGTCGCCGGCACGTCGGCTCCAGAAGCGCCGGGTAGGCGGACAGATGACGCTGCTGCGGCTGATGCATTGGCGGCGTGATCGCTGGAGAGCGATTCGACGAATCCGGGGTTTGAGGTAGCGAACGGATTTTGGGAAATGGTGGCTGGAAAACAATGGGTCGAAGGATTAGGGGAAGCACCGAACAATGGAAGGATCACGCTTGTCGAGGGGCGGGGACAGATCTCTGACGTACTGGGAGCACTTTTGTTATGAGCGCGAGAGCTCATTAAAGAATAAAGGGGGAATAAATGAAAAGATGAGAGAAAGGATCGGGCAAGATCGGTTGGCGAGCAGACACAGACGGGACGCTTCGTGTCACGTGTCACAGACAGTGGAGGGCTCCAGGCGGCAAAACAAAACAAAAAGTGACCAAAACTTGTAAAGTGGCTGAAAAATAAGGCGGAGCGGTGAAGACACACGACGACGAAGAAGATAAAGCTGAAGGAGCAGTCGTCTTCCCTGCATGCACACACACACACACAGCTCTCCCCCGCCGGCCCATACACTGCGACGCTCGAGGAGAGATTGCGCACGGAGGGTGCGCGGGCAGCCAGCAGTGTGAGCATGGGCAGGGGGCGGCGCCAGAGCAGCCTCTCGATTCGGACGGGGCGGGGCGAAGGGGCGACGAGACGGAGGGGCCGAATACAGGAAGCGGAGCGCCCCCGTTTTGCACAGCAGCCGGAACTGACCAGACGAAGCGGAACGGAGCGCTCTATAAACGAGTTCCAGACGCGAATCAGAGACCAAAAGAACAATTCCAGAGTGTCAATAGGATTTGCGAGCGGATCAGAGATCCTTCAGAAGTTCAGGTGGTTGCGAAACGAAATGAGCACTGAAACGGAAGGAACTGACTCAGTTTCAGAGCGAGCCCCGTATGTTTCCGGGAAAGCCCTGAGGAGCACAACAGGAAGGTCAAGAAGCAATGTCATAACATGAATTCGGAAGTGCACGACGTCTCCGAAGTTTGATGGATGCATGAGATATTCCAGACGGTGTGCGTCCTTTCCGTGATACTGAAACCGCAAAACAAGCCGGTCCGGCGCGTAAATAAAAGAGCGCAATGCCCTCGGGCCGTGGACCCTCGGTTTCATTTCAATAATGGCCCTCGAAACATCCAGAGATAGGTGCTCTCGCCACGAATAACAACTGAATCAAACCTTTCTCTGCGTCTCTCCGTCTCGCACTCTCTCTGAATTAATTGAATCTCTCATAGTGCACATGTGTTTTTCGTCAAAAATATCCATCATTTGACTTCTTTTCCCGGAAATAGGCCATTCATTCTGTGCGAGATGCAGTCAGTCAGCAGGGAAAAAAGATCATTACTGAAAATAAATTCTCTGTCATCCATCTTGGAAGGAGGCCGCCTGACATCATCCCCTCCTTCCTAGTTTCCTCCAAACAACACCACGCCGGCCGGAGCCTCCTTAGCTCAGTTGGTAGAGCGTGAGACTTTTAATCTTAAGGTCAGGGGTTCGAGTCCCCTAGGTGGCTTGATGTTTTGGTCGGGCGTCCCCTGTGAATGGGCCGTGATTGCAGACTTCGCTCGACTGCACCGGGAGTTCCACCGACTTGACAGCGTGCCAATTGACAACTTACGCGCGCGAGCAACTCCCAAAACAATGTAAACACGGGGTTTCAGCTCCGAAGTGTACAGAGAAGGCGACGTGAACACGACGAACTCAATTCTCGCCGCCACAATTAAACGCATTCTGTGGAGCGGCGGGCGGGGCGGTAAACAAGAAAGGGGAGCGGAAAACATCGAGTTCGCGCAGGCGCCTGCACTTGTTTCTGAGAAGGCGTCCCGCGATTCTCGAGAATCCGCTCTCCGTAATTGCTGCTTTTCATGTCTATTTTTTACTCTTTTTATTTTGAAAACGGGAAATTGTGCGGAAATGAGACGCGAATGATAAGAAAGAGTCTTTCTTTTTTGTGTGTAGGTAACAAAATTATCATCTAGGCGAGGAGCGTTCTTTTGAAATAAAAATGAGAGAAGGATATGGGGGGACTAGAAAATCAGAAAAAGAAGCAGAAGAAAGAAAAGAGGGAAAAGGGGATTCGAATTTGGCGCGCGCGCACTTTGTCTACCGTATCCCGGTTGCGGATGCATCATCTCGTCTGCGGAATCTCGTCAAGGCGCGGATTGGATCAAACATTTTTATTGATTGACGACGATTTCTTATGCAACCAGGGACTCGGGTGGAGGGTGGGAAAACAGCAAAAAAAGAAGAGGGAGGGGGATCGCTCGATTGACCTAATTGTTCGAAAAAAGAGAAAGGGGGCGGAGTCAGTCAGAAGCACGGATAGTTTTTTTTCGGTGGGGGGCAGTTTGGGGGAACAAGAAGATTTTCGAGAAGATTTGTGAAGGACGATAGAAAAAGCGGGGGGCGCGGAAGAAATTGTTCGATGGGAGAGGGTGGGGGGATTTAAGAGAGAGAGAGAGAAAGAAAGAAAATAAAAACAATTATACACATCTTATTAGCAATTTTATGGTGGATGGTGGATGAGTAGGAGGGGGCACGACGACGCTTTTCCGATGTTTAATAATCGTCTTCCGTGACGAAAATCTGCAAAACATAGCATTGGTGACGCACGAGACGGGGGCGCTTAATTAGGGGCCGAGTGATAAGTGAGGGGTGCCGTGGTGATAAACAGAAGACGTCACACCGACTTCAGAAGACTCTCACCTTGGAGGAGGACTTTCCGGTGACCACGGATCCGCGGTGCTTGGCGCGGATGAGGTGGAGGCTGCTCTCGGCCTGGTCGGCGCGGCCCTCGGCATCCTCGAGCTCGTGCTGGTATCTGCGGACTCTCTGGAGGTTCTGCATCGTGACCGACTCCTGAAAAAACGTCCCTTTCAGCCACGGGGCCTGTTTCGGAGGGGACTCACAGCCTCGGCGAGTTGTCTCTTCTGGATGTTGAGCTTCTCGGTGAGACGGTCGGCGGTGTCCTGAGCCATGACGAAGTTCTTGTGCTCCTCGTCGACGAGCTGCTGCACCTCCTTGATGCGGCGGTCCTTCTTTCTCAGGGCGTTCTGGGTCTCCTTGTGTCTTCTGGTCTCCTCGTCGAGGGCCGTCTCGAGGTCACGGATTCTGGTCTCGAGCTTCGCGATGACTCGCTTTCCTCCGAGGAGAGCAGCGGCTTCGGCTTCCTGGATCTGGATCTGGAGCTGCTTGACCTGCTCCTCGAGCGACTTTCTCAGAGCGTCGATCTTCATCGAGTGCTCCTGCTCCTCGTGGAGCTGCTCAACGGCGCGGGCAGCGTCAGCGAGAGCGCGGTTGGCGCGCTCATCGGCGGCGTGCAGTTCCTTGGTGACCTCGTCGAGGTCGGCCTGGGCGGTCGAGAGCTCGGTCTCGAGCTTGTTCTTGATCGAGGTGAGGTTGTTGTTGATCGAGGTGAGGTCGGAGATGCGTCCGTTGGCCTCCTCAAGATCGACCTCGGCCTGCTTGCGGGCGCGGATCGCGTTGTCGAGGGCGGTCTTGGCCTCCTCGAGTTCGGCGGAGAGAGCGGCGACCTGAAAGAGAGAAGCGGTTGGCATCGCATCGGATGATGGGAAGGAGGCGTTACCTTGCGCTGAGCAAGGGCGTACTGGTCCAAAACTTGCTGCAACTGACGTTGAGTGTCCTCCAAAGCAGCTTGGAGAACCTTGAGTTGCTCCGATTGCTTCTTGATCGTCTTCTGGGCCTCGATGTTGGCTCTGAAACCGGGGCGAAGGTTAGGATCACTGTTTCGTTCCTCTGAAAGTTACCTGTTGAGGTTGTCGACGGTCATCTCGAGCTCGGCGATCTCGGCCTGGTACTTCTTCTTCAGTCTCGAGATCTCGGCCTTCATGCGGGCCTCGGCATCGGCCAGAGCGGCGATGAGTCTGTCGATCTCGAACTGGAGGTTCTTGCGGAGGGCCTCCATCTCCTCCTCCTTCTCCTGCAGACGGCGTTCCATCTCGATGCGGAGAGCCTGGAGCTCGGCGAGGGCGCGCTGGGCGCGGTTCTCGGCGTCGCGACGCTGGGCGTCGGCCTCCTTGAGAGCGGTCTGGAGCTCGCGGATCTCTCCGGCGAGACGGGCGTTCTCGAGGTCGAGCTCGTGGAGCTTGCGGTTGGCGTCGGCGAGAGCCTCCTTGGCCTCGTGGAGCTCGTCGTGGAGCTTCTTGTTCTCGCGAGCAAGAGCCTCCTTCTGCTCGACGGCCTTCTCGTACAGGTGCTTCATCTTCTGGAGCTCGGCGTTGGCGGCACGGAGCTCGCGCTGGGCGGCCTCGAGCTCGACGTTGAGCTCATCGATACGGACCTTGAGCTCTCCGACCTGTCTCTCGAGCTGCTCCTTGGCGCGCTCCAAGATGGCGATGGTGTTCTGGGCCTTCTCAAGGTCGACGATCAGGACCTCGACCTCGGACTGGAGGCGGGACTTGGCCTTCTCGAGCTGCGAGATCTTCTGGAGCATGATCTCGATCTGCTCCTCGTACTCGGCCTGCTTCTGGAGCATCTTCTTGCGCAGATCCTCGACTTCCTCGTGGTGGAGGGCGACCTCGGCGTCGAACTTGCTCTTCCACTGGGTGATCTCAGTGTTGGCAAGGTTGAGCTTGTGCTCGGCGTCCGAGCGGGCCACCGACTCCTCATCGAGAGCAGTGCGGACCGAGTCGAGCTCGAGCTGCACCTGGTGGAGCTGCGACTGCAGCTGCGAGCGCTCCTGCAATATTAGACCCTCTTCTCTCGGCACTTCCTATTTGCGTCAGAGAGGCGCTTCCTCCTTCTTCGGAAACCCGATAGGACTTACGCGCTCGGCATCCTCGAGACGACGTCTGGCCTCCTCGAGCTGCTGGGCGAGCGTGTACTTGACGTGTTGAAGGTTGTCGAGTTGAACCTTTTGGTCGTGAACCTCCTGAAAGCAATCTCGTTCGATCCCTGATCCGCTATAGCTCCTCCTCGCAGTTCGCGACAAAAAACAATTGGTTCTCCTCCTCACAGAGCTTCCCCCTTCTAATATCTCGAGTACTCTATTTGCGCACACACTCTGCGCCACCACCGAAATAGTAGCCATAAAAAAGAGGCGCTGCGCCAATTTCTGGGATACCAACGTTTTCGTTTTTTCTATGCGGCGGACTGAAAAAGAAAGCGCGTGACACTCACCTTGAGGAGATCGTTGTTCTCGGCCTGAAGGCGCTGGCGCTGCTGGGCGAGATCGTTGACGTGCTTGTTCAGGTCCTCGACCTTGTTGGCGAGCTCGTTGGCCTGGGCCTCGAAACGCTCGGCGGCCTTCTCGGCGGTGTGCTTGTCCTTCTGGAGCTGGTCGATGGTGGCGGTGAGCTCGATGACTTCGTGCTGCACACGCTGGCGTTCGCGGTCGATCCTGGAAGCGGAGGCGATGTGCGGGGGCGGAAGAAGGAACGAGAGGGAGAGAGTGTCAACAATGTTCGGTGATGTCAGAGGAGCGCGACCAGGTGGAAAACGGGCGAACGACGCTTTTGGAAGGAGACACCACTGATCACGGACCGGCGACGTCACTTATCTGCCAACTTCTACTACCACTACGGGGGATCGAGGGATCCGAGTCGAGAGTCTGAGTACACATGTCGCCTCGAAATGTGTCTTGATCCTCTCGGATCACCTCGTACCCGCCGATTTCCCATCCCTGATCGCATGCTCATTTATCGCGTTCTCGCAATCTCGTTATTTTTTACCACCGCCACTGTTTCACGGAACGGATAGCTTCTCCTCTCCTTCTCTTCTCTCCTCTTGCTTCTTCTTCTTCTTCCCGCCCGGGAGAATCAGCGGCAGGCAGACGGAGAGAGTGCGCGGATCAGAGAGACGCAGACACACTCTCTCTCTCATCCCGCTCTATCTCTTTTTCACTTATCTTCCTGGAAGGCGAAACAAACACACACGAGAAACGTTTGTTATTTTACACACCGCTCGCAGCTCGCGAGGAGCCGCCGCCGCCAACCTCCTCCGCTGCTTTCTCGCGCGCTGCCTGCCGCCCCGCGGGAGAGAAACTGCGAGTACGAAACGAAACTCACTTGGCGTTCTTCTTCTGGAGCTGCTCGATCTGGTCTTGGTAGTCGAGGACGGCGTCCTGCAGAGATTCAGATGAGATTCAGATGGGTCACGACGGGACGTTACCTGGTGCTTCTTGCGGAGCACGTTCATCGCATCCTCGGACTCGAGCTGCGACTCCTCGAGCAGCTTGCGGAGCTTGATGAGCTCTCCCTCGCGCTTGCGGTTCGATTCGATCTGAAAGTTCTCGTGTGACGTGGCAGCTCCTCGATTTCCGAAAACAGGATTATCTGCCTGCTTGTGTTTTGCGGACGCGTTGCAAATGCAGCTGTTTTCGCTGAATGGGGGGCAGACTTCCTGTTTTGGTACTCACTTGGCTGTCGGTGGTTCCCTCGGCATCCTCGAGTCGGTCAGTCAAGGCGATCAGTTGGACGGAGAGGTCGGCACGCTCGCGCTCGATCTGAAACACGCATTCAGAAGGCGTCACGTCTCCTGACGAGGACTCACTCTGTTGCGAAGCTCGCGCTCGGACTCCAAGTCCTCCTGGAGGAGACGGATCTTGTCCTGAAACAATCGAACGTTCAGACTCGTTTCAGTCGTGCCATCGGGCGCTCTTCTCGCCGTCTCTTTTACACCACGCGACGACGACGACGACGCGTGGGAGCAAGATCTCTCGGGAGTCAGAGAGCGACGAGAGAGCGTGCGGGCCCGCGAGACGCAGAGGGCACTTCGGGAAGAGAGATGAGCAAATGGCACGCGAATGCGATGATGCATCCCCCCGGGCTATTTGGATACCTCAGTGTATATACACTCTCATTAATTCTTCGCTACTTCTAAGAAGAGACTAATTGAAACTGGTTTCGAATCTAAAAGTGCACAGAAATAAGAGTTGATGAACAAAATGTCAGACTTTCAGATATCTTCGGATTCTAAATAACGAAAACAAGGGATCTGGAATCGGAGAAAGTCAAACAAAAGTTGCGAAGCGCTCGGTTACTGTCTGGCAAGAAGGAAAAGAAGAGGAACTGGTTGCCGAGCACACTGCTGCTCGGATCGGTAGCCAAAGTGTCTGGGCTCTCGAGATGCGAGTGGAAATCAGATCAACGGTTCGGAAAGTGAAAGTCGGAAAGAATTCGATCAGGGCTGATAGAGAGACAATTTCAGAGAAAGAAGAGTTTGAAAGTGAAAATGGTTACCTCAAGTCTGGTGAGCGATCCGAGATCGGCGACGGACATGCTGCCGAACGGAGCTCCGAACGCGGCTTGCGACGGGCTCTTGAGGAGAGCAGCGGATGGCGAACGGTACAAAGACATGATAGAGAGTTGTATTCAAATGGATGTGCTGCCCCTTGTGTGCTGCTGGCTGGCTGCTGCTTCGAGACTGACTGATTGTGCTGCTTGGCTTGCCGCCCGGGGACGCACACATCCCATCCCATCCCGCGCCTCTCTCGTCGCGCGTCTCTCACTCCCGCACACTGTCTCCACTTCTCGGAAGGTAGTGCCGCAGGGAGCGAGAGGAGCAGTGTAATCCTTTGGCTCAGCCACCTCCCACTCGACTCTGCGTTTCTGATAAATGCCATTGTGTTTTGCAACGAGTTGGCGGGGTACGATCTCGAGAAGAGCGCGCCGAGAGCCGAAGCGCAGACGTCGCATCGCCCGGCCGGCCAGGAGGTTTTAAACATTCGATGGATATTGGTTTGGTTCGCAAGGAAGCCCCGCGATGATCTGCTGCTCCTGCTGCCGCTGTCCCGAGTGTGTTGGGTGGGGGGGGGGGGGATCGTTGTCCTTGGGGGCAGGTGCGAACTTTCGGCGAACACAGGTGGAGGAGGGGACACTCGACACGCGACTCGTCACTGCCCTGAACACGCTTCTGAACCTGTTTCAGGAAAGACCACGTCATGCCACTCCATTTTCAACCCAATTTCCACTAGAGTTTCGAATCGTAATCTGTTCGGCCACATCTGAAAAGTCTGGAAACGCGATGTGTGAAAGTTTGGCGGGAAGAGTGTAATGTTTGAAAGTGCCGGCAATGTGCGGGGGAGCACAACAAATTGCGAAACGCGCAATCATCGGTCTCTGATAATGAAAAACACGTGGTATCCCGAGAAGAGCGACTCCTTTCCAGCTGATCTCTTCCAGAAACACGACGTTGTACTGTTGTTCCAATCCGAGTGAATCACCTCCGATTTCGACACTTCCTGTTTTGACTCTACACCGATCGTTCGCCCAACAAACAGATTGGCAGCTGCTGAGACGAGGTGACCCTTTCAGCGGAAGAGACTGGAAGTTCGAGAAGGATCAGAGGGACAATCGAGTTCGTTCCGACATTCTGTACTTCCTTCTCTTCTTCCTTCTTGCCGATTCCTTTCGTATCGGCGGCTGCTACTTCTCGCGGGTGCTTCTTCTTCTTCTTCTTCTGCTTCTTCCTTCTGGCCCCGTCGCGTTTTCCGTGATGATCATTACAAAGCATCGGATGCCGGGCCGAGCCGCCCATGCTGCTCTCGTCGGTCCCCTCCGCTCCCGTCTCAGTCTCTTTTTGCCACCGTACACTCTCCTGAACTCTTCGGCCGAGCAAGCCCACGGCTCTCTCTCTCTCGCTCTCCTCGCGGCAACACATGCTTCTTCTTCCTCTCTCTTTCTTCTTTTTTGATGAAATGCCAGAAGACAGCGCGGGAAGAGCAGCGGGAGCAGCCGGCAGGAGGCAAAGAGCTCCGAGAGCAGCCGTCGGAGCAGCAGCCTTCCCCCTCCTCTCACTCGAATTATTGTTTTAAAGTATCGGCAATTGGGAGGAGAAAGAAGTGGAGAAACATGATGATATCTCAAAAATCAAGGACTCTTCGATGATGAAATGATTCATTGCTAAGCGGAGACAATCAATATCTGGCTCTGCGGACGACGGCGCTTCCCGAGCTACTGTAGGCTCCCTTCGATCCGCTGTCGGCTCCGGAGTCGGCTCCGATGTTCGGCGTTCTCGGCGGGCACGGGCAATAGGCGGCGTCGGCTCCTGGAGCTCCGTCGGCTCCCGGTCCTCCCGGAGCTCCCGGTGCTCCGGCGGCTCCGTTGTTTCCTGGTGGTCCTGGAGGTCCGGCTGGTCCTGGTGGCGACTGTGGAGCGACGCCATCTTGTCCGGCCGGTCCAGCTGGTCCTGGCGGTCCCGCGGGTCCTGGGGGTCCTGGCTGATTGGTGCTAGTGGTTCCAGCTGCTCCCGGAGCTCCGTCCGCTCCTGGGGCTCCCGGCTGTCCGTCTGGTCCTGGGGCTCCGGCTGGTCCGGCCGGTCCGGCTTCTCCTGGTCCAGCAGCCTCTCCGTCCGGTCCTGGAGGCCCGGCGGGTCCGACAGGTCCAGCGTTTCCGTCCGGTCCGGCAGGTCCTGGTGGCCCGGCAGGGCACTTGATGCAGTTTCCTTCGGCTCCGAGGAACGAGTCGGCCACTCCGGCGGATCCGTTCTCTCCGTCCTTTCCGGCCTCTCCCGGCTCTCCCGGAGTTCCGTCCTGTCCCGGAGGCCCTGGCGGTCCGGCGGGGCAGCCGGTCGACTGAGCAGCACAGTTGCACTGCCCTGCTCCGGCGTCTCCGGTCGCGTAGCCGGCAGCTCTCTTCGCCAGAATGATTCTTCCGAACGACGGCGAGTCGGAGGAAGCTGGTCCCTTGACGAGGCGATCCCAGACGTCGTTGGAGCGGATCTTGAAGTGAGCCATCTCGGCGTTGATGTTCTGCTCGAACTGTTGGATGTCGAGCGAGATGGACCAGATGGTCAGCAACGAGGCGACGACGACCAGCGACGTGCCGACGGTGGCCGAGAGGATGAAGTAGTAGGAAGTGCTGTGGGACATCGGGGGGCGAGTGTGTCCCTTCCCTCTTCCCGTCCCCTTTTATAATCCTTCTCCCTCCTGATCCGATCTTCTTCAGATCCCTATCTCCATTACGAAACCGTTTTGCATACCAGTTATGCGTGTTTTTCAATTCAAAAACAGTTTATTCGAGTTGAGGAATCATGTGTGGAAAACGGCGAAAAACAGGAAAGACATCACAAAAACAAAGGAGGAGAACGGAAGATTGCTAGAAGATATCGTGAGTTTGACCCGACTGATTTGAGATTTCTCTTGCGTTATGAACTGGTAATGGGCGTAGAAGCCGGTGGCGTCGAAGATGTCGTTCGTCGAGAATATCATTCGGAAGTAGTTCGACTCGGACAGAATCGGCCCTTTCGGAGCCGTTTTCCCGCAGAACCGTCGGTTTGTCCGGTCGTGCGTCTGGTAGTTGGAGAACAGAATGTAGTCGCTTTGCGTCGTCTCATCGCATCTGAAAGAGAGAAGACGTTGGTGTTGAAGGCGTCTCGGAACCAACTGATTGAAGCCCTCGACGTCGAAGTACTCGAAGTGGATGTGAACGACCTGATCGTTGGTGCCGTGGAAGATGTACTCGCAGTAGATGTTCCTCGGATACAGTCCCGGATAGTTGGCCGACCAGAGTTTGCCGTTCGTGTGTTCGGACGAGTTGAACGAGAAACGGCACTCTGGAAACGGGCCTTCTGATGAGATCTCCTTTGATTCCGACTGCTCACCCTTCCGTTTGTCGACCTTCGCTTTCATGCTCGACATGTTCCAGTCGGTGTGGAACTTGTAGTCCAATCGGAAGCCGATGTCGTCGTTCGTACTCTCTCGAATCGTTTTCGAAGACTGTAAGAGTGTCTTGAACGGTTTTCTGGTTCTCCACTCACCTTGGTGTTGTACTCGAGTTGCAGAAGATTCGAGCTGCTCATCAGGTTCGGCGGTGTCCTTCTGCCGCACCACTCGTCAATCCGAGAGAGCCGCGAGCCGACACGGACGTCCGCGGACAGGTTGTCCACTTCGGTGCATCTGAAACACGGAACGTCTTCATCAGCGATTCTTCCGGAAACTGACCGTTTCGTGACGTTCTTGTTGTCGGGAACGTACAGATTGAAATGAGTGAACTGGACACTGATCTTCTCGTTCGGGTACCCTTGGAAGACGATCTGGCACTTGGTGGGCATCGACGACGACGCGAACCGACCGATCTTCTCCGAGGACAGCTGACCTTCTTTGAAGTTCTCCGAGTTGATGTTCAGCTGACATTCGGACGTCGCTTCTGAACGCTCTTTTCTCACGGAAAACGATTGATTTCCCCCTTCACAATTTCAGTGAATATCTAAATGGGGCATGAGTGGCCGAGTATTCTATGGCATTTCCTAGTTCCCCGCCGCCGCTCACCGTTAACATGTTCGAGAAATATCATGAAAATCACATAGATTCGCATATAAAATCGAGAGGCCCAGTTTGAGAATTTGGTGCCAGAAGAGGGCGCGCAAAGGCGGAATAATGGGAGAGAACGCCCGATTGATTCAGTGGCGAAAGGGCGCAAAATGAATGGGACTGCTGTCGCTGTGAGACGGGCGGGGCGAGGAGCCGAAGAATCAAGAGGAGCAGCCGGGGGCTCGCCGAGCAAGGAGGTGTGCTCCGCGAAGCGCGCGCTCTCTCCCCCATTTTTCTTCTCTCCTTCTGCTTCTTCTTCAACTCACCCGGAGATTGGCTCCAAACCGCATTCGAGTACTGCAATTCGATTACGAAGCCAACGGCCTGCAACACACAACAACACTGCCTGCCCACACTCTAAATTGCTTCAACACACATAACCGGAGACAAGAAGAAGAGGAGGAAAAAGTGAAAAAAAAGAAAGGAGAAGAAGAAGAAGAAGAGCATTTTGAGCGACGGGCAAAAAACCCATCAATGAGACCCGATTAGCGGTTTGTTTCGGCGGGCCACTGCTACTCGGACTAATGAAACACACGAGAAGACGTCGAATTGAGGGACGTCTTCACAACGCCTACTCGAGATCTTTGAGTTATCCAAGATTCTTCCGATCCCACGTCAGTTGCAGCTCAACGTCATCTGCTTCTTCTTCGTTCACACCTTCAGAAGCACTCTAATTGGTTAATTGAATCCCATTTCGGAACGTCTTCTTCTTCTTCCTCGCCTTGTTTTCTGATGTTTTCATTGTCTAAATTGAGTTTGGTTCTTTGTAAACACGCACAAAACACGAAAATCCCTCGGTTCCCACGTTGCTTCTCCTTTTCCATTCTGACGTCTTCTGCTTCTTCTTCCCCCGTCTTCCGATTCATTTTTAGACTTCTTTGTCTCCGGGACGACTTCTTTGAAAAAGCGGAAAAAGGGCACGAACCCGTTCGACGTCGTTGTTCCCAGCGGAGAAATAAATCAGAAGCGACGAGGTCGACGAGACGTAAACTGATTTCTGCGCGGACGTCACCATCTCGACGAGCCGCTTCTCGAACTTTCCCTCGTCCGACTCGAAGATCTGCAGCACCGAGTCCTGACCGACGTCCATCACAACCGAGTTGACGATGATCTGGAAAGGGTGCGGGGTCGGATTACTGTAGACGCGGGAACCCACTTGAAAGCCCTTCCTCTGCGGAATGTGGTACGTGCAGTTGACCTTGGAAGGGTAGTAATACGGGTACTGAGGAGAGTAAATGATGGCCTGGAACCTTGGAAGTCGAAAGGAGGGACTAGGAACCGAGCACCTTGTTCTTCTCCACTCTGTAGCTGCACTCGGCCATCTCGACAGCGTCGCTGGTGAAGTTCCTCTTCGGAATCGCGAGGAACGATCCCTGAAATCCGCGAGACGCCTCCTTTCCACTTGTTATTTGCAGTAGAAAGTGCTGCTCCCTGAAGCGAATTACTTAGTGCCTCCCCATTTTCCCAGCCTTTCTTCGGGCTCACTTCGAAAAGAATTGGCGTCCCGAAGAGATTTCTTTGCCGCAAAACTCGAAGTCGGCACGTTCTCCAAACTCGATAAGGCCGTCGGGAGAATGGTCGAAGAGCATAATTGAGGACGAACAACTGCAACAAAAGAGGGCAAACGCGTCGACCGGAAACGTCGGCCTTTGTTGCTTACACTCCGATGCGGGGCGGCAGATGGAAGACGTCGAATGTGAGACGGACGATGTGGTCGGGAGGAGCCTGAAACGTGTTGAAGACGTGCTGCAGAAGACGTGAGACCGACCTGGAAGTGGTAGAAGAGGCACGGAACGCCATCGAGAGGCGCCGGATACTCGGGAGACTGGAACGTGCCGCCCGTCACATTGAACAGAACGCACTTGCACTCGTGCGGCGACGCGCTCTCCGACGATCCAACAAGGTGGAAGAAGAGGAGAATCGGAAGAAGAAGAAGAAGACGTTCGGCTCGACGACGCATACTGACGGAGGGCACCGCCGCATCATCTCATCCTAAACCTGCAAGTTGTACATCTTCTAATTCCAATTCTAATTCGGAAATTGGCAGTGAAATGGGATCCGAAACGCAGGATTAGGAGATGGAAAATACGGGATAATGAAGGCACGAAGGGAGAAAAGAAGTTCCTAATGTATTCAACTAATTTGCATGAATTTCAAATACCACGTCACGATGGAAAGAACACTCACATCTTGTTTCAAAGTACTTTTCGAATTGAATCAACGAGATGAAGAGAGCAGCAGGAGCAACAGCAGGAGCAGCAGAAAAAGAGAGAGAGAGGGATATTTCGAACGCGCCGAATGTTTTTGTCTCTCCCAGCTGTGTACTACGATGTGACCAGAGTGTGTCAGTTACGGGGGACACCTCCGCACAGCTGTCAGTTGAACGGAGGAGCACGGACAAAACAATGTTGCGGCGGGGCGGTGGGAGGGGGCGAAGTACAAGACAACGGGAGGGATTAGTGGCCCGAAAGGACCCGTCGTTTTTCATATTTCCTCAAGAGTCGAAACGAGGCAAAAAGATGTGAGAAAGTGATATAGTGTGGGACGGGGGGAAGAAGACAAAAACAAAGGGCTCTTCTCATGAAGAGGCAGTTTCTCGTGTTACTACTCCACGCCGACAAGACAACTAAGAAGAAGAAGAGGAGGAAGAAGAAGTGCTAAAAATGACGACCCTGGTGCGGCGGCGACACTGGCGGCTCCTCCTTCGCACCCCGCCTCCTGCTCCGCCGTACGCGCCTCCGAACTTTTTCGCTCTTTCTCGTGCCAAAGCAGGCTTTAATGGGTGTCTTGAGAACGGACGAGACAGTGTGCGGGCAGGCGGAGACGCAGACACATGGTCCCTGTTCGGGATGCAAAACTTGTCAAAGTGGCCGTCGTCTAACAATGAATTAGTGCCTCTCGTCTTCTTCTCGAAAAGAGCCACGTGGCCGCAACACGACGAACAAGTTTTGATATAGAATTTGAAGAAGCGGGCGGGCGGCGGGAGGAAGGCACGCCGGAGGGAATTAGTTTAGTGTCAAAAAAGAGATTGTGAATAGGATCATGACGATGTCAACACAAGAAGAAGAAGAAGAAGCACAAAACGACGTCTTCTGTCATAACTCCCTCTCTCGGACGTGGAAGTGGGGAAGTCTTCTGAAGTGCCTGTTGGCCCACTTGGAGCGCCTAAAGTACGTGGGAAAACGAGGCAACAAACAACGAGAAGGCGTCCTCGTTTTTCGTGGCCCCCCGACGACGCCTTCCGAATGGATAATTGGTGGGTTTCGGAGAGAAGTGTGAAAGGGGCGGAGTCGTGGGGAAAGATTTATCGGCGAAACCGAAATAAATTATGGATTATGGATGGATTATTCAGGCGGCCATCTCGAACTTCTCCTGCTTCTCCGCCGCTTTTCTCTCCACTCGACCCATTAATTTTTCACCGGACTTTGCGATTACCGTGAAAAATGCGAAGCCGCTGAGAATGATAAAAACTGAAAAGAAACGAGAAGAAGTGAGAAGTTGGAAAGAAGGAGCACCTGCAGCCGCGATGAGCCACCAGGAGGGATTGGTGAGAAGGAAGCCGACGAGAGAGGCCACTTCCAACACATAAATGAGGCCGGCGATGACTTGTCGATGGAGGTGCGAGCCGAGAAACGAGCCGATTGGCGCTGAAACGAGGGCTCGAATCGACTCGCGACGCGCCGATTACCCATGGTTGCGACGACCGGAATGCTGCACGTGAAGTACTTCCAGGCGACGTCCGAGATGTCGCCCATCATGACGGCTCGGTACCAGAATCCGAAAACCGACACGATACCTAAAGGAAGATAGGGTTGGGAGCGCGCACGCCTTCCACACACCCTTCAGAATCATCGTGGTGGGCGTGGCGGTCTTCTCGCTGACGCGGAACAGAAGAGTGACGATCGAGAACATGCAAATGTCGATTCCACTGCCAGCGAACGCGTCGAAAACTCCGCCGACGACTCCAGTCAGGAAGAGAATGAACGTCTTCCAGAAGCAGAATTCTGGAATCTTCACGAACGTCGGCCTCTTCTTCTGGGCGTTCAGAAGGCCGAGGGCGAATGCGAACGCCGTCCAGATCGAGACGAACATCATCTTCTTCTGAGGTCCCGTGAACAGAGGGTCGAACTGAAAATGGAATCGAGTGAGGGAAAAGGGGGCGGGGAAAGTACAAAGTGGACTCCGAAAATGAAGCCAGGGATGGCTCCCGCGACGCCGAAACAAACAGCCATCGCTTCGTACTTGACTTTCATGAAGACGACACAGACCAAGGCAGACATCATTCCTGAACACTTTTCACCGATCTTCTGATCTTTCGGTATCGGAAAGTACCGATGGATTGGGTCATGAGGGAGAAGTCCCTCGCGACGGACGGAGCCAGATGGAGCACGAGCGTCATGACTGGGAAGGCCACCGCTCCTGCTCCCTCGGCTGTCATTCCGGCAACGAGGGCTCCGAAGACCATCGTGACCGGCATGTGCCAGTAGTCCGGATAGAAGCGAAAGAAGTCGTGGCGAAGAGCAGTCGCCCACCAGAGAGACTGGAAAAGAAGACGTTCGGAGAAGAAGGGTCGAGAGGCTCGGAACGGACTTGAACCAGACAGAAAGGGATCAAGACGGCGACGAACTTTCGATATTTGACGAGAATGTAGTCTGCTAGAGTGGGGTTATTCGGAAAGTTCTCGATCTTCTCCGCATGCTTCTCGTCCAGCTGCTGGCCTGAAACCTCCACTTCTCACTCCAATCACATCCAAATATCTCACCTTCCAGCAGATACTTCTTGCACCATCTCACGAATTTCGACTCTTCATCGCTCCTCTTCGCATTTTCGGGCGCTACAGACATAATTAGAATAAATCGAAGAATGATGACAAAACATTCGAAGATTGGCGATTTTCGAGGTGAAACGGGTTTGCAGAAGCAAAGGCAAAACAAATGGGGGGTCTTTGGACGATGAAAGATCGTATTAATGGACAATCTGGAATCGGTCGGGATACGCGTTTCATCGGCAAATCGAGGTCAAGAGCAAGGATTCAAAGTGACCATTGGAATGCTCTGAATTGCTGCTCCGTTGGTTTTTGAAGCACATGGAAACCAGACATAAGACAGGAATCCAAACTCCTGAATTCACCGCTATGAAGGAAAAAAAGTCATTGTCCTCACTTCCAGATGGATTTGTGTACAGAATGGCTCTCTCTTATCTATCCAGAGTCCCAATATCTGAATATACTGTAGTCTTTTCATTTGCAGAACGGTCGGATGTTTCGGCCCTTCTGCCTCTGTGTTGATCTTTTGTTCTTTCTCACTGTCGCAGTGATCAAACCTTTAAAAAGCGTTACACCGAAGGTCACCCCTCTTTTCCAGCCAAAAACCAGAGATCACAAAGATCCAATGTCCACAAAGGACATCTCATCGATCTTTTCTAGTCTCTGTTTTCCGATTCAAAGTCTCGATGGAAGTTCCTTGTTTTTTCACTTCTGTTCTCTTTCGATTCGATGCCACTTCTGTTTCTTGGTTTTTCGCTTTCTTCCGATTGTTTGTGTATTGGTTTGTGTCAGATGCGCTTGTTTCTCTGATCTCCGCTCCCGAATGCGTCGTTTTTGAACCGATCTATTGTCTGCGATCAGAAAGTGTGTCTGCAGAAGACGTCCATCTTTGAACGACTCGCTCCCCGATGACCTCGTGACGTAGCGCCTTTCCGTACTTGCGCCCAAACTTTGGATTTGAAAGCTGTATTATGGTATCCAGCTCCCGCCTTTTTGTTCGCCAAACCGGTCGGGGGTCATGCACCGGCATCATATTTATATGAACGGAGGACGGAGCGGCTCGAAAACAAAGCATGAGCGAGCAGAAAGTAGCGTCGAGGATCAGCTCGTGGTGCAACAAATACCTGCTGGAAGGTGTCTCACGTCTTCCGAATCTCTCTCATTTCCCCCGTTTCCAGGTCAGCAGCTGGACGAGAAGCACGCTGAAAAGATCGAGAACTTCCCGGTCAATGCCACTCTAGCAGACTACATTCTTATCAAGTATCGCAAGTTCGTCGCCGTCTTGATCCCTTTCGTTCTCATTCATGTGCGATCTCTGTCCATGTGATCTAATCATCCAGTCATTCTTCAGAGTCTCTGGTGGGCCACCGCAATCAAGCATGACTTCTTCCGCTTCTTTCCGGACTACTGGCACATGCCGGTCACGATGGTCGTCGGAGCGCTGATCTCTGGAATGACCGCCGAGGGAGCCGGAGCCGTCGCCTTCCCAGTCATGACGCTCGTGCTCCATCTGGCTCCGACCATCGCGAGGGACTTTGCCCTCATGATCCAGTCCATCGGTACGTTCCTCCTCGATCATTCTGCGAACATTTGCCTCCTCCAGGAATGATGGCAGCCCTCGTTTGCGTCGTCTTCATGAGAGTCAAGTTCGACGAGCGAGCCGTCATTTTCGGAATTCTCGGAGCCATACCAGGTTTCGTTTTCGGAGTCCACTGCGTAATCGCGGAAAACGGAGAGCCCATTTCCATCTGAAACCGTCTTCCAGTTCGACCCTCTGTTCACTGGACCTCAGAAGAAGATGATGTTCGTCTCGATCTGGACGTCGTTCGCATTCGCCCTCGGCCTTCTGAACGCCCAGAAGAAGAGACCGACGTTCGTGAAGATTCCCGAATTCTGCACTTGGAAAGGCTGCCTTCTCTTCCTGACTGGCGTCGTCGGAGGCATTTTCGACTCGTTCGCCGGTAGTGGAATCGACATCTGCATGTTCTCGATGATGACGTTGATGTTCCGAGTCAGCGAGAAGACGGCCACTCCGACGACGATGATCTTGAAAGGTCAGCAGCAGTCACCGGTGTCACAACAAGTCATCTATTCAGGCGTCGTCTCGATGTTTGGATTCTGGTACCGGGCTGTTATGATGGGCGACATCTCGGAGATCGCCTGGAAGTACTTCACGTGCACCATCCCCGTCGTGGCCACCATGGGTAAGCCCGCGTCAGGAGTTCTCTTCTAGCCGTCTCCGATGCTTGCAGCCCCCATCGGCTCGTTCCTCGGATCGCACCTGCATCGTCAGGTCATCGCCGCCCTCATCTACTTGCTCGAGGCGGCCTCCCTCGTCGGCTTCCTGCTCACCAGACCGACGTGGTTCCTGATCGTCTCTTCAGGTACAGCCTCTCTCTCTCTCTCTCCGATCCTTTTCGGGACACAAAACTGTTTTCTGTTCAGCAATTATCATCGCATGCGGGTTTGTTTTCTTCACAATCATGGCAAAAACGGGCGAAGTTCTAATGAGGCGCATCGGCGGCGACGTCGAGTCAGAAGACGTCGGAGAAGGAGGAGGAGACGAGGAGAAAGTTGCTCTGCAGCCGGAAGTAGTCACATTTGCATAATAAACGATGTTCCGTTCGTTTATCCACCAAACATCCGTGCTGCTCATGATTAGAGCCCACACTACTCGGATTAACCAGGGCTGCAGTCGTCGATAATTGAATTCTGACTCCCGGTTTCCCTTTTCTTTCTCCTTTGTTTTGTCGTCGTCCGTCACATTCGTCACTCTCGAATCCGCCCATTCCAACATGTCCCTTCCTCCGTTTTTGGTGACATTCCCACCACAAAAAGAGTCCGACTGACCTCCGTTTGTTCTGCTTTTCGGCTCCCCCCGCGTCCAACTGCTTTTTGCCTTCAATTCCCCAGATGATTTTTGACGTTCTCGCTCGCAGAAAACGAAACACTCTCGCCACTCGAAACAAAGCGAAACATCGCTCCCTTTTTTGTTTCCAACACAAGTGTCCACTTCCCGTCCGACTCGCTCTCTGACCTACTTCTTCTTCTTCTTCTTCTCGCTATCTGTTTCGTCTAGACACCTGCCTCATTTCGACATGTCAGCCGCCATAGCTCAGTCGGTTAGAGCGTGGGTCTAATAAGCCCAAGGTCGCAGGTTCGACCCCTGCTGGCGGCAAACTTTTTCGACTCTCTTTGAGAGAGGAACTAATTGGAGTGAATCAGCACCGACATCCGATCCGAAGTCGCGGCGTCATTAATTTCGCAATGCAACCGTGGGTCCACACACACAGCGCGGCTGCTTTTCGTTAAACTGATCGCTGGGTCTCAAGTGAAAGAGAGAAATGGGTCGTTTTTCGAATCAATCAAGATGTTCGTGGTGCGTAATTCGACCTTTCCTCGCTCTCTCTCTCTCATCCGACTCTTCCTCCCTAAGAGACACGCGTCAAAATGTCGAGAAGCCGAATTCAAGATATTTGATCCGAGATAGGCGAGTGTGAGAGCCTCATGCGCGTCTCGTCTCCTCCCTGCTGGGCCCTTATCTCGCCCTAATCGACTTCTTTTTGTACACACTTGACAGCTGTAGAAGGGGAGTACTCGTCGGAGGAGAAGGAAGAAGCAGTCGCACCTGCATTCCTGCCCCCCTTCTCAATCTCTCTCTCCCCTTCTTCTTTTTGTATTTCTCTTCGCGAGCCTCAGAATTCGTGAGTTCTCATGCATTTTCGATCTGCCCATCGATTGAAGGCGGGGAGCTAAACTCGCGGGGCGGTGAGCATCGCGGGGGAATCTCGAGAGACAGGTGGAAACGGAGAATCTCGCACGTCACTTGTCCCATAAAAATATGTTTTTGTTTCGGATCGTCGAGCCCCCGTTTCGCCTCCTGCAAGACATCACTAATTCATGAGTCTATCGCCGCATGACGGGTCCCGCAGTCTCTCCCGTGCACTTCTTTTTGCGGCGGCCTCCCCTTGCGAACAGACACACGCACCTCGTCGTGTTTAGTGATTCCACGTGGGTGGACACCCGAAATGGCTGCAGAAGGATGCACTCTGTGAGCCCGTTGTTCCCCTGCTCCCGCTGCAAACATCGGGAAGCCACGACAGTTGTCTCCCCGCCGGATCTTTCGGTCGATCCGGAAGTACGCGAGCTTTCCGATCTCCGAGTGAAAACAAAGTTCCATGATCTCATTTTCCGCTCAACCTTTCCTCCCTTTTCATTCGATTTTCGCCGCGCCCGTCGTCCGCATAAATATATATTCACACCCGTTTTTTATTCACATTTAATTGGCTCGACGGAGCAATTGCGGCTCTCGGAGCTCCACGGAGCACACACAAACACACAGGGACCCACAAACTCGGCCACTCCTTCGTCGTACCCATAAAACCGGGCGGTCGGAAAGGAACTCTCCGCTCTCTCGCCCGCTTCCTTCCTTTCCGTCGGATCCGTCGAAAATGGGGGAAGAAAACGGGGAGGCGGTGGGAAAGTGGAGAAAGTTCTCACATTTTTCCCTCTCCGAACGGACAACACAAAATATGGATTTCGGAACGAGGAAACAGGTGAAAGTGGTGACGAATCCAAAGAGGGAGAGCAAGTTTTCCGTCTGTCGAGTGTTTTCGGACGACGGAATCAAGTGTTTTCAGTGCTCGAGAGAGCCGTGACGTGGCAAATTCTCTTCTCTTTCTCTCGTTTTTCGCCCATTTGAGACATCAAAAAGCTCTCTCTTTTCTTTCTTTCGAAGGGGGCAAACTCTAATAAAACTAAAGGTGCTGGTTGGAGGAGTGGAGTGTTAGTTCCTCGGGTTTCCGCATGCCTGCTCCTCCCCGCCCGCCCTCCCCGCCCATTCACTGCCCGTTTTTCCATCTTTTCTCTTTCCCGCCATTCTTTTCATTTTTGAAAGAAGAAGAAGACGAAGAAGAAAAAAGAGAACACGAAGCTAAACAGGGAGAGAGAGATGAAAAGTGACGAGTTGAAACGGAGGAAGACCCGAGACGAGACGAGATGTTTCTTGATTCGTGGTGTCCGATTAGCCCGCCACGTGTCACTCGAGATCATCGAATTTGTGTCTGAAGAGTCGAAACGGGCTGTCTGCTCGAAAACACGATCCGTTATTAGTCCTCTTCCCTCCCATCCTACAATCATCTGCCTCCACTCCTTCTTCTGCTTCTTCTGCTTCTGCCTACAATTGTCCGATTCGTTCCGCCCGTTGCTCCTTGCTCCTTGCTTCTTCTTCCCCTTCTTCCCCTTCTTCATTACTTCATTTCCTTCTGCTCAATTCATCACTTTCAGTGCGCACGCCCTTGCTCTCCGTGTTCTACGCCTTCTTCCGGAGCCCCGCTCTCGTATTCTAATCAATCAACCATCGTTTTTCTCTCCCTCCTCACCTCGTTTCCGTCCTCCCACGCGATTCCCATAATATGAAATTCTGATGTGTGGCCGTCGATATTTGCAAGCGAACGATCGCACCGTTCTCCCTTTTATGTCTTTTCCGCGTTTCTCCTTCTTCTCCAACCGAGAGCCTTTTCATCGGAAATTCATTCGGATGACTTCTCCGATGAGTTCATCCTCATCTTCCTTCTTTCTCCATTCTGACCTCATTCCTCTCGTTCACATCTTGAACACGCGTTTTCAGAGAGCATCTCCCATCGATCGAGCGTCCCACTGCCACGTGGATCTCATTTGAAATTCAAATTTCGCGCCATCCGATCATCGCCCACTTCCGGCCATATTATCACAGTCTGAAATCTAGTCACCTCTTTTCGCGCGAAAACAACGAAAATCAGAGAGGAGCTGTCAAGTGGAGGGGTCTTCTTCTGCTTCTTCCAAATACTCTCGTGAATACTTCTTCTTCTTCTTGTTTGTTTTGTGCACTACCCGGCTCCTCCTCATCGCTCCCTTCTCGTCGTCCCCCCTCCGAAGGCCCATCACCGCCGCAACTCATCATCGATAAACACCCTTGTGTGGCATTCGCCTTCTCCGCGTCCTCCTCCCCCCTCTTATTTTTCGCATTTCGGCCGTTTTCAGCCGCCACGCCCGTCTCGAGTATTGTTTTCATGACAACCCGAACGACGGGCCCGCCTGGCTCAGAAGGAAGAGCCGAGCAAAAGTGTTGCTCTGTGTGCAAAGTGCACGGAGTGAGCTCGGAAGCCCCGAGTCGGCACAGTCACGTCCCTTTGTCGCGAACTCTCGGCACCGCGAAAGTGACGTCAAAGTTTGAATTTCGCATAGTTTACGACTCTCTCCGAAAGATTGCAACTTCAATTTTCATCTCTTTTCCCAAAACAAACTTTATTAGCCTAGTGGGAACGCGGTGACGAATCTGATTCCGATCTTTCTCGCCCAAATCAGTTCTCTTGAGAGAGATGAGCCTATTTTGCACAAACAGCGCCACCTTGAGCCGCCCGTATTATTTGTGCGTAATCATCCATCAACGTACGTAGGTTGCTGTGTTGTGTCGCCCCCATCGTCTCGAAATCCAATTTGCCGACGACGCGGCGGAGAGAAGCAGGCCTCCCGCGCAGCCCCCATTTTCGACTCTCGATTTTCAATTTCACAAATATGTGTGTGTGTGTCTGAAAAAATGCTGCTGTAACAGAATCAAATCCCATCTCCGTTCGCCATTTTCTTCGCCCCTCGCGCCCCCCTATTCGGCCCCAAAGCCGCCGCTCGTTTCCGTTTTATTTGTGTCTCCGTTCCGTTTTTTTCCTTCTCGCTTCCTCTTTCTCTCTTTCTTCTTTCTCTTCGCCGTTTCCGGCTTACACGTGGCATATCGAGAGGTGAGTTTTTTTTGGTTCTGGAAAAGAATGAATGGATCAGGTTTCAGAGGTAAGAAGGAATCAGAAAAGAACTGAAAGTGGTCGCGTGGGGCGGGAATCGGATTTCCAGATGTTCCAGAAAAGGAAGCTTGTTTTGTCGCTATAGACGCCGCTGCGTCGAGGAGGAGCTAATCTGAAACGGAAGCCTCGGATTAGAAGTCGTGAGGAATGGTTCTGAGAGGCAGATGATGATGTGAGAAGGCCGTGGAATTCACGTAGACTCTGCCGAATCTCTCTTCTTCTTCTCCGTCTTCGGCGGGAAAAAAGTTCGAAAACTCTTCTTCCTCGTCACCTTTTTCCGAATATTTCATCGCCGTTTCGTCGTCCTTTTCTGCCCTTTTTCGCGGTTCGACGAATCCTTAAAACTGAAAAAAATGATGAGAGAGAGAAAAGTGTTTTCACAAACTAGATTAGCATTTCCTTTGCAAAAGAATCTCAGAAAAAGGAAAAGAAGAAGACGTCGATGGAGAAGATATTCGCTTCTCATTCCGCGAAAAAGTTGCCGTTTCCTTCCGGAAAACAGTCTCTTTTTTCCCATTTCCGTTTGATTTCCGAGTGCGATAGAGCGCGTTTTCGATGACGTTCGATCTGTTTTCGAAGACGGAAAAAACAAAAGACTCATTGTACTTTTGATGAATTTCGAAAATGTAGGCGTCGTGAGTCAGAAGATCCCCGCGGCTCGCGAGCGACGGAATCAGTGCTGTTTTCAGGGGGCAAGTACTCGAATCGAGTGCCGTCTTCTGGAAGAAGGCCAATTGAGCGTGAGAGCCGCCCGTCCGGACGGCGTCCGTTTCGGGCGGTGCTCCCATTATTGTCCGTCGCTGCTTCTTCTTCTCCTTTTTCCTCTCTTCTCACCCAAATCGCCGCCCGACACAAGGGTGGAGCGGCACCAAATAGACAGAAGGCTCCGCTCGGCGGCCTCTGTCTTTCTTTCTCCCCGTCTCTCGGCCTCTCGATGACTCGGTCGCCGCGTCGTCTGCGATTCTAACGGCCGCGACGACTCGCGCGTCGCGCGAATTTTTGGATGGCAGCCGCAGCAGGCAGCAGCAGCAACGGCGAGCAAGAAGAAGAAGAAGCACACGCAGGGAGAGAAAGAGCCCTCCGCACTCGCCGTTATACATATTCCGGCTCTGCGTCTCCACGGGCTCCGTTGTCTCTCGTCCCTCCGACCCACCACGACTCGAAATGCTACTCTTTTCATCCCGCCCCCTTTTAGTGGCTCCCAGCGGGTGAACTGTACCTGCTCACCTTGTTGTCTCCCCTAATCCCACCCCGAATTCCCAGTGAATCATAGTCTTTTTCAGCTGCAGAGAATGAGATCTGTTTTTTTCCTTCCGAGACGAATGAAAGAGAAATTTTTTCATTATAATGCAGAATAAGAAGACGTCGGAGGCCTCTTTTTCCTCCTTCTATACTAATTTCTAGAACTCCCTTTCCCGACTCTTGCCGCGCTTTCCCACGTTTTGTGGCGATGAGAAACCCGCTGAACTATACGAAACCACTCGAATCTTTCTGATTTCTTTCCCTCAAAAGACGCGATCCATTCATTCAGGAGACCAAGTTGTTCTCGGCATTAGAACAACTGGTCGGCGGCGCCTACCCTTCGGGGGACGCCGTCTCCTCTTCCACGCCGGCTCCATCCTCCTCGTATGCCACGTGTCCGGCCGACGACGGCGACGGCGACTATCCGGACGATGCCGAATTTCCAGATGGCATGAGCATGAGGTTGCTCTGCATCACCAGTGAGTTGTTGTTTGTTCGAGAGACAGTGCCCGACGCCACGCGACGCGAGGCGCTCCATTCCAACTCCTCGCCGGCGTCGTCCGCCCGCAATGGACGAGATGCTAACGTTGATTGTTTCAGTTAAAAAGGCACGTCTGCAAGGAGCTGTCGGTGAGTCGTTTCGTTCCGAAAATGTCCCAGCGGGTCGCTAAGCGATGAGTCGATATGCTCGCAAATTCATCATTCGTCGTGACACCTGTCATTCCGCTGCCCTCTTTCGGACGAATAATAAATCTCATCTCAACGGCTTTTTCGTGTCGATGAGACACGAGTATTGAGAAATCGAAAGAGCGAGAGAAGAGACAAGTTACACGGCCGTTTAGTATTCCGAACGACAATTGCTCCGTGCTTTTCGCATTTTAATCGAATTTCGGTCCTCTTCTCGATCAAGCGGAGAAGCGGGAAACGAGGCAAAAAAGGAGAAAGAAAGTTTGCGAGCCGGAAATTAAGTGGAGAAACAAGGAGGAGATGGGCACCTAACAAAGGAAGGAGCCACTGGGGAAAACACAGGGGTCACTTGACGTCGTCGTCGAAAGAGAATAAGAAGACGAAGAAGATCCGTCGATAGACGGTGATAGTCGTGGAAGAGGAATCGACACGAATCCTAGGCCACTTCTGAAAGTTCGGATGGCCGCGATTTTCATTTCGATCGAGTTTCGTCATGAACTTGCAAGTTATCGGATTGGAAACGATGATGTTCAGATCGCGTACTGTATTTTAGTTTAAAAAAAACATCCATGGCCTAGAATCCAAATTCCTCTTCCACGCAATCATACAGTCGGGATGCTCCTTCTTCTTCTTTCGCGAGACTTGCTCCGTCGAGACGTTTCCGTTTCACGGTCCATCCTTCCGACCGGAAAATGGAGTGCATTGAACACGGATTAGAAGGACGTCTTCTTCTTCTTCTTCTTCTCTTTTCCGTTTTTCCCCCCGTTCCCCCTCCTATTATTGTGTTTGCTGGGTGCGTGTGTGTGTGTGTGTGAATGGTGCGGTATTCGCCGTCAGCGTCGTGGCGAGTATTCGTCGACGTCGTCGAGCAATTACGGCTCTTTGGAGCACAAAGAAATAGATAGGCCCGTCCCGGTGCGTGACGGGACGGGGGGACCCAGACGTCGCGAATTGGGGGCGCGGAGGTCGCGATCCAACGTAAAAGGGCAATTAGGGCGGCCGAGTGACTCGTTGACACTAATGAAAGACGTCGGTTGCAGATGAGTTCAACTCGTACGTGACGGTCAAACTGCAGAATGTGAAGTCGACGACGGTGGCAGTGAGAGGGAACTTGCCGTGCTGGGAGCAGGAGTTCATCTTGTGAGTGCTCTTCCGGAACAAACTTTGCCGGAACAAAACACACGAACATTTCGAATTCATAGTTTTCTCTCTTTTTTCCCTTTTCACGAGAAACGGCGCCAGTTTACAGTGAAACGAATCGGCCGGACGACGGAATGGTGCTCGAGTTGTGGGCGAAGGGCGTTTTATGGGACAAATTGATAGGAGTGCATTACATGCCGCTGTCGGAAGTCAAATACAGGTGAGAAGCACCGAGTGAGCTCCTCCTTTTGAAAGGATTGTTGCAGCAATGCGGCAGGACTCGGCCAGTGGCTGCAGATGGACCACGAACTGGAGACGCGCAACGGACAGACGGTCGGCACGCGAGGGCCCACCGGTCACAATTTGCTCGCCGACGTTCGCTTCGAACTTCCATTCGGTGGGTCTTTATTCATCTCCGCTGCCACGTCAGACTGTTGTTGTATCGCAGTTTATGGGGCGGCTCACTGCATTCCAATCGTCCTTCTTCTTGTTTTCTTTGCATCAACACCTACATCATCATCATCATCATCGTCGTCGTCTTCTATTTTTGCAGGAGGCGTTCGCGTGCTCCTTCCCCCTCCAAATAGCTCTTTTCTCTCTGCGTCTCTCTCTCCCTTTCTTCGTGCCGCTTTCCGAAACTTTTTCCGTTTCTTGACACGTCGTTCTCTTCTGCCACTCCACTTCCAGTCCTCCTCCGATCGCCGAGTGCACCTCATACATCAAAACGGGCGGCGCACTTCCCGGCCCTCTCCGTCTCTTTGTTTCACCTGGTCTCCCGTTTCCTATGCATTTTGTGCACCATTTCTCTCTCGAATAAATTCTCGACTTGACTGTTGAAGGGGAGGGACTCTCTTTCCGACGAAGCGCCCCCCTTTTTGTTTCGCATTTCGCATTCTATACGCTGCCGCCTCCGAGACTTTTCGTGACATGAACCTGCATAGTAAAGCGTCCCAGACAGCGAGAGAGAGCATTTCGAGATTGAGAGGTGGACCTACTGTAATCCTTTTCGGATCGGAACAAAGAATATAGAGATGAATAGGAATGATCTACAGTATGACTCTATCAGCCGTTTTGAAGACTGAAAAGGAGAAGCTTCTGAAGACGTGCGGGGAGGCTTGAGAGTGTGGTGCCCTTTTCGGCTCAAACACTCGTTGAAATATGTCGGAGAGGAGGGGGAACCTCTGGAATCGGGGGGACTGACAACACCTCCCATGAGAGAATCACTCCTTCCGCCTTTCTTCTCCCCAAACACCATCCCCCCATTTTCTCACTTTCTCTATTTCTTTCGAGAAAACACACTTCACGTCTTCTTCTTCTTCGCTTTCTTCTTCCCCTTCGGCTGCAACGAATCCGTGTCTGATTTGTATTTCCTGTCTGGAATTAGCCGCCTTCTTTCGCTTCCCCTGCTCGCCTACTCCCGAATCGAAACGTGATGAGGGGCTCGGCGATAAATCTTGAGAGCCCCCCACTAATTACAGCGCCGTTTCCTCGCTGCTCGTTTCCTCCGACCGATTCGAATGCACTTTCGAAAAGCGAACTCTTTGCTCTCTCCCTCCCTTCCTCGTGTTCTGGAACAAAACGCCTCTCTCTCTCTCTCGAATGGGTATCGAATTTTCCATTAATTTCGACTACCTCTTTCTTTCCGTAAATGCGGGTCCACCGACATTGTTTACCCTCCTCCAGAAGAGCCGACAACGTCGCCGAGCGCGTTTTCAGAAGAAGTAATGAGAGGCGGGGGTTTCAAGTCGTTAGACGTCTATAATTGCATATTGTCCTCTCTCTCTCTCCATCTGTCTGTTGTTATGTTGCTCTCATTTTTGACATATCAACGCGCACACACATGGCCTCACACACAACAACTGCTCCAACGAGCTTCAGCTGCTCCGGCCGGCTCAGCCTCCTAATTTGGCACACATACTTCTTCTTTTCTTCAACGTCTTCTGCTTCTTCTTCGTCTTCTTCGTCTTCAGCGTCGTCGACGTCGTCGGCGGCGCCAAGAAGCAAACGGCAAAAAGAAGAAGAAGAAGAGGAAGGAGGCGAAGAAGAAGAAGAAGAAGGAGAAGTCGTTTTCCACATCATCTTCTGCCTTATGTTACTTTTCCCTTCTTCTTGCCATTCTTTGTCGCCTTCCGCCTCTCTTTCCCTCCCTATTTTTTACCTTCTTTGTATTCCGGCCGGGGGGAGCGAGAGGGAGGTCGTCGAGGCCACCTGTTTATTTCCAGTCGGATCCCCTTTGCGAGTCCATCGTCTGACCGTCTCCGACGTCTTCTGCCCCCCCCCCCCCCCCCCCATCTTCTTCCTTCTTCAAATATTTACCCGCCGTAGTCTTCTTCTAGTGCTCATCATCGAGACGCCGTTGGCAACATCCGTCTCCTTTTTCGCCCTGCTTTTCCACAAAACCGCAATCAATGGTTTGGTGATGCGCAAATTGTCTCATTCGGCTTCCGGAATGGGCCGCCGTCGCCAATCTCGGCCTGCCTGCCTCCCCCTCCTCGGCTGCTTTTGACACATGTTTCTCTCTTCTCCACTTTCCTTCCTTTCTTCCCGACCGACGTGGATCCTTGTCTGTCCGGGCGGCCCGCCACGAAATTCGAGCAAGAAGAAGAAGCTCGGCGAGCACGGCATGATGCTCCCTTATAGTTTATTCATACTCGCACATATTATGGCCAATATCGAGAGCTCTTGCTGTCAAAACTCGAAACTCGCCTCTTTTCTGCCGCCGACTTCCTTCCCGTGCTTTCGCCGTTTCTCTCCCCAATTCGAAATGCATTCGATCCGTGTCACTTCTAGTCCGTTCTCGCCCCCTCCGAAGGCGCCAATTAATCAGAAATGCTCCGCGGGCTCTTCAAATTATTCAGAAGATTTCAGATGCGCAAGGCTGCGACGAAGACATCCAGTCGAAGTTGCTCGCGCTGAACGGACTCATCGAACACGTAAGTGACCTCAGGAAGCTCCCTCATCGGAACGTTGTTCAGGATCAGCTGGCTGCCAACAACCACCATCGGGCACCATTCAATCATTGTAAGTTTCGGTGGGGGGTTAGGAGTCGCAAGAAGTTAGAGAAGAGGGTTCCTCGATCATCCGATCTTTCTTCCAGCGGGTTTGAGTGAAGACAGTGATTATACCTCCGACGTGTCCGTTCCAGTCAACCACCACCAGTTACATCCGAACAGCTCCGCCCATCAGTACGAGTCGCACCTCCATCCGCACCGTAGTCGGCAGCTGTTGCACACTCGCGAGGGCGCAGTGAGTCTCCCCTGTCACGCTGACGTCTCCAAACTAGAAGTTGCAGGCGAGTTATGAGGACGAAGAGGACGCCTACCACGCGAGACATCACCAAGACGACGTCTACCACGCAGAAGACACGTTCGACCAGCATCCGTCGGTCTACTACGACGAGTACGCGGCGAGCGGCAGCAGCCCCTACCACCACCAGCAGCAGCAACAGCAGCAGAACTTTGATCGACACGAAGAGAAGGCCTACGAGGACACGGTGACTCCTGTGCGCGAGTACGGCGAGCCGGTCGGTCCCGGCCCCTCGTCGCGCACTGCTCGGGGTCCGTTCGATCAGGTCTACGGGTACGGGTCGAGCAGCGAGGAGCGGTACGACACTCCGCTCTCGAGTGGCCGAGCTCCGAGGGACGAGCCGATTCTGGAGCACAATGAGCCAGAGTACGTGTACGATCACAACGGATATCCGGAGGAGGACGAGGAGGACGAGCACTTCGGACTCAATCCGACCTACTCGGAGGACCATTTCGACGATCACCCGAGCGGGTTGGACGGATATCCGACGTCGACGCAGAACAACTATAGGCATGAATACAATACAAACTACAATCAAGGGTAAGGAAACTGGAATTACAACTGGAAATAATAATAATAATTGTTTCAGAGAGTACTGGAATGAAACGGAGCCGCTTTCCTACAACAGCAGACCTCCGAACGGCCACGTCAGAACGGCAACGAACGCGTGGCGAGAGCCGAGCACGTCTTCTCGGCCGACGTCTTCACAGGCGTGGAACTACACAGACGACACTCACCCTTACGACGAAGTGGACCGGGGCTCGAGGCATTCCTTCACCAGGACACCATCCGTAGATAGACAGGATAGACGAAGCGATAGTGGCGGAGGGTACTACGACGAGTTCCCGGACAGGTGAGAAGGCGTCTCTGAAACAGAACGGGGAAGGCGTTTGCAGCGGACGGAGGCCGGATTCTCACCACAACTGGAGGTACGACTCTATTCAGGAGGAAGACAACGAGAAGGACAACTGGAAGAGTCACGTCGAGGGCTTCGAGGAGGGCCAGGTAACGTTTCCGTGACAACGAGCGACTCTCTGGAAACGGCGTTTGATTGAACGTGTTGCGTGTCGCCGGAAATTGTCTCTCTCTATCTCTTTAGCCGGAAAAAAACGGCGCTTTTGGATTTCCGAAGCAATCTTCTTCGACACAAGTTTCGAGAATAGAGAGCATAATGAAAGGGTCGAAAATGTTATCTGAAGGTCTTAATTATTATCATTTTGCGATTCCGATCATTCGAAATTACATGTTCTGGGCATACTGTAGCCAAAGTTCGCTTCCCCTTTCTCTCATTTTCTCATGTGTTTTCGAATTCAATCTATGCATATTCAGGAGCCGAAGGACGGCTATGACGCCGATGGATCGAGATCCGAACGAACGGATTACACGTTGGCAGATTCGGACGAGCAGACGATCGTGTGCAAGGACATTGCTCGACAGACGATCCAGGAGGAGGAGGAGAAGCGGAACTACCAGGAGCTGTGGCACTCGGCCTACAAACGCGTGTGTGCCGATCTCGGCATCAAGGTGAGCGAGAAGGGGGGCTCTAGTCGGGTCTCGGAGCCACACTCCAATTTCCGGAGTGGGATAATTGGAAAAGCAGACGAAGAAGAAGACGAATACGATGGAGAAGAACAACAACATCGGCCGACATCGAAGCGGCTCTTCCAGAGTATTATTATCGTCTTACACTTGTTCCCTTCTCTTCCGCCACGAGAGCTCTTTTTGCTCCGTGGCTCCGCGAGCCGCCGCCGCCTCTCGGGGGACGGAACTCTTCTTCTGACCCGCTCGTGACGCCTTCATAATTCAATGTCTCGTTGAAACAAACTCTTTCCCAGCGGTCCCCGACGCCTTCTTTCTCGTATTCCGAGCCGCTCTGCCATTCCTCAATGTCATGTCTTCTTCGCTTTTTTCTCTTTTCCCATCCCATCCCCCCACACAAATTCTTGTATTTATCACTCACACACTATAATTTGAATAGCGGTATTTACCGATGGAATCTCGGAAACGAGAGAGAATCCGCTCTCTCTCTCTCTTTCTTATTTTCCCATTTCGAGCAGTTCCAGCTGCCGGAACTTGCGAAAGTTTTCGGTGATATTCGTGTCTAAGGGTCACGACGTCGCCTCCGCCGACGTCTTCTCATTCGAATTCCCCGCAAAGGGCATCTCGCTCTTGTTTTTCATCCCGAACACCTTCTTTCTCTCCCCCTTCTGAATCGGCGGCACAGAACAATGCACGAGAGAGGCGGAGAGAGAGAGAGACGGACTCCCTGACGGCTACGATTAAAAATTCAATTCAAAACCACTTTTTGGCTGCTGCCTGCCACCGTTTTGTGCTTGGTTCGTCGTATTCGTAGTCGCAAAACAAACATGCATCATCATCATCATCGCCGCCAGCGCAGAAGCAGAAGCAGAAGCGGTGGCCCCAATTTTCATGGTCCTTTTGGCACACGGTGCGAAAAAAGAGGGGAGAATGGATGCAAAAACAAGAAGCCGTCGTTCCTCTGCGACAAGTCACTCGGCCGCGATTTAATTAGCCGAATTATTAGAGGCTCGGCGACATTTCTCCGTGCCTCTCACTCTGTGTTTCCTCCACACATTGATCCGTCCGGGGGGCAGGTCAGCTGAGTTTCACGCTTTCCGGAATTGATGCTCGCGGAGCACGCAGGATGTTCACCTGATGCTCTCTTCTGGTGTTTGAAGTGAAATCGCGACTTTTCGGGGCTTCTTCTTCTTCTTCTTTCGCAAACGAGTCTGAAAGGGAAAAGAGAAGTGTTCTCCTCTTTCGGAATCAAAACAAACAATAATATTTTCGAGAGAATCTGCTGATTTCTCTGGAAACGGCGGACTTTCAGTCGTCGGAAGAGGTCCCTCGTTTCCAGAAAGGAGAGCTCTCTCGAATGGCCGTTGACCTCCGTGGCCAATGTTTCACTTCCTCCATAGTAATTATGTGCTCCGAGAGAGCCCTTATATCCTCTCTTTTACTCTGCCATAATTTCATTTCCCCTTCTCCATCATCACACTTCAAACAACACCTCCTTTCGTTTTTCTTCTCTCCCCTTCCTTCTGCCACCAAGATGACGTCAATCGAACCGAATACGACGACGTATTCAAATCGGAGAAGTGTTCGTTTCGACGTCTTCTGACTCATCTCGCTGATTTCCGGGGGATAAGCTGTGCACGTCTTCGATCCGTCAGAAGAGGTCAAGAAAGGAATGATGAAGCCGTGCTGCTCGTCGTAAACTTGTCTCCGCCTCTCGCCTCTCCTCTCACACCTCACCCGCCCGCCAACAGCACCACCTAATCAAATTATTCAGCTTCGTCTTCGTCGTTTTTCCAGCGAGCCGTCGCCTTCTTTCCGCGAGAAACGGACCATTGCCTCCAAAGTGACCTCGCTTCTTTCTTCTTCTTCTTCTTTTTCTCCTCCTTCCCCTCTGCCATGATTCTATTTTGGCCTGACAGCGTTGGGGGGCACAGCGTCCATTGTATAGATGTATTATGTTTCATAATTGCCTTCCTCCTCCTCCGGGGCAGCACTCCCACTGCTCTTTCTAGCAGCAACTCACACTTCTGCTCGCCGCGACGCCTACAGTAGATGATGTCGCCACTCATCTGAAGTGTCGTCGCCCAGATTTCTGGTGTCTTCTCAGTCTCTGAAGATTGTTGGACCACATTTGTTTCACCTTTCAAGCCACCTCAATTTCTCACTCGATCGTTTCGAAAAGGGTCCTCCAATTTTCCGTGCCGACGCTCATTTTTTCTGTCTGAATGCTTTCTCTCGACCCTCAAATCTCCTCCTTTCCGGACGCAGTCAACCCCAAAATGTCTTCTGTGCGGGGGTGCGAAATTGGACACTTTTGTTCGTCAAACTCTTTCGAAACGTTTCTCTTCTCGACGACACCTCGAAAATAGACTCGTGCCGCGAGAATACTAATGATATTATTCGACCGTCGAGATCATCCTTCACGCCTTCTTTGTTCACACTTTCACTATTTTCCGTCGCGTTCGTCCCCCTTCTCTCCGGGACGTCTTCTTCATATTATTCACCGATGATGGATGGCCCGCGGGCCACTTTGGTTCGAGTTTCGACGGAAAAGAGCCCTTCGCCTCTGGCACGGCGAAATGTATAATTATGCTCCCTCTCTCCTGGTCTCGCTCAATCTCTGATCGAGTATTTCTCCTTCTCGCTTTTTTTCATTCGAATTCTTGTTTCTGTGGCAACAAGGAATCTGGAGCCATACGAAAGAACAATGGAGCCATTCGGATCCCATTCTTCCAGATTTCCATTGAAGCTCTTTCCGTGCTCGGCGAGCATTTCTTCTCCCGTGGGCGACGATGACATTCGCTGAAATTAGCAATCGATATTGGCTTCGTCAAAAGTATCTCATCGCGTACTTTGCATATCTCGCCTCCCCCACTTCTTCTTCTTCTTCTACTTCTTCTTTTTCTCATTCGACGTCTTCTACTCACCTTGCCGAGTATCTTCCGTCTTCCGGTCTGAAGAATGCTCTCCGGAAGGACGACGTCGACTTCCGCGGCAAAAACTCGCATCTCTCCTTCCTCTGCTCATTTGTAGCCGTATTGCATATTTAGACATGTTTTTTTGCCGTCGTCTCTCTTCTAGAAGAAGAAGAAGAAGAAGAAGAAGCAGTTCTTTTTTGTCACCGACAGAAAGAGAGAAAGAGAGGGAAGGGTGGGAGATGAAATAATGAAAAACTCTTGAAATCCCCTTCACTGCCTTCTCCTTTCGCTTCTTCTCGAGCCGGTTTCGTCCGCTGTTCGAGCCCTTGTGTGTAACTAGTTAACTATTCTTCCCCTCTTCCTCTTCTCTCCCCCTTTTTTTCGTTTCCCGAGTCACACACCGAGCCCGCCGACTAACTTTCGTGCCTCCTCTGATTCCCCCTCCTCCTTCTATCTCTTTTCAAGTGCTACTACCTCCGAAAGTACACTCTCCTCGATTCCACTGTATAATTTCTCAAGTGTTCTTCTTCTTCTTTTTTCTTCGAATCGTGCCTTCTTCTTCTCGGAAACATCCAGAAAAGCGGGAGAGAAATACGGACCACACACTGATTCGAGCCGCCGTTTACGAGCCGCGAGCCCAGCTGAGCGGAGCACTTTCAGCCCGTCTCTCTGGGGCTTCGTGCCCTTGTTTTCGACGTCAGAAGATCTGATGTTTCTCGTCATTTCGTGCCGCGTCTCGCATTATCTTCCGCGGAGAAACGCCCGAAACATTTTCGTGCAACGACCCGCTTCCATAAATAATTCCGCTCATCTCTCGCCATTATTATTAAGTCGAAAGGGCGGCTCACGTGCTGCTCGAGGGCTCTCGGAGCACAGTGACCTGGATCGGGGGCCAGAGAACCGCTTCTTCTTCTTCTCTTTCACTTTCTTCTTCTTCATCTCTCTTTCTGCTTGTTTCGAAAATAAGGAAGCCCCGTGTGCGGGAATTTGAGAGTCTTCGACTTCCGACGCTCCCTCGAGAACACTTTACTTCTTCTTTTTCTTCTTGACGGCTTCTTGCCACCGCCACGTCATCTTCATTTCCACATTCCTTTGTTCTTCTCTGTTTGTCGACGCCTTCCTTCGACATCCTCCGATTGCACTTCACGGAGACCAGTAGGTTTCGACGCCTCCTGAAATCTGAGACGCTTGAAAGCTTTTAACGAATTTTGAGGTCTTGCTCCTCGTGCTCCCTCACGTCTTCTTCTCCCCCTTTTTTCGCCTCTTTGCCGCCCCTTTTCCTCCGTTTGTGTGTGTGAATTTCCGTCCGGTTTTTAGCGCGACTCAACGACGCTGGTCTCGTCCGGGTGAACGTTGTTGCAAAATTTGTTTCTGTACCGGCCGAAGCTGGCGCCGGCTGGGCATGGCGCCACGGCGCCGCCACTCTCGTCACCAGCAGGCGCCACCCGCATATTCAACAACAACAACAACAACAATAATAACGTGTCGAAGAATGGAATGTTGGCAAACGGAACACCCCCTCCGCTCCAGACGACGTCGGCCGAAATGACGGACAACTCGAGAACGCCTTCGACGTCTTCGATGGTCCCGCCGAGCCTGACGGTGCCGCTGCCGACGTCTCCGGGACCTTCGTTCGAACCGCCGTCTCCGGTTTCTCCGAATCCGCCGATCAAAAGAAGCATCTACAAGATCAAAGAGTCGTACGAGGATCGGAACGGAGGAAAGGAACGAATCTACACGACGAGTCTGATGAGCGTCTATTTGGAGAAAGTGAAGCCGCCGCCAGAGAAGACGGGGAAAGGAGTAGAAGAAGAAGAAGACGTGAAGCGTGATGAAGTGCAGCAGCAGCAGAAGCAGAAGATAGAGTCCGCTGTGGAGATCATTCCCAAGTCCATCTCGTACGCGAACCCGAAAGAAACATTGCGACTTTCCGAGAAGAAGAAGAAGATCTCGACGTCAAGAACCGCGTCGGGGCTGATAAAACAGGCGAGCACGCCCACTTCCTCCTTACCGCCGCCTCCGAAGTCAGCGAGCAGGGACTCGGACCCGATGAGACAACTGCTCACTTTCTCCAAATCCTTCAAGAAAGTCCGAAGAGTCCGATCAGCGATGCCACGTCGAAGAAAGCGGAAACGGGTGAAGATCAAGAGGGCGAGGAGTTGTCCGGAACTGTGGAAGAACGAAAGGACGCCCGTGCGGAAGAGGAGCAAGAGTCTGACGTGCCTCCGAGTGCCCAAGGGCGCCGTCAAACCGGTCAAGACGGTCCGAATGAAGCCGCCGGCAGTCAGAAGCGAGTCTGACTCGAGAGCTCAAAAGAAGAGACAACTGTTGGATGTTTACAAAGACAGAGGGAAAAAGGTGTGGCTCCGATGCGACTAGAACTCAACGGGGAGCTCATCGGGGAGCAGGGGAATCAACGTGTCTGATTGCAGAGCACCGTCCTCGACGGCAATGGATCTTCCGCCGCCAACGCCTTCTACAAATCGATCGACGCGGCGCCGAACATGAACGTGGCACGGACGAAGACGAGCATTCCGCTGGTGTCGGAGCTGGTAAGTGGTGGCCCCCGATTCGCGGGCTGATTGCACTCTCGTGAACTTCTCCTCCCTCGAAGAGATTCTTCCTTCTCACACCCTAACCGCACTCGTTTTCAGGTCCTAAAGGTAAGATTTCCAACCACACTCACACAACTTCTAATAGCTCTAGGAGACGGTAAAACAAGTGAAATGAGCTTTTAGATTACCCTTTATTTCTCTTTTTTTCTGCTTTTTTTGGTTACCTACTGCTGGTTTGGCTAACAAATTCCTTTTTGCGTTTTCCGAAATCGACGAATGAAACGAAAAGAAACAGAAACCGAGTGTGTCTACAGTATCCCCGAGAACGGTTTTCGGAGTGATCTGGAATACTGTAGGGCCGATCGGTTTCTTTTGGTGCTGCGTGAAAGTGTCGAGCCGGGCACTCTTTGACTTAGCTTTCCTTGAGTTATTGCATGATCCGAGCAGATTATCTCGCTTCCTTCCCCCCTTCCATTTGGTTGCTTAACACCGAATTTCAGACCGATTACAGACTTATTTTGCATAAATGCATGAGAGAATCGCTTAGCATGAAGAGTTTACGAGCATTCAAAACGTTTCCCGTTTCAGACGATGGCCACGAAACGGGCACAGGCCGGGCTCGCCAATGCGGCGAGGACGACGTTCGCGGACACGGAACTGGTGAGAAAGAGAGTGTTCTGAAATCGGAAGAGAGAGAGAGAGAGTTTCAGAAGTCACACGTCTACAAGAAGGCGCTGCAAGCTTTGATCTATCCGATCAGTGCGACGACGCCCCACAGCTTCGCGACGACTACATTCCAGACGCCGACATTCTGCTACGAGTGCGAGGGCCTGCTGTGGGGACTGGCGAGACAGGGTCTTCGGTGCACGCAGTGTCAGGTGAAGGTGCACGACAAATGCCGCGAGTTGCTCAGTGCGGACTGCCTCCAAAGGGCGGCCGAGAAGTCGAACAAGCACGGCGAGGCGGACAAGACGCAGTCGCTGGTGAACGTGATCAAGGAGCGGATGCGCGCGCAGGAGCAGGACAAGCCGGAGCTGTTCGAGATGATCCGAACGGTGTTCTCGGTGGACGAGAAGACGCAGAAGGAGACGTTGAAGAGTGTGAAGGCGTCGATCCTGGAGGGCAGCAGCAAGTGGAGTGCAAAGATCACACTGACCGGTCAGCCGCCCCTCCTTCCAGACCCACGTGATGAATGATTCATTTCAGTGTTGCGCGCCCAGGGACTCATCGCCAAGGACAAGACCGGCAAGAGCGATCCGTACGTGACGGCGCAAGTGGGCAAGACGAAGCGACGGACGAGGACGATACACCAAGAGCTGAATCCGGTGTGGAACGAGAAGTTCTACTTGTGAGTCGTGCCTCCGGGGACTCGGTATGAGTTATGGGTTTGCAGCGAGTGTCACAACTCGACCGACCGCATCAAAGTCCGCGTGTGGGACGAAGACAACGATCTGAAGTCGAAGCTGCGGCAGAAGTTGACGAGGGAGTCGGACGACTTCCTCGGACAGACCGTCATCGAAGTGCGCACTCTGTCGGGAGAGATGGACGTGTGGTACAATCTGGGTACGGTCTGACGGCTAGGGAACTTGACTGGAAGCTGTGATTTCAGAGAAGAGAACGGACAAGTCCGCCGTGTCGGGAGCCATCAGACTGCACATAAACGTCGAGATAAAGGGAGAGGAGAAGCTGGCGCCATACCACGTGCAGTACACGTGTCTCCACGAGCACCTCTTCGCCGCCCACTGCATCGACGACGAGGTGAAACTTCCGAAGATACAGGGCGAGGACAGCTGGAAGGTGTGCTTCCAAGAGACCGGCCAGGAGATCGCCGACGAATTCGCGATGCGGTACGGAGTCGAAGCCATCTACCAGGTATTCCGACGTCTTCTGAACTTTTCCACCCGGATTCTTCGTTTGCAGGCGATGACCCACTTCGCTTGTCTCTGCACAAAGTACATGTGCGCGGGAGTTCCCGCCGTGCTCTCCACACTCCTCGCCAATATTAACGCGTAAGTTTCTCCACACTGAAATCCGACACCTTCTTCGTTTCTTCACGTCTTCTGGCTCCTCGAAATAGCTGCATAAATATATATAGAGAGAGAGAGAGGAATCTGACTAATCGTGCAAACAAACAAAACACTGCCTTTTCTGACAGATATATATCCTTTTTGTATTTCCTTTTCGTGCAGCCTTGTTATTGTCTCCTCTGCCGGATTTCCAGCACGTCTTCCAGCGAAGTGTAGTGTTTTCGCGCGCCGTTCTTCCTTCTTCTCCGCTCGATGACTAACCAATCTCTGCAGGTACTACGCTCACACGACGGCCGCCACGTCAGCAGTCTCGGCGCCGAACCGCTTCCAGGCGTCGAACTTTGGCAAGGAACGGTTCGTGAAGCTGCTGGACCAACTGCACAACAGCCTGCGGATAGACTTGTCCATGTATCGAGTGAGTCTCATCAGGGAGCCATTCACGTCCCCCCATAATTCATTCACTAATCGGGTGAGAGCGCGCGCGCGGAGCTCTCGCTCGTGTTTTCCGTCTTCTTCGCACTCGGAGCAGAGCTTAGTTGCTCGGCGACGACTGTGTCAATCCGGGAGCCTCGCTTTCTCTCTCTCTCTCTCCTTCCCTTCTCACTCCTCTTCCCATGAAGACGTCAGAAGACGATGGAAAGAAGACGTCGCGAGAGAAGGACATCAAATTGTTTGTCGAGAGGCACACGACCCCACATATTGAATGTGTCGTCTGAAATTGGAATTGGAAGCTTCTAGCTCTTCCAATCCGGAACCCCATCGATACGTCGTTTCTCTGCGTCTCCCCCTGCTCCGCACTCTCTCGTTCTGATAAAACATTCGCGCGGAGACGTGAGAAACGGGCTTCTTCCGCCGCTCCCAACGTCTCCCAACGTCTCCTCGCCGTCCTATTTCCGCACTCTGATGTCACACACAAGAAATCTGTCGCTTCCAATTTTCATTTCGACTCATTCTTGATTCCCTCCTCCCACTCGTGCTTACCCATCCGGAGACAAAAAATGTCATTTGGAAATTCAAAACTTCCCACACACACACACACACCGACATTTTCACGAGTGCTCTGCTCCGTACTATTTAAGTAGATGTTGTGTTTAGAAGAAGGAGGCATAATATATAAAAGGAGCCCGTTTTCTCGGGCAGCAAAAAGAAATCTGCTCTCAAGCAGCTCTCTCATCTTGTTTTTTCGAGGAGATTAATTGCGGATTTCCGGTGCCCCAGTGATACGGCAAGAAGACGAATCTCTCTCTCTTTCGCTCTCCCGAGCCAAATTCGATTTCCAAAGAAGAAAAAGAGTGCTCCGTGTGCACTCTCGGACTCCTCAACCATTCTGACACATTCCAAAACACTTGACACTTTCTCTAAGACCGCCCTCCTCTTCCTTTTCTTCTTCCTTTTCTTCCCGGTTTTTGAGGCGCTAAGCTGTCGTCTATTCCTTCTTTCGGTTCCCATAGAAAAGCCATTTTCTCTTTTATTTTCTCGAATGCGAATCGATCGCAAGTGCGCTTCACCGCACAAAACACAAAAATATCCCGTGTTGGCTGCTCGCGTTCAGTTTCCATAGAAAAGCCCATTAAGAAGAAGAAGACGTCGTCGTCGAATAAATCGAGGCTTCCCTCTTCGCATTTCGCCGTCGAGTTCCTCAAACGGCGTCTAGAAGACTTCGCAAACATCCGGTCCAAATCAATGCAAATCTCTTTCAGAACCATTTCCCGTCGTCCTCGCCCGCCAAGCTTCAAGACCTCAAATCGACGGTCGACCTCCTCACTTCGATTACGTTCTTTCGTATGAAAGTGAGTTTGCCTTCACGGTCTGTCGCCCAACTCGCCCTTTTGTCGTCAGGTTCTCGAATTGGCGAGCCCTCCGAGAGCATCGAATGTGGTTCGCGAATGCGCGAAGGCGTGCATGCAGCAGACGTACCAGCTGATGTTCGAGTCGTGCTGCGAACAGGGCGGTCCCTCCGCCGACTCGGTGCAGTTCTGGTTCGACTTCATCGACTACATCATGCGCGTCATCGAGGACGACCAGAAGAACTACACGCCCGCACTGAACCAGTTCCCGCAGGAACTCAACGTCGGCCAGCTGTCCGCCGGAACGTTGTGGAGCATGTACAAGACGGACCTGCAACTGGCTCTCGAAGAGCACGCCAACCATAAGAAGTGCAAGACGCCCGACTACATGAACCTGTACTTCAAAGTGAAAGGCTTCTACTTCAAGTACGTGCACGAGATGCCGCAGTACAAGAACTCGATCCCCGAGTTCCCCGCCTGGTTCATCCCGTTCGTCATGGACTGGCTCAACGAGAACGACGAGCACTCGATGGACATCCTCAGGAACGCCTACAATGTGTAAGCGTCATTTCTTTTCACTTGCTCTTCCCTCACGTAAATCCGTTTCAGCGACAAAGCGGACAACTTCCCGCAAACATCGGAGCACACAAAGTTCTCGAACAGTGTCGTCGACGTGTTCACCCAGTTGAACGCGGCTCTGAAGCTGCTCATTCAGATGGAGTGTCCGAATCTGGAAGTGGCCGCCGACATGATGAAGCGGTTCAGCAAGACGCTGAACAAAGTGCTTCTCGCGTACGCCGACATGGTCCAGAAGGACTTCCCCAAGTTCGCGCACGACGAAAAACTCGCGTGTATTCTGATGAACAACGTGCAGCAACTACGGTAAGCAACACTTCTGAACCAATCTCCACTCTCAACTGCGTCGTTTTCAGTGTCCAACTCGAGAAGATCTACGAGACGATGGGCGGTTCGGCACTCGACGAGCACGTCGGACAAGTGCTCACTGTGCTCCAGAAGAAGTTAAACGCAGTGCTCGACAAGCTCTCCGGGGAGTTCGTCGCCACTCTGGAGCCACACATCCACGAGCAGACGATCAAACTCGGAGTGCTGCTCACGAAGATCAAGGGTCCTCAGCTGCAGAAGACGCAGGTGCAGCCGGAGGCGGACGCGGTCCTCGAACCTCTGATGGACCTTCTCGAAGGATCGCTGCGCAGATACGCGGATCAGTGCGAGAAGACGGTGCTCAAGTACATCCTGAAGGAGCTGTGGAAGATCACAATCGTCAACATGGAGAAGAGGGTCGTGCTGCCGCCGCTGTCCGACAAAGCACTGTTGAAACAGCTGCCGAACGCAAAGGACGTGACGAAGTTGATGTCGACGAACATCCAGAACATCAAGGGAATGAACTCGGTGAAGGACATGATGGACATGGCGAGAGAGTGCGAGAAGTCGTTGACTCCGAAGCAGTGCACTGTGCTCGACTGCGCCCTCGACGCCATCAAAGACAGCTTCCACGCGTCGGGCAAGGGACTCAAGAAGTCGTTCTTCGAGAAGAGTCCCGAGCTGCAGTCGCTCAAATACGCGCTCAGTCTGTACACACAGACGACGGAGCAGCTCATCAAGACGTTCATCACGAGTCAACGACAACAAGGTTCCGCCAGAGTGCCCCCGATTCCATTCTCATCCGTAGCGGTTTCAGATCTGCCGAGTCAAGAACAGCCAGTCGGAGAAGTCAGTGTGCAAGTGGATCTGTTCAGTCATCCAGGAACAGGCGAGCAGAAAGTCACCGTCAAAAGTGAGCCCGTCGGATCGTTCCTGCCCCTCCCAATTCCTCTTTTCAGTTCTCGCAGCGAACGATCTCCGTTGGCAGACGTCTTCCACTTTCAAACCGTTCGTCGAAGTCCACCTCGTCGGACCGCATCTTTCGGACAAGAAGCGAAAGTGCGCGACGAAGAGCAAACAGGGCAACTGGGCCCCGAAGTTCAACGAAACGTTCCATTTGTCAGTAGTGCAAATCGGTCCGGCGTCCGTTTCTCATGCTTCTCTCGTTTCAGCTTCCTCGGAAACGAAGGAGAGCCGGAGCACTACGAGCTCATGTTCCAGGTCAAGGACTACTGTTTCGCGCGCGAAGACCGCATCGTCGGCGTCGGCGTTCTGCAGCTCTCTTCCGTCGTCGACCAGGCGGGGTCATGTGCAATGTGGGTCCAACTGGGCACTCGTCTTCACATCGACGAGACCGGACTCATTCTGCTTCGGATCCTATCGCAGCGTCAAACCGACGAGGTAGAAGAGATGAGATGAGATTCGCGAATATCCATGTTGTTTGCAGGTAGCGAAAGACTTTGTGCGTCTGAAGACCGAGTGTCGTCACGAGACGGAGACGGTGATGGCGGCCTCCGCGAGCAGCCAGAACGTCAACCGAGCCTAGAGCTTAAGGGTCCCCTTCAAGTGCCTTTTCCCTCCCCCCGCAATAATCCTATATCCTCTCACCCGAACTACCTGTACATTTTGTCTACTTTCCTTTTCTATCTAGTTTGGAGTATTTCTTTCCTCTTCTTCTTCTTCGACCAAATGGGTTATTGACCAAAGTCAACATTCTAGTGAGATTCACCTTTTCTGTTCACACTCTTTTCATCCCCCCAACTCAAACCGTTGCTTGTATGTGCCTTTTAAAATGGTTTTCTAATAAAGTTCTATGAATTAGTTCTGTGTGGCCAACTGTGTCAGCCTTCACGCAGAGCACACGTGATGACCCGTTCCAGTTTCCCCGATCCCATCGACTCCGTACACGTCGGCGCTCCCCCTGCGGGATCTTTGTCTCAAAATGACGTCTTCTCCTTCTTCGCTGATGGACGCTCTGAAGATCATCTTCAGCGAGCTGCAGCACTCGCCACACCTCCAATGGACGCTGCTCTCCGTCGTCGCGAACATGTCGATCACTCTCGCCGTCTGGATCGGCATCTACGAGATGAAGTTGAACGAAGAAGTGAGCAAGATGTACTTCCTCGACACTTCCTTCAACCAGACGACCGGCTATCCGATGTTGGACGGAATGGTGGGAACTGAAAGAAAGGCGACCGGGTGAGAGGTGACGGGTGTTCAGATCAACGGCTTCTTCACCATCTCCGTGCTCGCCATCGTCTCGTTCGTCATGCTTGCTTTCGTGCTCTACGACTTCCAGAAGGTGGTGAAGACGTGGCTCATCCTCTCGTGCATCCTCATCCTGTTCGGCGTCTCCGCACAGGTGCTCTACGACCTCTTCTCGAAGATCTTGGACTACACTTCGAAGGACGGCTTCTTCTGGATCGTGCTGCTCACCAGCCTCGTCACGATCGTCTACGGAGTCGGCGGCGTCGTCGCGTTCGTGGGAGACGGCTCCTTGTGGCTCCACCAGTTCTATGTCGTCACCAATTGCTCGCTCATCGCCGTCTTCTACCTGCGCGCTTTCCCTCAACTCACCACTTGGTTCGTCTTGTGGTCAGTCCTTCTCTGGGGCAAGTTTGCTTCTCTCGCAACACTGGAAACCATCAGATTCCAGATATTTTCGCAGTGATGACCTCGATGGGTCCTCTGAGAAGAGTGCAGTCGAAGGCATCCGACTACAGTAGCAGCGTTCTGAAGTTTCTGATGTTCAAAGCGAACGAGAGGAGGATCAGTGGAGGCGCGGACGTCGAAGAGACGGAACAACTGAACGAGGAGAGGACCATCCGACGGGACGTGAAGCAACTGATTCAGATGTACTCGAAGAGGGAAGCGCAGGACGACGAGTTCGTGCAGAGGATCAGACAACGGAGGACCGCCGTCAATCCGGACTCGGGGCTCACTGAGCAGAGTCCTCTGGGTGAGACTGAGCCTTCTTCGCAAGATAATGGGGTTTTTCAGTGGAGAGTGAGCAGTCTCCGATTGTGCACGAGAAGGAGAGAAACAGTGACGAAGAGGAGAGCGACGACGGATCCGACTCTTCCAGCTGGAGCCTCAGTTCGTTTTCCGAGTGCCAAACGGATCCCGAAGTGAGCACTGCCGAAGAGTTCGACCCGGAAGAGTGGAAGCGAGTGAACGAAACAAGGGATGTAGACGAGGAGTCGGTCGGTTCCACTGCTGCCGACGCTCTCAACGACGGTGGTTAGAAAGTTCCGAAGATGGTGGAAAGTGATAACAACCTTCCAGACACGATGCGTCTCGGCTTCGGGGACTTTGTCTTCTACAGTCTGCTCGTCGGACAAGCTGCCACCGCAGGCTGTCCGGCCGCCGTCATCGCTGCCGCTGTCGGAATCCTTTTTGGGCTCACCATCACTCTGACCGTTCTTTCCAGCGGTATGCTCATCCGCAGATTCCAGTTTTCTCATCTCTTTTCAGAGGTGACGACCACTCCTGCTCTTCCTGTTCCGGTCATCTTGGGAACATTCAGCTTTTTCGGCACGAAACTCGCTTGGAACCTCATATTTGGATGAGGACTGATAACCTTCTCGAAAACCTCTATTTGATGTAGTAAATTTTACTTGTCACTGTTGTCTTGAAATAGCTGTTGGATGAACATTTTTCATGAAAGCTTTCAAAGAATGAGTGTCTTGAATGTTTTGGAGAGAGTGACTGTGTAAGACCAAGAGACGCAGGCACGTTCTGCCGGAGTGTCGTTTTGCACTTTGTTTACTGTTTTCCATGCGCGCATTCAGACCGCTTTTGTTCCCAAAAACTTTTTCTAGAAAATTACAGCTGCGGGTTTGTTTTTGTCTCTTTGTCAAGTGCATTCTCTTGTTTCGAGCCTAGATGAAGTACAAATATGACGTTTCTGTCATCATTCCTGCGAAAAATGCAGCTGATTTCCTGCAGGAAACCCTGTACGGCTTGCTAGTCCAAACAGCCACCGGAACTTCTAAAATTGAGGTTTTGGCAGCTTTTCAAACAAATTTATTATCCTCAAAGGATTCAGATATGCTTGGCGGACGATGGAAGCGAAGACGAAACGGTAAATATTCTCGAGGGTATGCGAGAAGATTTCAAGCGTGTTGGAATTGAAGTCGTCATCTCTCATGTTGCGCAACCGGGCGGTTCGTTTCATTAGATCTTTTTCAACAACTGTTCTTCTTCAGGAGTTGGCGCGGCTAAAGATTGTGCAGTTCGTTCAGCTAGTGGGAGGTTTCTCTGTTTCAACGATGCTGACGATGTCAGCTGTCCCGACAGGATCAAGAAGCAGCTTGAGCTCGCGAGTAGCCTGTCAAAATCAGACGACGATCTTATCTTTGTAGGTGATTAACTGAAATTCTTAAGGAACTTCTCGAAAGAACAATAGCCTATTTTCCAGGCGGTAGGTTCTCGAGGCTACCAGAAGATTCCACGATCAGATATACAAAGTGGGCCAACTCGATGATCGGCGATAAGATCACACAGCAAGTGTACACGGCGAACGGACCGACTCTTGTGGCACCAACTTGGTTCATCAGTCGATCGCTTTTCGATAGAATCGGCGGGTTCCGAACTGACGTTCCCAAAGGATTCCCCGAAGACTTGGACTTTTTTTACAAGTGTCTCGATGTTCCAGATTGTGTTTTTGGAAAGGTATAGTTCTTTTGGTGCCTTCTACAGAAACTAATCTTTTTTATTTTTGGTTTCGGATGACGTCGTTGTCTATCGATATCACCAGAACTGTGCATCCCATAGTGTCAAAGAACAAACCATTTGGGATTTTCGACTGAAAAGGCTTCAGAAAGAGTATATTTCGAAGTGGGATAAATTCACAATTTGGAGCGCCGGGAAGCAAGGAAAACGATTCTTCAAGTGATTTTCCGTCATATTCTCAAAAATCGTGCAGTGTTCAGAAGTCTGGCGGATGTGGAAAAGTTAAAAGTCAGAGCGTTTTGCGACATTGACGAGTCGAAAATTGTGCGAGGAATGCATGAGGAGTTCGATGCAAAGACACGCGAAGTGACCCACAAAGTGCCGATTGTTCACATCGAGTACGTCCCCCCACTTCCTTGTCTTTTGTACCACACACGCTTCTTCTGCAGAGACGCCCAGCCGCCGCTAGTAGTTTGTGTCAAATTAGACATGACAAACGGCGACTTGGAGCGATTCATCGAGCGGAAAGGCTGGAGAGAGCACGTCGACCTGGTTTATTTCGGCTGACTGCCATCTGATACCCACTGCAATAAACAATTCCACGATCCGCCCACTCTCCGTATTGTAAAGGTTTCCAAATTCCCAGCAGCGTACTTTGATGTGTTTCGTTATCATTTATTTCTCGCAAAGAACATGGGAAAGAGATTACTCTCGCATTCCCTGCGACCCTCTTCTTTGCGTGCTCTCTCGCTCCTCCTCGCTTTTCGGCGTCCGACCGGGGGCCTCGCTCTCACTCTCTCTCTCTCTTTCCCCGTCTCTGCTTCGTTTTCTTTCGCCATTCGTGTCCAGCTCCCCTAATCGACGCTCTATGCGGCACCGCTAATGTGTTTCTTTTTGGATGCCCTTCCACCTTTTATTGATCGATTTCTTAACATTTCAGCAATGGTCTTCGAGCCCGTTCACGAGGAAGAGCAAGTCTTTGTCGACTATGCCATCGAGCTGGTCAAGAAGGCCGGAACTGTTTGTTTCACCCTCTTTTTTCGCTCACAACTTTTAATTTCAGCTCGTCCGTTCTGCTTTCGAATCCGTCGAGAGTAAGGTGGAGACGAAGTCCTCAAACACTGATCTCGTTACGGAGACGGATCAGGCGGTGGAGAAACTGCTCATCGAGGGCCTCTCTGAGCGCTTCAAGGGACACCGCTTCATCGGAGAGGAATCAGTTGCCACTGGGGCCAAGATCGAGTGGACCGACTCGCCGACGTGGATCATCGACCCGATCGATGGAACCACCAACTTCGTTCATCGCATTCCGATGATCGCCATCTGCGTCGGACTGGCCATCAAGAAACAAATCCGCGCTGGCATCGTCTATAATCCGATCACCAACGAGCTGTACCTCGGTCAAGTTGGCAAGGGAGCCTTCAAGAATGGATTCCCTATCCGCGCATCGAAGAATCAATGTGAGTCAAGCCTTCCCAGCCCATTTCCTTATGCACCCTGCTTGTTTTGAAGTGCTTACGAAAGCAGTCCTCTGTCAGTCTCTTGGACTGCACAACCGCGTGCAATTCGGGGACCGCTGGCTCGACATCGCGCAGTCGAACATGCGTAACGAGGTGTTGGCCGGTGTGCGAGGGTTCGTTTCTTTCCCGCCTCCGCCGAAGCCGTTTTCTTGCGCACACTTTCCGCACTGGGATCTGCACGTTTGCTCCCGTTCTTTTCAAACTTTCGCTCTCGTTTTCGCAACGTTGCAATTGCAGCCATTGCGGAAAGTGTGCTCATTCTCCAACTCGGCTCGATCCGTTCGCCTGTCATGCAAAATTCGTTCATCGAGTCGTACAAGACAGTCATGTTCGACAAACAGTGCCACGGGTAATGCGAGAAAACGGTTTCGATGGAGATCGGGCAACACCTGAATCCCAACTGATTCCATCGTTTCAGACATCGTTCGTTCGGATCGGCCGCTATTAACATGGTGATGGTGGCCCAAGGAAGCTGCGATGGATACGTCGAGTACGGAATACATGCGTGGGACGTCGCCGCCCCTTCGGTCATTGTGACTGAAGCCGGAGGTGTCGTCACCGACCCGACTGGAGCTCCGTTCGACGTCATGTCGAGAAAGGTGCTCTGCGCCGGAACCCCCGAGATCGCACGTGACCTCTCCGCCTGTCTGACTCATGTCGACTTTGAGCCGGAGGCCTGAAGATTTGTTGACAAGCTGATACTTTCTCATCCCGAAAGCCCATTCCAACTCATTTAACCTTCTAATGTATTTTAGCTCGACACTCGTATCTAGCAATTTTTTGGTGCATAAATTATTTCTCGTCGGTGATTATGTGGCTTTTATCTTATCAGTTCCGATTGGTTATCTACTGTTCAACACAGTTTTTATCTTTTATCATTCGTATTGATTAAACTTTCCTCACCTATTGCTTGCAGTACTCGCAGACCTAATCCAATATGTCGCTTCCCGAGGAGGACGTTCACATGATCATCAAGGCGGTCCTCGACGAGGTCGTCGGTCAGAATGCCGTTTACACGCACAAGGACAGCCTCCATTGGAATCAGAAAGCCGTCGAGTTGATCACTAAGAAGCTTGTCGCCGCCGGAAAGCCGTACAAGTACGTCGTCACTTCCTCGTTCCTGCAAATCTCGGCCGGCTCCGCGCTCAACGTGAGCACCATTTCCTACTGGAACAAGGTTACGGATAGTAAGTTTAACCATCAAGTTCTCCAAGTATCTCTGCGTTTTCAGCGTCATACATGTACAGATGGGAAGCGAAAACAATGCTGGCCATCGTTTACGTCTTCGCTATCGCAATTTAACAGCAGCTCATCCACTTCTTCATCCCGTCCAATCAGCAGCCAAACCTTTCTTATCTCTGGAGAATATTTATTACTTGTCCCCATTTGAATTATTCAGAAATATATATGTTTTCGGTGTTTGCCCGAACACCAACCGGATGGGATCTGTTTTCCCGTTTCAATCTCCCCATCTTTCGCTCTCTTACCTTTTTTATCTGATTTTCAGCACCTGTGCTTTGACTTTTTGCGTCCGAATTAATAAAAGACTGTCTTCTGGTCTCTCCGCACGCACTTTCCGGTGGGATTGTGTACTCGCCCCTCGATTCGTGTCTTCTCTGATCAGATGGCACGATATGGCGCGCGAGGACACGTCTTCAGTCGTCATCCGAAATGCTTCCTCGGATGATTCCCTCGATACTCTCCGTCTTCTTTCTTTTCTCCTTTCTATTTTTCGTCACTGCTCTTTTTCTTCACTTCATGTGAGTTTTCCAAACGAATTCTCGAGACTCGACGACGAATTCCAGCCGTCTGGACTCGTCGGATCTCGAAAACCGCGATGTTTTCACGTCGGCGCCGTACGATGTGTTCGTGTATTCGGTGTTTTACTACAACACTTCGAAGAGTCTCGGCAACAATTCCGTCGTGATTCTGATGACCGCCGACTTCGAGATACTCGAGAACGTGCGCAAATTGGAGATTCTGGGCATCAATTCCACCGACAGAAGACTTGCGACCGCCGATTTGGAGAGGTCAGAAGACGTGCGGTCGAGCGCGTTTCCGATTTCGTCTTTTCCTTCAGAGTGACCGTCCACGACGCCTGCAAATGGATCGCAATGACGGCGACGGCTACATTGCTCCCGAATCTTTCGCTGATGTTCGTGTCTCTCGGAGGAAACCACGCTCCAGTGAGACGTCTTCTCGTTCTGCTCTTCTGAATCGCAATGTTCAGATTCCGTTCGAAGTGGTTTCAGTGGTGCCGAAGCCGGTCGTGATGTGCATCTCGCCGCTCTTCGCCGCCGAGAACTGGCAGAACCTGCTCGTCTCGCTGCACGTCTACAAACGCTTCGGGGGTCACATGCATCTGTACATCAGAAGCGTCGTGTCTCCGATGCTCGAGATCCTGAAGGTGTACGAGACAGAGGACTACGTGACGCTGAAGCCGTGGAACCGTATACACCTTCTGAACCGAGACGAGAGAGACTTCAATCCGAATCTGAACGTCGAGTTCCGAAGTCAGGCGGCCGCCCAAACGGATTGTCTTCTGCGGCACAAGGAGTCTTCTGAATTCGTCGCCTTCATCGATTTGGACGATCTTCTGATTCCCAGAGCGGCCGAGTCGTACGCCAGCGAATTCCGATTCCTGGCTTCTGAGAATCCGTCCGTCGCCTACTTCACTTATTCCAAGGAGAACACACGGACGAGAGCATGTGGGTGACGGAAAACCAGCATTCAATCTGAAACAGTTTCAGACAAGAGAGCCAACGTGTTTTCCGTCGAGCACGTGCTCCGCAGTGTGCACTTCGAGCAGCAAACCGAGACGGGGAAGATGATAGCGAGGCCGTCGAGAGTGAACAACACGTGGATCCACTGGCCCCAGAAGACGGTCAAGAAAATGGCCATCGACCCGGAGTTCAACTCGATCACCCACTTGAAACATGTGGATCTCGTGAGCAAGCCTTCCGAATCTTCGGCATTCTGAAGACGTTTCAGCTGGACGGCATGGGCGTGGATCACGAGAACGTGCCCCCTTACAGTCCCTCAACTGGCCAGATAAGCGACATTCCGTTGATATCCGACAAGAACATCAAGATGATCGAGAAGGACTTCAACAGGTCCGTCCGCCCTCCGAGTCTTCAATAAGCGTTTCAATTCAGAATGAGCTGGAAGTCGTCGGTTCGACGTCATCTGCGCAACCTTCCCGTCGCGATGACGTACTCGAAGCTCATCTCGGACTGCTACAGAGACTCCTACTACGCGTTCCACGCGGCGCACGAAAACCACGGAATGTTGTGTCCGGGACCCGAGAGATGCGATGTAAACGTCCCATTTCACTTCCAGTCACACCCCGGATTTGCAGCTCTCGAGTGAGAAGACGAAATGCTGGAACAGTGTGGGAGAGTACCATTCCACGAGGGACGGACAACTCATCAACCTGCACTACGCAGACAACGCCGACTTCGCATTGAGCAACGGGTGCCTCGTTTAGGCTCTCCTTCCACATCAGTCATAAGGGTCTGTCAGGGGGGACTAGGAACATTTCTAGTCCCTCCCGTCAGACACCACAACACACTTCTCAAAAGCCAAAAGACCACTTTGAAGACGCACATTTTGCAATCGAAACACTCCTGTGGAGCGTGTAATAAACCGGTTCATCGTTTGAAACATCATGATTTTAGTTTGATCAAGCGCGGCATTCCGTGGTAGAGAAGCAGCGACGAATCGTGGAGTCGCATCGTGTAGGATCGGGAGCTCTTCGTCGAGACCGCCGGGATCAGCCAGAACAGCGACTCGTCGCCGACGTTGAACGGGTGCGGTTCGGGGATTTCGGTGTAGATATACGCCGCCAGATTGCCCGTCTTCACCACTTGCGCGTCGCTGTTTCTCGTCGAAACCGAGGGAATCGCCTGTCAAGAGACCACAGTCTTGCCGTCGAAATTCAGAAGACCCACCTCGAACTGCGACGTCTTCTTCGCTGCGCCGTCGCTGTAGACGTAGGCTCCCATGAGTCCTGAAACTGATTTCTGGTTGCAGTAGAAGTGCACTTCTGGGATCACCTTTCTTGATGAAGTGCACGTTTTCGAAGGAAGACGGAACGAGTCTCACCAGACTTGTCACGTCCAGTTGCGCGTGCTTTGGAGCCTTCCGAGCGAACGCTCTTTTTCGGATTCTCGCGAAATCGCTCTCGTTCAGAAAGAACCAGCCGTGGGAAGTGAGGTAGCCCTGGAAACAAAGACATCGTCGCTCCGATGACCGGAAGCCTACTAGTTTCGGGAACTCCTGCTGCTCCGGAATGTACCAGACACTCTCCGAAGCGAGCGCCACTTCCAGAGCCACCGTTGAGAGCGGCACGACGGCGTGCACGATCTGGATTCCGAGCGGCGTGTCGATGAGGTGCACGGCTTCTATTTCGACGAATGGACGCTCTCCGAGCTGGTGCTGCTCGAACGGTTTCGCGTCGGATCGGGCTGAATGGAGGAGGAAAACAAGAATAATAATGAGCATTTTATAGTCACAACATGAGAGTCATCACATAAACAACGGGCGACGAGAGATTTCGGAACAACAACTGTTCTTCTTTTCTGCGGAGGAGACTGACGGATGAGACACGTGGTGGAGAGAGAGAGAGAGAGAGAGAGAGAGAGAGAGAGAGAGAGAGAGAGAGAGAGAGAGAGAGAGAAAATCCTTCAGGCGTGAAGAGTGCTCGAACGATGGAAGGAGACTGCCGGCGGGACGTACGTCGTGACGTCGATCGTCGAGTTGACCTTCCTGTGAAGCAGTCGCAGGATCGCCACTCGATACGGCACTATGAAGTAGAACGAGAGGAACGGATCCACAAGTGCCGGAAGACACGTCATCACATTCAGAAGGTGTTCTGCAAAACATTCAATTTCACCTTCCCACGTCCTTTCGTCCGCCTTCTAAACCGCTTGGACTCACCAGTTATGAGGAACTCGATGCGAGTGAATTGAGTTATCAGGTAGAGCGTAATGATGGGAAAATAGGAGACCAGTGGGAGCACGACCTGGCACAGGAGGCCCTGGAACGGGAATTGGCGGTCTGGCGGCGGCGGCACGGAATGACTCACTTTCATCAGAGCCTTTGTGTGATGCTTCGTGTTGTGCGACAGCTTCGAGTGTGTTTTCGTCAGCGCCAGGATCTTGTAGATGAGAACGACGGAGGCGAGAGGGACTCCGTAGGCACCGACGGCGACGGAAGCGGTGACGAACAGGAAGCGGAACGATGTGGTGTCGGCGAATCCGGAGAACGGAACGTAGATCGAAAGGTTGTGGGAGGGATGCTCGTGCTCGGATTGGAGTCGCACTGTGTCAAAGTCCCATCGGGAAGTGAACGGAATGATCTGGAAGACGTGATTCAGAAGACGCCGGGGATGACGTGGGAGGTACAGTGGCGACGAGGGGAGCCACGTGGCTGCAGAAGATGATTGTGAGGAGAGCTTGTTTTCCGAGCCGCCAGTTCTTGACGAGCGAATACCGGAAGAGGACGGTGGCCGAGATGGAGAGAGCCACACTCGAACTGATCCCCTGAAAGTGAGCATTCTCGCCTTCCGATCTTCCGATCTTTCTTGCCAACCACGAAGATGTGATACGTGGCGAAACACGTCTCCGGTCCGAATCTCCTGCACAGTCCATTCGCCAGAACTGCGAACGTCGTCGTGTTGGGTAGTGCTCTGAAACGATTCAGAAAAGTTGCAGAAAAAGAATTGAACACATCGTCACCTGTACTGGATGAAGTAAGCGGCGAGAATGTTTGCCATCTGACAGAAAGTCGTGTTGAAGAGGAACAGTTTGAGGTCGTTCAGACTGCTCGGCGACTTTCGGACGATGAAAACGAGGAGAAGAGACTGAAGGAGGAGCCCGGCGACGAGGTAGAAGTGGAAGTAGACGTCAAGAAGCGGCACGAAGCGGTTCGAGTCATCGCCGAGCAGCTCCATTCGAGATGAATGAAAGAGAGACGGCGAAGAGCGATGAGTGAGTGCCTAATTGACGCCTTCTGGTAAACAGGGCGTGTCCACGATCCTCCAGGGACCGTCGGGTGTCATACGCTCGTCAGCAGACCCGTCGATCTGTTATGGAAGGAAGCGGAGACTCGGGAGGGCGAGACAAAGTTCAGCGCCATGTGAAACGCACGTATCTTTCCCGCGCTCATTATCTGGAACTCTGCGACGCTTTGAACCGTGAAACGGGATGGCTATTCTCGAGAAAACGACAGACAACCCGTATTTCGTGTGGCGGAAGTTCTCATGTGATGAAGCTCCATTCGAGTCCGAATATGTTCATGAGTCCCTTTGAAGACTCGTCCACGTATTCGCATTTCTACTTCCATTTCCCTTATGACGTGGCACAAAGTACTTTCACGTCAGCGAAATCAAAGAAACAAGCAAATTGGCTCCGCGTGAGCATCTCCATCAAAGCACGCGGACTTTCCTAATCAGCGGACTTCTCTCTGGTGGCATGGAGCTCTTGTTATTGCTCTTTGTTGAAAGTGACAACTATACGACGTAAGAGATCTCTGTTTCCCTAAAATAACACCTGCAACGCCCCGCCCCCTTTTGTGCAGTGGAGCGAACTTGCTGCCGAGAGTCTCTTCTCAAGAACACCTGTTCTTGCCAAGTGCCAATTATTTCGTGACGCACTAATTGTGCCCCATTCTCTTCTTTTTCTTCTTGCCGACAAAAACAACCGATTTAGTTATGACTGGAAGCGATGATTCTTTCACAAAATAACGTTTGTAACAATATAAATAAAGCGATTCCCGGACAGAAATAATGAAAATAGAATCAAAATGTGATTGGAGTGGGATGTGATAAGGGCGGTGCGACTCGTAATGAGAAATTATAGAATTAGCAAAGGAAACGGGTAGAGTGGGTGTTCACCAGGAAGCTGAGAGGAAACGAGATTCGTCAGTGAGTAGATACCTAAGATGGGTGTGCGTGGGCGTGGCTAAGTAGAACAGAAAACAGTTGTTTCGCGGGGCCTGAGGAGGGGGCGGGGTCCGTGTGCGAGGATCACATTTCGACATCGACGATCTCTTCCTTGAGAGCCTCGGAGTTGCAGAGCACAGTGGTCGGCACTATCTGCGGGAACGTGGCTGGAGAGGGGAGCGAGGGGCTGAGGATGGAGGACTGCAGCAGGGAGGCCAGATAGAGCGACATGAGTGGAGACGGCTGCAGACTGAGCAGCGCCGATTGGATGTCGAACGGCTGCGAGGCCACTGGAAGCGTCGGCGAGAGCAGGAGGGGAGAAGACGTCGGGAGGGCCGGAAGGACGGGCGGCACGATCGAGGGGATCTCCTCTTCGGGATCTGTCTGGATTCCACTGTCCGAGGAGGTCTCACTCTGGCACGGCGACAGGGGAGACGCTGAAACAAGAAGAGGGTGAGGAGGGACTTCTTTCCAGCGGGAGAGCTACCTTTCTCGTAGGTGGGCATCACGTTATAGGTCATCTCGGCGTGAGAGCACGGTCCGTTCGAGTGAGCGAGCGCTCCCTGCACATCGTCGAACTTCGATCCGCATCTGCAGACGCACGCTGACGTGTTGTGGACGTGGTTGACGTGGATGTTGAGGACAGAGACGCGCTCGTCTTCGAACGAGCACAACTGGCAGCGGTAGAGAACGGACCGCTTCTCGGAGAGCATCAGACGGTCCGAAGGATCCGAAGACGAGTCCATCGAGGTGTTGTTCGCATCGAACACTTTCGAGCGACTGTACTTGGAAACGACGCGGATGCCGTGGGTTTCTGAAGGGAGGAAGGGACGGTTGAAAGGTCGGAGAATCGAGGTGACTCACTTGCAACGTGACGGATGAGATCGGCCTTCCACTTGGAAGTTCTGGAGCAGTATCGGCACTTGAAGGGTCGCTCGCTCGTGTGGACTCTCTTGTGCCGGATCATCTCGGAGACCCACTTGCCTTGGTAGCCGCATGTGGAGCAGGTACGAGTCGACACGTCCGGGTCCATTTCCATCTTCTTCATTTCGATCTCGTCGTCGGGACCCTCGATGGCCTCCTGCTCGCTGAGGTAGCGCTTCTCGAACGGCTGATCGTCTGCCTTGCGAGCCACGAGGGCGTCGAGGGTGTTGGACGGGTTGGCCACTTCGCCCCGACGTCTCTTCCGACGGTGCTCTTTTTCGGGCGAAGACAGAGTGGAGAGAAGAGACGAGACGTCGAGAGCGGTCAGCAGCGATTCACAATTCATTTTGTCTGGAATTGGAGACATGAGAAGAGGGTCTGGAAGCGGAAAAAAGAGGAGGAGCGAGCAGAAGGGGAAGTGTACTTGGAACAAGATGTTATCATGGTCAGTGCCCGGAGGAGGCCGCCAGATAAGAGACTGAAAGCGAAAGTTGCTCCAAGAGCCCGATAAGCGGGGCGGCTCGCTCGCTTCCGGGTCACCAGGAAGCGGGAAGCGCCGAGTGGGAATGGATATGGCAGAAATGCGGATGGGGCGCGCGCGGTACCTTTTCGCTCCTACCACTGTATGTTGACACAAGTTTTGTTGGGAGGAGGCGGCCGGCGAGGAGGGGTGGGAGGTCGCATCAGCACTGCGAACAGTTCACTTCCGGGGTGCTGCGGGCCGAGCGACTTCGCAGATACGTTTACTCTTTACAAAATATCAGCAACACCACCACTCGCGCTCAAACAGTATTGGACAAACAGTTGGTCAGCATTTGAAGTCGGACCGAACTCGGAAGAAGGATCCGGACGAAGGATCTGCGAGTCGGTGACGTGGCAGTCAAGGATCGGATGACCACGCGATGCAGAAAAGAGCCAAGTTTGGGGGGGGTTAGGGGGGGGGCTGTGGTGTTGGCTCAGCTGTCGTTGGTTTTGGAATGGAGCACGCCTGTGCTTCAGCGGGATACTGTAGGCATCCAGAAGACGCCTCCCCACTTCCCAGAATAGGCATTCGGAAGACGTGGTGTGTTTGCCAGTTGACCTCGATGCCTCCTTCGTTCAAGACGACCTTCTTCCGCCTCTCGACGTCTTCGTCTTCGCCGCCGCCGACGTCTTCTTCTTCTTCTTCTTCCCATTCATTCGGATAAATGTTTGCTCAAGCACAGTTTGCGTAACCGCCGCGCGTCTCCTGCAGCCATTCGGTTTTTTCTTCGCGCCCTCAACTTCTTCGAAGAAATCCAAATAGGAACAACCTGGTACAGAATGGTTTCGCCTCGGGGCGGACCGTCTCGAGACGCCGCTCTCTCTCCGCGCGCGCGCGCTCCTCGCGCTCCACAGTTCAAACACATGACGAGACCGACAAGCGGTTTTCGGGAAGGAAACGGGGGGAAGAGTAAAAGTACATTGATGCCCCGAGACGCTTATGCTCGCTTGCTCCGTCACCTCGGTTCCAGGAGGTACCAGTTGGAGCGGCGTCGGCGCGCGCGCACGTTATCAGAAACAACGGGGCTCGGGGGCGTGAGTGCGGCAGAAGGGGTGCTGAGTGTGCAAGTTGCGGATGGCAAAGGACACGACAACTTCTGATTGGCTCTCGTTTCCGAGGGACGAACCTCGTTTTGTCCAAATTGGCTCCGTTTCGACGAACAACAGTACTGTCGCGAAAAAAACTGAAGGGGAGGATACGGTACACAATTCGAGAAACTCTTCGTCTCCCTTTTATGTAGTTAGTGGGCGGGGCTTGTTGAGGAAGGGGGCTGAAATCGGCGAAGATTCGGATGAAGTCTTCATCGAGCCTCAACGAGGATTCGAGTTGTGAAGACGGAATAGAACTCGTTCCTGAGGACCTCCGACGCTTCCTGGTTCATCTGCCAACGTGGTCATCGGCCGACTCCTTCACTCGCTCGCGCGCGCGCAAGCACCTTTGTTGCCGTTTCGAGGCCTGAACCGTGTGCCCGTCGGCGCCGCGCCACGGTCTGTTTGTCTGCAAAGTGCATGGCCACCGGGTGGCACCGTCTCACTGTCTGCCGTCTCGAATCGCGCCGAGCCGCGCTCCTCCAGAGGAGAGCAACTCTCTCTCTGGAGGCACGCCAGCGCCTGCACTATTATGTACTGTGCAAATATGCCATCGGGTTCACGAACGGGTTTTTGTAGCTCGTCGTCTTCCCTGCCAGAAAAAAAAAACGCTTTGCCTCCTCTTCTTTCGCTCTCGCGCCGATTTTTTTAGTAACACACACACACAAAACGCGAAATCGCAACGAAAAGAGGAAAAAAAACCGGGGAGGGCAAGTTGCGGGAAGAGAAGAGTAAAAAGTGCAAGAAGACTAGGGAAACGTTTGAAGAGTAGAGAGCTCTCTCTCGAGAGAGAGAGGGCGAAACGGTTGGAAGCAGTTTCGAGCGGGAGCTGTGAGTCAGAACGAGGGGACAGTTGGCACCGCTTTCAAGCAGAGAGAGAGAGAGAGGGGACCCGCTTGAAACATGTGATTCCAGAGAGCACGGGAAGATTGGTAGATGGAAGTGACGTGGCATCTCGAGAGAGAGGGAGAAGATTCTCTTTTACTTCAAAACTTCGGGTACATATTGACTCATGTGACGTAGAGTGGTTTCTAGGCGAAACTCGTTGGAACTTTCTTCTTCCTCGACTGGTTTCGAAATGTCGAGACACGGAAAGGGACTGGAACTGTTAGAAGGATCGAAACAAAAAATGATCATGCACGAACGTTTCGGAAAAGAACCAAACAAGCTTCGGCCCCCGGCAGTCTGAAGACAGTCACCGCGACATGATTCTGGATGAACTGAAAGTGACAAAGGAACTAATTTCATGCTGAGGATGAGAAGGCACTGTTACGTTCAAGATCTCGTCGGAATGCAAGAACCCCCCTCAACACCGGACCAGGAATTGACCAACCACGGACTGAGTTCTCGGTCACAGGAGTGTCGACTCCAGATTCTTGTGGTCTCAATATTGAATGTCAAAAAAATGAATAGGTATTTTGAAAAAGGAGGAGAAGGTGGAAAATAAGTGAGCCAGGCGCGTGAAACGCATCAGTTTCTACTCGAAATGTCGAAAAGATCGGCAGTCAAAACGAAGAGGAAGAGGGCGGAGCAGGCGGGCAACGAGGATCCGAGAACTAGGTGCCGGCGGGGCCGACCGGACGGCGCCGAGCTAATTGGCCATCCAGACGTCCTTTCGAAACGACAATTATCTCGTTCCAGAGCGAGCACCCTGACGGCCAGTGGTCGCGCAGAGCGGGATCGTGCCAAATGGCGGAAGAAGCGGTCGGAGCGGTTGCAGAGCTCGCTGGCCGAGGCGGAGCTCGCGAAAAGGCAAGTGATATCAGAGAGGGTCCGTGGCCTTCGCTCATTAAACTCGAGCAACAGGTGCAAACTGCGATAATGATTGGTTGTGGGTGGAATGTTTTGCAAGCTGTTTTCAGAAGAGCCGAACAGCAAAAGGCCGATTTCCGGAGGAAGTACGCGCGGGCCGAGAAGACGCGCAGCGAGGCTTGCCTCGTCCAGAAGTCGTTCGAGATCATCATGGGCGACTACAAAGGCACTCGTAACGTGACAAAAGTCCAGTTGGCCACGCAATCGAGCGATTTCATTCAGACGCAACACCACAGAAAATCGGTTCGTGAGATCTTGGCGAAGAGAAGAAAAGAGCTGTTTTTGCAGCAGCTCAACGAGCTCACCGACAGATATCGGGACTCCGAGAGCCACGTGACCACTATCGAGCTCGAGGTTTCCAAAATCTGTAAAGTCAGTGAATCGAATCTTCTTCTTCTTCTTCCTTTTCATGATGCTTTTTCAGTTCAGAAGCGACGTCGACCAGGATTTGAACGGAAATTGGCTGATGAGGATTTGGAAGTATATTTGGTAATGTATTATGATCGCAATAAACAGTTTTCAACAAGTTCTTCATTCAATATTTGAACTACCGCCCTGAACAAACTTTGCGCATGCCGACATCGCTGACGCACTTCATGTGCCCTGGCGCATTAGGGAACATTTTTCGGAACTATTCTAGATTATTTCATACTTCTTTCACTCCTTTTCTTCTCAAAAAACACCAAAAATGGCTGATATGGCGAAGTTTGAAGAAGAAGTTGCGAAGCTGAAAACTCTTGAAAGAGGTTTGGCCTTCAATTCCGTTTGAGAATCTCCCAATTCCTTTTGCAGATCGCGAGAAGTACCTGACGAGCCGTCAAGAGATGGAGATGAGACTGACAGAAAGCAAGAACGTCAAGGCGGTACGACTGATTCTGATTTATCTGAAGGAATGGGAAGTTTTACAGGAGCTGGACTTGATGGACAGCGACGCAAAGGTCTACAAGCTCATCGGCGCCGTCCTCGTCAAGCAAGAGCTCGAAGAAGCGCGTACGACAGTCGACAAGCGGTTGGAATTCATCGATTCCGAGATGTATGTCAATGCGTCAACGAATCCGTAGACGTGTGTTTTTCAGCAAGCGGGTGGAGCTGAGCATCAACGACACCAACAAGAAGTCGAACGAGCAGCGCGAAAAAGTGATCGAAATGCAGAAAAAGCTGCAACTTCTGGCGGCTCAACAGCAGGCTGCCATGCAGAAGAAGTAAACGTTGTCGTTTTTTCTTTGAATCTCATTTTTGCCCTCGAATTTGTTATTTTCTACCGTTCTCCCTCTTTTTTTCCATCTTCGCCCGATAAATACAGCTTTTCATTGCTTCGACGTTTATTTTATCCTTCCGATCAGATGTTTCCACCATAATACTTCGAAGATGGTCTCGATTCTCATAACAACTGTTATTCTCAGATGAACTACGGGTATCACCAATCAGGAACCAACATGCAACCGCAAAATTATCCCACACATTATAGGGAATACTCGTACCCAGCTGCTCAGCGAAGGCCCGAATCTGTAAGAAATCAGAGATTGAATTCGAATTAAAAATCGTGTGAATACGCAGACGTTCCATGGCCTCGTGATTGGAGTCCATCCGAAAACTGGTCACTATATGGTGTACTCTTGCATTTGTCCGGAATTAGTCGAGATCAGAAGTACCGTTCCCCCATTAAGAATCGGAAGTTGGATTAAAATATATGTGAACTGCGAGAACTTTAACGCCGACTTCATTCTCGATGAAACGAACAGTCGCGGCTATACAAGCCCCGAGATCCTTCCGGATCCTCGTTACACGTATGCAAGATTCTTCCGGGAAGGCAGAGGCGACGACTTCCGCGGAGAAGTGCTCGTCACGGCGAGATTCATAGTCACGGTGAACAGAGAGCAGAATCGGAAGGAACTCCAGACCTTCGACATCGGAAACAATCTCATCGACGACGCCAACCTCATCAAAGACACGTTGCCTTACTTCGAAGGCAGGAATTTTATTGTTGAGGTGAGAACCAGTTCATGAGAACAGTGACAGATCTCGACTTTCAGGCGCAAGCATCGTTGAGCGGTTTCTTAGTTGTGGCTGTGCACGAGGATCAGAATAATCAGTTGAGATGCGACGACGTAAGTAGACACTCCCGTCTTCAAATCTAGCTTCATATTACAGTTGCCTGATACTATCGTGCCGTACGACGTTCGCATGCTCGACGATACCCCGCTCATGAACGTAAGAATCCTTCCTACCCTTCATTCCAACATTCGATTTCTTTTTTCAGATTATGACGGCCGGTGGAAATCCTCCAAACTTGCAGCCGTCGACTAGCTACGACCAGAATCAAAAGTAGGCTTGTTTGTGTGTTATTTGCTATCATGTGTCGCCTAATAAATGTTTTTTTTTTCAGAAAGACCTCTTCGCAAGTCTCTTCACAGTCTTCTTCGGAAGTATTTTCTTCTTCGTCCTCATTCTCACAGGGACAGCTGGCCGAATTGCAGTCGGAAACAGAGCCAGAACTTCAGAACATTCGGTACGATACAACTGCGGACACGACTCTCACGTACATCACGGCAAAAGAGAGAATGTCTGGCGACAAGCGGCCCCCGGTCCAGGAGGAAGGCGATGATTCGGATCTGGAGGACGACAGTCGGCGCGAGACGAGAGGAACAAAGAACATTCCGTCGAAGAAGTACATCGAAGACGTGAGCAAACGAGAGCTGATGTGCTTGCGAATGGAAACTGCACTGGCCGACGAAACGGTAACAGAATTCAAGTCGGAGTTCATTGGATTCTCCCCGTTTTCAGACCACCACCGCCCTTTGCACAGTTGTTCAAAAGATCGACGGAGCTGCTATTTTGTACACTGCAAAGAGAGACATTGTGAATGTCCTGCTCCTCGAGAATAGCTGTAGCGGGTTAGTGATCCAATCGATGCTTTCTGAAGCTGTGTCGACTTCAGATTGGATACACAACTGAAGCTCGGCGACGTGGCGTTCTTCGAAATCTCGGCTCGTCGCCCTTGTACGAAAGATCAGCTGTATCCCGAAGCGCCATATTCGCACGTTGCGATGAGAAAGAAGCCGTTAACTGAAGAGTCGAAGGTCAAAATCGATCGGTTCAAAAAATCGGTGCGCACGTTTGGAGGACTTTTGGAGATGAAAGTAACGATTCCGTTGATGAAGGGCGGTAAGGACCACATCACGGAACGGGCCGGAACAGATCCACTGATCGAGAAAGAGGGAGGTGTGTATTGCATGATGGCGACGAATGGTGTACTCGTCAACATTCCAAAGACGCGAATCGCCGGGTACCTGAACCGCGAGTGGAAAGCGAACTTCGATCTGGTCGCGTGGGCAGTCTATCGAAGAGACTACATGAACGTGTGCCTGCACGTGGGCTTCTTCGGTGAGGCGTTCAGAAGGGACAAGAACGGACGTCTCGAAGAGTTGCCGTTCCCGACCGAAGAGAACATCGCGAAAATGAGAAGATAATCATAAGAGTTTCTTGTCATAGGTGTTTTTTATTGCTAAAAACTGTAAACACTTTCATTAACAAAAGAATGAATATTTCCTGTTCCACCGTCTCTTTTCTCGCTGGTTTTCCGCGTACGTTTCGCAATTTTCTATCTGCGGATTGTCCTGTTTCATCTAAATCTTTGCGTCTTTTAGCATGGCTTCTGCAATTTTTAGAACTGCTTTACTCGCCTACCGTAATCCAATTAGGTCAGCGGATTACTGTAGGCGCTCATATGTAATTTATTCATTCGATTTGCAGGTTGGTGAAACGAAGCATGTCTGAAGTGGACAAGGCTCATTTGGCGGCCATCAACAAGGATGTGCAGGCCAACGACACGATCTTCGGCAAGATCATCCGTAAGGAGATTCCCGCCAAGATCATCTTCGAAGACGACGAGGTTACTGACGTCTTCAGAAGCCCAGAAGACGTGATTATCTTCAGGCTCTCGCGTTCCACGACGTCTCCCCGCAAGCTCCGATTCATTTCCTAGTCATTCCGAAGCGTCGCATTGATATGCTCGAGAACGCCTCGGATTCGGATGCTGCTCTCATTGGAAAGCTCATGGTCACGGCTGCCAAGGTCTGCTGATCTTTGTGATTGGTCCCAATGATTCTGACGTCTTCAGGTCGCCAAGCAACTCGGCGTTGCCGATGGCTATCGTGTCGTCGTGAACAATGGAAAGGACGGTGCCCAGTCGGTGTTCCATCTCCATTTGCACGTTCTCGGAGGACGTCAATTGCAGTGGCCTCCTGGATAACTTCTCCGCTGCCACGTCACGAATGCATACCGTCAGAATGTTGATATTTATTACTGTCCCGTAAAATAAAAAGTGGCATTCCATATAGCATTCATTTCTCTTTTACTCGAAACAATGGCTGCTTTCGATAAAGTTCTATCAATTCTGACGATTCCGGTCAAGAACTCGAACATTTCGAACGAGAATGCGACAGATCCGTACGAAACGTGGAAAAACGGCGACGGACAATGTGAGTCTGCGAATCTGGAGGTCGCGGGTTCGAACCCCACGTGGGGCAGATGTGTTTTGTCATCTTCTTTCGGCCATTTCCAGATCTTTTGCCACTTCTAATCGGTTTCACTTGCATCTTCTGCATCATCTGCGCGTGTTTCCACTCTTTCATCTGGTGAGTCGAAAGTACCGTAATCCAGTTCTCCCTCTTTTAGGTGCGTTTACCGATGCGTCGAAAGGATGAGAGAAGAGGAGAACGAGGAAGAATCGGGCAAACGAATAAGCACGTCTTCTTCCGAAGACGTCAAGGCAAAATCGATGGAATCCGACAGATTGGTGAGCAAAAACGTGACGAGGAGCTCCGAATGGGCGAAGTTTCAGATGACTCCAGAATCAGTGAAGACGTTCGAAAGTGGCACTCCGAGAAGCAGAAAATCGATGGGATCTGCCCAGAACTCGTCGTCTAATCCGTGATTTCTCAATCAATAAATTCCTATCTCTTCTGATAACTATCTCGTTTTTCTGTCTTTCTCGCCCAAAACTGGTCGAGAAGGCGTGCAGTTCCAGCCGAATCGACAAACAAAATTACAGCATGAAACACATATAAATTGACTGAAAACGGACAAAGTTTCCGGCGAAAACGGGATGTTTGTTCCGCTTCTGTTTCTGATTCTGTTCGCGAGTTCCGATGCTCAGCTCGACTGCTCGAAGGCTCCGACGGCCGCAATGAAGATCCTGTGCAACCAGATCCAGAGATGGGATCAGAGGGCTCGAGTACTCCCGTTCCACGTCTTCTTCAGAAGGTCATCTCTGTTTTCAGGCGACGCCTTCTCTCTCCGGAGACGTCAAAACGCCGGGAATCGGAGGGAAGGCGATGGCGGCCGAGTTCTCTCCGATCGCAAGCAACGTCTTCCAGTGCATGGACATCGCCTGTCTTTGCGTCTTTTTCCGAGGTGAGACGGAGGGACTAGAAAACGCCCCACGGCCATGGACCTTCAGGAACCGGCGGCAGCAACTGTGTGGTGCAGGGACGGCCGTTGGGGAAAGTGGTGCGGAAGGAGTACCGAATGTTGTCGGACGACGAACGACAGAGACTGCACTCGGCGTTCCGAACTCTGAAGCAGAACGGAGAATACGATCGGCTGGCGAGAGTGCACGCGCAGTACGCGGAGAGCGGCGCCGCCCACTCGGGACCCGCCTTCCTCCCCTGGCACAGGGAATTCGTGAAGCGAATGGAGTTCCTGATCAGACAGGTGAGCGAGTGGAGAGAAGGATTGGAAGGATCGGAAGGGGGGTTCGCAGGTCGATCCGTCACTCCATCTTCCTTATTGGGACTCGACGTTGGACCAGAACTTGCCCGACTCGAAAGACTCGATTATGTGGACGAACGAGTTCATGGGCGACTCGCAAGGAGCCGTCAACAACGGGCCCTTCCGAAGCTGGAAAACCATCGAGGTTCGTCGGGTTCTTCTGATTCAGAAGACGTGCGGCGGTTTCAGAACAAGGCGACGATCACGAGGGCTGTCGGTGCTCAAGGAAAAGGCTACTCGGAAGACGAGATCAACGCGATGCTCAGCCAGTCCGACATCGCCCAAGTTCTTGCATTCTCGGCCCCACAGAGAGTCTGCTATCTTTCCGAGGATCTTCTGATCTTCGTCTCTTGCAGGGCTGTCCGTATCAACCGAACTTCAATGTGCCCGAGTACACTCACGGCAATCCGCACATCTACGTGGGCGGAGACATGTTCGAGACCTCCACTGCGGCCAACGATCCGATCTTCTGGATGCATCACTCGTTCGTCGATCATCTGTGGGAACTGTATCGACTGGCGAAGCAGGTGAGGGAGAGAGGATCGGAGAGACGCAGAGAAGCGGTTTGCAGTCGCGGGCGGCTCGCGAGACGGCCTACCCGGCGGACAACAAACTGTGCAGCAGCGAGCACCATTTCAAGGCCGCCTTCATGCGCCCGTTCACTCCGATGCGCAATGCGGACGGACTCAGCAACATGTACACTGACAACCTGTTCTCTTTCGCGCCGAGACCCTCGTGCAACGCGGGACCGGACTGCGGTTCCAAGTGAGTCGTCCGTTTCCAATAGATTCCAGACCCGCTTCCATTTCCAGATATCTGTTCTGTGACAAGTCCCATGGTGCTCCCAAGTGCGCTGCTCGCATGAAACCAGGAGGCAACTGTGCCAGCTTTACAGCCGGAGAGCCCGCGTGCTACCAGGGCTCCTGCCAGGGTGGAAAGTGCGTGGCCGGCTCTCAGACGGTCACTCCGCCTCCGAACATCCAGCCGACGAAGCCAGTCGTCGTCGTGGAGACGGCGTGCTTCAACGAGAACCAATGCTGCGGTCCCTGGGCGGCGCAGGGCGAGTGTCAGAAGAACCCCGTCTACATGAACGTGTGGTGCAAGGCGTCTTGCAGACAATGCACTCCAAACTACGACATTAACAACGGTAACCCTGCCCCCTCCGAGTCCCTTCCGACGACGTCTTCTTCGTTCCTCCAGAATGCCTCGATCGTCATTCCAACTGTGCGACGTGGTCACAGAAGGGCGAATGTCAGAGGAATCCCCTCTGGATGTCTGAAAACTGCAGGAAGGCGTGCGGCCAGTGCGGACAGTCGAGAGTTGCCGTCTGTGGAGGCGGAGCCAACAATGTAGTCAACAATCGTGAGTCTCAAAGTTTCCAGAAAAGATCGGAAGAAGAGTTCGTTGCAGCAGTGACGCAGCCGCCAGCCACGAACAACCAGAACACGGGACAGAACGGCGCGTGCGACTCGCCGATGTGCTTCAACGAAGACCAGTGCTGTCCGATCTGGGCGCAGAGAGGACAGTGCCGTTCGAACCCCGGCTACATGCAGTGCCAGTGCAAAGTGAGCTGCGGCGTGTGTCGTCCCAACTACGTCTACGGTCGTGAGTTTCTCTTCTGACGTCCCCCAACCGCTTCTTTTTCTCCTTCTTCTGCAGCTTGTGCCGACTATCACCCCGACTGTCAGGCTTGGGCGAGACGTGGCGAGTGCAGCAGAAACAAGTGGATGCCTGAGAACTGCAGACGTTCGTGCAACTCGTGCACTTCCCCGTACGCTTCTCCTCCCGGCCCTTTTCCCCCGAGACATCTTCTTTTTCAGACAACAGCTGGCTGCCAGGTGTGCCACGAGAATCGTCCGCAGCGCGTTTTTGGAGCTCATTCGAATGAAGTGATGCGGGAATCCATTTTATGTTTTCTCTCTTCTTTGTAAATAAAATGCATGGAATTCGTCGTCCCCCGCATCTCTCTAGAGCCCCCATTACACAGTTTGCTGACCGTCTCTCTCTCGACGCCTCGCATCAATCAAAACGACGTCGTCTCTCGCTTTCTCTCGGCGGTTTGAAGCTGTCGGACAGGGTCACTTTGACACCGATTCGACTCTCCTTTTTTTCGTTTTTTGACGAGATTCGAAGCGACGTTTATAATATCCAATCATCTGGAATTCGATGATCTCTTTTTTTTTTGTTTCTCGTTTCGAAAACTGGTCATTTCGTTCGAAAATCGGGAACTCGTGAGTCACACTTTGCCTTTTTTGTTTCCCTTTTGGCACCGTTCTCATTGACTTTTCCTCTTTTTCAAACGAAAACTCGTGGAAATCCGTCGGATTTCAGTGCGTTTCTCGCGAGTTTTCGCCCGTTTCTCTCGATTTCTCTCTTCTTTTCACAGCTGTTACAGTCGACGATTCGCCTCGTTTTCCGCGAAAAAGACATAAATATCTTCTAAATTTAGCCGTTTCGCCTTGAGAATCTTGTGAAAACCGAGCGTCCGACACCAAAACAGAAATCGAAGAAGCGCAGAGAAAGAGGCGAGGTGCGAAGAGAGACACCTCTGCAGCCGATCTGTTCCCCTTATCAGCCTCTCTCTCTCTCTTTTGCAGTCGCCCTTTGGCCGATCCGTTGATTAGTCCGTGAATTACGGTACACGAGTAGAAACACTTCTTCTCCTCTTTTGTCTCGATTCGCACCTCAGAACTAGTTCTTCGATTCTATTTTTTCAAGATTATCAAGCACGCGTCTGTCTGCGTCTCTCCGTCGCGCACTCTCTCTCGCTAATAGACAGCCTGACTACCGTACTCTAATTACCCAATTTGGGAATGGCGGAGGTCTTGGTCGCTTTCTGGACTCTCGAGAAGGGTGGGAGGGACGAAGTTTGTCGTCGACAAACAAAAGTCATTCGAAACCCATCGACGTCTTCTTCTCCTAACCCATTCACTCGGTATCATCCTTCTCGATTCATTCTCGCTTTTACGATCCTTGTGTCGGATGCGATTCTTTTTGATTCTTTCCGATTCTCATTTTGCAGATACAATGACTGATGTGGCAGACAACGTGGAGGCCCAGCCCGAAGAACGAGAGGAACTGATCGAAGTGCACAGCAGACCGAAGGTGAGCCCATCCGTGGAAGGATCTCGACAAGTTTCGGCGGTTCTCGAGCGATCACTCATCGATTCGCTTCACGTGACGGGTCTGGATTCCATCGTTAAACCCATTTTTCTTTTTTTATAGTCGAAGGGAGTGACTGTATCTTTGTCTCTCTTCTCTCGCTGATCACCTCAGACCAGGGTGTTTCTTCAGAAAAGATCAGTGTTCCCGAGGTGGCTGACCCTTCCGTACCACATCTGGAGAGACAAGTTCCAGCAGGAGAAGTGCTGTCCGAAGACGAAAATCAAAGAAGAAGTGAGCAGACATCAATGACGTCATCTGAATTCTGAATTCAGGCGCTGACAGCTTCATTCTGGCTTACTGTCGGCAATGCGGCTCTTCTTGTGTACCTTTTGCTGGGAGCACAGATCTTCCGACTGAAGCACACTTCGAACGACGAACCGACCAGTTTCCTCGACAACCTGCTCTTCTGTCTGACGTCCATTTCGACGATAGGTTTCAGAAGATCCACGTGCCCATCTGAAGGTTCTTCGTTCCAGGATACGGCAACATCGTTCCGTTCGACGACAGAGGAAAGCTCAGCTGCGTCCTGTACTGCTTCGGAGGCATCCCTCTCTTCTTCGCCACCGTCGCTGCCAACAGTTGCGTTTTCGTCGACTTCTGCAACGTGCTCCATCAGAGCTTCACCGGAAAAGTGAGCAATTCGGAGCTGGCGGAGCACCACTCTGTTTCCGAGTTTTCAGGCGGAAGCGTCGAAGAGCGGCATCCGATGGTACACGGCATTCTTTCTGATGACGTTGCACTGCTCCATCGGAGCTCTCATATTCTCGCAATGGATCGACGAAATGGATCTTCTGGATGCGTTCTATTTCAGTTTCATCTCGATCACGACGATCGGCTACGGAGACTTCTCGCCCACTCCAGAAGGCCCTCTCCAGTACATTGTCATCATGGTCTACTTGAGCACGGGCGTCGCCGCGATGCTTCTCTTCTTTGCGAGCCTCCAGAGAGGAATCATGTGGATCCACTACTTCGGAAGGAACGTCTCCGACTCGGAAGAAGCCGAGATCTGGTTCGGAGGCAAGATGATGACGGTGAAGGAACTCGTCGAAGTGGTCGCGAAAAGGTTCGGATCGACTCCCGAGAAACTGCGCGACGTTCTGCACGAGCTGGATATGATTCTCGAGGTGGCGGTTCAGCAGACAGAAGAAGAGCCTGTACTCGATGAGGAGTGCGTTCTCATCCGGAATCCAGTCTCTTCCGAAATTCACAAAGGATCGCCGACGCCGCCGGCGCCTCGCAAGAAGACGATCTTCTTGTCGAGCAGTTCGGACGGTCCCGACGCCGACCAGGCGACGATCCACTCGTTCAGCAGCTTCAACCAGCGGAGCATCCCCAAAGACACGGAGCTGGTGAGTGAACTCTTCCGTCTCCGATCCTCCAATCTTTCTCTTTGCTCCAGGCGATTCTCGCTCTCGGCACCATCCAACACCACTTGAGAAAACCATCTGTGCGCGCGAAAGCGGGTCAGTCGAGGACGCCGCCCGTCACTCCCAGAGGCATCGCAAAGCCGTCGTCGGTGAGAAAGCACTGCGAGGATTCTGAATCTCCGACAGTGTTTCAGGACACGAACATTGAGCAGCGGAGCACGGCGTTGGACCTCCGGAAGAAGGCGCATCGCGTGCACAGTGATGGCAGACTTCTGACCGTTGACGACGTCTGAAGCGGGTCACGTGACGGGAAACACAGAGTCTCATCTCTTCTGAATCGGAACAGTGTCTGACGTCTTCGGAAGGTCCCATAATAAACCTCTTCTCTGTCTCGTGTTCTTCGTGATCTTCGGTCTTCGGTCGGGTGTTCGAAGGTCCCGTGCGGGCGGGAACAAAGATGAATGAGGGCGGACGACAGAAGCGAAATCTCCCCCCTCGAAAAGAAAGGAAACACACACTTTTACGCACTCACACACATACTGTGTGCGCAAAAATTGCGCAAATATTACTCGAAGAAAAGGGAGGGAGATGCCGAGTCGGCGGAGGATGCGCAGGAATATCCGAGTGGGCGCGGAGAGGCAAAAAAGTCGAGAGATTCGGTGAAACTCCTCTCGTCGCCTCGCTGATCTCTCATCATTATTACAATGAATGGGTCCAATGGTGACAGGAAAAAAATAGAGAATGGCTGGAATTTCAGATTTTTGGGTAGATCAAAACGAAGAAGAAGAAGATGTGTGGGTGCTTGAAGGATCAGTGGAAGGTTCCGGAGTTCAGAAGAAGACGTGAGCGTCGATTACGGCTTCAGATGGCTTGAGACTGAAGACGTTGACTTCCGAGAGTCTGGAAGAGAGAGCGAGATTTGCCTGAAATGCGCAAGTTCCAAGTCGGTTTCCCTCCTCCCGAAATCTCCTGCGCCCGTTATAATGTGTGCTCAAAAAAGCGCGCCCATTCCGAAAGACGCTTCTTCTTCTTCTTCTTCTTATTCTTCTTTTCAACAAGTTCTACAGTAAGCGCTTCGTCTCCCGTTTTGCGCCGCTCTCTCGCGCCTCCTTCGCGCGAACCTGGATGATAAAGTACTTGGGTCGGGGCTCGACGACGCGACGCTCGATTCGATACACTGCTCGGATCGAAGAGAGCCGCGCAGTGCATTGTGCGGATCTCAGAGGGCTCGCGACGACGCAAGCAGGGAGGGAGGGAGGGGGGAGACTCCGCCCAGTGTGTGCCGACGCGGCGCGCGAGAGGGAGCTGTGTGCCAAACTATTATCCGTCCCTGCAGAGCACAGTAGTGTGGAGCTGTGTGCATTTGCAGCAGTAGGAGTCCTTCTCTTTTAGCCCTCTTCCTTTTCCTGTTCAATTAGCCGTTTTCCCCCCGTTTCTGAAACAATCCAAGCATGTCGCTCGAGTACGAGAAGGACCCAGGATGGCAATACCTGAAGAGAAGTCGAGAGCAGCAGCTCGCGGTACGTACTCTTCTTCTTCTTTTTCCCTTTTTTGGTTCCCAATTTATAGATCCCTTCATTTATTTTCTTGAAATCTCATTTCTCCTCTCGTTTCTAGGACCAATCGCGTCCGTATGACTCTAAGAAGAACGTGTGGATCCCGGATCCGGAAGAGGGATACATCGAGGGAGAGATCAAGGGCCCCGGACCGAAGGCCGACACGCTCATCGTGACGGCCGGCGGCAAGGATGTGACCCTCAAGAAGGACCTCGTCCAGGAGATGAACCCGCCAAAGTTCGAGAAGACCGAGGACATGTCCAACCTGACGTTCCTCAACGACGCCTCCGTCCTTGCCAACCTGCGCTCCCGTTACGCCGCCATGCTCATCTACGTAAGTTGGGGGTCGTGAAGGAAGCGCAAAAGAGAGAGAGACTTGCTGGATAGACAAACAGTGCGCCCACGCAAAAAGTGGCAAAACGTTATCACTGGGGCGAGCGATCTCGAGTGGATCTCGCGAGAGACAAAGTGCGCGCGCGCGTCACTGCCCAAAGATCTGAGAGCGGAAGGGAATGGCTGGAATTGCAGACCTACTCCGGACTCTTCTGCGTCGTCATCAACCCGTACAAGCGTCTCCCGATCTACACCGACTCGGTGGCTCGCATGTTCATGGGCAAGCGCCGTACCGAGATGCCGCCGCACTTGTTCGCCGTCTCCGACGAGGCGTACCGCAACATGCTCCAGGACCACGAGAACCAGTCGATGCTCATCACCGGAGAGTCGGGAGCCGGAAAGACCGAGAACACGAAGAAGGTTATCGCCTACTTCGCCACCGTCGGAGCGTCGCAGAAGAACGCGCCGAAAGAGGGAGAGAAGGTCGTCACCCTCGAGGACCAGATCGTGCAGACGAATCCCGTGCTGGAGGCGTTCGGAAACGCCAAGACCGTCCGTAACAACAACTCTTCCCGTTTCGGAAAGTTCATCCGTATCCACTTCAACAAGTACGGAACCCTCGCCTCTTGCGACATTGAGCACTGTAAGGGAAGTCTCCGAAACGCGAGGGCACGTCTTCATTTCAGATCTCCTCGAGAAGTCTCGTGTCATCCGTCAGGCTCCAGGAGAGCGTTGCTACCATATCTTCTACCAAATCTTCTCGGACTTCAAGCCAAAACTCCGCGAGGAGCTTCTTCTCAATAAGCCGATTTCGGAGTACTGGTTCGTCGCCCAGGCTGAGTTGATCATTGATGGTGAGTGTCGGATGCGTGTGATCCGTTCAGTTCCGATCTTCAGGAATCAATGACACTGAGGAGTTCCAACTGACCGACGAGGCGTTCGACATCCTCAACTTCTCGCCCACCGAGAAGATGGATTGCTACAAGCTCATGTCGGGTCACATGCACATGGGTAACATGAAGTTCAAGCAGCGCCCCCGCGAGGAGCAGGCCGAGCCTGACGGCCAGGACGAAGCCGAGAGAGCCTGCGGCATGTTCGGAATCGACACCGATCAGTTCTTGAAGGCACTCGTCTCGCCGAGAGTCAAGGTCGGAACCGAGTGGGTCTCGAAGGGACAGAACGTCGAGCAGGTCAACTGGGCCATCGGAGCCATGGCCAAGGGACTCTACGCGCGCGTCTTCAACTGGCTCGTCAAGAAGTGCAACCTGACTCTTGACCAGAAGGGAATCGACCGTGACTACTTCATCGGAGTGCTCGACATCGCCGGATTCGAGATCTTCGACTTCAACTCGTTCGAGCAGCTCTGGATCAACTTCGTGAACGAGAAGCTCCAACAGTTCTTCAACCATCACATGTTCGTTCTCGAGCAGGAGGAGTACGCTCGCGAGGGTATCCAGTGGACCTTCATCGACTTCGGACTCGATCTTCAGGCTTGTATCGAGCTGATTGAGAAGCCACTCGGTATCATCTCGATGCTCGACGAGGAGTGCATCGTGCCGAAGGCCACCGATATGACTCTCGCCCAGAAGCTCGTCGACCAGCATCTCGGCAAGCACCCGAACTTCGAGAAGCCGAAGCCGCCAAAGGGCAAGCAGGGAGAGGCTCACTTCGCGATGCGGCACTACGCCGGAACCGTCCGATACAACGTGCTCAACTGGCTCGAGAAGAACAAGGACCCCCTCAACGACACCGTCGTCTCCGTGATGAAGGCGTCGAAGAAGAACGAGCTGCTCGTCGAGATCTGGCAAGACTACACCACCCAGGAGGAGGCCGCCGCCGCCGCCAAGAGCGGAGGAGGACGCAAGGGAGGAAAGTCCGGCTCGTTTATGACCGTCTCGATGATGTACAGAGAGTCGCTGAACAAGCTGATGACCATGCTCCACAAGACCCACCCTCACTTCATCCGTTGCATCATCCCCAACGAGAAGAAGGCTTCCGGAGTCATCGACGCCGGTCTCGTGCTCAACCAGCTCACCTGCAACGGTGTGCTCGAAGGAATCAGAATTTGCCGCAAGGGATTCCCGAACAGAACCCTCCATCCGGACTTTGTCCACCGTTACGCCATCCTTGCCGCCAAGGAGGCCAAGTCGTCGGACGATCCGAAGACCGCCGCCGGAGCCATCCTCCAGTCGCTGATCAACAGCAAGAAGCTCAACGACGAGCAGTTCAGAATCGGACACACCAAGGTCTTCTTCAAGGCCGGAGTCGTCGCCCACATCGAAGACTTGAGAGACGAGAAGCTGAACCAGATCATCACTGGCTTCCAGTCTGCCATCAGATGGTACCAGGCGGCCGCCGACGCCGGAGCCAGACGCAAGCAGCTCAACTCCTACATCGTGCTCCAGCGCAACATCCGTTCGTGGTGCGTCCTCCGTACCTGGGACTGGTTCCTTCTGTTCGGAAAGCTCCGCCCACAACTCAAATGCGGAAAGATGGCCGAGGAGATGGCTAAGATGGCCGAAGAGCAGAAGGTGCTCGAGGTGGAGGCGAAGAAGGCCGAGGCCGCCAGAAAGTCGCAGGAGGAGGCGTACGCGAAGCTCTCCGCCGAGCGCTCGAAGCTCTTGGAGGCTCTCGAGCTCACTCAGGGAGGATCCGCCGCCATCGAGGAGAAACTGACTCGTCTGAACAACGCCCGTCAGGAAGTCGAGAAGGGGCTCAACGATGCGAACGACCGTCTTTCGGAGCACGAGGAGAAGAACGCCGATCTCGAGAAGCAGCGCAGAAAGGCGCAGCAGGAAGTCGAGAACCTGAAGAAGTCGATCGACGCCGTCGACAGCAATCTGACCAAGTCTCTGGAAGAGAAGGCCGCCAAGGAGAACCAGATCCGCTCGCTGCAGGACGAGATGAACTCGCAGGACGAGACGATCGGAAAGATCAACAAGGAGAAGAAGCTGCTCGAGGAGAATAACCGCCAACTCATCGACGATCTTCAGGCTGAGGAGGCCAAACAAGCCCAGGCCAACAGACTTCGCTCCAAGCTCGAGCAGACCTTGGACGAGATGGAGGAGGCCGTCGAGAGAGAGAAGAGGATCAGAGCCGAGACGGAGAAGTCGAAGAGAAAGGTCGAGGGAGAGCTGAAGGGAGCTCAGGAATCCATCGACGAGCTCTCCGCCATCAAGCTCGAGGCTGACGCTTCGCTCAAGAAGAAGGAAGCCGACATCCATGCTCTCGGAGTCCGCATTGAGGACGAGCAGGCTCTCGCCAACAGACTCACTCGCCAATCGAAGGAAAATGCCCAGCGCATCATCGAGATCGAGGACGAGCTGGAACACGAGAGACAGTCCCGCTCGAAGGCCGACCGTGCTCGTGCTGAGCTCCAGCGTGAGCTCGATGAGCTGAACGAGAGACTCGACGAGCAGAACAAGCAGCTCGAGATCCAGCAGGAGAACAACAAGAAGAAGGACTCGGAGATCATCAAGTTCCGCAGAGACCTCGACGAGAAGAACATGGCCAACGAGGACCAGATGGCGATGATCCGCAGAAAGAACAACGACCAGATCGCCGACCTCACCAACACCCTGGATGCTCTCCAGAAGTCGAAGGCCAAGATCGAGAAGGAGCGCGGAGTTCTCCAGAAGGAGCTTGACGACATCAACGCCCAGGTCGACCAGGAGACCAAGTCCCGTGTCGAGCAGGAGCGTCTTGCCAAGCAGTACGAGATCCAGGTCGCCGAGCTTCAGCAGAAGGTCGACGAGCAGTCCCGACAGATCGCCGAGTTCACCTCGACCAAGGGAAGACTCTCCAACGACAACTCGGACCTCGTCCGTCAAGTCGAGGAGCTCGAGATCCACCTGGCCACCATCAACCGTGCCAAGACCGCCTTCTCTTCCCAACTCGTCGAGGCCAAGAAGGCCGCCGAAGACGAGCTCCACGAGCGTCAGGAGTTCCACGCCGCCTGCAAGAACCTCGAGCACGAACTCGACCAGTGCCACGAGCTTCTCGAGGAACAAATCAATGGAAAGGACGACATTCAGCGCCAACTTTCGCGCATCAACTCGGAGATCTCTCAATGGAAGGCGCGCTACGAGGGAGAAGGACTCGTCGGATCGGAGGAGCTCGAGGAGCTCAAGAGAAAGCAGATGAACAGAGTGATGGACCTCCAGGAGGCCCTCTCCGCCGCCCAGAACAAGGTGATCTCGCTCGAGAAAGCCAAGGGCAAGCTGCTCGCCGAGACCGAGGACGCTCGTTCCGATGTGGACCGTCACTTGACTGTGATCGCTTCGCTCGAGAAGAAGCAGCGCGCGTTCGACAAGATCGTCGACGACTGGAAGAGAAAGGTCGACGACATCCAGAAGGAGATCGACGCGACGACCCGCGACAGCCGTAACACCTCGACCGAAGTGTTCAAGCTGCGATCCTCGATGGACAACCTCAGCGAGCAGATCGAGACTCTGAGACGCGAGAACAAGGGTTTCTCGCAGGAGATCCGCGACATCAACGAGCAGATCAGCCAGGGAGGACGCACCTACCAGGACATCCACAAGCTGGTCCGTCGTCTCGAGCAGGAGAAGGACGAGCTGCAGCACGCTCTCGATGAGGCTGAGGCTGCCCTCGAGGCCGAGGAGTCTAAGGTGCTCCGTCTCCAGATCGAAGTGCAGCAGATCCGTTCCGAGATCGAGAAGCGCATCCAGGAGAAGGAGGAGGAGTTCGAGAACACGCGCAAGAACCACCAACGCGCTCTCGAGTCCATCCAGGCCTCCCTCGAGACCGAGGCGAAGAGCAAGGCCGAGCTCGCTCGTGCCAAAAAGAAGCTCGAGACCGACATCAACCAGCTCGAGATTGCTCTCGATCACGCCAACAAGGCCAACGTCGACGCTCAGAAGAACTTGAAGAAGCTGTTCGACCAGGTCAAGGAACTTCAGGGACAGGTCGACGACGAGCAGCGCAGACGCGAGGAGATCCGCGAGAACTACCTGGCCGCCGAGAAGAGACTGGCCGTCGCCCTCTCCGAAAGCGAGGACTTGGCCCACCGCATCGACGCCTCCGAGAAGCACAAGAAGCAGCTCGAGATCGAGCAAGGAGAGCTGAAGTCGTCGAACACCGAGCTCATCGGAAACAACGCCGCGCTTTCTGCCATGAAGAGAAAGGTCGAGAACGAGGTGCAGATCGCCAGAGTGAGTCTATTCCCTGCCTTTCTCCAGACTTCACCGTTCTTTTCCAGAACGAATTGGACGAGTACCTGAACGAACTGAAGGCTTCGGAGGAGCGCGCCCGCAAGGCCGCCGCTGATGCCGACCGTCTTGCCGAGGAGGTGCGTCAGGAGCAAGAGCACGCCACGCACGTCGACAGACAGCGCAAGGCTCTCGAACTGAACGCCAAGGAACTCCAGGCCAAGATCGACGACGCCGAACGCGCCATGATCCAATGTGAGTAACTCAAAAGTCCGGCGGATCGGAGCAATCTCTCGTTTCAGTCGGAGCCAAGGCTCTCTCGAAGGTCGAGGACCGCGTGCGCAGCGTGGAAGCCGAGTTGCACTCGGAGCAACGCAGACACCAAGAAGCCGTGAAGGGCTACACGAAGCAGGAGAGACGCTCGCGTGAGCTGCAATTCCAGGTCGAGGAGGACAAGAAGGCGTTCGACAGACTCCAGGAGAACGTCGAGAAGCTGCAGCAGAAGATCCGTGTCCAGAAGAGACAAATCGAAGAGGCGGTGAGTGCATCTGGAGGAGAAGACTGAAAACGAGTCGTTTGCAGGAGGAGGTCGCCACCCAGAATCTGTCCAAATTCCGACAGATCCAACTCGCTCTCGAGAACGCCGAAGAGCGCGCCGAAGTGGCCGAGAACTCGCTGGTCCGCATGCGCGGCCAAGTCGTCCGTTCGGCCACTGCCAAGCAGTAGATCCTCCCCCCCATTTCAGCCCCCCTTTCGCCCCCCACAACTTCCCCTTGACCCATCCCCCCGTTTCTTCGATTTTCTCGCTCCTCCAGCTGTTTCCAGTAAGCAGTCCCCTGCTGTCACACCACCCAATTTCTCATAGTTTTGTAATTTCTTTCCTTTCCCCCCTTCTCTTTTATTTTTTTTCGTCTTCTTCTGAACGATTCGCGCTCTTTTTCTCTTCTTTTCCGATCCGATCCATTTTTCGTTTCGCGAGCCTCCCGGACGCTCCACACGTCTGAAGCTCGCGACGACGTCTTCTGAATCGATCGGCTTCTTTCGATTCAGCGATCGACCTCCCCAATCCCCCCTTTTAAACTGCCCCCAGGCCTTAGAAGTTAATGAAAAACAATCAAAAAACAATCCCAACACGGCGTCTTTTTCCAAATAAAGTTGTAATTGAGAAAAGAAACCGACTTGTGCTCCCTCCTTTTTCTTCGAATCCCCTATTCCCCCCTTTTCGTTTTGTGTAAATACAATCTCTGATATCTTCTGTTTGCGCAGCTCAAAATGATAAGAGGCGCCGGGATCCTGGCAGGATACTTCAGCCGCCGCCGCCAGACATACTTCAAAGTCCAATCTTTCTCAAGTAGTAGGGTTTCGCGCGGTTCGCTTTCCGGGAACTCGACTCACTCGGAGTTTGCCAAACGTCACACTCCCACGCTAACCACTTTACTTCGTGAAGGAGTACACAAAAAAACGAATAGAGGTGGGGGTAACAATAGATTCAAATGTGATTATTAGCTTATGATTCGTTTACTTCTTTCCGCAGAATCCCTCGTGGAACTCGAGCATATACTTCCGGCCGAACAGCTTTCCGCACTCGCCGCATTTGAACTTTTGAAGTTCGATCATGTGATGGTCATGTAGAGCACGAAAATTGGGAAAAAGCCTTGGACAGAAGGAACATTCGAACGGATCCTTCCCGTGCTGTTCCTTACGATGACGATTGAGATCCATGCGAGTACCGAAGACGCGGAGACATTCGAGGCACTGCAAGCAACCAGTATACATCGAGCTTTTCATTTTTCCATTCACCTCGAGCCGATATGACGCTTCTTTTTTCTCGGTGTTCACATCGACACCGCACTCCGACTCTGCCACAATCTCTTGCTTCACGAGTACAGGTGGACTGCTCGTCGACGGCTCTTCCTTCTCCATTCCCTTCAGTTCCTTCTTGATAGCTTTGCAAAGACTACGATGCTCGTATAGAACAGTAGCGTTCGGGAACATTCTGTGGCAAGATGGGCATCCCAGATCTTTACTCTTCACGGTTGGGATGTAAATATCTCTTTCGTAGCCGCCCATTTTTTGTCGATCGCAGCTGTGGCGGAGCAGGGAAGGACGGTCGATACAGTTGCGACCGCACTTATCGCATCGGAACAGAGAGTACTCCTGACTGATATGCCGTCTGATCGTGCTCATCGAATTGCACTGCTTTCCACAAATACCGCAAGTCATCATAGCGAGCATTCCATGAGCACATCTTCTGTGATGAAGAAGGTTCGAGATTCCAAGGAAAAACTGACCACAAATAGAACACTGGAATGAAAGAATGAGGATTGAGCTGGAAATGGAAGCTGTACCTGAGTGTTTATTTGACCTTCCTGGGAAAGGGAAAAGTCGGCTAGGTGGGTGCCTGCTTCTTCTTTGCTCTCTTCATGATCTGGCCTTCCAGCTCGAATAACCGAACTATCAAGAAGCATTGTGATCGGAGGAGGAGCACTCGAAGTGGACGGAATATTATTATTGTTGATGTCCAGCATGCGTCTGATGTAGCACTCCTTCATGTGGCGGGTGATCCAGTACTTTGAGACGATTCGGTGGCAATGCGGGCAGGGACATGTCTCCTGAAAAAATATATTCAAAATACATGGGCACGGTTGGGGAACGCGAACTGGTTTCGGAATGGCCACTTCCTGGTTTTGAGGAAGCGCTGGAACTGCGTTCAGCACGAATGTCTGTCCAATGCACTTCTCTTTGTGTTTCTCAAACCAGAACAGCGACAAATATGTTCGGTGGCATATTTCACATTTGAAGTCCTGAAGACGTGTTATAATACTCGAAAAATAACTACTCATACTGTTTTGTCAACTTCTGTGAACTCTCGTGGCTCCCGCACATCTCTTTTCTTCGAATCGCACTTTTCTTTGTGCTTCTCGAGCCAGTGCCAGTGAGTGTAGAGCTTTCCGCATCCATTACAAATGTGAATTGCCTTCGCTCCTTCATCTGTTACGTTCACCTCTTCCGCCGAAACTTCCGCAATTTTCGGTTCTTCACAGATTTCTTGAACACCTTCTGATTTGTCCGTCTCATTCGGACACTTGTGCTTTTCCAGCAAGTATTTGTTGGTGAACGAGAACTGACAGCCACTGCACCGATATAGGTTGTACTCCTGACTGAGGTGCATGAAGATGTGCGTTCTTCTCAGGAACTCTTTTCCACACAATCCGCAAGTTAACATCGCTTTCTGAGAATGAGCCTGCACACGATGGTCAAGAAGCTCGCGGAGAGTCTTGAAGTCGTTTCCGCAGAGGGAGCACTGAAGGGAATGACTAAGTAATTGGGGACTCTCTGCGAGTACCTGACAATCGACGGCCGGATCACCTCCACGACGGTCCCAGTACTTGGCAGACGGTTTAGATTTGATTTTGCTTCTTCTGATGACTCTGTCTTCCTGGGGCGATTTCTGCGGGCTCAGAACAGGCGGCTCTTTCTCGTTGCTCTTCATCCCGTATCCGTTCAGCTCGTTTAGCTTCTTGGCGATGTCACTCTGAAACTTAAGACATTCAAAGCTTCTTTGCATTCAATCAAACATTCAGAATTGATCCTTCGATAGGTACAGGATCCCAGTGGTAGGATCCATCGGCCGGATCGTACTGCAGTCCGGAGTTTTTCTCGTGAAGAACTATGTATTGCTCGTCTCTCAGTTCCTCCTTCGGCTCTTTCAAAATGCCGCTCGAATCGCCCGATGATGCCAACTCCAATGTGCTTTGTCGGGAAACGGTAGGAGAGTTCGGTTCCTGAAACGTATTGTTTCTTATCGCGAACCTGCCGAATTGGATTCAACCTGAACCATATCTCTTTTTTGTAATTCCTCGCTCATTGCTTTAATGTGTGCCGAAAACAATTCATTTGTCATTTTCGAGTAAAACGTGGTAATTTCATCTGTATCACCACTCTCCATTATATTATGATTGGGTTGATTCTGAAAACAATAAAAAGCAGTTGAAAGTAACCTTGAATACAAACTAAAACAATTCCCGGTTTTTCTGATGACGTAGCACTGCAATCCGCCATCCTATTACAACACGGGCGGTCTGTAACTGATTTTTTTGTTTTTCTGAACTGACTGCATGTGGCAATAAGAGTAATACAACTAAAAAAGATAAATTCTCATGAATACTTTCGGTACTAAATTGTGAAAGAATGGAAAATGCAAGTTTTGGCTTCGAAAAACTTGAAAAGATGCAGGGATCTTCAAACGACACGAAGACAATTAAAGGGGCATGGGTGGTCGCGGTGGCACGGGTCTCGACACGAACCGTGTTGGCGCCACGAATTTTGAACTGTTACAGAATGGTTTTGAAGTTGAAGAGGAGGACGAGACGAGAAGAGGTCATTACAGAAATTGCAATATCAAACGGTAAATGCTTTATTTTGGTGCAATGCTCTGAACATTTATTCACAATGAAATTTGAATTGGCTGTTGGAGCGCCGACATTATTTAGCTTCTGCTGTTTGTCGCCAACTCGCATGCTTCGTTGAATTTTGCGGCCGCTTGCTTCCACGCGGGAACTTCGAACTTTTCATTCCAGAAGTCGGTGAACGAGTTGATCACTTCGTTCCAATCGGGTAGTTGATCACATGATGCGATATTCAGGAATTTATTGATGACGTTGAGGACGGTTTCACGCAAGATGTTACGTCTGGAACATAATAATGGGTGAACTGGAACCGATGCTCAATAAACTGACCTTTTGATATCCACATTCAGCGAGTAATTTCCAACACTGTCACCTTTCAGTGTTGCGTATTTTCCGGTCACCAGCACGGCCATCGTGGCGGCAAATCCGTAGTAATCGGCCTGGAATGTCCACGAGCGTCCATCGATCATTTCCGGAGAATCGAATCCTTCTGTTCCGGCTCTTCCCTTGAAAGTCTTGCCGGGCAACGGAAGCATGTCGATGGCACGTCCCCAATCGATAAGCTTGAAGACATACGCATCGGGGCTCATCAACTGATCCTTGTCCCAGTTCATGTCGATTCTGAAAAAGACTCCCATGATTCAAAGTGGAATACTCAACTCACTTTCGGGTGATGATGAAGTTGTCAGGCTTGATGTCTCCGTGAACGATGTTGCAGGCGTGCACTTCCTTGAGAATCCGAGCCATTTGGGTGAGGAGGAAGCACGTCACATGCCAGTTCGGGTCTTTGTAGTTGTTTGCCATCTCGAGCAAGGTTCCGTGTTCGTGGTACTCGTTCACCAGAAGAGACGCCGTCGAGAAGACGTACGCATCCATGACTTGCATGATGCACCAGTCGGCCATCTTTCTCTTCGACTCCTCGCCGTCCTTCAGAAGTCGGTTCCTCATCTGATCACAGATGTACACTTCCCACGAGCACGACGGCACTTCGTACTTCACCGCAACCGTCTTCTGATCTTCATTGACTGCACGGTACACTTTCGCGTAGCCTCCCTGGCCAATGAGCGTTTGAATGTGGAACTTCTCGCCGCCGGCTTCAAAGTCTCGCATCGCCTGAATCTTGGGCGATCGGATCGCAAACTCGTGCATGTTGGTGGGCGGACGGACGAGACCCATCACCTTCTTGCGAAGATCTTCGTCCCATGGATTCAAGTCTCCTTTCATCACTTCACTGCGTCTTCGGTTCTTGATTCCAGTAGTCTCTGCCTCGTCTTCGATGGCCTTTCTGATATCGTCCGCTCCGATCGAAAGACGGCGACCCAGGTTTTCCGACAGACACTCTATGGACGAGTTGACAGCTGACGCCGGCTTTGCTTTCGGGGGAGCTGGGGCGGCGGATGACGGCGCAGCGAGGGAAGCGGCCGCTTGAGACTTGCGACGCAGCATCTGATGCAGAGTGCTTGTCGAGGGTGCTGCAAACTTGTTGTCGTCGTCGTTCATCTGACTGTCCTCTTCGTCTTTGTTTCCAAAGTACTCTTCGACGGGGACGAACGGAATGCATCCAGCAGGAGTCGAAGTGAGCATGGACCCACGGGGAGCCCTTGCGAATCTGTCGAAGATCGGTTCATCGTCGAACATTTCAATGTCTTCGAACGTCGGTGGAGTGGTGAGTGACTTGACCGGAATGAGTTCTTCCGGTTCGACACTCTTCGGAGCTTCTTCCTCCACTTCTTCCTGCTCATCATAGACGACGTTCAGTCCGTTCGACGTCTTCTTCGGGCGATCGCTTGGCATGTGCATCGTCGGATCCGGATCGCAGAGGACAGAAAAGTCGGTCGTCTGGTTGGTAAGCTGATTCGGCTTATCCACGAGAACAGTGTCGTCTCCGAGCACCATCGTTTTCTCGTTGCCCAGATGTACAGTGTCGGAGAACATGGCGTGTGCTTCCAGGTGGTTGTTCTCGGCCATAAGTTCGAGGCCGGCACCGCTCTTGGCCGTTCTGGTGGATGACGTCGAGTATTGAGAACAGGTACTGAGACTGCGTTCCGGTCGTTTGTTCTCCTTCCTGCCGGCAGTCATCGACTTCAACTTCTCGGTGTCCTCTCCGTTTAGAGAGTCATCTTGGAATGTCTTGAATGAGCAGTCATCTGACTTGTCCGAAGACAAAGTGATTGTGGGAGGTCGATTGTCGTTGGTAAGGCTCGCGTCCCGAAGAGCAGGTCTGTGAGCATCCTTGGTCTTCACCACCGGCGAGAAAAATCTCGATTTCTTGTGCTCCTCGTCTTGCTCCTCGATCGTCTGCTCGTCCAGAGTCGACATCTGACGCCTTTTCGGATTGAGACGGTTCTCGACTAGTTCCCGATTGTTCTGATCGGTCAGCGAGGGCGTGTACTGGTTGGTGACGACTCCGGAGTCTCTTCTCTTCTCTGAAACATCGACGTCTTCACCAAAGTCGTCTCTCCACTTGGCGTATCGGAACTCTTCAATAGAAACCCCATAGCAGTCGGTACTGTCAATGAACTCGGTGCGCAGTTTTGTGTTTGCTGTAAGAAGAAAATACTAATTTGATAAAACAAGCTAAGAAACTGTACTATTCGGTCCAAAAATCGATTTTCCAGTGTCATAAATGGGCGCAACTTGACGAAGGAAGCAGACAGAAGACCGTCTTTTCGCTGCAAAACTAGGTTTACCTCCCTGGAAAAGTCATCAATCTTACCTTTCTTCCCGGCCGCATTGCTCACAGTTCGCGTGTCGAACAGGCACATTGTGTCGTCCGGATTCACGAAAAGAGTCTTCGCTTCGTCGGGGAAGTACTCGTCTGCGATGTCGCGGAATCCGGACTCGATGGCCGTCACACTCATTGTGTCGCTGAGTCTTTTGACGGCCTTCTCGAGAACACCCACGAAGTCCTTCAGATTCTTAACTTTCGCGCACTCCTCGGCCCATTGCAAATGGAACTTGAGGGAACCTCTGAAATGGCCGCGCAACTCGAGCTGCTCGCAGATGCCTTTTCCACCGAGTTGCGTGCTCACGCGGCACATTATTTTGTAGAGTCGAAGCATCGCTTCGTCCGTTCGCAGCGTCTGGAACTTCGTCTCCTTCAAAATCCTCGCTATGCAGGTAATCAGACTCCGCTTCACGTCATCCTTCGGAATCATCTTCGAAACCACTTCGATTTGCCTGAAAACAGCTCAGTTTCATATTGATATTTGAAAATAACCCACGTGGCGAAGCATTCCAGCGACTCTCGAGTCGGATTCTTGCTGAATTCGGTGAATGCCTCGTCGAAGTGGGACATCCTTCTGAAATAACCAAAATTCGGCAAATTAAAGGGAATAATAACTTTGAAATTACTAAAATCAATTGAAACAATAACGCAATAGCGCACAGAACCGAAGACTGCTGAATAGTTTCAAAAAAAAACTGTCGACATGGGCCGCTGGTCGATTAGACCGCATTCAAACGCTCGCTATTCGCGGGTTTTTGGTGCGCGGTGGAGCGCACTTGCTGACTCTCGCGGCAGTGTTTCTTTTTTCGACGATTTCCTGTTTTTCCTCGAGATTCCCATTTAATAACGTTGCATTTTTTAAAACACCTAAATATAACCTTGAAGTGTCTGGCATTCTTCTCGAAAAATAAAACGAAACGTTTTTTTCTACGTTGGCGCGTCCTACAGAAAGCCTTAGGTTAGTAGTGAAAGGTTGCGCTTCCGGTTCAGTTTTGAGGGCGTTCTCCTACGATAAGTTTAGTTTTCGTCTCTCGAAATGCTCAAAACAGCACTTTTGCTGCTGGGAATCGTCTTTTCCGGAAGCGGAGCGACGAGATTTCTGTTCGGGGTCGAGTTGAAGTGCTCGCTGAACCAAGTGTTCGAGTTCACCATCTGGCACACGGAGAATGACTGTGATATCGGTGGATTCCTGCCATGCTGGAATTCTGACGACCAGATCACCTACAAGAAGACATACTCAGCCTACAAAAAGCTCTTTTTCTATCAAGACGGAGCAGATAACGGGGATAGTGGGAGCACGTACGAACCCTACGCCGTGATCCAACACAATTGTTCGACCACGAAATCCTATACAAAGCTCTATTATAAACACAAATTGCCGGAAACTCTCACCGATCATGGGTTTGTATCGTCTAGTTTCCCGTGTAACGCGTCTTGATATAAAAATTCAGGCTGGAATACATGGAGTACTCTGTGGACCTACTGAACAAGTCGGGAGAAGGCGGGCATTATTGAACTCGAACTCTCTAATAAATCGTCACTTCCTCTTATGCTCTTCTTTTGCCACCTATTTCCTTCTCCTACAATCCCCCCACTAATTGCAGATGTCAGAGTATCGGAAAATCGCACGAGTTTCGAAGAGATCAGATAAACGATCAGAACCCTCGTACACGTGGGAAGATCATTTGCACGAAGCCGAGAAGAAGAAGACGTCTTTCGTTCCGGCGGAGGCATTCAGAACTAACCTCCTGAGCACTGGAAATCAAATCCTGAAAGAAGGGATTGTCGTGAGTAGTTGGAGCCAGTCCGTTCTCGTAGGTTTCTGATTCTAGTTCGAAGTTGTCGTCAACGATTACCTTCCGTGTCTGGCGCAAAACCTGAAAGCAGTTTGGTTTGCGAAGGCCATCAAAGTGTGCGGATACCGAGTTCTCGCGCAGTTTATCAGGGCACCGAATCAAACATTTTGGATCAACGCTCTTTCAGATGACGTGTACAGTCTAACGTGAGCAGTTTCTTTCAGTTTTAACCTAAAAATTTGGTGGAAAAGAATTTCAGGTACGCCGCACGGCACTCTGAGCTCAACAAATACGTGTATTGTCCTCCACGAGAGCTGAGCATCAAATTTCAAGAAAACATGGACGACCTGACGAGGGTAGCTTTCTCCAACTGACTTCCTCGATTTTCAATGAATTTGCAGAGTGCCATCGAAGAGATCTCTGATTGCGATGCGTTCTCGGGAGGCTACGACTTCGTAAAGGAAAATGTAAACAAATCTCGTTTCCGAGTCGGACAGCGCCTCGAACTGCTCAACTACAACAACTCTAGGGAAATGCGAGTAGCTCGAGTGCAGGGAACCTGTGGAAGAAGGATGAACGTGTTGATTTCGAAGAGAGACTATCCCGGAGAGTTGGACGCAGAAAATGACCGACAAGTTAGCGGAGGCGGAGCCCAGTATTGGATCGACGAGTCTAGTTTCTTCATTTTTCCGGTCGGATTCGCCGCATTGAACGGATTAAGTCTGAAAGCGAAAAAAGATTACGAATCGCATTCGAAAAGCATCGCAGAGAGCATCAGAAAAGGAGAAACACCCAGCTACGATCCCGACGATGTTACTTTCGAAGACCTGCAAAGGGCACCAGTGGATCCGGAGCTGTGGAGCCAAGTGGAGGTGGGAATGAAGTTCGAGCTCATTGATCCGCTCGCCCAGGCATTCAACAAACTCCACGTCGCCTCTATTATCGAATTCTGTAAGACTGATGGATATATGATAATTGGGATGGACGGGCCGGACGCTCTCGAAGACAGTTTCCCGGTGCACATCGATAATCCGTTCATGTTCAAGTGCGGCTACGCGAAAAAGAACGGCCTGGAACTTGTACCACCGGACGGCTACAAAAAAGAGTTCAAGTGGAAAGATTACCTCGCGAAGACTGAAAGCGAAAAGCTTCCTCTCGAGCTTTTTAACCCGACGCCCTCGGAAGAGACGCTCAGCAAGTTCAAGGTCGGTATGAGACTCGAGGCCGCCGACATGTGCGAGAATCAGCTCATTTGCCCGGCGACTATCAAGTCTGTACATGGCAGGATCATAAATGTCAACTTCGACGGATGGGACGCGGAGTACGACGAGCTTTACGATGTTCTGTGAGTTTATAGCACTGACAACACTCGAAATTTCCATGAAAACATTGCAGATCGCACGACATTTTCCCGATTGGATGGTGCGAACTACACGACTATCCACTCCAGTTTCCGCAGGTCGGATGAAATAAAAGCACAAGACTCAGAAAACCTTTTTACTCAAATTCTATTTATTTTATTAAGTTGATTGATCTTCTATATATTATACGCCTATTTTTTCATCAAATAAACGTTTCTTATCAACATTTTTTGTTTTCACTTCTTCTCGCGGTCAACACCCCGTTTCTTTATCGTTTCATCTTTCCCAACTACCTTTTCACGTTGACACTATTGATTGATATTAAGATGGCTGCCGAAGACAAGTTCGAATCGGTGCTCTCGACTCGTTACTGCAAGAACAGCCCGCTCGTCCGTATCCTTTCCGAGACGAACAAGGCGACACTCTGGAGACAGCTCTGGATCTGGCTGGCCGAGGCGGAGAAGGAACTCGGGCTGAAGCAGATCACCCAGGAGGCCATTGAAGAGATGAAGAGCCAGAGGGATCACTTCGATTGGCCGTTCATTCGTGCCGAAGAGCGCAAGCTGAAGCACGACGTGATGGCTCACAACCACGCGTTCGGAAAGATCTGTCCTACTGCCGCTGGCATTATCCATCTCGGGGCTACCTCGTGCTTCGTGCAGGACAACGCCGACCTGATCGCATTCCGTGACTCGATTGATCACATTTTGAAGAGATTCGCGACCGTCATCGACCGTCTCGCCGTGTTCTCCCTGAACAACAAGGAGGTCGTGACTGTTGGACGGACTCACTACCAGACGGCTTCCCTTGTGACCGTCGGAAAGAGAGGAGTCCTTTGGGCTCAGGAGCTGCTCATGGCATTCCAATCGCTAGCTGAGTTCCGTGACAAGATGCGTTTCCGTGGAATCAAGGGAGCCACAGGAACTCAAGATTCGTTCCTCACCCTTTTCGCTGGAGACGAGGCCAAAGTGGAGGCGCTTGATGAGCTCGTCACGAAAAAAGCCGGTTTCGCCCGTCGTTTCCTGATCACTGGGCAGACTTACTCCCGACAACAAGACTCGCAACTCGTCTTCTCCCTCTCTCTTCTCGGAGCCGCTGCCAAGAAAGTGGCCACAGACATTCGTGTTCTGCAAGCTTTCGGAGAGCTTCTCGAGCCGTTCGAGAAGGATCAAATCGGATCATCGGCAATGCCCTACAAGAAGAATCCAATGAAGAGCGAGAGATGCTGCTCTCTGGCGAGAAAACTCATCAATGCTCCACAGGAAGCACTGACGATCCTTGCCGATCAGGGTCTCGAGAGGACTTTGGACGACTCGGCGGGAAGAAGAATGCTGATTCCAGACGTCCTTCTCACTGCAGAGGCTCTTCTAACGACTCTCCAGAACATCTTCGAAGGGATCACAGTGCAGACGGACAACGTTAAGAAGATCGTGGAAGACGAGATCGCGTTCCTCGGCCTTGAGAAAGCGATGATGATGTTGACGGAGGAAGGCGTCGACCGTCAGCAAGCTCACGCTGTCATCCGCAAAACAGCGCTCGAAGCGAAACAGCTACAGGCAACCCAAAAGGTCGACATCCGACAGACCATGGCCGATCCTTTCTTCGACTCGGTACGTCCTTTTTCTTTCGAAGGTCCCACCCGATTTGGTTTCTAAATTATAATTTCAAGGTTCGTGAGCGTGTTGTGGCTCTTGTCAGCAATCCGATCAACTTTACTGGCCGGTGCGTTTCTCAAACTGAAAACTTCATTGCGACCGAACTGAGACCAACGATCGCAAAGTATCTGGACCAATCAGCCGGCAACGTCCAACTGGACGTTTGAATCTGTCTGAAACCAATAATTGCTAGCGTAATAGACTCATCATAACTTTCTCTTTCCGGTTCACTTTGAATAAAGATATAGCTTCCGTTCGTTTCTTTCGTCCACTCCTCTTCGAGTCTGTCTACACGCGCACAATTTACTTCCTCCGATCCCCCGATCCTTCCAGCATTCTTGATTTATCAGGCATAATGATTCCGAGGCAGGAGGCGTTGTACAAAAGCTGCTGGTGCGAAGAAAACGTGTACAAACTGCTTGAAAAATCGCGAGAAAGAGAAGGCGTCTTTGCAGTTTTCATATCGAACGAACAGGACATTACGCCGTTGTGGTCACAGCAGTCGAGACCGAGGTGAGAACGAGACTCCGTTCTTCCGAAAAAGAAAACGACGTTTCCAGCGGGTACGTCGCCTGGGATTACCACGTCATAGCACTGCGGAAGTCGGAGGACGGCGTGAAAGTCTACGACCTGGACTCGATTCTCGAGTGGGGAGTTGATTTCGATACCTGGTGGAAGCGGACGATCAACGAGGAGCACGAGTTCTCGAAGCTGTACCCACGGTTCGTTGAAGATCGACTGCCATCGCACCGTTTTTTTGTTCAGGGTGTTCCGTCTGATAAACGCTGACGTCTACTTGCGGATCTTCTACTCCGACCGATCACACATGCGTGGATCGGATGGACAGTTTCACTCGGTTGCTCCGGAATGGAGTTGCATCCGACCGAAAAAAGGATCGAACGTCAAGCTGCTAGCCGACATGTCTGAGAGCATAGAGGATACTCTCGTTCTGAACGAGAAGGAGATGAAACAGTATTTCACAGAATGATTTATTAAAGTTGACAGTTATTAACATGAATTACTTATTACCTTCCGCTTCGTTTTCTTCTCACTGTCCCATTCGCTCCCATGGATCGAAATCGGGACCTTGGTTTCTGGTCGAAGAGCTTCTGAACTCGAGACTTCCATTTCCACCAACACAATCCAAACTCACCCTTCTGTGTAGAGCCTTCTCGGCTGCAATTTAACTGAGACAGGACTGCCGTAGGCTCGGGCTCGGGGCTTCTCAACTCGGGCGGTCCCGTCGAACGAGATGACCTTCGGAGTGTAGGCGCCGACGTGTCTCTTCGATCCGCCACTTCGTCCGATCTTCGGCAACGGCGCCTTCCGCTCGTTCTTCATCAGATCCCCGAGGAGCATGTCGAGTTCCGCTTCTTCGGGAACCGTCAGATGAGCCGGCTTTGTCTTCTGGATTGCCTGCTTCTGTTCGCTTACTTTCTGAAGAAGTGTGTTCATTCCGAAGAAATCAAGTGGAAGCAACGAACCTTTTCGAATGAAGGAGTCGGCAGTTTCGCAAACATCGGAGGCATCGGAGGCATCGGAGCAGCGGTAGTCGTCGTCGGACGTCTCGTCGGAGCCCTTTCCTCTTCAGAATTGTACTTCTCAAACGAGGAAGGCGCCTTCTGATGTGGCACGTTTTGCACCGAAACTTCCACCTCGGCCACTGATCCCTTCGTGAACTCTTGTCCGATCGGCTTGATTCGGTTCAAGTAGATCACTCCCGAATCGGGAAGATCTCTGACCTTGCCGCGCATGAACTGCTGATTAGGGTACATGCTGGGCGGATGGAGCTGCGGATTCGTGGGAAACATGTAGAGCATCGGCTCGGCGAGCACCGAGACAGGTGCCAAGAGGCAAAAGAGAGGGAGAAGCATCTCTAGGAAGGAGGCAAACGAATAAACCGAGAATCCCGCGCTTTCTCGTCTGGGAGCGGAGGGGAGGCAGAAAACGATACGCGATAAAACGGGAATCCCGGGCGCTTCCCGCCCTCCGTCCTGCCTCATCGGATGTCTGCGTCTCTCTCCCCCGCACACTCTCTCGCCCGCTTCCTTTTGTCGCAATCCCGTGGCTAATGACAAGCTTCTTCTGATGATTTTTCTCGATTTCGTCAGATCAGGATGTGGTGGCATTTATTTATTTCGTACATGCAATCGGAGGGAAGAGATTTGTGTGGGAGGCTATAGAGAAAAGGGGCGGGGCTTAATGACTTAGCAGACGCAGAAACCGTAGTTGCAGGGAAGTCCGAAGCACTTCTCGACGTTGTCCTCGGCGCCGTTGCACTTCTCCACGTTGCAGAAGGAGGTGAGCGCCTCGGTGAGCGTCATGTTGTGCTGCGTGTAGGCGGCGAAGCAGTCGCACGTCGCGGTGATGTTGTTGCACGCGCCGACGAATCCTCCGCAGGCGCTGTCCTCCTGGCACGGCCATCCGTAGACGCACGAGTTGCAGTTGCAGGTTCCGGCGAGGGCTCCGATGCACTTTCCGGCTCCGCATCCCGAATCGCTGTAGCAGACGGCCGAAGAGACGCACGTGGCCGGAACGGCGGTGGTCGTGGAATCGGTATCGTTGATGGAGACGCGAGCGCTGTCGAGGACGAGCTGTGAGTTGGCGAGCACGATGTTCGAGAGGATTCCGAGGTTCTGAGCGTTCGAGGCGAGGGCAGTCATCTGGAAACAAGGAAATAGGACTGGAAGGTTTCTCGAAGACTCGCCTCGGTGATCACGAAGTTGGCCTGATGGATCAGCTTCTGCGACTCGGCCTGCACCTGCTGCGCGTACGTGTTCAGCGTCTCGAGCTGCTGCAGAGTGAGCGCATCGACCGGGACCTCCTGGCCCGATCCTTCGCCGGATCCTTCTCCCGATGACTCGCCGCTCGCATCGAACGATCCCTCGAGAAGGTTCTCCGAGTTGTCAACATCGCTTGTGTCGCGCTTCGCACGAAGGAAATCGACGTTTGGGTGAGCGAAAGTGGCTGAAGAAGGGAGCAATCAGTGAAGATAAAAGAAGAAGGAGAAGAAGAACCGACCTCCGAGGAGCAGCACAGCGATCAACAACGACGAATGCATCTTCGATCGAAACTGAATGGTTCTCCGAACGTCGCGATCTCATCGAGACGAAAACAAAGCTCGAGAATACGCGGGCGCGCGCGCACCGGTAGGTCAAAACGAAAAGTTGGCGCGTACTTTCCCGCTATAACTTTCCAAGGGGGTTGAGGATTGACAAGATCATTCTCGAACAGTCACTTTCAGTCAGAAGAGAGAGAGAGGAATGCGATTCAGGAAACACTTTATTAGAAGATGAAGAACACTTCGTAATTTTCGGTCTGACCGGGCTTACTGTAGATGCCGCCGTCGGTCTCGCGGAACTTCTTGATGATCAGCGTCTTGTTCTTGGCGTTGTAGGTCGTCGGACCGGAAGGCATCTTCTTCTTCGTCTTCACGTTCTCCCAGAAGCCGCACGTCTTCTTGTTCTTGCCGTTGCACACTCGGTACACTTGCTCGATCGGCTTGAACGTAACCAAATTGTGCGTTCTTCTTCTGAATGTTTTCGACGCCGGGAACGGAAGGACGATGGTGTCGTTTGTCTGGAAGATCAGATCGGAAACTCCAGAGAGCAGTGCGAGAGCTCACATAGCCGAGAATGAAAGTGGGCAACTGCGCCGAGGCGGTGTGGTCCGAGAAAAAGAAGGGGACGAGTGCGAGGAGAAGGATCGGAAGCCGACTCATCGCGACAGAAAGAGTGACTGAACGGACGGGTGCAAAAAGGGCGGATAATCGAGCAGATTACCGGGCGGGCTGGAATACACAAACAAGGTTTGTGCTTCGAACAAGTGCATACCACATAAAAACGAGAGGGATTGGGAGGTTCTTTGGTGTAAATGTGTGAACTGAATGGATGATCCGAGAGATCGAATATCCCATTCGGAAGTGTGATCTCGAACATTCCAAACTACACTCGTTTCCCCCCAAACCGTTTCAATCATCTTTAACGAAGGTCCATATCTTTGGCTCTCACTGTTTGTTCGACTCAATCAGTTTCATCTTTATTCACATCCTCTTCAGCCCTTCACAATCAATTTGATCACCGACACCGACGTCTTCTTGTTTCCAGTCATGTAGGTGCCAAAGTCCGACTCCCTCATCTTCTTCACAATCAACGCCTTCTTGTTCTTGTTGTAGGTCGTCGCTCCAGAAGGCACCTTCTTCTTCGTCATCACGTTCTCCCAGAAGCCGCACGTCTTCTTGTTCTTGCCGTTGCACACTCGGTACACGTTCTCCTCGCCGTCCGAATTTGCAGTTTGGACATATCTTCTGTAGTTGCCGCTCGCCGGCAGCGGAATCGTCGCCGTTTCGTTCAGCTGCAAGATGGGAAACTGAACACGATCACTGATCGGAGACGTACCTTCACGAGAACATTCTTTTGGGATGCGCACTCTCGGAAATAGAGAGCCAGAGGGAGAAAAACGAGCAGGAGGGCACGACACATGCCGAAATGAATGATTCCGTCGGAATATCGAAAAACTAATAGGCAACGAATACGTGCAGAGTTGTGTTCAGCCGCGGATTATCGAGGGAGAGATCATTTCGCTTCGAATTTCCACTTTTCATAGTTGAAACCTCCATAGTTTGATCAATTGAACTGTGTAGTGCCACGTCTCTGTGTGAATAGTGCCACGTCACGGAGTGGCATGACGGATCGGTAAAATCAAGAAGACGTCGGCAGTAAATATCGGACAAAAACTCAAGGAAGATTACACTTCCGAACAGTTGTAAATGAGTGAAAAAGAGGGAAGTGACAAGGATGTGATCAAGTTTATTGTATCACTGGGCAGGCATAAAAGGGGCGCGCGTGGGAGGAAAAGGGAAGGACAGAATGAAGGGGACGACGGGCGTTCTGTACGCGTGCACTGTCTTCTCGGCTGTCGCCATCCTCGCGGCGCTGCTCTTCACCACTTTCATGTACAACGACCTCTACGACTTCCACGGAGAGGTCGAGGAGGAGCTGTTCGGATTCAAGGTGAGTCTTCCAGTGGGATCTTCGATTGGAATCGAAAGTGCTGCAGGACATCTACAACGACGCGTGGTTCCTGATGACGAAGAGTGCCTCGAACAAGTTCTCGACGTCTGCCGAGGTGGAGAGGATCTTCAAGAGAAGCTCCGACAAGTGCAACTGCGGTGAGAAGGCGTCCAACTGTCCACGTGGACCTCCGGGACCTCCTGGAGAGCCGGGAGACGACGGATCGAATGGAGAGCAGGGACCGGACGGACGCGACGGAAACACTCCTTCCGATGAGTACTCGAACTCGCAGAGCAACGAGATCTCGTGTCCAGCAGGACCTCCGGGAGAGCAGGGACCGGACGGAGTGCCAGGAGAACCGGGAAGAGACGGACAGCCAGGAATCGACGGGCAGCCCGGAAACGAGGGACCTGTCGGAGCACGCGGAGTTTCAGGAAACAAGGGACGAGACGGTAATCCGGGAAGAGATGGCAATCCGGGAAGACCGGGAAGAGACGGAACTCGCGGAGTCGGACTGCCCGGATCGCCGGGACAACCGGGGCCACGTGGATCGGCGGGACCGCGAGGACCGCCCGGAAACAACGGACGGCCGGGAGAGTTCGGAGACGCAGGACAGGCCGGTCAGCCAGGAAACGACGGCGAGCAGGGACCGGACGGAGCGGTCGGAGTGTGAGTTTGCAGCCAATTCAAATTTATGTGGCATCGTTTGATTCCCCTCTCTCTTCCACCCTTTCAATTCACATTTCAGACCTGGAGAAGCAGGTCTTCCTGGCTCCGACGCCGCGTATTGTCAGTGTCCGGAACGGAGTTCGGCGGTCGAGAAGACGGCTTCCGGCTACAAAGTACGTCGTCGTCTCGTCACTCACGCCAATTGAATGCACCCCGAATGAATGCTTTTTCTTTGTCTCTTTCTCTGTTTCATGTTTATTGGCACCAGATGCGTCTTCGCTTCGAAGCCACCACCACCACCACCACCAAGAAGAAAACGAAGAGGCGGAAGGTGATGCCGTTTTCCCTCTTTTTCTCATTTCCCATCTGAAAACAAACTTGTCAGAGGATCATAAAAGTGGCATCATCCAGTTGGTTTGATTGCCCATCGATAGTGTGCGTTCTGTTGTGACCCCCCTTCCGAGGCGTCGTCCCGTTTTGCCGTCGCTAATCGAGTTCCAGCGTGTGTTTCGACTGCCTCCCAATTCGATTCTCCACTGCAATTCGCTCGTTTCCCGCCCGACGGCACCCATTAGGAATAATGAGCTCGTAAACGTCGAGAGAGAGATATGTTTCGATCCTCGCGAAGGACACCTGTTCCCATCGCATCGCAGTCGCTCTTTTTTGCAGATTCCGATGGAAGACGGAGTGAGACGAAATGAGTCTTGGATCGTGTGGAAGGTGCGTCTTGCTCGTTTTGATTAATTTGCATAGCCAACACTTTGTGGATTATCATATCAAATTATGCATGTTATCTTTTGAACCGATTCCTTTTCACCTTTGTGGGTGACAGAAGGTGCGTTTTGCCTGTTTTCGATCCGTGTCAAGCTAGAAGAAAGTTCGTCTTGTGATCTCTTATTTTGTAAAACATATCAATGTTTTGGAGCAGCTGTCACAGTATTGAGTGTCATAAAGCACGCGCCGGGCGGGCGCGAATCGGATGATGGATGGCCGGAACCTGAGGATTCTGCACTCTCTCTCTCTTTTTTTTCGCTTCTTCTGGAGGTCCTTCTTCTGCTCGATCGGAAACTATAAACAACACACTTCGGACCCGATTTGTTTATGCTCCATCCGTTCAGAATGACTACTCTTTCTCTTCTTCTCTCACGTTTCCTTCCAACGACGATACACTTCCGATCGTTCTGATCCCGGGGATCGGCTTCCGAATCAACACTGAAATCGCCTATTTTCAGATGCGTCGGAAGCCGCTCGGATGTCGAATATACCTGTTCCTCTTCTATTTCGTCCTTCTCATCGTCTTCTACTACTTTGTTTTCGGACCTCTTCTGACGCTTTTTCCGAGGAAACTCATGGTATTGAAATTCGATCCTGATTTGCTGGACGGCCTAGATATCGATTGTCAGGTACGAGAAACGACGGGAATGGAGGGAGAAAAAGGCGGAAATTGCAGGGTCTGATAAGCGGAGAGAAGAACAGCTCTCTGAAATTGGAGTTTCGGAATATCGAGGACCGCCTTTTGTACTCTCCGAAGCGGTGAGACTGCAAACTGAGATCCTCCCCCCACTGGGCTCATTTCAGATGTGAAACTCTGAGGAGCCTGTACCGGTTTTCGAAGGAGCCGTACTCGGAGGAGGAAGCTCTTTACCCGCTGGCCTACGGGATGCTCGTCTACAAGGAGCTCCCTCAGGTGCTCTCCCCATTCAGTCTGAAACTGTTCCTCTTGTTCCAGGTGCTCTTCCTTCTTTCTTCCATCTATCAGCCGCAGAACGAGTACTGTCTGGCCGTCGGAGACAATGCGGGCGACTTGTTCAAACACTTGCTCGGCGAGCTCGCTTCTTGTTTTTCGAACGTCCACTTCATGGTAGTTCGTTTCTCGGCGACGTCTTCTGAATATCCAGTCTTCCAGAAACGACCTCCGATCCAGTGGGGCAGCCACGAGATAATCAATTCGGCGTACGGATGTCTCGAGTTTCTGAGCCATCTGAAGACGGACTGGAAGTATTTTCAGTACCTTTCGGGAGTGGACGCTCCCCTCAAAACGAACTTCGAGATGGTTCGCATCATGAAGGCGTTGAACGGATCGGCGAACGTCGAGTTCAAGGAGTACCAGGAAGCACGTCTTCGCGGCAAGCACGTACGTCTTCTGAGTCAACGACTCCAGAATTCTCTGTTTTTTCAGCTGAACACCGCTCCTCTGCCTCTCTTCAAATCTTCATTGTCCGCTATGGTTCCACGTGGCGCTGCTGACGGAATGGTGAGTTCATCGGTCCGAAAGAAGCGAAGATTGTCGTATTTCAGGCGTCGTCCCTGATTCCGAGAAAACTTCTCAAGTTTCTTGAGAACACTGGAATCGCAGACGAAGGGTTCTGGGGCACATTGCTAGGAAACAAGAAGAGGTTCGACATCCCCGGCTCGTTGAACGCCGACGAATGGATCGAGGCGCGGAAGAAGCTGAAACCGACGTTGCGACTCAACGACTACTATGTTTCGAGGGATCAGGTGTGGTCCAAGGACCGGTGCCGCAACTACATGGCCTCGGGATCGTGCGTCTTCGGACTCCAAGACGTGCCCCGGCTGCTCGATTCGAAGGCTCTCGTGGCTCACAAATTCTACATGTCCTCACAGCCGGAAGCCTACTTCTGCATTCTCAAAGTACGAGATTCGACACAGAGAACGATGATTCAAACTTCCGATCTTCAGGAAATGAGAAGACGTTCCGAGTCTCCAGAAGAGAACTACGACGTCTCCTTCTACCGAGAGCTTCCGCAAACCGAACTGACGCAAGGGATCAATCTCGGCGACGTCACGCATCCCAATAGGATCCTCTAATCGTTTTTTCGCATTCCGACGGGTCCAATTCCTGGGTCTTTCCGACCGTTTTCTCACAATCTCATCGTGTTTCTGTTGATTCCGTTAAACTTGTCAATTCTAAAACCGTCTCGTGTATGACCGTTCTTTCCGGCCGCCGAAATCGATTCGTTCAAAGACTAAGTCCGTCACAATCACACAGATTCTAGGCGAGATAAAATCATAATCGCGGCGGAAGAGAGGCCGACGACTGGCTGCCCCCCCCCCCTGATTTCGAAAAGATTCAGTGAAAGACGTCTTCTGAATACTGGGAGACGTCGTCGAAAAGAATCAACTTGTTTTGTTTCTTTTTTCGGCCATTGTGTTTCGCAATAAAGGTCACCTTGTAAGATTGATCATCTGAAAACAAGAAGGGGTTTCGGAAACCACGGAGACGTCTGAGATGTTTGGTGGCTTCATGATGACCCTCCTGCCGAACGTCTTCTTTCTTTCGGAGGATCTTCTTGCAGATGCAGATGACGTCGTGACAAGGAACCAAAAGATTTCTCTTCCTTCTTCAAAGAACGTCTTCCGAACCAGTTTGTTTTCTTCTCGATCACGATACAGAACGAATTCACTTTTAATTTCTTCATCAGTTTGTTTAAAGCGATCAGCGAGAGTGTGGGGGGAAAAACTAAACGAACACTTGAGTTGGGACACGTAAAGCTATTCGGGAAGGGATCAAATGTACAGAAACTTCTTGAGCCGCGTGGATTCACATGTAGGCGTGCACGAAGGCGAGGTCCAGTCTCGACATCTTCTCTTCCGACGCGTTCGGCTTCTGAACCTCGATGTCGACGGAGGTCGGGATCCATTCGGCTTGGCACAGGGAGCGCACTTCCAGATCATAGCATCGGGTGATCGAGAAGAAGCAAAGGATCGGGTAGGAGAGCACGAGCATCGAGACGGCCAGGAGCACGAAGGCGAACAGCACGGGCTCCGAATAGAAGACGTAGGTGAGACCGGAGGAGAGGCACACAACGAGCACGTAGAGGACGGCGACGGCGGCGCGCAGCAGGGAGCCGGAGACGAGCATTTTGTGGTGGCTGGTAGCAGGAGTAAATGGACTCGGGTACCAGAATACACATTTCGCATTCCTCCTATTTATACTACAAAACGTGGGGGCGGAGAGAGCGCGAGAGTGGCGGAGACGCAGAGAACAGGTTGGATCTGTCGGCGACAGGCGGCGATTCTGCCTCGACGTCTTCTGCGGTGTCTTCGGGGGCGATCAGATGGAGAGATGTGTCTGCGTCTCGCGGGGCGAGAGAGTCGCCAGCTGAGGGTGATAGTATCAGAAAACGGAGGGACACGTGAACAAGTACTTCGGATGAGGATTGCGAGAGGCTGTGTTGACGGAGAAGAGACCACGCGACTCGAACGAAAACAGAAACTGATGGGGTTCGGATGAGAAGAAAACTAGTGGAAACGGTCGGGATGTAGGCACACGGCAGAGATCAGGGACAACTCGTTCGCAGCGAAAGAGCAGAGCAGTTCCTCGGAGAGCCTTCCCCAATTAGGGCTCTCAGCTCTAAATGGGCTCGACATCTTGGCTCCTTCCTTCCTCTTTTCCGAGTTTTCCCCTTCACTTCTCGCGCAATGATTTTGCTTCTTTCACTGTCACTTTTACTTTTTCATCGACACAACTGCTACAAAATAGGTTAACAGTACCACTTTTTTCTAGATTCCTCTCTCTTTTATTTCAGCCGTACCTGCGAATCTAGTCGACGAAATCAATCCGATTCTCGAGTTCGTCGACTTTAGAATCCAAGTGATCTCCTATGAAACAAAGCCATTGTGGAGAATCAAGCAAGAAAGTAGGCGTCAGGAAGAGAAAGTCTCCGTGACGTCTTCTGTTTTCAGTCTGCAACTGTCTGACTCTCGGCACTTCGGCAATCATCCTTCCCGAGCAGTACGAGGGACATCTCGCGGCGGCTGCCATCGTGCAGAGCATCGCCGATGAGACGAACGTGCCGTGTGTCTCACTGCATCTTTCTCCGCCGACGCGTCCTTCCACTCACCTCCATCCGCACTTGAACGCCAAATCGCTCGCCGTGGCGGCGTTCGTGAAGCGCGAGAAGTGGAAAGACGTCGTCGTCGTTTTCGAGGAGCCCGACGAGCTGCTCGAGATCACCGACATGATCACTGCGGGCCACTTCGATCCGGACTCTTTCTCGTCCCAACTGGTCCGTTTGAAGCACGGCGACGACTACGGAAACGAGTTGAAACACATCAAGAACAAACTGGATCGCTATCGGATCGTCATCAACATTCCGCTGAAAAGAGCCCTCAGCTTTCTGGAGCAAGCGGCGAACATGTCGATGTGCGGGGTTCTGTATCATTACGTCGTCATGGATATGGATCTGGTGACAGTGGACATCGACAGTTTGCGAGGCATCGAGGACTGCAACATCACTTCGTTCGGAGTGCACGACGTGAATTCCGAGAGCATCGAGGAGACGAGACAGGAGATTGCACACAAGTCGTCGATTCGACTGCCCAAGAAAGGCATTCCAGTCGGTGTTGCAGCCAATTTCAGACGAACTCACACTTCCTTTTCAGTACACCACTTCCATTTGGATCGACACTCTCCGCCTCCTCGTTCGCTCGATAAAATCGATCGGTGTCTGGCTGGAACCGAGGTGTGGCACGAGTTGGCAAGCGGGCACCGACATCAAGAAGAAGTTTTTCGAGACGCCGTTGGCTGGAATCTCGGGGGATCTGCACTGGGCGCCTTCAGGAGAGAGGTCGAACTACACACTGCACGTGTACAGAAGGAAACTCAGTGAGTGAGAGATGAGAAGAGGCACAAAGCTCGCTTCCAGCCTTCCAAAAGTTCGCCGAATGGAGCAGTCGGACCAGAAGGATCGCTTCTTCGGAAGCCGTCGTCGTCGCGAATTCGAGCGAGAAGCTGACTCTGGAGGGCAAGCATCTGAAGATATCCGTATACTTGGAAGCTCCGTTCGTTATGATGACTGCGAACGGATCCTACGAAGGATACTGCATCGACCTACTTCATGTAACTATTCCACGTCGATCAAGAAGACAGTCTGCAACGTTCAGAAGATCGCCAACATTCTCAAATTCACCTACACTATCCAAAAAGTGCGGGACAACGCGTACGGATCGAAAGAGTCGAATGGAAAATGGAGTGGGATGGTGGGAGAGTTGCAGAGAGGAGTGAGTCCATTCGGAGAGGAAGTGAGTGAAAAAGGAATCTCAGGACGCGGACCTGGCGGTTGCCTCGTTGACAATCAGCTACGGAAGGAGCGAAGTGATCGATTTCACCGTCCCCTACATGCATCTCGGCATCTCCATTCTTTTCAAGGCTTTCTTTTTGCTTTCGAAATCTCACAGAGAAAAATCAGTTTCAGAAGCCTCGCATAACCGATTCTGACTGGTTCAAGTTCATGGATCCTTTGAGCACTCAAGTCTGGATCATGACTTTCGCCAGTTACTTTGTGGTGTCTGTGGCCATTTGGGTCATTGCCAAGTATCAGCAGAAGAGAGAGAACAGAAGACGTCAACTGAATTCCAGAATCAGTCCGTACGAGCAGTTCGAACGGGACGAGGAGAACGGGCAGTACAAGCCGGTCGACAATCAGTTTTCGCTGCGCAATTCGTTCTGGTTCACAGTGTGCTCGCTCATGCAGCAGGTGCCTTCCCTTTTCCCTCCTCACCGCTTCTTCTTCTTGTTTTAGGGAAGCGAGCTGTGTCCACGAGCAGCGTCCACCCGGCTGCTCACTGCCATCTGGTGGTTCTTTGCTCTCATCCTCATTTCCTCCTACACTGCCAATCTGGCGGCTGTTTTGACGACGAGACGCATGGAGACTCCCATCGAGAATGCGGACGATCTGGCGGCACAGACGAAGATCAAGTACGGCACGTTGGGCAGAGGATCCACCATGTCTTTTTTCAACGTAGGGAACGAAAGAGGTGGATAGACAGGTGAAGAGAGTTGTTCAGGAGTCGAAGATCGAGACTTACGAGAGAATGTGGCAGTTGATGTCGAGTTCCCCCGGACTGTTCGTGCACTCGTCGAAGGAGGGGATCGCCAGAGTGAAGAGCTCCGACTACGCCTACCTGATGGAGTCGTCGATGCTCGAGTACGCGGTGGAGAGGGATTGCGAACTGATGCAGATCGGAGGCCTCATCGACCAGAAGGGCTACGGGATCGGACTGCCCAAGGGCTCGCCGTACCGAGAGCTTATCTCTACGGCCATCCTGAGACTGCAGGAGAAGACCGAGTTGACGGAGTTGAAAGAGAAGTGGTGGAAGGACAAAAGTGTCGTGTGCGAGCAGCCGAAGCGCAAGGATCAGGACGACGGCGAGTCCATCGGTGGCATCTTCATCATCCTCGTCGTGGGGCTCGTGCTCACCGCCGTGCTCGTCATCTTCGAGCTGCTCACGACTCGGAAGCCCTCTCCGGCTCAGTCACAAGTCATCCGACACGTCAACGTCATTCCGACGTTCACTTTCGAGTTCTTCAAGTAATCGATAAAGTCTTTATTCTTTCAAAATTCAAACTTTGTGCAATCGAGGGTGAATTTCCAAATACTTTTGTCTCTTTTGTTATTCAATTAGCGATTGGCAAGCTGCGGAAAAGAAGAAGAAGCGGGGAGCCACGTCATTGGATTTGGCTGCATTTGGAAAGAAGCTTCTATGCGGGAAAAGATAGAAGCGGGAGAGAAACTAGGGGAACCGGATGGAAGACGTGCTAAGGGGTACACAGATGACGTTGAGTATCGGGAAGAAGACGGCGAATGCATGGGAGGGGGAAGAAACTCGGAGCGCATGACTAGAAGAAGCGGAACGGGAAAGAGGGTTACTGGAAGAGGAGGTGTTCGATGGGAACGACTCCGTTGTTGATCTGCGAGTGCGACGTCGTCAGACGGACGCATCGCGCGAGGCCGCCGCGAGTGGAGAGCACTCGCACCTTTTCTCCGTCCGAAAGGGAGAAATTGGCGAGTGCGAATGAGCCCATGACGGAAGCAAGGCGGATGCGAGGAGTGGATGTGCCGCGAGGGGTGCGAGGCGTCGAAGTCGTCGAACGGATGCTGGTCCGACTGCAATTCCAGATGTTTGAACGTCTTCTGCGCTTTAGAAGCAGTTACCTGGTGGACATGGGGATCTTGGATGGCCGAGGAGTGGTGTTTGCGAGCCTCGCGGGAACTGAAGAGCTCTTCGGAACTCGCGAATCCGAGGCGATCCGAGAAGCTCCGCCCCACTGCTGCATCGATTTCGTGTACTGCTGATGGAAACTGTTCGACTCGGAACGCGCTTCGATCACTGAAATCGGAACGGATTGCTTCGGGAGATCGGAGGGATGTCTCACCTGGAAGGAGCGAAAGACTGTCGACCATTCGCCAGAGAAGCGTTCTGTACTCGGCGCTCGCAGAGACGAGGAACGAGTCATCCGTGTACAACTTCTTGAGCACCTTCTCCTTGAGCACAATGTAGCAGAGCCAGCAGTCGAGCGAGTTCTCTCTGCAACTGGGACTGTAGAAGAGAGGTGCTTAGGGCGGTGATTACCTGATAAGCTCCTCGAAGAAGATTTCCACCTTGACGTTATCGCTCTTCGAGCACTCCTCCAGCTGCTTCACGATCGAGTGCACGTCTTTCGTGGCAGGACCCTTCGAAGTGACGGTTCGGATCATGAGCCACGGCGAGACGCCCTCCTGGAGACCGTCTTCAATCAAACAACGCATCGCACTGAAACACATTCTCATTTCCATCGTCCACTTCCCTTGTTTCTTACATCACAAGCATATCGCTTCCGTCACCCCTCGAAATAGCGGCAACGCCCTCGACCACATTCTCCACGAGCGTCCGTTTCGCCGCGTAAATCGGCAGCCCCACTATTGAGAGCTCTTTCGCGCGCAGTTGATGGCGGGTCGTCGAGCTGAAATGAGATGAATGGAGTGTGCGCGCGCACGAGAGATTGATGGCGGGTTAAACGGAAGAGAGCCAAAAGGCTTACGTCGTGGGCGCGAATGAGAAATTGGTGTCCGTCGGAGTGGCTGCGCAGTCGCACAAAACTGTTTTCGTTTGTGGCGTTTGAGCCCAGAGTGGCGGGTGTATCCTGGAATAAACAAAGTTTACGATTTCTACTCCCGACTGTTTTCCCTTGGTTTAATGGATTGGAACACAAAACGTGCATATAGCTAACGAGCGGTCGGTCATGAAAAAGCTCTTATCCATGCGGTCTCAATTAGAGTAACGGAGCCAACTGCTCTCCTAGTGGCCGTTAAATGGTCCCCGTAAATACCTCCTGCGAACACGATAGCATGTCCGGCACGCCTCGTTTGCAGACGCCGAGATGCCCGGAATACGACGGTCGATGCAGTTGGACGAGGAAGCGGTCGCGACGTGCGGAGGCGTCGGCACGGAGGCGCCCTTCGAGGTGCTCGAGACGAGCAGCTGCGCGTTGCTCTTGAAGAAAGAGCACGCTTCTGCGACGTGTCTGCAAGAGGAAAACATTCAATTTCCCGTCCCGCTGGAATTCGTTTATTCGTTTTTCCGAGGAAAAAAGAAGTTCGCGCCCGTCACTCGTCAACCTCTTTTCTTCGATAATATCGGGTGAGGGACGGGTAAGCGAAGCGAGAAATGTCTGCGTCTCCGTTTTGCGTGCAGTCTTTAGCTACTGAGAGGAGCGCGCGCGCGCGAAATAATCTCGAGATTAAGCCGAAAAAGAAGCAATGGGAATGACTCACTGGGGCAGAAGGATGGAGAGAGATTGCCAGTCTTCGATGTGGCTCGGCCCACTGCAGCCGAGTCCCGAGTCGGGAGAGTCTTCCTGAAAGGGGCACACGATTAATGAGAAACGCGCTCTCTCAGTGCTCACTTGGAAGAAGAGCGGAAAGTCGGAAGTGGAGGTGATCGACGGAAGTGGCGCCTCCTTCTGCGTCTTGATGATGGCGTCGCGGAACGAGGCGGTGAACGACTCGCAAAGGGACGGCATCTGAACGCTCGATCGATACGAATGATAAGTGACTGCTTGCCGCAAGGGGGGACGGCGGCGGATAGAAAAAAGAAACCGATAAAAGTTGCTGCGTATTGGATTGGATTCTGGCGGATGTTTCTTCTTCTTCATCTTTTTCTTCGTTGCGGGAGACTTACTTCCCCCCAAAAGCACCCCCGCATTCACACTTCTAACAACGAGACAGGGACTACTCGGCAAAAGCCCGCTACTTTAGCACACAATTAGGGGTGTTTTACAACTTTAGCACGCAAGTTCCACTACTTTAGCGCAACAGTATGCTGCGCGACAGGAGAAATTTGGATTTTACAACTTCTGCACACAAGTTCCACAACTTTAGTGCAATAATGTGGAGCTTTACTATTTCAGTGCGCAAGCTCCACAACTTTAGCACAGAAGTGCTGACCCCACAACTTTGGCGCGCAACCACCACTACTTTAGCACAGAAACACCGACGCGAGTGTACAATTTTGCAACTTTGGTGCGAAAGCTCCTTAACTTTAGCGCAACAATGAGGGGTCTTACAATTTTAGTGCGCAAGTTCCACTACTTTAGCACAACAATGCGCTGCGCTACACGAAAAGTTAGCTTGTTGCCAATTCTGCACACAACCTCCACTACTTTAGCACAACAGTATGCTGCGCGACAGGAGGAAGCTTGGGTTTTACAACTTCTGCACACAAGATCCACAACTTTAGTGCAATAATGTAGTGTTCCACAACTTTGGTGCGGAAGTTCCACAACTTTAGCACCAAAACGAGCGCCGGCTGTGGCCGTGGCCGAGGTGGCAGCGGACGAGTTTTCGCACACCGCAGCGCACAGTATTTTTTGCGTTTTCTTTCTTTTTTGCTAACGTTTTTTTAAATTTTCGTGCAGATTGACTGTATTTCTCGGAGTTTTTCATTGCCACATTACTTCATTAACAGAACCATGAAGGAAATCGACCGGAATTTCGAAGGCCGACGAAGCAACATGCCTTCATAGAAGTCTCAAGACGATTATTTCACTGGCAATGTGAGTGTAAAAAGGGCAAACAGTCCGTAAACGCTTTGAATTTCAGACGTCAGCTCCGAACGCTTTATCAAAATTTGGAGTCGAAAACCTGGAGACGTACCAGGTAGACAGTATTTTCGAATTAATTCTAGTCACTGTTTTTCACCCTTTCAGGCCCGATTCAAGTGCTCGGCTCAACTGACAAGACACCAAGTATCAGAAGTTCAACAAGGACGACGACGAGAACATCGACGACCCGGTTGCCGTCTACAACTACATGACCACTGCAGTGGTGCACTGTACAACAACAGGAACCCGATGTTAATTGATTTTTCAATCTATTTTGCTCCCTCCAGTTCATCCCCACATTCTCTACTTTGTTTCCCCATGATTTGTCTTTCGCTTCTACTGTACCATTACTATCGATAGTAAATAAATGATTTGTTACGGAAGTGTGTGCGCATATTCAGTAGGAGGGTAAGGGAAGGGGAGGAAGGGCAATGGAGGGCGCATCCACAATTTTAGCACACAAGCGCTACAACTTTAGCACAAAACTGCCACTACTTTAGCACATAACCTCCACAAACTCTGCTCATGACAAATTCTAAAGTTGTGGAGCCTGCGCGCTAAAGTTGTGGAACTGTTGTGCTAAAGTAGCAGGCGTTTGCTGAGTAGAAACTCCTGGTGGACTGACTATAGGGTTTCCAGATTTTCAGGTTTCCAGAAGAAAAGGTGAGAAAAGTAACATGAAAGTTGTTTCTAGCGCCGTTCACCGTTACACTCTAGCGACCTAAATAAGAAAAGAAACGAGTCGACGCGCCACGCAACCGATACCTTCGTCTCTCGTTCCCTCTCGCAATCACACACTCTCTCCCCTCTGTTCGTTATTCATTTTCACACGGTGTGAAGCCGCCCGTTATATCACTGACCTCATGATGCATAGCTAAAAAGTCGAGTTTCGGTGCCTTCTCCGAGCTGCTCTTCTTCTCCAGAATGTCGGCGAACGTCCTCTTCTGGTTGCCGGCCGATGAGCATTTTCTGGCGGCGTCCCTCTTCCAGCGGTCCTTCCGAACCACTTCCACCTGATCGTTGTTCGCTTCTCTGATCTCGTTGTCGTTCACATCCGTGAATCGGGTCGCGTCTCCGGAGACAAAGTTGGCGATCAGCGAGTTTGGACGGTTGGCCGTCGAGCGGGCACTGTCGCTTCTTTTCGTGTTCCAGACGTCCGGAGCACTGGCCGTTCTTTCATCGAGAGGCTCCGATGTCCGGATGCGGCCCCACGTCGTCAGATTGTCGTTGATTCCGGACTGCCAGTGCCCGGAATCCGCGAATGCCAGCTGGAAGTCCTCCTTCTTCACCTGACATCTCTCACGGAACTGTTGCGAGTCGAGAGAGTCCGTCGAGACGGACGGATCGATGCTTTCGAAGAGCATCGAATCCTCGCCGCAGAAGTTGAGCGCTGCGATGCGAGCGTCGATGTCGTCGGGCCACTGATCCTCGTCGGGCATCATGTGCAGCTCGCACAGTTCCACCATTGTGGCGGGCGATTTGAACAGGTGCGGTTCCACTGACCGGGATGCTTGGGGGAGTGTGAGCGAATACGGGACAGTAGAGAAAGATAGAGAGGCGCCGCGTCGCTCGCCTTCGTCGTCGTCGATCGATGAATCTGCGTCTTTGGCCCGGCGGCGAGGCGAGAGAGACGCACGAGAGTGGGTCGGGGAGAGAAAGAGAGACGTCAGCTGGCTGGGAGGTCTGCGTCTCGTCCCTCTCTTCTCTTCGTTTCGCAACGAGTGGCGTCTCTGGGTCTCGCTGCAAAGAAGCCACTCTCGAGGCGGGAGTAGGAGAAGAAGAAGATTCGTATGCGCGAGGAAAAGAAAGAAGCGGGCGAGGAGGAGAAGCGGCGAAATGTACTTGTGCATGAATGATGATTGGCTCGCATTTAGAGACGACAACGACTCGAATTACTGTTGGGCAGTGCCAAGAAAAAAGAGCGGAATCCGATACGTTAAGCGTCGGAGAACGAAAACAAAAAGAAGAAGCGAGTTGTTGCTTCTGGGGCGGGAGATGTCCTTTCCGTGACGGATTCGCAACTCCCTGAAGACATGTTTCGCGAATTTTCGAGAAGGCAACGAAGATCTCTCTCTCTCTCTCTCGTCGCGAGGAAACACTCGAAACGGCCGGGCGAGCCTACTTGACACGGTTGATAAGTGAGCACATTCGGAGAAGCGGCGGAAAGAGTTTGTGACGTGGCAGACCGATCGATCACACTTGAGCGAGTTAATTGAAAAAGTGATGGATGGACGGGCGAACGGAAATTAGGAAAGAGTCGTCCCATGAAGGGGCAATGAGAAGGGGAAATTGAAATGACAGGAGGCAAGAGCTCAATCTTGAAAAGCGAAGAAGAAGAAGAAGAAGCTGAACGGAAAAGAAGAAGGGGTCCCATGAAGAAAACGGATGACGTCAAGGAAGGGGGCTAGGCAAACGGCGAGGCACGCGAGAGGGGGGAATATTCGGAGACTGGAAGAGGGCTCCGCCTGCAAACGGGCTCCTCTTTGTTTTGCTCGGCCTCCGTGTGACTCTTAGAACTCGCCGATCGGAGACGACCATAAGTTCAAATTACTGGTGGATAACCTAACCACATGTGTCATTCTGAGTCTCTCTGCCGATCCGCACTGATTACGAGGATCTCTGCTCGATGAGCGGCGGGAGACGGCCAGCGGACCGGAGGTGTAATAATCAGTTGCGTACACCTGGCAGGACCGACCGATACATAATGTTTCGAGGGCGCCGATCGGCACGAGTCATCAATTATCGGATCGGATCGCATAGATAAAGGGGGGCCGTTTCGGGTTGGCTGAGTAATTGCCCGCGACGCACGCGTGTTCGTTTTTTTGCGACTGTTGTCCCGCATCATCATGCATTTCGGATATTATTGGAACAAGCAGAGAGAGTGTGCGGAGAGTGGAGACGCAGAGACAGTGTCATTGCGACACGTCGCTTTGTGTGCCGATCTCTTTACGCTTCGGAAGAACATGCTCTAGAGAAACTCGGCTTTTTGACAGGTGACACGACGACCTCCTCCTCGGAGAAGTTGAAAAAATGAAGGATTTGTTTGTCGCGGAGCAAAACGAAAGATTGAAGTTTAATTTTTATTTCGGAAGGGGCACATAATCAAAAAAAAAACAGCTAAAAATAGCAATACGAGTCGACACCCGAACAAAGTTCTGAAGACGTTCATTCGTTGTTTCTGCGGCGATTCGCAGACGGAGAACGCCTTCAAAACTCGATTCGCCATCATTGTTTTGGTGGCCCACACGGGCAAAACGCTGAAAAGAAAGGGAGGGGAGGGAGAGAAAAACGACAACCGTACAGGGTCAGATTTGTTTTTGTCTTTGCAATTTTGGTGGTCGGATAGTTAGAATACACATGTACGTGGGGAATGAGATGGCGACAAAGTGAAGAAGAAGAAGAAGAAGACGGAGAAGAAGGGGGGAAAGAACGAGGGAAGGACGGCGACGCTTAGCTCTTGCCCTGACCCAGTTGCACCCGACAGCAGATGAAGCCGTTGTCGTTGCCCGTGTAGAGACACGCCGAGTTGTCCGGACACGACTGCGGGGTGCCGGCGCGCGCGTATCTGCAAATGAATAATTGAGGAGACGGCGCGTGTTTGTCTTCACTCACGGATTGCACGTCCTGTAGTTTCCAGCCAGCTCCACTGGAACCAGGTTGGCCGGCTGCGGCGGGCACACATTCGGCAACCGGACGTCCGACTCGAGACCGCAACAGATGTATCTCTCGAGGTTGGTCGAGAACTGACAGTGTCGGTTCGCTCCGCATCCCTGGATGGCGTCGTTGAGCGGCGCGGACGGCGAGCAGTACTTGTACTGGGCTCCGTTTTCTCCTGGCACTGGGACGAGTTGAGGCGGGCAGTCTGAAACAAAAGAAGGATCAGAGAGGGAAGATCAGAAGGGACACTCACATCCGGTGTCGACGCTGTCTGGCGATCTGCAGCAGTAGAAGGCGTTGACGGAAGTGGTCGTGGTGGAGAACCAGCAGAAGAAGTTTCCAGGGCACGCGCCGTCGACGTTCGGGGTGCACTGCATCGGCTGCAGGGACAGGGCCGAGATGAACGGAGTCGAAGAGGCCGGGCACAGAGACTGCAGCTCGGTCGAGGCTCCGCAGCACACGTTCTGGTCGAGCAGCGGCGACGAGTAGCAGGTGTAGCCGTCCGGACAGCCTCCGGAGACCCTTCCGTTGCCTCCCGGGTTCGAGCACTGCACGAGCCGGCTGCCGTCTCCGTCCTTCGCGACGACGGTTCCTGGCGGGCAAGCCTCGGAAAGGCAGTAGTTCTGGCACGACTTCTGCGAGGCGAAGTTGTTACGGTTTCCTTCACATCCGTTGTACTCGAACGTCTGGCACGTCTTCGAGTCGGCGTTGAAGTACCATCTGGAGATTCTGGTGCTCGAGCAGCGGACTCCGACGTCGCGAGGCTGCGAGCAGACAAAGTTCTTGGACGGACAACAGAGACTCTTCGTTTGGTAGACGGTTCCGGTCCACGTGGTGACTGGTGTGCAGTAGTGGGTCGAGGGGCACTGTCGGTTGGTGGTGCAGGCACGGGCGGCGCCGTTCTGCTCCTTCCAGACCTCTCCTCCGTCCGGACACGACTCGACTCTACAGTAGTCCTTGCAGTCCTGTTGCGTGGCGAAGTTGTTCGAGTTTCCGTCGCAGCCGTTGAACGAGTACGTCTGGCATGTTCTCGTCGTCGAGTCGTAGTACCAGCGAGTGACGGCCGGTCCGCACGATGCTCCAGACTTGTAGGAGAGCGAGCAAGTGTACGCTTGCGTCGGACAGCATCCGTAGGTGGTTCCGTCGTAGTAGCAGTAGTGGTTGGCCGGACACGTCGTCGAGGCGGCCGACGAGCCGCCGCAGATGATGAAGTTGCCGTTGGAGTCGGTGAGAGCGGTTCCCTGGATGCACTGTGGCTCGCTGCGGGCGTCTCTGCAGTAGTCCTGGCACTCCTTGTACGTCTCGAAGTTGTTGGCGTTTCCTTGGCATCCCGAGTAGATGAACTCCTCGCAGTTGCCGGTCTTCGCGTTGAACCACCAGCGGTTCGAGTACGTGCCGCAGTTTCCTTGCTCTCTCGGCAGCTTGCACACGTACTGCGGACGTGGGCAGCAGACGCCTCCAAACGTCGTCGAGCCGGAAGTGGACTCGCAGGAGTGGGTGGACGGGCACGAGTTGGCTCCGGAGCCAGTCGGCGAGCACTCCATGTTGCGTTCTCCGGAGGAGTCCTTGAGCGGCTCTCCAGCAGAGCAGAGGACTGAAAACGGGCGATTCGAGAGGGAAGGGGTCGGAGGGAGCACTCACTTCTGGAGCAGAACTTCTCGCAGTGGTCTTGCGAGAGGAAGTTGTTGAAGTTTCCTCCCTGACCGAGGTACGAGAATTGAATGCAACGTCCTTCTCGCGAATCGTAGTAGAATCTGGGCGAAGTGTTTCCGGAGCCGTCCGGAATTCCGACGTCAAAGTATTCGGTGGGCAGTCCTCCGGCGGTGTTGTACACTTCCGAAGGGATACCTCCGTTGCGGGAGCAGATGAACACTGCAAAGAGAGCGGGTGTGAAGGATCGGAAGCTTCGAGGACTCACAGTAGGTGGGGCAGCACTGCTGGAGAGTTCCCATCGTCGTGCACTGGTAGTTCGGGTTGTTGCAGCCGTTGTCGTTGCCTTGGCAGTAGACTGGCTCCTGTTTGACGCCGGTGGTGCGGTCACGGTACAACGGAAGACCGCGGTTGCAGGCTAAACACGAACATCAAGAATGCGACGCTGAAGGGACTGAACTCACTCTGTTTGCAGTACGACTCGCAGTGATCCTTCGTCTGGAAGTTGTTGGCGTTTCCTCCGTAGCCCTGGTACTTGAGCTCTCTGCACTCGCCGGTGATCGGGTCGTGGTACCAGTGGTTGAGAGTGGTGCCTCCGCCCGGGGGCGTGTATCCCTCGTTCGGCGGCTGAATGCAGGCGAACGCGCGCGACGGACAACAGAAGCTGATCGGATTGTTGACGGTGCAGTCGTCCGAGTCGCAGATGCAGTCGTAGGCGAGCGCTCCGATGGCCTCGCACGTGGCGTCGGCGCCTCCGTAGCACTGTTGCACCTGGTTCTCGATGCGGAACTTGGGGTTGTTGCCGTTGAGCGGACAGAAGCCGTAGTTGAGACAGACGAGGCCGTCGCGCGTGCGGAACGGCGGCTGGTTGTTGGCACAGCGACACTCTCCGGAGCGGCAGTAGGCTCCCGGCCAAACGGCTTCGCACTGTCGATTCTGGGTGCATCCGGACTCTCCCGGGTTGATTTCTGGAAGTTGTTGATGAGATCGAGTTGTTTTTCTTCGGTTAGTGCTTTCACAGTTTAGTTCAGTTGTCAAGGTTTATTCATCAGATTTCAGAAGGATCTCAAAAAGCCAACGTACACAGAAGCGGTCATGTCTTAAGGGGTGAATCAATTCATAATTTATTTATGCATCAAGGAAGGAGGAGGAGGAGGAGGAGTATGGTTCACAAGGAAGAGGACAGAGAAAGAGAGAGGAGGAGGAGGAGGATGAGAGGAGCAGTCGAAACTCTTGATGTTGTTGGGGTTGACTTTGAGGAGGAACTACCGAAATCGGAAGGAAGAAACAGAAGAGGAGACCCGCCAGGAAGGAGAACAACAACCCAGCAAAACGACGAATAAACGGATGGGGTGGATGGAACTGGAAACAAGGCACCGAGACGATCGGAACGGATCCGAAACGCTCTGGAGGGAAGACTGCGGATGTTTGACAAGAGAACGAGAAGGACCTAGAGGGTATGGACTAAGAGACAGGAACATTGGATAGGCGCGATAAAACGAAACACGAGTAACTGAACGGGGGTCCAGTGCGAGAAGCTGCAAAAAGGCTAAGAGAGTCTATCGGGACGGGAACGATATGAGCAGATTGTGAGCGCGCGCGCCCCGAGAGAAGCCTCTCCGGAAAGCAGCAGCGGCGACGGTGAAGACCTAGGAAAGGCGCCCGTGTAACGGGTATCGTTGTAGTCGGGAGAGAAGGTCTAGATGCTTTCGATGTCATTTTCACACAGCGCTGGGGAAATATGGAAGTACTGAAAGGATGTTGGGAAGGAGGGATGGAAGAGTGCCTAACATGAGACGACGTACGTATTCAACATGAATACACGAATGTGCGAAATATGAATAAGGGGATGAAAACGACCAGAGACAGGGAGGCGAATGTGAATTACAGTTAGAAAGCAAGAAGGCGAGAAGCTAGCACAGGGGTGGTGATCAACGGGGGCATGGTTCACTTACTTCTCCAGCAGTACGAGTCAATCTCGACGTACGTCGTCAGACACGCGCACCGTTTGTTTCCAGCACAATAGTTTCCGGTTCCGCAGTCCGTAGACACTTCGCAAGGCCGACCTACAGTACCGTGCTGAGCACGCACTGCGGTGGCGAGCAGCACCAGAGCCGCCAGTTTCAGCATGATGGAGTGGCGGCTGAGAATGGAATAGAATAGCGGGAGATGGAGCTGCGTTAGAGTGAGTGGGGGTCGGCGTTTGACCGTGTCCGTCCTCTTCGCACGACCGCAAATACCACTACCAAATATCTCAGAAGGGAGAGAAGGAAGGCCGAGAGAGTCGAGTCAACAGACAAACTCTATACAGCACACAGTCACCGTCCCTGTCGACTATGGACTTGGCGAGATGGTGGTGCTCTCCTTCTCGCTCCGACCCGCCCCGTTGCTCTATTACTTCCTGGGCGGAACTCCCCCTCTTTCTTTTCTCTCTCGTGGGCTCCATCTATCGAAATGGTTAATTCTCGGTAAACAAATGCGCGCGCTCCCGCCCGTCCGTCCGCCGCCGCCGACGACAGCAACAGACCAACACCGTACCCGTTTGACCCGCACTGAACTATTCGGAGGAGCAAGCAAATGAGAGAGCCCCCGCTAATCACCAGAAATGGGTAATGGAACAAAGAAACTGTCAAAAAGAAATGAGGGAAAACAGCGAAAAAACGAATCGAGCGAGAATTGGATAGGTGAGAAGAACAAGGAACGAAAAAGGAACGGGAAAGTAGACTAGGGTCAAGAAGTGGAAGAAGACGTGGCAAGAGGGGGAGGGGGAGGGGACGTCGCCGGATTCGTAGTCCTCGCTTCGGTGCTATTACTCGGAGTCTCCTCTGCAGATTGCGTTTTTTCAAGTTCAACGCCTTCTTTTGTGGTTTCAGACGATTCTGTCTCTCTGAAAACCGCTTTTTAGTTTTTTCCGATTCTTCTGGATCTTATACCTCAACGACGTGTCCGTCTCCATCTCGTCTAGAATTCCTTCCGCTTTCCTCGTCTCTCGAATCAAGAACGCGGCTGCAATCGCTTTTTCGACGGGCTCCGAATCCAGCTGAAACACCATTCTCGGTTCTTTGTCTTTCTTCCGCCCCTCTCCATCTTCCCCCGCGTGCGTGTTTGTTATGTATGCGAAGAATGAAGAGTGACCGGCTCTCGGCTCGCGCGCGCAAGATAAAGAGCATAAGCATCATCATAAGCAACTCAAAAAAATAAAGGTCACCTCCCTTCTCCCCATCAATGCGCGCGGACTGTTTGCCAAACGGGAGGGAGCCCTTATTTGTCGAGAAAGTCAAGAAGAGTCGCCCCTATCAGCAGATTATCCCTTTCCCGTCATCGGAGGGGCCTCTCCTCACCTGACACACGAATCCGTGGGTCACCAAGTTCTCCGTCAGCGAGTCCGGGGAGTCTGTCTTCTGAAGTGACGTCGTCAATTGCCGGTGCATCTGATCTTCCAGCAGCAACACAATTGACATCTCTCTGCAGAAGAATAGTCTATTTTCGAGACAGACTTGCTGAAAACTCACTCGTTTTCGATGTGCACGTTGATCTCGAGCACATGTCGGTTTTCTAACCGCATGTCCCGCTCTCCGGTCTCTTCCTCCTCTTCCGGAGTCGGAGATCCGGCGTCTCGTGCTCCCGTTGAGCCGACAGCACTCGTTCCAGTCGTCTCATTCCCTGCGGTGCCTCCGTCCGTCGATTCGCCTCCTGTCGAATCGCCCGCCTTCCGTTCCGACGCTTCCGGACTTGCCGACTTTCCGATCGACGAAGTACCGTTGATGTTGACTGTGCTGGAGTTCGTCGTCGCTCCTCCGGACAACACTCCACATGTTCCGCCGATCGAGTCGGATGTTATCGTCGAATTTGCGGAGGGATGCGTCGATGAAGGAGCCGATAAGTCGCTGGAGGCGCTAATGAATTGTGAGGGATTAGTCTGAAAACTCTAGATATCCGCATAGATAGGTCCCGTTTCTTTTCTGAATCCCATACATTCGAATAGGCTCGTAACGTGGTCGAGGGAAGATGGGCAAGCGGAGCAAACGCCGTCAGTGGGTAGATTCCGTTGCGGACGTCGTCAAGAAACTTTTCGAGGTCTACTTGGAACGCCGCCACTTGACAGTATGCCATTTCACGGAACTTTGACGTGGCAGCAATCTGCAATCACAACAAAAACATGAGTGTATTTTCGTTCGTGAGACGGCTGGTGCACCGCCGAAAAGTGACCGCCGTCTCAAATATTGACTTTCGCGTGACAATTGAATATGGCCATTCTTGCCGCCAGAACGAGAACTTCGAGACAACGCATTAGTCGGGGGGAGTCCAACCAACTCACCCTTTCGTTGTCCTTTATTCGGAACGCGCTCTCCGAAACTTCTTCGTATTTCTTCGAGTCGACGATTGCGTGCGCCGAGAGCAACTTTAACGAGTGAACCTCGAAGAGGATCTGATGGAACAAGAGCTCCCTCGCATTCGGTCTTTCGGCCGGATCCTTTCGCAGACATTTCCGGATGAAGTCTTGCTGCATCGGATCGTCCAGAGACCGTATCGCCTTCTCGATGACGTCTTCTGTAACGGGCCCTTCCGAACTGCCATTCTGACAGCCGGACAGCCCGCCGATGACGGCGATCTCCAGCGAACAGATTCCGAACGAGTAGATGTCGGCGGCGGAAGTGACTTCAGTGTTGTCTGAAACTATGAAAACGGCTAGAAGAGGCATCGAATCGCATTAATCGTACTTTCGTATTCCGGAGCGATGTAGTGCATGTACCGCATGTTCTCTCGACACGTTTTCACGTGATGGTTGATGGCATCGGGGGCGACTGAAAAGAGGAAGGAATGCAGGGAATTGGATTCCGAAGCGGAAGAAGCAGGGTTAGGGGCAGACAGGAAAAGGCACACCACACAGTTCTACTTCTAAGTACGTCATCTATTCTCCCATATTCGTTTTCCCATTAATTGTCTTCATTCGAGGAAGTGCAACTTTTTCTTGCACTCTGCAAGTTCGGATCGTTTCTCCTTGATTGCCATCGGATCGGGACAGTGAGCGGCGATGGCGCACCAGGTACCCGCTGGAACGGCAACATCACGTCGCAAGAGAGTCGCTAATCAACAAACAGAAAGCCTAAGAGCGCATACTTCGATCGAGAGAGAGAGACAGTACTCGTACTCTTCCTCGCTGTGTAGACACACTTCGTCGATCCGCGAAAAGTTCGGCCACATCGCTCGATGCAAATCTAATCAGCAAACAACTTGTACCATATCACAGGGCGGTATCCCCGATTGGCACAACTTTTGGCGCAAATAAGCACGCAAATCCTCTCGACTCGTCGTCCCATTCGTCGTTCCCGATTGGTGTTACTTTGAAGAGTGCGCGCTAGGAAGGGGGTCAGCAGCAACAAGGAACTAGTCGAGGGACGTTGCTCTTTTGACAACTGATCGACGTTTTTCATGATCAGGTGACCGCGCTTCGACGAAGATGACAGTGTTCGCGACCAGCCGATCGGAATGTGAATCGGTTCACTTTGCGGAAAGTTCAAACTACTTTCTTTTTGTACTTTGACCTATTTTTAAGTGCATTCCTATCAATTTTTCACCAAAGTTTTCTACATTGATGGATTAGAAAGAAGCAGTGAGAAAACTGAGAAAACTAGTAACGGGGAAGAGGGGGATGAAGCGGATAGGAAGAAGACGTGCACAGAAGGACAGGACTGAGAACAACGGCACTTCGAAAGGAACGACACGGCGGAGGAGGGAAACCCACCGAGAATATTCTGGCCGCTGGAGTCTTTACACATCGAGATACCTGAAGCGAACCTTTCAAATCACTGTTTAGGAGGATCGAATCTCGAGTTTCCAGGTTAAACAAGACAAGAGGAAGCGCCCGTCTGTGTCGGACGGCGGTTGGAAACTAAGAGAGTCATGCTGCCTTTGAGTCCCATACAGAAAGTCCGACGAGCAGAGAGAATCGACTCACCACATCCGATCTTTATCAGCCCGTTTTGCTGAATGAACACTGTGTTGCACGTCAGATTTCCGTGGATTATCGGCGGATCCGACGAGTGAAGGTAGTTGAGGGCCGACAGAATCTGTGTCGTCCACTTCTTCCATGCCTGCAAGTGCTGACTCGGGAGGTTAGGAAGTCTATTCTTTCCGTAAATACGACATTACCTTGATGCTCAACGGTGAACCGGCTTTCCGAGTTCGCTGGAGGAAGGCGGACATGGATCCGGATGACATGTATTCTGTGATGAAGATGATCTGGAAGAGCTCATTTGGAAGGGTGCACCGAACAAAGTCAACTGACTCTCGGCTTTTCCGACTTTGAATCCGTCCAGTACTTATGGAATTTGACGAGATTCGTGTGCACAAGTTGCGTCAGATTGTCGAAGACAGCATTGATCTTTTCCTGGAAAACGAGTTGATTTTTTAAAATTTGGTTCACAACCAATCTGAACTCACTTCTTGCGCGCGAAAGTTTTTCCTTTCCGAGAATTGCACTTCATTCCAGACTACTTCGTTACCTGAGAAAACCAGAGATTTGTAGATGTTTTCGAGAAGCACAAAAACTCACCGGTTTCGTTGTCCATGGCGAGGTAGGCGACGTCGATGCCAGGCACGTCCCTCTGTTTGACCTGTTCCCGCCGCTTCGACCACCGTTTGTCGGGCGACTCTTCCAGAATCTCTTCGGCTCCGTCCGCATCCGAGTCGCTCGCCACATCGTCGTTGTTGCCGCCGACGGGCGCCTTCCCGGCCGTCGTGCGATCCTCGCCAGAGCTGACCATCGACGGAGTGGATGAGGAAAGCGGGGAGATCAATTGGACAATTCTGAAATTTCAGTGGGTGACCTCTGACTGTAATTGTTGGTTGTGTGTGTGTGCTCTCAAAAGGGGATCACATGGGCCGGCCGGCCTGACACGAGGAGAGGCATCAGTCACACGCAGTCAACATTTCGAAACGCGAGCACTGACTCACCAAGACAAGAATCGGCCGAAGGGGCTCCAGTTTGTTGCGCGTGTTCTCGTCTTGTTTTCACTCTCTTGATTCCAATCGACCCCGATATATTTCTGGAAACGGAAGGATCGGATTTTTGGAGCTTTTGGCAAATTCGAGGTCAATCGAGAGGCGATGAAAAGGAGGCGAATTCCAAACAAAAGACCATATGACAATATACGTTTTGCCCTTCTCACTCCCTCTCTTTCACTTCTCACGGGACCCATGTGTGCGGGAAATAGTGGGCTCAACTGGAGAGACGCAGACGAGTCAGTCGACCCCCGGGAAGAGCGAGAGAGGATCGACGGGAGGGGAGACGCAGAGATAGTGCGATGCCTGAAGTCTTTCACCCTCCTTCAGTACAATGAGACAAGTCAGTTGATCAGCTGCCAAGTGGGCCTTCACCCGTTTTTCACCTATTTTCGGACTGGATCCGAAGTCAATCCAGAGTTTTTAACAAGGCCTTGCAAGGAAACATTCGTGTTGAATCGCAGTTTCCAGAAAAACGAGCGTTTATTTGAGCAGCTTCCGATTCCAATTGACGGCCATTCGAATGAGGAACAAAAAGAAGCGGAAAAATCGCCAATTCAGGCGGCGGACTAGTAAGCGCGCTGATCATTTCTAGGCCGCGGGTAGCTGCAGCGAATTCGGGAAAAGTGCCCATTGAAACGGGAAGAAAGAGAGCACAACCGGAATGGGGAAGGGGAAAAGAACAACTCGCAACAATTTATTGAGTTTCGGGCGCACGCAAAAGGGGAAACCCATTCCACTTTTCTCGTCTCGAGACGAACCAGAACGTTCCAGTCCAATGAACACAACATTGAACCGACCGATTCTTTTCGCCGCCAATTCGCGCTTATCAAAAAGTTCTCTGAGCGGGAAAAGTGGTGGAAGAGTTTGAAGTTGCCATTTCCATTTTGGCATAAAAAACGAAACAATTTGGAAGAGCGAGGAGTCAGCAGAGAGCGAGCGAGAGATAAAAGGGCGAGAGTAGGAGGAGAGAAAGACAAAGAGACACAATTCGCGCGGGCGCCCCGCGATTCAATTCCATTATTAAAAATGTATATGCAACATGGCACGCGTGTGTGCGCGCGCCGCCCGTCGTTTTCATTTCGTTCCGTTTTTTGGACGGACGAACGGCCGCGCAGGGCTCCGCGCGAGCCGAGCGTGTTTGCTCAAACGGAAGCACTCTTCTTCCCGGGGCTCCTAGAGCTCGTCTCAGGATCGCAGCAGCAGCAGCAGCAGTGATAATCGAAGGGAGCGGCGGTGGCGGACGGGACGAGAGATCGCGGGCTTGCAGAGCAGCCAGCACTTTTTGCGAACGTGCAAACTTGAACCGAGGACAAACTTTACAAGAAGAGGAGGCGCTGGAGTGGGAACGAGAAGCGGAATGCTGGAATCCGGCGAAGAGGAGCCTCCAACGGGGAACATTCGCGAGGGATAGAGAAAAGACCGTATCAATCGGGCCGTGTCCTTTCCTAGGTCACCGTGGTACAGACAGCAGTCGACAACCCGCAAATAGAAACGAAAGGAGTGAACACCTTTGATAAGTGATGACCGGTTCGAATAGGACGGGCCCGAATGGTCAACCAGTGGCCGGCCTCGGGTCTAGTTAGAGTGGTATGCAGAGAATGGGCGAATGGCCGCCATCGGGCCGAAACAGCCGTCGACGAGGGACGAGAGAGCCGCGCTCATCGCGGAGACCTGCAAGAAAAGCTACGCTCGGCGAAATAGCGTGGAGACGCAGACGGTCGATGAGGCAGTGTATTCGCGGGGTGGAGGCGGGCAGACAGGGCGAGAAACGCGCGGAACGCGTCAGTCAGAGTGCGGCAAGACACGCGGAGGGAAGAGAGGCACGGTCCGGACGAGAGGAACGAGCAAAACAAAATACAAAATACTGGCGGGGCAGGCGAATGATGTCATGGAAAAACGGAAAACTGCTTCTGTTACGGATCAAATAACACAAAGTTGTTGGAACAACTGGAACAATATTCTTGCGAAATACGAGTGGAACTCTGAATCTTCATTACATCACACTACTGGCTAAAGGGCAGTTTCTAGTCGAAAAACACGCGTTTCGCTTCGATTCGATCAGTGGAGAAAAATGTTGAGCGCATGGAGTTGGCTCCTCGAGCACGCCACTTCGAGCTGTCTATCCTGTCGACCGAGCAGCCGATTTTTCACAATTTCCGATATGCCGTGCACCAGTTTATCTGATTCCTGGTCGGGCCGTAAAACAAGCACATTCTTCTGTAAAACAACAGGATTCAGACGGTCTCGTCAACTAACGGGTATTACCAAGTGTTCCACTTTTTTGGGAATAGTGTAGAAAGTGTCGAAAGTCTCGATGACGTCGGTGATGGGCACCACTGCCACTTTACGCGTGGAATCTGACGTCTTCTTCTCAAACTTCCGAACTTGCGAAGCGACGCCTTGCCACGAGGGAATATCGAACGAATCCCACGAAGAATAGAAGCCGAGACGCCATGGAACGACGTTACCGAGCTGGTTCATCGTCCGTTCGCAGCTCGCATAGACTGACCCCGAAGAACACGAGAATTTGCGGGGAGCAGCAAAAACAACGGCGTCGAGCTGAGGAAGCACACGATTGATCTTCGTAGCCCAGTACTGAAATAGAAGAGCCTCGGTGGAACAATCAAGTGAAAATCGGTCGAACATCTGCGACAACTGAGTGATTATCCCATCTCCAAACCGCCGAAACGTCGTACGAGTAGTCGGAGTTCTGTTCGATTCGACTGCTCACAACTTCTTTGTTTCCTCTCATCATTGACGCTGGAACCGTTACGAGTCGTCTCTAATTCTGGGCCTTAGTTCTCACAGGAAGTGGCCTCGATGAGTTTTGCCGATTCGACGAGAAGACTCCCGCCGTCAGCAGTCGAGAAGTGCGGGTAGAGCGGCATGAAGATGTACCGTCCGGATCGGTGTCTGAATTCAGTTTCAAAACCAGTTCAGACCTCTGCTCACTCACGATCTGATCTGCATCAATTTGTCGGCAAAAGGCGTTTCGTCGAACTGGAATAGACGGGTGACTCTGAAAGGTCCGAACTCCGGTACGACCGTCTCGAGCGACTCTTCGATTCTCTCGGCGAGTTGGTCCACTTGCGTCTCCAAACTCGCCACTTCTTTATACTGGCTGATGCACCCCCGCACGTTTTCGTTCATCAGTTTACCGTTTGCAATCGCGCTGGAATCAAGAACTTCAGGAGGGGCTCGCCGAAGATCAAGCTAAACCTGTGAACGAAACCGGGCATTCTGCAGCTGAGAGCCGAACGCATTCGCAAGAATTCCCGTGCGTGGAACTCATTCCATGGCTGTCCGGCATGCAACAGAACCAGCTCCGTCTGTGCCGAACGAGCCGGATCCGCGGAGAAGTGCGAGCGGGTCTGTATCAAGAATATCGACTGTTCGAGAAAAAAAGAAACAAACCGCCAGTTTGAAGAGGCTGGAGTTTCTCGAAAGCATTTTTGGTTTCACTGGAAATCTGAAAACTTGAATACACAGTTCGCGTATTCAACAAAAGCTCACCTAAACTTGGAAAAAAAATCACTTTGATCCGGTTTCTCAGTCTAATTCAGCATTCTGAACCGAAAAAATGAGAAAAAAGAAAAGAAAAGATCGCGTAAGAGTGCGAGAGAGCGCAGAGAAACAAACGAAAAGGCGACCGGCGCAGAGTAAAACGAAATAGACTCGGACGGATTCGGACCTCCCGAACAAGAAAGAGATGTGATATAAGTACAAGAATTCATGAAATAGTGACTGTTTTTAGGGTTACAGGTATGGTTAGAACAAGTTATTGGTCTTCGAAATGAGTTTCTCGAATTCGCAGCATTCGACATGGAAGAGCATCTTGTCGTTTTCGATTTGAGCAGTCTCACTAACAATCTGATCGAGGTTTTTGCGGATCGAGTTTTCGATGGCGTCGGCCTCCTTCTGAAGCTCTTCTTCGATCTTGCGGGCCTTCGCCTGCTCCTCTTCCACCTCCTTATCAAGAGAGCCGTCCATCTGCATCTTCTTCTTGAGCACGTACTTCTCGTTCTCCAGCTCGTCGTACTTCTTTTCTCTTTGCAAACGGTTCTCCTTCCATTCGTCTCGTTCGTTTCGACGGACTCGATCCTCACGAGCCTCTCTTTTCTTTGCCTCGCACAGCAGTTCTCGCTCCATTTGAACGCGCTCTCTGGGAAGTTGATAAATGTGAAAAATTGAGATAGATGGTAGGATCTTACTCCGCAGCTGCGAATTTGTCCACGAATATCGATTGTTCTGTTTCGAATTCGAGTTTCTTCTGATGCAAACGGCGGTTGACTTCGGGAATCCACACGTTGTTGAGCTCGTCCCACCTCACTTTGAGCTCACTGCAGTTAAACGATGAACGATAGAAAGAAATCGAGACAGTACTTTTCATCTGACGGCGCGAGAATCGCGTCCAGACCCAGCTGAAGTTCCAAGCCGGACACAATCTTTTCGACGCTCTCGACGAGACGGATGAAGTTGGCTTTTTGCTGAAAGGAGTCGATCCAGAGATATGGAAAGTTTGTTTCCCACCTGTTTGAATGTGTCCTCACTCTTTAGTCTCCACATCTGTCTCGAGACCTCGTCTAATTCCGCCTGAAGTTCGGTCACCGTCTCGCGGTCCCGATTGTTGTCCGAGTTCAGCTGTCTCACTTCCTTTCCGGTCAGTCCGTGCAGCTGTTTCTGCACTTCGATGCGCTCCTTCAGCTCGGCCACCTCCGCCTGCACTTTCGAGTTCTCGGCTATCTTCGTCTCAAGCGTCGCCTTCACTGTCTTCATCTCTTCCTCCTTGTGCTTCTGAACTCTCGCCGTTGACTCGGCGTATTCCATGGCCTTCCTGACGTCGTCTTTCATTTTAGAGATTTCTTCCAGAAGATGCTGCTCGTTTCCTTTCTGAAACCACCTGATTTGGTTTCAATCCGTTTAATCTTATCTTCTCACATCTGCTTCTATTTCCTGACACTCAAATGCGGACTGTTCCAAGGCGGTCTTGTAACTGGTCACCAAGTCCTCGATTTCATCGGATTTCTCGAAATACTCTCGCAGTTTATTCTTCGTCTCGTCCCAGAATGGTCCTGTCCCCGATTCCGCGGCTCTTCGATCAATAGTGTAGTCGCGGAAAGTGGTCGACATCCACGAGTATCGAAGCGTCATCTCCTGCACTTTCGCCTGATCCATGACGTCTCCGAACAGGATTGTCTGTGTATCAGCACCAACGCTGGCGTTGATCTACAAATGAATAGTTGAGAAGTGGTACTAATAGGATTTGCAACCCGGATTAAGTCAACGAGCCAGGCGAGAGCCTCCACGAGATGAGGATACCCCATACTGTTTCCCATAGGCTGGAAGTAGCTGTTTTTCAGCGTCGGAGGGTATCCAAGCGCTTTGAATATTCTCGGAATCTAAACGCATCTTATTTTTCTAGACTCTATTCGCGAGATTCGATACCTCATCCTCGATGCGCACGCCCTGCTGGAATTCGTAGTTGTTGCTCAGATGCTGGTACATCAGCTCGAACACGGTCAGAAAATCATTTCTACCAGCTGGAGATCTGATGACGGTGTCGGCTGGAGCTTCGTTTCCTTCGTGCTCAATCAGAAACGAGTGGATTTTCTTCACATTCGCCTCAAAATTTCCTTTGACATCCTTGGGGCCGGCGGCCGATCCTCCACCGAACAGCGATACGCGGTGATGACCGCTCATTTGATTCATGCTCAGCCGGCCATGGTCCCTAAACCCAACCGCGTGTTTCCAGGCTTTGCTAATTTTTCTCACTTTCTTACTGAAGACGTTGTTCCGAGATCGGTAAATCGTTTTGTAGGCGTTATTGCGGACGTTCTCGGATTCCCAAAGCCGAAACCGCCCGTTTTTCGCCTATCACCGCCGTACATCCTGGAAATCGACTTATCAAAGCATAGGGTAACAGAAAAAAAGCGAAAGGAAACAATAAACGACGAAATTTGAAGAGCGCGCGCAATGTTTGGTGTTTGCGGACATTTGCAGTGTCGTGGAGATTTCTAGGCCACCACATGTTAGTCCACGCGCAAACTAGTAACTCACAGTCTCCCGCATAGGGGAGAGAAAAGCGCAAGCGGTTTCTTGTCACGTTTTCTTTTCCCCGTGTTCCATTGACTTGAACTCCTTTCAGACGCCAATTGAAGCAATTGATGCGATAACAGCGTATTGCTAACTTCATAGAAGCACATCTGCCACGCTTTCTGGTGAGTCCCACGAGAACACTGATCTCTATCCGTCGCGATATACCAACCCGCGCTCGCAGGATTCAATGCCATTCCGCTCTGTTGCTCGCCCTCATTTTCGCCCTTCATTCATTTTCACACTGTTGTCGAATCATTTCCGAGACGACAAAGTTTTTTTGCTTGCGGGTATTATCAGTACAGCTTTCGGATATATATTATCAGTAGACATGATCGACGCCTTGGGACCTGCAGCTCAACCGAACCTGGATCCCGTGGACACGAACCATCTCGCTCGCGGCCCTTCCTACGAGGCAGGCCAACCTGGGTCAACCATACTTGGGACGGGGCGGGGCGGGGCGGGTCGATTTCAAAATGATTGCCGAACTCTGTCCTCGTATCTTTAGTCCTTGTCGCCAGCACGTCGTTCACTCCGAACGGCATACTCTTCGTGTTGGCGATGTGATTCACTTCGAAAACCGTCCTCGTATCTTTAGTCCTTGTCGCCAGCACGTCGTTCACTCGGAACGGCATGCTTTTCGTGTTGGCGATGTGGTTCACTTCGAACTCTGTCCTCGTATCTTTAGTCCTTGTCGCCAGCACGTCGTTCACTCCGAACGGCATGCTCTTCGTGTTGGCGTTGTGATTCACTTCGAAAACCGTCCTCGTATCTTTAGTCCTTGTCGCCAGCACGTCGTTCACTCCGAACGGCATACTCTTCGTGTTGGCGATGTGGTTCACTTCGAACTCCGTCCTCGTATCTTTAGTCCTTGTCGCCAGCACGTCGTTCACTCCGAACGGCATACTCTTCGTGTTGGCGATGTGATTCACTTCGAAAACCGTCCTCGTATCTTTAGTCCTTGTCGCCAGCACGTCGTTCACTCGGAACGGCATGCTTTTCGTGTTGGCGATGTGGTTCACTTCGAACTCTGTCCTCGTATCTTTAGTCCTTGTCGCCAGCACGTCGTTCACTCCGAACGGCATACTCTTCGTGTTGGCGATGTGTTTCACTTTGAACTCCGTCCTCGTATCTTTAGTCCTTGTCGCCAGCACGTCGTTCACTCCGAACGGCATACTCTTCGTGTTGGCGATGTGTTTCACTTCGAACTCCGTCCTCGTATCTTTAGTCCTTGTCGCCAGCACGTCGTTCACTCCGAACGGCATGCTCTTCGTGTTGGCGTTGTGATTCACTTCGAACTCCGTCCTCGTATCTTTAGTCCTTGTCGCCAGCATGTTGAGTGCCAAAGCAGCCGACATTGCTCCTCCGGGCGCACAGCAGTAGGAGAACAGAAGCCGTTCGACGCCCGGGAAGACTGACTGTGAGGCCGGTGATCGTGTTGTTGCCGAACCTTGAAATTGTCTCTCGGTTACTTTGGTATGTTGAAATGGAGCAAACCAAAGCCGCCCGGCCAAAGAGCATTCGACACTGCCTAAGACCTGCGTGAGAGGGGCGTGAGGAGTTCCAGATAGCTCCTCCTGAGGTGTCGATCTCCTCAGGTTTGTAGAAGGAGCTATCCGTTGATCCCTCGCCGCGGAGTGCCCCTGTGCTGTTATCCCCCACCCTTCTGCGATGCATGAAGAGCCTCGCTGACTCCGAAACCAAACCATTGTAGTCCGGGAGCCGGCACCAGAGAGATTGCAGACAATCAGAAGCAACGGGAACGGCTACCTCCCGAACAACCCATTGGACCGCCGAAGGGGCTCTCCGGATGCGCAAGCCCGACTCTCCACCGTTTCCCAGACGAGACCCCCGCCACCTTCCCCAGGCGTCGGAGAAGGACGAGACGACACGGAGCGCCGGCCAACACAGGAGCTGCTTTCGGGCAGAAAACCGGCTCTCCGTGTCGTCCCGTCCTTATCCGACGCCTGAGGAAAGTTCTGGGCCACCTCGTTCCGGGCACGGCTTCCTGAAGGGAAAGCACACCAAGAAAGTGGGTCCCGCTAACGAACTGCCGCTGGTAGTTAATCAGTAGGCGAATGCTTCTCCTCCGTCACTACCCGTACTGGTCCCTCTCTGGTGCAAGCCGCAAACTACGATTCGGTGCCAGATCCAACGAGGCTCCGCATGCTCACAGCGAGGCAGGGGCTGCCCGTGTGGAATGACCGACTGACGGAGCCACTTATATAGTCTTCCCATTGCTCCCTGCCCCGCCCCTTTGCCGCACACCACACACCCTCAGACCACGCCCCTTTTGCCACCTGGCCACGCCCCCTTTCTTCACCTGGCCACGCCCGCTTTCTCTCTTTTGTCGTTTGATTAAATCTGGAAGATTAAATCATCTGTACATCTGGCCTTCTCTCAGTCACACATTCAACGAGGGACCCCCACCTCGGAAGATTCAAAGAAAGCCCCCCACTCCGTCGCCAAATGTGATGTCGGACTATTGAAGCAGAGCTCCCCACTCCGGCGTCACATCTGATGCCAGACATGGATTCACGTGGATTTTCAGGTGGAACATGCGCTAGAATAGGAAATCACTAATTATGTTGTTTGTTATCCGGTAATTATGTGTGCTGGGAACCTCTCACATCAGGGACACCTCCGCGTGTATCTGTCGATCTCTACTGGCTATCGCGGCATCATAAAAAAAAGCGATCATGGCAGTTAATCCTAGGCGCACAAACAGACTTCTCAAGGAAAGAATGGCAGCCTTACAGACGAAGCCGCTGGACATCTCGTTCATCAGATGGATATCGAGAAAATCCATCCAGGACGACGCAAGGCTGAAAACGAGAAGCGCCCCCGGACTCGACGCGATCGGAGCGGATTCCGATAAAGAATTCTAGATTGTGAATTCTAGATAAAGATGAGTCCTTCAACAAACCCTCGGAGCTCGACACCTTGGGAGGACTCATCTGAACCAATAAGCACAACGTCTCACGCAAGTCATGGGTAGCGTCGAATACTCATTTCTATGTATTTCGGCTTGGCATGCCCGAATAGAGTATCTAGAGACACCCTCTTATCTCGCCACTAACCGATTCCATGCAAAGCACAGGCTCGGTGGCAGTAATAGCCGTTAGAATGAGAAGCGTGTCTTTGAAATTGTAAAAGATGCGAATTAGTTATCAACTAGCAACTTGTTGCTTACTTGGCCGCGTTTCCTCTCTAACGAATCCCGTCGGTCCACCAGTGAACATCGATTTTCGCAGACTCTCTCTGCGGCGTCTGAAAAAGACGGCCAGGTTCCCCAAGGACGAGGCGACGCAGACGGTCACTTCGACCGTTGAGTGCAAACGATTGTCGTCAGTTTCGAGACATCGATGAGTAAGAAAGGGAGGCGTGACCTGGCTGAGAGAGAAGGTGGTGTGGCAATGGGTTCATGAAAAATTGGCCAGATGCCGTTCACTTTTAAACTTGGTTTTCAAATTTTCAGGCCGATCTTTTTTGTACTTTAAAACTTTAGAAGCAGCCTTAAGACACACATTTATTCAGAACAGAAGTAAACCGCGTGGGATAGAAGACAAGTGAACAGTTCTGATACAGAAAAGACATGGAAATCAGAAATGCTGGGATGGGAAAACACATGATACTCGCATTACATACAAAACCCCAAACAGATTGGTTTGTAGTGTCTCGGGGAGGAAACAGCAGATAAATGTCTAGTAAAGCTGTTAATTGAAGTGTTAAGCTGTATGAAAAAAGTTGGTAAGGCTAAAACAGTCTATAGTTACAATTGTGACCGACGTGGGGAGATGAAGAGTCACGGGGGAGAGGTGTAAGGTACAGCGTGTGAAGTGAGCACTGGGTCGTTTTTCCGACTACTTGTTGAAGATCTTGGCCATGTCAGCAACCGAACGACGGCTATTCGCATTTTCGTCGTCTTCAGTGGTTGCTGGGGGAGTTGTTGGTGATCCGATTCCGATCAGGCGAGTGCGTGGTTCCGGCTTCGGCGGAAGGATCGGAGGCGGGGCTCCACCAGGACCAATTCTGGAAGCGATTAATTGTTTAGTTGAGCGGTTTGGGCGAGCGGAGTAACCTGTTACGTTGCGGGAGTGGGGGTGGAGAGTCGGAAGCTGTAAAGGAAGATGTGAAGGTGATGGCCGTGGGCGAAGGTGCCTCCCGTGGAGAGAGTGAGAATTCAGAAGCGCCCGAATGGGTACGTTCGGCAGACGGACGGAGGTGGACTTGGGCGAGTAGAGCGGAGTCAGGGATCATGGCGACTCGACTACTTGGAGCCGCCTTTCGAGGCTCCTGCTCGACGTCTTCCGTCTCTTCAATCAGGTCTTCCATGTCTCCAGTTTCAGGCCCTCCACTGGATCGGCTCGTGATCATGATATCATCCGGAAGTGCCGACTTCAAAGCTGATCCTCCCTTCTTTCTGGGTCTTGCCTTCTGCAGGTGGGATAATCCGGACGGCTTTGGAGGAAGATCGAGATTGACTCCCTGCTCGGATCCCCCTCCTATCGTTTCGGAGGAAGTCGTAGAAGAAGTCAAGTCTCCGATTATGCTCCTTGGCCGATGTCCCTGCTGCGATCGCTTTGGTGTGAACGGTGAAGACAATGCTGGGGATCCGGTTCCGACGGAAGATGTTCTTCCTGTGCTGCATGCGTCTCCAGAACCGCCAATCGAGGCCCGCGATAGCTCTGATTCCACGTGTTCGCACATTTCTCTCCACTTCCAATCACTGAAGACGTGCTTCACCTGGTCCGTCGACACCTCCGACAGCCTCGCCACCGCCAGTTGTTCGGCTCTTCGTGACGTGGCTGTTAAATCGCCTCCTGTCGTTCGCGAGATGTTCTCCGCAAGAATCCGAGCGCCCTCCACTTGGAACTTTCCGACGAACTCCTCGATCATCTCGGTCATTCGTGGCGGGAACGGCTCCTGACAGAGCGCCGTCACTGAATCTAGAATCCCTCCGACGACGTCATCGTTCGATTTCTCCATCTGTTGCAGCACACCACCTGCAAACATCCGCTTGCAATTCGCTTCGTCTACTCCGTGCGCCGTCCGGTTCCGATACAAGAAGTTCTGAATCTGTGCGAGGGCGGCCACGGCTCGTGGTCTCTCCGCCCTTTGCATACAGTCGAATGCGTCATGAACTGGATACGGGAAGTGTGTCAATGTGTGATTCATCTTCATCGAAGTGGCCAGATCCACGAATCCGTCTGCTCCGATGTGATTGTTGTCAATGGTGACAGATCGGAGCGAGACGTTCACTTGAAGCGCCTTCGAAAGTATTCTGGCACCAAAGTTGCCTATCTCGTTTCCGCTGATATCGAGGCTTTTGAGAGTCGTTGTTGCTCCCAAAGTGTTCAGAAGAACACTGAGATACGCTCCGAGGCGGCATTCTGACATGTTCAGCTCTTCGAGAGATCCTTCTTCGCTATACAGCTTCACTACGTCCAGAAGAATTTTGTTGATAATGTGCGCTTGTTTATTGTTTTTCTTCAACTGTGTCATGTTGGATCCTCCGATGTCCAGCCTTCGCAGACACTGTACCATCATCAGACTCTGCAGCACTCCCTGCAGATCCGCTTCCAGATTGTTGTCTCTCAGACTGAGAGTCTCGCACCGGATCCCGCCGATGCAAGCATCAAGAACACTCGCGGATCCTTTCTCGCACGTCGCGTCGAGATCCAATCGGAACGGCTGCAGTTGCTGATTCGAGGCGAGACCGAGAAGAACGGCTTTCAGGTAATCGGATGGCATCGAGGTGTTGTTGAACGAGATGTGAGAGAGGTTCACTGCCATCGAGAAGTATTCTTTGGCAGTCTGGACTCCTTCCGACTTTTTGCCCAGAGCACAGCCTGTCAGCATGAGTCGTTCGATCTGCAGACCGCCGTATTTCAACGCATTCCACAGCTTGTCCAGATGAATTCCGGTGTCGGAAAGATCAAGAACGCGGAGTGAAGTGGAGATGGAAACAAGATTAACGATTGCAGAAATCTGAAAATGAAAGATCGAAAGGGAAGTTTGAAAAGGAGTCTCACATCGTCTTTGATTGGATTCGACGACAGGATCAACTCCGTTAACTGCATTCCTCCGCTTTTGCACGATGTCATCCCACTGAAAAGAGCACTGAATAGAAGAGGATCGGGCTCATTACTACTCACTTATAAAGCCCCGTGCACAGTAGATTTATAGACTTGTCGGTGAGTTGGCACTCGGATACGTTCACGTACTTCAGCTGGGTAAGCCGAGGAAGCACGGAAGCGAGCGAATTGAACCCTTTTTTGTCGTCGAGCATGTTTCGCGACAGATCCAGATGCTCCAAACAGACGTTCGGATTGTTTTGGAGAGCGGAAGCGAGAAGCGTGATGAAGTCTCTGGAAAAGAAAGTTCGATGAGAATGGATATGATTCTCACTTCGGAAGGGCGCAACCCCTCAGCTGCAGCTTCTGAAGGTTTTGCGATTTTCGGATGACGCTGAGAATGACGTCGATGACTTCAGAAGACACTCGTACTGCGTCGCAGATGAGACCAGTGAAGTAGGAGGAATACTGAAGAACGCCTACTATCGGGAGGAGATCACGCGGGAGCAAGTGGGAGAAGTCGTCGATCTTCAGGTCTTTCAGCCTGTTCGCGGTGTATATTTTCTCAACATCCCACGAGACTTCTTCTCGATAAGGCTGCTCGTAGAAGTCGCAGAGGGCGGCGTAAGTACGTCGGAAAGAGTGACAGGGTCGAGGGGTGGCAGCGGGAAGGGAGGAGAACTCCGTGTACAGGGATGAAGGGTTCACATCGATCGAACTGTTCAGGTAGGCTCCTGCAAGTAGATTCTGAGGATCCGAAGCGATTTCCGGGTACTAACCAAAGTCAGGGAAGTAGTGTTTGATTGCCGAAAGAAGCTGTCGAGCGAAAAAGATGGCCGGATGCACGGAACATTTCACGTTGATCTTCTTCTTGTGCACGCCGTCGTCTAAATGGATCACCAGCTCCTCCTCACTTATCACATGAACCGCTTTGATCGTCAACGTGTGAAACGACTTTTCGATCTTCAGCGACGAAGTTGTTTTACCCATAAGCAGAAATACTCTGGAAAGTGCTCGTTCTGTTTCAAGGACCCTTTCGAAGAGCTCTTCTCACCTAAACTTGGATATGATGAAGATGCGCGGCTCATACTTGTCCGCTTTGTGAGCCACATCGACTTGTACGACTATTCGTGAATCGAAGAACTTGTTTCCGAGGATTTGCGACGGTTTGTCTGAAAACCGGGTGTAAGTATCGAGACAGATGGAGTGCTTACGTTGAACGAAGTCACACAACTCCTGGATGGTACTCCTGGACATGGACATTCTGGCAGATGGACGGTCGATTCAGCTAGCGTGAACAGTCATCTACGTCGGGCAACTGGAATGAGTATGAATTCGTAGGAGAACACACATGCGTTATCATCACAACGCACACAAAGTGAGTCATGGAGGAGAGAAAGAGGGCAAGTGGAGGAAAAACGATAGGCGAGAGAGCGGCGCTGCCGGAGACGCAGACGTCGCCAGGTTCCTTGCCTCCGCTCCTTTATGTCCTCAAATTGACAGATGGAGACGCCGCCGCTGGGGCCGCTGACCGTCGCTGAGAGGGAGGGAGACACTGATAACACTGCACATCGAGGCCGCCCGGGGGCAGCACAAGGACGTTCAGGTCTTTGTCCGAAACCCAAACGACTTGCCACATTGCGCCCGTTTCGCCATGTGGCGCACAACAGCACGGAAACAATTCGAAGAGGATGGAGAAGACGTTTACAACTGACTGGGAGAGGATCGAACCTAGCAAGCAGAATTGATTTTTGTGTGACAATACGAGTGAGTCATGGAGAAACAACAAATCGTTTCGAAACGACGCGAGAGCTGAAGGTATTGACACCATTCGATGATTCAATCCGATTAAAATCGACGGGCAAGAAGAAAGGAAACTTCCTGGCGATATTCTAGAAGGAGCCTCAAAGTAGTTTCTGAGAGAAATCTTGTCTCGGACCCTTGAAATTATGGTCCCTGAGGGACCACATATGCTAATTGTGGATTAATTGTTTTCCTGGGTTTCGCTGCATTCTCGAGGTTTCGTTGTCAATCGCGGAGGAACAAAAAGGACAGACGTAGTGTCTTACCCCATCAATGGTTTACTGGAGGCTTAGAAGACGTCGGGCGGCACTACGACGACAAATGTTGTTGTGGTGCCAGAGCGGAAAACAAGGAGAGAACTAAGAGCGACGAGGAAGAGGAGAAGGCATGATAATAGGAACGGATGGCCGAGGTATAGGGGGCCGCAGAAGAAGAAGAAGAAGCGTTCCGGGGAGAGGGTGGTCAAGCTGTCCGTTCGGCTGCCACCTCCCGCCACACACTCTCTCGTTCCTGCTTCTGCGGAGGCCGAATTGCACCAATTGGTGCATGTTCGAAAGGGAAGAGCCCCTCGAGCACTAATTTGAATGAATCAACCGCTCCAAGTAGTAACAACAGCAGGGAAAGAGAGACTCGCAGTGTGTACGAAGTCCGGGTATAAACAAGGCGAGATAGGCCCTGGGCGCCGAAAGTAAATACTTATACGGGTGAGTCTGTTGCGCGCGCGCTCTCCTCGACCCAAACGAACACACGCGCTTTTTCAGGGCAGATAATTGATTTTTTGGGGGGACGAAAGAAGAAAGAGCAGAACATGATGAGTAGCAGGTGTACGGCGAGAACGCGAATTTTTTGTTTGGCGCGACTAAACACACACACACACTCGGTCATACCCCCTTCCAAATATAGGCAATACAGTGGTGTCGAAATATTGTGCGGCGAGACGAGAGGCGCTCTGTTTTGACGGCGGCGCGTGTTCCTTCCGGTTGCAAAAAGTGTCAAAATCGATGAAGAAGACGCCGAATAGGCCGTCCCGGCCGTCCGGATAATTGAAAGATGAGAGCGAAGAGCGGCTGCTGGCTGCATGAGTTATTACGAGCGGCAGATAGCCGGCGCATGGCCTATTTTACATTCGCGGCCGGCGACGACCCGCCCATCATAACTGTTTTTGCGGAACGGATCTCCGAACGCTTTTCAATGGTTTCCAATTACTATGAGATTCGGATCTTTTCGATGTTTTGATTATCTAACTGAAATGATTTCGTTTTAAACTTTAGAAACTGAGATCGGGAGCAATCGGAAAACTTGGTGCAGAAAAGAAAACTTTGCAATAAAAAAAAAGAAAACAATTTGAACTCGTACAGTAGCCGGCTGCAAAACAAAGACACAGTCCTTAAAATTCTAGGCCGCGTCCCGCAGCGAACCACACAATTCCTATCCGTGTACTCCTCGTGGACAAACATTTTTCGCACACTTTTCGCCGCTTTTCAATACAATAAAAATCACCGTTTCCTTTCATTTTGGATCTATTCAATTGAAACTCAATTGATTTTTTATCATTTTAATAAATCTTGAAATTCGAATTTATGCATTGCGAAATATTTTTCAGATTAAACATGCCGAAACGAGGCTTCAACCCATCTGAAGAGGATAAAACTCCAATAGTGGAAAAGTTGTATAGGTAAAAAACAAAAGACAACTTTCGTTTCAACAGTTGAATCTATATTTAGAGAAGCTCAGGAATCAGATTTCCTCGGCGGCGGATTTTGCGACGATGACGATGAAGTTGAAGAGCGTCGAGAGCAGATTTCCGAAATGAAGCAGAAACGTTTGTTCGTGATGAGCGTTCAAATAACCGAAAACAGTTTACAGGCGCGGATGCAGCATTCAGTTCGAAGAAAGCGCCGGACAACTGCGAAAAGTGCGACAGTCTGTTGATGGATAGCTGGCTGTGGGAGCGATACAATTGTCCGGTTTGTGACGCGTGCAGAGATGAAAAGGGAGAGCACAAACTGCTGGCTCGAACGGAAGTCAAGAATGCGTATCTCTTGAAGGTAAAGGCTCCGGGCGGTCCGAACCCAGTTATTTCTTCAGGACTGCGACCTGGATCTCCGCAAGCCTCCACTCCGATACTGGGCCAAGAAGAACCCGCATAATCCACGGTACGGGGATATGAAACTGTATCTGAAATGTCAGGTCGACGAAAGAGTTCTCGAAGTGCACGGCAGTTGGGAAGAGTTGGAAATGAAGAAAGAGCTCCGTGAGCAGTCGAAAGAAGTTCGCTCAGAGAAGCGGTTCGAGAAGAAGCTCAAGGATCTTCGTCAGCAAATCAGAGGCACTTCCGGCGTGAAAATCCAGTTCGGCAGACCACATACTCACCAGTTCGGAGCGGAAACTCACGTTGAAGAAGACACTTGGAAACGGACATGTCAGACCTGCGAATACGAGGAAACGTTCGAAAAACTCTGAAATCTGGACGCTTCCTTCTTCTACGTACGGGCCAAATCAGCTACTAAATCAAGAACTAATCGATCTTTTGTGAAAAACTTACTGCTCTCGATGAATTAAAGATAAAACAAGATTGCTTTCCCGTGTTCAAATTGTGCTCTTCTCGTTTCTCTCCTCTTTCGCAGCACCTCTCCCCGCGAGGGGGTGTCCATGGCAACGCGAGTCGTTTCGCAGGATCCCTTCCGCGAAAATAGTCAATATTCTTAGTTATGCGGCGAAATTCGGTGACCGTTGAAGATGGAATCGGTGAGTTTCGGTTTGAAATGATCGTGAAAACGAGAAGAATTCAGTTCCGAGACCGGAAATTGAAGTTCCGCGCAAAAGCAAGCCGCCGAAGCTCTACGCGCGCTCTTCGTCGGTCGGTTTGGCTCCCGGAGACGGAGAACTGAGTCCGTCTGTCGTGACGACGTCGAAGAATTCGGATGAAAAGAAGCAGAATCGGAGGGAGTCGATAAAAGAGCACCTTCTGAAGTTCAAAGCGAAGGCGGGCAAGATTCTGGAAGAGAAGCCGCGAGTGCAGGACGAACCGCAGAATAGTTTGTCGTTTTTGGTGAGAGAACGCCTTCTGAAACCAGAAAACTTGTTTTTCAGTCACAAACAGAAAGCGAACCGAAGGAGGAGCTATCGATAGTCGACGAGCAGGCGATGAGCATCGAAGGCTCGATTCAGACGGAGAGCTCGCGTAAGGAATCCAAGGAACAGCTGCGGAATCGGATACGGAAGAGCGCGCAGAAGGCGGCGGAAAGGACACGTGGCAATGTGCAGCTGAACAGAAGACTCGCCAGAAGACCGACGGTCGTGATGGAGGAGCAGCTGGACGAGAACGATTTGAGTGCGATCGACGAGCAGGTGGAGAGGACGATCAAGGTATGTGGATCGAGTATGTACATCTGCATGGAAGAAGACTTTCAGATGGGCGAGAAGTACATCGTGGCCGCCGAGACGAAGAAAGACAGGGACATCGAGGCGTTCTTCGAGCCGAAGCCGAAGGAGAACGGCGAGGAGAAGCAGGACGAGGCGAGGAAGGTGACGTTCGGAAGGGTTGAAGGCGTCAAGTACAAGCACGACGGGATTGTCAGATATTCTGCAAAAGACGCGTGAGCAGAAGACGTCACGCCTGCGATTACTCGTTTCCTCTTGCAGAAACATCGTCTGCGGAGAGATCTGGCCGAAAGAGAATCGGAAGAAGGTTTTAGTGCCGCCGACGAGGGTGAGTCCGGAGCTTGTTGGGCCTATGAGTATGAGCTAGGAGAAGTGGTTCAGGTGGAATACCCCGAGGACTCCGTCAGCTTCTACACGGCTGCAGAGCCGATGGAGGACTTTGTGAGCAGGGCGAGAGGCCGTAAATTCGTGCAGATGGACGTCTTCATCGACTCAATTCACTTCGACCACCACTATTTGTGGTCGGACGAAGAAGTGACGTCTTCTGAATTGAGAAACGCCCAGATGGGTCAGTTTTTGAGAGTTTACGAGATAACGCAACTGACGAGACATCATCTGGACGAAGAAAAAGTGCCGATCCTGAAAGAAGACGTGCGGAAAGCAAGATTGGAAATGGAGCGACTCGGCGATATCCTGGATGAAATCAGAAGAAGTCAGGGCTACACTGCCACGTCGTCTGCCTTTGTTCGCGCCGAACAACCGTGGGAAGTCGACAACTGGGATGCGTGCGGGAAAGTGACGAAGACGGTGAAGTTGACGCCGATGGGCAAGATCCCGAAGGCGTCGAGGGAGCGCATAGCGGCACTTCGGAAGACGTCAATCCAAGTGGTTCTCTATTTCAACGACATGGAAGTGAGCAGGACGGCGTGGATTCCGTTGAACAGCGACGTCATGACGGTCACGAAGAGGTTCGAGATGGAGCTGTACTCGCCGATGAAGGGGCTCACTCTGGAAGTTCTCGAGCAGGCGAACGGAAGGATCCGAGTGCTCGGGAAGGGAGACGTGCCGTTGCCTTCGGAAGACGACCTCGACGTCGCCCTTCATGAAGTCGTTTTCGAGTGTGACACTCCGATGAAGCCGTGAGGACCGGAAAAGAATGAGAGAAGGAAGTTCATCGTGCATTTCCAGAGTCGGTGGCAGTCTGGGATCTAGTGCGGAGAGGAAGGAGACTGGAAGGATTCTGTGTCGTGCGATGCTGGAAGACGGCGAATTGCGACTGGCCGACGACAGGTTGCTCTCCGAAACGCAGCACGACAGACGGAAAAACGCCTTCGAATTGATCCCTTCCGAACTGGTTCTCGGTAGTTTGGCGGAGGAAGAAGACAAGAAACGGTGAGTATCTCAACGAGTTCGGAGCATCGCTTTGCTCGTTTCAGTCTCGAGGAGCTCCGAGAAGAGGATCGGAACCAGAAGAGGTTCGCGTACAGAAGTGCCATCGACTCGAGACGCACTTCCGCCCTGCAGTTTGCGAATCTGGCAAGAAAGAGAGTGATGGATCGGAGAGAGAAGAAGGAGAAAAAGTACGAGGAGATCGTCAGAGAGGCGCCCATTCCGACGCTTTCCGTCGCCTTCTCGCAGCTCTTCGGACCGGCCGACGTGTCGAGAAGGCTGAAGCCGATGCGGAAGGAGGAGCGGATGCGCGACGAAGGCTGGGACAACACTGTTGTAGTGAACATTCAGTCGGCGGTCAACCTACCCGTCAGGAGCTCCGGACAGCTGCAGCCGTTTGTAGTCGTCAAATATGGCGGCAAGGAGACGAGGACCGACGTGGCAGTGGGACGACATCCGAATTGGCAGTACACGGGAAAGCTAGTGATCGGCAAGGAGGACAGGAGCGACGAGTTCATCGAGATCCGAGTGTATGATCAGGTGAGAGACGTGATGGGAACTAGAGTGAGTTGGGAAGGAGCTTCAGCTGATCGAAGGGATCGACAAGGACGATCGGATCCAGAACGTCGTGCACGAGCAGCTGTCGGCGAGACTGCTAGCCGTGCAGAGAATTCGATTCGAGACGCTCGCTTCCGCTTCGAAGATCAACGCTTCGTTCCGACTTCAGACGCCTCTGTACATCTCCAACTACAAGTGATTCCACTCTTCATTCCGCTGATGACAACTGACTCTTTTCAGAATTTCCCCGGAATCTGCCTTCCTGAAAGTGCTGTTTTCGACTCAAATCGACCCAAAGTCTCAGGTCGAGTACACGAAGAGTCCGACGAGTTTCGAGACGGCGAAGACGTTGGAGAAGTGCGCGGAGCTCGAGAAACAAGTCAGGGAGCAGTTTCCGAAGAGACGATTCCGGCCGCTGGTCACCGATCTCAACGCGCACTCGTCCATCTGCACTCGGTTCCTGCGGCCTCTGAACCCGCCGACTGTTGTGATGCAGGAGAACGTGGCGAACCTCCCGGAGATCTGTCGGCTGGCAGCCAAGATTGTGTCGGGTATTCCTCGCGTCGACGCGACGTCGCACTCGGACATCTGGGGAAACGCATTCCAGTTGACGAGCATCGCAGTCGGCGGGCTCGAAGAGAGAGCCACGTTGCTCGGATGTTGGCTCCTTCACTTCAGACTGCCAGTCGCTGTCGTTTTGGGTAGGCTGAAACGGTAGAGGATTGCTGGAAAGAATGGGATTTCAGGCGAAGCGCGCGGAGAGAAAACTGGCTTCGTGCTGACCGAATTGGAAGGGAAGCAAGTGTTGATCGATCCGGAAGACGGCTTCGTTTATCAGATGCTCGACTCGAATTGCGGACTTCAGAACGTTTACGGAGCTTTCGACGCCAAGAACTACTATGCGAATGTGCAGGAGTACGATCAGATCCAACAGATCGCACTGAATCTGACGAAGGTGGCCCACTGGAAGCCTCTGTTCGGAGCATCGGAGGAACCGCTGGAAAGTGTGCAGCCGAGCAGCCTACAGTACACGAAGGTCTCCGAGGATTGGATCGTCGAGCTGAGGATCTCTCTGGAACGAGAGATCAAGCTGCGGTTCGACGAAGCACGGAAGCACGCGATCCCCCAGTGGCACCTCGTGGCGGCCCGTCAACTCCGCGAGATTCTCGAGAATCCACGTGGCAGTCTCGAGGATACGGTGGCCGAGAAGATGGGCAGACTGAAGGAGGGCTACCTCGTGACTGTCACAGTGCTCCGAATGCACTACTCGTCGATGCAAGACTGCGTGCACGAGGTGCTCTCCACACGGCTCCACGACACTTCCGAAGCGACGTCACAGTTCGCACTCGCCGTCCACGTCATCGACTTCTTCGGACACGTCATCCAAGTCGACGTTGCACTGGCAGTTCTGAAGCCGCGAAAGTGATCCCGTTGCGTGCAGAACGAGAGAAAAAGGCTCGCTTCCCGACTGATAATCGCACTTTTTCCGTTGAACTTTTAACTGATAAACCGCTTTTGACGTAGGTTCTGCCTCAGATAACGAGTGCCGAAAATGCTATAATCTGCCGCTTCCAAGTCTTTTCACTCCTCTTTTTCTGTACGTTTTCCACTTTATTTTCGTAAAATACTTTTCGAAAACCAGTAATACACGACTAGACACACTATTTTCTTCCTTTTCGATGGCTCTTATCATCACTTTTTCCGCCGGAAATACGAGGCGAACGAGGTCGAATGGTGCAGACTCGGCATTTTCTTGCGTCGACGAACCGAGGGCAGTCTAAAACGGAATGTTTATTTCGGAATCGCGAAGAAGTGATCTGACCTCTGCACGAGTCTCGGCTGGAAGACTGTGCACGGCGGGAACGGCGTGAACGCCATGATCGGCCGATCGGGCAGCTGTGGACGGATGTCGGTGGGCGGCGGCGTCAGATGGTCTCCGTAGATCTCCTCGTAGATGGCGAACGACGAAGAGTTCTTCAGAATCGACCGCGGAACGCTTTCAGTGCGGGCGAGCGAGGGGCGTGGCGGTGGCGGCGACGCTTCCGAAGAGGAGATGTCGTGGTAGTAGATGGTGGAGGTGGGCTCTCGGATCAGCAGTCGCTTCTTCCGCAGCATCTCGGCGTTCGAGGAACGGGAGGTGCTCGGCAGTTGCTCGTCCACGTGCATCATATCGAACATTCTGTCCATCTCGGTCTCCATTAACTGGTGCGAGAAGGGGAAGGAACGGAAGCTCGAGTTGCGGAACTCGCGTCTCGGCGCGATGTCCAGAGTCACGTCGTCTTCCTCTTCTTCTTCTTCTTCCCCGTAGGACATCGTCACCTCGTCAAGAGTCGCCAGGTCGTCCTCCACTTCCTCGTGCTGCGGCAGCTCCTCGCTGCTCGAACTCTCGCTCATCAAATGTTTGATGGATGTCAGTTTGGGCATCATCGGCACTTGTCGCACTGAGTTCGCACGAATCGTGCTCGCTTCGTCCTCTTCCTCGTCGTCGCCGTCGGCAGCGGTATTCTGGAAGATTCCGATGAGACGGTGACGAAAAGAGGCAGTCTGAGTCACCAGAGAATGCGACTTGAAGGTCGTCGAACTGATTGTCGAGGATCGGGAAGTGACGGTACTTCCCTTGTCCTTGGCTCGCGGATTGTCGGAGTAGTCGAGCTGCGAGGTGAGAAGCGAATACATTTTCGGAAAAGTGCCGTCACTTACTGCGTAATAGTTGGAAGAGTTCGAGTAGGAAGAGCTCATCAGAGCCGTGTTCGGCCGCAGAATGAACTGCGAATCGGAGAGCGCCTTCGAAACATCGGAAGAGGAGCAGTATCCGGTCGAGTCCGAGTCGCCGTAGTACGTTCTGGAAACGAGTCGTTTCGAGACTGTCTCCACTCACTTCTCACTTCTTCCGCCACGGCAACGCGGCTCTGATCCTATTCATCGGAAGCGAAGAAAGGGGGGAATCTTCGAACGACCTCTCAAGTGATAAAAGTTCAGCGAAGAATGGTTGGTTTCGGAAATTCGAAAGTAGGCTCGGCGGATTGTGCTCCGGGAGCCGGGCTCTCCGAGAGCTGCTGCCTGTCGGATTGACAGCTCGCGGATCGGCAAACACGCGGAGTCTCTTGCAGCGCCGCGCTGCCTCGGCTCTCGGGCGCACGTCAAATCAGCCGCAGCCCGAGGTGGCAGGTTATCGGCGGGTGCTCCGCAGAGTTCACGTGAGACACTTCCAGGTGTCGCCGCAAAAAGTGTGGGAAGAGGGACTGGAACCGCGGGCGGGGGGCTCCGCGAGCACGCTGTTTCGGTTGTTGTTGACCGCCACAAACAGCGTCTTCTGTCTTGTTCTAATCTTCTTACGCGACGTCAGCCCAGAGTGCACCAATCTTGTTATCAGTTCTCGGCAGCTCCTCGCTTCTTCAGTTTGCTCCCCCTATTCTTGTTTGTTTTACAATCGCCTCCCCCTTAAACGGTCTTGCAGTCGGCCAAAACAACGAGGTTTTTTTCAGAAGAGATGGCCACACGGAAGCGGAAAGAAAGGATCGAGAAACGGGAGGTGATCCAGAGAACAGTGACTCCGGAAGTGCAAAAGAAGCTCGACGACTTCTACGAAGAGCAGAAGAATCTGCTTCAGAAGTTTGACGAAGATCAGGAAACGATTCGGAAACCCGAAGAGAAGAAGGGCGTAAGTGAGATCCACGATCTGACCAGATCATTGTGAAGAGGCAGGAAGAGGACGAGCGCTTCGAAGATCGGATGCTCGCCCAGTCGACGTTCGCCCTCAACATCGGCAGTCTCATCGGAAACCTCGCCGCCTCGATCATCTCGGGCTCGCTGTCCATCATGAGGTGTCCGTTTCCCTTCCGTTCCCACCTCCGTCTACACATCGTTCCAGTACTTTCGTCGACTCTTCCATGGACATCGCGTGCAGTTTCGTGATGAACATCTGTTTGAGCGCCATCAGCAAGACCGACGCCCAGAAATACCCGCGCGGGCGCGAGCGTCTCGAGCTGATCGGAGTGATCCTTTGTTCGGTGATCATGGCGTTCGCCAACGTTTCCATGATCATGCAGTCCGTCAACTCGATCGTCAACGACACCGTCGACCCGAAAATGACCAACTCGACGATGGCGATCGTCGTGATTCAGACGGTTCTGAAGGCGATTCTGATGTGGATGTGCTACAGAAGAGGCTCCACGTCGAGTCTCGTGATCGCGATGGACCTGCGCAACGATCTGGTCACGCGGAGTTTGGCCCTCGTGTGCGGCTACCTCGGCGACTACGTCTGGAAGTTCGCCGATCCGATCGGAGCCATTTGCGTGTGCACGTGGATCGCATTCTCGTGGTGCCAGAACGCAGTCGAGAACATTCCTCAGTTGGTCGGAATATCGGCGGAAAGAGATCAACTGGCTCGCATTCTCAACGTCACACTGAAACACGACGAGCGAATCAAGTGGGGGGAGAGAGTCACGAGTTTAGAGAAACAGACAGTCACATGTTCAGGTTCATTGATCACTCGATGATCTACTACACGGGTTTGAATGCTCAAGTCGAGCTGCACATTGTTTTGGATGAGAAATTGCCACTTAAGGTTGCTCATTGATCCTCCCGATTATCGATTGATTTGGAATTCAGGTCACTCATGACATTTCTCACGATCTGGAGAAGAAGATTCAGAAACTTGACTTTGTCGAGCGGTGCTTCGTCCACGTGGATTACAATTGCGACGGCGACTAATTCACCTTTTCCTCATTCTCCTAACATTTATAGAATGTTCTCCTTCTTGCATGAATTCTAACAATTTCTCCCGGTTTTCCTAAAAGCCTCCCGAAGAAAGCGTTACAAAACGAGAGTCTCGATCCTTCCCATGGACTGCCACGTCTTGCCATATCCGTCGCAATGCGGTATGGGAAAGAAATGGAACAGCCGATGTGGAGGGGACTCCGGCCGGCCGGCCGGCAGCGCCTCTGGGATGGCGCGCGCGTTCGACCGCAGTAAACGTTTTGTTTCATGCAAATGGAGCGGCCGTCATCTCGCGACTTCCGCCGGCCACTATATTTAGCACACGGATGTCTGCGTCTGCCCGACGAGGGAGATAACCTGCGCGATGGATTTCAGCCGGAACGAACGATGATCCGTTTTTGACGACTCTCGGGAATTATCCTTCGTTCGAAACGGGAATTTTCGGAAATTGGGAGAAGAGGAAGAAGAAGGTCATCGGAGCGGAACGAATGATTGTTATCGCGATGAAAGAACAGAAGAACGGATTTTTGATTTATTTTTATTGTTGTCTGAAGAAAGAGAGCAACAGTTTAATAATTAGAAAGATGGAGAATGGAGACGAGCAGTTGAGCAGGAAAGTTTCGAAGAAACGACGGAAAACTGAAGAATAAATAAGGGCGGAATATCACAGAATAAGAGGGAGAAGAGGGGGGAATATCATGAAGACACCGACAGATCATCAGTAGAAAAAGAAGAAAATGGGGGGAGGATTACGCTAAAACGGTGCAAATAAGAGGAGGATCATGGGAATTGGGTCAGAAGACGAATAATTGAATGAAAAATGGGGGCGTATATGGCAGGGGACAACGGGAAGTCGGTCTGCGAGGCAGTTCGAAAGTTCGGAATCAATCGATAATGAGTCTACTACTCGTCCTCGAAGTCGTAGAGCTGTTTGTACAGTGGACAGCACCAGCAGCACCAGCACGACATCGCGATCAGCACTGCAGTTTCAGACTGTTTCAGAGAGGCACTTTCCACGAACAACTCACCCAGAAGGAGCACGATGGCCGCCAGAATGATGGCGACGACGGCGCCGGTGGGGATGGCGAACTGGCAGCACGAGGGCTTCCAGGAGCCCATGTAGGGGAACGTGCAGCACCAGTTGTAGTTGTCCCAATCGGTGGGCTGCGGGCAGAACGCCAGGTAGCCTGAACGCGAAACTCGACGACGTCTTCTTTCCGATCAGAACTCACCGTATCCGCTGGGACACCAGAAGATTCTCCGGTTTCCTAACCGGCCTTCGATGTACTGCGTGATGGGGTCGTTGAGCCCTTGGCCGTTCGCCAGATAGCCTGCAAGAGCGGAGGGATTGTTCTGGAATTGCAGACAAGGAGCACTCACAAACTGAGCAGAGGATCGCTGCGAAAGCGAGATGCCTGACTCGAATTTCCATCCTTCAAGATTATCGATTGAAAACGGAAATTTTGGGAAACGAGGCGATAAAAGACGAGAGTGAAAGACTCCGAAAATAGAAATTTCAGTTTGGGTGATAAGGTAGAGGGGCGAAAATAAAAGAGAAGGAGGTTCAGTGAAACTGAAAGAACCGAGTCGGAAAGACGGCGAAAAAATGGAAGAGAGGAGGCAGTTCTTATCAAACTTGTCTCCTTTTTCCGATGAGTCACTGCGAGAATAAACAGACCGAGGGTTACTTTGAAAACAAAATTGGAGGTGTACGATTATCGATTCGGGTCCATGGCATAAGAGGAAGAAGAAGCGGCCGGCGGGAAGGAACATACATAGTGCTCTCGGCGGGCCACGGCCCGACATGTTTGCTCTCTCTCTCTAAACAAAGGTACACAGATGACTCGGACTGACCCGACTGCGGAGACGCGTGGCACCTGGAGAACGTCTCCGAGCATCGCTTTCGGACTGAAGACAGTCTTGGTCCAGTTGATGAACTATGTTTCGAAAGGGCTTCTTCAGATTCAAGAGGTTCCAGAACTTCTTGATGCTCCTCAAAGCGAGAGGAAGAGAGACAAAACGAGAAGGTGGTCGGAGTGCGGAAGAGATGTATTGTGAAACTTCGGAAACGGAAAACGAAGAGAGGCTTCCGGAAGAGGAGGTCCTGGAGGGTTACGGTAACAGTCATATCGGAAGATGTTTGACTCAAACATTCCCTTTCCCAAGGTGTCATGAATAGAAACGAAGGGAGAAGACGTTTCGTTCGGTGAGTCACGCATCACTGCGGAGGCCGCTATCACGGGAGAGAGAGAGAGAGGTGCCACGTCACGGGCAGATAAAAGAGAGCGGTCATCTCTTTGGAAGAAGCAGAAGCTTCCGCGCGGCAAACAAGAGGCAAAGTTAAACACTGATTATCCTCCATGTTTACAACTGACCAACAAAACGAATAGTCAGCACTCGGCCGAGTTCCACGGAATTCGGAACATGGAGAAGGTTCGACAACCCGGGAAATGGAGGAAAAATGAAAGGTGAGACGTTGCGAAGCGAAAGTGGAAATGAGTCACTTTCAGTGTTTGCGTTCGAAAAGTCCCGAGACTCATGGGTCTCCGAACACAATTCGGTTGCAACGGAGAAGATCGTGGGATGGAGACGTGCTCACCGGGAACAAGAAGAAACGGAGACGTTTCGAGAAACGGGAGAAGCATGAGAAGAAGGGAAAGAAGTGGAAGAAAGTGTACAGTTTCTTTCTTTCTCGCTCCGCCGCTTCTTCTTCTCCACCGCCTCTAAAATTATATTGTTGTGCTTGACTGTGCGTGCGCGGCGAGGGGCGCAACACAGAAAGAGAGAGAGAGAAAAGAGTGTGTCGTCTTGTGTGTATGCAAATTTCGATTTGTTTGCTTTTCGTTCCGTACCATTCCATTCGCCGCGAAACGCTGCGTCTCCTCGCTCCGCGCACTCTCTCCGCGACGACGAGCCGATGAGCCGAATCGATTGATAACAGTCAGAAGAAGAAGAGGCACACGAATTAGGGGAAAGCGATAAAGTCAATTGGGACGAGCAAAGTGCGGGAAAACGAACAGGAGAAATGCAGAAGGGACGGCTTGGACGAAAACTCTGGAATGTATTCTGAAGTCGTCTGAAATTCCAGATCAGAGTGCGGCAGAACGACTACAATCGTCCTCTTCCCAGCTATTCCGTCCGTTGAAATATTGCAGTGTTCCCAGAAGTGGTCCACACATGTTCGAGTGTTTTTCGCACTTCTCTCCCATCCTTTTTCCATTTTCTCTCACTTTCCCAGTTAATTTCCGATGTAAAAACGACTGGGAAGTGTGAATCATTCGAGCTGTCAAATTGGGAAATTTGAATATTTTTTATGAGCAATACATTTCGACAGCACCTGTGGAGCTGTGAAATTTGATGAAATCGATTGTGCAGAGAAAGTTTTCTTCAAAAACATTGCTGACTATGAAAAGAAAAATTCGAATTCCTCAGTTTTCCATGCTTCGTTTCTCACCGGCTCCAGTGGTTTCGAAACGATGTCGGTATAAATATAAAACGAATTCTTCCATTATTCGGCATTCCAATTCCATTCGTACTGCCCGTATTCGGTCCATGAATTTATAAACAAACACAGCCTCCCTCTCTTCATTTCTCTTCTGGAGCGGGCATCGAATTCAGGAGAATGGGCGGTGCACGACGCCTTCCTCTCTTCCTCCCGCTCTCTTCTTCTTTCGTTTCGTCCGTTTCCCTCGTTTATCCGCTCTCATTTCACCCGCAAAACACATGCGTCGACAGATGTTTTAGAGGGAGCGCAGGCCCCCGGCCGATTTCGCGCATTTCGTGCTTCCACCGCCATCTGCACACTTCTCTCTTTCGAAATTCCCTCCCCGCAGTTTTCCGCCAAATTAGAGCCAATTACGGTCGTGTGTGCCCTCCGGGGGGCTCCCTTCGCCTTCTTCTTCTTCTTTTTCTCCTTTCCGTTGCTCTTCCCTTCCAGCGACGACACCTCTCTCCCTCAGTAATTCCCTTAGAGAAGCCTCTCATGCATTCAGAATAAGAGGCTTCCCGCGAGCTCTCATCCCCTCCTCTCACTCGTGTTTTGCGTCTTCAGCAGCTCCCTCCCCCTCTCTCGCTTTTTTAATTATGCGAAAGTGGTGATATATTCGAAGAGGAAGGGCACGTCTTCTTACTCGTCTTCTTCGACACACGCCCCTGTTTTACGTGCTTTATGGGTTGCCCACCAATGACTCTTTGGCGGCTTCTTTCGGTTCCGTCCCGCCCCCCATGGAAACTTCCATTTTCTCTCGCAATGTGGCCATACTAGGTGGCAATGAATGTGATCCGCAAACACGGTCATGCGTGCCCTCTTTTATTGACAGTTTTATGATGAATTCGGCCGCAGCGAGCCTGAAACCAGTCACCTCGTCAACTGCATTCGTCCCCTTTCTCTTCCTCTTTTAATCTATTTGAGCCTCCCTCCAAAACGCTTTCCCTTCCGTTTTCTGACCAAAAAGTCTTGTATTTTTGCTTAACAATTGTTTATTCAACTGCTTCTCTGCCCGTTTTACATGTTTCCACCCACCGCGAATCGATCGGGAAACGGTGCGCCATTTCTCATTTCCGGCCGCCCGAATTGCTTTTATCCTGCGCATGGCACCCCACAAACAAAGATAGTAAACACCTTTTCACTCCTTCTCAAGTACTTCTTTTCTTTCCGAATCGCGCCTGACTCATGCAATCGATACTTTCGAGCCGCAGACGCAGACAGTCTCATTTCCCACCCATTCGTTTCTTTGTGATTGCAGATGACACACCGGAGCGAGGAAGAGTCGGTTCCACTCAAGGAACCGGGTGTTCGCGATGATCGCATCGATCTCGAGTACTGCAACAAGAGGTCCCGACTTCGGAGAAACGAGGCCGAGCAGTCGGTCACTTTCTTCTTCGACTATTCCACGTAAGTCAGTTCAGAAGTTCCCACGAGCAAATGTGGACTTTTCAGAGACTCGGAATGTGCGGAGTCGCTGAACTGGAGAGAACTTCGGAAGCTGGTAGGTTGCTCTTTTATCGCATGATCACACGGAACCGTCCGTTTTCAGAAGGCGGAGAAGAAGTGGGGAGTGATCCGTCACCCGTACATCCTCAACTACGTGAACCAGAAGCTCATCGACTGCGCCTTCTTCTACACCCTTCACATCCTCGCCTTCCTCCTCTTCTTCCTGCTTCTGGCCTGGCACATCTTCGCGAGGAACGTCTTCAAGGACTTTCTCATCACCTTCTTCATCGCTCTCTTCGGCCTGTTTCTGATTCTGAAGGGAACGATCAAGGCGAGAATCAGTCGGTCAGTTTCCACGTGGTTCGTCATCGCCTTCTGCTTCAACGTGCTCACCTACCTGGCCACTCTGGCCTACGTCTGGCTGCCGACTGTCTTCGCTTACGACGACTACCATCAAGAAGTCAAGGTGAGAGACCTCTTCTCGTAGAAAGTATGGATGGTTCCGAGTTCAGAAGATCGTCACGTGGTTCCTTCCGATCATCGCAATCATCTCCGCTTGGGCCAACTTCCTGTACATCATGAGAAAGTCGCCGTTCGGAATCTACATCTTCATGATGACCCGTATCCTCAGAAGCTTCGCTCACGTATGTAGATCCTCCCCCCGATCTTCCAGATTCCGATCCGTTCCAGATCGCCACCATCTGGATCCCCACCCTCATCGCCTTCTCATTCGCTTTCTTGCTCATCATGCGAGACACCGGCGTGAAGCCGTGGCCTACGATCGATCAGGAAGCGCAGAATATGACGATGGTGCAGACGATGCTCGTTATTCTCCAGGCGATCACGAAGACGTCGACGATGATGATCGGAGAAGTAGACGCGAACGACATCCTCGACACGAACCAGTGGATCCCTAGCATTCTCGTGCTCGTCTTCGAGATCATCACCGTGATTCTCCTCATGAATCTGATGGTGTCGCTGGCAGTCGGAGACGTCAACTACTTGAAGAACACGGCACAGGACAAGCTTCTGAAGATCAAGGTGAACTACGTCATCGAGGCTCTGCAGCTCAGCGAGCAGTTCGGGAACGAAACGTTCCGGCTGCACACGAAGAAGACGGCGAATGTGCTCGTCTTCAACGAGGACGGAACATACTTCACGTCTTCCGACGACTTCCCCAAGGAGTCTGACTCAGAAAACCTTCCAGATGAGGTCAGTTTCTAGACAGAGTCCAAATATCGAGAGAAACGTTTTCAGTCGTACAAACTGAGCTTCGTCGAGTCGGGAGTGCGTGTCCGCATCAAGACGAGTCAAGGACGCATCAAGACGGCGACGCTCAGCAATTGCGACATCGAGTGCAAGGAGTCGTCCGATTCGAAGATCCCTGTCATCAATTCCAATAAGGAATACACTGTAAGAGCAGAAATAAGAGACGTATGCGATGAAAACGCGTATTTCAGTGCGAGGAGAGCTGCTGGAACGAGTACGCCAAGTGGCTCATCGGTCTCGAATGGGCCGGATATCTGGACATTTAGGTCGTGACGTCGTCTCGCACATACTGCCGCCCCGTGTTTTTGACGATCTCCACCTGCTCATTCTTTCCGCAGTTTCCAGTTTTAATGAATATTCTCGTGACCTCTTCCTATCTTTCTGTTCCAAGTGGGCGCTCCGGGGACCGTCTCTTGTGGCTTTTCAGTTGGATTAATTTGCACGTCTCCATCAATATGCCAGCTGGTAAGCTCTCCGAATCTTTAGAAGACGTGCCAAACGGATTCTAGAATATTTCTCAACCGTCCACCTCATCTGGGTGAATATCGTCTTGTTCATCTTCTCGCTCTTCCTCTTCGGAGTGTGTCTGTACGCGTGTCTCTTCGTCCGATGGGTCTACAAGAGAAGGCTGCGTCAGAAGACGGATCTGATGATCGACGCCTACAAGAACGCTGAGACGAAGCAGACGGAGGCGGAAGTGAAGAAGCTGGAAGAGAAACGTTCGTTCTTCGTTTCAGAACGGTTTCCGGAGAGTTTCCGTTTTTCAGCAAAAAAGAAAAAGGCAAAGAAGAGGGTGCACATTGTGACGAAGGCGTGCAATCAGGTGATCAAGAAGAACCGCAGCGAGTTCATCGTGCGGAAAGTGAACGAGAGAGGAGACCAGGCGTGCCCACCGATGGCGGCTCCACAGCAAATGCAGCAGCAGCATCAGCCGCCGCAGTTCATCGTGGTTCCATACAGCATGGGCACGAATCAGAAGCAGATTAAGAAGCAATGTGAGACTCAGAAGACGTTCCTCTTCATCTGAATCGGTTTCAGACAAACAAACTCAGTCGCCGGGCGTTCCGGTCGTGATCCCGATGCCGCAGAAGATGTTGGTGGAGAGCGTCGCGACGCAGACTTCCGATCGCGGCGAGCAGGAAAACGGAGTGGTTCGACTGGAGAAGAAGCAGTCGGATCCCGACTGGCTGGCAGGATTCGATGAGCGAGACGGCGAGAAAGTGGTCGTCGAGGAGGCGCCGATTAGTGAGAGAGTCATGAAGAAACGCCAAACGGAGGAAAAGTCAAAGTCGGGACGCAAGAAGCGGAACGTGCATCCGAAGGCTCGCGACGTGGACGAGGCGCGGTGCTCAATCGAGAACGACACTCCGACTCATCAGCGCACTGATTCGGTTCCTTCCCCACCGCTTCCCGCTCCTCCGCCGCCCACTCCGGCTACACAGACTACAACTCCTGCTCCGCCAACTTCAGTGACTCAAGCTCCTACTCCGGCCATCGTCTCTGATTCGACTACGCCTTCCGTGACCGCTTCCGTTCCTCCGCTCTCCGAGAAGACCGGATCCACGTATGTGTCCGCTTCGGCCAGCTCCAAAACGAGTCCTCCGAAGAAGTCGAAAGGACCTTCCTCGGGCAGCGGCAACTCGTCTGTCTACAGTGTCTACCTTGGAGATCCGAGTGAGTGAGCCATTTCTTCGCGAAATCCCTCGTGCTCTTTTTGCAGACGTCGCGCCTCCGAAAGCCCCCGCTTCTCGCCCGTCAATCTTTCCGTACTTCGTCGACTCGAAGGCCCCGGCGGCCGAAGTGACGAGCGGCAAAGCGGTGGCGAAGCTCACGGAGCCGTCTGTTCTCGAGTCGAGCGGCTCTTCTGTCGCCCTGTTTGTGTCCTTTTGTTTCGAGAGAGTCCCATCGCAAATTGCAGGTACAGCGAAAGCCATGGAAACTCGAAGAAGATGTACAACAAGGTGGGCACTCCCAAGAAGTGAAGATCGTCGTTTCAATGTTCGTTGTTCATTCCCATCGTTCCATTTCCCTCTTCTCAATAAATCGTTGTTTGTAGTGTGTTTTTAGAGCCATGTGATGAACATTTGCGACTTTGATTTATTGCTGTGACGTCTTGAGAGAGCACGACCTGGCCGTTACGCAGACGAGAGACGCCAGCTGGGGCGGGGAAGGGAGGATGGGGTGAGAGACGGGCTCTCGCATCCTCCGAGTCCGTGTCCGTCTTGTCAGTCTTTCTTTTCCGCCCCCATCCGATGCGGGCGCCTCTTGTTTCTCTCCTCTTCCTCTGCGGACTCGTCGGCGCGCGATGGCTCAAGTTCGGAAAACAACAGGAAAAGGGACTTCCAGTCGTCCTCGGTCAGTTTCTCACTGCTTACCCGCATCAATACCCGTTTTGTTTTCCAGTTCCCGGCGACGGAGGCAGTCAGCTGGAGTCGAATCTGACCGGAAAACCATCGGTTGTCCACTATGTGTGCTCGAAACAGACGGCCGACTACTTCGATCTGTGGCTCAACCTGCAACTGTTCACTCCGCTCGTCATCGACTGTTGGGCAGATAACATGCAGTGAGAACGGCTTCCCGTGGGCCATCTTTACGCATGACCGCTTCAGATTGGTGTTCAACACGACGACGGGACTGTCGGAAAACATGCCGGGCGTCGATATTCGAGTGGCCGGCTTCGGAGCGACGGAGGCCGTCGAGTGGCTCGACAAGAGCAAGGCGTCGCAGGGCAGGTACTTCTTCGACATCGTCGACTCGATGGTTTCGTGGGGCTATCGGAGGGGCAAAGATGTGGTCGGCGCGCCTTTCGATTGGAGAAGATCGCCCAGTGAGTACATGGAATATCCGAGATAACGACCCTCTAGATACGAATCTAATTGTTCTCAGATGAGCTGAACGACTATCTGATCGAGTTGAAGACGTTGATTGAGACGACGTATCGATGGAACGAGAATCGGAAGATAGTGCTCGTGGGACACAGCATGGGAAATCCGCTCTCGCTGTTCTTCTTGAACAACTACGTGGATCAGGTGAGAATGGACCGGCTGAAGGTGCGAAAAGGGACCGATTGTAGGCGTGGAAGGACAAGTACATCTCGAGCTTCGTGAGTCTCGCCGCGCCGTGGGCTGGTTCCATGCAGATCGTGCGGCTGTTCGCTTCCGGCTACAACATGAACTACTACCGAGTCATCTTGCCGCCGAGCAAGCTGCGAGCAATGCAGAGATCGTTCACCTCTTCGGCCTTCCTGTTCCCGAGTCCCGTCGCCTGGAAGCCAACGGACGTGCTCGCGTCGACGGCCGAGAAGAATTACACGGTGGAGAACATCAAAGAGTTCTTCACCGACATCGACTACATGGTCGGCTGGGAGCAGTACAAGCAGGCGGCCCGGCTCAACGGAAACCTGACTGCGCCGGGCGTGCCGGTGCACTGTGTCTACGGGACGGGGGTGCCGACGCCGGAGAAGTTCCAGTGGGCGCCCGGCTACTTCCCCGACTACCCGCCCACCGAGTTCATGGGCGACGGCGACGGCACCGTCAACAAGAAGTCGGCGACCGTCTGCAACAATTGGATCGGCCACAACGGCGGCAAGCAGGTGACGGTGCACGAGGTGTTCCAGGCGGACCACATGGCCATCCTCAAGCACCCGAACGCCATCGAACTCGTCCGGAAGGCCATCTTCCAGCAGCTCTGAGCTCTCAAAGAGCACCGTTTCTATTCAAATAAAGTATTTTTCACCCGAAGGTGTTCTTGAACTTCCGCATTTCAAATCGGTCTCCGTCCTAATTACAGATCGCAAGTGGATCCGAATGACGGGGGGCGGCGTAATTAAAAGGGCGACGAGTAGTTACTCAACGGGCAACCGAAGTGTGAAATTAGAGGCGGTGCCTACTGGGAGGAAGATTTCTAATTAGCTATCGTTTATTATACGAACATGAAAGAGAATTTGAGAATTTTTGAGAAGAAGAGCAAGTGCAAGACTCGAGACAGCGAGCACAAACTAAAAAACGTTATGCGGAAATAAGTTATAGTGAGTGGATTTCGCATTGAAAATGATAAGAGGGTTAAAATTATGAATCGAATTGTAGCGAGTTGCGTAAGGGGGGAGTTGGGCATCACAGGACATTTGAAAATCCATAATGGATCTGGAGAAGACAGTGCAGTTGAATAGAATGATAAAAGGGATGGGGGACATGAGATGTATTATGATATCGTAGCCGTACGTTGGAGGGTGGTAGAAGTGATGACAATCGAGAAGGAACTCTCTGGAACGCCGGCTGCTCTCGATCAGAACCTCGAGTGCGCGAATTGGGGACCTCCGTTCTCCTCGAGCATCTTGACTTTGTCGTCCTCTCCTTTCCTCTTCATTCCTACCATCGCCTTCGGATTCATGTTTCTTTGTCGCACCTGAAGAAGAGAAAAGTTACAACTGTCCGGGCGAAAGAGCCACTCACTTGTTCCTCCAATTGAGTTATCACAGTCACCGCATTGTGCAGTATTCCCAGTTTCGTTTGGTTCCTCTCGGTGCTCGGGTTGTGAGTGGTGCACATTCTACCGAGTTCCTTGAAGGCCGAGTTGATGTCTCGAACGCGTACTCTGTAATCAGTCAGTTGCATCTCAAGGCCTAATTGCATGGTACAGTCTAATTGCTATCCCAATATTTGGCTTGTCGTACCGTTCTCTGGCGTTGTTCTGAGACCGTCTATCCGTGTCTTTCTCGTCGTTGCTCACTGATTCGTTGTCCGAAAGTCTTGAAGAAGAAGAATGACGAGTGGGCATTCCGGAAGAAGGCGTCAATCCTTGAGCTCGACGACGGCTTGTGGCCCTGGAGCCTTTCTCGGACCGACCACCTCCCGATCCCGTTGCCATTCCCGGCAGAGAGTTGTAGAGGCTCGCATCGAAGTGCGGGCTCATCGCAGACGTCGGGAAGTGTCCGTAATCTCCCAACGCGGCATCAGGAAGTCCGTTCTGAAAGGCACACTGTTTGAAACGATTCGATTCTGTCGTCTCCCTTCCATTCAAAACAAAGAGCTATTCAGTGGGGTGAGGGTCATTCGAGCGCGCGCGCCGTTGAATCAATCGATCTCTTTAATGTACTGGTAGCCCGCAATGCGAGGAGCGCGTCGATGGGCACTTAATCATGCGGACGACGGTCCTCGTCCGTTCGAGGGCCACGCTCTTTGCAACTGACTCTATTGTTTCCCAGAGAGCTCTTCCCCAACACGCACTAAATTGATGCTAATATAGTCGTGGATGTGTGTCCGCGAACGCAGCGTGATGCAGCATCGGCGGCACGCTTTCAATCTGTTTGCCTCGCCTGTGGCCCAACAAACGTCTCAAGTGCGGCGAACTTTGCCTAATTATGTAACTAATCCATCTTTTAATGTCCCTTTTTTATGTTTACATTAGTGACTTTTCGAGGTCGCGCGCACGGCGTCCGAAAGAAGATGCCGCTCGAGAAGGGCGGCCATTCGCTCGGGCGGCTCTCTTCAAAAGCGCGGATTATGCATGCGCGTGCGCAGACGGCAATGTCTTCTTCTAATTCGGGATTAACTTGTAGTAAAACACGTACCGGTTGCACTGCGGTCGGTTGATAGGCGAAGTGTGCAGAAAGATCGGCGCCTGCTGGGTCCGGAGTGAACTGATAGTTTGTTGGAATCGCGAGGTACGGATTGACATTCGGCTTCTCGTCACCCGGCGGCAGGTATCCCGGATAGGCGGACCAAGCACCGTACATCGACGTCATCGCTTCTAAAGGTGTCGATCCGGTGGGCACAGCGGCCGGAGCGGCCGCGACTCCAGAAGAGTCGGACGAGGAAGCGGTGGGGTTCGTCGGTTTCAGCTCAAGAACATCAGTAGACGCTGCAGGTGGAGCCGTTGGAGACGTCTTGGCGGCTGCAGACGGCGTCGTCAGAGCAGCCAGTGGTTCCGCCTTGACCGATGGCGCAGCTGGAGCAGCGGGAGTTTCAGTGGCAGTCGGAATGAAGGCTGCCGAATAAGCAACGTCTCCGGGCATCGACGGGTAGGGGTTCGGTTGAGAATACCCTGCAATGTTTATTCTTTATAAGGAGCACTCTCGAGACATTGGATAAACGCATATTAAGTAATGGATAAACAATGACTGACCGGTGTTCCAGTAGTCGCCCATCGGCAGAGCCGTCGATGGATCGATTCCGTACGGGTAGTCATAGCCGGCTGGAAGGGCGAGCGCCGCCGTCGCGGTCAGCGGAAGTTGGCTGTTCGGATCGGCCATGTAGGTTCTGTGAGAAGAATCTGGTTGTAGTGTAGAGTAAAGCGGGAATCGGTGGAGAAGGAGAAGTCGACGACGTCGCGATAAATAGAATTGGAGAGCAGGTGAAAATTGAGTTAGGTAAGTAAATATGCTGATTATTAGATTAGGTTTGAGACATAAAGGCAGAAGTCGATGGAGGGTTGGGTGAGAAACGAATAAGAAATGAGAAGCGTAGGGTACTGTAGAGTTCAAAGGCGCACACTCTAATTTGTAATGCTGTCTCGAAACGATTGCATGGGTGGGCGGAGTTGCGTAATAAAGAAAAGCATCACACTTTGAGGGCGGCGGATCAAACGGAAACGGCGCAACAAAGAAATGGAGATCTGGAGGGAGGGCAGTAGAATTGCTTCCGATTGAACGGAGGCTCGAACGGAGACAATGAACAGAAGAACCGGGACCGATGAAGACATGGAGATGAGATAGTAGATCTTATCAGATGTCCTCCCAACCAGTAATAAAACAACAGAAGGACGGCGGTACCGATGCACGTACAGTACTCCAGAACCGTTGCCAGGATTGGCGGCAAAAGGAGAAGCAGAGAACACCAGCTGAAAAGACGCAATAGACCTCAGTAGGAGAGCTATAACGGATCAAGGAAAAGAAGAGGAAAAGGGTGCATAAGGGCTATTTGGGTGGCTAAGAATGGTAGGGAGGGAGGCGCGCGCACACGAATAAACGCTGTGCGATGCCCATTGTGGGTGCGAGAGAGTGCGCAATGGCGGAGACGCAGAGACCAATCCTCTTCGGACCGTCACCGAATCGCGGAGACGGCGGGAGGTCACGCCCACCACTAGCCCTCGCTCGGTCCAACATCCACCCCGAAGAGGAGTCTTTTTTGGTGGACGACGAGGGGGGATCAAATGAATGAGATGGAGGGGGAGGAGGGAAGAAGGGGAAGAAAAAGAAGAGGATGAATGGGGGGGGGGAGGTCAGCTCTCGGCGCACTGAATACATCCGAGGGGCAGGTGGTCGTCGAGAGAACACACACAACTCGACACAAACTTTTTGCCACACTTCATTGTGAACTGTGCAGCTGTCCCCCTTCTCCCAATTTACCTCATTTCTTCCGAAACCAGCACCTCTTCTGATGCTTCTTCTTCTTCGTCTGCGGACGTAAAAAGAAGGAACAGCAGTTTCCCATCTCGACGCGGAACGAGGTGCGAATGGGGGGAGAGGAATCAAGAGGCGATTAACACCGCCCGACAGGGTGCAATTGCGCAAGACAGCTCCCTCTGAAGGACCTAAGCCGATCGGGACTCGACCTTTTTATTGCCCGTCATTACGAGAACCGTCCAAGGAGAAGGTTGTGACGTGGAAGGCTCGTCTTGTTTTCGCGTCGCTTGCCCCTCGTAAGAAATGCGTCAAAACGGGGCGTTGCTTCTCAAAAAGAGGAAAAGCACCTGTCGTTTGGAATCAAGCAAGAAATTCGAAAACGAGCACAATCATTCCGGCCCACCTACTCTAGAATGCGGTCAGTCGGACGTCTGCGTCTCTCGATGCGAAGCGCTCTCTCGCTCTCCCTCTCAATCGTCCCATCGACAGTATCCCCCCGGTCGCCTACCACCATCGCTCAGCATGTATCCGTCATTCGAATTAGCATAAGAGTTGGGCGGTGGAGGGTGATGATGAGGTGACATCTTCTGTGCAGCGAGCAGAACAATTCGATTAGCTCTCCCTCCTCGTCGGCCGGGAATCGCGAGAAAAGCGATTTCGAAACGTCGCCAAGGTCGCGGGACCGGTCCGACAGATGGGCGGCCCGGAGGCGAATGCGGATCGAATGCGAATGATTTACGACGTGTTGCCACCCACAAAACTTTATGAGCCCTAGAATTTTGATTCGCTTCTTCTGGCGGCTTCCCGCATCCCCTCTTCCTCGTTTACGATAGATCCGATGCGACGATCGTAAACCGGGACCTGCCTGGGAAAGAGAGGCCTCCTCTATTTACAGAACAAGGGGGGCAGAAGAAGAAGAAGACATAATCGAGTAGGCGCATGATTGATGGAATGTCAACACAGAAGGAAGAAGTGAGCAACCACTCAGCTAATCTCTTCTTCAGATTACGTTGACGTCTTCTGGATTCGTCGGAGTTCTGAATCCGAATGTGTCACGCATCCGTCCAGAAACGGCCTTCTGTAGGCGTGCCGGATGGAGAAGGGAGAACAATTCGCGTTGCGCAACGCACTGTTTTTTTTCGAGGGAAGGTGAGTCTCGAAGAAGGATTACGTAATTCTCGAAACAATGCTTCTTGTATCGAGGCCGTCGGGTGGCCCTCCGAGGAACGACTACAGTAGACCGGAAAGAAGTGAGAGATGGGCGGCTCGGGAGTGGGTGCGCAGCTGGACAAACTGAGGCTGCTGCTCTGCGGATATTGTGTTGTAGCATCGTCATCTCCTCCCCTTTTCTCTGCCTGTGTGTTCGATTATGAGCGGCTCCTCGATGAGAAGGGAGAGTTATGCGAGAATGATGATGTACTTGGCGACGTCGAATGATACCAATTGGATGGGGTGGCGACAAGGAGTACGGTGGCTTCGGGGGGACGGAGAAAGAAGGGGAAAATCGCAGATCAGGTCACAACTTATTTGATCTACTCGCGCTGCTTCTTATTTGATTTCTCACCTAGTTGAATGCGATTTGACGACCGGATAAAATGATTTATTTGGCGTGACAGAGGAGGCAGCGAGGAGTGCGGCCCCTTCTTTGAATTAGAGACGGAAAAGAAGATGGCACCTGGCGACGAGAGGCGAAGAGACGAGTGTCTCGAGATGCGGTAAAAGCTTGAGAAGAACGAATCAAAGGAGCCGCTTCTACAAACACACACCCACAAGACGACGACGACTTCACCTACCGTAGGACACGGGCGGCCCGACGACGAATTCCAATTAGTCTCGTTGTGCGAATGACACTTTTTGAGGAACAAACCGACGACACACTCGATTATATGGAGCTCGGGCACGCGCGCAAGAGAGCTCCAATTCAATTTACATTTCCACTCAAACGACCCTCCGAGGTTATATAAATTCGAGAAAACGGGAGAGGGGGGGGGGGGGGGCGAGGCGAGGAAGAAATGTTTTCGATCGGACCTGCATGCGAAACAAAACAAAAATTAGTGCAGGGGGCAGAGGGAACGAGAGGACAGAGTGGGAAACGAGACACAACATTCGTCCTCGAGGCCACCGGGAGGGCTTCAAGACGAGAAAGGAGGTCAGATCGCGTGGATGGGTGGCTAGAAGGGAAGGAGCGAGTGATTTACGACGGTGGTGGGAATCAGAGCCTCTGTCGAAGATCCTTGGGAGAGAAAATGTTGCGAAACGAGGAGCAGTCATGAGGAGCCCCCCGGAAGAAGATCGATTCCCCCTCCAAACTTTCTTTCTTTCGACGTCGCTTCTCCTCCAACCGTCGCGGCGACGCACCAGATTCCGTGCGATCCGAGTAGAGCGCCAGACACTTCTTCCTCGCCGACCGCACATCTGGCATCGGTCGGAATAAAACGGCGGGCCTCGAGCGGCGAGTGGAGCGAAAAGAAAACGAAAACGAAGAACGACAAGCGACGGGGGCTGAGAATCGATCGAAGCGAGCTCTTTTCGTTCACGAGGAAACGGTTCGAAAGAAGGTCAGTTGGCATTGAGACGGGTCGAAAAAAGGAAGGCGTTTGAACTGTCGATGCGGCAAGATCTCCCGGGGAGAAGAAGTGTGAGGGGAGACTCGCCCAGTCACTGTCACTCATCTTCACAGTGAATTTCAAATTTGGCGCGTGCCGCCACTGTCGAAATAGCGAGCGGAATCGGGAGAGACCCGCGATCGGAGGGCTTTGTTCGGTGGCACACGCGACGCGCGAAGATGAGAAGATAGGGTTGGAAAGAAGACGAAGAGAGAAGAAGGAGGAGGAGAAGGAGAAACGTTTATTGAAATCATCATTGTTTGTGGAGTAGTCTCTTCTTGGAACGGTACGGATACGGGTTACGGTAGACGCTTCCTCTGATCGGGCACTGACAGTATCCGGCGTCCGGTCCGGGCCCTCCCGGGAGACCCATCTCTCCCGGCGGTCCGTCCATTCCCGGACTGCCTGGGTATCCGGGCTTTCCTTCTGGGCCGGCGGGGCCTGGCAATCCGATGCGTCCAGGTTTCCCGTCCATTCCGGGCGATCCTTCCTTGCCCGGATATCCGATGCGACCCATCCTACCGGGCAGTCCGTGTCCCTTCTTGCCGTCTCTTCCCGGAAGTCCCGGCTTCCCGTCCTCTCCGGGCCTTCCCGACAATCCGACGTTTCCGGGCTCTCCTGGACGACCTGGCTTCCCGTCGGCTCCTCTGTAACCGGGGTTTCCTGGTTTCCCGTCAGGACCCGGTTCTCCCGGAAGGCCGTCTCTTCCCGGATACCCAGGCAGTCCGGCCGGGCAACGAATGCAGTCGCGCGGCGGCAACGGACAATGGATCGGTTCGTAGATCTGCTGATTGTCGGCACCCGGGGATCCGCGAGGACCAGGGGATCCCGGAGAACCGGGGCTTCCCGGTTGACCTGCAACTTGGGGTTGAAGCGATCAGTGCAGGGATCAGGAGTTACCTGGGGGACCTGGAGGACAGACGGGCTTCGTGGGTTCGCACTGGCACCACGAAGGGAGCCCTCCGTAAGTGTGCCTCTTCTTCCTCAAGTGGCTCTCGAACGGATGGCGAGGCGCTCTGGAGGGGGGCGCCACGGACGACTGCACATCCATCATGTCGTGCCACGCGGGATCTGTTTCGAATTGGAAGACGCGTATCGACTCGGTGACCCAGAAAGAAGGCGCTAGACGGATGGACGCGGAACATGGGACTCACTTGCACTTCGATCTCGTCCATTTCGCGGAACAAGGCGGCGAGCACGAACAGACAGCTGGCGATGGCCGTGACCGAACAAACCGTCGCGACGGCCGCCACAGCCTTCACTCCCCACATCTTCTGTGTGGACGCTTCAGAAGACGTCCACCTTTTATACCACCTCATCGTCATCAAATATAACTGGTTCCCCCCTCCATTTTGGAATGCATTTGCAAATTACGGACGGTGCGTGGCGCGGAACCGATGAAACTTCGATCTTCTTTGTGTCCTCCACCAATCCAATCTTCGAAATAAAAAAAGCGAAGAGAGGAGGACATCATTCTGTTTGGCGGCACAACACATTCAGATTTATGGCATCGTCTCGCACACACGCACACACACAACTAATATTATGCGAAGGAGCAACAGTCGGAAAGAGAAACGGAGAACAAAGGCGACGGGGACGAAAGTAGTAATTAGAAGAAGGTGGAGGAGGAAGGAAACACTTTATTCGAGGAAGAAGAAGGACGTCACAGAGATCCTCTGAGGATGGCCGCCTGGATCTCCTGAATGACCCGTAGCTTCTCCGGCGTGTAGATGCCCATCTCGCGCAGCATGGTCTCTCCCAACATGAAGAAACTCTGCAATCCGCAATCCACTTCGGAGGGACCAGAAAACGCACGTGTTTGTCTATCTCGTCCTTTTTCAGCTCCTCCATCAACTGCTGCCGTCCTCTGCGAATGAACATATTCCAGATTGCATCTGCAATTTCTTTTACGACCCCCTTCATTCTTCTTCTTCTTCAGTACCTATAGTAATGGAGGCGCGATCGACGACAGGTCTCGGTCTGCTGACCACCACCGTCGGCACCTGCATCCCGTTCGCCCTCGCGCGGCCCGCCTGAGCCGAGTAGTACTCTGTGCCCGGATCTCGCGACTTCTTCAGCATCCGCGGCGTCGTCCTCATCTGGTTCGGCGAGTCCATCATCGAGATGCTTCGCGGCTTGCGCGGCTCTCGTTCGAGACTGCTCTTCCGTGGTCGGAACGTCGGAAGACGTCGCACTTCATCCGCCTCCTCTTTCCGATGGTATCCCGACATTTTGGCGTGGAACTGCGCGACGTCGTAGTACTCGGAGGTGGTCGTTTTGTCGCGTTCTCCGTAGAAGTCTGTGAAGCAGGTGACGGCGAAGCTCTGATTTTCCTCCATCATTTCTCGCATCGCCTCTATTTCCATGTCGCACTCGTTGCTCACTGGCGGTTTCGCGATCTTCGTGCCCTTCAGAATGTCCTCGACGGAGGCGAACTTCTGAAATCGGAACGTTGTGGTGCGATTCGAGTTCCATTCCCGTCTTTACATAGGCGTTTCTGTTCTTCGACGGCTGATACTTTGTCTTCGCTTCCAGCCACTGACTCGGCGAGATGCCTCCTGGATTCGTCGGACTGATTCCGATGTTCCCGACCACCTTCGTCAACAGATTCTGGAATTTCAGTTCTCAATGAAACATTTTCACGAGAGATGAACAGCTACTTTTGTTTGGAAAGAGAAGTTGGACGAAGAGCTGCTGAGGTTCAATTTCATGTCGACAGGGCGGTAGCAGTGCAGTTGGGATCGAATCGGATTCGGTTCCATAACGTCTGAAAACAACGTTCGGAGACTCAGAAGACGTGGGGGATGGTACCAGAAGACGTGAGAAAGAGATCGTACGCCGTCAGTCCGTACTTGTTGACCGCACAAACGTCGACGTTCTTCTGGAGAAGACTCGGAATGAGCTCGTCGACTCGCAGCAGACAGGCCACTTGCAGAGCGGTGATATCCATGTCGTCCATCGCGTGAACATCCATTTCCTTGTGCGAGATCAGATATTTGGCCTGGAAGAAGAGGGATCCTAGATGGTTCCAGACTCGGAACTGACCGAGTTGATGCTCCGAACGATCATGGCGTACATGAGATGGGTGCATCCGTTCTTGGAAGGAGGTCCCAGATCCCTGTTGATGATCCGATCTTCCTTTATCTCTTTCCAGACGTCGCTCCCCGCGGGACCTGAACTCGAGCGGAATATTCGAGAAGGAAAGTCGGAAGTTCTGACTCACGTTTGCTCTGAACTCTCGAGTTGTCAGCGAAAAGGTTCTCGAGATCCTTGCGTTTCATAAGCCTCGCCAACTCTTCCGGAATGATCCGATGGGGTCGCCGTGCTTCAGTTGAATCAGTCTTCTCTTGCTTCAGAATCAGTCCTTTCGTCACACTTGCTTTGAGATCCAGAAGAGAACGGACCATGAAGACGCCCGGAGTGCACATGATGGCCACCGACATGGCCGAGAGACCCAGAGTCTCGATGGTCTCGTCCACTTTAAAACCCGACCTGCACGAAAGAGAAGATCCTTCAGAAGGTGAGAGACTTCAGAAGTACCTTACGAGATAGTGACAGATCTGGGGAGACTTGCTGCAAGTGGCCACAATCAGAGACGTCGGAGCGAGGGTTCTCTTCGGTGTCTCCGAGCTTTGAGACATGTCGCGGAAGCTCAGCAGTCTCCGCACGACGTCTGCGTGACCGCCGGCACACGCGAGAGTCAACGCAGTCACCCCGAGCGACGTCTTCTTCTGCACGTTGGCGCCCCTCTGAAGCAGAGTGTCGATGACAGCTAGCTGCCCTTCCCGTGCTGCGTAGTGGTAGGCGGTCATTCCGAGCTGGTTGCACGCGTCAATGTTGGCTCCGTGGTCCAGAAGGTAGAGAACCTGCGAGAGCGCACTTCGTTTCTTCATCGGCCAGACACTCACCAGTTTGTTATTGCCCATCGCAGCTGCAATGTGAAGTGCAGTGACGTCATCGTCGTCAGCCGAATCGATGTGAACCTTTTTCTCCTTCATCAGCTTGTCAATCTCGAAACGAACAATGCTGACCGATGTTGGACTGGAATTCTCCGAACACTTACCCCCTGGATGTCTCCGATGAACGCCGCATTCAGAAGTTCGAGCTTCGGAACGTCCCGATCGTCGATTCCATCCGCAGCGGCGCCGCTCATCGATCGATTCGATGCAAAAATGATATGACGGAGACGGCGACGAGGATGATAGGAAGAGAAAGACGACGAGAGAGGGGATCCTGTTTGAGATGCGCGGGAGAAGAAAACGACACGAAGAACCAATTGAGAGAGAGAATATTTATTGGCGGGAATGAGGTTTGGCATGTTTCTCGGATTCGACACAACAAAAACGACAGAATCAGAAGAAGAAGAAGAAGCGGTTCAGAAGTAGAACTCGATGGTCGGCTCGAAACGGACGCACTGATGCGCGTGCGCGTGCTGAAGCGCAATCCGTGCGTTGCAGAAGCGGCACCGGACGAGCTGGCAGATGTGGGAGCTCTGCACGGCTCGCATGTTCTCGCGAGCCACGTCGACGGTGCCGTCGATGCTCGGCGTGTTCAGCGTTTTCGGCTGATGGATGTGGAAGCGCATCGTCAGTGTTTTCGCCTGCCGCATCCAATCTGAAGATCAAAATTCAACCCTTGCACAACTTTTCGCAAGCCCACTCCTCTCTCTCTCTCCCACTCTTTTCTTTTTCTCATTTCAATTCCGTCGTTTTCTTCCCCCGCCCGTCCGTCGAATTTCTATTTTTCATCGTCGTCCGAACTCACCGCCGTAACACTTTTCTTTGTGCTCCTCGATGACTTGGTCGTCGTATTGCTCTCCGCAAACAAAACAAATTCGGAGTCCGTCTGCAAATGGGGCACCCTTTTTTATTGCTTATTTGGAGCCGGGGGAAACCGACCATTTTCGTGGGTGTATCGGGAGAGAGAACGAGTTCGCGGGCGAGCCGAGTCCATTTCCGAAGGGCGGATCTTCTTGCGCTTCCCCGATTTCGAGCGGCCGCGCTTCTGATTGCTCTGAAAATGCTGGAATTGGGAATCGAACGAGAAAGAGAGAGAGAGGACCTGCTTCTCTTGTTCCAACAATTTCTGCATCGACTCAACGCAGCTCTTCTCGTGAATAAGAAGCGAGTGTTTGGAATAAAGACGCTGACAGTGCGGACATTCGATGAAACTGGGCATGTTTCGAAAACAAAAAAAAACAAAAAGCGGGGGGAAATGGAGACGGGCGGAAAGACTCGGGAAAGGGTGGGAAGAAGGTCTAATTTTTCATGAATTTCTGAGTGAATGGATGTTCGAGAGCCGACGAGACGAGGAAGAGAAGCAGAGAAAACGCGTTGCTCCGCGAGCTCCCGCCTTTTTGTGCTGCTGTTGAGCCCGCGCGCGCGCGCGGAGAGCTCGTTTCCATGCGAGAGGGCAGAGAGACAACGAGACTCGTGATAAGGGATTCGAGGAGGCACAAAGGGCCCAATTAGCGGAGGTGTGACGCAGAAGACGTTCTTCTGATCTCCTGCTTCCTTGCTCGTTCTCTTTCTCTCGTCCTCTCTCGCTCTCTCTCTCTCATGCCTTCCACGACACACTGTACTGATAAGAAATCAGCCATTTCGTCAGCCATTTCACTCGTATTTCCTGCCCGAAATGGCCAAGAAAGTTTGCGTTATCGGTGCTGGAGCGGCCGGATTGGTGGCTGCGAAGCATGCGATGAAGGAGGGACACCAGGTGAGACTCCGAGACCTTCGCGAGGATTATACTCCTCGCGGAGGGACGTAATTGCGGGTTGAACGACTTCTTTCTCTTCAGGTTGACGTATTCGAGCAGACGGATCAAGTGGGAGGCACGTGGGTGTATTCGGAAGAGACGGGATGCCATTCCAGCATGTACAAGATCATGAAGTGCGTGGATTCAGAAGACGTCACGCAGAGAATGATTTCAGGACGAACCTCCCGAAGGAAGCTATGCTCTTCGAAGACGTGCCCTTTCGAGACGACTTGCCGTCCTTCATGAGCCATGAAGACGTGCTCGAGTACCTCGAGGACTTCTCTCGAAACTTCCCGATTCGGTTCAAAACGACTGTTGTCGACGTGAAGAGAGACGGAGACTTCTGGAAGGTACTCCAGAAAACCCACTCCGTCTGTCATTCGAATTCTGGATTCAGGTGTCCGTCGAGCATGATTCTGTGAGAAAAGAGTTCCATTATGACGTGGTTTTTGTGTGCAATGGTCACTTTTTTGAGCCTTTGAATCCGTACAAAGATTCCAGTTTCCGGGGAACCGTCATTCACAGTCACGACTACAGAAGGGCCGAGAACTACGAAGGCAAGAGAGTCGTCGTCGTCGGAGCGGGCCCTTCTGGCATCGACATCACCCTCCAGGTGTCCCAGACGGCGAAGCATGTGAGACGAGTTCCCTCCCGTTTCTGATCTGAATCCCCGTTTCAGGTGACTCTGATCAGCAAGAAAGCCACGTATCCGGTGCTGCCGAGCAGTGTCGTGCAAGTGGCGACGCACGTGAAAAGCGTCGACGCGGACGGCGTTCTGACTTCCGAAGGAGAGCACTTTGGGGCGGACGTCATCATCGTTTGCACGGGATACATCTTCAAAGTGCGATCTTTGATGATCCTATTCGTGCCCCACTGTCCTCTTGCAGTTCCCGTTCCTCGATTCGTCGCTGATTCAACTGAAGCACGGCGATCTGATGGTCTCTCCGTTGTACGAGCATCTGTGCCACGTGGACTTTCCCAACTCGCTCTTCTTCGTCGGTAAGTCCCCGGCCTTCACTTCCAAACGGCCATCTTCTTCCTCTTCTTCTTCTCATTCTCCTTGTTTGCAGGCCTTCCGCTCGGAACAATTACCTTCCCGTTGTTCGAAGTGCAAGTTAAATACGCGCTCTCTCTCATCGCCGGAAAGGGAAAACTGCCCGCAGAGATTCGCAACTTCGAAGACGCACGTCTTCATGCCCTTCAGAATCCCGCCACGTTCCACATTCTCGTCGACGAGCAGTGGGAGTACATGCAAAGTCTGGCGAAGATGGGCGGATTCGCCGAATGGGACTACATGGAGACGATCCGCAATCTGTACTGCTACATAATGACCGAGCGACGCCGCAACGTGGTCGGCTACAAATCGGTGAATTTCGAGCTGACACCGGATTCGCACGATTTCAAAGTGGTTGCTCTGTGAGAAGAAGAAGAATAAAGAAGTGGTCCCCCCTGTTGTTCTTGTGGAACGGCCACGTCACGAGAGCGGATTTCGGAAGATTCGGCGGCGAGATTCTGCATCTTCGGCCAGTTTGTTGGGACGAAGAGGCGCGCAAATCGTCACAATATATCTGTCTTGAAGGTCACTCCGCGATTCGAGAATTTGCCTATACTTCTCGCAGGGGCACTTCTTGTTTATCCGAGCATGGCACCAAGGTCTTCGGATTATCGGCCGGGGAAGCCGATTGGAAGAAGACGATCGGAAGGAGGGACACTTGAGACCCACTCTTGATTGTCCGATGGATCGGGAGGGTGACATCAGAAGCTTCTGGCGGAGAAGTGAGTCACTCTGGATGATATCATGGATCATCCCTCGTGATGTGTTTCCCTGTTGAACGGCTGCCCTTTCGGCAATACAACAAACTAGGGGTTAGTGGTGTGAAGGAGATTGTTATCGTCTCGGAAGGAAGATGGATGTCCCCGAACGACCGATCCTTCCCTTCTTCTTCTTCTCTCCCGCAGATGTGTTTTACCGTACTCCCTTCGCCTCTCGTGCCTTTTCAAAACGGACCATCTGCGCGTCAAACGAAATGAATTGCCAGTTTGAATTAGAGACATTCGGCCGCTTTCTTGTGCCGGAAGAAGTCATTTTGAATCGACTTCTCTCTAGTTTGGTGCACTTTTCCGATCAAAAAGGCGCGCCCGCGAACGAGCAAAGGTCGTCACGATCCGTCGTGTGTTTTGGTTGAACAGTCGAAAACGAGAAGATATCAGGTGTGGATCGAGAACTTTTAGCCTCAATCGAATCGGCTCGGAGCCACCTCCGAAGTGGGCGGAGTTTCAATGGAGCACTCTTGCGGAATGAAGCGATCTCTCTCAGAAGCACCGCCCATTGCTGACACGAACTACAGTAATCCGTTCCGGACTTTGCAAACGAGTCGAGGGGCGAAACAACGGAAAAGGGAAGCGCCCATCCTCATCGGAGACGGGAAAGAAGAGAGAAGATTAGTGATCAGTCGGGTTTCTTGGTATTCTCGCGGCGAGTCATCCCGAGTTATTCCTTCGTTCGCCACACATCTTCTCTTCATCTCTTCCCCCCGTCTTCTTCTTCTTCGTTTTTGCGGCGACGACGGCGGTGGCGTCCGATGCGATCTGGGAGGGCGCCGTCGCGTTTGATCGGCGGGAAGAGAGCGGAGACATAGAGGGGACGATGGGTGGGAGGTGCCGAGAGGCGCGCGATGCGCAGAGACACCTACGGTCCGACGCATCCAACACCGGCGGCCGACGCTACTGACCAGCCGGGTCACTTGCGTTCGGACGACGACATGCGAGGTAGGTCATCCCGTCTCTTCGGCGCGGGCAGAGATGCAAAAAGGAAGGGCATGGTCCGCGGGCCCACCGACGGACCCGCTAACCCGGTCACCCCGTTTTCGGGCATCCTGAGATCCTCGAGACTTCAGTCGTTCCAGTCTCGGCCAGCCAGCCGGATGCTTCCAGAGCCCTTTCTGATCTTCCCCACCCTTGTTCCCCTGTTTCCCTTATCTGTCGTCGTTCCTGTGTGTTTCTATCTTTATCTTTCTCTCTCTCTCAAAATGTCTTTCACGGTCACTCTGCCATTACCAACTGGACTCTCCCTCTACCGTAACACTCTTCAAGATGCCCTTTTGAAGAACGACGAGAAGGTCGACGAGTGACTAAAACGAGACACTTCAGAACCAACTTCTCCCCCCACCACCAGCTTCTTTCCGCCCTTTCCCTTGTTTGTGCACGTGTCCATCAGCTGTCCCACCCCATATCCCGCACAATCCGCTGGACTCCTCACTCAGAGTGTTGTACACTTCTCTGTTACCACTTCCCCAATATCTCGTTCTACCGTAACCCTGTACCTCCCCCCCACTTCGAGCATAATCCCAGTTACCCCCCATCCAAAAGTCAATCGGACCGTCCGTTTTATTGCGCGCGAGTGAGTCAGTAGCGTCGGCCGAGAGACAGTAGTCATAATAAGTATTAATGGTATCTTGGGCCACGTCTTCTCTCCCCCCTCTCGGTTATTATTCCAATTAAGTTCATCCTCTTCCGACCTTCCGACCTTGGGACGTCTTCGGACGGCACGTGCCACCCGGCTTCTTCTTCTTGCCTCAACGAACTTATCGCGGGGGGTGTCCAGTCGGGTCGTGCCCCCTGAAAACCGGTTAGCCGGCTACACTCTCCTCCCTCCCAGCGTGGACAGTCGGTACCAGGTGCTGCAATGGTCATCCAGCACCGTCTCCTCGCTTCAATGGTCTCCAATGCAACACTCGCTGCCGTCATTTCGAGACTGGGCAAACAGTGTGGAGGAAGAAGAGGACGGGGAGACGACCCGCGAATCGGCTGAAACCGGAGCACAGCCCCGCCCTCGAGACCCTGTCCCGGTCACCTTGAAGTGTTGGAAGTCTCGGGCCAAGAGAGCCGGTGCCCTCGACCGGCACTCCAGTTTCGACGCAACATGTCGCCAACGCTTCTCTTGTGAGTTATCAGCCTTGTGGGGCACGGGAGCAGGACTGCCAACGTGCGCGCGCGCACAAGGCCGAGGCCGAGGCCGGGTCAGCCGGTGCCAGCGTGGCAGCGGACCTCCATGCGCGCGCTCCCTGACGGCCCTGCCCTGAAACGTGGCTGCTCCCGGGTTTTCAGGCCTTTTTCGCTTTTTGCCTCCCGAACTTTGGGCCCCGTTCTTTTTGCCATGCCTCGACGCATCCTATTCCTCGCCTCCTCGCCCGGCCGGTACCATCACGTACTTGCCGTTTGTGTGTCTCCGTCTCTGCGGCGTTTCGCATGATCAGCGGAAAGTACAATTTGCGAAATTGCAACCAACCGCCGCCGCCGTGTGTCTCTATTCTGCCTCACACAGCGCGACGTCGTCTCCCGCCCGCCTGTCGGCGTCGCGGGCCCTGTCACCTCCTGGCGGGAGGCATACCGTACCGTTCGCGCGCAATACACCGTGCACAGGTACCGAGGTCACTTCTCGAGATGAAGAAAGAGCGCGGAGACACACAATCTTCTTCTCCTCCGTCTTCCTCCTCCTCGCGCATCGTCTCTTCTTCTTCAAAACACTGTAATTGTTATGAGAGGAGCGCCCGAGGTGGAGAGGGGATAAAGTTGAGTGAAGGAAGGAAGAGAGGCGGCGGGGACGAGCGGCGGGATGAAGAAGGGAATTCCACGGGAAGAGACTTGCAGTAATGCGACGAAATGACGAAACGAAAAAGCCATGCTTTTTGTGTTATCTGAATCATATCGACATCTGAATCCGAAAGGTTTCTTCGAAATTTGAAATTCGAACAATTTTTGATAAGGATTACTGTAGACGTCGAATGTGTGCAATGCACAGGACGCATGCAAGTGGGTCACATACAGTAACCAATTTTCGCAAAAAAATATTTCCACCTAAATTCGCTTCAAACAACCTAATTTTACTCAAATTTCGCGCCAAAATCACGTCAAAATTTGGAAAAACAAGTTTCACGTCTAATCCTGACTAGGTTTTGTGATCATTTTTACTTTCCGGTCGATAAAATATAGGTTAGTCGAACAAACCGCTCCCTCCCCTTCGGACTATCCAGCGCTCCCATCGAATCGATACCCACCAACTTGATGTTTTCACGTCTCAAATACTCTTCAGCTGGTCTCATTCGCTGGAACAAGCTCCGCCTCGTTTCCAAATGCACGCTGTCGAGACGAAACCGATCGTGACAGCGCCACCGCCCCCACCGCAGCCGCCATTGCAAATGGCACCACAGCTGAATCAACTGGAGAACAATAACAAGAACATCAACAACAACAATCTGGAGTCTTGCTCGACGTCTTCTCCCGATGCGAAGAACAACGAGAACACCGAGATGACACAAGGATTCGACATGAAGCCGTCGTTCATGACCCCGCCACACTTCATCAAGTCGGAGCCCGACTTTCTTCGTTTCCCGAACGAACTGAAGGCGATGCCCGGCAGCGTGATGATGAATGGAGGTGGCGATCTGACGACGCAGACCTTCAGCAAACTGCTCTCCTGCTCCATCGACCCGAGCCAAGTGAACATTCACGGGATGCTGTCACCGAACGTTGTTTTCCACGGAGCACCTCCAGAGACCAAACCACTTTTGGGTATGATCTCCTCTTCTAGCACTCTCTGCCACTGTCCATTCTCCCTCTCTCTCTCTCTTCCTCTTTCTTTCTGTTTCTGGCTCTGGAAAAGTCTGGCTGGCTGCTGAACATCAAAACCCTAGTTTTCCTATCAGTCTTCCCTCCATCAATACTTCTAATTCGTTTCGTTTTCAGTTTCAGCGCAGATAGAAGTAATCCCGTGTAAAGTGTGCGGAGACAAGTCGTCCGGAGTGCATTATGGAGTCATCACTTGTGAAGGTTGCAAGGTAACGTCTAGTTTTGAAGCCGTCCAGCTAACCGTTCGCCAGTCTTTCAGGGCTTCTTCCGCCGCAGCCAGTCCTCTATCGTCAACTACCAGTGCCCGAGGCAGAAGAACTGCATTGTGGACCGCGTGAATCGGAACCGCTGCCAGTACTGCCGTCTGAAAAAATGCATGGAGTTGGGCATGTCGAGGGACGCCGTTAAATTCGGTCGGATGTCGAAGAAACAGCGCGAAAAAGTAGAGGATGAGGTGAGTGTCGCCTGTTTGTTTGTCTCTCTCCTTCTTCTTCTTCCGATGCTTGATGTGTGCTTGCATGGATACTCACTAACTGCATGAGCGAGTGGTACGGGATGAGAGGCAGCACGACCTTGGATTTGCAATGGTCTGCCTCCTCCCGACCGTCCGCCGCCGCTCGAATACTAACAATTGTGTTGAATTCGCTCGCACCCCGGGATTTTGAATAGTGTGTTACTCTTCTCTTCCTTTGCGTGTTTTGTGTTCAGCTAACACTTAACCATAACCGCTGTCATTTTAGCCATTTGACATGACGTTCAGCGAAGGATCCACTTGGAAAGCGGGTAGAAAGGTTCGGCACTCGATAAGTTGAAATCACGGGATTTGGTGAAGGGAAAACACGAGAATCAGTTTAAAAAAACAATAATTGATGAGAAAAATATTGAAAACCATGCGGAAGAAGATCTAAAATCACAAGCACCACCACATTCTAATTTCCGTCTCAGTTAACGCCTTCCAGATCTTCTTCTCGCTGAGCTAGAACCTTTTCAGCATCTTGCACATTCGTCTTTTTCAGGTCCGACTGCACAAACAAATCGCAGAGGCCAACGGACTCGGATACCACTACCTCAACGGAGACTACTCGCCGCCGCCCTCGCACAGCTACTGCTTTGATCAGGGAATCTACTACGCTTCTCCGACCGGCACTTCTCCCGTCAACGGATACCCTCTGACTGTTGCTGCCGCTCCCGTCACTTCCATGTCTCAGCACATGTACGGAGGCTTGCCCTCTTCGACGAGCGGATCTCAATACGTCGGCCATCAGGCGTCTGGAGGCAGTTTCCCGTCGCCGCAGATTCCGGAAGAAGGCGTCGTCACACGTGTCATCAATTCGTTCACCACACAACATTCGACGTTCATCACGAATCACAAGACGTGCAATGTGAATCCCGACGTGATTCCCGGACTGTCTCGTGCCGACGGATGGGAACTGTTCGCGAAAGAGATCACACCTCTGATCCAGATAATAATCGAGTTTGCGAAAGGAGTCGACGGATTCATGAATCTCCAACAAGAAACGCAGATAACGTTGCTGAAAGGAAGTGTTTTCGAGCTCTCACTCATATTCGCAGCAATGTACTACAACATGGACACGCAGGAAATCGCGGGAGACCCGTATTCACTTCCTTTCACTTGCTTGTTAGTTGAAGATGTCCACGAGGTAAGCATTTTTGAATCCTTCTGAGTTATATGTATTCGATTGCAGGCTGCTCTGATCAACGAAGTGCACGAGACTCTTCATGAAATCGTCGCTCTCCAGCCCGACATGAATGATCTTGCTCTTCTCGCCGCCTGCCTGCTGCTCGAGAACGCTTGCAGTCCCACGTCCACCGGAATGGCGGAGATGTCGGTCTCGGCCACGGCAGAAACTCTCAAGAGCGCTCTGTATCAGGGAGTTGCGTCAAAGCTCGGATGTATGGACCAGACGGGCATGCGCATCGAACAGGTCGAGCACAAGATCCGCAAGACGGCCCGGCTCCATCAAGAGGTGAGTCGCCCCATTCCATTCGAAGCTCATCCCTCTTCTTCAGGCTCTTTTCAACTTCCGCCAAACGGATCCGTCCGCTTCAGAGCGTCTCCCGGACCTGTACAAGGAGTTGTTCACTGCGGATCGAGCCTGAAATTGATCCTCTTTTTGTTTGTTTGTTTACCCCCCAACGCCTCCAAGAATCTCGAAGTTCTCCGGTTTTTGTATAATAAGAGTAAACCAAAGCGTTTTGAAAACGGCCTCTTCTCTTTTCTGTGATCCCCCTCCCAAAGTCCCTGTCTTTTTTGTTTTATCTAAAACTAGAAAGGTATAGTACTCGTTTGTTCCTCCTAATCATAGTAACTCTATTGTTTCCTCCCTGCCCGCTCCCTCCCTCCCTTCTGTCTTTTCCACTCGTGTACTATGTGCTTCTGTGAAGAATTCCCACATTCCCTTTTCCGGTTTTTAGAAGAAGATGATGAAAAGTGAACAGTCGCCGAATAAATGAGTCGTCGCTCTTCTAGAAACCGCCTCGTGTCCCATCCGTTCCGACTTCTCTCCGTTCCACGGGTCCCTCCCCTCCGCATTCAGATTGTATTTATAGGCGTTGATTACTCGTTTCTCCCCCTTACTCCAGTGTTCCTGCTTTACCCCGCACCCTTCTCTTCTGTTTTCGAGTTCCAAAGCTTCCCCTCTCCTGTTCCTTTTCTTGTCAATTTCAGATTTCAGGTGCTCGAGATTCATTTCGAGAAGCAATTCTATACAGTTTTATCCGTTCTAATTCAAAAAAGAAACCCAGTCATTCCGCACAAAGACTGCCAACTTCAGAGAAAATCTATTCGATTAATTTATTAAATAATTTATTTTGGTTGTTTCATCAGTATTAATTAAACTTTAATACATCTTCTCTCGGTTCCCACACATCTTTCTGCTGTTTAATCTCTGTCTTCCGTTTTGTCTGTCTCAGTGATAAAAACGTCCGCCACCCCGATTCAGCTCATTGCATCGAAGAAAGGCGTACCCCGACGCCTCGCGGTCAGTACCTTCGAAAAAAGAGGGTGCAAACGCGCCCCAACGCACAAGTCATTCAAACGGCCATCTGCTGCCCCTTCGCGAACCCTCACGAAGCACCGTTCATTCCAATCGACCCCCGTTGTTTCTCAGAGAATCGGGATCGAAATGCCGGACGACGAAACAAGGAAGTCACTGGTTGGAGCGCCGCCGTCAACAAGAAGAGGACGTAAGTAATGCATCGATTTCCCTGATTTGAAGCGGAAACACGAAATCTCTATCGAAATCTGAATGGATTATTCTATTGACTTTTCTTTTCGCACTCAAAATCAAAACTTTGAAATATTCTCACCGAGTTTTCTGAACATATCGAAATTTCTGCAGTATCCATTCCGATGGAATTCTGTTTCCGAACAGTCTTCTTTTTAAACTTTCTATTTCTTCCCCTCATTTTCATTGTGTTTCAGGAGGAGGAGGAAATACTCCGGCTGCTGGATCCACGACTCCAGCCGCCTCGAGAACATCAGCACGAGCAGCGAAGAGAGTGAAAAAAGAAGAGGTTGAGGACGAGGAATTCAAGGAGGAGAACAGTGATGCGGACAAAAGCGAAGAAGAATCCGACGATTCCGGAGACGAAGCGGTGACCCCCTCGCGAAAAGGCGCAGGAGGCGGTGCTGGCACTGGCGGCCGCAAGAGGAAGAGAGTGCCACTAACGGACTATCATCTGAAGAAGAAGAAGATTCTGGCACGGAAGGCACAGAGAGAGGCCGAGAAGGAGAGGGAACGCGAGCTCGGCATCGAGGAAGAGGAAGAGCCCGTCGAGAAGGAACCGACGCCGCCGCCCGTCCGGAAACCTCCGTCCTACTCGTCGTTTTCGAGCATCCAACTGATGCAAGATCACATTCTGCGGAAGCTCGTCGAGAAGGATCCCGATCAGTACTTTGCATTCCCGGTGACACCGTCTATGGCTCCCGACTACAGAGACGTGATCAAAGAGCCCATGGATCTCCAGACTATCAGGTGTGCTTTTTCTCTTCAATGCCATCACCAGATCCGATATTTACAGAGAGAAAATCGAGGACGGAAAGTACAACTCGCTCCCGGAAATGCGCGCCGATTGTCAATTGATCGTGTCGAACGCGATGCAGTACAACCAGCCGAACACAGTGTTCTATCTGGCTGCCAGTCGTCTCTCCAATCTCATCAACTACTATTTCGGAGAGCAGTATCTTCGCTTCCTTTTCCACACTCTTCCTTTCGCTAATAAGGTACGCTCAGTGGTAAATGTGATTCTCGAGCGTCTCTTCTTCAGATCCCATTCGAGTTGGTTGGAATCCGGCCACTGGCTCCGGTGGCTTCTCATCGACATCTCAGCAAACGGAAGGGCATCGTGAACGACGGCATGACAGCCGACGAATGTTTCCAAAATGCGGATGAAAAGGTCCGCGACAAGCTCTCGACCCAACTTCCCGAACCAGCGGACGGCCAGAAGAAGGCCAAACTGGGCTTTTTGTCTGAAAAAAACGGAACTGTCGTGCTGAATGTGGTGGCTGGATGTTCCGAAAATGGGATCATGGAGAACAACCCGCCACGAAAAGTGACTCTCGGAGACATCGTGGGACCTCTAGAAGAGGGGACGACTGGCATGATCCAGATGGCTGACCATCGGTTGTACTCGCAAGCCCCGATGAACTACCTCAACTACGGCCCGTTCTCTTCGTTCGCTCCCATGTACGACTCCACGTGGTCGACGATGACCAAGGAGGATACTGATCTCTTCTTGCGAACCTACGGAGACAAACCCAATACGGCTGATGCGATCTCAATGAAAACCTACGTCGGCAACTGTCCAGAGTTCTCTGATGTAAGTGAAGACGAAATGACGAAAAGTGCTTAACAGACTTTGGTTTCAGATGGTGGACAGTCTTCTGGATTCGCTGACTGATGGGGAACACTCGAGAGTCACGAAGGAAATCGAAAAAGACGAGGATCAAAAGTCGCTGGATATCGGCGAGGATTTCAAAAACAACTCGCTTCTCTCCCTTATCGACGACGTGAAATCGATATCCAATCTGGGCATCGAAACTGGATTCTTGCAAGACGTCCGACAGCAAGTTCTCGCATCCGAAGAGACCGAGCCGGAGCCGGAGAACATCCCGGAGTACATGATCGGAATGGAGCACATGGATGTTCAGCAGCAGCTGAATCACATCGGACAGGAAATCAAGGATCTGGCTCATCTGCAGGAGACTCGGCTCTGCCAGCCACCTCCAACGATGCTCATGAGTGTACAGGAGGCGGGCCCCATCGAGCAGAAGCTCGCGGAGAGCGTCCAGCAGCATCTGGCTCATCAGATAAACACCCACACGGCTCCGGAAGTCTTCGTCAACGATGCGGCGATTCACAATGCGATGGGCGTCGAGATGGACGAGGAGGACGACCTGTTCCAGGAGTTCTTCGTCACTGCCAATAAAGAATAACTACCAACTACGATTGCAATTCATAATGGTCTCCACTTTAATATTTTCAAATTGTATTTTACTTTCCGATTTTGCTAACTTTAAATCTGAATCTGTGCGATTGTCTTATCCGAATAATATTAATTATACCATAGAAAGTCCCACTGATGGAACTGTTCATTACATTCTCGTTGTTGTTGTTGTACTTGTGCCCGCCCGATCGGAGGTCGAGATTGCGAAGAACTGGATCGTCCGTCTGCGTCTCTCGATCCCTCTCATCCCGCCGAAACGAGAAGACGTCGCGAGAAATTCTGACGTCT